>OX243786.1:0-2400000 GCA_945859555.1 Megachile ligniseca
AGACAGAGAGACAGAGACAGAGAGACAGAGACAGAGAGACAGAGACAGAGAGACAGAGAGACAGAGACAGAGAGACAGAGACAGAGAGACAGAGACAGAGAGACAGAGACAGAGAGACACAGACAGACAGACAGACAGACAGACAGACAGATGCAGACAGACAGATGCAGAAAGACAGATGCAGAAAGACAGACACAGATAGACAGAGACAGAAAGTCTGAGACAGAAAGACAGAGACAGAGACAGCGCCCAGGGCCGTCATCGGCCAAGTACAATCTTGTACGGGCGCCCCCACGGATTTTCTTCCAATCTTTAGAGGCGCTCCTGCCACGCCTCGGCCTTGGCCCTCTTGATGGCAGCGCCACAACTTTCTCCCTGTACAGCGCATACAGATCTGCCACCCACGTCGGATCGACATTCCGACGTCGACGGGCGCGGGTGTACCGGCGGCGTGCCCGGATACAATCGCATCTAATTGTAAGATCTGCGATCGCGGGCGACCACCAGTACACCGATTTCCTCCACGAGGGGCCCGCTCTTGGCATCGCCGCATTGCATATAAGAGTTAATGCGCGGCGAAGATAGCGTGCGCCCTCGTGCCCATCGACGGGCCTGTCCCGGTTCCAGGCCACGACGTGGGCGGAGGCTATCAGGGCGTCCTTATCCAATCGCTTCAGCGACCACCGCGGTGGCGGAGGTGCTCCCTCCTGAGGGCGGCCTCGGGGCTGCTCATCTGGAGGGACGGCAGAGAGGACCATCGTAATATAACCATGGTCTGAAAGGGTTTCAACCTCCTCCGCCATCCTCCACCCCGAGATACGGCGCGCAGCAACGGGAGTCGCGAACGAGAGGTCCACGCTGGACCCTCCATGCTGCCGCACGCACGTATGGACGGAGCCCGTGTTTAGCAAACGGAGCTCCATTCCAGCCGCCCAATCGAGCAGCGTCTCACCCCTCGCGTCCGTCCTGGGAGACCCCCAGGCCGTAGCCTTGGAGTTAAAGTCCCCCAGGACAATGACTGGACGAGGCAGGCAGCGTGACACCAAGAAACGAGAGTGGCGGAGTCAGTGCTTGCCATGCGCTCCGCCACCTCGGCAACGACTAACCTCGAAGAGAAGGAGAGGCTCCTCCGCAAGAGGGTAGAGGACGTGGAGGTCGCTCTTCGCCGTTTACAGGCGGATGTAACCGCGCAAAGAAGGGAAACGACACCCACAGTGGTGCCTGCATCGCCCCCAAGGGTAAGTGTGCCGCGTTCACGGCCACCGGCACCGGGGAATATAGCGCCAACCCAGAGGGTGGATGCTGCTGTCGCGAATCCAGCAGCTGATGGACAGCCGGTTTGCAGAGATTCGAGCTGAGCTGCTGCCAATGACAGCGACCCAGCAGCGTCCCCAGCGGGCAGCAACAGTGGCACCGGTGCTGAAAGGGCAGGGAGCCCCCCGTGCCGTTGTCGCATCCGCTGGGAGGAAAAAGAAGAAGAAGAAGAATGAGTCTTCCCCTACTTCTTCCAGCGGACAACCTGCTGCTGGACCGGCTGCAGTTCTGGTTCGTGCAAGCGAACGCGTTGCCGCCGGGTCTGAGCCGCCGACTATGCCGCCGGCTTCTCGACCCCCGGAGTCGTCTGCACTCTGGATGACAGTGTTGGGTCGAAAAGAAAGGCGCAGGGCACAGGTGGCTGCGACGAAGGCAAACGCCCCAGAGCCGGGATCGGCGCCAGCCCGTGGAGGTCCGGCTCCTCGACAGCAACCGGCTACTGCGGGGATGGCGAAGGTGCTCCCCCCGCGGCCCCGGCGTACCGCAGCCGTCGTGGTCTCCATTCCCGAAGGCTGCGCGTCCACGTACGCGCGGGTGCTGTCCACGGCCACAGGGAAGATCGATTTGGCCGCCCTGGGAGTCCCCCTGGTTCGCTCGAAGATGGCGACCACTGGGGCCTTCATCTTAGAGGTTGCTGGCCCGGACGGTGCCGCTAAAGCCGACCTTCTCGCCTCCAAAATGGTGGAGGTGCTGGAAAGGACCGGCACTAGGGTGGCTCGTCCGGTGAAGACGGCTGACGAGGGCTGTTGTCCTGCATTACGCCCGAACAGGAAGCAGCCGCGGTCGCCTTGGCTGGCGGATGCCAGCCCGGCGATGTTAAAACCGGTGAAATCCGGTCTAGCCGTGCCGGGCTGGGTACCCTGTGGGTACGTTTCCCGGCGGCTGCGGCCAGGAAACTGGCCCTGGTTGGCGCTTTAGCGGTGGGGTGGACTCGCGTGCCCGTAGACGCCCTGCGAGCCCGCCCCATGCAGTGCTTCCGCTGCCTGGAGTACGGGCACGTCAGGCAGCGATGCACCAGCACTGTTGACCGCACCGGGCAGTGCTATACATGCGGTGCCGAGGGACACCGATCGACACAGTGCACTGCCCCGCCCAAGTGTGCGTTTTGTGCCGATCAGGGCAAATCGGCTAACCACCGGATGGGCACGCAGTCTTGCGCCTCCGCTAAGGAGACACACAAGAAGGGCCGCCGCCGCAGAGGTAGGAGGGCGCGTAAATCTGTCGAACCTGCGGCGGCAGCAGCGCCCTTCCCGGCCACCACACCGGCGGTAACAGAAACGTCTGCGTGCCCCGCTGATGCAGCCGCGGAGGCATCAGTGCCAGTGAATGTGGAGGTTGCGGCGCCTAGCGCCAGCACCGAAGCGGATGGGGCCGGCGGCCCCATGGACGTAGCCTAAAATGGGGCCATCGGGCCCCATATTACAGGCCAACCTGAACCACTCGGCCAGGGCGCAGGACCTGTTCGCACAGGCCCTGGCCGAGCGGGACGCAGGTTTTGGAGTGGTGGCGGAGCCCAATAGAATCCCGGTCCAAGACAATTGGACCGGTGACAATTTGGGCTCCGTCGCCGTAGTGTGGACCGGCCGTCGCGGCCCCCCCCCCCCCCATGTGCGCTTATTTAGCGTGGGCGGGGATTCGTGGCGGTCGACTGGGGTTGTACCGCGGTGGTGGCCTTATATGCTTCACCGAGCTGGCCCCTCGCGTCCTTCGAGATGTTCCTGGACGAGGTCAGGTTATGCGTTTCCCGCTGTCTGCCTCGTCCAGTCATAGTCCTTGGGGATTTCAATGCCAAGGCTACGGCCTGGGGCTCCCCCAGGACTGACGCGAGGGGCGAGACATTGCTCGATTGGGCGGCTGGATCTGAGCTCCGGTTACTTAACACCGGCTCAGTCCATACGTGCGTGCGGCAGCGAGGTGGGTCGATAGTCGACCTTACGTTCGCTACACCCGCTGCAGCGCGCCGTATCTCGGGGTGTAGGGTGGTGGAAGAAGTGAAGACACTGTCGGACCATCGTTATATAACGATGGTCCTCTCCGCCACCCTACCAGACGACCCCCGAGGCCGCCCGGAGGAGGGAGCACGACCATCACCGCGGTGGTTCCTCAAGCAGTTGGACAAGGACGCCCTGGTGGCTGCTGCCCACGTCGTGGCCTCGCATCCTGATTCTGCCAGGCCAGCCGACGGGTAAGGGGGGGGGGGCCTGTGGCTTCGCCGCGCAATCACACTTATTTGTGATGCGGCGATGCCACGAGCGGGCCCTCCGGGAAGAAAATCGGTGTACTGGTGGTCGCCCGAAATCGCTGAACTACGCAGCGATTGCGTTCGGGCGCGACGCCGGTACACACGTGCCCGTCGGCGACGCAACGAAAGTCAGGCGTGGGTAGCCACGCTGTATGGGCTTTACCGGGAAAAGGTAATAGCCCTGCAGCTGGCCATCAAAGTGGCCAAGGCTCAGGCTTGCGAGGAGCTGCTCGCTGCCCTAGATAGGGATCCGTGGGGGCGCCCATATAGGCTCGTGTTGGGTCGTTTACGACCCTGGGCGCCCCCCGTGACGGAGTCGTTAGACCCCCAGTTTCTGGCGCAGGTGGTGGGCACCCTGTTTCCACAGGGCGTGGATAATGCACCACCTGCTGCCACGTCGGACCGTGTCATCTGGTCCGACGAACTGGGGGTCACGGACGAGGAGCTCGCCGCGGCGCTGAAACGGCTCGGGGCGAAAAACTGCGCCCCGGGGCCGGACGGTGTCCCCGGCAGGGCCTGGGTCTTGGCTGCGGGCGTCCTTGGGGCCGCGCTGAAGGGGGTATTTAATACATGCCTTCAGCGCGGCGACTTCCCCGCAGAGTGAAAGACCGGACGTCTAGTCCTCTTAAAAAAGGATGGGAGACCCGCGGATTCCCCCTCCGCGTACCGACCCATATGCTTGCTTAACGAGGCGGGAAAGCTTTTCGAGCGTATAATAGCTTCCCGCCTCGGCAGGCATCTGTCCTCGGTTGGACCCGATCTGGCTGACTGCCAGTACGGCTTCCGCGAGGGACGATCTACGCTTGACGCGATCGAGCGCGTCAAGCCCCTCGCGGAGGCGGCAGTTTCCCGGGGTGGGGTTTGCGTGGCGGTATCGCTTGATATCGTCAACGCCTTTAACACCCTGCCCTGGTCCGCCATTAGGGAGGCGCTCGTCGATCACGACGTGCCTCCCTATCTACGGGCGGTGATCGGGTCCTACCTGGAGGACATGTGGATTGATTAGAAGGGCCGGAGCGGCACGGTTCGGAGAGAGGTAGATCGTGGCGTGCCCCAGGGTTCGGTGCTTGGACCGATTTTATGGGCCCTGAGGTACGACTACGTTCTGCGGGTCGTTCTCCCCGACGGCACTTATGTCGTCTGCTATGCAGACGACACATTGATCATTGCCGTCGGGGAGACACCAGAGAGGACCATTCGTCTGGCCGAGGTGGCGGATGCCGCCGTCCTCGCGCGGATCCTCGAACTGGGGCTGAGGATAGACCCTCAAAAGACCGGGGCCATGGTATTCCATGACCTGCCCCGGTCGAGGAGTCTGCCCCAGTCGTGGGTCCGGGTAGGTGATGCCTGGGTCGAGGTCGGGTCCGAGATGAGGTATTTTGGAAGAATGCCCCGCCTTTTCAGCGCTGCGTCGTGTCCTACGCCAAGCAATGGGACACGATCTCTCGCTGCCAGCAATCTTTGGGGCAGTGCTGGCAAGCGAGAGGAATTGGAGAGCTGTGGCCTCCTTCTGCCAGCAGGTGATGCTGCAGTGGACGCCGCAACGCATCCACCAAGCCCATGCTGGTGAACAGCTCCGCCCTAAGAGCCGCAAATCGGGAGTCAATCTCACGGCAGATTCTCTCCACGATCTGCGACCCCGATGGAGTCGCTGTGGGTCCGTCACGCCGCCCCTGCACAACATGTGCCGGCAGTTCGGCGATCACCGCGGGCGACAAAGCCGCAGGCAGCGACGGCGGGCGCGTAGGCTGAGGCGGCGACGGCGGGCGCGTCGGATGTGGAGGCACTTCCGTCACAGGAGGCGGTGTGACACTCCTCCGGGCCGACGCACTCTCCTTGAGGAGGCGGACCTCCTCCTCAAGCGCGGCGGTGGTCGATGTCGCCGTCCTCGTCGCCAGCTCCATGTCCGCGACACGGGTGACGTGCGACGCGTACCGGAGTCATGGACATACTGGCTGCTAAGGTTCCTCGACCGCCCAGCAACCTTTTCAACGGTATCCATGCTCTCCATCACGCGGGCAATCAGCGCAGCCGTTGACATGGCCCGAAACTCCCGCGCAATCACCGCCTTGTCCGGCAGCGGAATGCTGGACCGACTGGGTGGAGGCGGAGGGACCGTCGGGTCCAGCAGGCTCTTGGCCGCGTCCACCTCCTCCACAGCAGCCGACACTTCGAGAAGGCGCCGGAGCGGCACGGTCAGCGGCCAAGCCGGCGTATTCCGCGGCCCTCTTTTTCCGGTCATAGGACACGGATGACCGGACGGACGAATCCGAATCCTGTGCCATCTCCACTTCCATCACCAGTGAGTCGCGCGATGATGAAAGCGAAGACAGCCCCGCCCGAGTCACGGCACGAGTCATTCTGCCAAGCGGCAGTTGGCGAAGACTCGCTACCAAATCAACCAGGACCACTGTGCTGCTCCGCACCGTCGGTCCGCGGGTGGCACCGGTGTAAGAGTCACCTGCCTCCGTCGACGTGTGGGCCCGGGATAAGACCACACTGCCCGGGCCATAAAACCACTTCGCATGGTGTTGCGTGATCCCAGGAATCTGGGTAAAACAAAACCGCTTGTGGTAGAAACGTGTGTAACCGAGCGGGTTACATAATTAATGGTACACCATGTTACGGCAAAGCAAATTTCAAAGTCATAATTGTAGCCTCGACCATCGGGTCCCTAAGTACCTGGGTTTGCAGCCTTAGCAATCGCGTGCATTTTTACCGCCATGGACCGGGGTTTTTCCCGAAAAAAGGGCAAATGTAGCCGTAGCGGTACTTGGCGACCAGGGCCTTGGAAATTCCCCGGAGTTGCCGGATTTCATGCCCAAATGCCGGCTAACTCCCACCTTTAACCCACCCCTTCCAACATGACCATGGAAGAGCAGAAAATAACAATTTTCTTGTAAGCGAAAGTACACGGCAGAATTGTCTAAACTTTCGAACCAGTCACATCAACCTAGCTAGTATAGCATTTAGAAATTAGTTGCAATATACAATTCGTTTGTTTCCTCGAATGAGGGTGGTCCTTCGAACTTAGAGTCCTTGCACATACGTGCAAACACCAACCAAGCTCCAGCAATTAAAGTTGCATTTGAGTAGTTAACACACCCTATGCATTTATCTATCTCAGCGGAAAGGGATATCCGTACTCCAGGCACAAGCCGTGATCATAGTCGCAGGGGTACATACTTAGAGTATTTGCCCCACTTTAGGGTAATAATGCGTGCGCATCGATCCCTTCTCAATAGCGATCGAAGGAGGTGGATGCGAGGATCAATTTCGACACTCTACGTCTGGAAGCGAACCTAGAAGGATCTCTCTAAATCTATTCAGCGAAAACGGTACGCGATCGAGAGGTCAAACCGACCTGCTAAGATAGACAAACCGGCTATCTACCCTCGACGCATACGCGCCTCAAACCGAGGAGTCTCAAGTTCAAACCGAACTGTGGCACTGCTAGAATACGAGTATTAAAAATCCTTTTTGTCGTGTACAGCGTAGTTGTCAAAACAAGAATAGTGATTATAATAAATTCAATTTCTAAAGTCGTTTAAGTATAAAGTTCGCTGAATAGAAGGAGAAGGTGAGTAATTGTTGTTGGTGAGTCATTTCTCAAAAGTAGTCATCGCCTGTTATCCCACAGTGGTAGATAGCGACTGAGATCGTCTAATTATACATTTTGGCGTGGTACAGCTCCCAGGCTCATACAGGCAATTGAAGTGTCGCTCGGCCCACGTAAAGTGTCCCGCCGTATCTTCTAATTGTACCTGTGTGCCCTTGTGAGAGGTAGTCTCGCGGGTGTGGAATTGGATGGTTTCTGCCACATTTGATCGGGGCATAGCTCACAGACTCGTTTGAGCAACCAGAGTATCGCTCAGCTCACGAAAGTGCCCTGCCGTCACTCCTTGGTTGTACTCAAATGCCTTTGTGAAGAGGTGGACACGACCGTATGGTACTGCTGTCTCACTGTTTGGAAGTGAATTTGTTCGAACATAGTTCATACTCCAATTGGGTAACCGAAGTGTCGCTCAGCCCACATATTGTGCCTGCCGTCATCTTCTGGTTGTTCTCGACTGGTTTATGAACTACATAGTACAGGCACCGTTTGACTTTTCCCGAATTATTCGACAAAGTCGATCCGAGTGTTTCTGTACTATACGCGTCGCGAATAATACGATCAGATTAGCACTGTTAGAATTAGGCATCGGAGGAAGTCTTGAGCCCAACTATAGTCCTCTTGACAAACTCTTAGGTGTCTCAACCTGGTTTTGACTTCGTGCGTGTCTCCACCGGAATAACTTCCCCGATTTATCGGCCAAGTATAAAAGGTGCTGCGACGGTCTTCAATCGTACTTTCTTTAAATTTGAAACCCTTAAATTTGATATAAAAGATATTTTCGTATGTGTCGAAATTAGAATCTGGGAGAAAACTCATCGGATAATAAGTCTACTCTATTTGTTCATTAAACAACGCGATCATTCCATATTGAACTGACGATTTCTATATTGTGTCAAACAAAGTGTGCGTGTCACTTTATTCCGACTTTCATGTAAAGATATTGATTTTACAGAATATATTTTTTTTATGTGTTATTTATGTATAACTTTCTTCAACGACCAACAGACCACTCCGCTGTCCAGTACCTGGAGGCCCGAATCCCTCCAAGAAAAACCTTAGTAGAACTTGAATTATACTAACTTAGGGTTCATTTAAGCATGTACGCCCAACTTGGGCAGAATCTGACAAAATTCACAAAAAACACAATAAAAACGTTTACACGTGTGGGAGAGCTGAGAGGAGCGTATTGGGCGCCATCTCGGCTCGACTCCCAGGGTTTGCGTGACTGGGCCGTCGTTTGAGGTGTCGGGCTTGACCTAGTATCCGAGACGAGTTCCAGGAGACCACGCACCGCTTACCCTAAAAAGCTGTCCATGTAACTACCCAATCCCAGAACTCTGGGTAACAGACGCCATGGCTGCAGATCTGCGTGGTAGAGGTGTCACGATCAGTGCCCTCGGCGGTGCCCCTTCAAACGTTGGAAGAGGAGTCTTCCTAACAAGGGTTGTGCGGAGGGTAAATGCACGGCCGTCGCCCGAGGTGTCGGACTGATGGACCCAGTTATTCTAGTATTCGAGACGAGTCCGTGATGCAGACAACACGACTTTTACCCTTAAAACTGTCGCTACGGAGCTACCCAATCTCAGATTTCAGAGTAACAGATGCCACCGACAGTAATGATGTGTTGTAGAGGAAACCCGCCCTTCGGGGCCACGCCCTCGACGGTGACCTGTCTAACGTTGCTTGAAGTTCATTCTCGCTATCATAGGTACTAACGGTGGCATTGAAAGCCCCACCGGGATGTGGACCGGTGTTATGCCAATTTGGGATGGACTCTTAGGGAGGCCTTCAATTGAGCACGATACGATTGCACACGATCGCATTGGACACAGGTGTTTTGAGCACGCCATCATTGCGCACAGGAACGATTGGGCACAATTCGATTGTGCACAAGAATGATATCTGAACCTAACCTAAACTAACCAATAAACCCAACCTAACATAACATAACCTAGCCTAACCTAACTGATAGCATTTACAATTCTTACGGTGTCCAATTTTACTCTCTGATATCATTCTTGTGCACAATCCAATTGTGCCCAATCGGTCGTGTGCACAATGATGTGTCCAATGCGATCGTGCGCCATCGTACCGTGCTCAATACAGCCTCTCCCGACTCTTAGGGCTAGTGAACTCGGGGTCTAGAAATGGGGTGTTTTATAGCATATACCCGAGCGGGTGAGGTGGCACGTTCGCGCCCTGTTACGCAGGGCCGGACACAGAATAAATCCGTCGACGCGCTGACTTGCGCGGACGGTGCCGCAACGACTACAGCGCCCCTCCAAACTCTCACTAGGCGCGTGCCCTTGCGGGCAAGACGCCTCCCCCCTGTAATCACCGTTTGATTTAAATTATTACACTCCATGCTGTTCCCACGAGAGTAGTCGGAATGAAGATCCGCCAGGCCAGAGCCGCCTGGCGGGCGAATGGTGCCAGGGTGGCACAAGTCGGATCTCCCACCTCCACGTGGTGTCCGCTGGGATAGAGGCACTCTAAGCCCTTCGATACTCGACTTGTCGGGTATCCAAGGGTGAGGGCCTCTATGCTAACGGGAGAACGGCGCGTATGAACGTGTGTGTGAATGTGATGTGCCCGCGTTGTCGCCGGAGTATGTCCTGTGAAGGTAGAGGCTATACCGGCGGAGTCTTCGGACTCTGGCAGGTACTACCATGCCGGGAAGGCTCGAACCGAGGACAAAAACGGCGGCCTCGCTGGGTGCATGTGTGTGTGGGCCCCGGTCAGCCCGCCATGGATATTCCCCGTGAGACTAGCCAAGGGGTGGAGTAGTAGCCCCCCGACCGGGTCTGTGCGGGTCCGGTGGATCTCGACCGCTGCTGGTTAAGATGGCCAAACCGTAAGTCCTACATGTTAGGCAAAGAGGCCCTGACCCAGCATGTCGGGTGAAGCTGGCCCGTGCAGATGACTGGAGCCAATCCGGGGGTTGAAGTGGCGGTGTTTGGGCGGGTGTATGGGGGACCCAGGTTGGTCGCTGGTTCCCCGTACCCGAAGCCACGTAGGGATCATAAAAACGTGGCACGTCTAGCCTGAGGTTTGGGTCTGGCATCGATTCGGATCCGGCGTCGCCCATTCGATAGGGGTGACGTTAAACCTTTAGCATCAATTATGGCGCGGGCCTATCCCGTAATATTTTTTATAGAGTCATTCGGTGCCGATAGGGTCGACCGCCTGACAAGCCGCTTCTCGGCTTCGGCATCGCTTAATTAGGGGAAACTTCACAGGGGGATAGTAGCCCTACCGCGGTAGGGCTCCCATGATGGGCGAACCCGCAGAATCCAACCTTCTTCAATATGGCAAATTTAAATTCAAACAAAACAAACACAATGATGAGGGTGGACGGGGAGGAGGCGGATGAGCAAGGGTGCTCTCCGCGAAGAAATGAAGAGGAGTCCCAGGAGTGCGGTGGGGATAATGGCGCCCGTTATCCCGACTCAGGCACTCCTGTAGTTACAGGGAATGAGGCGCGGGGCAGCAGAGGGGGGACCTACCGTGTCCCCCTGTTCCTGCCGGCAATCGCGGTGGGTCGCGGGTGACACTGCGAAGCGACGGGGCTAGCGGATCGCGCCAACTCGTTTCGGCTTCGACAAGCATAGGGCCGCGTGACGCGGGGGAAGGTTCGGCGCACGATCGCGGCGGAGGAGGCAACCGGAGCCTCTCCGCGTCTGCGTGTGTCGCGGCGCAAAGCGGCACCGGGGGAGAAATGGGTGGCCTCCCTGCTATCGGTGCCACGCGCAAGGGACGGGAAAGAAGGCCTTACATTAGGTTGGATCGGGTTGACCGTTCGCGGTCAGGACAGGGCCGCCGCCTCTCCGGCCGTGTGGAGATTGATAGCAGAGACGAGTCCGATACGTCAGTCCATACAGTCGCGTCGACGGACCGTCTCATGTCTCGGGTGCGTAGTAGGCCCCCTACCACGGGTCAATATGTCGGCTTGGCCGACGCTAAGAGGCAGCTCTTGGAGCTTCAGCAGCGCGAGCTGGAGCTGGCGAAGCAGCGCAGCGTCTTCGACCCAACGGTCGAGCCTGCTCGCCCGAGCAGGGCAACTCTGCCCTTAGACGAGGTGAATGACCTGGTCAGGATGATCGACCCGACGCAGATATCATGGCCGAGGTTCTTGAGAACTGCAAGGTGCTGGAAAAAGTTGCGAGCAACTCCCGCAACCTGAAGGGAGTCTTTGTTAGAGCTATTCGGCAAAGCAATCGCTTCTTACAGGCGGCGGCTATACACGCCTACAAGCGTGCCCCGCCGACGGCAAGTGCTCCGCAACTGGAGAAGGAGCTGATAAATCTCCAGCGCCGGCTGCACGAGCGCGACGAGGTCATCGAGCGCATGACGAGGGAGATGGAGAACCTGGGGAGGCAGGTACGCGCACTGAACGCAGCCAGGGTGGCTGAAGTGCCCATAACCGGGGTCAAACGACCGTCACGACCCATCTCCCCAACCCCATTCGCATCCCCAAATCCCACCTCGAACCCGGTGATCGAGGACACCCTACCGGATCCTGTCGGAGACGTGGTGATGGAGGTGTCTTGACCTGAGGAGTGTGGAGTGTCTCTTCCAGACGCGGCGGAGGCACCAACCACCACCAAGGCAGCGAAGAGGCTCCGCGTGTCGTCACCCGAACGACCGGTGCCTCTGGAGCTATCCATTGCGGACACCATCGCCAAAGTGGTGGAAAAGAAGATGCAGGAGTTCCGGGAGCAAATGTTTCCCGCGGCCGCTATAAGACCGGCGCCGCAGGGAGCGGGACGTGCTGGTGGCGCGGTACGCGTCCCTGGTGTGTCTCCAGCAGTGGTGGGGGCTGCGATGCCCGCCCCAGCTGGAGAAACAAAGAAGAAGAAGAAGAAAAGGGCGGCTGCGGTTGGAGCAACAGTCCCAGCTGCCAACGCAGGGTCAGCGAACCCTGCAAAGGCAACGCCCTCCGGCTCACAGTCGGCAGCTGCCCGTGCCCCGGAAATGTGGTCCACCGTGGTCAAGCGGGGGACTGCACGGAAAGAGCGTAGGGAGGCAGCGACAGCAGCAGCACGGCCACAAGGTGTTGCTCCAGGCACCAATGTCGTCGGGAATAAGAAGGTGGACGGACCCAAGGATCGGGTCCGTCCGGCCCGCCCGCCGAAAACGGCCGCGGTCACCATCACAATGACCTCTAATGCGAAGAGGTCGTATGCGGAGGTGATGAAGCAGGCTAAGGACAGCGTTAAGCTGTCAGAGATGGGTATCGGCTCAGTCCGGTACAGAACGGCCGTCACGGGCGGTATAATCCTGGAGGTTCCGGGAGAAGGAGGCGCTGCCAAAGCTGAGTCGTTGGCAGGCCGCCTAAAGAAGGTGTTCGACAGCACGGAGGTTCGCGTCGCCAGGCCGGTTAAACGCGGAGAGCTCCGCGTGTCCGGCCTGGACGACTCGGTAACATCCAGGGAGGTTGCTGAGTCTGTTGCGGCGGCAGGTGGCTGTACGGCAGACGAATTGAAGGTCGGCGAAGTGCGTAAATCGCCGATGGGAGCAGGAACAGCGTGGGTCCAGTGCCCACTGACAGCGCTGAACAAGGTGGTCAACGCCGGGAGGATAAGGGTGGGTTGGGTATCGGCCAGGGTTCAGGCCTTACCAACCCGCCCATTGTAGTGCTTCCGTTGCCTGGAAGTAGGGCACGTCAGGCAACGGTGCACTGCGGAGGTGGACCGGTCCGACCGGTGCTACACGTGTGGAGAGTCCGGTCACCGCGCAAGTCAGTGCACGGCGGCCCCCAAGTGTCCGCTTTGCACGGACCTTGGGCGGCCCGCCGATCACAGGCTGAGCACCAAGGCTTGCGCCCCATCCTCCCGGCGAAGGGTGAGGAAGAGGGCGCAGAAAGCGCAACAGGAAGTAGGAAGCGAGACACCACAGGGACGACAGACGGAACCATCGTCATCGAAGCAGAACCTAGCAAAGAGTTCTAGCTCTGGGGGAGGGAAGGCCACGGAGGCGGCCATGGACGTGGCACCGTGATGGGGCCCGTAGGCCCCGTAATACAAGCCAACCTCAACCACTCGGTCAGGGCGCAGGACTTGTTGCGGTCGCTGCGGAGCCTTATAGAGTCCTCGACCGGCCTAGCTTTCTATTCGTGGCTGTCCACTGGGACGGAACCGCTATGGTGGGCGTGTATGCTCCGCCTCGGCTTAACCTCGCGTCTTTCGAGGAGTTACTGGACGGGGTAGGGAGATGTGTTGGGGGATTTTAACTCCAAGGCCCATGCCTGGGGGTCCCCCAACACCGACGCGAGGGGCGAGGCGGTGCTGGACTGGGCTGCGACGTACGGGCTCCGGCTATTAAACCGGGGCACCGTTAGCACGTGTGTGCGTCCGCAGGGGGAATCTATCGTCGACCTTTCATGGGCGACCCCCCCTGCGGCGCGCCGCGTGCTTGGCTGGAGGGTGGCGGGGGAGGTGGAGACGCTCAGCGATCACCTGTACATCAGGCTTGATGTCTCCTCCGCCACGGGCCGTCGCACCCAGAACGCGCCACCGCGGAGATGGGCGCTTAAGCGCATGGACGAGGACGCACTGATGGCTGCGTCCCTCGCTGCAGCCTGGCCGGAGGTTCCGGCTGGGTAAATCGCGAATGTGGAGGCGGAGGCCGAGTGGTTCCGGGGCGCTTTGGAGATGGCGTGTGACGCCGCCATGCCCCGGGCCAAAGGCTTCCGCAGGCGGGCCGCCTACTGGTGAACGTGCGAGCTCGCGCGGCAACGCGCTGAGTGTCGTGGCGCCCGTCGCCGGTGGCAGCGTGCCCGCCGAGGTAGGTCCCGCGACGCAGTGAGGGAGGAAGTGCTGTATGGGACGTATCGCACGTTAGCGACGCCCTGCAGCAGGCCATCAGGGACGCCAAGTCCCGGGCATTCGACGACCTCCTCGGTACATTGGCCGAGAATCCGTGGGGGCGCCCATACAAAATGGTCATGGGAAAACTCAGACCATGGGCGCCCCCGATCACGGAGAGTATGGACTCCCAGTTCTTGGCGGAGGTGGTGGACACCCTATTTCCTCAGGGCGAGGAGACGCCACCTCCTGCCACGTTGGACCATGTCATCTGGTCCGACGAAATGGGGGTCACCGAGGAGGAGATGGCCGCGGCGATCCGTAAAATGGTGGCCCGGAACACAGCTCCGGGCCCCGACGGGATCCCCGGCCGTGCCTGGGCGATGGCGCTCCGCGTCCTCGCTCCCCGACTCAGGCGGCTCTTCGATAGCTAACTGAGGTCGGGGAAGTTTCCGTCCCAGTGGAAGGTGGGGCGGATGGTTCTTCTGCGCAAGGAGGGGAAACCCGCAGACTCTCCCTCCGCGTACCGGCCAATTGTGCTATTGGATGAGGTGGGCAAGCTGTTCGAGAGAATTTTAGCTGCCCGCCTCTCCAGGCACTTGGCCCAGGTCGGCCCCGATCTGGCCGAGAGCCAGTTTGGGTTCCGCGAAGGACGAAGCACCGTTGACGCGGTGAGTCGCGTGCGGTCCTTCGCGGAATCGGCCCTCTCCCGGGGTGGGGTGGCGCTTGGTGTCTCCTTGGACATCAAGAACGCATTCAACACCCTACCTTGGGAGAGGATCAGGGAGGCCCTCGAATACCACGGGGTGCCTCCCTATCTTAAGGCCACGATCGGGGACTATCTGAGGGATAGGTGGATCGAGTACCCGGGCCGCGACGGGGTCGTGTACCGGAGGGAGGTAAACCGGGGCGTGCCCCAGGGTGGGGCATTTGGCCCTGGGCTCTGGAACGTGGGGTATGACCGGGTATTGCGGGTTTCCCTGTCTCCCGGGGCGAGGGTGACGTGCTTTGCGGATGATACGCACGTCCTCGCCACCGGGGGGATTATACAGAGACCATCCGCCTCGCGGAGATTGGGGTGGCAGCGGCCGCTGCGGAGATTGGACGGCTTGGGTTAAGCTTGTCTTTCAGCAAAACGGAAGCCATGTGGTTTTGCCGCCGACGGGGCGGGGCCCCGCCCCAGTCGTTCATTCGAATAGGTGGGCAATATGTCCGGGTTGGGGACGGGATGAAGTATCTCGGCCTCCACCTGGACAACCACTGGCGCTTCGAGGAGCATTTCAAACAACTGGCCCCCCGTTTGGAGAGGACTGCGGCAGCGTTGGGCCGCATCCTCCCAAACCTGGGTGGGCCAGACGAGAGGGTACGCCGCCTGTATTCAGGAGTCGTGCGGTCGATGGCCCTGTATGGGTCACCCGTATGGGCAGGGGATTTGTTGGCCTCCTGGCGAAGTAAATTATTACTGCAAAGAGTGCAGCGCCGGGTGGCCATCGCGTCCATACGGGGGAACCACACGGTCTCCTATGCGGCGGCGATGACTCTGGCCGGGTTCATCCCCTATCACTTTCTGGCGGAGGTAGACGCCGATGTCTATTGGCGTCTCCGCCAGCGGCAGGGGGTGGCCCGGCTGGGAGGCCTTCAATTGAGCACGATACGATTGCACACGATCGCATTGGACACAGGTGTTTTGAGCACGCCATCATTGTGCACAGGAACGATTGGGCACAATTCGATTGTGCACCAGAATGATATCTGAACCTAACCTAAACTAACCAATGAACCCAACCTTTTTTTTTTTTTTTTTTTTTTACGTGGGGGAAATCTTCATAGATACCCCGCGCCCCTGGGGGAGGGCGCGGGGTTATGTCGGATTCTTACCGACTAAAACCCCCACGGTGGTCCTACCTCGGCGCGTTGAAGGGGGCCCCGGGAACTCTGGAAGAACACAACCGGGACCCCCGCGCCTTGGCTCTTTAGAGCCCTTCCCGGGGGAGGTCGGAAGGACCTCCCCCTGCTCATAACACTAATTTACGACGGCGCCCGGACCACCGAGGCGCCGCCGTCCCCCCCGGGGCAGCGTGCAAGGCGTCCTGGGCCCCCACCCAGGACGCCGACTGCCCCTGCGGCGGCTCTGCAAGGGGTGACGTAAGGCCACCCCGGAGCCGCCGCTAACAAGACGGATCCGAGGATCCGAAAGGCCGGTGGTCGCCGACTAATGTCGGGAATGACCACCGGCCTGCCCCCCTCAGCTGGGGGAGACATGCCGGAGCCCGCGCGGGCCCCGGCTGCTCCCCCTCCCCCTAATAGGAGCGGCCCCCGCGGTAACAGTGTTACCGCGGGGAGCCGCAACCCCCCTTCTGGGCCCTGCCGCCGCTCCCCGGCGGCCGCGACCCCTTGCTCTCCTTCGCGGGTCCACTTGTTCGCGGACCCGCTCCGCGGCTTCCTTCTGCAACATTACTTCCTCGCAGAAGGAAGCCACGGCCTTCCACGACCTCTCGCTTGCCAGCATTGCCCCGACTACTGCTGGCAGCGAGAGGTCAAACCCTATCTCTCTATTTAGGACACGGCGCGGCGCTGCAAAGGCAGGGCACTCCTCCAGCGTGTGCCGCGCCGTGTCCTCCAACTCGCCACAGTGGTGGCAGACCGCCGTCGTCTCCTTCCCAATGCGACGCAGGTACTCCCCGAAACAACCATGTCCGGTGAGCACCTGCGTCATTCGGTAGGTGAGTCTACCATGCCGCCGCTCCCGCCACTCACGGAATTGTGGCAGGAGGGCCCCGACAACTGGCTTGCTGTGATAGGCTCGCAGCTCTAAGCTCCAACGAGCCTCGGCCAGCTGCCGGGACTGACGCCTGATCGATTCGATCGCCTGTGGCTCCGGCGGGACACCGTCGATCCGCAGCAGGGCACGGACGCGCACATAAACAAGCGCGTCCGCCCCCGCCAGGAACTCGAACGGTATGAGCCCCGCCAGAGCCATCGCCGCCGCGTAGGAAATGGTGCGGTATCCTCTCACGACCCTGATGGCCAGCCTACGCTGCAGCCGGCGCACCAAAACGAGGCTGCGCCGGCTGACCATCAGGGCCCCCGCCCAAACTGGGCTTCCATACAACACCATGGACCGCACCACCCCCACGTAGAGGCGGCGAACCTTCACTTCCGGCCCCCCGAGGTTGGGCATCAGGCGGCCTAACGCGGCCGCCGCCCTCTCCACTCGGGGGACCAGGCAATCGAAATGCCGATCGAAGCGCCAGTGGCTGTCGAGGACTAGGCCCAGATACTTCATACTGGACCCCACCTCGACCCAGACCTCACCTACCCGGATCCACGACGGGGGAGGACCCTTTGACCGAGGCTTGTCGTGAAAGAACATAGCCTCGGTCTTATGCGGGTCGATCCTCAACCCCAAGTCGTGGATCCTACCGACGACGGCGGCAACTGCCACCTCCACCAGACGGATGGCCCCCTCGAAGGTCTCCCCAACGGCTAGAATGTACGTGTCGTCTGCATAACAGACGACATACGTGCCGTCGGGGAGAGGGGCCCGCAGGACGCGGTCGTACCCGAAATTCCACAAATCGGGGCCCAATCTGGACCCCTGGGGTACGCCGCGATTCACCTCCCTCCGCACATGTCCATCCCGGCCATCGTACTCGATGTACCTGTCACTTAGGTAGGACCCGATTACCGCCCGTAGATAGGGAGGCACCTCGTGATAAACGAGGGCCTCCCTGATGGCGGCCCAGGGCAGGGTGTTGAATGCGTTGACGATATCCAGCGATACCGCAACGCACACCCCACCCCGGGATACAGCTGCCTCCGCGAGGGACTTGACGCGCATGATCGCGTCTATCGTCGATCGCCCCTCGCGGAAGCCGAACTGGCTGTCTGCCAGATCGGGTCCCACCGTAGACAGGTGCCTATGGAGGCGGGTAGCTATGATTCTCTCCAAGAGCTTCCCCGCCTCATCGAGTAGGCATATTGGCCGGTACGCGGAGGGAGAATCCGCGGGCCTACCTTCCTTCTTTATAAGGACCATCCGTCCGGTTTTCCACTCCTTCGGGAACACGCCCGACTTCAGGCACTCTGTAAAGAGTGCCTGCAACTCCGGCCCAAGGACGCCCGAGGCCAAGACCAAGGCCTTTCCAGGCACGCCGTCAGGGCCCGGGGCAGTATTCTTAGCCCCGAGCCTCTTTAGCGCGGCGAGGAGCTCCTCATCCGTGACCCCCAGCTCGTCGGACCAATTAACTTGGTCCGACACCTCAGCCGCGTGGCCCTCGGCCCCGGAAAGGGGAAAGAGGGTTTCAACCACGCAGCTAAGGAACTGGGGGTCCAGGGTTTCCGTCACGGGAGGCGCCCAAGGTCGCAAACGACCGAGTACGATCTTGTACGGGCGCCCCCACGGATCTTCCTCTAATCTTTTGAGGAGCTCCTGCCATGCCTCGGCCTTGGCCAGTTTGATGGCCCGCTGCAGCGCTTTGACAGCTTCCCTGTACAGCGCATACAGCTCTGCCGCCCACGCCGCGTCAACTCTACGACGTCGACGGGCACGCGTGTACCGGCGGCGCGCCCTAACGCAGCTGCAACGCAGCTCCGCTATCTCGGGCGACCACCAGTACACGGACTTCCTCCACGAGGGACCCGCTCTTGGCATCGCCGCATTGCAAATGAGTGTCATTGCGCGGCGAAGCCAGCGGGCCCCTTCGTGCCCGTCGACAGGCCTGTCCTTGTTCCAGGCCACGACGTGGGCGGCGGCCATCAGGGCGTCCTTGTCCAACTTCTTCAAAGACCACCGCGGTGGTGGGGTTGCTCCCTCCTGAGGGCGGCCTCGGGGCGGCGCACCTGCGGGGGCGGCGGAGAGGACCATCGTAATGTAACGATGGTCCGAGAGGGTTTCAACCTCCTCCGCCACCCTCCACCCCGAGATACGGCGCGCAGCAGCGGGGGTCGCGAACGAAAGGTCCACAATTGACCCCCCATGCTGCCGCACGCACGTATGGACGGAGCCCGTATTTAACAAACGGAGCTCCAGTCCAGCCGCCCAATCGAGTAATGTCTCGCCCCTCGGGTCAGTCCTGGGGGACCCCCAGGCCGTAGCCTTGGAGTTAAAGTCCCCCAGGACAATGACTGGACGAGGCAGGCAACGCGAAACGCAACGCCTGACCTCGTCCAGAAAAACCTCAAATGACGCGAGGGGCCAGCTCGGAGGAGCATAGATACCCACCACCGCGGTACCACCCCAGTCGACCGCAACGTATCCCCGCCCACTCTCAATGAGGGAACAGGGCGGGGAATGCGGTCGACCGGTCCACACGACCGCGACGGAGCCGGCAGAGTCCCCGGACCAATGGGGGTGGTCCGGGACTCTATATGGCTCCGCCACAACACTCAAGCAAACCTCCCGCTCAGCCAGGGCCTGCGCAAGGAGATCTTGCGCCCTGGCCGAGCGGTTGAGGTTGCACTGGAGTAAGGGGCCCGTGGGCCCCATCACTCCAATTCCATGGGGGCCGACGGGCCCCCTACCTCGGGGCTGGTGCTAGGCACCGGCTCCGGACTCACATCCAATTCCGGCATAGAAGCCGCCGCGGTAACAACCGGGATATCCGCCGCGGCGGCCGAAGCTGCCGGAGCCGGTGTAGCTGGCGCCCCCATTGGCGCCACCGGGTTGTCTGCTGCCGCCCTATACACTACCACTGGCACGGGGGCCAGTGGGGTGGCGGCGGCTGCAGCTAAGGCCGCGGCCTTTTTGCCCCGGCGGCGCTTGCCTGAGCGCCCTTTACGGGTGCCCTCCTTCACCGCTAGGCAGGCCTGTGTGCCCAGCCGGTGGTCCGCTGGGGCCCCCTTATCGGCGCACACCACGCACCTCAAGGAGACCGCGCACTGCGACGCCTTGTGTCCCTCGGCGCCGCAGGCGTAGCACTTCCCAGTGCGGTCCACCGTGCTGGTGCACTTCTGCCTTACATGGCCATATTCCAGGCATTTGTGGCACTGGAGTGGGCGGGCCGGCAAGGCGTCCACGGCCACCCTGGTCCAGCCAATGAACCCAACCTAACATAAAATAACATAACATAACCTAGCCTAACCTAACTGATAGCATTTGCGATTCTTACGGTGTCCAATTTTCCTCTCTGATATCATTCTTGTGCACAATCGAATTGTGCCCAATCGGTCGTGTGCACAATGATAGCGTGGTCAAAAGACCTGTGTCCAATGCGATCGTGCGCGATTGTACCGTGCTCAATAGAGCCTCTCCCGGCCCGGCTGGAGTCTGAGGCGGAAGCCCTCAAGCGCCAGGCCCGACGGTTCACGCTGACAAAGTGGCGCTGCGAGATAATATCGAGCGGCGCCGCGAGTCAGCGCGCTGTCGGGGCGGTCCTGCCTGTTCTGAGAGAGTGGCGGGACCGCGGTCACGGAAGGCTCACCTTTCGGATGACACAGGTGCTCACCGGACACAGGTGAGCAGGACTACGGTGCCACGTTGGTTGGGACCTCTCGCTGGCGACGGTGATCAGGGAGATCCTCGCCAGCGAGAGGTCATGGAAAGAGTTCGCCTCGTTCTGCGAGCGCGTTATGGCGCAGAAGGAGGCCGCGGAACGGGATCGCGAGAGAAATCATGATCCCGGCCGCAGAGGTAGAGGGGGACGGGCTGCGGCCCGGAGGCGCAACTCCGGCGTCCGAGTCGGGGGACTCGGTTGCCCTTGCACGCGGCCCAGGAGGGGGCCGGCAGCGGTAGTGGTCGCTGGTGCCGGCGGATGGAAGTTTTGTGGGGAGGTCCATCTGACCTCCCCGGGATAGTAAAGGCGAGGGGAAGGACACGAAGGTAGTAATTATCAAGGTCCCGGTCCTTCCCCGAAGACGCCAGGGAATGGCCACCGCGGGGTTTTTAGTCAGTACGAATCTGACATATCCCTGCGCCCCTCCCCCGGGGGGCGCGGGGAACCTATGAAGGTTTTCCCCGCGTGAAAAAGAAAAAAAAAAGGTCCCCGGGACCGCTAATGCCGTACTGGAGGTGCTAATAAGCACCTGCAGCCCTTGAGGTCGCCGTTCTCCCGTTAGCATAGTGGCTCTCACCCTTGGATGCCCGACAAGTCTAGCATCGAAGGGCTTAGAGCGCCTCTATCCCAGCGGACACCACGTGGAGGTGGGAGATCCGACTTGTGCCACCCTGGCACCATTCGACCGCCTGGTGATCAACCCTCCGGCGATACCATCCGATCCGACTTTACATCTCAACTAAAAGGTTTGCTACTTCTTTATGCCGTTCTATTCTTTTTGACTGATATACTACATAGATGACAATAGTAAGTTTTTATACTCTTTTGATATGCTTGGCGAAGCTGCTCACACAGCTGAAGATGCAGAAGCGTATTTTAATTCATACATGCACCCAATAAAAGCTATAGGAGAATCCACTGAAATAAATGATTGTTTTAAATCGCATGTAATTTCAATCAAATTGTCTGCGTTACATCCACGTTATGAATTTGGTCAATTCGATAATGTAGCTGAAGAATGGAGAGCTAAACTGCTAGAGCTTTGTCATGAAGCAAAAAAATACAACATTTCATTATGCATAGATGGAGATGAAACAGATAGGCTTGAAATGTCCTTAATCTTGTAAACGTTTTTATTGTGTTTTTTGTGAATTTTGTCAGATTCTGCCCAAGTTGGGCGTACATGCTTAAATGAACCCTAAGTTAGTATAATTCAAGTTCTACTAAGGTTTTTCTTGGAGGGATTCGGGCCTCCAGGTACTGGACAGCGGAGTGGTCTGTTGGTCGTTGAAGAAAGTTATACATAAATAACACATAAAAAAAATATATTCTGTAAAATCAATATCTTTACATGAAAGTCGGAATAAAGTGACACGCACACTTTGTTTGACACAATATAGAAATCGTCAGTTCAATATGGAATGATCGCGTTGTTTAATGAACAAATAGAGTAGACTTATTATCCGATGAGTTTTCTCCCAGATTCTAATTTCGACACATACGAAAATATCTTTTATATCAAATTTAAGGGTTTCAAATTTAAAGAAAGTACGATTGAAGACCGTCGCAGCACCTTTTATACTTGGCCGATAAATCGGGGAAGTTATTCCGGTGGAGACACGCACGAAGTCAAAACCAGGTTGAGACACCTAAGAGTTTGTCAAGAGGACTATAGTTGGGCTCAAGACTTCCTCCGATGCCTAATTCTAACAGTGCTAATCTGATCGTATTATTCACGACGCGTATAGTACAGAAACACTCGGATCGACTTTGTCGAATAATTCGGGAAAAGTCAAACGGTGCCTGTACTATGTAGTTCATAAACCAGTCGAGAACAACCAGAAGATGACGGCAGGCACAATATGTGGGCTGAGCGACACTTCGGTTACCCAATTGGAGTATGAACTATGTTCGAACAAATTCACTTCCAAACAGTGAGACAGCAGTACCATACGGTCGTGTCCACCTCTTCACAAAGGCATTTGAGTACAACCAAGGAGTGACGGCAGGGCACTTTCGTGAGCTGAGCGATACTCTGGTTGCTCAAACGAGTCTGTGAGCTATGCCCCGATCAAATGTGGCAGAAACCATCCAATTCCACACCCGCGAGACTACCTCTCACAAGGGCACACAGGTACAATTAGAAGATACGGCGGGACACTTTACGTGGGCCGAGCGACACTTCAATTGCCTGTATGAGCCTGGGAGCTGTACCACGCCAAAATGTATAATTAGACGATCTCAGTCGCTATCTACCACTGTGGGATAACAGGCGATGACTACTTTTGAGAAATGACTCACCAACAACAATTACTCACCTTCTCCTTCTATTCAGCGAACTTTATACTTAAACGACTTTAGAAATTGAATTTATTATAATCACTATTCTTGTTTTGACAACTACGCTGTACACGACAAAAAGGATTTTTAATACTCGTATTCTAGCAGTGCCACAGTTCGGTTTGAACTTGAGACTCCTCGGTTTGAGGCGCGTATGCGTCGAGGGTAGATAGCCGGTTTGTCTATCTTAGCAGGTCGGTTTGACCTCTCGATCGCGTACCGTTTTCGCTGAATAGATTTAGAGAGATCCTTCTAGGTTCGCTTCCAGACGTAGAGTGTCGAAATTGATCCTCGCATCCACCTCCTTCGATCGCTATTGAGAAGGGATCGATGCGCACGCATTATTACCCTAAAGTGGGGCAAATACTCTAAGTATGTACCCCTGCGACTATGATCACGGCTTGTGCCTGGAGTACGGATATCCCTTTCCGCTGAGATAGATAAATGCATAGGGTGTACCATTAATTATGTAACCCGCACGGTTACAATCTTGTTTGAACAATTACGGTTTGATGAATTACTTTCTGAGTGGGAAGGGCTTGGCTTGGCTGTACAAGCATATCAAAAACATGCTTTGCCTGTTCCTGACTTTGTAGAAGATGTTGCTAATCGATCAAATCATAAAATTATGGTCAAACTTGTAAAAGGTACATATTGGGATTTAGAAATCAAGCGTATGCAAGAATTGGGATTAAATGATTACTTAATATTGACAAGAAAAAGCTATACTGACGTATCTTACCTCGCGTGCGCACGGAAACTTCTGAGTAAACCAAACAGCTTTTACCAATGCTTTGGAACTCATAACGCCTATACTTTTGCTTCTATCATGGAACTTGCTAATAAAAACCACACTGGATTTCAATTTCAACGCTTACATGAAATGACAAAAGACTATATGATTATGCAATGTCAGAGCTTGCAACAAATATTAGCTGTCATGTCTACGCACCCGTTTGGAAACATAGTGACTTATTGCCTTATCTTATAAGACGCCTTCTTGAAAATGGAGCTAATTTTCATTTGATTCTAACGTTCAAATTGATGAGTTAATTTCAGATCCACTGGAAAAAGCTATAAATGTTAATTATGAACCTCATCGAGGCATTCCGTTACCACAAGATATTTTGGGACCAGAAAGAAAAAGTTCTTTGGAAATGGATATTAGTGACTCGGTGATGGTCTCACAATTTGAAGATGATATTAAGAACGTTAGTGAAAAAAAATGGCAAGTTGGGCCGATAATGACGGATAGCCACTTTTTGATGATACCAAACCTAAAGTGGTGAATCCTGCACATTTAGACAATGTAATTGGAGAAGTGTCAAATACAACAAGTGCTCAAGTTTAAACGCTCTTGAAATAGTATATTAATGGCAGAATGTTTCAGCAGAAAAGCGCGCTAAATGCCTCAAAAAAGCTGCAGATTTGCTTGAAGAAAGGATGAATGAGTTGATGTACATTCTGATCGTAGAAGCAGGAAAAATTTTATCTGATGCAATAACGGAAGTAAGAGAGGCAATGGATTTCTTACGTTACTACACAACGATAGCAAAAGATGAACTGAGCGACTGAAAAAAATTGCCAGACCCAACGGGTGAAGATAACTTCATCTTTTTTGAAGGCAGGGGAGTTTTCCTGTGTATATCACCATGGAATTTTCCACTTTCAAACCGGCAGAGGAAACGCCGACTATTGCCTACGAAGCTGTTAAGATACTACATGAAGCTGGGATACCAAAAAATGTGTTACACCTCATTCCCGGAGATGGTGGATATTTAGGCAAAATATTAGTTCCATACAATAGAATTACTGGAGTAGCTTTTACTGGCTCAACACACACTGCTCAAATAATTAATAAAATGCTTGCGGATAGGGATGGTCCTATTGTACCGCTTATTGCTGAAACAGAAGGGATCAATGCTATGATTGTTGATAGCTCCGCTCTCTGAGAACAAGTGACTACAGATGTTGTTCTTTCTGCGTTTCACAGTGCCGGCCAATGCTATTGTGCACTTAAAGTGCTGTTTATTCAAGAGGACATAGCAGAAAAGCATATAAAAATGATATGTAGTGCAGCGCAAGAACTCAAGATTGGTGACTCCATACAACTGACAATGAGTACTGATATTGGTCCAATAATTGACAAAGCATCTATCGATATGCTAACTCAACATATGCAAAAAATGTCAGAGGACGAAGATTCAAATCTGTTATTTAAAGTACCCTGTGACGTACGGGTCCGGGAAACGACGAAAGGGTTCCCTGCGGGGGAGGGCGACCGCGGAAAGTGGCCCGCTGGGTCCCTACGTACACTACCACGGACGATTTATTTTCCGGGCGCCAGTGCGAAGGCACACGTCCGGGGTACTCGCCCTTCCGGCTGTTCGGACTGGAGCGGGAATCAAGGGAGGTCAAAAAATGAATAAACGACCCGCGAGTATTTAATAACGAGAAGACTTTAATTTGGGCCGAAATAGGCCACTCAATCGAAACGAAAAAGGGCCCCACGCGGTACAGAGCACGGCCGGGAAAAAGGGACGCGCACGCCAGCTACGAAGGGGGTTTCGCGGTGCGGGGGCTCACGGTACAAAAAAAAAAAACACGGACGCAAACGGTACAAAGAACTCGCGATCGTACGCAAAACGGGACAAAAATAGAAAAAAAAGAAGAAAGAAAGAACGAAGGCAAGATAAGAAAAAAAAAAGAAAAAGGACGAAAAATGCAAGTAATCGGAATTTGGGGCGCTCGCGACGTGTTGTTCCGGTAGATCGCTTGCTTCTCTTTCCCAGTCTTCGCACGTCTCCTGTTACGCGGGGTTCTTCCTCCCCGAGAATTTCGGCGTTAGAGATGGGCCACCGCGCTCCTCTGGTGGCCAAGTTGTAACGAGGCATACTTTTGCCTCGTTACGAGTGGCCACCAGGCCCGCCGGCCTCCCTCCTCCGCCCAGCGACACCCCAGCTGCTGGGGCAGTGTGGAGCCACCATCTGCCACCCAGCCACCACCCGAAGGGGGCCCCAGGACCTGGCCGACAAAGGATGCGCGGTGGCCCATCCCCAACACCGAAATCCTCAGGGTGGGGGAACCCCGCACACCGGGAAACCGGCGGAAGAAGATTATTAGCGAGCGAACCGCGATAGGGACCTTCGTGCCGGAATTCTTCTTTGTTTTTTTCGAACGTTCTTGCTTTCTGTTTTTAATTTTTCCCGTTTTCCTTTTTGGCGTGTTATATTGCGTTTGTTGCGTTTGTGGTGTGATTTGTTTGGTGTTTTGTGTGCCGAGTTTCGAAAAGGGCGCCCACCTGCGAAAAAGGTAAGACCCTTGATTCTAGTGTGCGTCTTACCATTTTTTTTTTGTGTGGACGAGTGAGTGCGGGTGGTACCTCGCGACAGGACCACCAGCCCCTGCGACAGGGACCCGAGAGGCCGCGCTTCGTTCGCGTTCATGTCGATTTTTTTCGCACCTCCGTGCCGCGTTGCGCCGCGCGCCCGTAATTCTCGTCCCCTTTTACTTTTGTATTTTGGGTTTTAGGACTAGCGTCCCCTTTCTGTCCACATCACAGAGAGGGTGTGCCCCCCTTACGCGTGCGTCCGATATCGGTTGTTCCGTATTTCGTTTTCTTTGTATCGTGAGCCCCCGCGTCGCGAAACCCTTTTCGCACTTGGCGACAGCGTACCCTCCTCCCGACCGTACGTTGTACCGCGAGGGGCTCCGCGTTTTTGGAATTTTCGCGGCCTGTTTAGGCCGGAATAAAGCATATCGTTACCCGATACTCGCGGGTCTTCTATCCTTTTTTTATCGACCCCCTCTGAGTTCCGCTTCCGAACGAGCTGCCGGAAGGGCGTATTCCCTGGACGAGTGCGTAAGCACTGGCGCCCGGATTAAAAATCGTCCGTGGATTGTAGACATCGGTACGCGGAGGGCCACTATCCCTGGTCGCCCTCCCCCGCAGGGAACCTTTCCTTCGTTCCCTGAACCGATACGTCACAAGGTTCTGGGACACCTTCGGGTGGTGGCTGGGGTGGCAGGTCCCCAGGTCTGGCCCATCCCGCGCTTCCGTCCCTCGGGTGGAGGCTCTTCGTGACAGGGGACGCGGGCTCCTCGCGAGCGGGGACGTCGGCTCCTCTTCGGCCATCCGCCGCCTCGCGAAAAGGGGGCAGATGGGGGGGGGGGGTAGAGTGGGGGGGGGCACTTTTCTTACAAAAAAAACGCGGTACAAAAAAAAAGAACGAAAACTCACGCTGCGGCGGTGAGGGTATCGTCTGGGCGGAGAAGGGAGGCAGCGGGCCTGGTGGCCTCGCGTAACATGATAAAAAAAGTGCCTCGTTACAACCCATGGATATAAATTCTTATAATGGTTATTTCTTTCCTCCATATATTTATGAGATACAAAAAATTTCGCAATTAAAGCAAGAAGTATTTGGTCCTATTTTGCATATCATACGTTTTAACAAGTCACAATTAAATAAAGTTATAAGTGATATAAACAATACAGAATATGGGCTTACATTTTCTTTGCAGAGCCGTATACAAAATCAGATCGATTTAATGAGCAAAAAAATATCAGTTGGAAATGTCTACATCAACCGTAACCAGATAGTTGCAGCAGTTGGGATACAGCCATTTGGTGGTAGAGGACTATCTGGCACTGGGCCAAAAGCTGGTGGTCCTCATTATTTACAGCGTTTTTCTACAGAAAAAGTTGTAAGTCTTAACACTACACCATTCGGTGGTAACACTACACTTATGTGTTTGGATTAATTTGCGGGCCCTAATTTTTCTCCTGTTTTACCCCTAACCTAGACGTTCGTGCAGTTATGTATACAGCGCTAACAAGGGACATCACCCAATTGATACACGCCGATTTTAATGAAATTTTAATATGTTATAGAACTCGAAAAAATATTTGACACGTATTTTTTTTTATCGGCGAACATCCACTTTGAGGTGGTGAAAATAGCCCTTAAAGTTGGGGTTGAAAAAGCTATTTTCACAAATATCTCGGGAACTAATAGAACTAGATAAAATATTCACGAAGGTCGTGTCCTCGGACAGCAACGGTCTTCCGCCAGGGAAGGGCATGCGTGCGTATCGCAGCGGTCCGACCTCACTATCGGCAAAGGTGTTACTCCTTTTCCTACCTTCCCCCTGCCCACTGCGAATATTTGTAGTAGCGATTAGTTTATAAGCCGCGTTGCGCCGCGTTCTGCGTTTAATCAATTCCACATCGTTCGTCCTCCGTTCCGCGTTTATTATTATATATTATTTCCACGTCTCCGCATTTAGTTCTTAAGCCACGTTCACCACTTATTGTTACCCCACGACCGAACCCGGACATCCCGACTGAGTGTCGGCACAAATAAACGATACTGGACCTTTTTTTTTACGTGGGGGAAATCTTCATAGATACCCCGCACCCCTGGGGGAGGGCGCACGGTTATGCCGGATTCTTACCCGCTAAAACCCCCACGGTGGTCCTACCTCGACGCATTGAAGGGCGCCCCGGGAACTCTTGAAGAACACAACCGTGACCCCCGCGCCTTGGCTCTTGAGAGCCCTTCCCGGGGGAGGTCAGAAGTACCTCCCCCTGCTCCTAACCTTTACGGCGGCGCCCGGACCACCGGGGCAGGCTGCCCCGGAGAGAATGTGAAATAGAGCATGGGCTCACTATAATTAAAGCTTGGGGTCCGGGATAAGACCACACTGCCCGGGCCATAAAACCATTTCGCGTGGTGTTGCGTGATCCCAGGAATCTGGGCAAAACAAAACTGCTTATGGTATAAATGTGTGGGAGAGCTGAGAGGAGCGTATTGGCCGCCATCTCGGCTCGACTCCCAGGGTTTGCGTGACAGGGCCGTCGTTTGAGGTGTCGGGCTTGACCTAGTATTCGAGACGAGATCCTAGAGACCACGCACCGCTTACCCTAAAAAGCTGTCCATGTAACTACCCAATCCCAGAATTCTGGGTAACAGGCGCCATGGCTGCAGACTTGCGTGGTAGAGGTGTCACGGTGAGTGCCCTCGGCGGTGCCCCTTCAAACGTTGGAAGAGGAGTCTTCCTAACAAGGGTTTGTGCGTAGGGTAATTGCACGGCCGTCGCCCGAGGTGTCGGACTGATGGACCCAGTTATTCTAGTATTCGAGACGAGTCCGTGATGCAGACAACACGACTTTTACCCTTAAAACTGTCGCTACGGAGCTACCCAATCTCAGATTTCAGAGTAACAGATACCACCGGCAGAAATGAAGTGTTGTAGAGGAAACCCGCCCTTCGGGGCCACGCCCTCGACGGTGACCTGTCTAACGTTGCTTGAAGTTCATTCTCGCTATCATAGGTACTAAGGGTGGCATTGAAAGCCCCACCGGGACGTGGACCGGTGCTATACTAATTTGGGATGGACTCTTAGGGGTAGTGAACTCGGAGTCTAGAAATGGGGTGTTTTGTAGCATATACCCGAGCGGGTGAGGTGGCACGTTCGCCCCCTGTTACGCAGGCCGGACACAAAATAAATCTATAATTAAAGCTTGTGAAGTCATTGGCGTTGAAATTCCACGTTTTTGTTATGATGAGCGTTTAGCAATTGGTGGTAACTGCAAAATGTATTTGGTTGAAGTTGAGGGTGGACCTCCAAAACCTGTAGCCTCTTGTGCAATGCCAGTTACAGAAGGGATGGTTATTCACACTGATACCCCTAAGGTTAACAAAAGCACGTGAAGGTGTGCTTGAGTTTTTGCTAATTAATCACCCGCTTGATTGCCTAATTTGCGATCAAGGTGGTGAATGCCATTAGCAAGATATCACGATGACTTATGGGAAAGGAACCAGCACACTTGGTGAGCATAAGAGGGCTTAATGTGCCAAAATAACACTTCGGACCACTGATTGAGACTGCGATGAATCGATGCATTCATTGCACTCGGTGTGTTAGATTTTTGCCTGATGTTGCAGGTACAAATGCACTTGGAGGAATCGGAAGGGGAGAAGATGTAGAGATTAGCACTTACATAAAAGGACATATTAGTTCTGAATTATCTGGAAATATCATAGATTTCTGCCAGGTAGGGGCTTTAACTTCAAAAGGGGGTGTCCCAGTTGGACGTCGACCGATTGGACGGTCCCTATTGGACGCGTGCCAATTCGATGCGGTGCCTATTGGACACGTTAGATTAAGTTAGGCTATATTAGGTTCATTCTGCACAAGGACGGCATCGCGGGCGTCGTCCGTCGAGTCAGTAACGATGACGGCTCTCGCGAACGAGGTTGGGCAATGCGATCTGGACAACGGTGGCGCGGAGTCCGACGCATCCGCCAACCCGGGACCCGGCATTCGTCCCCCCAAAAGAAGGAGGCAAGGCCGACCACCAACAACGGGGGAATACGTCAACCTCGCCGAGGCGAAGAGGCGGCTCCTCCTCATCGAGGAGCAGGAGGCACAAGTGGAGGCCGCTACGGCCATCCTGGTCCCTAGTGTGCCAGCACCTGCGCCTAACAAATCGGCGGTTCCCTTGCCGGATGAGGTCACCCTGGCAAGGGAATTTCGGGCGATGCCCACCGCGGCTCTTGCAGCTCGTGTGTACGAGCACATGCAGGTCGTGGGCAAGGTTGCGGGTACCTCCAAAAACCTGAACGGGAGGTTTGCGCGTGCTCTGAGGGTGGCGGCGCACGAGACGCGGATAGCCGAGGCAGAGCTGGCTGGTCGATCTGCGACGTCGTCGATCGCGGCGATGGAGGCCGAGAACCGCGCTCTGCAAAGGAGAGTAAGCGAGTTAGAGGAGGACGTCCGCCTACTCAGGAGGGATTTGGAGAGGTATCGACGTGCCTCTTCAACGGCTACAACTGTGCCGCCCGTTCCGGATCCGGCGCCGGCACCCACCTTCGTGCGTGGACCGCCATCGCCGCCGCCGTTCGCGCCGCCGTCGCCACCGAGGAGGGCGAGCGCTCGTCTGGGGGCGCGGACGTCCTCGGTTGGCGGGCCGAGCGCGGAGCAATTGCGGCTGCCGGAAACGCCGGACGATCAAGTTTCGCGCCTGGCGCGGTTCATGGAGAAGAGGTTGGCCGCGTTTAGGGCGGAACTCCTGCCGCTCTTATCAGCGCGGAGCATATCGCAGCAGCAACAGCTGCCGGCTACTGCGCCAAGGGACCCGGCTCCAGTCAGCGGTGACAGGGAGGCCCCTCCCAAGAAGGGAAGGAAGACGAAGAGGAAGCCCGCAGCAGCTTCTGCCGGCGTGCCGCCCGCGGCGCAGAGGGCTGTTCCGGCTCAGACACCACGGCCGGCGGTGGTGCAGGCTCCTGCACTAGCGACGCCAAACCCGGCGCCGACAGAATCGTGGGCCGCTGTCGTCGGCCGAAAGGCGCGACGAGGTGCAGCGAGGGCTGCGGCTTCTGCTGCTCCTGCTTCGTCGGGGGCTGCAGCCGGACAGAAAGGAGGTGCGACCTCAAAGGGCAAAAAGCACGTCCCTCCGCGTCCGCCGCGGTCGGCAGCGGTCATGCTGTCCATCCCCAGTGGATGCGGCATGACTTATGCGGAGGCCATGTGCAAGGCCAGAAGCACAGTAGACCTGGCAGCGCTGGGCATCCCGGCGGTGCGCCACGGGGGCGTTCCTCCTGGAGGTGGAGGGCCCAGAACGGGCGGAGAAGGCGAACCTCCTGGCCTCGAAGGTCGCCGAGGCGTTGGAGGGAACGGGCGTGCGGGTCACCCGGCCGGCAAAGTCGGCTGACCTGCGCCTGAGGGGCATTATGCCCTCCATTACGACGCAGGAGGTGACGGCGGCCATTGCGTCAGCGGGAGGCTGCAGCCCTAGGGAGGTGCGGACGGGCGATATCCGTCAGATGCCCGCAGGGTTGGGAACCCTATGGGTTCGTTGTCCGGTGGCTGCGGCGAGGAAGTTGTCGCTTGCGCGGCACCTTGTCGTGGACGAGAGTCACGGTGGACGCGTTAGAGGCTCGCCCGCTCCAGTGCCACCGCTGCCTCGAGTTCGGCCACGTTAGGCAGCGGTGCACAAGCACCGTGGATCGCACGGGGAAATGTTATGCCTGCGGCGTCGAGGGACACAGAGCGTCGTAGTGCACCGTGCCGCTGAGATGTGTGGTGTGCGCCGAGAAGGGTGCCCCCGAAAATCACAGGCTGGGCACGCAGGCCTGCCAAGCGGCGAAGGAGGGCACCCGAAAAGGGCGCACAGGAAAGCGCCGCCGGGGACATAAGGCCGCTGCCCAGGCAGGTGCGAAAGCAATACCGCTGGCCTCAGTGCCAGCGGTTGTATATCGGGCAGCGGGAAGCAAGCCGGCGACGCCTGTGGGGGCGCCAACCACTCCGGTTCCGGCGGCTCCGGCCGCCGCGGAAGACAGACCGGCTACGGCCGCGGCGGCCTCAATGCCGCTCCTGGACGAGATTACGGAGCCGGTGCCCAGCACCAGCTCCGAGGTGGCAGGGCCTGCGGGCCCAATGGAAACCGACTAATGGGGCCCGCGGGCCCGATAATTCAATGCAACCTGAACCGCTCGGCCAGGGCGCAAGATCTCCTTGCACAAGCCCTGGCTGAGCGGGCAGCAGGTATAGGAGTAGTGGCGGAGCCCTATAGAGTCCCGGACCACCCACATTGGTCCGGGGACTCTGCGGGCTCCATCGCGATCGTTTGGACCGGTCGACCGCGCTCCCCGCCTTGCACGCTCATTGAGAGCGGGCGGGGTTTTGTCGCGGTCGACTGGGGTGGCACCGCGGTGGTGGGTGTCTACGCTCCTCCGAGCTGGCCCCTCGCGTCGTTTGAGGTTTTTCTGGACGAGGTCAGGCGTTGCGTCTTGCGTTGCCTGCCTCGTCCAGTCATTGTCCTGGGGGATCTTAACTCCAAGGCTACGGCCTGGGGGTCCCCCAGGACTGACCCGAGGGGCGAGACTTTGCTCGATTGGGCGGCTGGACTGGAGCTCCGTTTGCTAAATACGGGCTCCGTCCATACGTGCGTGCGGCATAATGGGGGGTCGATAGTGGACCTTTCGTTCGCTACCACCGCTGCCACGCGCCGTATCTCGGGGTGGAGGGTGGCGGAGGAAGTGGAAACACTCTCGGACCATCGATATATAACGATGGTCCTCTCCGCCACCCCCGAAGGTGCGCCGCCCCGAGGCCGCCCTCAGGAGGGAGCAACCCCACCACCGCGGTGGTCGCTGAAGCGACTTGATAAGGACGCCCTGATGGCCGCCGCCCACGTCGTTGCCTGGAATCGTGACAGGCCCGTCAACGGGCACGAAGGGGCCCGCTGGCTTCGCCGGGCAGTGACTTTAATTTGCAATGCGGCGATGCCTAGAGCGGGTCCCTCGAGGAGGAAGTCCGTGTACTGGTGGTCGCCCGAGATAGCGGAGCTACGTTGCAGCTGCGTTCGGGCGCGCCGCCGGTACACGCGTGCCCGTCGACGGCGGAACGTTGACGCGACGTGGGTGGCAGAGCTGTATGCGCTGTACAGGGAGAGTGTAATAGCGCTGAAGCGGGCCATCAAGAAGGCTAAGGCCGAGGCATGGCAGGAGCTCCTCAAGAGACTGGAGGATGATCCGTGGGGGCGCCCGTACAAGATTGTAATGGGTCGATTACGACCCTGGGCGCCCCCCGTGACGGAAACTCTGGACCCCCAGTTCCTCGATCGCGTGGCTGAAACCCTCTTTCCCCGTTCCGGGGTCACGGAGGACCACGCGGTTGAGGTGTCGGACCAAGTTAATTGGTCCGACGATCTGGGGGTCACAGATGAGGAGCTCCTCGCCGCGCTGAAGAGGCTCGGGGCGAAGAACACCGCCCCGGGCCCCGACGGCTTGCCAGGTAGGACCTTGGTCTTGGCCTCGGGCGTCCTTTGGGACGATCTAAAGGCACTCTTTAATGAGTGCCTTAAGTCAGGGATATTCCCAGACGTGTGGAAGACCGGACGGATGGTCCTCATTAAGAAGGAAGGAAGACCCGCAGATACTCCCTCCGCGTACCGGCCAATATGCCTGCTCGACGAGGCGGGTAAGCTCCTGGAAAGAATTATAGCTACCCGCCTCCACAGGCACCTGTCATCGGTGGGACCCGATCTGGCGGACAGCCAGTTCGGCTTCCGCGAGGGGCGATCGACCATAGACGCTATTATGCGCGTCAAGTCCCTCGCGGAGGCGACTGTATCCCGGGGCGGGGTGTGTGTTGCTGTGTCTCTTGACATAGTCAACGCCTTCAACACCCTGCCCTGGGCCGCCATCATACCGCTATCTACGAGCGGTAATCGGGTCCTACCTTAGTGACAGGTTCATCGAGTATGATGGCCGGGACGGACATGTGCGGAGGGAGGTAGATCGCGGTGTGCCCCAGAGGTCCAGATTATGACTGGACCTTTGGAACCTGGGGTACGACCGCGTCCTGCGGGTCCCGCTCCCCGACGGCACTTATGTCGTCTGTTATGCAGACGACACTTATATTCTTGCCGTCGGGGAGACCTTCGAGAGGACTATCCGTCTGGAGGAGGTGGCTGTGGCCGCCGTCGCCGGACGGATCCACGAGTTGGGGTTGAGGATTGACCCACACAAGACCGAGGCCATGTTTTTCCACAACAGGCCTCGGTCAAAGGGTCCTCCCCTCTCGTGGGTCCGGGTAGGTGAGGCCTGGGTCGAGGTCGGGTCCAGTATGAAGTACTTGGGACTCGTCCTCGACAGCCACTGGCGCTTTGATAAGCATTTCGGTCGCCTGGTCCCCCGAGTGGAAAGGGCGGCAGCCGCTTTAGGCCGCCTTATGCCTAATCTCGGGGGGCCGGAAGTGAGGGTTCGCCGCCTCTACGTGAGGGTGGTGCGGTCCATGGTTCTTTAAGGAAGCCCAGTTTGGGCGGGTGCCCTGATGGTCAGCCGGTGCAGCCTTGTATTGGTGCACCGGCTCCAGCGACGGCTGGCCATCAGGGTCGTGAGAGGTTACCGCACCATCACCTACGCGGGGGCGATGGCTCTGGCGGGGTTAACACCGTTCGAATTCCTGGCGGGGGCGGACGCGCTTGTTCATGTGCGCGTCCGTGCCCTGCTTCGGATCGACGATGTCCCGCCGGAGCCACAGGCGATCGAACTGATCAGGCGTCAGTCCCGGCAGCTGGCCGTAGCACGTTGGCGTGCCGAGCTACGTGTTTACAGCTCAAAGCCAGTTGTCGGGGCCCTCCTGCCACATTTTCATGAGTGGCGGGAGAGGCGGCAAGGAAGACTCACCTACCGTATGACGCAGGTGCTCACCGGACATGGGTGTTTCGGGGAGTACCTGTGTCGTATTGGGAAGGAGGCGACGGCGGCCTGCCACCACTGTGGCGAGACGGAGGACACGGCGCGGCACACGCTGGAGGAGTGCCCCGCCTTTGCAGCGCCGCGCCGTGTCCTGAATAGAGAGATTGGTTATGACCTCTCGCTGCCAGCAGTAGTTGGGGCAATGCTGGCAAGCGAGAGGTCGTGGAAGGCCGTGGCTTCCTTCTGCGAGGAAGTCATGCAGCAGAAGGAAGCCGCGGAGCGGGTCCGGGAGCAAACGGACCCGCGACGACGAGTTAGCAGCCGCCGAGGAGGGGCGGCTCGCCTCCGAAGAGGTGTTGCAGCTCCGCGTGGCACCGCAGCCGCGGGGGCTGCTCCTAGTATTAGGGTAAGGGGAAGCAACCGGGGCCAGCGCGGGCTCCGGCACGCTTCCCCTAGCTGAGGGCGGCAGGCCGGTAGCACCTCGCAACATTAGCGAGGGCCACCGGCCTTTCCCGGTCCTTTTCGGATTCGGGGGGGAAAGCGGCGGCTCCGGGGTGGCCTTACGTCACCCCTTGCAGAGCCGCCGCAGGGGCAGTCGGCGTCCTGGGTGGGGGCCCAGGACGCCTTGCACACTGCTCCGGGGGGGACGGCGGTGTCTCGGTGGTCCGGGCGCCGTCGTAAATAAGAGTTAGGAGCAGGGGGAGGTCTTTCCGACCTCCCCCGGGAAGGGCTCTCAAGAACCAAGGCGCGGGGGCCCCAGTTGTGTTCTTCTAGAGTTCCCGGGGCCCCCTCCCCCAGGGGCGCGGGGTATCTATGAAGATTTCCCCCACGTAAAAAAAAAAAAAAGGCCTTTATGGCAAGGCGATTCATACGATTATGAAGTCGTTCAAACACCACTTCTATCGAACAGTGAGAGACGCCCTTTTTACATTCGAGGAGCTTAACACCTATATTATCGAAATTGAAGCAATATTGAATTCCCGTCCTCTGACTTCTTTGTCTCCTGATCCAAATGACCTCAATGTCCTTACTCCAGCCCATTTTCTAATAGGTATGTCATTGACAAGCTTACCAGAGCCTGACCTCACTGATGTCCCTACTAATCGGTTATCGACGAGATGGCACAAAGAGTATCTCAACGAGCTCAACATCCGCACAAAGTGGCGTAACAATGTATCAAGTTCTTTGAAGGTGGGCACATTGGTATTGCTGAAGGATGAAAACCTACCACCTCTACGGTGGAATCTTGGCCGCATCATCGAGATTCATCCCGGAGATGATGGTATAATTCGACTGGTAACTGTGAAGACCAACCAAGGAATCTACAAGCGCAGCGTACGGAACATTTGCCCACTACCCGTCGATGTAGATGATCCAATTTCTGTACCACGTAATGATTAACCAATGTATGAAAAAATCAACCCAAACATGTACTAATTCAGGCATCTGTCATTGTATCAGTAAACATTCAACATCAATGTATATACTCGACTAATGTAAAATATGTAAATAAGTTGATACTATATAATAAGTTCATTGTACACAATTTGCTAAGTTAACATAATTTAGGTATCAACCATAGTGTATCATTTTTCATATGTATACTGTATAGTATAGAACTTTGAGCGTATCTCGATAATTTTATCTTCGAACAAGCTGTATATTTTACCAACTAATTCATTGAACGTACTCGTTCAAGGCGGGCGGCATGTAGCGTCTTAGAACTGTTACCATTAAGACCCAACCATTTATGATTACCTGATGACGGGAAAAACCCAAACTGTTTTAGGGGACCATATTTTTCATACCATATTAACCGTACTTAATCGTCACGCTATAAACTTGTCCCTAAAAATTGGAATTTTTTCCAAACTACCTGAAGAACCAAACCGTTAGTCCAACCTTCCTCCCTCTATTTTCTATTTCCTCCCTCTATTTTCTATTTCGTCCCTCTAGTCTATTTCCTCCCTCTACAACTTACACCGGATTGGTAGAACCACCACTCCATAACGTACAAATTGTTTACCTTATACGTACCGACATGTAAAAAGATTAGATACAAATCAACCTTCAACCAAATACTTTAAAAACCTACTGCAACCTATTGCTGAATAAATTCAATCAGCAACTTATATTTTTGTTAATCACTATCAACCTATTCTATACACTCAACCGAGTTCACCCATCACATTGGATGATCACATCGTGCTGCCTTCGAGAATAATCGAGAAAAGCACGATACAACACGCTATAATCCTTTAAAAAAGTACTTTCCGCTTCGAATTTATATGCCTTCTTTTCCCAGTATATTTATTAAGTAAACTTAAATAGATTCACATTCATAATTAAGACAAATGATATATTAGTTATAGAAATAAAATTCATTTATTAATTAATTTTACGTCGTAGTTGGTTATATTCCCGAACATAAGATCTTTCATCAATGAAAGAATTGGCTAAGTGGTTAGGAGTCATTCTGAAACTGACCGCCGAGCAGGTAACACATGCCGAAAAGCGTCTAGTCAATCGGGCAAGTAACAAGAAAGTGAATAGCGGTGAAAACCGTGTCCAAAAATTTACAAAGTGTACAAGTGGTTAATATAGCAAGTGAGCAGTTGTTCAAAGTGTCAATAATACGGACACCAGTGGTAACCAGTTATATACAATTAAAAGAAGAAAGTGCCTACAAACAAATCCATCCAGCATAGTGGAAGATAAAGGGGAACCACGGTCATGAGGGCCATCCCCACATGGCTCTACAAGAATGATCGAAACAGACAGCGAACCCCACGATAAGGATACCTACTACAAATGGCCCCACGTTATCAAACGAACTAATAAAGGAAATAATAACTAGTGAGAAAAACGGGACGCTGACAAACGAAGACGTGGAAAAAATAATAAAGTCCCTTCCTAACAAAGGTAAGAGGAAAATCTCCGGGAGTGCTAAAGTGCAGCAAAAAATTGCAAAGAAAGAATCTGAAAAATCAACTGAAGAAATGCCACAAAGCGTTAGCATAGCCATGGAAATCACACCTCCAACAAGTAGCGAAAAAAACGCGGTTGCCGGGCGCGCGACAGCGTGAACGACAGCTGCGAATATGACGGCCGACCGTGATCGTGAACAAGCGTATCGATACCGCGTCGGTATAGCGTCGGTATAATAGGAAGCTGATAGATGAAAGTTATTACATCGAAAAATGAATAAAAAAATCTGGATTATTGTTGAATTATTATTCATTCATGGATAAGAAATAAAGAAATTAGTCCCTACTTACGTAATCAAAATAAATCGAATTTATTCGATACGTTTATTCGTTATTGCAAAGAAATAATAGATAAAATATGGAAAATTATTCTCGTTAGATATTGTGATGATGGAAAAGGACAAATTCTCACTTTTAAAAAATTAAATAACTTTTCCATTCGACAAATAAAAATTTAAATCGAATATTTAACAAATTTAAATGTAACTTACCCATTGAACCGCAAATAATCACGATGAAAATACATCCCTGTCACCGTGTCGGTCCACCGATCCTTACCGTTAGAAAAAATAAATCACCACACAGAAACTCGCAATTTACTTCACTGTCACCTATCACTGTCATCTTTCATTATTAGCTTTCATTATCACTTTTCCCTGTCATTTTTGACTAATTAGTCACTGTAAGCCCGACGCGTAAATCGGCCGAACACGTAAACGAATATTCATAAATAATATTAACGATACTGTCTTGAAAGCAAGAAAGCGGAATTTTCGATTAAAAACTACGATGTATTTTATTTCGGCTGGTGTCTTTCGACAGATATTTATTCATTTTTCGATGTAATAACTTTCATCTACCAGCTTCCTATTATACCGACGCTATACCGACGCGGTATCGATACGCTTGTTCACGATCACGATCGGCCGTCATATTCGAAGCTGTCGCGCGCCCGGCCTATGCGCGCTCTCATTGGTCAGTGTTTTTTGCTAATAACTCGAAAATGGAGCCTCAACCAATATTTTGGCAAAGGAAAAAGCTGTTCAGAATAGCCCCACCTACCTCCCCTTTTCGGCTCTTACACTTATTGTGGGACATCCTGTAGAAGTGCTGACAAAGAATAGAAACGTAAGCCTAACAGGTAACTTTAGAACAAAAAAGACAGGCGACAGCAAACACCTATTATACGCAGACAACCCCATAGACTTTAAAACAGTAATTAACACCCTAAAGCTAAATAACTTCAATTTTCACACATACACACCAAAATACGAAAAAGAACAGATATACCTAATTAAATACTTATTGTTAGAGGGCGATTACGACAATGAAACAATATTAAACGAACTTAATAGCAAAAAAATAGAAGGTATAAAATTCACAAAAATAACCAGGTTTCACACTAAAAAATCAACAGAAAACAACACAATTCTACCAATTTTTACAGCTCACCTCACACCCGATAGCAATAGTAGTAAGCTAGGACAAATCAAACATATCTTACATCAGACAATTAAATGGGGCAAAAATGAAAAACAGTAAGACAGTTCAATGTTGGAACTGTCAAGGAATTGGTTACTCCTCTAGCAACGGCAATATGCATTTTAGATGCGTAATCTGCAATGCATACTCTGCGGGCAACTCGAGCACCCGGCATCATACAGGGGGTGTTCCATTTTTGTCAACCACCAGAAATTAATTCTAAAACAACAGACAGATCAAAACATAAAAAAAGAAAGAAAAGTAATCGATGTAGAAAGAATGATAAACCCGAACATCTCGTACAGCCAAGCTTTAAGAACTTCGCAAACAACAACAGATCGAAGGGCCGAAATTATCCCCCTTCCTTCACCACCATTTACAATAACACCTACAATAACACAAACATACTAACAGACATTAGTAACCAGCTTGCAGCACTCGCAAGAATAGTAGAGAGCAACTCGAATAAAATTAACACGCTATCCCAGCTAATACTGACACAGTCTCCAATAAATGAAAATGGCTAATACCGGTAACTTAACACTATCCGACAGAGAAACGAAGCTATCGCTCATATCACTAAATATCAACTCTCTAATCTCGAATTAAAAGCGGGCATGCCTTCTCGAAATCCTCAAGAGACAAAATCCAGACATTGTATTGTTAGGAGAAACCAAACTCAACCAAAAACACAAAATACAACTCGCGGACTACACAATACATAGATCCGACAGACCAAACTAAAAACAGGGGGGAGGAACAGCAATATTAATAAAAAACACAATCAAACATAAAAGAATATACTCGAACAAAACAGCAACAAATCAAGTATTAGAGTTAACAGCAATACAACTTAATATCAAGAACAACAATAAACTAATAATAATGTCAGCATACGCGGCGGGTAATAATAAAAAAGAATTTATTCAAGAACTAGACCAACGATTCATAGAATTAAAACTAGACCAACTCGAAAATTACTTTATACTAGCAGGTGACCTAAACGCCCGTCACGCTGAATGGCAGAATGCAACGCAGAATCCTAGAGGAATCGTTAACAAAATTGGCTCTCAATTAACGAAACGAAATACAAAACATCCCTAATAGGAACTGACAGTCCTTCCTACCCCTCTGGAAATTCCTGCCTAGACCTATGCCTATATGATCACAGAATAAAACTCCACAAATTATTAAATGAACGTTCGAGAACCTTACCTTTTAATAGTGACCACAACGCCCTAAAAATAATAGTATCCATTCAAAACCTTTTAAACCTAGAACCTCACTCTCCAGACATACAATACAACTTCAAGAAAATGAACTCCAAAAAATTCAAAATCACAGCATCTGTAATCGTCTTTTTGGATGTGGCGGGTACAAAATAAATAAGGATTATTGCAGGAAATGAAACAAGATTTATTAACTCAATTTTTTAACTTTATGAAAGGAACAGAACTAATTTATTAACGTGCTTGCAAAATTATACTTTAATTTTCGTTTAACGCGTTCCTTCGCTCGTCGATGGATTTATATTCTACGAATTGATGTACGCACGAGAAGGTTTTTTTTGATACTACGCGTTTAGGGAAACACGCGATCGCTCGCTCGCCGGTAGAAGGTCGCGTAACAAAACATTTGACGGTTGGAACGACGAAGTAAACGGTCATACGATACGCAAATGAAAGTGATTCTCACGCCGCGCTCACGCAAATAATAATTTAATATTCGAGAACAAAATAATATTGGAACGAGGATAACACGAATTACACGTTCACGCTAAAGATAAATTTGATACGCAAATTACACGTGCCGATCGGCGAAATGTTTAACAGAGATTTATAAGAAAAAATACAACTATAAAACGCAATTATCCAAAATATGCGAGAGAAATTTGGAAGGGATTTTAATAGACTTTAATGGGAAACCACCCACGAATGCTAGCTGCTGACTCATCCACCGTGCAACGGAACGAGCCGGAGGCTATCTACGTATCATCCGAAAGTCAATGCTTTCGGATAGATGGCAAATAGACCTGTCGGTTTTGTATCGTCACAGGGGTTCGTCACGGAAGACGGGTCCAAGCACATAAATTGTAACTTAGGACCCGCTAGCGAATGACAGACTAACACTGGAGGATTTCAGGAACGATCGTCCAAGTGACGTTGGCAGGTAGGCCAAGGAAAGGTTTCAGGAAGTGCTGCAAGAGAGCGATCATTGGATCGACACGTCCTTTTATTAGGTGGATGATTGACACGCATAAAAAGGGGGGGGGGGGGGTCGGCATGCGCCTGCGCTATTAATATGTGACAGTGGCGGGGGCTCATCGCCTGATGCCCCTTACATTATGTGACCGTCTCGATGGCCCTGTTGAGCGATTACATATCTAAACAAATAACAAACCTCACAATCCCCCACGACAGAATCCTAAGCATCGAAGAAATAGACAAAGGACTAGAAAACCTAGAAACAGCAATAACGCAGTCAATAGCCCGCTCGGTACCAAAAATCAAACCCTTCAACACATCCAAACAATACATTAACAATAAAATCAAAAAGCTACAAAAAAACAAAAGTTTTATAATCACACAAGTAAATAACATGAAAAAAACTGGCAACTACAACCACTCCCTGGCTAGATACCAAAAATTACTTAAAGAAATTTAAAAAACTATTAAAGAAGGACTCCAAAAATCAGTAAATGAATTCTGGAAAAAAAAATATGGGAAATCCCTCCCAATAACTCCAGTTTAACGCTACCCCAAATCAACGGAATATTTAGAGGCAAAGGTATATCACCAATAGAAAACCTAGTAATAAATAAACACAAGTTACCGCTCCTAAACAAAGCAGACATAATACCAGATAACCACTCCCAAGATAAAAATAACAACCAAATAATCAATACCCCGGTCGAAAAACTAAACCTGCTAGGAGCCCATTTTGAACTAACCCACACTCAAAACAGCAAACTAGGGAGCAAATAACTAGAACGAGTAGTTAACGAAAAAATAAAAAAACTTAAGGAAGAAATAATAACCGACAATACCAATAATCGCACACTGACACAATTCTCTCTCACAAATCCAGCATATAAACCTACAGACTAAAACACAGACAACTACTTCATATCCCAAAATATACTAATTGCACTGATTAAAACATTAAACAACAAAAAATCAAGCAGCTTTGATGGAATCCCTAATATAATTATAAAAAATCTACCAGGAAAATTCATATTCCTATACACAACCCTATTTAACAACGCACTAAATAACACATACTTCCCCGACAATTGGAAACTAGCGAAAACACTAGCTCTAAAAAAAAAAGGGAAAAAACGGGTCAGATTCATCAAACAATAGACCTATATGCCTCCTCCCCAATATCAGTAAACTATACGAAAAGATAATCAGTATAGCAATAGTCTCTCACACCGTCAATAACCAAATACAGTATTGATTCGTAATAAGCAACAGTTTCGTGATTCATAACAAGCAAATTTCTATCCCTCCTTCTTTATTTGAAGTCGGCCGCTGAGTGAGAGATCCGAGAAAAAGTGAGAGGTCCGTGAAACCAGAGAAGTCATAAATTTTCACGGTTGACCGAACAGTGTAGTGGAAAGAGGACAGAACATGTATATTGTTTTCTCACTCTGATACATAGCGATACATAGCCATTCATGAAATTTTACTAATATTAAATAGACGAAGCATGTATGGTCTGTCCTTGTCTAAAGAATAACATCGCTGCTCGACCGATTACTTTATAGTTTACCGCGACACCCAACCCCCTGTTTTTTGTACGCGGTCTTCGTCGTCGTGCTCGGGAGCAAAGGCAAGCCGAATAGTATACCTGATTCGTAACAAGCAACTGGCCAGACCCGAGCGAGTTGCTTATTACGAATCATTACTGTAATTGCTAACGAACAATTCGGCTTCAGAAACCAGCACTCTACCATTTACGCAATAAATAAGTTCACATCAGACATTTGCTGGGCCCTTAACAGCGGTCAATGCGTAGGGGTCTGATCGATATAGAAAAAGCATTCGACACAGTCTGGCTCGAGGGCCTAATTTATAAGCTCGAAAAATTGAAATTCCCCCCGCACCTAGTTAAACTAATTTGGAAAATGACTACAAACAAAAAATTTAAAACCTACGATGGAAAAAACACATCACAAAAAACGTTTAAAGTAGAAAACGGCTTACAGCAAGGAACGGTTACCTCTCCGATACTTTTTAACATACAGGGTGCCCCGCGACAGGTGTTACTCCCTGAAAGGGGTGGTAGAGGACGACATTCTGAACAAGATTTTCCTTTGCAAAAATGGGGTTTGAAGCTTTGTTTTCGAATTATTAAGGAAAAACACGGACCAATCAGAGCGCAAGGATTACGCGCGCCGAGAAGCGGGAGCGACAGCTTCGAGCCTTGCAGCTGAGCGCGATCATGATTTCTTCCTTCCTTCTTCCGATCATGAAGACCTTCCCAGTCTTAGATTTTCAATTCTTACCGCCCTCTCCACTATTTGTCCCGCCGTCTCAAATGCTACATTTTTGTAGGCCATAACCTTTTTTATTGCAAACTCTTTTTGGTAGACCCAGCATTATTTATTAAATGATAGGTGCTCTCCTCCGCAATATACACACTTTTCTTTATTCTTGCACTCTCCGTGCCTTGCCTCCCCACACCTTCCACACACCGGCTTGCGTACCTTGCACATCTTCTGCACGTGTCCATAACGCCAACCCACATAACACTGCTTGATTTTTTCTATGTACGGCCACACCTTCATCCCTACGTGTCCCTGTCCAATCAACAGGGATGTTGGTAAAGTGTCCCCTTTGAATACTACTATAAATGGCTCCGGCTTTATCCTTTCCATCACCGGTCTCCTGCTCATCCTTTCCACTACAAACTGGCCCTGCCCCGGCACTGACTCTTCCTGCAGTTCTTCCGCGGTACCGATCCAGTCTCTGACGACACCCTTTCTATACTCCTTTCTCGCCAACAAAAACGCTCCCACTGCACCATCTTTATTGTTGCATTCCTGCATCATGTTGTTAGCCTCCTCTTTGTTCCTGTAAATTATTTCTGCTCTGCTGAAACCGATCATTTTAATACTATCAATTTTAACTCCCGTCCCTTGTACGTAACGGTACAACTTCATTAAATTTTCCTTCTTACTGTTTCTTATATTGTGCTGATCGATTGCCGAAAAGGGTTATTTTTCGGTTGAACCGGTTTACGCAATAAAAGTAGGTCCGGATAGGCACCGATGCTTTCGCGTTTAAAGAGCGTGATGGAAAAACGGATCGGAACGGGATCGCGGGTGTAGATCACCTACAACGATTTTTAAAGTACTTTAATTAAATGCACGTATACAACGATTGAGATGTGTTGACACCTAGACGTATGTAGCGCGGTTGAATGAACTCTGCCGGATTCCGGGAATCTGGCGAGTATATAAACATGCCGACAGAGACGATTCGAGAAGTTCGAACCTTCTCGAATCGGTGTTTACAAATTGATAGAGAATAGATCGCGAAGGTCCGCTCGCCTCGAACCTTCGCGATCCTTCGCGAACCAGCTCGTCTCGCCCTCCGTGCCCCTCATCTCGTGCTGAGTGTCGAAACAAAGGAGAGGTAGCAGAGGGGCTACAAGCGCGGGAGCGAGACAGTTAGACCGCGGTGTTGACGGTTCGTTGATTCGGGAATTTTCCCGAACAATATGGTTATTTTTCAGGTATAATCCCACAACAAACTCCTTAGTCTTACAGTTTTCCTCGTATCTTTCAGCTATTCTCCTCTCTACCCGATTTCCTCTCCGCGCCTTCTCTACCGTTAACTGCACATCACGCCGATCACGTGTTGCTTCAGTCTCACGCTGTAATTTGTATTTCTCATTATCTTTCAATTCTTTAATTTCTATTACTGTAGGGCCTCCTTTGCTCTCTTTCCTACCTTCCACTTCCTGCTTACTTTCCTTTACCTCTTCAATTTTGTCTACTCCAATACTTTTCTTTAGCTCTGCTGTCTTTGACCTTGCTTTGACGCCTTTTCGATACAAATGGCCGAGTTCTCTTTCTTTTTTCTCTACCTCCTGACGCTCCCGTCTTTCTTCCGCTGGCGCTGTAGTCGCCATTGTTGCCAACTTTCCTCCTTCTTTCTCAAACTCCCTATTCGTACCTTTTCCTTCCTTCTCTTCAACCTTCTCTACCTCTTATCCTCATCCTCCTTACTCTCATTTTTTCTTTCCTCTTCTCCCTCCTCTTTATTGCTTTCTGTACTGACTTCTATCTTCTCCTTTTTTTTTAACTCCTCCTCCTCTTCACTCAGATCTCTACCTCTTTTCCTATCATTATCCTTCGATCTTTGTTTGATCACCGATTTTTTAACCTCCTCTTCATCCTCTTCCAGGAATTCAATTAGCCATTCTCTGTCTTTCTTTTCCTCTTTTGCCAGGGATTTCATGTCCTCCTCACTCTGCTCCTCAATCATCGTTCCTCTATCTTCTTCCTCCCACTTCTCCATGTTATCCCCAGTTTTCCATTCCTTTATTAAATTGTCCATATTAGATTCACTTTTCTCCTTTATCCATATTCCTCTCTTATTTTCTTCTTCGCCCTCCTCTTTTCTTTCCTCACGCCCGGAGATCCCTCGTATACCACGTGGGCAAACGGGGGAAAAATTATTTTCCATAAAACTCCTCAACCTCTTTATAAATACTCTTCTTATTCCTCACTACACTAAAACCACTCCTGTCTATCTTTTTATACGACTTATATCTAATTATATCTAAATTAATACACAAAAACGTAAAAAATTATTCGAACCAAAAAACCACTTCCAATCGTAACAGCGCCGTCTTTTACAACTAATCAATGTTGAAATGTAAAAGCAAAAACAGTTGGCTAAACTGACTGCGAATAAAAGAGAATAAAAACAGAAGAATGCGCTAGATGGCGCAGTGAGTACAATTGTGGCGCCACGGTCGTGCGCACATTCCTCGCCCAGAGTGTGCCAACTAGGTACAGCGTGATATTCACGCTCGCGCGCTAAAATAAACGAAGTCTATGGACATGGTTCGTTGGAAACACATGCGTCTTTATTTGTGCCTCGCCCTTTCGCCTCACAATATAAAATTGCGCGTTGGTTCTTTGTCCTGTCCCTTGGAATAAAACCCGTGTAAAATCCAATGTAATCGGTGACAACGAAGAAACTAAATTAATATTGCACATCAGAGAAATAGAGAATAGATTAATCTTCAGCTATCGAGGACCATGGCAAAAGGAATCCGAATACACGCATCGTATTTCATGATAAAGAAATAGTTTTACCAGCACCAGATGATATTCCGCGGATACTGAAGGATCACCACTGTTCAACAATTGGTGGACATAAGGGTGAGAAGAAAACATATACGCGCATCCTAAATAGTTATTACTGGAAAAATATGATCAATGAAATAAAAAACTTTGTTCGGAATTGTCTGGAATGTCAACGTGTTAAAGTGAACAGGAAACCGTGTGTAACCCCATTAGAACTGACAGATACACCTAGGAGATTTAATGATAAGATTGCGATGGATATCCTTGGACCACTTAAAGAAACCCGAAGAGGACACAAGTATATATTAACTGCACCATATTTATTAACAAGGCACAGCTGGGCCCGGCCTTTAAGTGACTACACTGCTGAGTGGTTTGCGAACATCTTTTTGAAATACTACATTTGTAAGTATGGAACACCAAGAACAGTATTGACTGACAACGGATGAAATTTTGTATCAGAATTTATGAAAACCTTTGTGGGGGAACGTTCTGGAAATTTCCTGCGAGAAACGTCTGGAAGTTTCCTTCCAGGACCGTTGAACGGTAGCGATGCGATGTTGTTTTAAGGGAGAAGAAACGTGTCGTAACCGGCACGAGGCACGACACTCGAACGTTACCCTTGGTCTCGTGCAGACGTATTCCTATTAAGTTATTATTTGTTAAAAATAAAGAATTATTAAAAGTTTACACGTTTATTCACCACCAGACCTAAACCTTTGAAAAAATTATTGGAATTCAGCACGTCACCACCACCGCAGTTCATCCCGAAAGTAATGGTTCTTTCGAAAGAAGTCACCAAGTATTAAAGAACTACTTAAAAATATACGTCAATAATGAACAAAACGACTGGGACGACTACCTAGATTTAGCAGTTTTTAATTACAATACTAATGTACATGAAGCCACCAAATACACACCATACGAACTAGTATACGGACAACACGCCAACCTACCATTGAATAGAAGAGTGAAGATATTAACACATACAGATATATTACAGGAATTAACCAATCGAATAAAGGTCCTTCAAAGGAATGCTAGAAATAATATAGATGAAGCTAAGAGAAGAGCCAAAGAAAGATATGATAGAACCTGCAGACCTTACGACTTTAAGAAAGGTGACTACGTGTGGATCACCAATGAAACCAGGAACAAAACAAGTAGATTAAGTGTCTCGTTCGAGGGACCCTACCTAATTCTGGATGTTCCTTCTGAAACCAATATTTTAATTCATAAAAATCAAAGAGCAATGCTAATACATAAGAATCGATGTAAATTCGCAAATTTAAATATTTTAGGATCTTAGGAGTCAATACACGGAACAATGAGTGGCAATATGGAATTCGTGAAATCGGAAATCTGCCAACCCTTTATTTAGAACCCTTGGGACAACTGAGATTGTATACTGAGCAGTGGAAAATTGTCAGCTACCTGCCACTCCAGGACCTGGCTCAACAAGATGCCCGTATTGAAGAAGGCATTCTAACCATGAGGAAATTGGACTTCGAAGGTCAACACAAAAAGACTACATACCAGTTAGAAAGGGGTTTGCTGCAAGCTAAGAAAAATCGTGAGCGATTGTTTTCTTCGGAATCATGCAGTGTTCCTTATAGCTACTACTACAAACGGGAACAGACTGGATAATTATTCCTCATAAAAACTTCAAATTTTGTAACAATTACCAGACCGGTTACCAGAACAGATTTTGTAATACTAGAACCGATACACATGTCCAATAGAATTGTCACAGAGTTTCTATTTGATCTACCGAGTTATAATTTTTCATTTATACACAAAACCTATCAAAAATGTTACTTGGTGTAAACTTAGAAGTATTGAATATTCTAAAAATAGGTAGTTCAGATTCACAGATACTAGGCAAGAGGCTGGAAGACTTAGTTATAGAAGCAGAAACGATAGGCAAACACAAAAGAATTGAAAGTTATATAGAAACTGCGTCAAGATTTGAAACAAACTTTGTTTACTGTTTATTAAGAATGTTAACAAATCCGATTCGAATACGAAACAGACTGACAAATAGACAGCGTAATTGTCTTTTTCAGGCAATATCTTCAATTTAAGCGAGGGGCTGTTATGCACCCAAATATTTATAATAAATTAAGATGCATCATCCATCACGTCACCTGCAGTCAGTCAACAACTTTCACCATGATCCACACTAGACTATTCACCGTTCAATTTCCTCCGAATTTTTCCTCCTAGTCACAACCCAAAATTCATTTTCCAAAACTTACAAATAGCCCTATCTTCCCATCCCTGGATCATTCTCACTTCATCATGCGTGCTCAACGTTTGTAACCGTAGTTTTCCGGAATAAAGTACATTTGTTTTACCACGTAACGTCGATCTTTAATTACAATCATTCAAGTGTTACCCCAAATCCGTACAAGTTTCGAGGAACTTATACTAACCGGGCATCATAATAGAGCAATAGTTTCTGCAATAGTAACATACGTTATATTTAATGAATTACCTGATAAAAGTGCTTTACATGGTACTTCGATACTAATACCGTATACCTTATTTATAGTTTACTCGGAAGGTAAGGCAATTAAGCAAAATAATGTAACAACAAAAGTTTATGACGCTAATTATTAATGGTGTTTATTTTAGATGCTAAGTAAAATGCACATAACTATTATAGGAGTAGGGTATGTAGGCTTAATATCTGGTACAATGTTATCGGAACAGGGCCATAAAGTTGATTACATTGACATAAATACTAAGAAGATTGAACTTTTGAAATCAGGGAAAATTCCTCTATATGAACCTGGAGTAGCAGATTATTTAGAGAATAATATAAAGTCACAAATGATAAGGTTTTCCGATTCGTATTCTCAAATAAATTCCAATACAGAAGTAGTATTTGTAACAGTAGATATTCGATCAGACTCCATAAGAAATGCAAATTTAAAGAATGTATTATAATGCAGTAAGTGAAATTTCTGAGAGAGTTAATCAAGACTGCTTAATAGTGACAAAGTCAACTGTTCCTCTTGCTATTAAGCGCTATACATATAAGGACGCTAATAAGGTCTATAACTTTGATTTGAGAATTAATCCAGAGTTTCTTAAGCAAGGCTCTGCAGTATCAGATTTTTATACCCAGATAGGATAATAATAGGAGTAAAAACTAAGCTAGCTAGAGCAAAACTAGAAGTTATATATACAGGGTGTCTCACAACTAGTGTAGGTCCCGGAAATGGGGGTAGCTGGCGTGATTCTGAACAAGATTTCCCTTTGCAAAAATGGGGTTTGAAGCTTCGTTTTTGAGTTATTAAGGAAAAACACTGACCAATCAGAGCGCGAGAATACCGCGCGCCCAGACGCGAGAACGACAGCTTCGAGTCTGACGGCCGATCGTCATTGTGAACAAGCGTATCGATACCGCGTCGGTATAACAGGAATCTATTAGGTGAAAGTTAAATCCAATAACGAATTAACAAGTTAAGAATAATATTAAATTCTTCATTATTCTTAAATAGGAGATAAACCAATTAGTTATTGTTTATCCCGACAAAGTATATCGTATTTATTTTATGCTTTCGAAAAGGAATAAAGAATAAATTCACGAAAATTAATTTTGTCAACTATTCTGATGAAGCAAACGAATAAATTCACGTTTCAAAACGAATGAGTACCTTGTCTATGAAATGAGATAGAACTGGAATTGAATATGTAATGCAGTAACTCACTGAAGTCAAATAAATCAATTCCTGCGTACGTTTAATTTTAAAAATGCACAAACAACTTAAATAAAACTTACCCATTGATCCATGAAAAAATTAGCTTCGATAAAAAATATTTGTGTCACCGGGTAGATTTACCGATCAGAGCATCAACAGCTGATGTCCTGGCAGGGTCAATGAACACGATGCACGACCGGTAAACGGACCGAATGAAAACGCGTGAACGATTATTCATAGATATGTATGTGTAACGATACTGTATATTCTCATTATAAGGTATCCGAATTCAGGAATCGATATTATGTTATATTTTATTAGGAGACATTGTTGAACGGGCCACGGATTTCGGTTTCGTTCTCGATCGCGAGGCGTACGTCGCAAACGGTTACTACGCAACGGCGATCTGTTGATCGACTACGGTGTCGATAGACAGTCATCGTTTATAGTCGAAAGACACCGGCCGAAATAAAATACATCGTAGTTTTTATCGAAAATTCCGCTTTCTTGTTTTCAAGGCAGTATCGTTAATATTATTTATGAATATTCGTTCACGTGTTTGGCCGATTTACGCGTTGGGCTCACAGTGACTAATTAGTGAAAAATGACAGGGAAAAGTGATAATGAAAGCTAATAATGAAAGATGACAGTGATAGGTGACAGTGAAGTAAATTGAGAGTTTCTGTGTGGTGATTTATTTTTTCTAACCGGTAAGGATCGGTAGATCGACCCGGTGATAGAGATGCATTTTCATCGTGACTATGTGTATTTGCGGTTCAATGGGTAAGTTACATTTAAATTCGTTAATTATTCGATTGAAATTTTTATTTGTTGAATGGAAAAGTTATTTAATTTTTCAAAAACGAGAATTTGTCCTTTTTCATCATCACAATATCTAACGAGAATAATTTTCCATATTTTATCTATTATTTCTTTGCAATAACGAATAAACGTATCGAATAAATTCTATTTATTCTGATAGGACTACTTTCTTTATTTCTTATCCATTAATGAATGATAATTCAACAATAATCAAGATTTTTTTATTCGTTTTTCGATGTAACTTTCATCTAATAGCTTCCTATTATACCGACGCGGTATCGATACGCTTGTTCACAATGACGATCGGCCGTCAGACTCGAAGCTGTCGCTCTCGCGTCTGGGCGCGCGGTATTCTCGCGCTCTGATTGGTCAGTGTTTTTCCTTAATAACTCAAAAACGAAGCTTCAAACCCCATTTTTGCAAAGGGAAATCTTGTTCAGAATCACGCCAGCTACCCCCCATTTCCGGGACCTACACTAGTTGTGAGACATCCTGTAGATCATTTATAGATAAGAATATTCCGTTAATAGTCACTGATACAGTTACTGCTGAAATGATTAAATATGATTCTAATGCTTTTCTAGCAACAAAAATTGCTTTTATTAATGAAATGGCAGGTTTATGTGAGATGTTGGAAGCAGACATTGATCTTTTAGTTAATGGTATAGGTATGGACCACAGAATAGGTAAGGAATTTCTCAAAGCTGGTCCAGGATTTGGAGGATCATGTTTTTCTAAAGATTTATCGGCCTTAATCAAGCTTGCTGAAGATTATAATATCAAGCTACAAATTTTAAATTCAGTTAAGGAATCTAACTATAATTATATAACAAACATTGCTAAAAAGGTAGAATATGTATTAAATGGAGTCCAAAATAAAAAAATAGCGATATGGGGGCTAACTTTTAAACCTGGTATTGTTAGTGAATAACAAGGCTAAAATTACTGCATATGACCCAATAGGGATGGATAATACTAGGCAAATTCTAAAGGATATAAAGTACGCGGACAGCGCTATAGGAACTGCAAGGGAAGCGGAAGCCTTATTATTATTAACTTAGTGTCAGTACACTTAACATCTGTGATTTTCGTAACTTGTTAGATAATGAATTGTTATTAGGATATGGTTATAACGTTTATTCCCTGGGTAAAAAATCTATTTACAAAGCTTAACTGTTAAGAAATGTTTTCTACACCGCTTTACTTAGTTTTTTAAGGTCTTTGATAAGGATGATAGTATGGAAAAGCAAACGAGTGCAATAGCAGAGCAAGTGGAAAAAATCAAAATATAGTACTGTTACCACAGTGCTTAAAAAGTACTCCTAAAAGCATGCATGAAAATATTGAACTTGCAATATACCCAAATAATCCTGTTAAGCTTACAATTGCACATACATTATTTTGTGAAGCAATTTCTACATCTATAACACCCGTCAATACTTGCACTCCAAATATAAAAAATCCTGATAAGATAAAATAATATGATTGCACCAAGGTTAATGAGAATTATATTTTGACCAAAGTTCATTGCAATAACAGTTAGTGCTATACCTAACATGTAAAGTAACGCTAGCAAGCTTCTATTTTGAGAGAAATATTGTACATATCACTAATTCTTCCTGTGATTAAAGTTCCAAGGATTCCACCCAAATCATATACACCTGTTATTAGTGAGGATTGTACAAGAGAAATTTGTAATTTATCCTTTAAAATTATAGGAAACTAAAAGGAGATTCCCATTTTTATAATATAAGCACAAAAAGTAGCACAGCATAGAAACCATATGGAACTTGTTACCTTGATGTCTATTTGAGATTTCTGCACCTTATAATAGGTAGTAAAGTTCGCATTTTCTTCGTAATATGCTTTTAATATTATATAAATTCCAAAAAGTAAGCATAAGAGACCAGAGTACAAAAATGCACTTTTTGCATTATATATTTTAATTATACTTGGTAATACAATTAAAATAAGGCAAGAACCAAGTTGCAGAGATGCACTCATAACTCCCCATGATGATGCAATCGAAGAGATGCTAGAGTTTGTAACATAAAGTTGGTAATAGCTGGCCAACCTAATCCTTCTGTCCAAGCTAATAATATTAATGTTAACAGTAATAAAGTAAGATTATTATATGATAATTCCTGCAGGTTTACCTAATATTTCACATGTGGTTGCCACTAATTAGTTTACAGTTGGATCTTCACATGCAACTTCGTTTCCAACTTTTGATTTAGGCATTGCTTCCCTCATTTTAGCTGAAGAGTCAGTGTTTGAATCGCTAAAGAAATCTATTTTTATTCTCATATTAAATTTAACACAACCTCCTTTATAATTTCAGCAGCTTTCATGATATCTGTTTCCTTTATGCCAAAGTGGGTAACTGCTCTTATATAAGACTCGAGCCAAGGAAAAAGCAATAAAGCAGAAGCTTGGCATTTACACAAAAAAAACTCATTAGTCACATTTAGTTCTTTTATACTAAAGCTTACTATGTTAGTTTCTGGATAAGGTAGTATCAGCTTTATATGTGCAATTTCTTTAATCTTATCTGCAAATAATTTAGTGAGCTTATTATCTTCATCTAGCCTAGAGATATTACATATTCTGTAGTACATATTTTGCTGCATTGGCACAATACCCTATCTGATGATAACCACTACCTAGCCAAACCTGTAGCTTTTTAGCCCTTTCAATTACACTGTCCAAAAAATTTTAAGTTTTTTTCGACGTTTCTATTTTCGTTCAGTGATTCTTATATTAACTATATTAACTAATATAGGCGGGACACGGAACGACCACTCTGACGCGGCGCACCACTGTCCTTTTTCCGTCTCCCGCGCAGCTATTTTGGTTCTAGCATCGTAAAAAAAACGACGTTGCAACTTTCGTTGGGTGCTTTTTAAAGGTGAAAATCTGCTCTATCGCGCGGTATAGGTCGATTTTCCACTAGACCCTTACTTTTGAAGATAAATTGAAAAATATACGTAAAAATTGGTGCAAAATCCGTGTCTGTCGGCGTTCAATGATTGTTTAAACATGTTTAAATATTCAGAATGCATAAAAACTAGATATCGTTGTATTCAGGAAAGTCTATAGAATCTTATGATACAAACAGAATCTTAGTGTCTTTTATAGTTATCTCAGAAAATTGGTTCAAATTTAAAAAATGTGTTTTTTTTTTAAACTCAAATTTTTCAAAAACTGTACGTACTGGAGAAAAACGGGTTGCAGATTCGCAATCAGCGCGAAAAAACCTATAAGAATCACTGAACGAAAATAGAAACGCCAATTGGCTGTTGGACAGTGTTATCTCTCTTTTACCCATATGCATTGAACCAAAAGGAGCTCTAAGTCCTTTAGTAAAAGAAAAGCTCATTGTATCCACATATTTAGCATAATCTACTAAAGCAATATTTGTTTCGACATGAGCATTAAATATTCTTGCACCATCTAAATAAAGATTTATATTGTGAGCTTTTAAAAAGTGATATAACTCGACTTTTCTTTCAAAAGTATAAATTTTACCATTATAACCGTTTATACTATTTTCTATACAAATAAAACTCACCTGAGCAAAAATTTTATACCTCAGCTTAGAATTAATAGCATATTCTACTTCATCAACATCTAAGATTCCGCTATTATTTCTAATACAATTAAATATGATATTATTTACTTTTGCATTGCCTGCACTATCAAAAAAATTAACGTGATAATTATAACAAGTTATTAGTTCATCACCAGGACTTGTTTGACTGGCAATGGCTAATCTATTATATTCGCAAGCATACCGCTGGTTACAAATAATGCTTCTTCTACTTTGAATAATTGTTTGCAATATTCTGATAAGTCATTACAGCTTTTGTCTTCACCGTGTCACTTCTCAGATCAATAATTCTTTCCATCTTCTTTTTCGCCATTCAAACAACCAATTTGAGCATTACAAAGTTCCTTATAAAGACCTTCCTTAGAAACTAATTCAGCTTGTTTACCATCTTGGACAATTTTTCTTTTGTTAAACACTAGAATTCGGTCCATAGGTAAAAGTGTAGAAATACGGTGTGCTATAGTAATCGTAGTTTTATTTTTCATCAATTTAAATAAACTCATTTGAATTGTTTTTTCTGTTATAGAATCTAACTGACTAGTTGGCTCATCGAGAAATAATATTGGAGCGTTTTTTAAAAATGCCCTTGCTATTATTATTCTTTGTCTTTCTCCTCCAGATAGTCTGATGCCTTTTTCTCCGACTATATAGTTTCATATTGATCTAGTAGAGTCATAATGAAATCATGAATACCAGCCAGCTTTGCAGCTCTTATTATTTCTTCGATAGTAGATTGAAGTTTACCACATATGATGGTTGCTAAAATAGTATTATAAAATAACAATGGGTCTTGAGGTATTACAGATATTTGTTGCCTCAAAGAGCTCTGTGTAACCTCCGATACTATTTGATTATCAATCTGTATATTACCTTTTTTAACATTAAATAACTTTAGGATTAAGTTTGTAAAAATAGATTTATCACCTCCAGAATAACCAACTAGACCTACCTTTTCGTAAGGATTAATGGTAACTGAAAAATCTTGAAATAATGACTCCTGACCATCATAAGAAAGAGAAACATAATTAAACGTTATTCTTCTACCTAATAAATTTAATTCTTTACCATTTTTCTTATCTTGAATTTCTGGTACGGTAGTCAAGATTGGCAATGCATCTGAAACTTTGCCGAAATGAGTAGAAAATTGGCTAAGATTCCTAGTTAGGTGGTTGAGAAACTCCACAATAGATATATTAATTCCAAGTACAAGAGCAATATCTCCTATTGCAATCTTGTTCAATTGATAATCATGAATTAAAAAATACAAGATTACTTATATAATAGGTTAAAGTTTACTTATAATAGCCATCTATAAACCAAAGCTAAAAGTATGCCCATTGTAATTTTCTTTCTGCAGTAGTTCTTTTCTTGCGTATTTGAAAAAATTTGTGTCTCTCATGTGCTTGCTGAAAAAATAACGTTACTGATATAAGATTTATAATACTATCTGCTATACTAGCTATTACTTGTGAATTTTGTTTAGAGTAATTATCAGCTAATTCAGTAAGTACACGAAAGCTGAAAATCGAGACTAAAATAAAAATGCTTACCCAAATGAATGTAGCGATTGCAAACTTTAAGTTTACTAATGATAAGGTATAAATAGCTGAGACTAATGCTATACTATAGCTGAAAAAACAATCTATAAGCAACCTTATTAACTCTATGACACTATCCATTAAGTTACTGACCTTATGTAATAAACTTCCAGATAAATTGTTCTGATAATAGGAATGGTCTTGTTGGAGTAGCCTACAGAAAGACATATCAGCTATTTTTTGATGCATTAAGGTAAACATTTAAATGTCAACAATATAGCCATGCCAAGATAAGCGCTTACAGGTAATAAAAGATTTTCAATTACATTTACCTTCCTAATATTTTACAGCTGTATCTAGAATATTTTTTACTAAATACTTTCTAAAAGACAAATCAACAGCTACCACCAGGGCAACTAAAAACATTATAAGTACATTAAGCTTGAATTTAGACACTATATTCAAGATGAACATCAATACACATTTGAAGCTCTACTTCTGTTCATTTATAATGCTAGCTCCACTACGTTGACTTTTTTATTGAGAAATACAAGTAGTGAAAACCATAAATTCTTGTATATTTTTTCTGAGATGTCTCCAGCATCATGTAGTGCTGACGCTTGATTCAGAATAAGTAGCTTATATAAATCTTGCTTAGCCTCAATAGTGTCGATCTCAGAAATATTTATAGTTGTGTCTGTAATAAAGGCTAACCCACTCTTGATAAGTTCTTCCATGTTTTTTGCTTTCATACTTTCCTGGTAGGCAAATAATGACAAGCATTCTCTCAGTATAGATTTTGTTAACACACCACAATTTAGTATACCAAAAGCTGAAGGCTAAGGTTTTGGCACAAACGGAAGATTTTGACCTTTTACAACCCATCTTGTCAATAAGCAAATCTATCTTTAGCACCTGTATTCTTATCACTACCATGCCATAACCGTGAATCGAAAACTATTGCATCTCCTGCTGAAATAGGCAGTGAATTCATTTTGTAATCTTCTCGGTTATTTGAGTACTGATCAAAAAAATATGGATACCAAAAATCAACTAAAGGCTGTATTTTCCATTTATGAGTGTTTTCTATAATTTGCAGTGCACCTGAAGTTTCACTGACATTATTCAAAGCTAACCAAACGGAAAAGTGGTAAGGATCATTAAAACTATAGGAGATGTCTTGATGGAAGAGAACTGCATGTATTAAATCAGCAGTTTTACATATAACATTTGATTTTTTCTGCAGTATCTAACACTGAAGTGACTTTTGAAGGTAATTTTTAATAATTTTATCTAATGCTTGAGAGATAATTCTATCATAGTTACTTGAGATGACGTGCCCCATCTTCCGGTACAGTTTAAGTAGGCAGAAGTTGAAACACTTAGTTCTTGGAATAGCCTTGATATCTTATTTGTTATATCATTTAAAGACTGAGTTATTAGCTCTAAAGGAACCAGATTTTTAATAATAAAAAAAAAACATTTTTTTGTAGTATTTCCATATGATTAACACCTGATATCAATAACTGATAAGTAATCTGTTAAAGGTACAACAACAAAAATTTTGAATCCTTTTACTTGTGTTAGTATTTTTTCCCAATCGTTTAATGTTCTTAGTTTACCACCTGTTTCAACCATTATATTAAAATAATTTCTATCAATAAAATACGAGATATTCCTTTGACCAATTTTAAATAGGATAGTACTTTACTATCATCATAATGCTGCAGAAAGCGGCAAAAGACCCCTAATTCATAATTTGTAGCTGATAGTCCTTCCTGAGTTATAAGTTTGACTTTTAAATTTTCTACTAACAGACTTGGCACTTTATGTTCGTTATAATAATATAAGCCTATAGAACCTTTATTGTGTATATCAGAATAAGTAAGAAATAAAGAGTGTACACCAAATAGCAATATATTCTTAGCATCATCTATACTAATTCTAGAATTAAACTCTTTAGTATCAAACCTAGAATATCCTAGCAATGTTTGGTAAAATGCTATTTTCTTATCTTCTGATGCTTCTCTTTCCTTAAAAGATTCAAATGAAGAGATTGACTCCTGTTTTAGTATCTCAGCAATCTTTAACCAATTCTTTTCAGCTGCAACTCTTGCCCACATTGTTGACAAAAATGGTATTTCCTTAAAACACTTACCTTTTGATGATAGTTGCCACTATTCCTTGTTCTTATCATAATTAATAAACCCTATTTCCCACAATGCCCTTAACAGCCTTTCTAGATTTGGTACGATAATGTTTAACTTTTTAGATAAAACTGGCATAGTTGCAGGTAAAATATTTAACAAATCAAGTTCAATAGCAACGCTTGTTAGGTAAGTTTTCCAAAAGGATGAAAGTTCTGCAGAAATCATATGCACTTGAGATTCTTTATCTAAATAAAAAATACTAAACTTTATGTTTCCAATAATATCAATTTGTTCTAACATACCTTCAAAAGTTTAGACTTTTGCCATGCCATTATAGAATGCTTCTACCATTTTAAATCTTTGCCCGTAAACAGGATCACCATTAATATCTATATGAAACCAACCATGTTGATCTTCTGCAATAGAATACCCTTTATGCAAAACATTAAGCTTTTTATACCATTTATTATGTACTAACTTTCCATGATGATTAATATGCGTAGCTTTACCATCCTTAAAATCTCCAATAATCATATTCCTCTTGATAAATCCTGTTGCCATTTAAATTAATATGAAAACATTTATCATGTCTTCTAACTACACAAATATCTTCCTGATAATTTCCAATCCTTTGATACGACAGGGTAACACCCTATATCATCTTCTATGGCTGCTCTATTGAAGTGAAATCCAAAAGTTTTTAGAAAACTATTAATCATACAAAGGATTTCTTAGTAATTCGTGAAACCTCTCACACGGTGAAGTTTTAATAGTTTAAGATTATCTTTGATTAATTGATCAAAGGTTTTCTCATGTTGCATGTTTTGCATAATTTATAATTTAAATAATTCTTTTGTAAGCTTAGGTACTCACTACTCTGCCATATTTCCTCGAGTTTAACCTCATTAACATTACCAAAATTTCCTAATGTCTTTCCTTCATTGTTTATCCATGCTTCTTTACCTAAAATGATGGTTTCTAGGCCCGCACTAACGGCGAGTTTGTTTTTCTGGAAATGCGAAGTGGGGATGTGTTCCCCATAAAAACCTTCGGGAAAGCACGAGAACGAGACATATTGTTGGCGATTTTTAGAGAGAGAACGTGAAGAGAGTAATCGAACGATAATAATATTTTAGACTTCCTGTGTGTAGTATAGGCATCCTTACAATAGCATATTATCTCTAAGTTCGTATAACATTCTCACCTCTGTGTTCCATCTACTAAGTGCTAATTCATCTCTTGTCATAAATAGAACCTTAATTTCCTTAAAATGCGCTCAAAGATGATGTCCTTTAACTCTATCTATGCCATTTTTTATGGCTATCTTAACTATGTCATAGAATTCATGTAAATTACTTTCCAAAAATGTTAATTGTAAAGTAACGGTACACCTTTCACCTGTATCGCTAAAGTATTTATCTATAACTTCAAGGAAAGTTTTTAAATTTACTGTCACTACTTCCCATTTTGAACTTTTCATGATTCTTTTGTGAGTTTCTTTAGTTGCCCAATCCAGGAAATTTTAACTTCAGATAAAATTGGTACCAACAGTTCAGCCCTTTTTCTAGCTCCTTTAATAGGAAAAGAACCATTGATCATGAGGTTAAGCTTCAGGCCAAACTCATGGTACAAATTGATTATTTCATCAAAGCTTTTATACATTAGAGGCTCACCCATAGTAGAAGGAATGATTTCCCTTAAAAGTGTGCCAGCTACTTCCTTAATTACTTTTCTGATAGTTTCTACGAGAGTATCTTAGGTTTTATTCCCTTAGCTTTCTTCTCTTCTTTAACTTTGCTGTAATCTGGATTAGTATCAAAAGTAATTCTCCAAGGACTGGGTTTCACAGCTACTGATTTGCCTTTCTTTTCCATAACATTATGGTAAATCTTGTTAAGTTTCTCAGTATGCTCACTTATAGAAGGTATATTTCCATTTTCAGTATAAGGATAGCCTTTTTTGGTAAGTTTACTATATAACTCCTGATCTGTAGATAGGACTTGCATTTTTTCTGACAAACTACTTGCATCGCTGTGCTTAAATAATAGTCCATCTCTTACATATTCTGCCATGCCACCATAATCGGCTGTTATCACTGGTATTCTAAGTTGCTGTGCTTCATGTATTACTTACGGTAAATTGTCACCCCAAATTGAAGGAACGACTATTGCATTAACTTTATTAAATATGTCAGTAACTATATTCTTATTATCATAACTTCCCATCCATTCTATTCTTTCTTTAACAACAGGTGAAAACAAATCGGCAATCACTTTTAAAGCTTTAGTTTCTTCTCTTGCTGCTCCCCAAATTCTAAGTTTTGCTTTAGATGATAAGTGAGAAAAAGCTTTCAATAATAGATCAACACCTTTTTCGGGAGTATGAGTACCAATATAACCAAAAATAAACTCTTTTCCTTGTACTCTATTTCTATTCTTAAGACAAGATTAAAACCATAATCAAGATAAGAAATTTTGTTTATCGGAACATTAAAATCTTGAGTAAATTTATCCATTAAGAATTTCGATGGGGAAATAAAGTAATCTATATAGTCTATTATTTTCCTTGTGTGTCTATCATTTTCCTCAATTTATGTCTAAATTCAGGAATTCTTCATCTCCTGTAAAATATTCCTCGTAACATTGGGTTGCACACTTTTGATCCTTTTGTCCATCACAAAGCCATAACAAATTTTCAGAATTGCGTTGAATTAACCTTCCTCTTGGACACATTAACCAAAAGTCATGTAGCGTAAAAATTGTAGGTATATTTTCTTTAAAAGCAATTTCTGGTAAATTAATTGATAGATGATTAAGATGACCAAAATGTATAAGATCTGGCTGAAAGTTATCTATTACTCTTTTAAATTTTATATCTACTTCTTCATTAATAAATTTGTAACAATAGTTAATTGTGGGTATATTAATTAAATGCACTAAGATTTTGGAATCACTATGATCTAAGGCTGTAGTATAATGAAAATCAGGTAAAGAGCTATTTTCGTACCTAGTAAATACTTGTACATCATTATCTGCTAGTCCATGAGCAAAAGTTTGGCTGTAAACTTCTGAACCAGCACTATAATAAGGAGGGTAATCATGAATAACTTTTAATATTTTATGTATTACCATATCTATATTGTTAGGATATTCTTGTGTATTGTTTTATAGACTTTTTATAAATGATGAATGCTTTGGAGACCAACCAAGTAGCTCTTTAGCTCTAGTAAAATCACCATGGAACTTAGTTACGTCAAAAGTTCTTGGAGGATAAAAATCAGTTGTAGAATCACTTTCCGTGACTTTTAATATTGTTTTTGCTAAGTTTTCTAGAGTACATGGGCTATTAGTAGTAAGATGAATAGCAGGAAGAGAAGATTTTTCGCTTCTTTATAAATATTTAACAGTTAAGTATATACCCTCTATAACATCATCCAAGTAGGTAAAATCAAAAACACATTCTTTACCTTCTATTTTAATTAGATCACCTCTTAATACTTGAAAAGCGTAATATTGCTACATTAAAATCTTTTAAACTTATTATTTATTGGTTCGATACTAATAGATTCTGTAACCGGCAATTCCTTCTGCTCTCCATAGACTTCCTTACTATTTGCATATATAACCCATGGTTTATTTGGAAGTGACTTACATAACCCTAAAAACTGCATTGTACCATCAACATTAAGTATAAGAAATTCATTGCTACAAAGAATAATATTAGTAAAAAGTAACAATGCGCAATATTGAAATAAAAGCAAAAATTACCGATCTGTCAGATACAGTTTCTCGAATTAAGCAGTTAGCTGATACTGATTGTACCGTTATAAAGCAACATGATACATTCTTTAAAGTAGTTGAAGGAAGATTAAAATTACGAAGATTTGAAGTAAAAGATACATTACAGATCTATTTTTTTTTTTAATTTATGTTTTACGTCATTCATAAACTTTTATGATGAAATACTTTAATTTATAATTAATAGTCTGTAGTATAAACATCAATTTTATAAATCCACAAAGTTTAAATTCTTTTAGAAATTAATATGTTTATTATCAATATTATAAAAAAAAATTTTTGAAATTTTTGATGATATAAGCATTTAACAAAAATTATTTATGTCAGTAGTATTTTCAATACTCTGCAATATAGTAGGAATTTTTTTTTTTAGAATGGTTCAGGAGAGTTAATTTATTATAAAAGATCTAATATATTGGGTCCAAAACTTTGTAATTATGAAAAAGCAGCATTAGAGGCTAATGCTTGTATTGAAATTATAAATATTTTGAGTGCTTCAAATGGTTGCATAGGTAGCGTGGAAAAAACAAGGCAATTGTACATGATTGGACAGACTCGTATACATGTTGATGACGTTGAAGGCTTAGGAAATTTTTTAGAATTAGAGGTATGTAAATAATAGCTACACTATAGATGTTTATACATTTATACCATACAGGAGTCGTTAAACAACATGTAAACTAAGTACGTGGTAATTATAAATAAGTGATAAAGTATATAAAATGTAAATTAGGATAATACTTTAAATTATCTACAAAGAAAAAACATTTAATATTTAAATACATGTTCTTTTTACCTGGAGATTTGGTTACAAAATAAAACTGAGAAAAGAAATACAATATATATGTGTATTTGATATTAACAATAAATTATTATAAGTAAAACATACAAAAATCAATGAATGAAACTTGAAGTTTAATTTGAATGGATGATTTCTGACATCAGCAATTTAACAGTAGTTGTATGTTTTTATGCGACAATGGAATTAAGTCACTTTTTGTGTGTGATATATTTTGGCTGTTTTATTCCAATTGTGCTGGCAAAGCATTTTCTTTATTGAAAGAAACTTTAACATTAGTTTCCAACAATCAAGGATATTTCGCAAAATTCAAATTTAAGTCAATACATATGCATCATTTTAAAAAAATAATTATTTTGGAAATATACTTTCTAGTAGAACTGAATTCAAATAAAAAGTTTTAAAATATGCACCATTCAAAATGTGTTAAATCATGGTACATAACAATGGTAGTAAAAATAGAATTGTGCTTGTTTCCTAACCTGTGTTATTTTAAAATAATATATTATAGGTAATAATAAAGAGTTTGAATTTTTGCTCTACTTGTAAAGAATACAAAAAAGCGAGTGAACATGTTACTTCTTCAAAAATGATGTATTATTATTGTTTAGGTAGTTCTAACCAAGGAAGACGATGAATATAAGGGGGAAAAAATTGCACAAGATTTAATGAGTAAGCTAGGTGTAAAAATTCAAGATTTGATATCAGAAGCCTATATAGATTTACTTAGTAAAACCACGGTGTAATTACAATAAAATGTGTATATTTTCATATATTTGTAATATAACTTTTTATAACTTTATCCCAAAACTACAAATACAATAAACAGTTATTAAAACTACCTTATCAGCTGTTTATATGAAATAATGCATATCTTCTTATTCTTGTACTTTGTTACAATAATATGTATCAGATAGTTACAATTAAACCATGGATACTTTGTATATTCTGGATATTTTAAATAACTTATTTCATTTTTTTTTGTATGTACCATCTAATTCACGTATTTTTTACATGCTTTAAGATTCTATAAATACATAAACATATGCAGTTATAGTACTTACATAATTTGAGTTGAATAATTTAAAAAATATGTAATTATATTTTTCAAACGCACTGTTTATGCGCCAGGGAATATTAAATAAATAATTCAAAGTACACTGTATTAGAAAATTAAATAAATATCGATGCAGAAACTGAACAAAAGTAAAAACGTTTATAACAATATGAATGATAACAAAAGTGACAATATAATATACGAGAGTATGTCCGTTAATGTCTAAGATTATTGGTGGTCTCCTGGAGAAATGTATGTTGTTCGTCCGTATGACTTTGAAAATGTAACCTTTTGGCGAAAAAAGCTTTTTAAAATTTGTACGTGAAGGAATAACAAAAGGGATGAATTTTCTGACCAGTTAAACTTTTATTTTGATGATTGGCAAGGAAGCATCTGTCTTTTGTGCCATTCGTTAGATAAATATATACCTACATACGTAACGGTCACCCTCAAGCAATACAAATGTCCGGGAAATTTTCAGTCCTGACCGTAGCTCGAACATCCTATGATCCTTCTTTACTGGTCAAGAATTCTAAATTTATGGGTACTAAAGAAATGTTAATGGAAATGTTAATTCAACAAACAAAGGCAATATCTTTTAGAGATGTTCGTATAGAATTTCTTAGAACCACTAAAACAATTTGTATTATTGAATATTTTGACGCTGTTTTATAGTGCACCGCAATAAGTTGAAACTATGACGACCTACCTCTGCGCCGCTCGTGTAGGTTTTCGATATTGAATGTATTTCATAACATACAAGTGTAAATACACAGTATAAATATAATATTACAATTTTGTTGTATGTAAAATGTTTCATACAGCAATGCGTAATTTACCAAATAGTATGTACAATTTGTACATTTCATTTTAGATCAAAAGAACAGAAAAAAGGAATGATAAAGAAACAACCAGCGGGTAACGAAAAACCAATGATATTTTACTATCATAACCAGGATATGTTCCAATGATAAAACTTCCCACGCTTCCCTTCCTTCCTTTCTGATGATCATATTTGCTTCTTACGTTCCGTATGCACGAGTTCCAATTCTTTATTGCCTTTATTGTTACTAGTACTGTGCTTTTATTTCGCCGATTGCTTAAAGATGAGAAACATTTAACAATACTGTTGTTTTAAAATGCAGTTTTTATTTTTCTACTGTATTTTTGAAGTATTTAAAAATTAAGTTTCTCAAACTCTTACATGAAAAACTTTCAATAAATAATAACAAAATCTTTTACGAAAAGTGGTTAATTAGAATTATTAAAACCTTACGTTTTTTAAAAATACTTTTAGAGCATTTCTAATATACCAATATAGGATGATTTAAATGTTCTGTTAATATATCAGGAATATGATTCCAAAACAACTTTTTCCTTGCAGATAATCAGCGAAAAAGTTTTAGTTTCTACTTGTGAAAAGCTATTGTTGCTACTACACTGAACTCTGCATTTACACACTTTCGTTGTCCATGATAGTGTATGCTTCAGCACTCAGTACGCAGTTGCCGCTATTCCACGTATAACGGGTGACCTTAAAAATTAAATTTATTTGATTTCAATAATTTTGAACATCGGCCTGGGATAATGGCCTATCTAACCTAATCTAAACTGAATCTAATGCGTTCAGTAACAAATTAATTAAGCCAATATTCAAAATCGTTGAAATCAATTAAGTTTGATTTTTAATTTTACTCGCAATACAATTAAATTTTGACCGTAGCGATACGTTTATAAAAACAGTAGAGAAGTAACTATTACACGGTAACGCATACACCGTCAAATACACATAAGTATACGCCGAAATTAATGTAGAAGTAGCAATTGTTTGTCACGAATATCTCTGAAACTAAAACTTTCTGTCGATTGTATGTAAGGAAAAAGTTGTTTAGAATCATGGTTTTGTAACATGTTAGAGGAGCATTGAAATCATCCGATGTTGGTATATTAGAGATTGGTTTTATTTTTTAATTTTATCAAATAAGGAAATTAAACTTTGTTTTTTGAAAAGAAGAAATTATTGTACGGCCGTACAAATCAAATAAAAAGAAATGAAAAATTGTACGATATTTCTTAATTACATACGAGTGATTACAGTTATGTTATGTTTTTTCAGCATTTGTAAGAATGATCGTAAGAATATCAGTGATACTTGAAGCGAAAGAAACTAACTACAAGTGTCCTGCACGTGTGAATCGTAACTAACTGGTTTGGGTTACGTACATTTGTAGTACACATTTTTACGCGTGTACTACAGTCGTTTAATTATAAATGTTTAGTTATCAATAATTTTGTTTAATTAACGTTGGTAATTCTATTATTACTATTATAATACATAATCATCTTTTAAGCAGTCAATTTTAAAAATAAAAGTTCTGTACTTTATTTGGTGATAACTGTTACCTTTTTTAAAATTTAATATTTATGTTATATTTGTGATGTAGGTTTAATATCTTACAAAAATCAACTGTTTATTGTAATATAAATTCATGAATAATACATAACAAAAAATTCAAATAAGTGATATATCGTGTTTAATGTTTAGAAATATTGTCCGTAGAACAAAGACGACAGGATAAATCTTATATAGTTAATATACTTCATAAAAAATACATACGTCGTGTATTAAAATCCATTGAAATAAAATAATAAAAAAATTATTTAATATACATTTTATAAAGTAAAAGAATGAAAGTAAAATCTTTTAATTATAGAAAAGAAAGCAAGCAGAAAACATGTAAATATAAAATTCTAATTTCTAACAAATATACATATGTTCTTTTTACAGCTTCCCTCGCATATATTCCCCTACTCTTCATTCTGTGAGCTCTACCATTCCCCTTAGCCGCCACTAGCACCGTCACTTCGTTCGAAGAGTACGGGCGAGAAAGGGATCTCATTCTACGTACAGCACTGGCTGCTATCGGAGGTTTTTAACAAAGACTGTGCGAGAAACGCGTCGTCAGGCGTACAGTGTGGCGTTGCCTCTCGTCCTTTTCTCGGCTTGTGATATAGTTCTTGCTTTTTTCGTGCCATCCAATCTCGTGGGTCGTTTGATTAATCGTTTTTCCAGTGCCAATTTTTCTTTACATCCATTTTTTGAAGCAGTCGCGAGCGGAGTCTCAAATCAAGATATTTTACGAAAGATTACACACCAAGTTAGGTAAGATGTTCCCAGTTATTTCTTTTCTTTTTTTCTTTTTTTGATGTTTAAGCTCGATGCGCGGACATTTTCTTCGTTTCTTGTATTATTGTAGAATGAAAAATTAATGTAAATAAAAATTCACGATTTAGATTTGGCGCGGTCTTTTTTGTTTGAGCATCATGAAAACAATAGTGCTTTAGATAAATACTTAACATTCAATTATAGGTAGTGCTTAAAGTGTGATTTGGAAATTATGTATTGTATATTATTGTATAAGTTGTAAATTCAACTGTTTTAGATGCACTTTTTCGTCAAAAATTGTATGAATTTAATGAGTCATTAATATATATGAGTAGAAAATGCTGTGTAAACTCTTACGTGTTTAGTTTTTTTTTTAAAAGTGAAATAGTAAACAAGAAGTTGAAGTTAAAGGAGTTAATGTTTCCATGATAGAAACAGATATTTTGTAAGCTTTAACCTATTGTTTATAGTCTTTCTTATTTATAACACGAATGGATTGTAAAAATTACTAATCATTAATATAATTTTTTTTATTCTTGTGCTTCCTTAAATTGAAAATCTATTATTAATGGATGCAAAACATGTGTTGCAAATTTTAAGATGTTTGATTCATTTGGAATAACAGGTTATTTATTTTACATACTTGTTATATTGCCTCTTTAAATATGGAGTATTCATAATATATTTATATTTCTATCTAATTCATATAAATATTATTTTATTGAACAATATGTTTATAATTCTTTCATATATTCAAAGTATTAAACAAATTTATGGAATCAGTTATGTTGTTTTGCTTTGAAGGAGCTTTAAAGTTTTAATTCGAAAGGACCTCTCTTTTGACAAAATAAATCGAAAATATACAATAGTGTTTTGTTATATGCAACTCTTGTTTTGAAAAAATTGGAATTGAATATGTTTCTTATTATTTTTGAGGAAATTCGGTTATAGTGAGGAAGATGATAATTTCACATTTACTATGTGCTATAAACTAATAAATGCAATTAAACAGTGTTTATGAAGTCATTATAAACCTACTGCTAAAATGATTTATTAATACCTTCTATGATATCGTTATTTTCACGTCTATTTACCATGCCTCGAATTAAATTTATGATGCTATATATTTGTATATCGACAGTGTCATGCAGAATATTGTCTGGTAATATTATAACTGCAATTTTATTTATTCTAATTATTTTAATTACTTTAATTAATATTTAGTCATATTAATAGTTGACTTAACGATAAAATTGTTAAACTTTCCAGTTTCCTTAAAATAATGGCACATATAAAACGTTTTCATTCCATATTTATTTAGTATTTCAAAAGTAGTTTGCTTTATCTGTTGTATAATAATAATTGGGTGACCCTATGTATCGTTGACTCAGTGATTCATTGAAGTTTCACGAAAATGTATTTATCTCGAATACTAGGTTGAATTTTAATTTACAAATACTGTTTCATTAATTAATGATTCATTGAATTCAGAAATATTTTATTCCGTAGAATTAAAAAAATTCAACTTGGAATGCATTTAATGATTAATTAAATTTCAACAGGAATGCGTTATTTAAGTTAAAATTGAGATATAAATAAAATTTATATTATAATATAGTGATGAATTTAATAGGTTTAATATTTTGTTATATCTAAAACACTTTATTTTTGTGTCTTAGCTTACAGTTGTAAAGAAATTTACCGTTTGCTATATCCGTTTTCAGATGAAATATGTTGTCCACGGTTTAGATTTGGAAACTTGAACAATAGAGAAGGAGAGAAAATGGTTCAAATATATTCTTATCAAACAGTGCTTGCAATATTATTATTCGCAACGACTATCATATCAAGTAAGTAATATTTATTATAGTCCTTCATTTTTTGTGTATTTATTAGAATTAGCAATCTTATTATTTAAAAAATTATAGCCAACTATTATTCTAGACTAAATTAAAGTTGTAGGTAATATTATGCATTTTATACATAACAATTTAAACAGAATATTTGTATCTCTATAAGCGTTTTTTTATGTAGCATTAGATGTCTCTTTAAGTTATATAAAATGCTTTGAAAAGTTAAAAAATATGTTCTGCAATATGCTTTGCTAAATGATAATGATAATGACATAAAAATTGTATTAAAACAAAATTATTATAATTCATCTATTCATAATCAGAACATACTTTTCATTCAATGCTTTTATGGGAATACATTTTATCCGCCATGATTAGATAGTGATTCGACCTCTTAACCTGGCTTCCTCCTAAATTCCTCTAGTATATATCGGTTTAAAAAATTTGAACGTCTTAGAAATTTAAGATTTTAAAATCAAAAGTTATTTAGCATCATTTATAACATCTTTAACCATTTTCTTTTTAATTATTTTGTAGCAGTATTTATTTTTAACTATTTCGAAACAAAGAATTAATGAGTATTTGTAACTTTGAGCAAACTTTATGTTATACTAGTACAATTAAAAAATAAATTTTGTAATACCATTAAAAGTAACAAATAATAGTATAATAAAGAATAAATATAAGAATTTGCAAAATTATCAATTTCAACCATAACCACTAATATCGAAATATATCACTATTACCAGTAATATTTGTTATATCCGGTATTATTAGTTAATAATACATAAACAGTATTTTGAAACAGTAACTATAATAAAAATATAAGATAACAGCGTTCCTTAGTTACACCTTTATAAATAGTAAAAGTAAGTTGCAGTAAAAATACCTTGATAGTACCCTGTTATAATTTTTAATAGAAAATGACTGTAATTGCAAAATTTAGTTATAATAATTATTAAGGAGCTAAAATTATTTAATATATAATATTACACAGAAAAAAATAAATGTTTCGTATTTTATATTGTTTTTTATTATCAATGAATATTTATATATTTAGAGTGTATAGAGTGTCTTAAAAATCATAGAGCAAGTGGCTAGATGGTGATTCTATATTAAAGAATAAGTCGAAAAAAATAATAACATTTTTTTTACATTTAGTTTAATTTTTGAAAAAATTTAATGTAGAAAATTCTTAAATATATTTGTCATAAAGTTATTTGTAACATGAAAGATGGTAATTTCAAGAATTTTTGCGTTAATTTAATAATTAATGTATAATTTATAAATTAAAAAGCGTAAATAAATTAAAACCGCTGAAATAAACAATCAGTCATTATTCTTTATGGTATGGTTGATATACTACTCTACATATTATACTATTATGAATTCAGTTAAACCTAATAATATCCGTAACAACGCTGATTAATGATTATATTTACAGTTTTTGTAAGCTAATGCGCATGCAAGTCTTTCAATGCTCCCTCCAATACTACCCCTTACCATGAGTTGTTGCAAAAGATTGCCATTCTGCAGAAACATCGAAATCATTAAAATGATGAGTTGAATTAATATAAATCCTTTCGTTTTTATTGCCCAGCTGCCCTATCAGTCATGTTTTCTAGAACCTAGCAATTTTTACGATTTTAATATTGTCAAACCCATGACCGAATAAACGGATCACACTCATATCACTTCAGAGTTAAGTCTAGCATAACTAAATATGCTTCATTGACCAAGAATGGCGATTGATATACTTTCCGAGGTATAAACAGAGTTATTAAGTCGTGTACGAAGTCTTCTCGTATTGCTTTGGGACCAGTGGTGTAAAACAACCAATCATATGTATACATATGTATATATATACATATACAGAGTGTGACCAGACGAGTGATACAACCGAGTAGAGTGTGATTCTCCGTGTAAAAATAAGTCGAAAAAAAGTAACATTTTTCCGTTTAACGCTTCGTTTTCGAGAAAATCGAATTTGAAAATTCTATCCGCGTACACGTTCTATCAGTACGCGTGCACTGGACTGTCTCTCCAAGTCATTGTTCGCTACAAGTTTCCTTTTCCATTCTAATATTGACGTTTCTAATGTTTACATCTTTTCTTCAATCATACGACTTTCTTCTACTTTTATACTGTTTTCATCAGGCAAACTGTGACAATGTCTAGTTATAGCAACCGCGAATATGTCGATATGATAAATGCTTTAGGAGCTTGTTATAGAAACACAACACCAGCAGCTGAATATTATAGGTAACAATTTCCAAATCGTCGCTATCCGGACAGGAGAGTGATACGCAGGGCAGAGCAAAGATTAATTGAGTATGGTTTTTTCACAATTACCATAAGTTTTGTGGCAGTAGAAGTTCCCTAAATTTAGAAACAGAAGTTCTTAATACCTTTGCTAATAATCCTAAGATAAGTATACGAAAACTTAGTACTCATCATAATCTCAGTACCAGAACTATTGGTCGCAATAAATAATATTAACATTAACATTAGCATTTTTTATTTATAATACATATTTAAACCTAAAAATGGTATAGTGCACGCGTACAGGATAGAGTTTTCGAACTTGATTCTCTCGAGAATGAAGCGATAAACGAAAAAATGTTATTCTTTTTTTTTCGACTTATTTTTACTTGTAGTATCACCTCTTGCTCGGTTGTACCACCCGTCCGGCCATACCCTGTATAATAGCGGAACACACGACTCGCCTACCTGAAATGAAGGTATACCGCGTCCTTTTCCAGTTTATAGTGACCTCAATTTTCGAGACTCCATCGTTTTGAAGGGCTCATTTTGAAGGGGAAGTTTCAAAGAATATAACTATATTTTTTTAAATTTAATCCTTTCACGCCCCTCATTCAAAAAAAAACGCAAAAAAAGAATTTGTTTCAATTTTTCGATATTTTATAACAAATTGACGAAGTCAAGAAAATATTTTAGAATAGCCCAATAATTTATTAATAAAACAAAAGAAAATTTAACTAAATCGGATGAGTAGTTTCTGAGAAAAAAATTCGTAAGTGAAGCCTAATTTCGGCAAAATGGGCAAAAATTGCAAACTTTGGAGGCTTGTAATTTCTTAACAACTTCGAAACCGGCAAAATGATGACTTAAATCCCTCTTAATTTCACATAGACTACAACATATTTTGATTAGAGCAAAATCGCACATGGTCTAAAAGTGATCGATTTGGCGTGGAATGTCTCAGTATAATGCAGTATGTTCTAAAACAATTTAAAGATGAGAATGTGATTATAAATTAATCGCGATCAGACAAACTCAGGTAATTGACTTCGCATGAAGAGACAAGTATTGTAAGAGTTGTTAAAAAGAATCCGCATATTTTCGGAACAGAATTGCAGGAAAACATGCTATAGGCGTCAGGAAAAAGTTGTCAGTGTCGATACAGTTCAACGTATGCTGCATAGAGCAGGTTTTCAGAGTGAGAAGGGTCGGAAAACATCATGGATCAATGCAACAAACAGAAAGAAGAGATTATTATAGTTCGCCAAAGAGTATATTTCAAAGACAGAAGAATTTTGGAAATGCGTTATCTTTAGAGATAAAATAAAAATTTGTGTTTATGATGTCCCTCATATACACTGCTCAAAAGAAATATGGCATAGAAAAATTTTAGGCAAAAATTGGCAAAATTTGACTGACGGTAACTCCGTGAAAAAAAATCGTAAAATTATGTCCTTTCTTTTAAATTGAAGCTTGAAATCTCTACTTTAAGACACTGTAGTTCGATTTTAAGTTTGATGCATCCCTAACTACAAACACCTTAAATGTGAGGGTACCTTTGCAATGTTGAAAATTACAAAGTTTGACGAAGTGCATGGACTTGCTACATTTTTTTTCGGAGATTCTGTTTGCAGGAGTATAAAGTACGAACCTTTATCTTCAATTTCCAGTAAGTGAAAAGTCGCTGCCATTTTTTGTCGCAAAGATACAGCACTTTAAAGTAACCCTTGCATTTATGGCATATACCGCTGGCATTGGCATTACCCGATGTGCACCACGAGGAGGTTGTCGAACGGATTTTGCACATCATATGGCTCTGAAAAAAGCAGTTTTTTTATGTAATCCACGAAGCATGTAATCCACTGGAGTTGGAGAGTATCATTTTTTAGAGGATACTTTTACAGTGGATGTATTTAAATACTCTAAACGAAAATTTATTGATAAGTACCCAAAAATTGGGTATAAAAAATAATTTTATATTTCAACAAAACAATGACTCAAAACATACTGCACGCATTGTCCAAGAATGAATCATTTGCAATACCCTGTATTACCGTCGAACATCACCGCAATCGCCGATCGTCAAACCCATAGAAAATCTAAAGGGTGGAATTAAAAGGAAAATCAAACAAAGACCGTCGAAAAATAAAAATGAATTGAAGGAGCGATTTAAGAAGAATGGCAAACAATATTTATATAGTTTAGAAAAAAATTAATAAAGTCAATACCTAGAAGATTTAAAGCTATAATTACATCCAACGGATGTACTACAAAATGTTAAATTAATAACATTAAACATTTAATTTTAAGTTGAAAATATCTATAGTTTAACAAAATCATGGATGGACGAATATTTCTGCGGAGCCATTTTCTGACATACTGCAACATATTCCTTAACTTTTCCTTTCTGTACGATATTTATCAATTTTCGCGAATGGTATCTTGTTTCACGTAAATACAGGTTTACTTTTATACCTTTAAAAGAAATATTGTACATTTATTTGCTTTCCATTTCAACCATATACATATATCGAATACGGTAAATGGACGAATACTTTTGCGGCTGACTGTATTTACGTGTAATAAGTTATCAGTGTAAAGGCCTCGATATGAGCGAAACTTTGGAATTGCATATAAATATGAATAGAATTACGTCGTGTTTGGTCTCATTTTAATGAGGGAAGTGTCACGAATATGATGGCCAATGTTATGTAAAAAATGGATTAAAAATAAAATGCATAATAATGTTGTTGAATTAATAATTAGTATGCAAAGTGTTTCCGATCTGGTAATACATCGTAAAATGTCGTGAATTTACATGTAAAAATAAATAAAAAATAAAGAATATTTTTCCATATAGTTATTAATATTATTAAAACACGCGTAAATAACACTATAAATTATAAAGATAAACACATTTTAGTGATATTAATAATTATATTTACTGATTTATAATATTTATTAATTATTGAATGAACATATAGCTTATTGTTACTGTCATTTTTTGTGACATGAACAAATTTTTTCCCTCAAATACTTAACGGCTTTTTAAATTCAACTTTCTCGAAAATGATGCCATGTATACAAATATTTTGTACGATCTTTGGCTTATTTTTTCATATAAATGCACCTCCGTTTTGCTTGCACCGCCAGATTGGAAACATCATGTATATACTTTTGTCATGTGCGGGTTTTTTATTTGTTCTCTTCACAGCTGTTTTATTTCTAACAATTTTCAAAATATAACTCGGCCTATTTGTATGGTACATCTTTGTACGTGCGGAATTTCGTGGCCAATAGGTATTTTCGAAAATTCTGTCAACAGAACTTGAAAGACTTGATTTTAATGACCATTGCTAAATGAGTGGCTTATATTACAACTTCGTTATATTGTGCCCGCGACTATACCTCAGCGACCAATTTTGTCACCTCTGCTTCAAAAATGCAACAGATTATAGACGTACTAGGAGTGATATGGGATTGAATGAAAATTGGATCTTTCATCATGGTAAAAACGGCCGTATTGTAAACTACGACAAATGCGATAGGCATTTAGATTCCTTTCATTCGCGATTCGATGAAATTCTCAATAAAATTTTATATTTTTTTCAGGTGTTGCAGATCCACAATATGCTAGGGAAAGGGTACCGATCAGAGGTAAGTTCCGTTTCCTTAGCCACTACAATATGAATACTTTCGACGGTTAATGGCAATTAATCATTACTCTAGAATTTCTACAGAAACATTTTAATATAAAAAAATAGTATATATATATATATATATATAATTAATGTATTATAATTGCTCAAAAGGGCTGTTAATATTTAAAATATTTTTATACATTCAAATTCAATGTATCTAAAATGTATAAATCAGAGATAAGCATTGGGGCAAAGACACGTTATTTGAAAATTTATGTAAATAAACTCGAGACTTTGGATTTCATTAGTTTACCTACACCTGAACACTATTGAAAAATTGTAAAACCTGAAGACCTTATTACATTATCAAAATTAATCCAAAACTATTGCAAAACTAGTAATTTTTTCTGTTTGGATAAGTTTTCTTAAGTCAGTGTTCAAAGAATGAATCCTTATAGTTTCAAAATCTTTGCTTGGGAGGAGTAAAATACTTAACAGTATGTCTTTGAACCTTTCTTACTTCTGCATCCTTCTGTAATTTGCTTATCACGCATATTTTTATGTCTTTACTCGTTAGCAATCTAAATAATCTAAATTACGAAATAAAATCATGGTAGAACGTGTAATTAAATAATTTTGCTTAAGAAAACATAATAAAATATACTAGTAAAAGTAACTTTTGCAATACAATTTCTGTTCCATGTTTGAGAGGTTAAAAATAAAAGCTATAGAGAAACTTCATGTTAATATTCAATGTTAATATTCTTATTTATTGTTTATAATTACGTGATTGTAATTTCATTACATTTCTCTAACTCTTAAATAGAGAGTACATTTTGTTTTTTATTACATTAATTTACAGTATTTAAATTTAAAATTAAAATATATAATTAATTTTAAATGTATTTAATTATATTTAAAATATACTTAAAATATTCTTTAAAATATATAAAAATCCTGTCATATCCAAGACATTCATTTTAAATATGAGTTTACGTGTTTTAAAGGAGAATATCTCAATTTTCAGAGAGGATACATCGCAATTACATAAATTGTGGTTTGCAAATTATATTTAACGTCTGTAAAGTATTAAGAAGTTTTTATAATGAGACAGTACTACGGTTCGCACTTCAAGTTAGAGCTTCAGCTGTTAAATGAACACCGACTTTAATGAAGTTGGTTAAAGTAATAAAAAGTGGATGATTCGAGTTTTAATTTATGTTTTCTTACAATAGTGCGGGATAAACTACAAAGTTGTAAAAGTTTAAAGACTGAACGTTCTTATTGCATTTTAACTTACAAGGGACATTATCAAGGTGCTACACGCGGATTTTAATGAAATTTACGTATGTGGTAGCTTTTCGAAAATTATTTGACACGTATTTTTCTTATATCAGTTGACGTTCATGTTGAGGGGGTGAAAATAGCCCTCAAAGCTGAAAGTTGAAAACACATTTTCTTAAATATCTCGGAAACTAGAGGGTCTAGGAGGGTGCTTTTTTTTAATTGCCTATTTTGGAGTAAGGAATTTAGTCGATTACGAAAATTTCGTAAGAAATTATTTATTTAAATGATATATTACAAAATTTGATTTTTTATTTAATTTTTTACTCTAAATGCCTTTCGATTTTTATGCAGATTTGTATTCGTAAAATATAGATCAAAATAGGGAAAATTCTAAATATATGTTTTTGGAATTTTTTGTTTATTGCAATTTAGCAATGATTATTACATATGCAATTTTTTCCTATTTTTTACGGAGGAACATGTTGAGATTTGTTTTCGAAGAGGGTAAGCCCTTTTTATACGATCATTTGCCACTTTGTTAGCAATTGGACAATGTTATATGTCGTTTGTTGTTCCTCATGTAGCCAGAGAAGGTTCAGAGGGCAGGTATCAATCCGACGCGGTACCAATCTTTGTACATGTATATCTTTGTTTGTTGCGCCGAACAAGTAAATGGACAATAGACGTTCGCGTATCATTAACTGTCTGATAAATGAGCACTTCCTAGAAAAATTCGCCTGTAGTGTCCTAAACATTGTCTGCACTGATAGATTTATTATATGCGAATATTATTTGTGGGTCTAACAAGGTGATGTCACTTGAGGCGACATTTTATGTACTTGAATTACAGCCACACTATACTGGAATAGAAGTTATGGTAACTAAGTTTCTTGAATGAAAAAACGTTGTTACTAATCGGAGTAATGAGAGAAAAAAATGCATGTCATTTTTCACATTTTATTTGAGTTTGTAATGCAAATTTAAAAAATAGGTTTTGCATACTTAATCTAGTTATACAGGGTGCCCCATTTTAATCTCCTCAGGCAAATATCTCGGAAAATAAGGAAGATACGGAAAAATGTTTCAAACAAAAATTGTGGAACGTGAAGGGGGCCAGATGAAAAAAATATGGACTTGACCTTGAGTGACCTATTGACGATCAGATCAAGGTCAACGGTGTTTTTTTAAAATGGAAACCACTATTTTTTATTGCACTATCTTGTAACTCTTGTCGAGTCCTTTCCAAAACACTGCTACCGAAGTCTTTTACGTAAGCCGTTCCCAAGATATGAAGCTTGAAATTCGACATACCGTCGACATTTACATTACCCGATGTACACCACGGGGCGGTTGGCGATCGGATTTGTGCATCATAGTGGCCCTGAAAAGGGCCAATTTTGTATGCAAAAAGCGTGTAATGCGTAGTAAAATGGTGTGTGTGTGCGTGCACCTTTGCGCGGTGTACATCGGGTAATATAAATGCCGGCGGTATGTCGAATTTCAAGCTTCATATCTTGGGAACGGCTTACGTAAAAGACTTCAGTAGCAGTGTTTTGGAAAGGACTCGACAAGAGCTACAAGATAGTGCAATAAAAAATAGTGGTTTCCATTTAAAAAAACACCGTTGACCTTGATCTGATCGTCAATAGGTCACTCAAGGTCAAGTCCATATTTTTTTCATCTGGCCCCCTTCACGTCCTACAATTTTTGTTTGAAACATTTTTCCGTATCTTCCTTATTTTCCGAGATATTTACCTGAGGAGATTAAAATGGGACACCCTGTATATGTATGTATATGCTGAAAAAAATCATACAAAATTTGTTGATGTATGAACACACAACGGCCATACATATAAATATAATTCTATAGGTTTATTACAGTTATAGATATTGTACTTCCGAAAACACGGTTATAACCCATGAGAAACTGCGATTTTCATTATTTTTAACTATCTGTAATTTAATGTTAATATTAATATTAATGTTTTTTTTACATATACAAAAGATACTTTTTGAATTTTCATTATAACTTCAGAAAAAATAATGTTGCACAAAAATGATCTTCATTTTCCTTTACTACTTCAACCAGTTGCAATTTTTTTCAATGTGAGGAATCTACCTCTAGTAAACTAGTCCTCCTAACTTTCCAAAATAATTCAAGTTATTTCATGCAATTGTATGAACATTGTTCTGTTTTAAAAGGTATACAAATTACAAACATTTCCCTAATTTCCTGAATGTAGTGCTAAGCCACATTGCATCAGCGTGAACCTACTTCATGTCAATTGAAAGAACTGGTAGAGATAGTTAATTTGACAAAATTCCAGATAGTTAAAGCGATAATATTATATTTTGTTTTGCTTTGATACACATCCCTGGTTTAATGTTGTTGCGAATATATAGGGTGTCCCACGCAACTGGAACAGGCTCTACCTCTTAAATGGCTGGGAATAGAAGGAGATGTTATAAGTAAAAGTTAAATGATATGTATGTATATATAATGTGCAACGGTACATCAGAAAAATGCAACTGCACTTATATTTTAAATAGAATCCTATGTCTTTGACCGCACCAATCGATATAGTTTCTTGTGCTCTACATAAAAGTATTAACATACTTATGCCCTAGATTTATTCGTTAGGAAGTTATCGCAGCTAAAAGTTCTCCGAATTATTTCAGTCACTCGCCAAGTGTTCCGCAGTACATACTTACGTTACAAGTGTTCGAATGGTCCTTTATTGCAATTCATACCCTTATCCATCCACTTCTTCATGCTGCACAACACATTATTTATGTACCCTTTCGCAGTTTTGGACATTTCTTGTCGAATGCGTTGTTTAAGCTCCCCAACGTAAGTAATGGGGTGTGAATACACCTTATCTTTTATAATATCCCCATAAAAAGAAGTCGAAGAGTGTGAAGTCCAGTGATCGCGGTGGCCATAAGATCAGACCTCGAGTATTAACCCATTTCACTCCATAAGTTGTATTTAAAAATCTGGCAACTATCTGGGAATTGTGTGTTGGAGCATCGTCTTATTGAGCGTACCTCATGTTTTGCCGTTCTCTTAAAATTAGAGGAATCTCTGTATGGTGTAAGAGAACTGGTAGATAAGATTCCAGGAAGTTTAGGTACCTTTGACCGGTTAATGTTCCGTTAAAAAAATATGATCCGATAATCCATTTGTTAAAAATTTCACACGTTAAAATTTCGTATGTTCATTATGTCGATTGAACATCCCATTGTTTGTAAATGTCACCTCGTCTGTCCATAGAATTTGAAACACAAAATTTTAATTTTCCTAAATACGCTGCAAAAATATCGGCAACAGTTCATTCTTTGGACTTCGTTCCCAGGCTGAAATGTTTGCCCAATGGAAAATCGATAAGAATAAAAGTTATGTGTTCTCAGAATGCGTTGAACCCAGGAATTGGAAATTCCACATTCTCTAGCCAGATATCTCACAGATGTATGTGGATTTAATTCGACGCTCGCCAGCACTGCTACTTTATTGCGTTCATTTTCAACGATTGGTTACGGCTCGTCTCGTTTTGGTTTGTGGAAGGAGCCGTATTGGCGTAAATTGGACTCCAGTTTGTAAAAATATGAACGCGAGGGCTGTTACCGATTAGGATACAACCTTGAAGCCTCTGTACAAAATGAGCATATCAACTGCTTCACTATTCGTAAATGCCATAATTTCGAAACATTGGGTCGCCAAATGATCGCACATTGGTAGTAAATAGTTACTGATGGAAATTTTAATCTTACAATGACTAGGATTACCAGCCGCTTCATGTTTACAAACATTACAATGGAACATAATGTACTCCGGAACACTTGCCGAGGGAACGAATTTTCAGAGAACTTTTTGCTGCAATAACTTTCTAACGAATAAATCTAATATTAAAACTTTTATGTAGAGCACAAGAAACTACATATATCGATTGGTGCAGTCAAAAACATAGGATTCTATTTAAAAAATAAGTGCAATTGTATTTTACTTTTTTTTTTATGCTCACAAGTGCATAAAATTAGTTGCACAGCCTGATACCAATAAACTTTTACTTATAACATCTCCTTCTATTCTTAGCCGTTTAGGAGGTGTAGCCTGTACCAGTTACATGGGTACTCTGAACGAAGTTAAATACGAATTAGCAATGCGACATTAGTACGAGGGTGTTATAGGGTCTATCCAGAGAGGTGATATGTCACCCATGGAGGTGATGGAAGAAAACCAATATTGGCCACGGCTGACCATTCCTATTTCAAGAGGTAGTCATTTTTGTTACGCCCATAAGTCTGCCATGTACATTCCTATTAAATAGTTAAAATTAACATGAAAATGTTGCCCGATTTTAAATTGATTCCTTTTTCGTAAACGACTCATATATGTCACGAAAATGTTGACTATTAACATGTACAGTGTGCCATTGTTTTATTAACACATTAGTTGCCATAGGAGAAGTAACCATGTCTAATGTAAAGTACACAACAGTATGAGTTATTATTAATATTAGGAAATAATTTTTTATGTAATACTTCGTTTTTTGAATTATTATTATAACGTTAATAGTGTTTGAAACTTTCTATTAGGTTTCAATTTTCAATCGCTTGAAAATCATTTACGACGGGACTGCATGAAAGGATCTTGTACTATTCTTATGAAAAAACGATTTCGGCTAAATTAACTTACTTTGCGATATAATATTTATCACACATTGCTGATCGAAAGTCTCAAAGAGCTCAAATTCTAAAAATCAAATGTTATTCAAAATATAGAGCGTTAAAGAACGGAAACATGACTATATGCTGCTTCTGCACGCCACCACAGGAAATATTAAGTTAAAGTAGTTTTACCTTTAATATGTAATTTTATCTTTCGTTAATGCAATTGAAGGATTCATATAATTTTATGCATGTTATGGGAAATAATGTGTCTACCTTCAAAACATTCGAATTTAGCAGGATTTTTGTATACACTTTTAGTTTTGCATTTAAAGAAATGTTCGGTCAGTTATAATTAATTGGGCTTGTGAAAAGATCTATTTTGATATAAACGGTCACGATAAAGTCGCTTTATATTAACATCCTTAACCATGCAGACTGCTATAAAATTCGTAGTTTACGATATTTTTACGTAAGAGCTGTTGGTTTCTTGTTATACGACTGATGAAGTGTCACCCGTATAAAAAATAATAGTAGTAGTTTAGGGATGCGTGATGGTGAATAAATATAACACAGCGGATTGCGTTTCTTATGCTTTATTGCGAGCACACGAGACTATGACTACTGTCTGAGTGTCTACTGGAAGATTGATTGTTTGACTGTGTCGTATGCTCAAAAACCTCTCTTTTAAAAACTTTACATTTTTTGAGGCCGACCCCCAACATGGTGGGGTTAACCAATAACCGAAATCTAAATCCCGCCAAATCGTACGACCTCCCTCTTATGTCCGTAGCATGCTTCCTTGAAGCGGGGGTACGATTTGACGGGGGTAGCGTTTGCTGGCGAAGGTGGCAATGCAGCGGAATTTCCCAGGGCCCAGATCAACTACGCGTCCAGCCGATGGTCGCTTGACCTCGCGATCGAGACCCTTGGGGAAAACCCAGGGTTTATGACATTAAGCGTTTTACTGTTGAGACCGTTAGCAAATTCTAAGTACGGTCATGCTTTCTTCTAAAAATTCTAAACGATTTCCTCAAAAACAGCTCCGCTGTCGTCCATGTCATAAACCATGCTAGCCGTTTGCACGTTCGATGCTATTTACAATATTTACAGTTTATGGCTAGCCGCTACAGTAGCAATACAGCCATTCTCCTACTACTTTACAAATAAAATATAAAGTGGGTTTTATACATGGTATCTACAATACACTTAATCTGTTTTTTTTTTTTTTTTTTTAAATAATATATTAAAAAATTTGTAGACCTTTTTTTCATTTTTGTTGAACATTAGAGCATTAGACCATTGGGGGGGGGGGGGGGGGGGGTGGAGGAGGGCAGACCCCTATAGACGCCAGAAGCTCGCTTGCCAAGAAATGTAACATAATCCGGGTTGGGGTATATCCGTGATACAATACATATGCAAATATAAAACTTTTTTATCGTTCATTTTTGCGTTATCAAACTTGTACCAATAGATTTTTCACATTTATCTATTTAAAATGAGACCAAACACCGTATAATATGGACTGTATTTACTGGTTTAATTTACGATAAAAATTTCTTACACAGAGGATAGCGCATGAAAAAGAAAGAGCCTGTTCAATTGTTCACAATGTTAATGCATTTTATTTTCAATCCATTTTTTATATAACTTTGTCCATCATATTCCTGACATTTCCCTCATTAAAATAAGACCAAATACGACGTAATTCTGTTCATATTGTAACGAGGCACGTTTTTTGCCTCGTTACGAGAGGCCACCAGGTCCGCCGGCCTCCCTCCTTCGCTCAGGCGTATTCCTTGTCGCTTTTTTTTGCGTGTCCCCGCTCACTCTTCCTCTTTCGCGCGGTAGCCGTTGGGCCGGAAGAGGTGCCCGCGTCCCCAGTCGCGGGGGGGCCTCCACCCGAGCGATGGAAGCGCGGGATGGGCCCGCATGAAGACCTTCGCCGCCTGCTGACCGGTCGCCGAGCCGTCCGTCAACCTCAACGGGGGCGACCGGCAGCTAACCTCGGAAATTCAGCTCGGGAGGCCGTGCCTGGGGACCAGCCACCACCTGAAGGGGATCCCAGGACCCGGCCACAAGGAAGAACGCGGTAGCCCATCCCTGACGCTAAAATCCTCGGGGAGGGGGAACCTCGCGCACCGGGAGACGAACCGGCGAAGAGGGAGAAGCAAGCGAGCTACCGCCGTGAGCTGTCGCAGAAACCGAGTTCCTTGTTTTTTTTATTTTTTTTTTTTTGGTCTCTTTTATTTCGTGTTGATTGTGTGTGAGTGCCAGAGCTGACCTTTTTTTCTTTCCCGGCTACAATTTGGAAGGCCCGCACGTTATACATATCCAGGTAGGACTTTGCCTCCTGGCGAATTTTCTGTTTGTGTGTGAACGTGCGCGTACGGGTGATACCCTGCGACAGGACCACCAGTCCCGGTGACGAGGACCCTAGAGACCGCAGTACCGTGCGCTTTCCCGTTTTCCGCGTCTCCGTGTTCTTGGTTCCGCGCCGCGAGCCTCCGCTACGGGTCCCGTAACGCTCCTTCTTGCTCTCCATTATATTTTGTATTTAGGACCAGCATCCTCTTTCTGTCCACACTCCGGAGAGGGTGTGCTCTCGTTTTGCGCGCGATCGCGAGTCCTTTGTTCGTTGCGTTTGCGTATTTTTTTTTTTTTTGTTGGTATCGTCAACCCCTCCGCCGCGAAACCCCCTTCGCAACTGGTGAGCGTGTTCCTTCTTCCCGGCCGTGCTTTGTACCGCGAGGGGCCCTTTTCCGTTCCGATTGAGTGGCCAATTTCGATCCAAATTAAAGTCTTCTCGTTATTAAATACTTGCGGGTCATCTATTAATTTTTTGACCCCCCCCCCCCCCCCCCCCCCGATTTCTGCTCCCGTTTGAGCTACCGGAAGGGCAAATACCCCGGACGAGTGCCTTCGCACTGGCGCCCGGGACTAAAATCGTCCGTGGTTGTGAACGTAGGTACACGGAGGGCCACTTTCCCTGGTCGCCCTCCCCCGCAGGGAACCTTTTCTTCGCTCCCTAAACCAATACGTCACAATATTTATATGTAATTCCAAACATTTCGCTCATATCAAGGCCTTTACACTGATAAGTTATTATACGTTAATACAGTCAGCCGCAAAAGTATTCGTCCATTTACCGTATTGGATGTATATGGTTGAAATGGAAGTCAAATAAATATATAATTTTTCTTCTAAAGGTATAAAAGTAAACCTTTATTACACAAGCAGGTCCTTTACGATATACGCAAAAGTTTACACCCGAGGGATTTGTGTATATTGAATAATTAGTGTATAACATCTCTGTTATTCGTCAGACGTATTATCTTTTTATAATGTTTGTTGATTACCGAATATCGCTAGTATTCAAATATAATTTTTTCTAATTGTCGAACACTATAGTGTATTGTGTAATGTCTCCCACATTGGAGCTCGCCTTTGTACTGGGTTGAGTCATAAGTAATTGGCGTTGCAGGTATTGGATCATAAACTTTTTCGGAAATTTCGAATAACCTGCCATTCTTTGTCACCATACTAGGTCCTTTATTTTTAAGACTTAAAAAGTCTAAAAGCAACTATAAAGCAGCTAGCAAATGCAGTTTGAATATAATTTGAATTTTCTGGATAGTTGAAATGGATAAGTCAAAACAACATATTCGGCATGTAATGTTGTGGGGGTTTTAAAATAATAATACGTCAGAACGTACATTGCAATATTGATTTGCTTAATTTCGTTTTGAAGATACCAGCCTTTAAGGTGAACCTAAACACGAACGAACAACTGATATCGATGACCATGCTCTAAAGGTACTGTTGGAACAGAATCAACGGTTAATGACCAGAGAATTGGCAGATAAGATGGGTACATCTCAATCTACCGTTTATCGTCACCTGCAGGAGCTGGGAAAGATTTGCAAGTTAGGCGTATTGGTTCCGCGCATGTTATCGGAGAAAAATAAAGCAGATAGGATGGTAGTTACTACATCGCTCCTGTCTATGTATCGAAACGAACCCCTTGTTGATCGATTAATTGTAGGAGTTACAAAATGGGTCTTCTATGAAAATGTCATTCACAGAATAACACCACACCCTTGGCTGACTTCGATTTAGAAAACATAGGTATAAAAATTATGAATACAAAAGTGTAAGCACATCAGTAGGGATAATGTGAGGATAATACCGCCGGTAGGGACAATAGTGTAGACATTACTGTATCTCTTATTCTTTAATTATCTCACGATACAATTGTTAAACGTCGACTCATTTCTATCTCGTGTTACTATTATACAACTGAATTTTTTGAATTCACAATAATCTGATATTATACATATATCTCTTCTTATATTTTGTTGAATAAATATTTTTATCGAAAAATATTAGTCTGTGGATTATGCTCTTTAACCACACACCATACGAATCCTTTGTATCTTTAGTGTAACATTAGATACGAGTCGCTCAATTAAGTAGAAATCGTTCTTTTACCTCACGAATGCTCTTGCGCTTAAATCCAGTTGCAACTTTACAAAATCACAGTATTGATAACTAATTTCCTTATCGGATTTTTAGATTCATGTATTCTTTCCAACTATTTTTCCATTTTTAATATAATTTCATTAATATATATTTAATATAATTTCCATTTTAAATTAATTTCATCATTATTATCTAATTCTCTTGCATTTTGTTTTATTTTCAGAACTGCTTGATTTACATGAGGTCACAAATTGCTAAATATTAGTTTCTCATATGCACCTTTCCTGTTTTCTAATTCGTCGCATACAATTTTTCGATACTTCAGCTTCCATCGAACGATTCCATTTTCTTCAGTTGTTTCTCCGTTAAGCGTAATTCTTGCATTATTCCTAGGAATTCTTCGACCTTTCTTAATCGCGCACTGGATCTGTAACATAACAGCGTTTTATTTGAAAGTAACATTCTTCTAATAACTATTAATAAACGATCGTACTATGTGAATTATATAAAAACTACTTACGTGTTTTATTGTAACGCTTATTCATAACTATAATTATTTTTTATTAGCAATAATACTTCCCAGGGTACAACTAACTTTATTAACTGATATATCATAAACTTTAAAATATTTCTGATAACAATTAAGTACATACTAATAAATTAGTTGTAAAGTGTGTTGCATAATTTGAAAATTTTTCATAGCTATTACAATTGTAGAGAATAAAACTTGCAGACATGTTGCTTCTTCATGGATTTCATGTGATATTTTTTTAGTCATTTCATTTCGACGTATATAAAAAATAAGAGTAAAAATAAAAGTAAAAACAGATGTTCAAATTTTAATAACGTTGAAAAAATTAGAATGTTGTCGACATTAGTAGAACAATAGATAAAGTCCCAGTTTTTCCGGCCAAACTTTGTCAGCATGTTCTACACGCAAAAGTAAGAAAAAATGTTATATGAACATGTGCTCTTAAATTTTTTATTAAGGAGTTATAACTAATAATACAAAATGATAATGAACTGGCATTTAGTCGAATACCTCTATTTCTCTTTACATAAACTTTTATGTCTACTTGCTAAATTAGTTGATATCCACATTTTATATTAACGTTTTATTAACGAGTTAACATTTCAAAATGACGTCCGTTATTAAGAATACAAGATTGGCATCTAACAAAAATTGACCCTATTATCGTATTACTAATTTCTTCTTCATTTTCTCTAATCGCTGCAAATGTATCTGTAATCGATGTCGACATCAACTACTTTGGGAAGTTGTTGAGTACAATTCCGCGAAGGTTTCTGGCATAGTAAAAAAAAATAAAAAAAATAAAAAAAATATCGTGTATTCTCAAGCTCTCGAATAAATAAATAGAACTAAAACGACACTTTGAAATGTTTTCCCGATGAAAATGAACAAATTTCGATAAAAAAAGACACAATCTATATTAATTTTTCGAGTTTACTTGAATTTCCTTTCTTCTGAGATCGCCGCAACGCGAGACGGGCAAACTAGTATATTGTAAAGAATGTCCTATTTAAATTGATCCAGTCGAATGTCTTCGGAAATATTAATGATACAAAAGAAAATTTTACGTTTGGATGTATGTATAAGAAAAAACAAATACTCATGAATATAAAATATAAGTAAAAGTAATAAGTAAGTACTATATTTATTATGCGTAATTTGTCATTAATACTAGTTAGTAAATAATATTATTTACTTTTACTATTATATGTATATTTACTGTATATTATTTAAGTATTTTGTTTGTTTTAACGAAAACAATTTTTAGAAACATTTTCAGAAATATTTTAGAACGTTCTTATATCTACTGAATATAGATGATTACTAATGTATGTATAAATATAAGATTTAAATATTAATTTTGATGCTTTCCTTACAATTTAATTCTGTTTATAATAAATATAATTAAATTAAAAGGTATTATTACAGACTTTAGAAAAATATAATTTTTTTTAGATATTTGACACTTTTTATTAGCTGTTGCATATTCAGACAATAGTAACCATTATTTACGGTGTGTTGTTTTCTGAAATACATTTAGTTACCAAACACAGGTGTACTGTAGTATTTAATTTTTTTATTGTGTATATTATTTCTTGCAACGAATGACGATATGATCTGTGCCGCGAACACGCACAATACCTTTAATAATTTTAGCTAAAACCTATGAAATATTTTACAAATGTATTTCTCTAATGTCTATCAAATCAGACTGTAGTAGGTGAAATTCAGTCGATGATTTTTTATACGAATCTTTTTAGAAGTTTAAAGTAATCGCTATTATCCTCTAATGCAAATAATAATGGTTTAAAGCATATTGTGCTTTATTGTTAATTTTATCCAAAATGTGAAAATCAAAGTATGTATCTTGTTATTCAAATAACAGTACAATAATACAAACTTGTAATTAATATTTAATTTCATAATTTAGTTTTATTACGGCTTTAGTGACAATCGTTAGCTGCTTTTCCCTTACATCTGTAAAAATATATTTTCATTTTTTTAAATCTATCAGAACGTTCCCCCTCGCCAGGAACGTCTATATCGAGGTGACATTGGCTATAGTTTTGCGCACTCTCATCAGAAACATTTTCGTAAACCTTAGAAGCAACTTAGTAAACAGAAAGCATTTTAGCAAATCATAGAAACATGTAGTAAATCGGAGAAACATTAAGTAATACATAGAATCATTTTAGTAAACCATCGTATCACACAGTACATTTTAGAACATCTTACAAGTAGTAACTTATAGAAAACCATTCATAGTCAACCATAGACAAATATAGAATTCCCAACAAGTGAAATATCTTAAAATTTTTCCCGAGTATTCGGGTGGTCCTTCAATACAGTTCTTAGTTTTTTGTCGGCATACGCGTGCAAAACGCCTACCAAGCTCGAACACCTCTGGAGGTAACCGCGAGCAGTTAACAAACAGGGTCCGGTACAGAAATTTGGATGCAAAGGGAAAAGTGATGTGATTTATAAGGTTTATCAGCCAAATATGATAAGGATAAGTGCAAGCAGGAGTAAGATGATACAAGAGATTGCTTGTGACGAGTAAGGTGTGAGTCGAGTTACAGTTTTCATGGAAATGAGAATGCGTGACTGATACGACTGAACAAACAGTGTGTGAAGGCGTACGATTAAATGAAAATGTGTGGCTGAACAAATGTAAGAAAGAGAGAAAAAAGAAAAATAGGGAAAATGATTGGAGTGACAACATTCTTATACAATTTTCTTTTAATAAACTTATATTTCTGCATACTATATACACACAATCATACATCTCTATAGAAAGTACTCTAACAAACGCAGGTGTATAATTCTGTATTTAAATCATCCGATTTTTAAAAATTCCGAAACCTGACAGTAGAAATCATAGTCATACAACAATAAATACTGCATGTCACTTATGTTCATATTACAAACTGATACCTTTAACAATGACCTTTAAAATAAATACCTTTAATAATTTATTTAGTAATTTGTAAGTAGAAATTTTAGATATGCGATATTACCTTCACAAGACGCAAATATTGGTCAATCAAATGTGCATAAAATAAGTCAATCTTACAGTTATTACTGTTAACATCTGTAGCATTAATTACTCTAGTAGAATATGGATATATGTATACAAAAATTTAAAAATCGTCGTTAGACGGTGAATCTGTAACGGTGTTCTTACAATTAGAATCTAAAAATAATTCACGGGACACATTATTCGCTATTTAGCCAAAAGCTGTAAACTGTTACAAATTCATTGAGTTTAGAAATTCCAAAATAGTGTTTCGCAAATATATTTTTTGGACCAATGTTTTCAGGATGTCAAACTAAAATATCACTTAATTATTTGAATGAAATACAAAAGAAAAATATCTTCGAATGTCCTAAATATTAAATCAGTGATATGAAATAGTAAATAAAAAATTAAATTAGGGAATGAGAACTTTATACTTTTAATAATCGTTTATTACATTATGCAATACTAGACATGGTCATTTCCTCTATGATCGTTAGTGTATTGTAATAAATATATTATTTGATTTGTGAAAGAATTAATCTTCCCTTTTTATTTTTCTGTTCAATGCACTTTAATATATGTATAATATACAATACTAACATTAGTTAAATCTATTAAGAATGGGAATAATATTTTTGATAATTAATGTTTCTAACATTATTATTATAATCTTCTATTTAATCTAAGAATTGCAACAATTTCTTACTTTACACAAATGGTCATATTCAAGCTGATTCGTGGTAATTTTAAATTTCTTCCTTTACCTTACTTTATAAGGCGGTTAAGGTAATAACACTGAGATACTGTTTCCGGCTAATAACTTGTATTCTTTGGAAAATGTCGATAATATCAATATAAATAATGAACTACAAGCTGGTGGGTGATTTCAATGTTATGTTGTAGAATATGGAAGTAATTAAAATTGTGGTTAACTAAATTTTATTTTTAATGAACCTTTTCATATATTGTTATTCTTTTCAGGTTCTCAGGTAAAAAGGAAACATCCATGCGAACAAAGTTCGTGTTATCCTGCCACCGGAAATTTATTAATTGGAAGGAAAAATCGATTGAATGCATCTTCGACTTGTGGTCTTAACGGGCCGGAAAGATACTGTATTGTTTCGCATTTGAAGGACCGAAAAAAGTGCTTCTTCTGCGACGCTTCTTTACCAAAGCAACAACATAATATCGAAAACATTGTTACTGAGTGAGTAATAACTGAAAAGTTTTAAATAAAATACAATATTCAATTTATTTGCCGAATATATCAACGATATAAAGTTTTAAGTATCAAATTGCAATCATATAAAGAATATTTAGGAAAGGAAAGTATGAAAAAACATTATTTCTGTGTATCAAAATCTTGCATTAGTGAAATTGGTGCTATCCTGGTATCTTCTTTGTAAAACGGTTCAAGAGAACCATTGATCTGCTGGAGTTAAACTAGTGATTGGCACTCTAATATTTATATTGAAACTTAATTGAAGTCTAAATAAATACTATTGTGATTGTTGTTAGAATGTAACAGAAGCCCTTCTAGTATCTTTTTACTTACAACTTATGAAACAGGAAATTGGAAAACACAAAGCCTAGTTAATGTAGTAGTATGTATGCAATCAACTAATAATGGATATTTGATGTACACTACTGATTTCAGTTACCAATGTATATTGAAATATTGATTCATTCGTGAATATAACTTTGAAAAATAGATGAAACTTCCTAACACAAGTAATAAACACGGTATCATCACTACTTAAACCTTGGCAATGTTGTGCTTTAACAGTGAACATTTAATTCTAATCTTCATAGCATATACGAATTGCAAAATAAAACACCAAACGAATGATCTGCATATTTAATACTATGTATTACTATTATATCAATTAATATGGTGCTTTACAGAGATTGTGCAATAATGAATTCTTACCACTAAACAAATAGCAACCATTATTTGAAATTGCTAAAAGATATTTTCCGTTGGGAGACATAAAGTCAAAAGCCTTAACAACAAGTGATGAGGGTAAATAGCTTTAGCAGTAACCTATCGCCTTCGTTACTTTGGAACAGTTCCAACTCCCCTGATTTTTCTTTTCAGTGCCTGATGTCCAAACTGTTCATTGCTGAGACATTTGCTTTATGTGCCCTATTTTATAACTATGGAATTATCTTAATCAAATTGTCGAGCTTTTCACAGTGAAAATTGTGAAGTGAGTTTTCCACAGTAATATACAATTAAGTAGTAGCTAATATTTTTTTAAAATATGATAAAGCGACTTGAATCCTTTTGTTGAAAAGATAGAAAGATTGGCTTATTAGATGATATTTCTTGTTGTTTTAAGAAGATTGTTCCATTACTTTTTCCTACACTTTTATATACCAGTAGGTGTTGTATTTTATAGTTTCGTTTGCATAAATAATAATCATATTATTATTTTGTCCAAAGGAAAGAATCTAACTGGAAAAAGGAATTAACATATGATTCACGATGAAAATCATAAATACCCGAAAACTTTTTATTTTATAACTTCATATTATTCTTCCTAAAATGGTACAGGGTTTAATAAAATGAATAAAGGAATAATTATAAAAACTTTTGATGACAAGAAATCTGTAAGTGCGTAACGAGAGAAGCGAAAATAGAATTTAAATAAAAGTCATGGTTCTGAGTGTTGTTAAGGATAAATGCAGGCAGCTGGTGGAGCTATGATCGACATTAGTTACAACTTAATCAATCGGCATTGCTACGCTAGCGTTTTTTTATTTACTAAGCCGACTGATTACTGCTTAAACTCAACGAAATTGTTTGTGAAATTGGCACCAAGAAGCTACGTCCGTTCGTCGTAATTGTTCAATATCAGTCTTTCATTATAAGCAGTTATACATAGGAACTTTACTATACACAAGAAGAGTGGTGCATCCTTATATCTTTAGTTTTAAGCGTACCACATGTAACGAATACGTAAAATTTGAAAGCGGTAGTATATTTTTTTAAATAGTCCGTCGAAAATAATAGAATATTCCTTTCGCTAGAATGAAAAAACTGTTAGATTTTAGCGTCTCTGTTGGTATATCGTACATATTTATTTTTCTTTTATTTATTTGTTGTTCTTGTGTTAAGCTTTTGCCCATTAAAAGCTTGATTAATGAATGGATTACAAAACAAAATAAAGATTTTATATATGTATAAAAAAATAGAAGGTGAAAGACAATTTTCTTTGACATAATATTAAATTGTACTATAGTTTTGTTTATTAAACCTATTTTCTTATTATTATGTGTTTAATGTTTAACATCACATTGTCTTATGTGAGTCTATGTCTTATTATTCTAGGCATAGTGCCGCAATCATCGTTGCACTTTGAATAAAATAGTAAAGTTTTTTTTTACTATTATTAGTTTAGTTTTAAAATTTGATTGCTGTCTTTATTCATACATGTGTTTCTAGACTAAAGTCAGCGTATATCGAATAGTCCTTTATAACGTGATATATTTTTTCCTATCATTTGTTGTTGTATATTTCGTGACCCATTGTTTTTTTCTCGCCAGAACGTTCAGTTTTAAGTAGGATTCAGTGCTTATTTCGTTTAGGTATTTTATTTCTTTATATCTTGGGTTCTATGTAGAATTCATTACTCTCGTTACATCCTTTTTTTGTGTATTCTTTATTTCATTATTTCTAGTATTTTGACTTGTTACCGATTAATTTGTGTTTTGCGACGTCTTGAAATATTTCTCGACATCCATGATGTTCTACTATGGTTAGAGTTATTCAGTTCCATTTGCTTTTGAGTTTCTCCCTGATTTGATCGATTAATTTGTAGTGACATCATTTTTAAATCACTACTGTTTCATTTCTACGATCTTTATCCAAAAGTTTATTGCTCTTTAGACCACTTCTAGGTCTAATTTTGTCCTGCTGGTTTTCTCGCCATGTAATTTGATGTACTATTCGATGAGTTCAGTTTATTTTTTTTAAAGAATCCTTTAAAAAAGATGAACATTTTCAGGCAATTAGATGAACATTAGTGGCAATTAGTGGTTTCCATGCATGGTTTCTGTAGCGGTCGTGGATATGAAATGTTTCACTGATAATGAAACAGTGCTTGCTTTTGTAATTGGAATACCCATGTATGTGCAGTTCTTTATGTATTAAACTACTTCCCCATCGTAAAATACTGTAGCGCGCCGACCGTTGTCGCGACTGCGTCGCAATAAAAAATGTTTCAATTGCAGATCGCGACGCGTTTTGTTTTGAAAATTCAAACTTTTGTCAACAATAGTTTGGTTCTCTCGAACGTTGGAGATGTATTCACTCCTCGTCACCATGAACGTTTGGCTATCAAGCAATTCTTTGCGAATGAGGACTCGTTGTCGTTCTAACTTCGAAGATAAATTCGAAGTATCCAGACAGCATGCTGATTGATTTTTCTTCGTAACACTAATTTTCCAATCAGCATGTTCCGTGACGATCGTAACAACCCTCTCTTGCGCCCTTAGCGCGCCTTTTTTTGTAAGAGAGTGAAGCGATACCGATGCATACATGAGGACTTCGAAGGTTGGCAACGCCGGGGTTTTTCCTTCCAGGTATGATATACGATTTCCAAGAAGTACCGCTAACACGTTCCTGGCTATTCTTCGGGAAGACCCTGTTTATGACAGGCAGTGGCTATTGAGGATGAAACTAAATTAAAAACTAAGCGCTTGTGCGAAAGAAGATAAATTGGTACATTGCCGGCAATATCGAATATATGTTCCTCAAAAATAACCGTATGTTCCGAACCAATCATAAACGACCTACGAGATACCCGCGTTTACTGTTCCATTGAACGGACGGAACATACACATTTCTGATATTGTTTTGCTTCTTTATTCTATAGTATTCGAAAATTTTTGTTTTTCTTTTATATTGACTTCTTTTTCTTCACAATATTCGTGCTAACTCCACCATTACATAGTTTATACTACAATTTCGTGTGCTGAATTGCTACGTATAATTTGCTCGTAGGCTTGTGCAATGTCTGTTATTTTATATTGTGGCGATCGGAAATATAATTATAGTTTATTTTAAAATAAAAAAACATAATGTAAGATAAGGGTTAAAATGACCGATACGATTGCTAACTCTGTTTTTGAAAATTCAATATATTCTCGTAAAGGCTACGATTCCGAAGGCGAAGCTCCGTCTTCCGATATTCTTTCCAGAGTGCCCTCTTCCTGTTCCGAAAGGTTTTTTTGCCCCTCGCGAAACTCAGGGGCCTCGGGGTTGCTTTATGGCCCTGACGTCCTAGCGTCGGGCCTTGTCACCGTGGTGGTCGTCGTTGGACGGCCATGTGCCCTTCGCCCTGATTTATTAGGGTGTGTCATTGGGAATTTTCTAACAATAAGTATAATTTAATAGGATTAATGAAACAATTCAACACTGATAGCTTGCAGTGTTTATGTCCTTCGCTCTTCAAAGACAACGCAGTACTGTCACTATCCAAAGTCAAACCCCATTATGCGTCGCACGCTGTACCAACGGCTTTTGTTTTACCATTACACACTCATCACTACGCTCACACATTGCCCGGAAATATACCTGCCGAACTTCAGAAATAATCTCTACCCCTTAGTTCTAAACTACCATACTACACTTAGTCATCCTAATTCTACATGTGTCCTCGGATGTTTTCATTGTCATTATTTGCACTATGAATGTCCACAAAGAAATCATCTTCTTCATCGATGATCCAAGATTTCATATGGTCGGCCATTGTCGATGTTATTTGAAGGTCTTGTTCTTCTACTTATTGTACTACGTACCGATTGCTTCGTAATAAACTTTAAACCAAGCACTATCTATGTTCTCTTAATTACTACTAATTATCCCAGCTATTACTCTGTAGCCTGTTTAATATTTTTGTTAAGTGTTTTTCTATTCTGTACCTGAATATCACCAATCTTTTCCTTTGCCTGTGCGCGTAACTCGTCACGGTCTGTCTGGAATATGACAATCAATTCTTCTTCTATTAATCTACGAATCTCCGGATCATCACGCATTCTCATATGGGTTCCAAACAGTATATGAAAGGAACCTCTATTAATGCTTCTGTGCCTAGTAGTATTTAAGTATTTTTGTGCGCTTTCTAAATGTTTATAGCAGTCTTTCAGTTTAGTTGGAGACAACTTGGTAAGCAACGGTATTTGCGGGAGTCATATTTACTCTTTCACTACTACAATAGCCTTTAACGCTTTCGCTCCGAACGACGGATATATAAATATTATTATTATTATTAATATTTCTTCACTTTTTTTACCCATTAAATAAGTTTATATCTTATGTAGATATTATGAGTATATTGTTTTAAAGAAAAATCCCTTTTCTTCCAAAATACACTATCCACGCGCAATGTGCACACTTTCGGCGGGAGGTCCCGTTCAGGGGTGGCGCTACGGCGGACCGAACCGCCGCACAGTGGAGTATTTGTACCGAAAAACCAGACACGAGTATCTTAAAATTGACCCGCTCTTTAAATTTTTATAACTTTATCAAAATTTGTCCAAAATTAGTGAAACAAATACTATTTTAAAGCTTGAACTCTTCATGTTTTAGGTTTTTAACTATTTTTATCACAGTTAGTACGAAAAAGGAAGAAACGGGATATAAGTAAGAGTACTTTCACTTGCATACATTTCTCGACATTTGTTAAATACTACGAACTACAGATATTTTTCTTGCAATTTTTAAACATGTTATTAGAGTATTATCATTTATATTCAAATAAGTTAATCGTCACAGAAAAAAAATGTTTGTTAACATAAAATATTTGCAGTTGAGGAAAATAGTACATACTATATAAATATAACAATTTTTTGTTTAGTGTCTATAAAATAAATATTATAAATAATGGACCTTAGTCCTAGTAACATTAATAACATGCTAAAATCTTTGTGCTATCAATTTCATTGGCCATAGTCTGCGGCAAATGTATTGTTAGAAAAGGGGTGGAGTGAATAAACTAAAGACTCGCGTACGATACTTTTAGAAAATGCTTTATTAGGTCGTTTGTCCTGTGCGTTCGGGAAAACTCTGCCCTGTTCCGCGTCCGCTGTCCCTGCAGCGTCGTACGAATCCTCAACCCAAAAAGGTGGGGGTGACGACAGACAATGCCCAGGGCCCTGCCGGCAATCCTACGCCGTTTGCCCCGCAAGAGCATTTTTCCCAACGCCTTACACTCGGCCAACCTGACTCGCTTGCTCGTCCCGGAGCAACAACCTAGTTTGACTTCTATAACATAAACAGAAACACACTTGCTTGAAACACGAAATTGCTAAGTAACTTGACCTCAAGCAACAAACTCTCGCAGCAACAGTTAATTAAATCAAAAACAATTATTAGCAGTCTCCTTTTCCGTCCAGTCACATTATACTTATGCAACATAGAAGCACGTCCTGCTATGGCCATCAGTAACCAACCGAAGCGGCGGTCCCTCAGCTCCAACCTTTCCGCTAACTGGGAACCTCGTTCACCTCGCGGTCCAAGATCGGCCTTCCCTTTTGCTCCGTAACAGCGTGATCTCCATTGCAGCGATGTCCGTTGACGACATCCCTGCCACTGTCCTCTGGATGGCATCCGTCTATCTTCCATTATGCTGTGACCTCCATCACAGACATAACGTCTAATCGTTCATCATGTTGTGACCTCCATCCCAACACAATGACCGATTTTTCCTGTCATGTTGCAGCCTCCACCGCAACACAACTACCAAATTTTCACCAGGTTGTGACCTCCATCACAACCACGGCGACCAATTTTTGTCATGTTGTGACCTCCATCACAACACAACAACCAGCTCCCTGTCATGTTGTGACCTCCACCACAACACAACAGCCAGTTTCCTGTCACGTTGCGACCTCCATCACAACGCAGAAGCCAGTTCCATGTCACGTTGCGACCTCCATCACAACGCAACAATCAATTTCGAGTTATGCTGTGACCTCCATCACAGACATAACAGCCAGTTCCCTGTCACGTTGCAACCTCCATCACAACGCAACAGCCAACTTCCCACAGCGCAACGATACACCGTCTCAGCTGTGCCCATCGGAGCCTCCTTTCAGCACTCCGTATTCAGTACAGTTACTCCAGGTTCACTCCGTCGCAACAGGCCTCGGCCAACCTCAGGCCACCTACCTGCTGCTACCCTTTCAAACCTGTTTCAACTTACTGAAAAAGAAAACTCCGAAAATCCCATCAAATGGGTCCTTTTCGTCATTAGTAAATACACACGCTAGGGTTTGACAAATGGAATTAACCATCCTAGGACTCCGTTATTCGACAACCGCTACCCAGGGTTTCATTCGGTCGACAGCCACAACCGTTTTTGCCCGTCGACCCCCTTCTCTCAGGTCTTCGACCTCGTATCGATCATTATACAATACCGTAATGACCCGAAACGGACCCCTAAATCGCGCATGAAGTTTCCGACTATCTCCTGTCGGTTGATCAGTGGTAATCTCGACCAGCACAACATCCCCCTCTTGGAATTTCTTTGCCGCTCGTCGATGTCGGTCATACCGCTCCTTTTGTTTCCGCTGATCCTCTGTAATATGCTCCGATATTTTCCCTCGAAGCACATTCAAGTCCATGCGTTCCAATCCATCCTGTACCTCTTGCAAAATCCATCCTTCTGCCGGATATCGCGCCTTACATCCCATTAACGCCTCCATTGGTGTCATTCCGATACCCTTATTATGGGTTGTATTAAGGCAACATTGAATCTTCTTCACCTCTTGATCCCATTGCTCAGGGCGTTTCCCCGCCATAGTAGCAGCCAAGGAAGCGACTATTGTGCGATTGTATCTCTCGCACTGTCCATTTGCTCGAGGTGTAGCTACAGCATTCAACACGTGTCGAATACCATACTCCTTGCAAAAGGTCTGGAAGGCTCTTGCAGTGAAAGCTGTCCCTCTGTCGCTAATTATACGATGAGGTACTCCAAAAAGATGTATAACATCCAACAGTACGTTCGCTGCCCGCTTTGCCTTCGTGTCCTTTACTGGCTCTATCACCGTAAATTTTGTAAACCCATCCACGATGACCAATAAATAACGACACCCCCGTCTGCTTTTCTCGAACGGCCCAACATGGTCAACATGCAGGGTGTGAAAAGGTACCGGCGTTTTCTCAATGGGATGTAACTTTCCCTGTTTCTGTCCTCCAGCTCGTTTATAGTACGCACAATTCAGACACGCTGTCACGTATTTTTTTACAAACGCATTCATTCCTGCGAACCAATAATTATCTCGAATACGCCGAAGCGTCTTTTCCAATCCTAAGTGGCCAGCATCATCATGGCACAATCTACAAATTTGAAACCGCGCTGCACGTGGTACCACCCATGGCGTTCGCCCATCTTCTAGGCGCCTGCAAAGTTTCCCTTTTTTCACCACGTAGTCCGTAAAATGCTGCTTCGTCTCACTATTACGAATATTATCTCTTAAAATTTCCCGTATCCGTCCAAGTTGTTCATCTTGCATCTGCGCCGCCGTAATCCAATCTGCCTCGGTAATATCCACCGGATATACATCAATTGTTTGTACTGGATTACGACTCAATGCATCGACATGCTGCATCGCCGAACCTGGCCGATACTCGATATCAAACTTGTAGTCCTGTACTTCCAGCCACCACCGTCCAATTCTTGGAATCAAGTCTTTTTTTGTAAATGTTGTGCGCAACGCATTACAGTCAGTGATAACTGTAAAGTGTATACCCAGCAGGTACACCCGGAAATATCGTAGCGCGAGCACAACAGCCATGGTTTCTAATTCGTAGGAATGGTATTTTTGCTGATCAACGGTCGTTTGTTTACTATAATAAGCCACTACTTGGCGCGTCCCGTCGTCTGCATACTGGAACAATATTGCCCCCAGTCCCAACGAACTCGCATCTGTATGCAGTTCCGTCCGCTTTTTGCTGTCGAAAATAGCTAAAATCGGTTTCGTTGTTAGGGTTTCTTTTATGATCCGCACAACCTTTTCCTGTTGTTTACCCCAGGTCCACGGTACATTCTTCTTCGTAAGTGCCGTCAATGGGACAACCAGGCTTGCGTATCCTTTGATAAACTTTCTAAAATACCCAGCTAACCCAAGAAACTGGCGTACCTCTCTAACGGTTTTAGGATCCGGCATCTTGAGGACAGCCGTGATTTTATAGTCCCCAGGTCTAACACCGTCAGCGCTAATTTCCCGTCCCAGATAATTTATCTTTGTCTGCAGAAAAGAACACTTACTGAGCTTAATTGTAAGATTCGCTTCTCGCATTCGATCAAAAACCAGACGAAGACGCTCTAGACCCTCCTCCACGGTCTTCGACGGAATAATTATATCATCGATGTACGGGAAGGCAATTGAATTCCGTAACGGCCCTAATACTGTGTTTATGAGCCGCTGAAAAACAGCCGGCGCGTTCGTCAACCCAAAAGGCATCCGTAAGAATTCATAGTGCCCGTCGGGGGTAACAAAAGCCGTCTTCGGTATAGCCTCCTCGCTCACAGCTACCTGGTAATACCCCGAAGCCAAGTCGATCGCCGTAAAGTATCGATAACCTCCTAATCGATCTATCTGGTCTTCAATTAACGGGAGAGGATACTGGTCCCTGATAGTGACCGCATTCAATCGCCGATAGTCCACGCAAAGACGATATTCTCCCGTTTTCTTCTTTACGAGGGTAATGGGACTCGCATACGGTGACGTCGATTCTTGAATTATCCCATTTTCTAATAATTCTTCGACGATTTCCCGTGCCGCCACACGCTCGATCTCAGCCATTCGATATGGACGATAAACTATCGGTACATCCGTTGTACACTTTATGTCCATTTTGACAATGCTCGTTTTTCCTAACGACCGCATTGACGTTGTCACCCGATCTCGATATTCCTCGATTACTTGTACGCAACGAATTCGGTCCGCTTCCGACATTTCGCCGCAATCTAGCGTCCTTACGTCGACTACCGTTTCCGTCGCGTACGCGTCTAAAACGAATTGCGGTTCAATTCCATCACCCGACAATTCTTTGACAACGATTCGATCGCGCATCTTAATCAAAATCACGTGATCCTGCCCAACAAAATCTTGCCCGACAATTACCTCGTATACCATTGCCCCTGACTCGACAATGATAGCGCTAACGTCGGCAATCGCTTCCATGACCTGAACCGTCACTTCCGCTCTCAGGTGACTACACGATCCTAAGCTCGCGTAACCCCGCAGTTGCACCAAGGGTCCCTCAATTAATTTAGCCCCTAAACGGATCGCGGTCGCCTTTCGAATAAGAGTCCTAGAACTACCTGTGTCCAAAAGACACTGAACCCTTTTTCCATTTACCCTAGCATGCATCAACCACTTATTACTGCTCGAACTCACCTGAACAGTGTTGACTGCCACCTTCATCTTGTAGCAAAATTTGTCCAAGTGCCCTTCCTTCTGGCACTTCGCACATTTTTGCCGCGCTTTCGGGCATGACCTGGAGATATGGCCCTCCGCGCCGCAATTATAACAAATTGCCTTCGAGAAGGGCTTCTGCTGGTCACCCGGCAGCTTCCTCTTCTCCATGCGCACTCCCGACGGTCCTGCCACTGGGATCGGGGTCCGGGGCATAAACCGCGGAGTCTTCATCGCCGACATTGATTCTCCTTTCGGCATCGCACCCATTTCTCGCATCGCTGCATAGAGTTCATCGGCGCTCGAATATTTATTTGATCGAATTGTTCGTTCGATTGTCTCATCGCCGATGCTCCCGATCACGGCATCCCTCAGGAACTCATCGGGGATGTCCACTTTCATTGCCCGTAGTTTCGCCAACTTGGTGAAGCAGTAGTCCCCTAGCTTCTGCCCCGGCTGGGCCGTGTAATTGGCGGCTTCTCGAAACAGCCGATTGAAGGGCAGCGATTTTTTGAAGCGCGCAATCAACGCCGCTTTCAAAGCTTCCCAGGTGGGATCCCGACGCTGCTCTTCATCGAAGAATTGCCGCGCGTGTCCCCTTAGTTGGCGCGCAATGTTACACATCACGTCATCCTCGCGCCAACCTCCACGCCGGGCAATCCGATCGACATCCCGGACCCAGACTTCAATGTCCGCCTTGTCGTCCGACGGATCGAATTGGGGCACCAAATGCTCCTGCGCCGCCGGTCTGTATCGTGCGGCACTCAGCTCCTCCTGTAGCTTTTGCACCGTTTGCAACAGAGCTTCCACTGTCGCACTCTCCGCTGTTGCTGACCTCCGCGATTCAGGTGGAGATCGTGATCGAATTCGCGATTCGCGCGAACGGTCGCGTCGTCCACCACGCGGAGACCCATCACGCGTTCGCTTCTCCGACCGACGGCTACTATCGCGTTTCGAACTTTTTCGTTGCTCTTTACGCGAGCGTTTTTTTGATTTTTCTCGCGAATCCCGCGAATCACGCGAATCGCGAGAATCACGAGAGTCAGGCGAGGACTCACGCGAATCTCTTCGCGTGTTTTTACCATACACTCGCCCAGATTCACGCGAGCGTGCACGGCCCGAATCGCGCGAAACGTCCCTCGAGCGTGCACGTCGCGAACCCCGCGAATCGTCCTCCGAACGTTCGCGTCCCGAAACGCACGACGCATAACGCGAACGGCTCCTGCATTCCCTCGACTCACTCATCCCGATTTCGATTTTTTCTCACTGATACTACGGAAATACACCGCACGTACGGCTGTTCACAGTCTCGCACTTTGTTCGCCACAAATTGTATTTTCCGTAGCACGTCACCACACACTTACAAGCAATGCACGTGGTTATCCCACTTCTGATATGTTAGAAAAGGGGTGGAGTGAATAAACTAAAGACTCGCGTACGATACTTTTAGAAAATGCTTTATTAGGTCGTTTGTCCTGTGCGTTCGGGAAAACTCTGCCCTGTTCCGCGTCCGCTGTCCCTGCAGCGTCGTACGAATCCTCAACCCAAAAAGGTGGGGGTGACGACAGACAATGCCCAGGGCCCTGCCGGCAATCCTACGCCGTTTGCCCCGCAAGAGCATTTTTCCCAACGCCTTACAGTATAAAAGTCTATTATCCGTAATCACCAAAATGTTTATTTATAACATATGAAAGTGCTTAGAAATACTCAGACAAAAGAGGAAGTTAGGAAAGTTTAGAAGAATAGATATATTCGCAAGGACATAGTGGCGGACACTGCCACAATACAAAAAATTAAAATATATATAACTATGTAAAAAATATCGCTCTGTGAATTTATCTCTCCGTAGTCTCTGAAGGCACTGTTTCAACTGAATTCATTTAGAAAATAGAGAACAGAGTCGAAGTCTTATTTGTACCATAGTATAAACATCTCTTGGGCTCTTACTCGTCGATGGTCTAGTCTAAACAATTCCTTCGAAGAATGTCTGAGCGTCTCATGGATGGTCAATGAACGCGAGCGTACAAGCCTACGAGTAAAACGCGGTGACAATTAAGATCCAAGTTAAGTAGCTTTAAAATCTGTAGTCGGACGAGCTCGGAACCAAATTTTGTTTCATTGCAACCAGAACATGACGGTCGCGCTAGCCGCCTCCTCGACTTCCCTCCAATTCCTTCCTTTACGTTCGCCAAAATTCGCAGACTGTGCTCGAGCTGGTATTCCTACAATTTCTTGATGTATAAAACTGGATGTGATACATGTGTTGCATTAATTGTCTTTGCAACTTATGGTTTTTTCGAAAAATCAACTTTTATTAACTGGACTCGTTATGTTCTATTCAATTCTATACTGTATTACGTTATACTCTACGTCGCGGCTCGCGGATCCTCTTGTATATATACACATGCTCTCTCTCTCATCCACACTCACCTCATTCGCTCGGTCATACGCTCACTCGGTCGCGGTAAATTTGAACGGTCCTACACATGTGGTAATAGAGTAACGATCTGACAATTATGCCCTTGTGACATTTCTTTGATCAAATTTGGTGGATAATAGGGATAAGAGTATAACTGCTACATGACGTAACGGAAGTTTTCTGATTTACAGATTTTGTATTTCCACTAATCCCCATTTGTTTACATCGGCACTATGGTCTAGTGGAAGAAAAATAAATACGAAACATCCACCTTAAAACCTTAAAGTTGGCATTTGTTGAGTTTTTTGCTCACTCTTAATTTTCTTTTTTAAGATAAACAAACGCCGATTCTTTCTGAACAAATGATCAACGATCGTAATCAATCGTATAATTAAAAATAATATGTAAAAAATAAAAAATTGACTATTTAAATTGTAATTTTAGTAGAAACTAAAACATATTCTCAAACTTCAAGATATTTAGAATATTTTGAAACAGCCTATCAGTTTGCATAATGAATTTATTTACGTGTGATGATAACGTTTTTAGATGTAAAAGCAAGAGTCGAAAGGCAACTAGTCCACGTGCGACTGATTTATGATAGAATTCCGCCGGATGTCGTCCGTCACTTGACAAGCGCATGATGCAAACCAGACCCTGAGCCCATCGATGCTTGCTGATTTGAACTTTTATAAATACTTGATTTTCCCTGCGTTTTTCGATATATATAGTATATTTAAAACGGCGAAATAACCCCTTAGTGGTTTTTCGGAAGTCGGTACAAACGAACTCCTTCCAGTACAAACGAATGTGAAGGTGGTACAAATGGGTACAAACGTTTCTTTTTTTATGGCGTTGAGAGAAATAAAAAATGTTAAAGTGGAGTGCTAGTGTATTTTCACCCCCTGGTTGGTATCTTCTCACCCCTTAAGGTACAAAAGAAAAGGAGGGTGGTACAAACGGGTACAAACATAGGTGAATGCAATACAATTTGAAGAAATGAAATTTTTTAAAGTCGGGTGCTAGGTTCAGGTAGGTGTACAGCATCACTAAAAACAATATTGATTGTAAACTCTACTTTGCGCGTTTTGGAAATCTTCAGGGTAATTTTCGCTTCTATATGAGGACGCGTAGAATTCACCTATGCATTCTGCCATTTCAGCACAGTCCGTTATTATGGATCTATTATTGTCTATTCCAACCTGTTTTGAGGAAACTTGCTTTCCTCTGATTTCCCATATTTTGCGCCATACTTCAGATGAGGGAGTATACGGGGTAATTGTACCCACATTGTTCTCCCAATATTCTTTCTTTGCCGCCCTTATCATTTTTCAGGCAACGGCAGGCAGTTTTTTGAAAATTATCAGTTGTTGCAGGGTAGGGCATTTTCGGTATATGTATATTGAAAGCTTCCTTTTTCTTCTTAACAGCTTCTTTAATTTCATTTTTCTACCAAGGCACTGTACGTTTAGGAGATTTATTATTTTTTGGTATGCTTCGAGTTGCTGCAGTAATTATTTCGGATGTCAGATCCTATACTGTTTGATTTATATCTGCAGATTCTTGAGGTAAGATAAGATGTTTACGGTATTCGTAAACTCCCAGTCTGCTTTGTTCTCAGTTATGCTTCGTGTTAGAATCCATTAGAAGTATCGGGAAATGGTCACTTCCGTATAGTGATTGCAGAGGTTTCCAAGTGTAGTTAGCGGATAACTGAGGAGAGCAGATAGACAAATCTACAGCTGAGGAAGATCCTGTTGATATATTAAAATGTGTCATTTCGCCACTATTCATGATAATTAAATTCTCGAGATCAGCGAAGTGCTCTATCGTCTGCCGTTTTCTGTTCGTAAAAGGACATTCCCACAAAATGTTCCACGCATTAAGATCCCCAGTTGTTATAAACGGTTTAGGAAGCTGCTGTGCAAGGTTCTGTAGCATTTAGGTATCCCAGTTTAGAACTGCAAGTATACGGAGCACAGACATACCTAATGAGGGTCAAGTACTTTTACAGCTACAGCTTATAAGGGTGTTCGCAGCACTACCTCCTCCGTTACACATGAATTGTGGAACAAAGTGCAACCCGACCCTTTGCTCTTCCGCCCGATACTGCGTCCCTTTTGTAGATTTTGTAGCCACGAACAGAAAAAAAAATTGATCCTCTTTTAGGTGCATTTCTGGCACCGATATAATATGGCCAATAGGAATCAATAAGTAGTTTTAGCTCCAGATAATGCATTTTTATACCATTACAATTCCATTGTATAATATTGTTACTTTCTTCCATCATATTCTTTTGCAGTTTTTCACATGTTTTGGGTCGAGGATCAAAAATTTCCTCGTCTAACTGTGAAGTACTGAATAACGCGTCGTCCGATTCATACAGGTTTATGGTTCCCGCTATTTGTTCTGCATTTTGGTCACTAGTTCGTTCCTTTGAAATGTCACTTTTTCTTGTTGGTGATTTTGTGATTTTGGTGATTTTTGTAACTTCTCTATGCATAGGAATTAAAACATGCAACAAAGTCTCTACCTTGTTTGCATCGACAACGTCAATATTAAAAACTACCGGCATATCTAATTTCCTAATTGAAACTTCTGCCTCTTTTATAGTTAGTATTATAGAGTCTAAATACACATACTTGATTTCGTTAATTTCAATCTTCCACTTCCACATGCAAGTTTGTATTTGGTTCATATCTTTTTTAAGTATAGTTAACCCTCCGTTAGGCCCGCGGGTATTTGTAACGTACATGGTCGTATTGTATCCCCGATGAGCTTGACCTTGACATATTATAAGGTCGTTCTCTTGAATGATCCTCAAAAAATTTTAGCTGTCGCTCGTTTTTCTATTAAAAAGTTATTAATAAAAATGTTACTATTATACTACAATCTGCGTATACGAATTCTAAATGTGACCTTGAGGTTCACATAGTTTATGAAGGTCACACTGCTGAGTATGCTTTAAAAGTTGTAGCTGCGTCTCATTTTTCATTAAAAAATTATTAGCAATAAAAATTACTGGAGACGCCAGAGGTCTTTACCGGAGTATGTATACGGTGTCCGATATTTTTCTGATTCTGTACAGGGTGAGTAACCTAACGTTTGCACCTCAAATACCTTTGTTGTTTTTAACCCTTTAAGTGCCAGCGGGCCGATCTATCGGCCCGTGGTCCTTATGCGAAAACTGCCACGGGCCGATGCGTTGTGGCGGTCAAATCGGCCCCTCGTTTATTGTTTGTGTAAGGCACATATATGTGTAGGATCTGAGGGCGAAGAGGGAAAACACAAATATAATGAACAAGACAGTTAACAATTTATTTGAAAATACGCAAAAGAGAACAAGAATCCGAGTGGCACTGCTTTCCGCGACTGTTCTCTTGAGAAGCGAAAAATACGACTGCCGAACAGTATTTTGCAGGTCGCAACGCGTTTTCGTAAAACAATCGACTATTGTTGACACGGCGGCGAGCCGTGTACTCCGTAAGTGTACTAGTTCACCGTAATCTCAATTCGATATAATACACCTATATTATACACAGTACACAACCCCATATCATGAGTGAACCACCGAAAAATTTAACTGTCTGTTTGACATGACGTGGCAAAAGAGATTCACCTTCCTTTTTCCAACTACAAGAACGTCCGTTCGACAAAATTCTATTTATTTTAGACTCATTTGAAAAAATTACGCTATTCCACTGTTCGGCATTCCAATTTATATATTTTTTTGACAAAACTGAACCGAGCTTTAATCCTAAACAAATTAATTATTTAATTTCTTTTTTTTTTAACTTTTGTTCTTTAATCCGTTTCACTTACGGATAGATTTTAAAACAAAATTTATTGAATTTTGTTGATAATATGCTGGTACGAGAATGTGATGGTGTTTTCCAACACGATAACGCCCTCAGAAGCGCCCCCAAAATCGTTGTATATTCTACAAAAAGGGTAAAAAATCGGTTCGAGGCTCAACAATTTCAAACGATGGTGTGACCTGCTCAAAGTCCAGACTTAAAACCTATCGAAAATGTCTGCATATTTAAAAATGAAACTAGCGAATGAGTACAACGCTCCACTAGCAACAAATAAATGATGTGTGACAAAGCGTGCAGCAGCAGTGGTATTCCATTACTCTAGAATACTGCAAAAATATAATTTCAAGTATGCCTAAACGTATGCAAGGTATTATGAAGGCCAAAGGCTCGTGGACGAAACATTAAATGTGTCAAAATATGAAATGTTTCCTTGAAAATGAATTGTGGTGCAAAACCGAACACCCGGAAAAAATGTGTCTTTATCAAAAATAATAATAATATCATGATTGTTTTAATTTTCTTAAAAACCTAAAATGTTGTACTTAATACTATATATTTTGTTTCTTGGTATTCTATATGCAAACATTAAATAAAAATTAATTTTTGTAAAAATATCGTATGTGTAGACGTAGACTATTTCGGGTAAAGAGGTGGGGAAAATCAGTTCTAGGCCGACAACAATTTGAACTACTGGATACGGAGGAAGTTTAATGTTTTCAATTCCAATTTTCAATGAGGACTCTTTCGCATCTTTCCTTACATGGTTTTTTTATAACCTTCTCGGGACTCCGAGAAGGGAGGAAACACGGGGTGGGGAAAGTGTGACGTCCTACAAAATTGGAAAATCCCACTTTCCCCTGCAGCGGTCATCCGGCCCAAAATCGTTGACCGGTGACCCATCCGTCCCTCGATTTACAAGTTACCGTAGCAGTAATAAACCTAAGGATCGCCTCGACTTTTAAAAATTACACGTACCGAAAAAAGAAATATTACTACGCCAACCCTGGGCTCAATGTGCCTACCAAATGTTAAACCGGACAAGTAACGGTTCCTTGGACTTTATTACTGCTATGTCAAAGCTTCAATATTTCGAAACATCCTAAGAATCTAACATTATGTCTACATATGTGTGTTCAGTTTTGCTCCTCACTGTATATAAAGGGCAGCGGTCGCCTTGACTTACCTGAACTTAACTTTAACAAAACGTTACCAGTCGAAACACCTCGTTTTATCCCTAACCTTACCGAACAATAGCAGCCCGCTCGTCTGATGTTTTGCGATATTCCCCGAATTCGTAATCTTACATAAATACCGCAGTAGGGCTCATTCTAACCGCAAATGCTTTATTATCTTGCTACCCACTGTCCTCACAAAGCAAGTACCATTTACAGAATGAATTATAAGAGCCCTGGTGTCGAAATCGCGGACACTCAGCGATTCCCCCGCTTTTTTGCCGGAGTCTTTCGCCTTCTATCTTCTTCATCCTGCTCCTTCTTTATTTCTTTTTTAGGCTGCGATACACAAAAATAATACGAGGCAGCAGATAAACTGTATTAGATCGTACGCATTTCCTTTAGAGTCTTTATTAGTCTTTACATACATTGACGAATACAAATAAAGATCGTCGCGTCTTAGGTGGCCAAGAGTGGTTACTAATGTACTTTTCGAGGTATGAACAGGGTCATTTAATCGTATACGAAGTCTTCTCATATTGCTTCGAGACCAGTGGTATACATATGTATAAAACAACCCGATCATAATAGCGGAGCGCACGACTCGTCTACCTGAAACGAAGGTACACCGCGTCCTTTTCCAGTTTATTGTGACGTTAATTTTCGAGACACCATTTTTCTGAAGGGCTCATTTTAAAGGCGATACTCCGAGGAATACGACCATCTTTTTTTTTATATTTAAACCCTTTACGCCTCTCATTGAAAAAGAAACGCAAAAGAAGGATTTATTTCAATTTTTCGACATTGTTGAAATAAATTATTGAAAAAAATTCATGTCAAAAAATGGTAAGTCCTTGCCGTTACTGGGGTCATAAATCTATCCGGAGAAACCCAGGGTCAAATGTGCAGTTACGTTTACTGCTGCTCATCTGGAAAGGTTGACCGTTCTTAGGCAGTTCGACAGGAGAATCGGTAAAGGCAGGACGTACCTGGTCATAGACAATTTTCCTTATATCTAATATTAAAGTTCATCGTTTTTAAACTGTGTTTTCAATTTAATAATTCCACCTTCATCATAACCTCAACAGACATTATAAAACAAATTGACAAAGTCGAAAAAAATATTTTAAAATAGCCCAATCCTTTATGAATAAAACAAAAAAAAAGTAGCTAAACTGGACGAGTAGTTTCTGAGAAAAAAAAATTCGCATGTGATGTTTTCGCCAAAAATTGCAAACTTTGAAGGCTTGCTATTTCTTAAAAAATTCGAAGCTTGAAAAATAATGACTTAAACCTCCCCTTAATTTCGCATGTACTATAATATACATATTTCGATTAAAACGAGATCGCAAATGGTGAGGTCAAAAAGTGATCGACTTCGCGTGGAATGGATTTTTTAAACTATGGCGTACCTCGCCGAAAAATCTGAAAAAATTAGGGAATATTTGTCATATCGATATGTTATTACCACAATAATATAAAAGTAGTGCTCGGATATCCTCATTAAAAAGTCGCATTTTTGTCGATTTTTGATTTTTTACAACTACAATTTGCGATCACAAAATCTGAAAAAATTCTATAATATGCGCTATGTGGACTTCAATGTTTCAGAATTTTTTTAGAATTTTTGTACGAAATTATATAGGCAAAATAGGCCAAAAACCAGAATTTCATTTTTCCCTTTTACTACACCCACGGATAAGATAGGGGGTTGAAACTTGGCGTGAGATGTTTTTTTGGATATGTTACCGACTGACGTATTGGGTGTTTCATTTGACACAAAGGCACATTTGACTACCTTATTCAGCTATAGACCCTTTTGAAGTGCTGCACCTTTGCAAGGGATTAGCATCTAGACACGAGGAGAGAAGCGCATTAAAGCTTTTTATTTTTTATAGCATAAATAAAAATTCGAAGCAAATTTAAATTTTGTTTGTACTGTCATTGGTCCGGATTATTTACAGAGGATTAAGCCGAGATTGGCACTAGCCCAAACATTCTTGAACAAGTTGTAATATTTCAAACCAGCAGCAGCATAAGTATGCTTTCTTATCATAAGCATAAGTATGCTTCAAATGAAGCATAAGTATGCTTCATTTTTGCTCCTCCCTCTCCTCTTTCAACGTTATTATGACGTGGAAAAGAAGCAAATCCTTGATTTTTGCTTAAATTACTTCGCACATGTACAAGGTACAAGTAAAATACACTCTTTAACTCTGGAGGTCGGAATTTCTCGGGTAGTCGCGTGTCTTCAATGCTTATTCGTTACTGGTCCTATTGCTGAATTTGTAAAAAAAGTTTTGGTTTGAAAAAAAAAAAAAATTAAATGTAGAGGAATACATTTTTTTACACAATAAATGGAGTCATGGTTCGAAACAATAATGACGTTCCTTTAATTTTTTTCACACAAATTTCAAAGTTTGATCATTCGAGCCATGGGGAACAAAGAATTAGAGTGATTTAAAACTTTGCACACTTCGTGTGGACACTATGAACTTAAAAAGAAATCCTAGGCATAATCTTTGCGATGCCTATTTACAAAGATATAGTAACTTTTGTAATTTAAGGAAGAAACGCAATTTTTTGCAATGAAACGGCGTTTCTTTACATCAATATCACACATCAAAGAAAAATATTTAATCAAAAACTGATTTCCCTATCTTGGAGGGTATACTCTTAGCTTTCCAGAACCGCCCTTACCATTTCTGTTCGATGGTGGATTCATGAGATAATGACTATAAGAAAAAGCGTTATTTTGACTTTGGTAGCACGTAATTTTAAAATCAATCATCGAAACGAACCCCATCGAAGTGCAGATTATAGAGGAAGGAACGAGGAAAAATAGTCCGGAAGCGGAATTAATCAAACAAATTTTCCTGCGTCTGTAGAAATAAAAAAAAAAATTTGAATATTGGGCAGAGTAATTTGAATATGACCTAAAAATTTCTGGAATTTTTTTGTTCCTTTAATTCTTTTGATTAGTGTATTATTATATCATCCCTTTGAAACGCCTCTGAATGAGAATTACTGAAGAGACAAAATGTTTAAACAGAGAAAGCTTCTTCTGCTTATCTTACTATGTTTGTTATCACTGTCACGAGGCCTCTCTTCGTGACACACTGTGTAACACAAGCTTCTTATAGTCAGCTCTGGTCTTCGATTTTTTGAAATCTGTTTAGATTTAAAATAGTCGAAATCAATGTCATTTACAAGTTCAACGCCGTGACAACCAGAGCGATGGACATCTCTAATTGTGTTGCCTTTTCTTTTTTTTTATTGACAAGCACATTTGCGTATTATATTATAACCATTTGTAATAATTTTCTTTAGAAAAGGATTAGCTCTATCACATAATACAATGTTGCTTTTCATTAGACTCTTACTTCTTGAGATAAACTTAATAATAACTTCAAAAATGCTGTGAAATGAGTAGTTTTGTTTTTGTGTGAACAAAAATTGATAACCGGTTATAAGTATGTCGTCATATTTGTTTGTAATTACAAAAAATACATTTATTCTTTTAAATTTAATCTCTTAAAAACTGCGATCCATTTTGAAAAACGTATTGCATATTCATAACCAGCAGAAGAAATTCTGTAAATTATATGCATACTATGAAGATCAAAGTATTAACTAACTAAAGTCAATGTGATAAAGCATGTGAACTGCGATAACGTAAATGATATAATGAGTAGGAGCAACCATTCCTGTTACAAGACCCAATTCCTGGTAGAGATGCTCTGCTATCGGTTACTAGTAATTTATTGGTATCTTATTCGCGTTTAATGATATGCATATTGATAATATCGTGTTATAACATTGTTAAGACCGATGAAAATCACTCCAATACAATGTAATGCCTAATTTTGCCATTAAACATTATTTACTCTTGTTTTAACTTTAAATCTAACCTAACTTAACCGAAGTTACATTCTTACTCGAAATTTAAACAGAAATTTATAGATTTGAATTATAAAATTATACGTAATTGTTTACTTTTGTTATTCTACTGGTCGCTTTACCGTACTCTTAATCTATGGAGTTATCGATAATATTCTGATATTATTTACATTTATCAATGATGTCGATAAGAGTACCTGTAACTGGTGAACGGTATTAATTATAGTGTTTTCCACTACCGAGTCTTTAAGACCATCAGGATTCAAATAATACTAGAAATGATTTGAAGTTGGAGTGTGCTTGAATTACTTAGAAATTAACAAGAAAGAACTTTGAATCACTATCACTATGTAAGTGTATCTCACTTAACCTATTAACGTTTAAGCGATCGTACGAATATCAATTGCTTTCTTCGTCTTGCAAACTTGTAAAATCGATCAAATAAATACTGCAAACAAGGGTTTTGATTAATAGAGACTGGTTTTTTCAGATTCTAAATCAGATTTTCGAAACCTTGCGATGAAAATAAAATATAACTGTTCAAAGATGGACAAAATTTTATTTTTCAAACACATTTTTTTAACAAGCATGCGATAAAATGCAAGAACATAAATTCTTGTATATACATATTTAGAGTTACAGGATATAATATGATCTAGATTAGATTTTCCAAAGTAGTGAATTCAGTATAATCAGTAAATAGAGTATTTGTATATTTTGAAAATTAATGTATCTGAATTTTAATTTGACAGATCCAATATAATAGTAAAAAGTTGTTGAATTTAAAAACGACCAAAAAAAGGCAACATACTTTCCGTTAATTTTTGAGTTTACTATTTAGAAAACAACTATTTTAGCTCTATTGCACAAAATTGTTTATGTCCGTTAGTCAGTATAGTAGATCAAGGATTATACATCGATACATGAAATTTAGCATTATTTTCTCGAAATTCTTTTTATTCTTCATTGCTTTATTTCACCATCTACTTTCTATAGTTCACAATAACAACTTGTGTATTATTTACTGTCAGTATGTATTTCTTAAAACATTCGATACAAAAATGCTCTCTACAGTTACAACAGCAGTGAAATATATGTTGAACATACATTATATTGCCTATATACATATTTTTAGAATTTCTAATTTTACATCTTTAGTTCATGTGATTTCATCTACTTTTACGCAGAAATTTGCTAAATTCACAACACAGTTATTTAATCGAGATTGTTGCATCACATATTAAAGCTTTATCGTGCCGCCTCCTAACTTTTATGTGATTTTTATTTTCTAAGTTTGTTTTCTTCAGATATACTATATTATTTCTATGTGTGATCTACATATATTCTGATATTGAAACGTTATTCATCTTTTCTGAGTTACGGTTATGGCATAGTCTACTATAAATTAAGCTTAAATTGTGTAATATTGATGCATTAATCATTGAACATTGTAGAAATCTGTTCCATATTTATTTTTTACTATAATATTTTATTTGAAAATCAGTATAATGTTGATTATAAAGATCAACTCGTTCCATAATTGAGTTGAATAGTTTGAAAGTTCATGGAAAATTAATTTCTGTTCTTTTTTTAAGATCAGTTTGAAACTTGTGTAACTATTTACGACTAGAAGATCGAAAATAAATTAAGAAAAAGTCACCGATCTCCATTTTTATTTCTTTTTTAAGTTCAACTACTTTTGGTCTCCAATTTAGGTACATCAGCTTTGAAAACATAAACGTTAAATTTCTAAAACGACTTTTTATTTTTCAGTCGCGACGTTCCGTCTGTTAATTTGGAAAATTTTATCTTGATCATGTATTGTGTAACTCTAAATATACAAAAATTTATGTTTTTGTCTTTTATAGAAGGTTTTATTCGAAAAAAATGCATAATTAAGTTTAAAAGAAAAAACTGAACATTTGTTCAACTTTGACCGGCCATATTTAGTACTAATCATCATTCGCATGGTCGCATAGGTGTTAATTGATTAAAGAGTATAACATAGTCTATAAATCAGCATTCAATACTTTTAGGTTGAACTAGTATTTCAAAACATTATATATAGGTCACCCAAAGTTGCACTTTAGTTATTTAGAACATTATTATAAATTACGAGATAGCTGTCGAACCGACATTTTCATTGATGTTTAACGTCTCAGACTTTTATCTCCAATGCATAGGAGATAACACCATTCACACACAAACCTAAGAGATAGTTTCAAGACCGCCGTAAATCTTTCGTTGACAATTTTGAACACAATTTCGTACATCATTTCCGGTGTACCATTATTAAATTGAAAATAGTGTACCTTCTATGTATTTATTGTATTCATTTATGTATTTTTATGTATTTATGTATGTATTCATTACTTCTACAAATTTAATTAATTTAAAATTAAATTAATTGCAACTGGAAAAAGTTTTTCTAAATACATTATAAATTTTGTTTAATAGTAAAAACTGGTGGCAAGCGGAAAATGGCGTAGAAAATGTAACGATACGTTTCGATTTAGAAGCGGAGTTTCATTTCACCCACATCATCATTCGTTTTAAAACCTTCCGACCAGCAGCTATGTTGATCGAAAGATCTTACGATTTTGGAAAAACCTGGAAGGTGTATCGATACTTTGCCCATAATTGCGAGCAATACTTCCCGGGAGTATCTACAGAGCAACCGCAAACACTAACTGATGTCATCTGTGAAACGAGATATTCTGGCGTGGCGCCATCGACAGGCGGTGACGTTATCTTCAGGTATATAAACAGTGATAAAAAATGATCGTTTAATGCACAATGAGGCACTGTTTAATAACTTCAGTTATATACGGAGTGAATCTTATAACATAATGTCTTCAAATAACTCCTAAATTATATGAAAAGTCGTTTCAAACAATTTTCAATATTGCATAATTTTCAAAAGGATGTACTATATTGCTATTTTCGATTTTTCAAACGGAACCGTATATTTTTTTACATCAATCAAATTCTTTAGGGCGTTCTATGTAAAAAAACGTACTTTGATTTAGTGTTAAATCGTTAGTAACATTTGAAATATTACAAAATATTGATTTTTTAAAATTCGACCGTTATATATTTATACGCAAAATATTCCAAACAATCAGATTGTGTAAAAAAATATGTAGGATACCTTCACAAAACACTTTTTTTAAAATGGACTTCTAAAATTATTTTTTAAACATTTTTTCATATAGCAAGTTACTTATGGCTTATTTGCAGTTGTTATGTTATAAGATTTATCTTGTATCAAATAAATGTGTTAAACGATACTTAATGTAAATAATATATACACAATGAAAGTAATTATTTAAGAGTGTAAAAAGAATCATTTTTATTATTTATTTATTTTGTAATAGAATTGAAGATTTTGTTTCATTTTATCGAAAAATGAGTTACGTCTAATAATGATATTATTAAACGATATACGTTTATCTTTTCATTCTATATTATTTTATTGTTATATTTATATTATATATTATATTAAAGATTATAAAATGATATTTTGTTTATCCCAATAATTGAAACCGCTTCGTTCACTTCTACTATATTCTACTATATTACATTCTTTTACTACTAATCTATACATGTATATATTAAATATTATCATCATTTTCAGAGTGTTACCTCGAAATCTAGAGATCGACAACCCGTATTCAAAAGAAGTGCAAGATCTTTTAAAAATCACGAACCTTCGCATAAATATGACCAGGTTACATACTTTAGGAGATGATTTGTTGGACGATCGTGCCGAAATTCGGGAAAAATACTACTATGCGATTCAGAATATGGTGATCCGTGGTTCTTGTTCTTGCTACGGTCATGCTTCAAGATGTTTACCTCTTCCTGGTGTCGCTGACGAGGAGAACATGGTGCACGGTAGATGCGAGTGCACACATAACACCACAGGATTGAATTGCGAAAAATGTCAAGACTTTTATAACGATTTACCATGGAAACCAGCCGTTGGAAAACAAACGAACGCATGTAGACCATGTAACTGTAATAATCACTCCACCTCATGTCACTTTGATGAACTTGTTTACGAGCAATCTGGACGCGTGTCTGGTGGCGTTTGCAACAATTGTCAACATAATACTGAAGGACGGAACTGCGAACTGTGTAAACTGTTCTATTATCACGATGTGACTAAGGATATATCTCATCCTGAAGCGTGTTTACGTACGTTTACGTTTTATTAACGTCTTTTTGTCCATATGCGGGTAAATTTGTGTGGATTTATAGTTCAATAGCTACATGTTGTGTCCTTACATTTGATATCATTCAGAGCGACAGTTTACCATATATTGTTACTAACTGCCAATATCACACGATTTATAGCGATAGAATTATACACGGTTTATTCAGAGGAGCCGCGTTTAAATTCTTTTCAAGTAACACCACGCATGAAGGAGACTGTGTACAACTATCGTTCGATATTATGCAAAATTGGGTAAGAGATAAATAAAATTATCGGAGGCAAAGTTGAATGGTATTTTAATGTCTATTTTGTGTTTTTATCAATTTATTAGAGTAATACATATGTATATAAAGAAGTATAATTCTGGTACAATTTTTAGAAAACTAATATATCGTGAGACATCATACATATTTTGGCAAGTCTACGTTTTTACTATGTGAAGGTGAACCATCAAAACATGTTCAATAAGATATAAAAGTACACAATTTATCAAGAGTGTACGATATGTTATTAAACATTTTCTTTTTTAAATATTGTATTTTGACATATTTCACATGAGATTATGAAAATTATCATTTATTGAAAAAAGTTTATGACATATTTCAAAGGACGGTAAAATCAACAATTTAAAAAATTTTGAAAAATCGTTCAGGAATCGTTTAGGGTGTTCGGGTATATAAGCATAGTTCGAACTGGGCATAGTAGCTAATGTAGTGCTGTAATTCATCGAAATCTTCGTTAAGGTTTAGTTTTTGAATTACTAATGAAAGACGCTAACCGAGAAATTTGCATAATGAGCATAAATCTACCGACAAAGCTAATTTTATGGGTTAAAATTAAGTAAAAATCAAAGATGGCAGTTGCCAAGTGTAGAATAACAGCATAATTGTTTCATGAAGTTACTGTATGTAGGCATTCGTAATTATATTAAACATTTTAATGTCATTTACAGCTTGTGATTGTGATCTTAATGGTTCCTTGGATGACGGTATATGTGATTCGAGAACTGACCCTCTTAGTGGAGGTGAATCCGGTCGTTGTCGCTGTAAAGCAAATGTGGAAGGTCGTCGTTGCGATCGCTGCAAAAATGGATATTGGAATTTCGATCCTGCAAATCCCGAAGGATGTCAAGGTAATAGCTGCAAATATATCAGTGTCATAGTAATCTCGTTAACATTTCGATTTGTGATCACTAAAAGTGGGTAGATACATAATAATTAGAATTAGATTTTACAAAATATTTAACTATTTATTTAACTATAAGATACAACGCAGAAAGTTTAGTTACGTAATTACAGTCGAATCTTGATAACTCGGACTTTAGAGAAAGAATTCAAATCTGAAATGTATAGAGCTTTCGACTTATCGAAAGTTGTAAGCAAAAGTGGTATAACGAACGAAAATTCAACATATAGAACAATTGTACCGTAGTTTACAATTGAATATAGCTAAACTCGAGTTACCGTCATAAAAGAATGCATTTGGACAAATGGTAAATAATTCGTATTAAAATAAGTTTTATCTCGGCCTTTAGAGATTTTCATAGCGAAGTAGTAAGGAATAAACAAAATTTGAAATCTGCTTCTTATCTATTTTAACATTCTTTTTCATTAAGCACACTACTTCATTTATTTAAGAAAAAACGTAATAAGTAATGGTTCTTGAGGTTTTAAATAAAAAGGTCATATTACACTTTCACTCGTTGATCCGATACATTTGTGCAGCCGTTACATCTTTGGCGCGGTATTTGCATAAGTCTTCAAACCTAACTTCTAGTTTAATAATAGTAATATTAAAATGATACTAAATAGTAGCTAACAAAATATTGAAAAAAAAAACGACTTTTGATATTTCTCGCATTAAAATCTAAAAAAAAAATCAAGTATTACATTCATATCTTGGCTTACTTCGTACATGTGATACACGATAATAAGAAAGCGTTATTTTTTAATATGTTATTTAAACAAATACAAATTTGAAAATAAGTTTTTACAACTGAATTCGTTATTAAGAAATATATATAGTTTTACAATTTGCGTCATTTTTCTATATTTAGCCGTTTTATATTTAACTGAATATGTTTTAAAGCAGTCTTTGCTTTAATAACCATTTTCACCTTTTTTGTTAGAATTACCAGTTTAATCTCTTTTTACTGCGAAATCCAGAAATATATTATATCTTTTCTCAATTTGGTTTCGTACAGCGCAGTACTTTTTTCAATTCAAAATCAAATTCAAAATCACATTTTCAACAGTGTTAACGATTTACCCAGGGGTTTATGACACGGCCTGTGCCGCTAATGTCAATAATTGAATGCAGTATATCATACACACACACACACACACATATTCTCATACAATGATTATTTTTTATCACAAAATCAGAATTGTTGTTGATATATGTATTGTAAATTAAATATATATATAAATATATATATTGTAAATTGAACTGAAGCTCTTTGCATTCATCTTGTTAGAAACTAAAGTCCAGAGTTTAAATAGGTCAGCAAAGTTATTTCAAGGTCATAAAAATCCATGAAAGTACTCCTGTTCGGCTAATTTTTATAGTTGTATTTATGTAGAACAAGAAATTCTTTTTTTATGTCATGTTATAAATAAATTGTTGCATAATAATTGATTTCTTAATCAAACAATGACTGGTAATCTATTAATCCATAGTATTTACATATGAGTTTGTACTTCTGTTTAGCTTGCACATGTAATACTTTGGGTACCATCGACAATCGAGGCTGTAACATGGTTACCGGTGAATGTACTTGCAAACGCTACGTCACTGCTCGTGACTGTAACCAATGTCTTCCGGAATATTGGGGTCTTTCGGAAGATCCGGATGGTTGCAAACCTTGCGACTGTGATCCTGGTGGTTCCTACGAGAATTCCTGCGATGTCAGAACTGGCCAGTGCCGTTGCAGACCTCACATTAGTGGTAGAACCTGTAATCAACCTGAACAGAGTTATTACACTGGATCACTGGACTTCTTAATTTATGAAGGAGAATTAGCCAGAGCTTCTGATGTAATTATTTTTTATGTTATCACTAAAAGTGAAGTTAAGTTTTATTTTGGATCATCAGATATAACGATGTTCAATAACTTTTGATGCCCCAACTAAAGTTTTACTGTAAATAATATTGTTTAACGCGAATTTCAACCACTGATATATTGAATATCAGTTGTCAATTTATTGAATTTCTTCTGTAGATTTTGGTGCGTTGAATACTGATCTGTGACTCATTTTTTGTTAATAGATTCTGTTTTCTTGAAAATTATATTTTGTGAACAAAATGTAAAACTTTAAAGATGACTTATGTTTTAACAGTAACGGTTATTTGGTTGTTTTTGACGCAAAATTATTTTATAAACAATCTAGAAGAAATTTGTGTAAAGTATAATTACATTAAAAACATTTAATTCCAATCTTCGGACAGGTAACAATACATTTAAATACCGAATCATTTTGATTCATAATTAGTTAGTTAAAAGTTATTAATTTTTTAGTGTATTTTATTACATTTTAATGTACGTACCTATATAGTATAGCTTTCATATTTTGCTGTTAGATAAAATATGGAGAATTCCACTTACAACAAAGTTTAACAAAATAAAATATTTTTTTGAATAGAGTATGCAATTAAATCGGTAATTTATATCATTGAATAAAAACAAAATTTCTTTTATTGTTTGAATAGAATTGTCAAGTGGTGATTAGAGAACCTTACCGCGACGGAAGAAACAGTACTTGGACTGGCACTGGATTTATGAAGGCATTGGAGGGTTCAGTGTTGAATTTCACGATCGACGATATTCGTAAAACATTGTGGTACGATATAATTGTACGTTATGAACCTATTCAACAAGGAGCCTGGGACAATGTGCAAATAATCATTGAAAGAGACGGTCCGGTAGATCCAAATGGTCCCTGTGCCGACTGGAGACCGGAGTACGACGAGTTATGGGCGCAGTTACCTCTACGATCTAGGAGCATCGTTGCGCAACCTTCCGTTTGCTTTGAAGCAGGAAAACGATATAATCTATTATTGCAGTTTCGTAAATTCAATAGCCACGTGGACACACCTTCAGCATCCATTTTAGTTGATTCGGTAAGAATTATTTGATTTGCTTTCTATATCTTTACAAATTTATAACTATAGGGAATACGTATTATTGAAGTTTACTACTAATGAGGACCGCCCTTTGTCTGGCGCCACGCCGCTCGTGGCGGGTTGCTTGTTGCGTAAAGAGCAACCCCTAAATTTTCCGTGTTACTCAAATTCAGTGATGTTTGCAAACAATTTGGTACATACATCTATAAATATTACTTTGTAACATTTATTGCCTTTGTAACAAACGAAGAATCTGCTATTGTTTACGATGTCTTCCAAGAATTGTATTCGTTTGTTTCATAACAAGTGCAACAAAATGTTAGGGCATAATTTTATGTTTAAGTCAGTATTTGACGAACAGTTGACAGATTTATTTCGAACAACGTTGTGAGTAATTACTATGCTTTAGTCTTAATTGTATTAAATAATTCATTAGAGCAGTTAGTAAGAAACAGTGTTGATAATCACAAAAATGGGATGTGAAAAGAAATTTAACGAAACAGAGATAAAAATGATTTTGAATTTAAGAAAAAAAGGCTTAAGTATTTCGAAAATTTCAAAATTAGTAGATAGAAGCCGAAATGTTATTCATAATTTGTTAAAAAATCCTCAAAATGATGGCAAAAAGAAAGCGACAGGTCACCCATGTTTCATAAGTGATCGCGGAGCGCCGTCAATTTAAAAAAATGCATCAAATTCATCGTTGACAGCACATCAACCTGCACAAAAAGCAGTCTTTTACAGAAATTTAAAAATACTCAAAGAAGAAAATGCAATTTGCTCTAGAACACTTAAGATAGAAGAGAAGGTTGGAAAGAGTTATATTCTCAGATGAGAAAAGATTCACCCTTGGCCGACCTGACAGCTGGTCGTATTATTTTCATGGTCTCAGGAAAGATCAACAATATCAAATGAGTTGACAAATGAAAGGAGGCGGACTTATTAATCCAAGAGTGTCCTATCATTTTGTCGCGGAGATTTAAGAAATAAAATATTCAAACTTGGAACTAATACACTGCTCAAAAGAAATATGGCAAGAAATATGGTATCTCCGTGAAAAATCATCGTAAAATTATGTTCTTTTTTTAAAATTAAAGCTTGAAATCTCTACTTTAAGATACTGTAGTTCAATTTTAAGTTTGATGCATCTCTACCACTATAACACCTTAAATATGAGGGTACCTTTGCAATGTTGAAAATTACAAAGTTTGACGAAGTGCACGGACTTGCTACATTTTTTTTCGGAGATTCTGTTTGCAGCAGCATAAAGTACGAACCTTTATCTTCAATTTCCCGTAAGTGAAAAGTCGCTGCCATTTTTTTTCGCAACGATACAGCACTTTAAAGTAACTCTTGCATTTATGGCATATACCGCTGGCATTGACATTACCCGATGTGTACCACGAGGAGGTTGCCGAACGGATTTTACACATCATATGGCTCAGAAAAGAGCCGTTTTTCTGTGTGTGTTTAAATTCTAATAACGCGTGTCTCTTTCGCGTTGTTGAATTACTGCTTGCAGCCGATTTTATTCGTTATTTAATGTAATTTTCATCTAACAGCTTCCTATTATACCGACGCGGTATCGATACGCTTTGTTCACGATCACGATCGGCCGTCATACTCAAAGCTGTCGCTCTCGCCTCTGGGCGCGCGCTATTCTCGCGCTCTGATTTGTAAGGATGCCTATATTCTACACAGAATACTTTTACAAATATTATTATCGTTCGATTTCTCACTTCACGTTCTGTAAAAAGTCTCTAACAAAATGCGACGTCCTTTGGTTTTCCCGTAGGTGAAAATTGGGAACGCATGCCCACTTTACATTTTTGGGAGAAAGAAACTCTTGCCATTATTAGGGGCCCAGAAAATATCAACCGAATCTTGTTCAAACCTGGTCCCGAAACACTCTGAGGGACTCCTTAATTTATGGTGACCCTAAACCAACTCTGACTATTGTCCGCTCGCTCTTACAAATTGGTCAGTGTTTTTCATTAATAATTCAAAAACTAAGCTTCAGTCAACATTTTGGTAAAGGAAAAAGTTATTCAGTATCACCCCAGCTACCACCCCCTGAAATGATGCCCACCAGTAATCGAACACCCTGTATAATAATAGTTTCAATAATACTCGCATGTATTTACTCAAAAATCATGAACATAGATCCGCAACTCCTTCATTACAAAATCGTCATTTTTCAGTACTTTTGCGCTTCTCATTTTCAATACTTCGAATGTTTAACTTATATATTCGAAAAAATTGTATATGTCCCTCATGAATTGAAATGTTTTTGATTTTTTATAGAATTTTTCATGCACTAATCTGGGAGGAATTGCATAAAAATGTGGATTTTTTTTTTAACTACACTCTACTGTCGAGGTACGAAATTGAAACTTGGCACTGTAAGAAAAATAGACCGAGTGATAGCGTAGGAGGTAGAATTAAATAATGATGAACCATTTGTGGGCGTAAAATAACGTTAGTGTATATTCTGTTAAGACTGTAATATAGTTGCCTTGCTCACGCCAAGACGTTTGCAACAAGAATGCCCCGAAAAGGACACTTCTAGCCTTAGGACCCCCTTCGCCAGTGTAGCCTGCGAACTGTTTATAGCTTTAACGGTTCCCTTCAAAGACCATTGACAAAACGTCGATGGTCTACGTTCAACTTTCTAATATAAGAAATGCAGGCTTTCGAATTTTCTTACAGCACAAATTGTTATTTTTTTTACAAGCTATTAAATTATACGTCATAGGTTGAATTTGGTTTGGGCATATTTTTCATCCATTTATGCGACTATGCCCTTAGAATTGACCACTACAAAACTTACGGAGATATAAGAAAAAGTCCGCTGACAAATTATTTATAGCTTCGTTCTTGAAATTTCAAATGATAGATTTGATATGGCAGTTGTAGTAGATGAAAAACTAAACGATACACTCGAATCATCAGTTATGTGCTTTAAATTTCAATCTTTTTCCACAAAAATTGGTATCCACATGCTTTGTCAATTACCGATAACAGTCACATTGTTAGATTCCTGAAAGTCGAATCAGCGGATCCAAAATAACGTATCCAATATGTTGAGATTTACGAATTTCTATGATTTTAAACTAATTGCCGCGAATATTGGCATACAAAATTTCTCCATTACTAATTACAAATTGGGTATCAGAACAGTACATTTTAATATGTAGAACCCAATGTGACAAGTTAAACATATTCAGTTCGATGGATATGAGTGATAAATCTTGTTTTCTTGATAGTCGATTTAACATTTTCGTTTTTAATATTTTCGATTGAACTCTTAGCTTTATTTATTGAGATTTTTACTAATATTATTCTTAGAACTTTATAAATTACAAGTTTGATGTATTCATTAGAACTTAATTTCATTCAGATTGTTCTGAGACCGAGAATAGATGCCATACCGTTCTTCAAAGCACCCGGAGTCGGCGAATTACGTCGTCAAGAATATGAAAGATACCACTGCAGTGAATTTTTTAATGATATCAATGCTGTGTGGACCCACGTTCCGGAAGTTTGCAAGAAATATCAGAACAGCATCGGTTACTACGTTTATGATGGTGCACACTGTGAGTAATATCCTTATTTATTAATAGTTTATATTCGGTTTCTACTATACAGATATGAGTATTATTACAGATTAATAGATGTTGCTATCAACTGACAATGAGTAACCATTAGAGATTCCAAATATCATATTCTGCTTGGAAAATATTTTTTTTTTGTAACGGAAATTGTATTTAACTCTATTGAAAATTTAGAGGGTAAATTAATAAAAATTATTTATTAGTATTAATGTATAGTATGGTAACAGTACATATCTGTTGCTATTGGAAGTGCTACTTTTAAAAGATTTTAATAATTCCTTCAGAAAGATAAAATGTGAAGAGATAAATTGAAAGAGTGGAAAGAGTTTAGTAAAGAACGTTGGAGTCCTTTGGACTATCAATATTTTTAATACATTATCATTCTATACCGAGCAGTAATTAACGGATTGCAAAATTATAGCCTTCTAAATCTAAATATCGTATCGATATTATTCACGGAAGTCTAACAAGGGAACATATCCAACCGGGACACACCGATTTTAATGAAAGTTATGTGAAAGATAGTTCTCGAGAAAATATTTGACACGTATTTTTTTATATCGGTCATCGTGCACATTGAAGGGGTGATAATAGCCCTCAAAGTTAAGGGCTGAAATCATATTTTTGGGAATATCTCCGGTATTAAAGGAGATAATTGGAAGCACTTTTTTTTCAATTGTTGGTCTTTCAATAGGGAATTTTTCTGCAGAAAAAAATTTTAATAAACTTTGTTTATTTAAATAATATTTTGAAAATTTATCATTTTTGTTCAAATTTTTTTACTAAATGTTGATCTATTTTTTTGCAATTTTGTATATGTAAACTATGGACTAAAATAGAGGATACGTATTTTTCGAATTTGTTGTTTTTAGCAATATTTATTAAATATATAATTTGAAATCACCTCCTGTGAAGAGGGGCAAACAGCATTTTTATTAAGAATATCATAATTTTCACAATCTTTTACAATATTCGGGACGTTATACACCTCTTCATATGCCGTTAATTGATTTCTCAATAATTATTGTAAGCATCGCAGGTATAAGCGTTACGCGGATCTAATCACCGCCGCAAGGAACATAGGCTTTTATGGCCAATACTGATTTCGTACCTTTACAGCCGAAAAGTCTTCATTCCAAATACAATATTTAGAACTTTTGGAAACTTTGAGATTTTAAAGAAATTAAGAAGAGAAGAAATTATATTAAATTATTTTTGAACAATATTGACCATAAAAGCCTATGTTCCTTGCGGCGGTGATTAGATCCGCGTGACGCTCATACCTGCGATGCTTACAATAATTATTGAGAAATCAATTAACGGCATATGAAGAGAATTTTTTTCTGTAGAAAAATTCCTTATTGAAAGACCCACAATTGAAAAAAAAGTGCTTCCAATTATCTGCTTTAATACCGGAGATACTCCCAAAAATATGATTTCAGCCCTTAACTTTGAGGGCTATTATCACCCCTTCAACGTGCAAGATGGCCGATATAAAAAAATACGTGTCAATTATTTTCGTGAGAACTCTTTTTCACATAAGTTTCATTAAAATCGGTGTGTCCCGGTTGGATATGTTCCCTTGTAAGTTTGCTAATTCTAATATAATATAATGGTCATTCAAGGAATAGTCGCATTAATATGTGTGCGAAGCTTTTCAGAAATTACTTACATTGTTGTTCAGTGAAAATCTTATACCGTCCTCGTCATCCAACTTTTGTTGAAAATTGAATTACACGAACACGATTGCTTTATAATTCATAATAAACTATTCTATCAGCGTCATAGATTACTTTTGTTTAAAAAGGAACGGAATTTCGTCGAATATCTACGACAAAATAAATAATTATCACGAAATGTTTTAAACGCAGCGGTCATTGACCGATTTTAATCGTATACCTAAATTGTTCGATCAATCATTAATAATTTCAATTTTGTAATCTCCAACAAAGAACTCTTATAGATTTTTATGTGGTGAATACGAATTTATAAACGGTTTGTCTTTGCGTAATACTCATAGTTTAAAAAAAAATTGCAAATTTCTAATTGTAAAAAAATTTCTTTGTAATTTTTTGTGGATTTATAATAATAACTATTTAGTTTCTCTTGACATCAAATTATTTGATAAATGAAAAACTCGGTCCTCGTGATAGTTCTATCTAATGTTTTGGATTTGTACTTTTTATCTCTGTGGGATTGGAATGAATCAAAACAAGGTTTAAAATAAATTTGATTTAATATGAACTTATAATTATGGCTCTTTCTCGCTAATTTACAACACTTGCTTTGTTCTCGCTAACTTATAATATATTTGCTCTCTTTTCTCGCTAACTCGCAATTCTCACAAAAGACTGTCTTTTCCTCATGCATCCTTTCTAAATATACTAATCACTCACTCACATTTTCACATACACAGATCTTGTGGTTATCGCTTCTAATATTTCGCTCTCGCTCTTATTTTCATTCGCACTCTCTTTCACTCGGTCTCTCGGTCATTCACCTGTCGCTTGTTTATACTTTCGGTGATCGACAGCTGATCGGCAGCCCTAACAACAGCTAGTGTTTGCATTTCTTTTGTCCGTTTCTTTATTTGTTCCTAACTGTCGCGTCGTTCGAACTTTAACGGCTTGACTTCCTACATCTCTGTTCCATGCGTTCCTTAGCAGAAATGTTTTCTTTGTCGCATGTTGTGGTTAGATTTACTTCTGAATTCTAAGTTTTTATAATAAATTGAAAAATATTATAGCGGTTAAGGCAATAAATTTACTTCGAAAGATTTGAGGTCCTTGAGGAACCAGGTCTTAATTTGAATCTTATTAATTTGAATCTTAATTTGAATTATAACACCTATATAATGTTTTTAAATCAAGGTTGTTTGAATATGTTCGTAAAATTTGATAGTGTTGCTACTGCAAGAGATCATCGCTAAAGGATTTGAAAATTACATAAAATACTTCAATATTTAAAATTACATTCAATCACTTTTGTTTTTTTCTTTTATTTTTGAAGGAAATTAAATAATAATGTTGATATCTCAATTAGTCTGGAGACATTATATAAAAATGTATGCTCTGAATTAGTTTCACTTTTTATTAATTCGTTTAAATACAATGTAATTACGTCTTGTTTTTCTGCTTATATGCATACTCCATATTATTGCGTAAACATATTTGTATATAATAATTTCTGATGGGGTAGATTGATACGGTTTTTCTGACATATGTTGATACAATCTATTGATTTATACCAAATATTTTGAATTGCATTCTTCTCGTTTATTTATATAAAAATCGTTTGGAATTAAGGACGTTAGAAAAGTAAATTGTGATGAAATATGCAAAGAAATTTTTGCTACATTATTGACAATGACAATGATAAAATGCTAATATGTATGAGATGCATAGAACGATTTTGTTAGTTAAAAAATGTAAGGATCTTGATATAAAAATAACCTGTAATCGTACATTTGTTTTTTTTTTTTTTGTGATTCGTTTCTTCTAAACATTTTGCGGTGGCGAGAGATGACCACATTTGGAAGTACTGGGGGGGGGGGGGGGGGGGGGGGGATGGTTGTGTTAATTATGTCTGTATAGGCAGAATTCTACGTACTATGCTGACAATTTTTCAATAATATCTCCGAAACCAATAGGCTGATGTGGAAACCGCTTGACATTTGAAGTCTCCTCACTCCCCCTTTTCACGCATACAAAGCATATGTCGATCAGCTATCGGGGCACTTCGGAACTACATCCAAAGATAATTGCGTACAATACAACTTTCTAAAAAGTTTAAGTTTTAGAAAAAAGTTTTCTTTTTTTTAAAAGTACAGTTTCTGAAAAGTTTTTACGATATTTAAAGTTTTCGTATAAAATTTAGTATTTTTTAACTTAAAATATGTCACTAACTGTGAAATACTATATCATTATATAAAAAATAATTCTATTTAAATCCATGAAAGTGTAAGTTTTGAATAAATAATATATTTTATCTTTTATACAATGATAAAGCGATTAAAAAAATTCCATCCAAACTTATGAGCAGATAATCCATCAATAAATTCGCCCTAAATTAATATATTAAGTATATTATTATGTGCATGAAATAATTGAATAATAAATTAAAAATATTGATATGTACTGTAACGCGAAATCCGGCGAGCGGGGTTCGTCCTTCTAGTCCAGTCTAATTTTAATTGTTTTACTATTATATTCCCTTGCTACTCAATGTCCTCACAAAGCAATTGCTATTTACGACGCTATGCGATTGCTCCGCTTCGCTGCCGAAATTTTTCTTCTTTTATCTCTTTCATCCAGCTTCATTTTTTATTTCTCTTCTATAACTCCTACGGCCACTGTAGGGGTTTCTTGGTTCCTTCAGCGCTCCTCTGGTCATTTAAGCTATCGCCGGAGTATCGGCAGCGACTGTCATCACTTTTCCTTTATTTTGCTTTTCTGTTGTTACCTATATCTGATAGATTTCTGAACATTTATCTTTCTTTGTTCAGTCGTTATCTATGAATACCTATGTTTATTTCAAGTTATTATTTTTATTGAGTATTCCTTGTTTTTCTTACCAATTATTCACTTTTATTTTTATGACACTTTTGATCAGATTATTGCCTATTTATGTACTCTCATTATCCATACGTCTACTGCCAAATGTTACTTATAGTGAATTCTTGTACTGCCTCGGGTAGCATTTCTCTTTTTTGCAAGTTTCCATTTTTCTATAATTATGTTATTCTTATGGTTTTTATTTTCTGCCTTTCCATCATTTTCGTTAACTGTACCGTTCGATCGTAGGTAACTCGCGTCGCGATGGCCGCACGGAATTATTTTCCGTGACGTAGGGTTGTAAATCCTACGTCTCAAATGCTAACGGCTTCTACGACGCGCTGCTCTGCCGAATTAACATACGAGCAGTAGTTCAAAAAACTAGAATTCGGAATGATAGCTCTAGACAATGTTAACAGAGTACGGACTGCTAACTCTGTATCGAAAATAAACTAAGTCCGAACGATTGACTCTTTATTACTATTTTAATACTATGCTGTTGACTCTATGAAGGCGTTGTGTGATCAGACCTTTGCTCTCGATCGTCAGAGCAAAGGAGCCCTCGCGAAAGTTTGGGAAATGCGCTGATTGGTTTTTCTCGATTTTGGTGAATTCCAATCAGCGTGTCCCTTAACTTTCTCCCACCTTTCCGTTACGCCCTTAGCGTGTTTCGTTTAGGAAAGAGTGGGATGGTACGAGGGCGTACGTGAGAAATCCGCGAGTCCGGCAACCCCGGGGTTTTCCTCTGGGTCTCAAGGGCCTGATGGCCCACAAGTACCGTAACGAATGTACCCTTCGGAAAGACCAAATTTATGACAGGAAATGGCCATTGAGGACTAAACGAAAACTAAAACTCTAACTCTATTGTCCGAAAAAGATAAATAAACTTAACTACGCGCGAGGAAAAAGTCTTTCTCAAAAATAGCCTTTGTCACGAACCTATCATAAACTTTCCAAGCGAAATCTCACGTACCGTGTTCCAACGGTTGGAACATGCTCCCCCCGTTGAGCGACTGTGACGCTCAAGATCCGAACGATGATCTTATTGAGGAGATTATTCGCACTAAAAATATGATTGTCTATAGTCCATGGTCACCACACTGTGTTTCCGCGACGTCTTGAATCGGAAGTGGTGCCAATTGCTTGACATTTCGCCGGTAGGCGCCTTGATTGGTCCGTACGGTGACCGCTCGAACGACGTTGTCTGGCCCTGGATGCACCTTCTCGATTCGTCCTAGGTGCCATTGCAGGGGAGGAAGATGGTCGTCCTTTAGGATGACAAGTGAACCTTCCTTGATGTCGTGTGAGCCCCTGGTCCATTTTTGTCGAACGTTCAATTGGTGGATATACTCCTTATACCACCTGGACCAGAAATCCTGCTTGACCTTCTGAATATGTTGCCATTTTGACAAGCGATTCGATGGTGTGTCGCTGAAATTAACCTCGGGCAAACTCGTCAAAGAATTACCAATCAGAAAGTGGGCAGGAGTTAGGGCTGAGGGATCGTTAGGGTCAGAGGACAACGGAACGAGAGGACGAGAGTTAAGGATAGCCTCGATCTCAATGACAAACGTATTGAACTGTTCAAACGTAAACAGTTCTTCACCGACGACGCGTTTCAGGTGGTGTTTGAAAGATTTTACGGCGGCCTCCCATAAACCCCCAAAATTTGGTGACAAAGCCGGCATGAAATGCCAAGAGATTCGCTTATCGACGAGAAAATGCCGAACCTTGTCATCCTCTTGAAGTTTCCTATGTATGTCCATGAATTCGTTGTTCGCGCCGACGAAATTTGTCCCGTTGTCCGAATAAATATTTTGACAAATTCCTCTTCGCGCAATAAATCTTTTAAAGGCGGCAATAAAGGCTTCTGTGGTCATATCGCTTACCACCTCAAGGTGCACAGCCTTCGTAGAAAAACATATAAATACGGCTACGTAAATTTTAACACGGGAACGGTTTCGTACGCGTCGCTCCTTAATATAAAATGGACCGCAATAATCAATGCCGCTATTAGTAAAGGGCCTGCTTTCCGAAACACGCGCAGCAGGTAGATTGCCCATGACGTATTTAGTTACCGGAGGGTTTATGCGGAAGCACCTGACACACTGACGGACAATCTTTCGTACGGTATTCTTTCCGTCAATGAGCCAATATCGTTGTCGAATGTTGCATAGTGTTGAATTTATGCCTGTATGGTGTCCTTCTAAATGTGCGTTACGAATAATTAGATCGACGACGGAATGATTCCTCGGAAGTAGCATCGGGTGTTTTTCGTCGAACGGAATATTAGCGTTTTGCAACCGGCCACCAACTCGTAAGATTCCCTTTTCATCGATAAAAGGATGCAGTGGCAACAATTTGCTCGTCGATTGTAATTTAGATCTGTTTATTAAATCTTTAATTTCCTGCGCGAACGATGAGGATTGTATTAACAGAATAATTCGCTCGTCTGCGTTGCGAATTTCTTCAACTGTGAGAGGGCCTTTGATTTTGTTTGGAGTACGGAATCTCAAATAATAGGCAATGATTCTACGAAGCTTTTTTATACAGGAATACCGTGTTAATATTGTATCGTCTCGATTGATAGTTGCAAAACAGGCTAGCGGTCGTGATTCCGGAATTTCTTGCGTAATTGTGAACTTCGACTCAGGCCAGACCGATTCGTTGCTGGCGAGCCAAGTTGGTCCATGACGCCAAATGGAACCTAAGAGGAATTGCGATGGCGTTTGATCTCTGCTGATTAAGTCGGCTGGATTATCGGCTGATTTTATGTGTTTCCATGTAGTAATATCTGTTTTTGATTGAACTTCCGCGACGCGATTCGCTACGAACGTCTTTAGCGTAGAAGGTTGTTTACTTATCCAGTTTAATACTATTGTCGAGTCGGTCCAAAAATTAATTTTGTTAAAGTTGTGGGTAATTGCCTTAGTAACAGTATTATATAAGGAAGCTAAAAGTACTGCTCCGCACAGTTCCAATCTAGCCAAACTTACGGTTTTTAATGGTGCGACACGTGATTTCGCACATAGTAATTCCGTTTTAATATTCCCGGATGCGCTTATTGAACGGATGTATCTGCAAGCTCCATAGGCTCGTTCGCTCGCATCACAAAACCCATGGAGTTCTAAATTAGTAGCAGTGCATTGAGTTACTCTTCGATCGAACGAGCATTTGTTTAACATACTAAAATCAGTTACGTAATTACACCACTCAGTGTGGAGATTGGCTGGTATCGATTCGTCCCAGTCCAACTGCAACTGCCACAATCGTTGTAGAAGAATTTTAGCTGTAATAATAACCGGTGCAAGTAACCCTAGCGGATCGAATATCTTCGCGATCGATGATAATATTGTCCGTTTTGTAATTTTGTTGTTGACTATCGGTTCAACGGTGTAGAGGATGTTGTCGCCGCGTGCATCCCACAAAACACCCAGGGTCTTCAGCGCGGAATCTCCTAAAAGTTTTTCGTTTACCTGCGTCTCGTTCAGGCCGTATAATAATTGTGGCTCGTTCGATGCCCATTGCCGCATGTTGAGTCCTCCACGTTTGAGGATATTGATTATTCCATCGCGGATTTCGATGGCCTCTTCGTATGTATCTGCGCCCGTGATCAGATCATCGACGTAGAGGTCACGCTTCAAGATATTCGCCGCTTTCGGTGCTCTCCTTTCTTCGTCATCCGCCAATCGGTGCAAACATCGGATAGCAAGATACGGTGCGGATGTCAATCCGAAAGTTACGGTATTTAATTCGTATGTTTTGACCGCTCCGTTGTCGTTACGCCACAGAATCCTTTGGTATCGACGATCTTCGGCACGGACAAGAAATTGCCGATACATCTTTTCTATGTCGCCGGTCAAAACATACGCGTGCATTCGAAATCTTGTTAATAATAAAAAAATATCGTCTTGAATTGTGGGTCCAGCCATTAGAGTTTCATTCAGGGAAAGACCGCTGCTCGTCTTAGCCGATCCATCAAAAACTACACGGACCTTCGTGGTCGTGCTCGAAAGCTTAATTACGGCGTGATGCGGTAGATAACAGCCCTCTCGCCCTTGTGGCTGAACCTCACTCATGTGACCAAGATCTCGGTATTCTTGGATCACGGCGGAGTATTCGCGTTTCAAACCCGGATCGCGGTTGAATTTCTTTTCCAACGAATAAAAACGATTTAAGGCGCGTGCACGAGATTCGCCCAACTGAGATTGTTTGTCATTAAACGGCAATGCTACGACGTATCGACCCGTATCATCCCGCTTCGTGTTTTTAAGAAAATGCTCCTCGCATGCATTTTCTTCGTTAGACAGGTGTCGTACCTGTGGACCTTCCTCTATCTCCCAAAATTTCTGTAAATCGAAATTTGGAGTAGCGAAATAAGTCCTGTGTTTCCCCGTTGCGGTAGATATATTCCCCCCGATGATCCATCCCAGTAACGTCTTCTGTAGAATCAGATCGGTTTTCTTCGAAGGAGAAATATCTATTTGACCAACGCTCAAACATGCTAAGGCCGGACCGATGCCTATGAGCATGTCAACGGGCTTTGGTTGATCAAATTGTGGGTCGGCTAAATTTATGTTCGCGGGTATCGGAATTTTGCGGCGGTCGATTTGTTGATCCGGTACGGCTCCTGATATCTTCGGTATCGTAATGAACGTCAGGGTCCGTTTGAAATTTGATAATCTTGATTTAATGATGGTTGAGACGATTTTAGTAGTGACAGTACTTAATTGATTTAGTGATTCTATTGTTGTGGTGTGATTTTTTGTCGGAATCCTTAATTTCGTTGCCAAATCTTCGGTAATAAAATTCGCATTTGAACAGGTGTCGATTAACGTTCGACATTCTACCGGTCTTTGGTCTCGATCCATGACGTAAATTTTCGCGGTAGCTAATAACCCGTTCGTAGGTACGTCCGTTACGAACGCGGTGCCATGTTCCCGATGCGAATTTTGTTGATTCCCGAGTCAGGATCTCGATTGGTCGTTCGGTCGCGTGTCCTGGTGAAGTTTTGTGTTGTGTGCTCGTTTGCACACACGACATTTTCCGAAAGTGCAGTCCTCAAGTCTGTGGTCCGATCGAAGACAGTTGAGGCACAATCGGGCATTCTTCGCGGCTTCGATACGTTCCGCGACTTCCATGTCTATAAATTTGGGACATTGATACGCTTCGTGTTGTCCTGAGCAAATTCTGCAATTCGCGTCCGTAGCAGATCTCATAGATTGAACATTAGTCGATTCGGAGTTTACATTAATTGGCGGCGGTTGTCTTCGTGAACGTGGCAACGTTGGCGGCGATCGCGAACCCGTCTTATTTAATGCAAAGGTTTGTTGCCTGGGTTGCGGCGGCATTGTTCGTGACGGATAATTATTATAAAAACGCGCCGGCGCTGGCGCTGGCGCTGGCGCTGGACGCGGTCTTAAACGATCCGATTGCTGATACGGTTTCGATTTAGCAGCTACCGAATCGTAAACTTTGGTTTGATGCGATGCATTGTGTAAATATTTAAGTAAATCATCCAAATCAGGGACTTCCGTATTAGATAATGTACGTTCCCAATCCCGTCGCGTCTCGGAATCCATCCTTGAAATTATAATACTACATAAGAGATCGTTTGCAATGTCTGCCCGCGACCTACCTAAAGCGTGCAACGATCGCACATGCAATTGCACATGATTCGCCAGGTCTCGAATCGCTTCTGACGAACGATGTGTCATAAACGGGGTATCGTGCAAAAGATCGGCATGACGCAAAACGAGCGCCCGTTTATTGTCATAAATATCTGCAAGATGTTTCCAGGCGGCTTCATAATTTTCCTCGGTTATAGTAAACGCAGCGATCGCGTCTTCTGCGCGTCCAAACAACGAAAGCTTTAAATAGTGTAATTTTTGTATTCGGCTAAGACCCGGTTGGATATGAATTAATGTATGAAATGCGTCTTTGAAAGTTAACCAAGTCTCGATTCGTCCGTCGAACTTGGGCAGGTCTATTTTTGGTAAATTTACCGGCAACGAAGAAGGCGATGAAGTCAATACGGCGGGTTCTCGTGAATTTTGTGCGTCCGACGGCTGCGGTGGACTTGCTATTTGCTTCGCGTTTTTCAAAATTACGACCGCGGTAGCTATAATATCGTCAAAGAAATCGGTCGTTGTTTCTCGCTCCACTTCTGCCTCCTCGAAGTTATCAATGCCGCCCAATTCATCCTGAATTTCGTTGAATACAGTGAATTGTCTACGCATCCTCTCAATTCGATCTTCTAATTTAGCGCGTTCTTTCGGGGAATCTTGATATTTCTCAATGTATTTCCCAAACATCGTGCATTGGGCCTTGAAAGTACTCCGCTTTCGTTTCAAATCCTGAATATGCGCGTCGGTTTTATCGGAATTGTCAGGGTTTCCCATTTTAAACGAGGTCGGATAGAATTAGGAACAACGGAAGATGCAAAAGGAGAAAATATTGTACGAAGGATCTGACTGATAATTCAATGAACGAGCCTACCTTTGGCTGGACCCTGCGTGCCGGAGTCGTCTTGAGCTCGAATCGTTGCTGTTGACCTGTAGTACCGGTTGTAAGGCGGCAGCACAGCTTCCAGGCACCGTATGTCCAATCCAAGAGGTGTTTGATCCCGAACGATGGTCTCCTGATGTTGATGGACCCGCTGATAGGAGTTGGCGCTTGTAGATTGTGGGACACCGTGGTCTTCACAATGTTAATAGTTTTTTGTTTTTCGATACGTAAAAACACAACCCGTACGTGGCACTATAGTTTGTTTGCGCACTGCACTCCACAGATCGCGGATCCGGCTCGAAGGACCATAAAATGTACCGTTCGATCGTAGGTAACTCGCGTCGCGATGGCCGCACGGAATTATTTTCCGTGACGTAGGGTTGTAAATCCTACGTCTCAAATGCTAACGGCTTCTACGACGCGCTGCTCTGCCGAATTAACATACGAGCAGTAGTTCAAAAAACTAGAATTCGGAATGATAGCTCTAGACAATGTTAACAGAGTACGGACTGCTAACTCTGTATCGAAAATAAACTAAGTCCGAACGATTGACTCTTTATTACTATTTTAATACTATGCTGTTGACTCTATGAAGGCGTTGTGTGATCAGACCTTTGCTCTCGATCGTCAGAGCAAAGGAGCCCTCGCGAAAGTTTGGGAAATGCGCTGATTGGTTTTTCTCGATTTTGGTGAATTCCAATCAGCGTGTCCCTTAACTTTCTCCCACCTTTCCGTTACGCCCTTAGCGTGTTTCGTTTAGGAAAGAGTGGGATGGTACGAGGGCGTACGTGAGAAATCCGCGAGTCCGGCAACCCCGGGGTTTTCCTCTGGGTCTCAAGGGCCTGATGGCCCACAAGTACCGTAACGAATGTACCCTTCGGAAAGACCAAATTTATGACAGGAAATGGCCATTGAGGACTAAACGAAAACTAAAACTCTAACTCTATTGTCCGAAAAAGATAAATAAACTTAACTACGCGCGAGGAAAAAGTCTTTCTCAAAAATAGCCTTTGTCACGAACCTATCATAAACTTTCCAAGCGAAATCTCACGTACCGTGTTCCAACGGTTGGAACATTAACCATTCACTTTTTCTCAGCTGTCCTGATATTTTTTTTGCTCCTGTTTTTCTATCTATATTATATTTTTGTAATAATTTTCTTTACTTTTGCCATTCCTGTTCCACTATTTCTATTTTTGATATATACATGTTAATATTACTTTTCTTCTCTTATTTTCCTTCTTTTATTCTTTACTCTCGTACTGTAATATATTTTCTAAATACATTTTACCGCTTAAAAGTAAAGATTTGTGAACATGGTTTTTTACATGTACTTTGTTTCTGTCGAAAAGGAAAAAATTTTGTAGTTACTTCTACATATAAAACCCATCTCTTACACACTCGCACACAACTGGTACATATCTGTACGTATAAACCTAGGCCGTATTAGAGTAAGTTGAAATTTCGTAATGTTGATCTTTAATGTTATACGTAAAAAATTTCGCAAATAGGAAATATAAAGACACATTTATTTAGCATTTAATTTCCAGCGTGTATGTAATTATACAAATACATCCAGTTTTTCGTCAAGAATCTATTATTTTTCAATTATGAATAAATGATCCAATTCATAAACAAAAACACTAGATATCCTCAACCTATTTCACAAAGTTCTTAATACAGTTTTGTATCATATTTTAATTATTTTACTCAAATCCTAAGAAGATATAAAGAGTACATATACAAAATTTAATTTTGAAAAAGAATATCGTTAATGCAAATGTAATAAACTCCTTGAAATTTGTTTTTAAAATATAGGTATAGTTGATATTAGTATATGATCACGATTTTCCAAGAAAAATATTATTTTGGACAACTACATTAATTCTTTTCTTTTATATTGTCATTCTCTTAATTTTTCAGTAACCGTAACAGTATTATGAATCACCTATTTCAGCCTGCGAGTGTAATCCAACAGGATCGCATAGTTTGCTTTGCGAGAATTATGGAGGCACTTGTCCTTGTAAACCAAATGTCGTTGGAAGACGATGCGATCGATGTGCACCTGGCACTTACAGATTTGGTCCAGAAGGTTGCATCCCTTGTGACTGTGATGGCGTGGGTGCTTTGGACAATTTCTGTGACGTAGAGACTGGTCGTTGTAAATGCCGACCAAATACTTATGGCAGGACTTGCGGTCAGTGCGAACCTGGATTTTGGAATTTCCCACATTGTCAACGATGCGAGTGCAATGGACATGCGGAAAGTTGTGATTTGAAAACTGGGGCTTGCATAAGTTGTCGTGATTATACAACTGGACCCAATTGCGACCGATGTATTGAGACGTATTATGGTGATCCTAGGATCGGCGTAGACATTTCTTGCAGACCATGTCCATGCCCAGGTAGGTGAAAGAAATTAATGATTAGGGAAACGGTAGTAATGAGATTTAACGAAAACAGCTTTCTGTATAAATATATTCTGTATCTTGCTCAGTAGAATTATACTTAAAGTTTTACGTTAAAAAATTCTTATGATATGGTCGGGTTAAAAAAATTCTTAGGTCGAATAAAATTTCGTTATTGAATTTAAGTTAATAATTTTATATGACCACTTTAACTATAAATTTTCTTAATTTACAGGAACTTTGGACTCTGGCCACTCTTACGCTGACAGTTGTTCCTTAGATCCAATAACCCACGATGTGATTTGCGAATGCTACGATGGCTACATGGGTCCTCGTTGCGAAAGTTGCACGGAAAATTACTTTGGCCAGCCTGAAATTCCAGGTGGTAGCTGTGAGCTTTGCAACTGCAATAATAACACGGATTTACGACGAAGTGGAAATTGCGATTCTCAAACTGGACGTTGCTTGCAATGTCTTTACAACACCGATGGAGCAAATTGTCACATTTGTAAAGCAGGCTTTTATGGCAATGCCCTTGCACAAGATTGCCAGGATTGTCAATGTGACGTTCTGGGAACCGACAGAAATGCAGGTCCTTGTGATCATCGAACTGGACAGTGTCCTTGCCTACCTCATGTTATTGGACAGCACTGTGATTCCTGTGAAGAGAATCACTGGAGGATTGCCAGTGGACAAGGATGTGATCCTTGCGAATGTGATGCAGTTGGAAGTGTTTCTGATGGGTTTGTATATGAATTTTTTATTTAACACAAGTTTCATAATACAGTATTGATTCGTAACAAGCAACAGTTTTGTGATTCGTAACTAGCAAATTTCTATCCCTCCTTCTTTGTTAGAAGTCGGCCGCTGAGTGAGAGGTCCGTGAAACCGGAGAAGTCATAAATTTTCGCGGTTGATCGAACAGTTTAGTGAAAAGAGGACAGACTGTATAATGCCTTCTCGACCTCGAACACATAGCGATAAAAAAACAAAAGCAAGCCGAATAGCATACCTGATTCGTAACAAGCAACTGGCCAGACCCAAGCGAGTTGCTTATTACAAATCAATACTATATCTTATGCTTATTTCTAAGAGCATATATACGACGCTAAATAGTTAATATGTATTGTTGTATTTGCCCAAAATCTTGAAAAATTTATAGAAAATTACATTTTTAAAATGAATATTTAACACTTTTGTCCTATAATACTGTACAATGAAATTCCTCCAAAAATTGTTATTTTAAAACAATACCGTTTCGTTTACTGCTTCAATTTTACTCAAAATAATACCAAAAACGAAATTTTGCATTCTTTCTCTTGATTGGAAGATAAAGGTTTCATTGCACATTGCAACAATTTCATTGCACAGTTTTACAGAATATGGCAAATTATTAAATTTTCATTCTAATCATTCGTGTTATTGTAGTTACATATACACAGAGATAAGAAAACATACACTACTCTTTAACCTCTTCGCCTGTATAAGCGACTATAGTGATTCAATGTGAAGCATTTACATTAGGAACAAAATTATGTTCAAAGATTTGTCATTGCAAACAAAATTTTGTAAATATAACATATTTTATATATATTCAAATATCAAGTTAAATAATTTAATATTTAGACGGTCAAGAATAGTTCTTTTTTGCAGAAGTAATTGTAACGAAAGGGTTAAGAGAAGTTTTTATTTTGAAGACAAAAGATGGATCGGAAACAGAAAATTGCCTAATAATTCATAATTCATAAATTAAAAAATATTGGAAAAAGTAAAAGTATTTTTGTTGTCGAACATTCGTTGAGATAACATTCCCTGATAATTTTTTACGTGATAATAATTGTATGACGTAGTTCCCAATAAAGACAGTATAAAAAAACTTTATTTCATCGGTTTTTTCGATATTTAAAATGCTGGTAGATATCATCATCTTGTTTACAAGAACATATATTGTATTATGATCCAGATACTCAATATGTTTCAAGATATTTACGATGGAAATTTCAGTGTGATCTAAAAGTGAAGTTGTTCCTAAATATGTATTTTCGCTCTTAATCAATTTTTTTCGTTTATTTTTACAAAATATTTTTATTTCATAATACATTATTTAATAATTCAATACACTATTTTATCACACTGAACGGAACGGGAGCACGTTATGCAGGAGGTCTTGTTTCTGTCAAAATGCTTTTGTTCACTGTCTGCTTTATTGTTCTTCTTGTTCGAGCTGACGAGAAATTATAATGGGTGCGAGTTCTGAAACCTTGGTTGGTAATTAATTTTGTAAAGTATGGTAAAAATGATACGGTATTATTTAAAATACTCAGAATGACTTTGACATTTTGTAGAAAACATTTTTTCTGCAAGCTTCACGTTTGAAGTTTGTTTGGGAACTGAGCAGAGATAAATTTTCGTTGTCAACACTTTTGTGCCCAACAAGTGGAATATTTAACAACTTATGACAGCCAGTGTGCTGTATATAAATATATTATAATATAAATTTATAATCATTTGGTCATGACGTATAGTTTTTGAGATTTATTTTTCTTAAATTTATCCAGTTATATTTATTTATCTAGTATACTCGTTGGGCTTCTGTTCAGAAGATATATTCATGTATATGTATGTAGACGGTTTCTTTTTACATTTCTTTCTTCAATCCTGAATCTATGTGTTATAACCTAGAATTTTTATGAAAGTCCTGTTTGTTTCTCAATTTTTCCATTTAATTACAATATGTGGCAATTTGTCTGATCTAATTGAGTTTTCTTCATATTTGATCAGTTCTGAGAAAATCAATTCAGCAAAAGAAAACGAACACATTATATTCGATTGCACTGTAATTGAGTCAGCAAAAAATATTACGTTGTATTTGTATTCAAAATGATCAGAAGCACTTCATAATTCATCATTAAGTGTGCTACAGATTATTGTAATTGTCCATTTATGATTTTAGAAAAGTTTAAACATTAATCAATTGTACACATCTGAGGAGATTTGTTGGATGGTAAATGAAGAAACATTATTTTGTTTGAATAAATGAAGTTGATTTTCTCATATCATTTACACCTTTGGTTACAAAAACCTATTAACACTAGATTTTGTTCTCCTTAAAATCAAACACTATTGACCTGTTGTTCTTTTGGTATGTTAAACAACAGAGAAGCTATTTAAACGTCTCTAATGTCAGACATTTCAAATGTTTTACTCTGTATGTAGCATTCGTAATTTTCAATGTTCTCTAATTTTTGGAGGTAATATTTGTAAATACGAAGACCTAGCTCTATTTCAAAATTGTAGCTATATAGCATATAAATTTTATACTTTAATAATAGAAATGTTAGCAAATTTCATTAGTTGTTAGTAATTAACGCGATAGTATCAGGAGCAATTGAATTTTTAATAAAAGAATACACGATTCCACAATAATATATATTAATAAAGAATTGTTTCTTTTCATAGATGTAATCCATTTGATGGCACCTGTGAATGTGTGCCAGGTTTCGGTGGAAGACGTTGCAACGAATGTCAAACCAACCATTGGGGCAACCCAAGCATCAAATGCTATCCTTGCAATTGCGATTTAACTGGTTCAGCTAGTCAACAATGTGACAGAGAAACAGGGATGTGCATTTGTCATAAAGGAATTGGTGGCGAGAAATGTGACCAGTGTTATCGTGGTTATTATGGAACCGCACCTCAATGTAATCCATGCGGGGAATGTTTCGACAACTGGGACCTTACTTTAACTGGTCTAAGAAACAAGACAAATCTCGTTATCGACGAGGCATCGAGAATTCAAAAGGTCGGAACAACTGGTGTTTATAGTCAAGAATTCGATAACATGGTTGATACTTTGGATCAAGTAAAGGCGTTAATTAGCAACGCTTCCATCAGAAGCCAAGATTTAGATGAACTGAACGATCTGGCTATTGACATAAACAATAATGTATCTATGTCAAGCAAGCAATTGGAGAAGGTAAACAATCTTTTAGAGAATGTCAGTCATAGGGTCAATTTAGGAGATGCTGCTCTCAAGAACCTTAAGAACAGAACAAACAATTTGCACGAGGCTGCAGCGGAACTTAAAGAGAACGCAACTAGGCTACAAGAGGAAAATGTGCAAGGTGCTTTGAACGTTACGCAGCAAATGGCTGAACAATCCAAGCAAGCAGAAAAAATGGCGAACGATACTAGCAACGTTTTAGCTGATGCGGAAAGATTCCGTAAACATACGGAGAGTTTGCTGGCTAAAAATAGTGCCTTTGTCGAGGATGCAGAAGAAAGGAATAAGGAATCTCTGAACAAAATAAACGATAAATTGAAGACGTTCAATAGAATCATGCCGGGATTGAATCTAGAAATGTGTGGGGATAACGTAACGGATTGTAGCAGCGTATGCGGAGGTGCTGGTTGCGGCTTCTGTGGTGGTTTATCTTGTGATGCAGGCGCGGTGACAAAGGCCAATCAAGCTTTGGATGTAGCTAAGAAGCAGGCTGCTAAAATCAAGAGTTACAAGGACGAGGCTGAACAATTACTTCGTAATGTATGTTTTTGTATTTTTTTTATATTATAGTAATATTAATATATCCGTGCTAAGATCTTGTATGATTGAGTTTTGCAGTGTTTACAGTTTATAAACAGGTTTAGGTGCAAGCAGTGTTTAATAGAAAAATACATAAAGTAAAGAATAGTAAAAGTAGAGATTGAAGAAAGTATGGGATGGGAAAATAAAAAATGACAAAAATAAGAAACGGGAAAAATTGGGAATAGTAGAAATAAGAAACGGAGAAAATAGGAAATGATAGAAATAAAGAATAGGGATCGTAGAATACGCGAAAGTAGGGAATGAGGAAAATAGGGAATAAATTCATGTTGTATATATTTTAGTAATTAGATTGTATTGCTCATCATAGTTTATACAGGATGTACCATATGAAATACTACCGATCGTTTTCTCTGAGACTACAACAAATATCGTTTTAATTTGATGTCTTTCTTGTTTAGTTAAATGTGGCAGGGCTTGATCATCTGCTGTTCAACAAATTATTTTAAGGCAATTATTAAGAGGTCACGCAGAGTACCTTTTATTTTTTATAAATATGTTGTAAAATATATAAAAAAAGATGAACTAAATGAACAATATTTACTGCAGGCATTATTTTTATTCTGTGTAAAACGAGAAATATGTATTTTTAACGGTGAACGATACTAAACTTTTTTTAAAGAATCATTAGTCTGCAATTAAAAGATTGTTAATAAACATATTTTGGGTTGAGTTATGTTATTAAATGTTCAATGCATAGTCGTAGTCTCTTGTAAATTTCGAGCTTCCCAAGATATTCATTGAATTACCGGTACTATTTAGTTATCTTTGTTGTAGAAATAATAATTATTTTATATTGAAAGTCTTTTTAAATTGATAAAAACTGACTTCAGAACCTAGAGTCTAGAGCTTGAAATAATACACGCCTTTTAGTTTTTATTAATTTAAAAAATCTCTTAATGGGTTTTATATATGAAGTTCGATATTTCGTGTGGCTTAAATGTTTCATGTTTGTCGTGTTTTAATCAGAAAAATTTGAAAAATCTATTGCTGAAAGTTTGATAATGAAAAAATCCAAAATGAATTAAAAATGTTTTATATTTCTGTATGTATTGTCTCACAAATATATTCCAACCCAGATTATGTAGCATTTCTCAGCGAACAAGCTTTTCTCAAGGTGTCTTCCCCCCACTGGTGGGAATAACATTTCTGTTTATATCGTATAAATCATTTTCGCTTATGTCGAATCTTCACTGTATTAGACCTTGTTTCTACTCTATATTATTTAAATTTTTTATCATTTAATGATTATCACTTTTCTCATTCAAACTGTTTATACCCTATACTCTTTTGCGTATTATACCATTTAAATCTGCTATACCATAATAATTCATTATCAAGATATTCTATTACTTTTCTGTTCGTTTTCCTAGATGATCCAAGTGAAACGTGACGCTACCACAGCTAGATCGAATGCTCAGGATGCCTTCAATTTTGCGTGGAAAGCTCGCAACTTATCTGACAACGTGACAAGAGATCTTTCTGACATAAATAAAAGAATACGTAGCACGCTGGATGAAGAGCAGCCTACGCCTGCCATGGTCAGGGACTTAGCTAATGAGGTGTTAGCTAAGAACATCCAATTGAAACCTGATGAGATCAAAAGATTGGCTGATCGCATAAAAAGTATCGTTGGTTCACTGACCGATTCTGAGAAGATCCTTGCAGATACCAAGGACGATCTTTATCGAGCAGAGCAGCTAAAACATCATGCTAATAGAGCCAAGGAAGATGCGATACAGAAACAGGAATTGGCCAATAAAGTAGTTGTTTTGCTGAATGATGCTCAAAAAGCTCAAGATTTAGCGCAATTCGCAATCAATCAAGCTGAACGGGACGTGAAGAGGTCCGAAATGGACCTAGAGGAAATCGCAGAAGTGACCATAGGAGCTCAGATGCAGGCAAACAGTACCACGCAAACTGTGAACGCTCTAGATGGTCGTCTAAAGGTCTTACAGACCCAGTCTGTAAAGAACAATTTCGTTCTGCAACAAGAGATCGATATCGAGGCAAGAAATGTGGCCGATGAAGCGCAGAAAGTCGATACAAAGACGAGGAAGCTCTCTGAGGAATACAAACGAGCCGCCGAATCATTAGGTCTTAGAGTGAATAAGAGCAAGGATAACATTCAAAGGGCAAAGAAGCTTCTGCAGAGAGCTTCAGAATTGACTGCGGACACATCGACTAAATTTAAAGATCTGGATGGTATGGAGATTATTTACACAGATAATGAGAGGATGCTATTTGATTTGAAGTCTGAAGTTGATTCATTGACAGGAGAAATGGAAAAACATTTAGCAGAGATTGAACAGAAGGCGCAACAATATAGGCAATGTATTTCTTAAATGTCTAAGAAAACTGTCAATAAAACCTCTTTTTGTTTATCTTTAAAGAGCATCATTTTGGTAAAAGAAAGCTTAATGATATTTTTTTTATTATTTATTTCGACAACAGAAAATTCCTTAGATGTTTTATATTTCTGTATAAAATAATCATGATAATCCAGTTTATCTTCCTTAATTATGTTATTTTTGATTTCCTTTGTTTCAAATGTTCAATAATTGTCTGACAAAATGTTCATTTCATACTTAAGCTCGCTAAAAATGTCGAAATTTAAAAGAATTCATTTATTGAAAGTATAAAATTAATAATTATTTAGCCAATAAGAGTTATTATTCATGTTATATATGAGTTGTAATATAAAACACAAGGATTAAAATGATATAATAATTCAAAAGGGAATCAAATGGAATAATTCAAATTTTTTGGACATTTAGAAAATACGTCTTGTAAAATTCCGAGAAAATCTAAGTTTTCCAGTGCCATACTTGCAACAAGAGGGACCATTTGCTAATGCTATAAGAAAGAATCATACAGTACTAATCATTTACAACTTTTTTTACTATAACTTTAACTAGTCTCGGTAAAAGTCAAAAATAGAAATGATTTGTAATAGGTATGAAAGTTAACATAAGAAGGAAACTTCTTTTTTAATTGAATAATAGCAATTGATAATTATTAAAAACAAAAAAGTAGTAATTTTCAGAAGACAAAAACATATTCAATACCAATCAGCTAAATGTACACTGATTAGTAGATATTTAAGTATGTAGTGATTAATAATATTAGGAAAAACACGTTTAAACGTTAGAATACAATTTGTATCCAAATGTTATGCTTACAAACATTACAAATGATGCGATAAATATTTTCTTAAGCTGTACATATATACCATAAAAATGTACATTTAATCCTCTGTTTCCAAATAATATTCTCAGTGACATATGCATCAAATTATAGCTTTCTTTTCGTTGATTTATTACTTCCTCTTTTATTTATATTAATCACAGCCAATAAATGGAAAAAATTTGAGATACTGGATAATTGTTAAATACATTTCTTTAAAGTTTAATGGGTGATTCAATATGAATGAGGGATGCTACTATTTTTGCCCTAAATTGCTCTTTGTTTTAAAATCAATGTGGTTTCACACTGTTTTCCTTGTATACATGTAACAAGACACTCATTTAATACTTTTAATTGTCAGTAACATTGATAGGAAAACCATTGGTCTCGAAATATGTCATACAGAATTAAAAATTTATATTTATATATATAAAATAACAACCGACTAACAGTGGAAGCGGTAACTAAGATTTGCTCGGAACTGTATAACTCTCGTCTATATACAGGGTGTTTAATTACTTGTGGGCATAATTTTAGAGGGCGATAGCTGGCACGATATTGAACAACTTTTTCCTTTACCAAAATGTTCTTTAATGCTTAGGTTTTTATTTATTAATGAAAAACACCAACCAATCAGAATGCGAGAACAACGGGTTCGAGCGAAATGGCTGATTGTGGTCGTGAACAAGTACGTTAATACCGCGTCATGTTAGACGAAAGTTAAATCATATGATGAATAAACAAATTAAGAATAATGTGTAGTTATTCATTTTCGTGAATAAGGCATAAGCTAATTACTCGTTATTTATGTAAACTAAATAAACCGAATTTGTATAATTGTCCTACTCGTTATTCGAAAAGAATAAGAAATAAAATATTAAAAATTATTCACGTTATTTGTTACAAAAATACAAAACACCAAATTCATGCATTTCAAAAGATAAATAACGTCTCTATTGAATAAAAGAGACTTTAAATCCAATAATTATTAATGTAGAAATTCTTACCTACTTTAAATTTAAAAAGACAATGTACGAATAATTTAAATCACACTCGCCCATTTTTTGTAAATAATCCTGCTTCATCGAAATTGTGTCTTCGCGACTGGGTCCTTTCACCAATCCTGACTTTTTGTAAAAAACATACACCACAAAACAGCTGTTGTTACAGCTGGGTCAGTGAAATCACTTTACTTTACTGTCACTTTTCATTACCACTTTTCATTGTAATCTGTCGCTGTTACTTTTAATAATTTTCTAATGTAATAACGATGGGTAAACAAGTGAGACTGATTTAAATTGTTTATGTACTTTTTACAAATTTGAAGTAGGCATACATTTACTGATTATTATATTTAATGTCGTTTTTATTCAATAACAAAATTATTTTTCCTTTAAAATATGCGAATTTGTTGTTTTGCATCTTTGTAACGAGGGATGAAAATAATTCTCGATATTTTATTCTTTTTAAATAACGAATACAAGTACTAAATAAATTCGATTTACTCGGTTTATGTTAATAATAAATAATTGGTTTATTCCCTATTTGTGAATAATGAATAACTGAACATTATTTTTAATTATGCCATTCGATATTTGATTTGACTTTGATAAAACAGCTTCTTATTATACAATCATACCGTCATAATGTAAATGCGCTTATTCACGACCACAGTGAATCGTTACGCTGGAACCCGTTGCTTTTGCGCCAGGGCGCGCGCTCTTCTCGAGCTCTGAAATTCGTCAATGTTTTTCATTAATAATTCAAAAACTAAGCTTTAACAAATATTTTAGTAATGGAAAATGTCATTCAGAATCAACTCAGCTATACCACCGCCTGAAATTATTCCCACTTTTAGTTAAACACCCTGTACAATACTTAATTTGTTTTAAAATCGTGTTAAATCTTAAGAATAATTGCAAATTCAATTCTTTTTTATTGCATTTATTCTTAACGAGCACACGTGTGAAAAGCGAAGTATATACAAAATTAATGAAAAGTTCACATAATTCTGGCGTATAACTTTATTTTCAAAATGTTCGATTATACTAATTATTTTACAGTTCCACCGTTACACCGTTACACCATTACAAATAAGTGCATATGAATATAAACGCTTTTTCAAATCATGGTGTACCAGAATACATAAATAACTTCGTATATGAATTGTTCGTCATATATATCAAGTAATTATTACCTACCATAAATATTAATCATTATTTATGGTTTTTGATGTTTTTATCGTAGAAGTTAGGAAAGTATTTGTGTTCATAACAGAATATATGTTTTGAAATTGAATTGTTAATTAAATTAGAGCTATTTGACAAATACTGTAAAAACTGAATGTTATAAAATAAAAATGACTGATTTTATGATAGTTGCGTAGAGTCGGCCCTAGAAATTTTATCGCGCCGTGTACTAATGTGTTTTACCCTCACCCGCTTAAAAAAAAATATTCGCACAATGATATCATAAAAACCGTGGTGGTGTTTAACTGAATTGCAACGTGCCTATTTATAAATACTAAATAGTCGGTATCATCTAATGAAAATTCATACGTTAATAAGAAATAAACATAAATTATCTACATATATATTTTATAACAAGAGAGAGAAAGAGACAATTAAAATAATATAATATAATATTGTAATATAATAATCTTCCAAATATTTTAAAAAACATTCTTGTAATCATGCTATGAAGATTGTTAACGCCGTAATGTCAACATTTGAATATGAACAATAAACAAATGTCCAAATATACAAGTTACTGCATTTTTAAATTCCGAAATATTCGAATTTCCAAATTGCCAAATGTCCAACCATACAAGTTACTACATTTCTCAAATTCCTACATTTCGAATTCATAAATTTCCACAATCCAACAGATGGATTTTTAGATTATAATTATAATTAAATAAGGCGATATTTGAATATAATATAATAATTGAATACATTCTCCAAAACTAGTTTTTACAAGTGTTAAATGTACTTGTCGGTTAAGAACTGACCCTAATTTGTAAGAATTAACAAAACGTTATATTGAATTTAATTAGTTTTGATTCTGACGGAGCAAGAATCTAATCCTTTCCGGTTCTAACGAAGGACGAACAAACGAAAGCTCAAGAGTAATCAAAATAGTGCCTAACAGTTAATTTACGTCCTGCATGGTTAAAAGTGGACTCTATCCTAATTTCACACAAAAATTCTCCTTAATTTGATATTACAATACCGATTGGAACTCGTGCAGATATTCCTCTTATTTGACGTTTGTTAAAAAAGGAACGTTAAAGGAAGAACTGCATGTCTACCACAAGACGTGTACAGGTCGGTCGGAACGATTTAGCAACGTTTGGTAATTTGCGGCGCGCGAACTATTTTTCGCGATTTGCATTTGTTGTATATGGGTCAATCCACGCTAAATCGATCACTTTTGGGCTTCACCATCTGCGAGTTTGCTCTAATCAAAATATGTTGTAGTCCATGTGAAATTAGGGGAGGGTTTAAGTCAAAGTTTGCAATTTTTGCCCATTTTAGCGAAAATAGGCTTCACTTATGAATTTTTTTCTCAGAAACTATTCATTCGATTTAGCTAAATTTTCTTTTCTTTTATTCACAAAGGATTGCGCTATTATAAAATACTTGTTTGCCTTCGTCGATTTTTTTTATAATATCGAAAAATTTAAACAAATTCTTTTTTTGCGTTTTTTTTTTTATGAGGGGCGTAAAGAGTTTAAATTTTTTAAAGATATGGTCATAACCTTTGAAACTTCCTCTTTTAATGAGCTCTTCAAAACGATGGAGCGTCGAAAATTGACGTCACTATAAACTGGATAATGACGCGGTGCACCTCCATTTCACGTATGCGAGTCGTGCAATTCGCTATTATCGGTTCTTTTATACCAGTGGTCTCAAAGCAATACGGGAAGACTTCGTACATGATTAAATTTTTATATTTAGTTTATGACTGCATCGTTTTCTACTTATCCAGAGATAAGTATATTCATGTGTATCCAATAGCTTATCGTTAGTGTCTTGTAAATAATCGCCGGAAATTACTCTTTAGCTCGAGAAATATCGTAATTCACTGCGAAATAATCGAAGATTACTACATCCAACAGAAGTGCCAGAACGGTGAGATTTTCAGCAGCTTGATCAACAGTTTCATGGTCAGGAAGTAATATTATGTCATTTATTTACCCAACGGGGAGCAGGTTGACCCCGCATCCATTGGCGTCGGGAAGAACAAGTTACCACCCTTGCTTGTGCTTATCCGTTAATGGGTCTACGTCGGATAGCTCGTCGAGTAGGAATAAATCATATGACAGTCCAACGAATAATTCATAAGAAAGGTTTAGGACCTTAACAAATTCATCGCATTCAAGCACTGAAGTCAAATGATCATGATAATAAGTAAATTAAAACGTGAGCCAAACTTCTCGAAGAATGAGCTATTTACAAAAGAAAGTAGTTTTTCTAACATTAGCATTCTGAATCGACAAAATGCTTAAGGATTTGGGATTACAGAAATCCACACGCAATGATTCGAAGGTATAAACAGGGACGTTTCGCCAATAACGCACGGGCAGGAATGATTGGAAATCATATTATTGGATCTATTTATTTACCATGTCTAACAAGAGCAACATACGTGCGATTTTTACGGTCTTGCCTCTTGTATGAACTACGCCAAGTTATACCACGACACAGGTGTCGCTCTATTTACTTCATGCATGATGGTGATCTTTCTCATTATAGCCAACCAGTCAATTTTTGGATGAAATGTTAGGAACTTAATGGATAGCACAAGTGTGTTGCAGACTTGTGACCTCCTCGTTCGCCAAATTTGACACTACTGAACTTCTTTTCTTTTTGAGAGCAATTAAAGAATGTATTTGTCATTCAGCCACAGAAATTTACAATGTGCATGAACTAATACGCAGAATCGGACAGGCGTGCTAACATCTCCAACCCATATTAAACATTGACAAAAATTGGAGGAATAATATGGAAGCCAGGATAAGAAATTGCCTTGACCAAAGTGGTGGTCATATTGGGGCTAGTGGCTCGATATTAATGGTTATTCAACAATTTATTCTAATCAACGACCAAACTGAAACGATAATGACAAAGCAGAACTCGACTCGCAACACAATTCAACATGCTCTGATTTCATATTTCACATTCATTCATCCCACACTCGGCCATTCTGTAATATTTGCTCTTGGATAACGGACGTAATTTCATTATCCGACAATGAATCTTCTAAGTCCTCAATCCAGGGTGTGGCGTCGATATGCGGCCGCCACGTCCCTGCCATAGTTTAGTCTAGTCTTAGAAATATTCGTGTGAATGAAATGGGTAAATGAGATGTTTGCCTGAGCGAGTCTGAGTGAATGCTGAGTGGTGTTTGCGAGAGGATGTTTGGATGATCGGTTCGAGTGTCGCGTTGGGTGTCCGAGTTCGAGGAGTGCCTGAGAAATACGCGTGTATCGATGAATGATTAGTTTAGAGTGAAAGCGATTCGGTTTGGAAGAAGATAGAATGATTCTGAGATTGAATGCGTTTGGGTGCGTGGAGGTGAGAGGTTTGGAATGAAAGTTTTTAGTCTATAACTGCAAGTCGACACGAACGGTCGTAGACCGCCTTTGTATCTAATAAAGTTCGGAAGAGTAGAAGGCGTAAATAGAGTGTTCTCTCTTGCCCACCACGACCCAATACCCATAAGGGTTTCAGCAGCGGTTGACATTTGTCGCGGTCTCTCGCGTTCACCTACTTTCTCCACTAAAAATCGATCATTGAGCAAAATACGAGTAACTTGATACGGACTTACAAAATTTATTTGCAAATTTCAGTTCTGGTCCTGATTACATTCTTTTGATAGCGTCCAAATCTTCATCTTGGTAGCGATGAGCCTCTTTACGATTCCGATTGAAGTTACGCCTATATTCCTGTTGAATCTTAAAAAGATTGCCTTGGCATGACGCCTCAATTCGTCTCGATTTTCTTGAAATATCTTGTTCCACTCGTCGATAATTATTTCTTGAACTTCGGGATTGTTCTTAATTCTCATATCAATCCGGCATACAATTTTAAAAGGTATAGTACCAACACTACGGTGAGGAGTTGCATTCTGAAACCTGAATTCTTATAAATGCCTGAAAAAAAAAGTTATGATATCTTTAATTATTTTGATTATCTTGTATGCATTTCAATTCATACAGTTTTGGAGGACATATTTTAATAATAATTTATTAAATATCTTACCGATAATGATAAAAAATAATTATATTTTCTTTTCGTGCACATATCCACCGCGTGCTTTTATAACCGCGTTTACTAATCGTGGCTATTAATTTTTTCAGTATTTTACTATTAACAGCTTTCCACTCCGATTCTAGGATTTCCCACAAATGTTTTTCCGATTTTGGACAGTTTTCGAAATTGTCTATCAAGGTGGTCCCATAGACATTTATTTATTTAAGAAAATTGAATAAGTAAATTGTTAGATCGAAATATTTAAAGCCCGCGCGGCTGGGCTAGCCGGCTCTGAGCTTCCTAAGACCGGCGCATAGAAAAAAAAATAGTAGCGCCACCAAAGAGTGTGGCGCCACGTTCTGGGCGATGCATCGCAAGATGGGAAAAAGGAACCCGGCTTAGCGACGCAATATACACGCGAGTCAGTTTTTTTTTCATGGCGATTCATAAAGTCATTTACGTCAGTATACAGGGTGTCTCACAACTAGTGTAGGTCCCGGAAATGGGGGGTAGCTGACGTGATTCTGAACAAAATTTCCCTTTACGAAAATGGGGTTTGAAGCTTCGTTTTTGAGTTATTAAGGAAAAACACTGACCAATCAGAGCGCGAGGATTACGCGCGCCAAGACGCGAGAGCGACCGCTTCGAGCCTGACGGCTGAGCGCGAACGTGATCAAGCGCCTTCGCCTCGGAACGTCTAATGAGAAGTCTTTACATGAAAACTCGGTTAAATAACGAAAAGAATAATTAAAAGTAGTGTTTATTTATTCATTTCTCATGAAAGAGGAACGGAATTAGTTATGTGTGATTAATAGAAATTGTGCAAATGAAATTTCTTCAATCCTAGCATTGGCTATCTACAAAGAGCGAAATTAAATATCGAAAATTTTTTGTTTTATTTCTGACAATAATGTTAATTAAGGAATTTATGCATTTTAGTTGAAAATAATTATTCTGTGCATGAAAAAAGAGTTTCAATGTAATACTTAATAAATGTATTAACCCGTCTACTTTACATTTACAGGAAATTTAGTAGAACTCAACCATTGTTTGAAAATAATTCTATTTAAAAATAATTCTCCCATAAAAATGTTAGAGTCCTTGCCGCTGTGTCGTCTCGCCGATCTTGATCTGCCGTAAAAACACATTGGCACCGTATAACACAGCTGATGGCACTCACAGGTCACTGCACTGACTTCAGTTCACAACACGGTCACTTTCATTCTCATTCCCGGAAAATCTATTCCCGATGGCTCCTAAAGGAAGGTATTCCTCTGATTAAATAATGAACAATAATTACATGTAACTTAATGTGAAACGAAGATACGCGAAGCAGCTATTAGAACCGAATTATTAAACGAAGTACAGTAATTCTTCTCGCAATGCAACGTAGACCAGAATCGAAAATACTCGCTGTATGAATAGTGGGCACAAGAATTGAAATCGAGCAGCTGTTTTTTCCTCGCCGCGGCTCGCCTTTATTGGCGGCTCGCGTTTGCCTTTGAAAAGACGGCGAGACATTTAAATGTCCGTCGATGTTCTAACAGTGTTTCCAGAAGCAATACGGCAATTGGATCCGGGGGGGGGGGATACGTTGTAAAGTGAGAACTCACTCACGGTTCCCGAGTCAATTTGTCGAAGCAACCGATTTTTTAATAAATCATAAATAGTATCCAAATTATAGCGTATTTAGTCTCATTTTATTCAGAAAAACCTCACGAATATGTTAACAAAGATTTTATGACACGGTCATGCCCGAACGGGGAGCGGCACTACTTTTCGCGACCGTTCTCTTAAGAAGCGCAACACACAACTGCCGAACAGAATATGCACGTCGCAAAGCGTTTTTTGAAAAACAGTTGAACGTCAGCGACACGGCGGCGAGCCGTGTCACGTACATTCCTGGAAAAAATCTACACAATTAAATATCGTCGACACGATATTGACGATGTATGGCTCCGAAAGGGGCCGATTATGATTATTCGTAAAAGATGGCCTCGAAAGGGTCCGATCATGTTCATTCGTTTATTCGTAAAACATGGCTCCGAAAGGGGCCGATTGTTTTTTATTTATTTGGAATGTTATTCCGAATTGTTCCTTGTAAGATTTATTGAGTGGCCCCGAAAGGGGCCGATTACTGCCGGGACGGCTCATTAAAGGGTCGGCTCAATGTGTCCTCCCCCTGCCGATACGCACGCTCGCGCTCTCTTCACAACACTCTCCTCCACCCGCTGCAGCATATCCGGCGTGATTTTGGAAACCGCGACGTGGATGCGGGCTACCACATCCTCCGGCGTGGTCACCTCATCACGGTACACCTCTTGCTGAAACAATTAAAATAAAATGCAAATTATTTATTTTTAAATTGTTAATTGTTAATTGTTAGTAATAACTAACAGTTTTCATACCTTCAAGTATCCCCAAAAAAAGAAATCCAGCGGATTCAAATCCGGGGATCTTGGGGGCCACTCAACTGCGCCTCCGCGGCCAATCCACCTGTCCTGGAAGGCTCTGTCTAAATATGATCTGACAATTCTGGCATAATGGGCAGGCGCACCATCATGTTGTAAAAACATGTTCCGCCGAATCTCTAATGGAATTTCTTCCAAAAGAATCGGAAGAACATGTTCTACAAAAATTCTATATGATGGACCGTTCAATCTGTCTGGCAGAATGTACGGCCCAATGACAGAATTTCCACAAATGCCAGCCCATACATTGATTGTTCAGCGTACTTGCGCAGAGCGTGTGCGAATCGCAATCGGATTCTCAACGTCCCACACATGCGAATTGTGGGCATTGAAGCACCCTTCTCTTGTAAAGAGGGCTTCGTCTGACCACAAAACGTATGAGAGGAACGACGGATTCCGCTCGATTTCCCCCAAGATCCACTGTGAAAACTCTAGGCGTTTTCCAAAATCCGCTGGTTTCAACTCTTGCACCCGTATAAACTTATACTATGCACTGAGGAGCGATGCATACTGAAATAAAATACAGAAATGTATTAATAAATGGGAAAGGATATTTTAATATTAAAATTTTAATGTTTTTAACATTACTTACCCCAAACGACGACCGACGTCTCGTACACTTAACGTTCCATCTTCTTGGAACTATTCGAGGACCTCGTCCGTTCGTACCGTAGGAATCTGGTACGAACGCCCTGTATCAGATCGTACAGGGTGAAACGAGCCAGTCGAATACAATCTGTTCGCTAATCTGCGGATACAGTTCGCAGTGGGTGGATTCCCATTACGATGCTATTCCGCGTAGCGTCGGGCAACAGCTTCCGCGTTGCCGTTACACTGCGCGTAAATGAAGAATATGTTGCAAAGATCTGCGTTCGAGCGTTCGATCGACATTTTGATCTTTATGTGCCGGCAGTTCTCAAAAAAATGCTCATGAATTAAACATACATAGCTTTTGTAGAATGTTTCCATAACGACGATATTCAATTGTGTAGTATTTTTCCAGATATTACACCCCCGCTCAAAAGTATGTGGACACTTCTTGAATTCTTATGAATGCCTCAAGAAAAAATTATGATATCTCTGATTATTTTGATTATCCTGTATCTATTCCAGTTCGTACAGTGTTAGAGAACATATTTTAATAATAATTTATTAAATATCTAACCGATAATGGTAAAAAATAATTATATTTTCTTTTTGTTCACATATCCATGGCGTGCTTTTCTAACCGCTATTACTAATCGTATCTATTAACTTTTTCAGTATTTCACTATTAACAGCTTTCTACACCGATTCTAGGATTTCCCACAAATGTTTTTCCAATTTTTGAAATTTTTCGAAATTGTCCATCAAGGTGGTCCCATAGACATTTATTTATTTAAGAAAAATAATAAATAAATTGTTAATTTAGTACTATTATAATACATTACATTCATATTCATTATAGAATTTAGCAACAAATATTGTTTAAGAATAAAAATATACAATATGTAACACAAATTTCAAGAAAATATAAGTGTCCACATACTTTTGAGCGGCAGTGTATATCAAGATATTTGTAGCACTCTTCAGGTCTTGGCGCAGTCAACTTACAAGGGAAGGCACGAAAGTGTCCCCCTCCGATTTTGATGAAACTTCGTACGTTTGTTAAGCAGACAAAAATAAGAGACACGTATTTTTTTGTCGGCTGAGGCGCCGATATACAGGGTGGTTTACCACATTTTGCCATCTAGATTTACGTCATTATTATTACTCATAGCAAACAATGTTTCAGATGAAGCTGAATGGTTTCGAGAAGGGCACATTCTGATGGTATATTTTTTTTTGTAGGTGGACGTGTAAAGGAGATATGAAGGTCATTAATGTTTTTTTAAATGGAATCATATATCTTTGATTGCATCAGTTGATGCTCCTTCATATTCTTTACAAAAAAGTATTAATCTATTTATGTAAAAAAATCATATATATGTAAGTTTGACGTTACCCCAAACTTAGTGTGCCCGCCAATGCCACGTGACAGGTGGAGTGGGGGCGACTACGCAGTGCCCAAGAAAACAACAAAACCGAGTCAGTGTAACGAAAGGCTAAGAACGAATGTAAACACCGACAATTTGTACGGTTTTAGGTGCGGTATGCGTATTATGTAGATAGAGTATTATTGTTCCTTATTATTGTTTAATTATTAATTATATTATAGTTTTTAACTACAACCACGGATTGTTGTGTTTATTTATCCTGGCATAAAGTCCACCCAAGAAAGGCTTACATATATATATATATACCAGTGGGTTTGTAATAAAATTCTCTTCACTTTTTGTTATTATGCAAATTTGAATAAATTGTAAAATAAGGTTATGAAAAATTTTGTTGTTATAAATAAATTGCATTTTGCCAAATTTGTTAACATCCTGTTATTATACGTAAAAAACCATATAACTTTCCTATTAAAAGTTTTAATGTATCTCGTATGGTTTTCGAGATAGCCTAAGCGGGTCGAAACTTTAAGGGGTCGTATCACCCCTTAAACCCGCATCTCAGCCGATAAAAAAATACGTGTCTCTTATTTTTGCCTGCTTAACAAACGTACGAAGTTTCATAAAAATCGGAGGGGGACACTTCCGTGCCTTTCCTTGTTAGTAGCCACAATTTTGAGTAACCCGTCATCTTCTCTAGTCAACATCTTCAACTACCCCGCCTTGGGGAGGGCGCAGGGTTATGTGGGATTTTTACCCACTAAAACCCCACGGTGATCCTCCATGACGCGTTGGGGAACCCCAGGAACTCTCAGAGAACACAACTGGGACTCCCCATGGCGCCCGCGCTCGCTTGAGCCCTTCACGGGGGAGGCGCAAGACCTCCCCCTACCTCCAGGCCAGAATTTACGGCGACACCCGGACCACCGAGGTGTCCCCTCCCCCCCCACCCCCTGGGCTGCGTGCATGGCGTCCTAGACACTCACACAGGACGTCGCGGCCTCAGCGGCGGCTCTGCAAGGGGAGGCGTAAGACCTCCCCGCCCGTACGGCGGGTCCGCTCCGCGGCCTCCTTCTGCAGCATCACCTGCTCGCAGAAGGAAATTTTCTCAATCCATTGCTCTACCGTGAGCTCACCTGTGACCGGGTCAAACGCAGGCAGCGCGTCCTCGAGTTCTCGATAGCGCCTCGGCTCCTCCTTATTCGAACATTCTTCTGGCAAACATGAATTTCCTCGCTCCTTGGCTTCACTTTTCCACTAGCGAACCAATCTGCCTATCCTCAACTGTACCCACGGAAAACGCGCACAAATCAACGTGCTGCGTTAAAACACAACCCAGTACACGAGTTCACTAAGAAAATATCCAATTCGCTCAGAATCGCCGCTTCTAACAAATTGTCGCGGATACGCAGATACGCAGATAATCGCTCTTCTTAAAACTATGGTATAAAAATAACGTCTGCGGCTGTTACTTGGCGGCGGCGATGTTGCTTCTTTGGCGGCTGTGTCGGCTATCTCGTTTCCTCTGATTCCTTGGTGGGATGGGACCCAGGCTAAGGTTATATGCTTACCATTGTTGGTAAGATCTGTGTAAGTGTATTGGATGTTTAGGATGACTTCGTGTTTGGTTTCACTACTTGGGTTTGCTGTTGCCTTGATTACACTCAGAATCTGTGAAGTTTTTAGTGAAGGCTAATATGTTACCGTTTAATCGTGTCTTAATAAGGGCGTTGATGATTGTAGTCCTTGGTATAGAGTCATATACTTTTTCAATGTTCAAACATACTGTAATGAGTGATTAGTTTTTCAGGAATGCTTCACATATACTTGTCTCTAAGTTTATCAGTACGTCGGTGGTCGAGCGGTGTTGTCTGAATCCGTATTGATTAGGTGATAGCATGTTATTCGATTCGAGGAACCACCTGAGCCTTTTGTTAATTATTTTTTTCTTGGAGTTTACAGATACAGTTCGTTAAAGCGATCAGTCGCTTTCAATAACTTTCAGGTTTATTTTTATTTTTGCCTGGTTTGGGTATAGGTATAACTATGGCCTTCCTCCAGTTGTCTGGGAATACTTGATCTATCCAAATGCAGTTAATGATCTTTAGGAGATGATTGATGCCGATTGGAGGTAGTTCTTTTATTAGTGTAGGAGTACAGCGGTACCCGCCACGCCTCGAATATGCTGGAAAGATCGCGAATACGAACAACAATAACACCGCGCGGCTAAAAGCTGATCCGGCGAAGCCGTTACCGTCGAGCGCGTCGGTCCGAGAGTGTATGTGTGTATAGCGGAGCGAGTGTCAGAAAACGGTCGCGATCCTAACGAATATCGAAAACTTGCGAAGGGTTCGAAAACAAAGATCGAGAATGTTCGGGCGCCGCGCGAATATAAGGATGCAACCGCGGCGCGACAAGAGAGAGAGAGTATAACGAGTCACGAGGCGAGATTACGATTACGATTACGATTACAATCACGATTACGATTACACGACGATTTACGGCTTTTGATTTCCGACATTTAGGTTCGTGCGTGTGTGTTTTATATCTTTTGGATTGTGGGATAAGGTGAGGTGATGGTTGTATCGTCGAAATCTTTCCAACATGGAGAGACTTCGTGTTTCAAAATGAGGAATGAAATTGACTGAGGATGAGGGTATAAAAAAAATTAATAGCACAAAATTGAGCCTCAAAGAATAATAGTTTATTGGCTCGAATTAGGGGAAAAAGCCTTGCGGCATAAAAAACCCCTTGACAAATGTATTTTATTGTAATTGATCGGTGAAAGTGTGTCGCTTAGTATTCGTGGTTCGAGGAGTGCAGAGACATCCTCGAACCGTTGGTAGTGTATTTTTAATCCACCCTGCCGTGGATGATTTGAGGAGTGCGGGGTCTCGCTCAAATCTGATGATGCGTTTGTAATCCACCCCGCATTGGACGACCGTTGAGGAATTCTAGGACTCGCTCAAACGGCCCTGGTACGTTAACAGAGCGACTTGCGTCGCTCGTGTTGTATTAGTCTGTTCGAGCTGTATCGTCGAACAGAATTGTATATATGAGTGTTACACTTTTCTTTATATATATTGTGACGTATCGGTTCAGGGAACGAAAGAAAAATTCCCTGCGGGGGAGGGCGACCAGGGAAAGTGGCCCTCCGCTTACCGAAGTCTACAATCCACGGACGATTTTTAATCCGGGCGCCAGTGCGTAAGCACTCGTCCAGGGAATACGCCCTTCCGGCAGCTCGTTCGGGAGCGAAACTCAGAGGGGGTCGGTAAGAAGAAAATAAATGACCCGCGAGTATTGGGTAACGATAAACTTTATTCTGGCCGAAATAGGCCGCGACGATCTCAAAAAAAAATTCTGAGTCCCTCGCGGTACAACGTACGGTCGGGAGGAGGGTACGCAGTCGCCAATCGCGAGAAGGGTTTCGCGACGCGGGGGCTCACGATACAAAGAAAACGCGGTACGGAATAACCGATGTCGGACGCACGCGTAAGGGGAGCACACCCTCTCTGTGGTGTGGACAGAAAGGGGACGCTGGTCCTAAAACCCAAAATACAAAAGAAAAAGGTAACGAAAATTACGGGCGCGCGGCGCAACGCGGCACGGAGGCGCGGAAAAATCGGCGCAAACGCGAACGAAGCGCGGCCTCTCGGGTCCCAGTCGCCGGGGCTGGTGGTCCTACCGCGAGGTACCACCCGCACACACGCACACTCACAAAAAAAAAACGCACGGCGGAGCGCGCCGGGATGCAATCCCAAAAAGAAAAGGGTCCTACCTTTGCAGATGGTGGAGGTGGACGCCTTCTCGATATCGGCACACACAAAAAAAAAGGAATCACTCAAAACCAAAACACACAAAACCAAGAAGAAAACTAAAGAGACGGAAAATACAACACGTGAAAGGGAAACGAAAGAAAAGAACAAAAAAACGGAAAACTCGAAACGTTCGTAAATCCAAAAACAAAATCCTCCCGGTAACGATCGCGGCTCGCTCGACAAACGCTTCGCGAATTGTCTCTCTCGATCTTCCGCCCGGTCTCCCGGTGCGCGGGGTTCCCCCACCCCGAGGATTTCGGTGTTGGGGATGGGCCACCGCGCATCCTTTGTCGGCCAGGTCCTGGGGCCCCCTTCGGGTGGTGGCTGGGAGTGGCTTGTCCCCAGGCCTGGCATCCTCTGGTGGTGGGCTGCCGGTCGCCCCCGCGGCAGCAGACGGGGTGGCTCGGCGACCGGACAGCCGACGGCGTCTTTCTTCCGGTGGACCCATCCCGCGCCTCCGTCACTCGGGTGGAGGTTCCCGTTGCAACCGGGGACACGGGCTCCTCTTCCGTGGCGCTCCTGCGGGAGGGGGGGGAAAGAGTGGGAGGGCCGCGCGAACACAAAACAACAAAAAAAAACATTAGCAACACATCCATCCCTCCACACTGCCCCAGCGGCTGGGGTGTCGCTGGGCGGAGGAGGGAGGCCGGCGGGCCTGGTGGCCATTCGTAACGAGGTCAAAGTGTGCCTCGTTACAATATATATATATAGTTTATTAAGAATAGTACAATGGTAATTATAATTAATCAGGTATAGATGTACGGATAACACGCGTCTCGACTTGTCGGTGGCTGCGTCACGACTGTTCGCGGAAGGCTCCCGCCGGGCCTCTCGGTTTCCGAATTTGCGCGACAGGCGCGCGCGAATTTCAATTGTAACGTAAGATTAATCTATTCGAGCTGTATCGTCGAATAGAATTGTATATATGTGATTAGTCTATTCGAGCTGTATCGTCGAATAGAATTGTATATATGTGATTAGTCTATTCGAGCTGTATCGTCGAATAGAATTGTATATATGAGGAGCGCCCTATATCGCTCTTATCGTGATTTTATAATCACGTGTATTATGTTTGTAATGATATGATTCGCGAACTCGACGCGATTCGAATTGTCACTCGCGTTAAACTAACTTTTCTCGAGGTTCGAAATATCAAGAGACCTTTTTTCCCGATCCGTTCCGCGTCACGTTCTGGAATCGACTGATTTCGATATATAAAAATTGTCCGAGCACCCCCGCGTTGAGAAGAAACCGTTACAAAATTCAATGCTGTGTTTTTCAACAACAGCGAGTAAAAGTAAGCAAAAGAGAAACTTAGCCGTTAGCCGATTTATGGCATGCACATGGTTATTTTCGGACCGATCCGGACGTGAATTGACAAACAAAAGACTTCGTTGAACCGTCCGTCGAAGTAAAGAGCGACCCAGGGTGGCCTACGAACCGACCCACTCGAGCCCTACAATAAACTACTTAGGCGCGCCAAAAAGTCTACGTGCAAGTTCGAACATGTTTAGTAATAAATTATTGAATCGCGACAAAAGACTACGTTCGGGTCCGAACAATGGTACATAGAATTGACATTTGTTGCATTAATTGTCTTGCAACTTATAGTTTTCAAAAATAATCAACTTTTATTAACTGGACTCGTTACTCGTACCATTCGCTATCCGCTATTGTTCGTTATATTCTATTCGCTACTGTATTACGTTATACTCTACTCTATTCTATTCTATTCTATTCTATTCTATTCGTCGCGGCTCGCGGATCCTCTTATATATATATATACACATGCTCTCTCTCTCTTTCTCTCATCCACACTCACCTCATTCGCTCGGTCATACGCGGTAAATTTGAACGGTCCTACAGTTCGGCCGTCCTGAGACTATCAACGCCCTCGTTGTTATTCCTAATTTACATCTTATTCGCCACGCGCATACGGTTCTTGTTATTATTTTTTTTTTTTTTTACAGTATCGTTAGTGATAATTATCTACTAATCCATTTCTAATCCAATCCGTTGTCACGTAGTGGGACGCCGATAATTTCCCGCTTGGCTTACAAATTTCATTCGATCCGCCGAGATTACGCCGCTATATTCTCGATTGCTTTGTTGCTCGCCTTCGATGTCGGCTACAAGATATCTATCATTACCTATGACTTTTTTAACTTCGTACGGACCACGATATTTAGAACTTCGCTTCGGACTATAACAATGTCTCCTTTTCCGTATAAGCGCGCTTTTTTTTTTGTGTTGATTATATTGTGCAGACATTTGGTCGCGGTTTTCTTCTAGGAGTTCCGTAACACTTCTACGCTCCGCTTCGTTTCCTAAAGTTGCATTAAGTTCTCTAATTTCACGAACTAACGGGTTATCATTGGGCCCTGCCACTCGGTACGCAAGTACGATCTCGAACGGGGTGCGCTGTGTGACTCTGTGACGTGTACTATTAATTGCGAATTGTATTTCATATAATTGAAGGTCCCAATTGTCGCAATCCACCCCCTTCGTGGTCGTTGATAAACAATGTAATATTACTCTGTTTAGTCGCTCGATTTGGCCGTTTCCTCTTGGCGTTGCGGTTGCGATTTTTACGTGCACTATTTGGAGTTGTTCGCAAAACTCTTCGAAAACTCTCGCGGTGAACGCGGTGCCGCGATCCGAAATGATGCGCTCGGGCTTTCCATAGTGCGCCAATACTTCGCGCATAAATTGTATCGCGTCATTCGCACCATTGTCTACTACCGCCTTGAGAACGGCGTATTTGCTAAACCCGCAAATTAATGCAATAATATATTTGTTGTTTGCCGCCGTGACTCTAAAAGGCCCTAAGTGATCTATATGTACGCTGTGAAAAGGTCGGTCACCTTTCGACAATGGATGTAGTAGCCCTTCCTTTTTCCCAGTCGGCGTCTTATAATATAAGCATGGAACGCATCTATTTACATAACGGGTTACAAAATCACGCGCGTTAGGAAAGTAATAAGTTTCTTCTAACTTTGCTAGTGTTTTATCCACGCCGAGATGTGCCACCGCACGATGCGCATCGGATACCACATCGAAACGCAGATCTGTCGGAACATACAATCTCCACGTTCCCCGGGTTGTTTCATATACACGCGCATTGTACATGGTGAATTGCTTGTGAGTCTTTTGGTTCCCCGCTTCTAGCTGGTCGCGAATTTCTAAAATACGCGGGTCAGCTCGTTGCATAGCTGCAACCCAGTCGGTGTTGATATTAACCCCTAAAACTGGAAGTCCTGCTAGTGCTACACCCTCAGCCTGCTCAACGGGATTTCTACTCAACGCGTCCGCGGCAGTGTTTTGCTCTCCCTTATGGTACTCGATTCGATAATTGAATTCAGACAGTCTGAGAAACCATCTCCCAATTCGTGGACTCATTTCGCGTTTACTTTCTAGCAGCTTTAGGCTATTGCAATCGGTCCGTACAACGAATTCGATACCTATTAGGTATACTCGGAACCTTTCCAACGCACAGACGATCGCGAGAGCTTCAAGCACATGTGAGTGATATTTTGACTCTTCCGGTGTGGTTTTTCGGCTATAATAGCTTACCGGATGCCATTTATTGTCGCGCTGTTTTTGAAGTAGTACCGCTCCGAGTCCTACGCTACTCGCGTCCGTCTGAACCTCTGTTTCCGCGGTTGGATCGTACATCGCTAGGACGGGTTTTGAAAGAAGCCTCTTTTTAATTTCCTGGAACGCTGTCTCTTGCGCTGCCCCCCATTCAAACCGGCTTCCCTTTTTCAACAAATCTGTGATTGGGTTCATGATAACAGCGAAATTCCTAATGAAGCGCCTAAAATAATTTGCTAATCCTACGAAGCTTCTTACGGCCCTGACATCCGTCGGAGTTGGAAACGACTCGACGGCCCGAAGTTTTCGGCTACCTGGCTGTATTATGCCCATCTGTATTTCGAATCCAAGATATTCAAACTTTGTCTTTAAAAAGTGACATTTCTCTAATTTTATCGTCAAATTCGCGCTCCTCAATGCCTCAAAAACCTGTCTTAATCTCTGAAGCCCTTGTTCTACACTTCTGGAGGGTATTACAATATCATCGAGGTAAGCCATAGCTGCGCTGTACAATAATTTAGCCAGAACTATATTAATCAGTCTTTGGAAGACTGCCGGCGCGTTACAAAGCCCAAAGGGCATTCGCTTAAATTGGTAGTGGCCGTCTGGGGTAATGAAAGCCGTTTTTTCACGTGAGCCCTTGCTCACTGGAACCTGGAAGTAACCGCTAAATAAATCTAAATTACTATAATACATATTTCCCTGAAGTTGGTCTATTTGATCGTCGATTCTCGGCAACGGATGTTTATCTCGCACGGTATTTTTATTCAACGCACGATAGTCTATGCAAACCCTAACTTCTCCGCTCGCTTTACGCGCCAAGAGTACCGGACTTGCGAACGGCGAAACGCTGTCTTCGACGATGCCTGCGTTCTTGAGTTCATTGATGGTGTCCTTTAGCTGCTCTCGCTCATGGTAGGACAGTCGGTACGGTCGGTAGTATACCGGCTTATCGGTGTTGAGCTCGATGTGCATCTCGGCCTTGTCGGTGCATCCGATTTGACGCACGTTCTTGGCAACCAGGTCTCGATATTCGTTTATCAGCTCCAGCAGCTGTTGTGCTTCATCCCCTGATGCATCGGTATCTATTTCGTCCAGCGTCACTGGCTCCTCGTTAGCCTCGCAATTAACTTTTCGTCCCTCGCAATGCTCGCCTCGCGCCACCGTTTCTCCTGCTTTAATGGTCAAATCATTTCCTGTGACATTTAGGACGGGAATAAATGTACAGCCTTCACTATCGGTTTTAACGATACACCTCGGGATAAGTGTGCCCATGGGTCGTGGGCCTCCCTCGATGCATAGCTCTCGATTAGACAAAGTACCACTCACCGTGACGTGCCCTAAATAATTAGAGGGTATCACCTGTTCCTCCTGTGCCCGCAGTCGGGTTTTCTCTGGCGACTTTGCTATGTCTCGTACCAAGTCGTCCACGCTCGGGGCGATGCGCAGCTCCGTACTCGTGCTCAAAATATGAACGTCTGGATGCTCCGTGTAGGGGTGTCCTACGAGCAACGGCGTGTCTTGAGACTCGTTCGGGACCACGTGCGCCTCCACCAAGACTTCAACGCCATCGATTGACAGGGGTGCCGTGAACACGCCGATCGGGTTCACGAGCCCTGCTCCGTACCCTACCAATGGTCTCAGCTGCGTTCGCCGGTATTGGACCCCTAGCTTGTCCGCTGCATCTTGCCGGACCGCGACTGCACTGCTTCCAAGGTCGACGTAGCATCTCGTCGGTTTCCCAGCAAAAATTGCATCTTTAAAATATTTATCGTGTGTATTTTTGTTTACATGCAGCATATTCGTTCTACCAGTCGTTGGTAATGCTCCAGGTGTTATGTTTTCATGTTTGACACCAGCGGTAACCGTTGGACACGCCCTTGAATAGTGTCCCGGTAGCCCACATTTAAAACAGGTTGCCGGCTTGAGCCGTTGTTTACAAGTTCTTGCGGTATGCCCGGTCTGTTTACACCCGTAACATTTGATGTCACCTTTCGAACCCCTCGCCGTTTCCAACGGTTCGCGACTCTCTCTATTTTGAATTGTTTCTCGAATATGCATGCTCCCGCTTTGTAAATCTGGTAATAATTCGCTGGGTCTGGCATACCTGGATAGAGGCCCCAAATAATCCCGGAACCTACTACTGTTAAGTCCGTCGACTATCCACTCGATCGCCTCTCGATCCTCCATCTTCGCCTTGTTGCACCTTGCCAGCTTTTCGTAGTAGTACTCTACAATTCCTTGGTTGGGGCGTCGTCGATAGTTCTGCGCCTCCACTCTCAACGAGACGGCAGTCTCCTTACACGGGAAGTTCTCCCTTAAAAGATCGGTCCACTCCTTCCAGCTTCGTTCCCTTCGCGGCAAACTATCACGCCAAAGTCTGGCCACACCCGTTAATTTCGAAAGTCCGTAATGTTTAGTAGCCACTTCGTCCCACGAGTACAGATCGCCGTACTCCTCGACTTTATCTATCCAACGGTTTATATCGATATCGTTTTTGACTGGATTAAATTCCGGTAACATCCCGTCGATATTTTGGAAGTATCGCATTCCGGCCCAACCACTATACGAGGGATCGGCCATATTTTCTATACGTTGTTCGTTTGAAACTCCGCCATGTTCGCCACGTGGTTGTACATTATCGTGCGACATCCTCGTCCCGAATTTTCCCCGTTCGATTTCTCAGTTCGCAACAGTATCCGCGACTCACGCCTGCTCGAACCCTCGAACTATTAAATTCGCGATAATTATCCCGTCGCCCCCATATTCCGCGCAACAACGCTCAACAATCCGCAATCAACGGTAGTCTCGCCACGTGGTTCACGTTTTCACTCACGTTTCCAACGAACCACTATTTTTCACAAATACCGGTATACGTTCACGGTACTCGAATCCCACTTCTGAGATTGTTGCATTAATTGTCTTTGCAACTTATGGTTTTTTCGAAAAATCAACTTTTATTAACTGGACTCGTTATGTTCTATTCAATTCTATACTGTATTACGTTATACTCTACGTCGCGGCTCGCGGATTCTCTTGTATATATACACATGCTCTCTCTCTCATCCACACTTACCTCATTCGCTCGGTCATACGCTCACTCGGTCGCGGTAAATTTGAACGGTCCTACACTACTATATACAATTTAAAACTACTTGTACCGCTAGCGACCAACCTCTAAACGGTCCGGGAATCTTACACGTCTCCCCGAACGCGTTTGATACGGTTTACCCAAAGATGTTGGCTCATCACGAATCGCAAGTTGATGCATGAAATACACTGGCGTTGGTTCACTTCTATCGCTCGCTGTTTCATCGGGTTCGAATAGATATGCCGGTTTAAGCCTGTCTATGGAAACTGTTGTATCTTTACCCTTAATTCTAATGACAAAAGTTTTCTCCGCGCGTGAAATTACAGGAAATGGTCCTTCGTACGGATGTTGCAAGGAACCTTTCGTTGCGTCGACGCGAACAAAGACGTGAGACGCAGTATCTAAATCTTTGTAGACGAATATTTTCCTTTCCCCGTGTCGCGAACCTGAGACTGGTCGTAATTTACGAAAATGAGCGCGAAGTTGATCGACTAATTCTATCGGATCTACGCTGTTTCGCTCTGAATTCTTAAAAAATTCCGGTGGTAAACGCAGGGTCTCGCCAAATATTAATTCCGCGGCGGATGATTTTAAATCGGGTCGAAAAGCAGATCGGATCCCTAATAATACAATCGGTAAAATATCGGTCCAACGTTCGTCGCCATGACATTTAATGGCTGCTTTCAATTGTCTATGAAAACGTTCGACCATTCCATTCGCCGCTGGATGATACGCAGTCGTTTTTAAATGCGTTGATCCTAAGAGAGAATTTAATTGGCTAAATAATCTAGACTCAAATTGTCTACCCTGATCAGTTGTAATTCGCAATGGCGTACCAAAACGTGCGATCCAGCCGTTTAATAACGCTCTCGCGACAGTTTCGGCTTCGATACTCTCGATTGGAAAAACTTCCGGCCAACGCGTAAATCGATCCACGCATGTTAGGCAATACTTAAAACCTCGCGACGATGGTAACGGACCTACTAGATTGATATGAATATGTTCAAACCTAGCAGACGGTAGTGCAAAATTACCAACCGGACTTACGCAATGCCTAGTTATTTTCGCGCTTTGACACTCGGGGGAACCTCTAACCCATTCGCGACAATCCTTCTCCATGGACGGCCAAACAAAACGCTTTTTCACTAATTTTACCGTAGCTTTAACACCCGGATGTGAGAGTCTATGAACGGACTCAAAAGCTTGACGTCGGAAAGATTTCGTAACAAACGGACGAATGTTGCCGATCGAAATATCGCAATAAACGTGTGCGTCACTCGCTATCAATTTAACGCGCTTCAATTGTAACGAAGTATCAGATGCTGCTATCAATTTCTTTAATTCTTTATCCGTGTTTTGAGACTCAGCTAAATCGTCATAATTAATAGCTACTGCAACGGACTCTACTCGCGACAGTGCATCTGCTACTTCGTTTTCTTTACCACTAACGTGTCGAATATCCGTCGTGAATTGGCCAACAAAATCGAGATATCGAAATTGTCTAGGCGTGTATTTCTCGGGTTTTTGCTTGAATGCATAGACAATTGGCTTATGGTCGGTGTACACTATGAATGTCCGACCCTCTAACGCGTGGCGAAATTGTTTAACCGCAGAATAAATAGCTAATAACTCCCGATCATACGCGCTATATTTACGTTGTGCAGGCGATAAGGATTTCGAATGAAAAGCAAGAGGTTGCCACGAATTTCCTTCTCGCTGCTGTAACGTTGCGCCTAACGCGAAATCCGACGCATCCACTATAATCGCGAGTTGCGGGCGAACAGATGGATGCGCTAATAGGGCGGCATCTGCTAAGGCGTTTTTTAACTTTTCTAGCGCGATGTCTGCTTCTGGGGTCCAATGAAGAGGAGAATTACTTTGCAATTTTCGACCTTGAAGCAATTTATTGAGAGGAGCTTGTACTTGAGCGGCGTTAGGAATGAATCTTCGATAAAAATTAACCATTCCTAGAAAACCACGCAATTGTTTTACTATACCCGGCTTCGGAAAGTTTAGAATGGCCTGTACTTTACTGACTAACGGTTTTGTGCCTTGACTATTTACAGTATACCCGAGCAATTCAACTTCATCCACGGCGAGTACACATTTCGTGGGATTGATTAAAATTCCATATTCGTCTAAACGGGACAGGAGTTTTCGAATATGTTGCTCGTGTTCGGCTTCGTTATCCGACGCGATTAATACATCGTCGATGTACGCGTAACAAAAATCGAGTCCTCTTAAAACCGTATCCATGAAACGTTGGAACGTTTGTGCGGCGTTTCTTAAACCGAACGGCATAGACACGTATTCGAACAATCCAAATGGCGTTGTTACCGTGGTTTTCGATACATCATCGATATGCGGAATAGGGTAACGATCCGGTATTGTTCTAGCATTTAACGCGCGGTAATCTCCACAGGGTCGCCATCCGTTGTCTTTCTTCTGAACCATATGCAGGGCGGAGGCCCATTGGCTCTTAGAAGGTCGTATGTGGCCCTAGGTCATTAAATTTTCGAATTCTGTCCGTGCGATTTTAAACAATTCCGGAGATAATCGGCGCGGTTTACAGTATGTCAGTGGCCCGGGGGTTGTGTGAATATAGTGCACTACGTTATGCATAACATCACGCGAAATTCCTGTAGGCCGTACTATCCTAGGAAACTCGGCTAATAACCGGTCGTAAGGAGAATTTCCGACGATTGTTTTTGCCGATTGTACCTTATCTCTAATTACTCTACCCGCAGAAGTGAGTGACGTTGTCCGATCCAGAAGTCTTCGTCCTTTCAGATCCACCAGGATTCCGTAGTGGGTTAGGAAATCGGCTCCGATGATGGGTTTCGAAACGTCGGCGATGACGATCTTCCACGGGAACGCTCGACGTAGTCCTAGGTCCAAGTTGAAGGTCCTCGTGCCATAGGTGCTGATGATTGACCCGTTAGCCGCAAACAACTCGTACGTCGTTTTCACGACTCGGTCCTTGACACGCGTGCGAGGGTACACGCACAGATCCGAGCCTGTATCGAACAGGTACTCTAGTTCTTCCACTCGGTCTTCGACGAATAAGCGGCTAGTCTTTGGACCGTCACTGATTGCCGCACTCAGTGGCGTATTTCCGCGTTTCCCGACACATAATTACACGGCGGGCGACACCTCGTAGAGTTTGTAACGCGTAGTAAGGCGCGAACGCCGTGATTTAGTATCGCCGCCGGTAGAGGGCGACGACCGCGACCGCGACCGCGATTCCCGCAGGAGAATCGGCGCCCACGGTAATATATACATATAAGACCAAGCCGCGGGCCCACTCTCCGGAGAGCACCAGGCAAGCGAGCGTCCGATTGCGAACCGTACAAACCGCACCGACTAAAGGTAACCGTGCCAGGCTCTCTTGTATTTTTGTATCCCTATACTTTCTCCACGGAGGGCACCAGAACGAGTGCGGAAGCAGCGCTCTGGGGCACACAGACTCCGAATCCACCGACCCGGCGTCGTAGCTCGTTCTACGAAACGCGGGTCATCCCGACCGCCGAGGAACACGGAGTTCGTGTCCTCGGGCCCCCACGGTCATCCGCCAGGGAAGGGTCGCGAGCGGATCGCAGCGGCCCGACCTCAACATCGGCAAAAGGTGTAACTCCTTTTCCTGCGCTCCCCATACCCACCGCGAAGTATTGTACATAGCGATTAGATATAAGCAGTGTGCGTTTTGCGTTCCGTCGATTTCGCATTCCGTGTTCCGCGTTCCGCGTTTTGTAAAATAACCCCGCGTTTAGTCTATAAGCCGCGTTACTCCGGACTGAACCCCGGACAGCCGACTAAACATCGGCAAAATAAATAGAGACAGTTACAAGTTTTTTTCGAATTTCTTATGGAACCAACAGATCCTTTTACTAGACGACGATTTTTCCCGTTTTGCACTATCTGATCGCGATCGATGACGATAGCCACTCTTCGAACGATCACGCGGGCGCGACCTTGATAATTCCGCGATTTCGAGTTCCAGATTTTCTAATCGTTTTAACAGTCTTTCTGAAATCGAGTCCCCCTCTACACTCGCGACCTGCTTCTTCGCGGTTCCCTCGTGAATTTGATCCGCGATCTCAGCGAGCTTGTTAAGCGGAAGATCTGCTTGCCCTGTTACGATAGCGCGCGTCATGGCCGGCAATCGCCCTGACCATAATGTACGCAGGAAGTCGTCCGACACCGTCGTTCCCGCTAGATTTCTCATGTACCGTAGAAATTGGGATGGCGTCCTGTCGCCGATCTCTTTCTGCTCCAACAACTGTCGAATTCGTTGAGTCTGTGACGTCGACAAAGGCTGGACCAGTTCCTTCTTCAGCGCTTCGTATTTTCCCGTCTCCGGGGGATCAGTGCAAATATCCTGCACCTCTAGGAGATATTTTGGCTCCAATTGCGACATAACAAAGTAGAACTTCATGCTATCCCCCGTCACCCCGTTTACGTTGAACTGAGCCTCGATCTGATTAAACCAGATCGTGGGTTGCTCAGGCCAAAACGGAGGGATTCTCATCCCAACACGACTCATTTCCGGCGCGATCTCTTGATCCACGGACGAACTACCAGCAGACGTTGCGGCCTTTTTACTCATGGTACTTTTACTCGCGAACGATAACACTCAACTCACGACTTGCAGTAGCAATCACGTCAGCGGTCACCAATTTAGGAGTTGGTGAGGATGAGTAAAAGTCTATAAGTTAGCGGAACGATGAAGTCTTTATTTTAGAGGTAGGTGTTTACTTCGGATGTCTTTTCTCAACTGTGTCGTTCGCGCCCTTAGCGCGTTTCTTCTAACGCACACGACACCCTTGGTGGAGGTGTCTCCAAACGAAAAATTGGGCAATGTAGCGGGATTTCCCAATGACCACTTACCTCTCCCCTGCACGGTCAGAGACCGCCAGGCCCGGAACCGTGATCCCTTTGGAAATCCCCGGTTTACGATGCCGTACGTAGCTATTGAGACCGTTGACGAAAAACTACAAAACATACCTAAAGAAAATCTAACGGTATCCTCAGAAATAGCTTTCTCGACCGTATACCTCGCAAACCGTGCTGACCTTTGACGCTTACTAATGATCACTTAAAATCACTCGGCCAGCCGCTACACGCTAATTGGCGGGATAATGTAAGTATTTCAATAAAACAATAATTAATCATAAATAATACATAAAGTAGTAACTAAAAATATATCTTGATTTATGGTCAATAAATAAATAATAATATAATTGTTTAAATAATAATTTATAATGATTTGTTTTCGATGTATATTCGGCATCTCTTTCTAGCTAACGCGCGCGCCATCGATCGGCAATCTAATTTAATAATTTAACAATGTGCAGTCGGTAATCGCGGTCGATAATAAAAATAAAAATATTCGTATATTAGGATTTCCCTACTTATCTACTTGTTTGATCTTCATTGCGGACTGTGGACGTTACACATATGTATATACAGGGTATCCCGCGACAGGTGTTACTCCCGGAAAGGGGTGGTAGAGGACGTCATTCTGAACAAGATTTTCCTTTGCAAAAATGGGGTTTGAAGCTTCGTTTTCAAATTATTAAGGAAAAACACGGACCAATCAGAGCGCAGGGATTACGCGCGCCCAGAAGCGAGAGCGACAGCTTCGAGCCTTGCAGCTAGGCGCGATCATGATCAAGTGCCTTTGCCGCGGAATAGTCTATCGTCTAACGAGAAGTCTTTACATCGAAACTCAGTTAAATAATGAACAGAATAATTGAAAGTAGTCTTCAATTACTCATTCCTTATGAAGGAGGAACAGAATTAGTTATGTGTAATTAATAGAAACCGAGCAAATTAAATTTCTGTAATTTTAAATTTACGCAAAACTTATTAACCATTAAAATAAGACTCACCAATTGTTTAAAAATAATTTTGCTTGATTGAAAATGGATCTTCGTAACTAGATCGTTCCATTTATCCTAACTATTCGTAAAAATAATACACAACCCACAATAGCTGATATCACAGCCGGTTCACTTCACTATTATTTTTTATTATCACTGTTCACTGCAATATTTTGTTGTTACTTTTCACTAATTTCCTAATGTAATAACGATGGATGAACAAGCGAAGACGCGTGAACGATTATCCGAAAATAACTTCAGTGATTTTTTCTCTTTAATGTTTCGCTTCGAACGTTCTGTTCTAAACTGCCGATCGTGACTCCAAATGTGTCGAGTCTAAAGAAAGTAAGAATTCTGGACATCGTCTTCGGCCGTTCGGACCGTCCAGGCAAAGAATCATAAAACAATTAAACGTCTCCGTTTTGCTCGCTCGACGGTCGCTTCATAGGCGTCCGAGAAAAACCTTGTCCCTTTCCCTTTCTAAAAGGCAAAAACGGTTTTCGCCTTTTTATAAGGAGAGGCATACTCTCACTTTCGTTCGAATGTCAAACGTCCTTGTTGCAAGGGACTGTTGTCTAAATTTCCAGTCGAAGATGTTCATCGCGTTGCGTTCGGCAGTTTAGGACAGATCGTCGGGTGTTCAACATCAAAGAGAAAATAAAAAGTCGCTAAAATTATTTATGAATAATCATTCACGCGTTTTCATTCGCGTTCTTTATCTGTGATTATTTCATTAGGAAATTAGTGAACAGTGGTAGCAGAATATTACAGTTAGAAATACCAATTAGAAGTAACAGTGAAGTGAAATGAGTTCATTGACTAGGTTGTGACATTAGATACTGTGCAGTGTGTCTTTTTACAAAATATTTGGATCGATGAAGTCACGAAAACACAATTTTACTGGAACAGTATTATTTTTAAACAATAGGTGAGTCTGATTCAAATTTGCTTATCGCGTATTCACCAAAAATGGATAACTGTTCTGTTCATTATTTAACAGAGTTTTGTCGTAAGGGCTTCTTATTAAACGTTTAGACTGTCCCGCCACATAGGCACTTGATCGGGACACCCCCGTTTGGACGTCGACCGATTGGACGCGTCCCGATTGGACGGTCCCGATTGGACGCATTCCAATTCGAAGCGGTAAAAATTGGACGCGTTCCAATTCGAAACGGTGCCGAATGAACCTAATATAGCCTAACTTAACCTAATGTGTCCAATAGGCATCGCATCGAATTGGAACGCGTCCAATTTTCACCGCTTCGAATTGGATCGCGTCCAATCGGGACCGTCCAATCGGGACGCGTCCAATCGGTCGACGTCCAACTGGGACACCCCCCACTTGATCGCGTTCGCGCTCAGCAGCCAAACTCGAAGCTGTCACTCCCGCTTCTCGGCGCGCGTAATCCCTGCGCTCTGATTGGTCCGTGTTTTTCCTTAATAATTCGAAAACGAAGCTTCAAACCCCATTTTTGCAAAGAGAAATCTTGTTCAGAATGACGTCCTCTACCACCCCTTTCCGGGAGTAACACCTGTCGCGGGATACCCTGTATACATGTAGATGTCACAATGTCAGGAAGTTCTTCGATGCAATCTGCAGGCACCTCTGGCATTAAATGAATGACGCGAAATCAGTTATTTGAAATAATGCTGGAATACAAGGGTGAAAATATTAATAACAAAATCGAGTATTTTCACTCAAGAAAATTACTTGGATGAAGAACGCCGAAAATTATAGCATAAATTATCGAATTGAAAATATGAATTAAACTATAAAGAAGAGACATTTAAGACAAAATATAAGAGTTGATTAGAAGGAACAGTGGAACTTCCTATTGCGAATTCTCTACCTGAACGGCCAATCAAATCTTTCAGCGATTTGACTGAACGTTCTAAACGCCGAAGAACAGCAAATATTTGTTCGAGTAACCACCAAGAAGGAAAATTACAACTACCATTCATTAAAGCACTTTCCATTTTTATTGATGCTCAGTTGTCCAGAGAGCAATATGAAATCATCAGAAGAAGCAACAAAAAGTTATATCCATGTTATTCGATACTGCATAAAGCATAAAAAGAATGTTATCTCATTCGCGAATCATATTCAGTAACTGCAACTAGTGGTGAAACAAATTTATATGATTTATGAGATCATACTACTACTTACCTACTATTATCCACAGAAGATGTACTAAATGGTTTAACGGATGATGAGTGCACTGCATTGGAACTAATAAGCAAATGGGGTTGTGACGGATCGCAATTGTGATTCCGATGCAAACATATTTCAAAGTTCTATGGTACCTCTGCAGTTAATTTGTTAGAGAAAAAAATAATCGTTTGGCAAAATCCAACACCTTCTTCTCCTCTATATTGTCGACCGATTCGAATAAGATTTATTAAAGAATCAGCTGACATTACTAATGAAGAAGTTCAATACATAAAAACAAAAAGAAATATCTTGAAAGAAACAAAAATTGAGAAAAATAGGTTCATATCTGTTAAACATAAAATGTTATTTACAATGATCGACGCAAAGATATGCAATGCTGTAATGAGTACGACATCAACAATGAGGATCTACATATGCGGAGGTACATCCAAAAACTTCAATAATTTATCAGCAACACGAGAAGTTTGTCCAGAATTACTGGAGTTTGGTTTATTTATCCTACACGCCAGAATAAGAATATTTGAATATATACTACACCTATCATATAAATTACCGGTTAAGAAGTGGCAAGTAAGGACCAAAAATGAACAAAATATAACAGAACAAAGAAAACAAAATGATTCAAAATAAATTTAAAAGCGAAATGGGAATCATTGTTGATGTGCCGAAGCCTGGTTTCGGAAATACAAATGATGGAAATACAAACAGAAGATTTTTTTCGAGCCATGAGCTGTCGGCAGCAATAACAGGAATTGATGCACAATTGATACATACAGGGTGTCTCACAACTAGTGTAGGTCCCGGAAATGGGGGGTAGCTGGCGTGATTCTGAACAAGATTTCCCTTTGCAAAAATGGGGTTTGAAGCTTCGTTTTTGAGTTATTAAGGAAAAACAATGACCAATCAGAGCGCGAGAATACCGCGCGCCCAGACGCGAGAGCGACAGCTTCGAGTCTGACGGCCGATCGTCATTGTGAACAAGCGTATCGATACCGCGTCGGTATAACAGGAATCTATTAGGTGAAAGTTAAATCCAATAACGAATTAACAAGTTAAGAATAATATTAAATTCTTCATTATTCTTAAATAGGAGATAAACCAATTAGTTATTGTTTATCCCGACAAAGTATATCGTATTTATTTTATGCTTTCGAATAGGAATAAAGAATAAATTCACGAAAATTAATTTTGTCAACTATTCTGATGAAGCAAACGAATAAATTCACGTTTCAAAACGAATGAGTACCTTGTCTATGAAATGAGATAGAACTGGAATTGAATATGTAATGCAGTAACTCACTGAAGTCAAATAAATCAATTCCTGCGTACGTTAAATTTTAAAAATGCACAAACAACTTAAATAAAACTTACCCATTGATCCATGAAAAAATTAGCTTCGATAAAAAATATTTGTGTCACCGGATAGATTTACCGATCAGAGCATCAACAGCTGATGTCCTGGCAGGGTCAATGAACTCTCAATTTATTTCACTGTCTTTCTAATAATCGCACAACATAAGCACGACCGGTAAACGGACCGAATGAAAACGCGTGAACGATTATTCATAGATATGTATGTGTAACGATACTGTATATTCTCATTATAAGGTATCCGAATTCAGGAATCGATATTATGTTATATTTTATTAGGAGACATTGTTGAACGGGCCACGGATTTCGGTTTCGTTCTCGATCGCGAGGCGTACGTCGCAAACGGTTACTACGCAACGGCGATCTGTTGATCGACTACGGTGTCGATAGACAGTCATCGTTTATAGTCGAAAGACACCGGCCGAAATAAAATACATCGTAGTTTTTATCGAAAATTCCGCTTTCTTGTTTTCAAGGCAGTATCGTTAATATTATTTATGAATATTCGTTCACGTGTTTGGCCGATTTACGCGTTGGGCTCACAGTGACTAATTAGTGAAAAATGACAGGGAAAAGTGATAATGAAAGCTAATAATGAAAGATGACAGTGATAGGTGACAGTGAAGTAAATTGAGAGTTTCTGTGTGGTGATTTATTTTTTCTAACCGGTAAGGATCGGTAGATCGACCCGGTGATAGAGATGCATTTTCATCGTGACTATGTGTATTTGCGGTTCAATGGGTCAGTTACATTTAAATTCGTTAATTATTCGATTGAAATTTTTATTTGTTGAATGGAAAAGTTATTTAATTTTTCAAAAACGAGAATTTGTCCTTTTTCATCATCACAATATCTAACGAGAATAATTTTCCATATTTTATCTATTATTTCTTTGCAATAACGAATAAACGTATCGAATAAATTCTATTTATTCTGATAGGACTACTTTCTTTATTTCTTATCCATTAATGAATGATAATTCAACAATAATCAAGATTTTGTTATTCGTTTTTCGATGTAACTTTCATCTAATAGCTTCCTATTATACCGACGCGGTATCGATACGCTTGTTCACAATGACGATCGGCCGTCAGACTCGAAGCTGTCGCTCTCGCGTCTGGGCGCGCGGTATTCTCGCGCTCTGATTGGTCAGTGTTTTTCCTTAATAACTCAAAAACGAAGCTTCAAACCCCATTTTTGCAAAGGGAAATCTTGTTCAGAATCACGCCAGCTACCCCCCATTTCCGGGACCTACACTAGTTGTGAGACACCCTGTATATAGATTAAAAATAATATTAGAGGTTATTTCAAGTGGAAAGAAAGTAAATACTAACAAATTTGCAGTATATGCCAAGGCTACTACAGTAATGTATGTACAATTATATTCATGGCATCCTATTAGCCCAACTCTGCACAAAATATTCATCTATGGGCCCATCAGTCGTCCAATTTATTTTCGTGTATGCAGACAAAACCATGCGAAAAAACGTAGCCGAGAGTCGTATAATATTGTTGCGACGTGAAACTAGCGTCACAATATTGTGACGTGAAGCTGGTCTTGACCACGATCTGAAGCTGCTAGAGGAAGTTGTCAAGCGGGACGAGCGCGATCGAGTGGTCAAGATTTCCGGTAGCTTGGAGCAACCGCGCTGTTTGAAATGAGAACAGCGCGAGCATTCGAACCGAACAGACGTGTCCTCCTAATACAGTCTTTGTTAATCAATTTAAATAAATGAACGTTATTTACTTCGATTTGTGTTGATTACTGATAATGGCGAGTACCGAAGAAACCCCTCGGCGCAACAATATATTCGCTCTCTTTTCTCGCTAACTCGCAATTCTCACAAAAGACTGTCCTTTCCTCACGCATCCTTCCTAAATATACCAATCACTCACTCACACTCATATACACAGATTTTGCAGTTATCGCTCCTAATATTTCGCTCTCGCTCTTATTTTTATTCGCACTCTCTTTCACTCGCTCTCTCGGTCATTCACCTGTCGCTTGTTTATACTTTCGGTGATCGACAGTTGATCGGCAGCCCTAACAACAGCTAGTGTTTGCATTTCTTTTGTCCGTTTCTTTATTTGTTCCTAACTGTCGCGTCGTTCGAACTTTAACGGCTTCACTTCCTACATTAATTAACACAATATTAAGTAATTGATAGAAAAATGTAATAAGATCAGTTTGTTAAACAGCAACGACATCTTTGCGTTATCTGGTCCACTAAGTTAACTGAGCATAATTATTTGTATCGACCTTTCATTTGGTTATGAGATTGCGCATCACGAATATGAATATGATATAGTTTATAAACCCGGAAAAGTTAATTCTAACGCTGACGCTGTGTCTAGGAATCCAATTGAAATGAACTCCAAATCAGTCACAACTGTCGAAGCTTCGTCATCTTCATTTCCATCCACATTTTCATTTTCTAATCCTTGTCCGAAGCGTCATCAAAAGGTAATTGTTGCCGGCAGCGATCTACCGGTTGAAGATTCTGAAGTGGATGGGAACGCTCATCTAAATAGGGAAATAGCATCAGTATTAGTTATGAACAAGCAAATTAAGACTAATAATGCGGAAAAAGAAATTAATTTAACAAGTGATTCAAATAATGAAGAATATTTTACTGTTGATGTAGAAGAAATAAGTAGCAATAGCAATAGTTGGATTTTGGATCAAGTAAATGTTGTGAACTCACCCCAAGTCGGAAATCAGAAGGACAATTGTGATATTATGATTTTTGAGCCACCAACTCCAGCACCGATGAGTGAGGAATACGATGGTCCAAAATGTCATTCTGTTCAATTTTCAATACCTGTAAATAATGGGCAGACATTCATTTAGTCCCGACAATGATGGGGGAATTAGTTATCCTGGTGAAAAGAATGAGAAGTTCTTAGGCGGAAACTAGTTCTTAGTTGGGGAATTAGTCATCCCGGTGGAATGGTTCAGGAATTGTACCTCGCTGGTGGGGTGCGAATGTCAAAGCTTTTTTCATGAAACAGATGTAAGTACACGGGCCATAATTCAAACTCCTTCAACAATAGTAATTGATAATAAATTCAAAATTCTTCTATCTTCCAAACATTCAAACCCATCTTTTTAGATTCAAAGCATCATCTTTTTATGAAGCAGGATAATCTGAATCATTTTCTTTCTCTTGATCATCAAGTAATATCTCAGATTGCAAAGAATTTATTAACTTATAATGTGGGAAGTGAAAACGGTTAGATAAGATTCGAAACAGCCGTGGGTGAAGATTGAAAAAATATAACAAACACAGTCGGCGGCCAACGATTCGGTCAGTGACCGAGCGTTGGTAATAAACTAAAAAGGTGTTAGGAAGCACGTGCTGCTTGTTACAGATCGGTAACCCCGGTCAGCTGTTTATCTAAACACGACAGTTACCGGCCTGGCAAACGGCAAATTAGCGGAAAACGGGAGGACGGTCACCTCCGAATATTTATATATTCCGCGGGCGAACGGTAGAAATGACAATCGCGAAATAAAAGGCGATAACGGGCGAACCGCGGCGTGTCACGGCGTATTTAGAAGGCAATAATAAGTTAGAAGTCGGCGTTAACATTAAATTAGAATTAGGGATAGTGTGTAAGATTTTGTAACTTAGAAATAAAGATAGGATTAAAGAACTTTGCGCGGGCTAAATCAATCAATGCACCACCACTCTCACATCTTATCCTACAATAATAACTTTTCTCTTGAGCAAATTAAAAAGCATAATTTCAACATTGTAGAAACAATGGTTTTTTCTAATACAAAATATCTTACCTTTCACCTCTTCGTAAAAACTTGTTCAGATGAACCAGCAAATTTTGTTAATCTTGAACCTTCAATAAGTTCACTTAATCTTATGGACTCTTTAGATGTCAAAAGTATTAGTGTATCTAAAAATGACAATAATATTGAACCAATCAGTTGGAATTCCATTGAATATCTTTTAAAGGAAAAACTAAATAATTCCAAATATATAATTACTGTTTGCACAGGAGAAGTCACAATTCCATTTTTTAATTCAGGGTCCCCTTATTATTAAAGAATTTCATGAATCAATTGTAGATAGTCATTTAGGTGCAAAGAAACTTTTTAGACGAATTAGAGAAGCTTTTTACTGGAATTTTACATTAATGAAGAAGGAAATGAGAGCTTTTGTTTAGTTTTGCCCTAGTTGTCAGAACAATAAAATTCTCTCAGCAAAAATTGATACCCCCAAAACAGCTTTTGAAAAGGTACAGGTGGATATTGTAGGACATTTACCTATAACAAGAAAAAGAAATCGATACTTATTAACTCTGCAAGACAATTTTCAGCGCATTTCATCCCCAATCCTTGGGATCATTTGAATGAGCACATCGTGTTTTTGTACATTATGTAAAATATTATTGTACCAATATTTTCGTTATTCTTTTGTTTTTTTCTCTCTCGCGCGTCAACGTTTCGCCTCAGCAGTCTGTCGCCTGATGTCAAACCGTACACGTGTGTATAATCATAATTATAATAAAGTTTTTAACAAGTACCTTTAAAAGTTCATATTCTACTTGTTTATCAAGCAGTTGTCCGATTACTTTTACTAATAATAAGTCATTTATTGATATTGATAAAAACATAGAATTTATTTTAAAAATTTACATACATTGTATACTAACAATTTGTTGGATAACCAACGCGTACAAACAAATTATATCGCAAACACTACATACTCATCCCCATACAAACATACTAATCGAAACGATTTCTAATCCTTACTCATCTTGAACCTTTAAACCCATCCTGAGTCACACTGTCCCTTGACCACCGTCTCTACCTCAACCTATCTCCAGCAATAGTATATAAAACCTCGCAATATTGAAAAATGTCAGAAAGAGTCTAGTACTTAGTTGACCCACTAAAGCTGTACGAGTTTTCTTAAAATAAAGTGTGTTGTCAATTCTACCGGAATCCAACAAATTGTTAAACAATATAATGCCTCATTTTTAGCTCACAAAAATATTCACACTGCTCTTCTCTTTCAATTATATAACGGAATGTAGGGTTGTAAAATAATTGTAATATTAAATTGCATAAATGTTTTGTTGTATAACGTTTTAATCATGTGGACATATTATTTATAATTTTTGTTAAATACTTCACACTTACAGAGCTTCATTCCTCCCCGAAATCTTTGTTTTAACCCTATAATTGAGGAAATTGGAGTTTTCCGAATTTTTCTGTTTATAGATACTCGATGGGATTATGATTAGGTGACGGGGGGAGGGGAAGGGGGTAGTGAGAACTTTAGGATACTTATAAAGTAAAAATTACTGCACAAATCGTGTCATGTGTTTCGGATCGTTGTCTTGATCAAATTTAAGACTACTTGAAATGCTCATTTTATTTGCACTTTCAATTCAATTGTTCTTAAATAAGCTTAAATAAATCTGTGGACATACTGCCCTAAACCATTATGCTACCTGGAATAGCCCGAAAGAAACCATTCACTAATGACACGAATAAAAAAAGGCGATTCAGCTTCATGAAAGAATTCATTTTCAAGGATGAGGCATGATTGAAAAATGTTTTATTTGCTGATGAAAGGAATTTTAATCTGCACAATTCGGATAAAACAATCACGGTGCAGAGAAAGCCGAATAAAGAGTTTTATTGCAAGAAGGGAATCGCTGAAGAACAAAAACTAAAATTTAAAGCGCATAGGTTCTTGTATTCATTGTGTATGGTGGAGTAGAAGCAAATTTTAAAATAGCTTTAATAAATAATAGTGAATTACGATTATTTAAACATATTGACATTTATTTAAATAAAGATCCGTAAAAAAACAGGCCTCCTGTTCGTAGATCAGTAATGTAGTTCTCATTAAATAGGGAAATACAAACGCTACACAACCGAGGAAACCGTAGGTGGCACATACAATTTTTTTTATCACTGACGCTTCAAGAAGAAGTCGTACAGATGTGAGCCGCCTTGTTCCTACAAGGTGTTCCGTGTTGTACCATGGAATAACATTAACTTAATATTTATGGGTATCCAGTCTTGTTTCGGATATTTCGTGAACACCAGTTCACTCGACGAGCCTTTGTCTCAGAGGTTCGCGTGATAAGCATATCACTCAGCGACATTCGCCATCAAGACAACTTTTGTTACGTACAGGGCGAGAATCAGTGACGGATAATGTACCGACAGTAGGCAATTTTGATTTACCGACAGGGGGTAACCTCGATTTATCAACGAATGATAACTCCCTTTGATCGACGATCAGTAATTCTAGTTTATCGACTTTGGTAGCCCTATTTTACCGACAGGCGGTATCTTTAATTTACCGACGGTTAGCAGACACGAATTACCGACATATGATAAAGGTACGTAACGAACGGCAGGACCTGGGATGTCCCGGAGCGGCTTGAGAAATCGCAGGATGTAATGAGGAATTAATTAAAGATGTTCCCGTATAATGTGGGGACCGCCAAATCAGTGAGAGGTCAGGCAGTCGAAAACACGGCTCTACTGACTTCGTGATCTGGTTAGAGGCTTGGATAGGCGACAAGGAGGGTTTAGAAAATGGTAGAACACTCGGAAACCTGTATACTAATTTATTCAGACTGCTTATAAATGTGGTGCATGTGCTCGCACCATTCGTACAAATCGAGGGGAGCAGAACCGCGGTGAATTTCCTCGTGGTTTTTTATGGAATGTTAGTTGTTGATTTACTTTGACCGCGGTGTCGGTGTCTAATGTTTCTAACGGTAAAGGAGAAGGAACTCTCTCGTCCTCCTCATTACTGGAGATAACAATCAAATCGATTTTGCGGTCCTGCTTCAATATGATGAAGGCTTCGCAGACTGGAGAACGATTACGCTCTTGTTCGGCGGCCTTTGCAATGTCTTACTTTTGCTGTCTCTTGTTGAGCGTCTTTGTACGGGTACGGTTTGGGGATTTGCGCGGCTGTGTAAGGATAAAATGTTTAACTAGAATTCTGGAAGTAGGCTTGTAAAAGTACTAGGCCAGGTTGCTTACGTGAACCTGTTCCATATTTGAATTCGGTGCGCCGAATTATGTACAGCCACAACACACTTGCCTGACTCAGTGGCAAAGAAGAGCCGTCACTGAATACCGGCAGTCAACCGGTAGCTATGAGTTAGTTTGACCAGGTATGATAAGCCAGGTGACCCGTGGGCTCTGGATGCCAAATCAGCAGTAAGATCAAACGTAAGGGGCGTTTGGAGCTACCCTAGATCCAAAAGACGGATTCTTTTTTTTATTTCTTATTTTCGGTATGCAACCGAATCTCTTTCAGAAATTAGAAAAATATCGGATGGCGACTGAGACGAGCCTATTGATCACGTATTAACGATTGTGTGTCCTGATTGTCTAGACCAGTGCTCGGAATTAGTTGCACATTTCGGGCTGATTCCTGAGTAACCGCCTACTGTACCCCTACTACTGCTCTAGACTCGACGGTCTCACGACAGATATGTCTGGATCCATCCGTGATTCTAAATTTCCTTGCACTGTCAATACTTTTTATTTTTACAGATCGTTGGCAATCAACATCATATTTTGTGATTTATATTTTTTACATTTATCATTTGTTAATGTTACGATTATTGAAGCAGGCCCCATGTGACTGACAGGATATCTCAGGGGACCATTAGATAGCGTCGTAAATTCCAACATGGCTGCCGGTTTCGTTTTCGAAGTGCTGTTTGCTGTTGAAGTGGGAGACGTGCATCTTTTGGTGGCTTCTCCTCCTAATCTATTTTTCTTTGGTGACTTTTTCTTTGGACTAACAGTAGTCCATTCACTATTCTTATCTACCTCCATGATGGAAGATATCAACTTCGGCCCCGTTTAATGTGTAACAGTGACACTACTTCGATAAAATAAATGGAAAACTGAGTCAAGAGGTCTATTGCAAGTTTATTGTATAAAAATGAGCAATTGAATCGTAATACTTTAAAAAATCACACCGCGTATTTTAAAATTTAACGTTTAAAAACAGATTGATCTTTACTTGATGAAAGCCGACGAGAGAATGGCATGTTCGTAGGATTTTGTTTCTTGGATGACCGTTATAAAAATGACACGGCTCGCCGTCGCGTGACCGATAGTTTCTTGTCTTTGCCGAAAAATGCGTTGCGACCAAACAATATGCTTAATCTAAATACAATCAGTCTTTAGACAGTGTCTCTTATAATCTACCTACTATGTACTACCAAACAATACAAAAACATCCAAGTACATTCATATCTCCAAATATCATCATACTTTGTTAGAAATAGGAAAATAAAGGTAGGGGTAAATCCGCGTTAATTACGACACAATACTAGGTAAAAGAGGTTTTTATTCGTAAAGGCCGTATTAACGTCGGAAATGCGTCCAAAAGACTAACGCTATGGGTCTGTCCTTCTCGTCGCCTTCATACCCCGACGGAGTGGGGGGGGTGTCGACGGACATAACGCAGACCCATCCTTGAGCCTTCGCCTCGGCGCACCGTAATCTTTGCCGACGCCTTACAACTTATTACAAATAATTCTAATTGAAACTGTAGCCATAATTTTTTCAAAATGCGGGATAAGGATTTTGGAGTTGTAGGATTAAGGAGATCTGGAAAAACAGGATTTATCGTACAGGTTAGGACTGGATACAGGAAGGTTTGTACATAAGACAATTCTTTTCTCTCTCTCTCTCTCTTTCTCTCTCTCTCAAAATCGCATGGCTACAAGTTCCTACTTGACTCTAATCAACCAGGTGTCCAGGAGTAACTCTGTTCTCTCCCGTTCGAATGGCGTCCAGGCGTTTTCTCCGAACTGTTCATAACGAACGGGCGACCAGGAGTATTCTCCCGTACTCTCCTGTACTTTACTCAGGGCGTCCAGGAGATGCTCTGTCCTCTCTCGACCGACAGGCGTTCAGGAATATTCACCGAACTCTCCATGTCGGACGAGTGTCCAGGAACAAACTCCCGTACTCTCTCCCTATTCTCCAGGCAGGCGTCCAGGAAGGTTTCGCCGTACTCTCCTGCCGGAGTCTTAAACCTTTTAACCATCTCCAGGCGGGCGTCCAGGAATTGTCGCCGTACTCTCCCGCCGGAGGTTCTCTTTTACTCCAAGCAGGCGTCCAGGAATTATCGCCGAACTCTCCTGCTGGAGTTTCCCTTCTAACTACTCTCCGAGCAGGCGTCCAGGTATTATCGCCGAACTCTCCTGCCGGAGTTATCCTACTAGCTACTCTCCGAGCAGGCGTCCAGGTATTATTGCCGAACTCTCCTGCTGGAGTCCCTAACCATCTAAAGCTTTCTCCAGGCACGCATCCAGGTATTATCGCCGAACTCTCCTGCCGGAGTCCCTAGGCTAGTCCAAGAGCGGCCGATGGTCCTTATCTCGTCCTCTCTCTCAGACTGCCAAATAGGCCGGCTCCTGTCGCGAGCCTCTAATTTATATTCGCCGGTTGCTATCGCGCGGCCGCGCTATCAACAGTTCGTCGGTAAGTTCGCTGTTTCGCGGCTCGCGGCTTCGCGTGACGCGCCTTGTCTCCCGCTCCGCTGAGCAGCCTACAATCTTACGCGTCTCGATGCAATTCGATTATTCTAGATCTTTCGCTTCTCTAGAATTTTCACGACGCTATATAATATTTCACTCGCTTTCTCTACTATTTCTAAGGGTCTGCTAATGGATTTTACGTCAGATTTTCCACGAATCATTCTATTTTATTCGGTCGCGTCTTTTACATCATTTTCGTACGCTACAAAACCAATTGTGTACATGAAATAACAAAAATTGGCTTATAAACACTGTTTCTTAACTAAATTTGAAGATTATGAAAATATAAAAACGAAAAAATTATCAAATGGGGGCTTCCAATTATGCTTCCGTAATTTGCTAATCATTACTCTTCTTTGATTGCTATATTTAGGACATGGTTTAAATCCTGCTCTGCATATGTGCACTCGCAAACTGGAGATTCCTTGATACCAACGTTATAATGGTCGGATCTACTTCTGCAAATCCAAACCACAAAGAAAAACAGGGTTTTCTACTAATCTCATAAAATTTTTGAAAATATTTTACTCCTGTAAACGTAATTTGTTAACTTTTGTTGTGCCCCACGTTGGGCGCCAATTTTGTAAACGTAATTTGTTAACTTTTGTTGTGCCCCACATTGGGGACCACTTTTGTAAACGTTATAATTATATTTATGGTGAATTTTGTCAGGTTATGCCCAAGTTGGGCGTATATGCGTAAGTGAACACTAAGTTAGTATAATTCAAGTTCTACTAAGGGTTTTTAATTATGTAAAATATGTAATAACACATACAAAAAAAAATATATTCTGTAAAATCAATATCGTTACATGAATGTCGAAATAAAGTGACACGCACACTTTGTTTGACACGGTATAGAAATCGTCAGTTCAATATGGAATGATCGCGTTATTTAATGAACAAATAGAGTAGACTTATTATCTGATGAGTTCTCTCCCAAACTATAATTCCGACACGCACGAAAATATCTTTTATATCAAATTTAAAGGATTTCAATAGATAACGCGCAATGGCACGTGGAAAGGAAATCGAATCTTATAAGAGAAATAAACTGGTAGTGTGATTCTGTCGTTGGAGTCAAAATCTCTGTGGAAAGTACGATTGAAGACCGTCGCAGCACCTTTTACACTCGTCCGATAAATCGGGGGAGTTATTCCGGTGGAGACACGCACGAAGTCAAAACCAGGTTGAGACACCTAAGAGTTTGTCAAGAGGAATTTAGTTGGGCTCAAGACTTCCTCCGATGCCGGACACCTAATTCTAACAATGCTAATCTGATCGTATTATTCGCGACGCGTATAGTACAGAAACACTCGGATCGACTTTGTCGAATAATTCGGGAAAAGTCAAATGGTGCCTGTACTATGAAGTTCATAAGCCAGTCCGAGAACAACCAGAAGATGACGGCAGGCACAATATGTGGGCTGAGCGACACTTCGGTTACCCAATTTGAGTATGAACTATGTTCGAACAAATTTACTTCCAAACAGTGAGACAGCAGTACCATACGGTCGTGTCCACCTCTTCACAAAGGCATTTGACTACAACCAAGGAGTGACGGCAGGGCACTTTTGTGAGCTGAGCGATACTCTGGTTGCTCAAACGAGTCTGTGAGCTGTGCTCCGATTAAATGTGGCAGAAACCATCCAATTCCACACCCGCGAGACTACCTCTCACAAGGGCACACAGGTACAATTAGAAGATACGGCGGGACACTTTACGTGGGCCGAGCGACACTTCAATTGCTTGTATGAGCCTGGGAGCTGTACCACGCCAAAATGTATAATTAGACGATCTCAGTCGCTATCTACAACTGTGGCATTACCGGCGATGACTACTTTTGAGAAATGACTCACCAACAACAATTACTCACCGTCTCCTTCTATTCAGCGAACTTTATACTTAAACGACTTTAGAAATTGAATTTATTATAATCACTATTCTTGTTTTGACAACTACGCTGTACACGACAAAAAGGACTTTTAATAATCGTATTCTAGCAGTGCCACAGTTCGGTTTGAACTTGTGACTCCTCGGTTTGAGGCGCGTATGCGTCGAGGGTAGATAGCCGGTTTGTCTATCTTACCAGATCGGTTTGACCTCTCGATCGCGTACCGTTTTCGCTGAATAGATTTAGAGAAATCCTTCTAGGTTCGCTTCCAGACGTAGAGTCTCGAAATTGATCCTCACATCGACCTCCTTCGATCGCCTTCGAGAAGGGATCGATGCGCACGCATAATTACCCTAAAGTGGGGCAAATACTCTAAGTATGTACCCCCGCGACTATGATCACGGCTTGTGCCTGGAGTACGGATATCCCTTCCCGTTGAGATAGATAAATACACAGGGTGTACCATTAATTATGTAACCCGCACGGTTACACTCCTTTAATTGAACCTTCACTTCTTATTGTTCCATCCGATCTATTACACATATCTACTTTATAAATCGCTCTGAGGTCTGTAAAAGGAATCTTTAAAGAATAATCCGACTGTTGAATTGTGGCTGATTTAGCTAAATCGTCGGCTTTCTCATTTCCGCTTATGCCTCTATGAGGTGGAATACATAAAAACGAGACCTGATTGCCCCGAGTTACAATCTCCTCGACTTTTCCTTTAATACTTAGAATGTAAGGGTTGGTGCTGACTGAACACTTCGTATTTTTCAAGTTTTGTAGAACACTCATTGCATCAGAACAAATAAGAACAAATTTGAAGTTTTCAGCCAATGCAAAATCCAGTGCCTTGGAAATCGCAAGTCTTTCCGCTGTAAATATTGAGCAGTTCTTGTTAACACTGTATAGCTCTGAGTGCTGGACACCCGGGCAGTATACATATAGCAGCTTCAGTTGAAGATCCACTCCCAGTTTTCGACCCATTAGTAAAAATACACCGAGATCCTTCATATTTTGTATGGACATGATTCCAGAAATCATTATTAGCTGAGGGGGAAGACTTGAGCAGTGTACCAAATGTGGTATCGCTACTAATTGTGGTTAGCTGAGTCGCATACTTAATTTTATTACAGGAGAAGTTATTATCAGAATATGTAATTTCCATGTATTCCGCATTTTGCCAGTCCTTTCGCACTATCTACTAACTTGTACTTTGAAACAATAGAAGGGCTCATATACTCTTTGACCAATACGGAGTTAGTTTTGCTGTGAGACTGACTTCTGCCATAAACTTTCAATCCACTTTTATCCCAGGAACTAGGTTTAATGGATTGAAACTCCTTGTCATCTCCTATCTTTTTCAATTGGAATGCTTTTTGTATGGAAACCTCCTTCAAAGCTGGGAAGTTTTCCTTAGTGACAATGAACCTGGATTGCTGAATAGTCTTAGACTTCTTATAGGCAAAGGAAATTCTTCGATCTCAGCTAGTGATTTTTTAGCCTCATATATACTAGCGTTATTATAGGCCATATAAACCTGTAATTCCCTATTGTAATTGTAATATTTGCACTCTTTATTAAATGCTGGGTGATCCATTGAGCAATGGTAGTATTTAGCATCTGATGCAGAATTGCATCCTTCTAAGGAATGTTCATATGAGCCACACCTTGCACATATAGCTGTAATCCGACAATTAAATTTAGTGTGCCCAAATGACAGACATTGGTAGCAACACTTAACTTTCTTTATGGAAGGTGTAACACGAATTCTGGTCAGTCCATATGCATTGATATACTCTGGAATGGTGTCTCCTTCAAAGGTAATCACCACAACATTGTACTGAACCAACTCCTTGGTACCATTGGCTTGATTAAAAAGCAATCCGTTTAATCTCTTAGCCTCTAATATACGACAAGGGGATTCAGCAAAATCCACAAGGTCTTGAACATTGTATTCAATGTCAAAATCCCTGACAATGCCCTGTCTCACAACTTTATGTCTAGGAATGAACTATTTTTTTGTCAAAGTTATTTGCATTGTCTTTGTGAGTAAAAACAACTTCTGCCCTAGAAAAAGCTAAAGGCTTCAGCTCTTTTGCACCACATGCTGCATCAAATACAATCTTCGTCAATTCAAGAATATTTTAAAATCTCTTACTTTTCACATATTCTTTCTTTTAAACAATTTCAACTGACGCAGCACCTAAATGAGAGTAAGGATAAGTTAAGACTGCAGAATCCACGCTAGTTGATGCTGTAATTACAGAATCTTTGGTTGGCTTTCTAATTTTACAGGAATGAACCTCAATTCCAGAAACAAGCAAATCGTTTTTTTTGCGTTTAATTGTCGATCCGGCAACGCTGAATCCACCATGATGGGGATTCTTTTGCGTTCCTTCCTCTACCTCCATGTTTGTTAGAAGCTGCCAGGCAACGCCATGTTAACTTCTTAATTTATTCTTTTCAATCACAATCCTGATATTAGTTTAAAATTTGAATTCACCTTGTCAAATTATTATATGAATACAACTAATCAGCACTTAATCCACTAACTAAACTACCAAAATTAATAGACCCCCAAGAAATCCCAAAAGGTCAATTTATCAACCGGAAGTCTCTCCATAACATTTGTATGTATGTATTTATTTAAGACCTTCAGCTCGATAAGAGCTCATTGGCCGGTTACATTTAAATATATTACATCAATTTTCTACATTACATAATTTTCTACATTTTCGTTTACATAAGCGAAAACATGAGTTTTGGACATATAAGCTTGAAGTAGTATGGTTACACTAAATGGATATGTTATATTGTTGTAGGAAACGAGAGATAATTTTTCATTCCTTGAGGAGCGGTTCTGCAAGGAACGTCTCTATGCACCAGGAGGGTTGCCAGCCCTGCTGCTTGAGTCCATTGATGAGTTCATGTTGGTGTAAATCCAGTCGGGGGCACTGCCAGAGTATATGATTGAGGTTTTCTTCCATAACCCCACAACGGCATAACGGGCTACTCACTAAGTTAACCTTATAAAGGGACTCATGTAGATTATTGTGGTTCGAACGAGCGCGGCAATCCCAAGAAGTGACAAGTCTTGGTAGATTATTGCCTGTGAACCATGGCTTTCTCTTCTTTGAATAAAAAGTCGAAAAGTACATGATACCAGTCGGTTTGGGGTGACTTGATTTTGCCTTATCATTCCAGTAAATGTCTGCCTTATCCCACATTTGCCTAGAAAATTCAATGTAGAAGTCTTGAGGAGGAAGCTGCCAGTACGGATGGTGACAAATTTCGGTTGCTCTTTTAGCCAGAATGTCAGCCTCTTCATTGCCCAGTAGGCCACTATGTGCAGGTACCCATAAAAACTTTAATTTATGGAGGAAGCAGTTGGACTCTTCAAAGATATTAACTTTCTCAAGAATTTCTCTTAAGTAATTGTGGTTGAGAGAGTTGCTGGGGTTCTGTAAGGCCATGATACAGCTCAGCGAATCGGTACATATATTGAACTTTCCACCTGGATAGTCCCTTGCCAAGTCCAAAACCCTGGATATAGCCAGGCATTCTGCAGTAAACACAGAAGCTTGAGCATTGATGCTCAGCATTTCTGCCGGACCCAGATCAGGGCAAGACCAGGCTGCTCCAGTGGAGATACCTGTAGGTGTTTTTGAACCACCTGTGAAAATTGGTGTTTGCCCAGGATATTTAGTAGTTATGATTTCAGTTAACGTAGAGTTAATGTCTTCTGTTTGCTTCAGGCAGAGACCAGATGTGTCACAGAGTTCTGGTAAAGAGGAGTGACCATGATAAAATTTATTCCAACAGTCAGAGGATTTTGCAAGAGAGGATCTTAAAGACCAGTTATCCTGAATAATACGGGTTAAGAGGTTGTTAGGTTATTGTTACGGATAGAAACAGCTTTGCGAGGAACGATCAGAGCAACTAAAGAACATACAGACGATCGAGTATAATTAGAGGTGTTTTCGGGGGCGGCTGATCAAAAGCAGCAGGTATGGGAGCCATGCCTCGAAGCCCTACGTGCACAGGGAAACCTGTGGCCGTATTCGTCGAGCACCATGAGTGTTTCGGCATGAAGAACATCACCATAGCACCGGGGGTATAGAATCCGCCCGGGAGGGGTGATGCTCACCATAGCACCGAGAGCCACACTGCTCGGGAGAGGTGAGAACCCGGGCGGGGGCGAGCTGGCTCGCCCCGCGTCCGGTTGGCTGTCTGCGGGATCGCTAGCACCCGAGAACAAAGAAATGATCAGTTAAAGAAACGGACACGTGCACGAGGCACGTGGCACGGACTCGGACTTTCCAAGTAAAGCGCAAATTAATAAGTATTTGATGCGGCCGCTGTATGTCGGCGAACCTGGTGCGCACTACGGCCAATAAGAAAGACATTCTTCGGCGACGTCTCCTGACGGGTAATTTTCAGAAACGCGTACAAAGGTGCGGACCGCTCCGTTTGATGGCGGATACCGGCAAGTGGCCGGCGAGCCGCCGGTGTCGGCACGCGGCTTAGCGACGTGGCGGCTCGGCCGCAGAGGGCGAGCGGCGTAGTAGAGTTCGGCGGTTCGGCCGCACAAAGATGGCGGCGTGACAAAGATCGGCGGAGGGCGCGCCAACGGTTCCTCCAGGAATCGGCGTGGTTGCTAGGAGACGTCGTAGGGGAATGTCCGATATAAAATGCGGGAGGGCCCCGAGGCCCTCACTTATGTTTTGGATTTACATAAACGTACTGCGTAATCTCGAATATATCGAACCCAGCGAATAAACTGTTCAATAATTATTCAGTCTAATCGATCACACCCCACCGGGCTCGACTCTCGACCTATTCGGGAAGTCGACACGATACAGTTATCGAATCCATGGTTTGAGATTGTTTATACTACACAGGAAGTCATGTGACTATTGAGAAAATGATCTGGCTTTGCAAAAACTTTGATTATATGTTTTTTGCCCAGGTATTCAGCACGAAGAGATAAGGGAGGAAGTTTAGCTTTTGCAAGTGTAACATTTACAGGAGTGGAGTTCCTTAGGCCTAGTGACAGTCTAGCTGCAGCTATTTGAATTCTTTCTAGTTTTTGGAGAAGGTTGATTTGTTGTGGAAAAAAGATATATATGCAGTATTCTAATCTGGAGCGGATGAGGCCTTTGTAAATAGTTAAAAGAGTGTCGGGATGGGCTCCCCACCAGGTTCCCCGTAAAAAAATTGTATGACGTTGAGAATCTTGCGAGTATTAGCACTCAGCTCATTAATATGATGGACGAAAGTTAGCTTTTGATCAATATTGATACCCAGAAATTTTGCCTTATCAGACTTAGGAATCGTCATATCCCCAATCCTGATGGATCTTGTGCCAGTGGGGTTATTTTTCCCATTGAATACCAAGAGTTTGGTTTTGTGCGCCGAAATTCCTAGTCCTATAGCTTCTAGAAATGACCCAGTCACGACACATTTTCACCGAAACAGGATTATTTTTATACAATAGGTGAGTCTGATTTAAATTATTTCTACATGTTTTGTAAATTTAAAGTAGGCAGGTATTAATACATTTGTTAGTTATTAGTTTTAAAATCTTTTCTGATATATAGAAAAGTTATTTGTCCTTTAAAATGTGCGAATTTGTTGTTTTGTATTTTTATAACGAGTGACAAGAACAATTTTCGATATCTTATTCCTTATTCTTTTCGAATAACGAATACAAATATCAAACAAATTCGATTTATTTAGTTTAAGTTAATAACAAATAATTAGTTTGTCCCCTATCTGTAAATAATGAACAACCGGATCTTATTTTTAATTGTTTTATTCGTTACTTGATTTAACTTTCACGTAGTGGTTTTCTGTTAGCAATTTCATTGTCATGGTGCAAAACGTGCTTGTTCACGATCACGCTCAGCCGTCAAGCTCGAATCTGTCGCTCTCGCGTCTGGGCGCGCGCTATTCTAGCGCTCTGATTGGTCAGTGTTTTTCCTTAATAATTCAAAAACTAAGCTTTAACCAACATTTTGGTAAAGGAAAAAGTTGTTCAGAATCACCCCAGCTACCGCCCCTTAAAATATTGCCCACCAGTAGCCGAACACCCTGTACAATATAAAAAACAGAGGGCTAAGGACACCTCCTTGTGGAACACCAATATTTATACATCGTAGGATCTCGTAAGGACGACCATTTTCATCACGAACTTGAAAACGAGCCCTTCTATTTGAGAACAGATTGATAATAAACCTTAAAAGGTTACCAGTTAAACCGATCCTTTCTAGTTTAGAAATAAGAATGTTCGGTAGTACTCTATCAAAAGCTGATTCCACATCGATAAATGCAGCAGCAGTAGTACGATAATTGATTCTGTTTGAGTGAACTAGGGTTGTGAGCGCTAAAATATTATCTGCGGTGGATCTACCTTTACGAAACCCAGTTTGAGAATCCTGAAGAAGGTTGTTCGACTCCAACCACCAGTGCAATCTTTGAGAAATCAACCTCTCAAGCAATTTGCACATATTGGAAGATACGGTGATGGGACGGAGGCCTTTCCCACCTGACTTCGGAATAAAGAACACAGTGCTGTCACACCATTGCACTGGAAACAGATTGCTTAAATAAATGTTATTTATAATATCCAACAGGGTCAGCTTCCACACGAGGGGGAGATGAACAATCATTTGATAATCTATTCGATCCGGACCAGGTGCAGATTTGGTATTGATGTTTTTCAATGCGATGTTGAATTCCAGAAGGGTAAAACCTTTGTCAAAGAAAGGATGGGGAACGTCGGAATTGACCCTTATAGAGCAGGGAGCCCAAGGTGGGCTAATCTTATTGATTTGTTTATGATACTCCGAGAAACTGGGCTGTTGAGTGGAATTGACGGAGCTTGACCATTTGTCCTTAAAGACCTTGACACGTTTCCAGAAGAGACCGATGTCAGAGTGACGGTTAAGCTCACTAGCCATTTTCCGGAAACTCTCCTTCTTTTTTCTTCGAAGGGTTTTTCTAGCAATGGCCCGTTGTTTGCTGTATGCAATCCAATCTTGAAAGGAGCCTGTATGACGCCATTTGAGAAGGCAGGCCTTCCTACGACGTATCTCCGTACTGCAGTCTTGATCCCACCAAGGAACAGGATTTCTGTGGTTGCCAAGGAAAGTTCCATTAGAAGCTGGAGTCACCGATTCCGCCACACAACTTATATAATCCGTGAAGTAGGAATATTGGTCCAATGTGGACAATTCAAGAAATTTTTTGGAAGTGAGAACTGTAGACGAAGTTTCCGGATTTTGATAATAGGCGTTCCAGTCAGTACACTTGGATGTGATTCCGTTCCTTTGTTGTTTAAAAATGAAACGGTCAGATTGGTCATTAATTTCAATCAGATGAAGGGTCATTAATTTGGGAGGTTAGGAAGGGACATTAATTTGAGAAATATCACAAGGTGATATGATAAGATCTAGATTGCTCTCTTGTTGATCAAAGCGACCGAGGTAAGATGTAGAGTCAGTGTTATGAACCATACAGTCAGAATCCTCTATAACCTGAAGAAGTAATTCACCAGCCTGGGAATTACTACTGCAGCTCCACGCCTCATGGTGACAATTGAAGTCGCCTACCAAGATAAACGGACCCTGTGATTTCAATTGTTGTAGAAGCTGACGCCATTTGTCTTGAACGAAGTTTGATGATGGTGGTCTGTAACAGGCACAGATGGTGAGCCGAAGGTCCCCCAGATCAATCCTGATGGATAGTACTTCAGTGGAGTTATCTTCATGGATCAGAGTTGGCCTGAGCCCACTGAATACTCCTTTTAAGAAATATGGCGATGCCGCCCCCTTTCCAGTTTGTTCTGTCTTTCCTGATTATTGTAAATCCTGGTAAGCAGAATCTTTTGTTGATATGAAGCCAAGTTTCAACACATATTATAACATCGTAGTTGGGTGAGATTCTTTCGAGTTCCAGTCTCTTACTGACAATATTGCGGCAGTTCCAAAACAATAACTTAGAACTATTGATATGAGTGCTGTCCATTATTATTTGCTTTTCTTATTGGCTGACGAGGTGGTAATAACACTTTTGGGTTGCGGTTTACTGAAAGAGTGCTTAAGATTGGAACTGCAGTTGAGACATTGAGATGATTCTCGACTCGTACTCGGTGACACCAAAGTCTTGGTGGCTGCATTTGTTGGTGAGTGGCTTAGATGATTTTCGAGATAAAGAAGTATTAGAATCCTGCTGAGAGGGGACTGAAGCCATTGAAGCAATTGAAGATGTACTACCAGCTATGATGTTGTTTTTGGAGTATGTTTTTAATATATTACTACTCCATTGATTATGGGTGTTTTCTCTTTGAATACCTCCGATGACCCTCAGAGAGTATTCTTTTTTTGGAGAGGTTTCAGGTAAAGAAGGGAAATTGTTTACGCTGAGAGTGGTAGAAGTTGTAGGATTTGGAGTGCTCTGCTTACTAAGGCCAATTTTTTCTTTTGCTTGTGAAATAGCATCATAGATGCTCACATTATTGTAGGTTTAGAATTTTGGTAACTAAGCCTTTTATTAAAGAGCGCACAAAAAGAACACACAAAAGATACAATTGAACGTAGAACAAATACAAGACGCGCACGAGAAACAATAAACCAGAAATCCGTAATCGTAATTCGTAATCGTAATCCTTATCGTAATCGTGTTCATTGTCGTGACTCGTTCCACTATATTCTGTCGCACCGCGGTCGCGTCCTTATATTTGCGCGGCGCCCGGACACTCTCGATCGCTGTTTTAAACCCTTCGCGAACTATGTTTTTGTTTAAAAGACCGAATATTTTGATCTTCTCTGACCTAACCATGACTCCCTCGAAGGTCAAAAGCACAGTTTCTGATGGAACCCATGAGTTTTCCTTGGTGGCTGTATCGAAAACCTTACGATTTAGTCGCTTGGCAAAAGTAATTTTACATGAGGATGAAGATGATTCGATAATTTCTTCCATGCTGACATCTAGGCTGATGCCTCTGAGGAGCCCTTTCTTTTCTACTTTTTGCCTAGGAACGAAGGCCGAGATTCCAGCATCTTTTAGAGCTATAGAGTCTATAAGGAGATTAGCTTCCCTACCGCTGTTGAAATAAACTTCGGCTTTATTGAAGCCTCTCGGCTGTAAATTTTGTGCACCCAATCTTAGCGAGCTGACGGCTTTGGCTAATGCCATCATATTATACGCTTTGTACTTTTTACATAGTTCATTTTTAAACGTTACAATGACCGAAGCGGGGCCCTTGTGGTCTAGAGGGTATTTTAAGGGGCCCCGAGACGTCGTTGTAACATCCAATATGGCCGCCGGTTTCCTCTTTGATATAACGTTACTCAGGGCAATGAGAGAAGCGCTTCTCTTTGCTGATTCGGTACCTTGCTTATTTTTCCTTGGTGATTTCTGTTTTGGGCTGATCGTAGTCCAATCATTTGAATTATCCACCTCCATGGTGAATGAGAGCGTGCCCGGCCCCAAAGGGCAACGGAGGAAGAACACCGGAAAATCAAAAGATTAGCGTGGGCTGCACAGGCTCTGCTGCAAAAGACTCAGTGCCCTTCCAACGAAAAACTGGCTGGAATTTCTTCGTGATTTCCCTAAAATGCACCAGACTGGAGAACTACTCTCTAAAGAGAGAGATACGCAGGCTGAAAGCCAGCACTTTCTAAACCGGCGCACTGCTCTCTATATCCCGGAAAAACAACACTTAAACCAACAAAAACACTAAGCAAAATTCAACAAGTAGCTCCTTCAAAAGCCCGAAGTCAACCTCCATAATATGTATTTAACCTAAATAACTCTGTTCGGTCCCAAGCATCGACATCTAGCGGACCTTCTAAATCTGCTCCCTCTCGGTCGTCAAGAACATCAGGGGGCTCCAGGGCGCGCCGCAACACGCGATCGGCGGGAGAGGCAAAAACAAATGACACTCAAAAACACGTCGAAACCCGTTAAAACATGTTAGACAAAGTGCGTTCCTCGGGCATTACCGTTCAATAGCACGAGCAGTGCACATGTAACTTGTAACAATAAATCGTTTTTTTTTTTACAAGTGAAATCAAATAATTCCATAATTTCAATAAGACTCTTCCTGCTACGAGTCGGCGTTTTCGACATCGAAATTGCCGTATCGGGAAGCTACAAACTCAATATATAATCTCCATTACCATGACAAGTTGTGGAGAAGCAATGATGAGAAGATTGATAATATTCAACAAACTGAGTAACTCCTAAGTCGAAGATCCTTCTTCCCCATTGCGAAAACACAAGGCGCTGAAAAATCCAGATCAGGGTCATGGCAAAACTTCGGAAAATGGTCATGCTCGTTTTTGCAAAACGTAACATCTATGAGAAGGATCTTTTACGACTTGAAAAAATGTTTGGGGAAACTTTGGAATACCATCATGTTCCGATTCTGACCAAATTTTGCAAACAGACTCCTGTTCCCGAAAGGAAATATCTGTGAGATCTATTTTTGACGACTGGAACGAAAAATTTTTACCATTCCAATGTTATTCCCTATATTATCGACGAGGCACAATATAGTATGCGAACTTTTCCGGGCTAAATTTCCGAAAACCACCATGCTCCAAATTGGCTGAAATGTGGGGAATGTGTTTCGTTTTAATAAAAATAATGATTCCGGGTCGAATTTTTGGCGACTCAAGAACAAATTTGTTATCATTTGGGTGTCACTCCCTATTTTATCGGCGTAGTATTTGCATCTACTGTTATCTACGCTTTCTACAATGGCCACCCAAACAGTTAACAGCCATAGAAATTAAATTTAACTGATGTCTATGATTTTTTAATATTCATCTACCCTAACCTAACCTAACCTAATTTACTGAAGTTAAGGGGTAAAACCACTCTAGAACCAGAAAAAAAGACCTAAATTTCATAATTTATTTTGGAAGTACGACAAGCGGAAAAGAATTTCTTTTCAGAGGGTTTATTTAACACATATTGAAGTACGAAAAATAATTTTTTTTTTTTGTCATTTTCGTACAAAATGGGGGCGACAGAGCCCATCGGTGGAAACAGATTTTGTAGAAACACCGCCACGGGAGGACGGATTTCTCGCCATGTGTGAGACTTGGAATCAAAAGTCAAAAAAATTTATAATCTATATACAATTGGCTTTGGGAGTACGTAGGATTTTTTTGTTTAATCAATTTTTGTGGAAGTTATGCACGTTTTAAGAAATGAATCGACTTTTTGCATGAAAAATGTGCATTGAATTGTTTATAAAAAAAAAAGTTTACATTCAATCAAAAAACGGCTACGTACTACGATAGAGGATATTGTTGTGAAGCTACTGTACAAATTTCAATTCGATCCATGCAATAGTCACCGAGAAATCCGTCCTCCCAGTATGACAAAAGTGGTTTCGAGAAAAACGCGTTTAAAGTTTTATGAACATTTTAATCCTTGAATTTCTTGTTTACCTCTAATCTGCGATTTCTGCACCATATATTTGGCCATCCAGGTCGATGTTCGCTTCTTCCTCTACAACCGCTTGTTTTGTAGGTAACAGGTGTATTTATTATTTTAAATGGTAAAAGTAATACAAAAGCCATGAATCGCAGCACACCGCGTAAGTACTCAGTGCGCGCTCTGAGAAGCAGCGGCAAAATTGATAATTGACTCTTTTAAAATTTGTTTTCCACTATAAATCAAACGTCATTCTGTTTCTATGACCCTAAAGTATCGTTTAAGCCAACAAAAAAAACATTGATTGTTTGAAAATCCTAGAGTGGTTTTACCCCTTAAAGCTTGGATTATATTGGTATGAAAATTTTATTATCAATTAATTGCATAAATGGATCTTTTTCATTTTTCCTTGTATGGAAACGCCACAGAAACTCACACATGAGATCAATGAAACTATCTTGTCTAATACCTCCTCTACTGAGTCATGCTCTCCAGAACGATTCAATATTCTGCGTACAAGCATCCCTTTCTGGCTCTACGAAATTAGTACAGTATTGATTCGTAATAAGCAACTCGCTGGGGTCTGGCCAGTTGTTTCTTAGGAATCAGATATGCTATTCGACTTGCTTTTGTTTTTTTAATCGCTATGTGTTCGAATGAGAAAGCATTATACATTCTGTCCTCTTTTCACTAAACTGTGCGGTCAACCGTGGAAAGGCTATACATAGCCGAATAAGGTAGTGAATTGTGCCCTTGAGTCAAATAAAAAACCCAACACGTCAGTCGGTAACATCAAAAAAAAACATCTCACAAAAAGTTTCAACCCCCTATCTCATCCGTGGGGGTAGTAAAATGGAAAAAACGATAATCCGGTTTTTGGCCTATTCTGCCTATTTAATTTCGTACAAAAATTCTGAAACATTGAGGTCCACATACCGCATATTGTAGAATTTTTATTGTAGAAAAGAAAATAAATCGGAAAAAATGCGATTTTTTATTGAAGATGTCGGAGCACTACTTTTATATTAATGTGGTAGTTAGATATTGGTACAACTATTATCCCCTAATTTTTTCAGATTTTTCGGTGAGGTGCGCCGTAGTTAAAAAAATCAAAAACCGATATAATCCTTTAAAAAAGTACTTTCCGCTTCGAATTTACATGCCTTCTTTTCTCAGTATATTTATTAAGTAATCTTAAATATATTCACATTCGTAATTGATACAAATGATATATTAGTTAAAGAAATAAAATTCATTTATTAATTAATTTTACGTCGTTATTAGTTATATTCTCGAATGTAAGACTTTTCTTCAACGAAAGAATTGGATAAGTGGTTAGGAGTCCTGCGTCGTAATCTATGCATGTTTTTTTGTGGCAGGTTCGAGCCCGCTGGACTTGGTTTTTTTCATGATACGTTTTTCATTTTTTTTTTTCGGTTTTAATAATATTAATACAGTTTCAAGGTGTTTTTGAATAATTCTTATACATTTTTATATCCGCGAGGTACAAAGAACCTGCATATAATAGTATACATATACAGTAGTATTTAATACATAATAATAATATATATGTATATTATTATTATTTTATACCATGTGAATGCACAAATATATAAGAATTATTCACAAACACTTTGAAACTGTATTAATATTATTAAAACCGAAACAAAAATTCAAACTTCAAACAAAGAAGACGGGATAGAAATTTGTTAGTTACGAATCACAAAACTGTAGCTTATACGAATCAATACTGTACTATGGTTTACAGTTTTGTGAACATAGCCATATTTATTTAAATTTATGTAACCCTTCCAACAATCCGTATGTATTTCCGAACCAGCTGCTACATGTTTCCTAATTAATGGAACGAGAGTATTTTCATTTCGTTTGCTTCCAGGACATATTTCCAACTGATATTTTTGCCCTCCTCGCTGTATCATCCCTATTCCAAATTGTTAATATGAAATAGGAGATAAAAATTAAAAATAAATATATTGAAAATAACAATAGCCATAAAAATTGTACCTAATACCCACGTGCCTTCACGCAAAACGTCCTCTTTCAAACTTCCTCCGACCAATTTTACACTCATCAATTTCAACTATTATACCAGGACCGCCGATTAATCCTTCCAATTCATATTGTCTGTCAAGGGCCAAGGCACACACTTCTCTACATAACGAAAATCTAGCAGCAATTGATTCAGTTGAAACCATTTCGTTTTCAACGATAGAACACTGATGCTTAGTCTGATTATTTGCGAATTGCCATGCAAAAGCATAAGTTATTATTATGCAACTTTGAATACTCAAATGACAGTGCTCGAACCTATCGAAATTTTCACATAGAAATTTCATATAAAATAAACAATAGCACGTATAATACCAGCATGATTTCAAAATAAATTAAATAATAAAAGTAGTGTCTACCATGTATTGTCAACAGCTGTAATACTATGATCATATTTTCCTGATTTGTAACATCGGAAATTGCCTAATCCTCTTGTTTCATTAGTGTAAAGCATCTTCCTTTTATGTTTTGGACACCACTTTTCTCTAGGAATTAAATGTATATTGCAAGAAAATATAAATTAATGCGATCCATTATTATACATACAATAATACGCTTATTAGTAACGAAGCACAATGAACCACGTGTTATATTGTAATTCTAGTACTCTTGATACATTGATACCTTTTAAAAAACAATTGAAAACAGCAGATTTCATAGCATCAGAATCACCTTCAAATCTGCCTCAAGTATTCCTGCCGGTAATAATTGCATCGGTAAAGTAGGAAATGACACCCAAATGATACAAAATTTTTTCTCGAGTCACCAAAAATCCTTCCCGGAATCACCATTTTTATTAAAAAGAAATCCATTCTCAAAATTTCAGCCAATGTGGAGTATGGAGATTTTTGGAAGTACAGCCCAGTATTGCTGCCACCACTAAAAACTACATCAAACCTACTCAGACAGTATTTCCACGTAGATAGCATATACATTAACAGTATTCAATAAAACTACATGAACTACTATTGGTTTCCCGAAGAACAACCAATTTTTTAATATTTTTTTTTTACGTGTAAAAAGAAGATGAATACGGTTAATGTATAAGTTATCTACACGGAAATACTGTCTGAATAGGTTTGGTATAGTTTTTGGTGGCTGCAGCAGTACTGAATACTGTTAATGTATAATGATAATGCTCTTTGCAATATATTCCATGGGTCCGAAGATGCCGATTATGTGTTTAGAACAGTTCGCAGACTATGCTGTGTCTCGCCGGTAATATAGGGAATGACAAAAGAATGGCAAAAAATTTTCTTTCGAGTCGCCAAAAGCCATTCTCACAGACCTTATTTTGCAAAAAGGAGCTTGTTTGTAAAATTTGGTCGATATCGGAGCATGATGGTTTTCCGAAGTTTTGCCCATATTTGCACTTGAGTGTACACATTTTGGCTGTTCTTCGGAAAACCGTCATGCTCTAAATCACGTCAAATTTTGTAAATAAACTCCTGTTTAAGAAAGGAAGCATCTGTGAAAACAATTTCTAGCAACTTGAAAAAGAATGTTATACTATTTTCATGTAATTCCCTGCTTTGCCGACGTTTCATGTGTAAACTGTTTACATGGAAATAGTGTCTGAGTAGGTTTGGGATAGTTTTTAGTGAAGGTAGGAATATCGTATAATGTGAATGTATTGTGCTGTCTACATGGACATGCTGTTTTCAATGTGTATAGTGCGGGGCCGAAGGTGCAAATTATGTATTTGAAACTCTTCGCTCATTGTACTGTACTTTGTTGACAATGCAGGGGTATGACATAAGAACGACAAAAAATTTTCTTTCGAGTCGCCAAAAACCATTCTCACAGATATCTTCTTTTGCAAAAAAGATCTTATTTACAAAATTTGATGGATAGCGGAGCATGACAGTTTTCCAAAGTTCCGCCTTATTTTTTGTTCATTTAAGTCACTTCTCAATCATTTGTTATAGATTTTCGTTTTATCCACGTATGATATAATTTTGTATCGATAATATCAAAAGTGACATTATCAAGAGATATATTTTCAAATATACTTTTTGAAGTTATTCAAATTTATTGGTAATATTGTACTATAGTCTCATACTACAATAATTTTGAATTTACGTGTGTAATTCCAGAAAAAACTGTGCAAATGATATTAACGGAGATATTTCGTGAAAAGCAAACGATTTTCGCTGCCTTAAAACTTTTCAAGCACCCACAATTTCGTATACTTTCACTTCGCCCACTACTCAACAAATTTTGGAACTTTCTCCTGAAATAATCAAGAATCTCCATGTTTCACTTTTTATACAAATTTTGCAACAGTTCGTACGTCTAGCAAGTAGAACAGAGAAATTATGTAATCAATATCTACCTAATGTTTAATTGCAAACGTGTCGCAATGCCTAATCAATTATCTTAAACAAAATAATTAAATTACATTCACCATGTAAATGTCTTATTATCTGTCGTTTTTAAAAAAAAGTAGTATAACATATTTTGAATCAGCAATTTTCAATTCCTCCTTTTAATAATTGTGCGAGTTTTTATTTTTTATTTACAGAAACATTCGCTTACTTATTTATTCAAAATATGTAGATGTTTAGTATTTGCTATATTTGGAATTCCAGCACATCTTAATCATAATTACAGTCAATAATGCATGCGAGCAAGTAGTCCCTGGCCTATTGACTTAAAATACTGAAACAGTTATGTACGTTGCACATATTATCCTTCATTCTCAGGTAAATGAAAGTGTACCGGCTGAGAGGTAATAATGTTTACGCCATTTATAGCAAGAATTGGATAAAATCTATTGTGTTTAAAATAACTATTACGTTCTTCACTGTAAAGCGAAGGTGTAAAATGATTCATCTTTATTCGCAATTCTTTCTTTTGGACAGAACCTTTTGTTTCTTCGTTCAAAAAAATTATTCATAAAATGTGCCATTTACATTAGTTAAGCTTTTCTTTTGAACAGAGTTGCATAATCTTTCATGTATGAAAAAGAAATCGAAAATGTATGCAGAAATGGATACATTTTACGGTTTTAATTGAAGTGCTGTATCAAGTTCTTATTTTCAGATTTTCAGATTTTTTATTTTCTTTTTTTCTTAACTTATTTTCAGATTTTCTCATTTTCTTTCCTCCTATTTCCTTATTTCCTTCTTGTCCGATCAATATATTGTTTTTTTAAATGTGTCATAAAATGCAGATTAAAAAATGTTGAAAAGTGAAAAAAGGTTGAACGGTACTTGTGTAATTAGGCTTATATAATGATCGAAGTACTTGAAATTTCAATATTAGAACTTCTAGGAAATACCATATTTCGCGGAGAAGAGAAAGTGATCATTTACTGTTCACATTTGTTTACTTTTTCATTAGTTTTCGTTACTGATAACAGACGAAGAAATATTGCGACACCGACACAAGTTTGCTGCCAAATTTTCACTTATTGGAGTTTCCAAACGCATCCTGATGCACTTTCGCAACTTTCCATGAAATGTATGCTCCTTCCGCATATAAATCCGGATTGGATCATGATTGCTGCTCTAGATAAAAATCTCTCAATTGTTCTGCATTTCTATAAGTTTCATGTACCATTATAACTATCACTTTAATAATTAATTATCACGTCTTATTAAATTATTTAATAATGAAGAAATGAATATAGATTATGCAACAGTTATTTAGTTACTTTAACATAGATGGTTTATTATTTAGTTACTTCAATTTCGCTGATTTTTTATTAGTACACAAATATGTATTGCACGTACACTTATGATGAATAAGTTGTTATTGTTAATAATATACAAATTTCTTAAAAATATTATTTTCATTTATTTTAAATCTCTTAGTCTATTATCTTAGTTGCATAAAAGTGTAATAATTGTAATTTTAGATATTGTAAATTATATTGCTGATCAATAACTATCGACACCTTCACATACAAACAAGAAATAAATATATTAATTAAATTTACAAAATATATTCATTAAATAGGTTATGTATCAAGTACATAAAATATACTTGTTAAATACATTAATGAAATAAATAATTAAAATTGTTTAAAATTACAATTTAATCTTATGTATTCATATAATATGAGTATAGCTTGAAGTTGCAATATAAATTATTTATATTAATAAACAAATAATTTATGTAAATATTTACTATCCTATATTTCCCGATTTATATAATTAGGTGCAAATACAATAATTAATATCATTATATCGTGTACTTTATATTGGTACTTCTAGTTATATTTATATTACATATGCATAGAAGAAAATAAATTTAGTTTTAAATTATAATTTAAGTTTTTAGATTTAAATTTTAATTATAAATTGAATTTGAAAATTTTAATTGTAATTTAAAATTGTTTGAATTATTTATTAAATAATGTCAATTACTAAAATTATTTATTTATTACAATATTTAATGTAATTAAAACTAATATGAAAACATTAAAGAATTATCTATTTATTATAATATAAAAACATTAAAAAGTGATCTGTTAAATGTAATATAAAGTACCATTTAATCTTTGAATTTGTTTTTCTCAAAAATATTAAAGAGCACATACAATTAATCTATACAATAAAATTTAATTTAATTTAATTGGATTTAATTAATAAAATAACAAATAAAAATAACAAATGATGTGTCCGTATTCTTTACTTCTACAGTAGTAATAGTCAATATGTTCCGTAATAATCCCAAAAGAGGTAATTATTTACAAGACAAACTTACAGACAAATTTTAAAGATAGTTAAATCATGTCGCGACACTTCCTCGTTTTTTTCACGATAGTAATCCTCGCTTATAAAACATGTGTTCCCAAAGAACAAGTTTCTCCTCTCGATCAGCCTAAATTCAACCGATGTTAATATCGAAAATTAGCATAAGCAATCGTTCGAGGTGTACGGTCAGTCATTCATATCGAAAGCGATCGATGCAAAACACATGGAGCTTGATGACCTTACGTTTCATTCACCTTTATCGCCTGTTCATGGCCATTGGTAGATCTCGGCCCCCTTCTACCCTTGAAATCCCGAATTTTCTAACGGCCGACAGGTGACAAAGGTGGGAGCTCGACGAAGGACAAAGTGACACTCGAAGAGTCACCGTGCACACGGTCAGTCCTCGTATCGCTCAACTACGACGAACGTCTCCATATCACGAGATGTCTACGTTCAAATCATCGCTGATTTTATTCGCTATACATCTGATGGTTCACGGATGGACCGCACGGGATGGTTCACTGGTGGCTCATGGATGGACCAAAAGGGCCGCGCTAGGACCGATCCAGGAGGCGATCCAGAACGGTGCCGCGTCGCAATATAACCGGGAATTGTGCGTGTGGAGACGCGGAAATGACAGAGACTCCTGTCCTGATCCTGATGTACGAGTGTATCTTTACGCAAATAATCGACCCAGAAGAGAACTAGACTCCAGAGAGTCCGATTGGCTGAGACAGGATTATGATCCAACCAAGGAGAATGTGTTACTGATTCACGGATATGCAGGTAGATTTTTGTCTAGGTTTAAGGCGTTAAACGTTCAAAAACATTTTCTTTCCTAGTAGTCCTCCTCTAGTAGAGAATACTGTTACTACTCACAGTTATTTTAATCGCGGATAATTTCATCAAGGTTATTTTGTATTATCAGTATTAAAATACTGTGTATAAAATTGTTGAGAACAATTTGCCTATTACTTAGGTGAATAATTTGATATGTTTATCATAATTCAGATGTTGAATTGTGATAATTATACATAGGGACAGACAATAAGGATTTTTAGAAAATCTGCAGTAAAAGAAAGTTTTCTTTTGTAGTAATATAGTTGTTCTTTTTTTGTGTAAATACTAATTTGTTACTAATTTGCTATATTGTATCAAAGTATGATTAATTTCTTGCAAAAGTTTTTAACTGAAATATATGATCAGCATACAACACTTCATAGTTTTGGAATGTAGTAATATGTAATGTTGTATTACACAGTTGTTGTACAATGTAGGTAAACAAATATGTAATGTCGTTTGTCCGTTGTATTACTGTTTCAGACGAATATAAATACAGTGTTTTGTTTAAGTTGAAAATTTAAATTATGTTCATTGTTTTCAGAAATGAAATAAAATAATACAGAATAATAATAAAAATTGTATGCAATAGCGTAATTGATTTCGAATCTAAATAGATGTAGATGTTTGATTAATTATAGATTTTTGATTAATTAATTACCTAAATCATAGCTAAGATCCTCCTACGTTTTATGTATGTATATTCTTGTAGATAACTATGAATTATAGTTTTCTTTCTTTCTTTTCTTAATAATTTGAATTTCTTTCGTACTTTCTGATATTTTAGTTTCTCCGCTTTTCATTCGGATGTAGTCCTAACTGGTTAAATAATTGTAGACTTTATACGCAATAACAGCGTCCGTGGTTTTCATGTCGTGTAAATACATACATATTACCTGTGTCATTGAACGTACTTGCAGCAACATAAGCTGCAATTTTAATGATACGAAGGTCGTAAAACCGCTCTATAAGAGTGATTTTTTATATTTTTATGATGAAACTTTTCTTATTCATTTATTTTGCTTCAATCAAATTTATTTCTCATTTCATCAAATCGTTATCATTTACTGATTATAACATTATAGTGTTAAGTAAGTAAATAAATAGTGTTCTTCTAGTAACAAATATTCGAAATAATTGCGTTTATAGGTAAAAACTCTGCATACGTGGTAACAAAATGATTAGAGAAATGATTAACCCTTTCACTTATAATATCGTGTCACACTCGTGACACACATTACAGTTCAGATACAACAAAACAAAATTATATTTGCAGCACGGTTAAGTCTCAATTTAATTCCAATTATAATTTGCATGATTAACTACCCCTAAATCCAAAATATACCTAATATTTCAACTTCCCTTATTTGTCTTAACAATGTAGCAATAATTAGTTAGCTCCCTATGTAACATGTACATAATTTTTAACATTCAAAAATTGAATTGTTCACTGAAGAAACTTAAATAATAGGTTTTTGAAAGTAATCACTAGGAAATTATTGAGGAATCGCTGTAAGTAAGTTTTCAAAACACGTAATGGAAAACTGAAATTCAAGTACGAAATAATTTGGATGAAAAGCTTTTCTAGATTGTTTTAATTATTGATAATTATTTATTACTTATATTTAAGGAGACCTTTGCGCTTAATGGAAGTTGCAAAGAGATTTTATGTTATTATATGCAGCCGATTTGTTTTTTTATCATCAAATCACTAGTGACACTAAATCGGTTATACAGGGTGGGCCGGAAATTGTAGTACAACCGGGCAGGAGGTGATTGTACATTTAAAAAAAAGAAAATATTTTTTTAACAATACTTATAACAATACTTATAGTATAGTGTATTGTGTTATTGAAAAATAAGAAAAAATAAGAAAAGAATAAAAAAATTTTACCACGCAATCATCAATGTTTGTAAACACTGTCCCGAAAAGAGACAACCGTAGCAGTTGGAGACATGACAAGCAAATTGTATTAATTCGCTTACAAGTCGTTCAAATTTTACAGTCGATTTTCTCGAAAACGGAGCCCCGAATGAGAAAATGTTATACCAAAATATTCTTTTTCTTTTTTAACGTATAATCACCCCCTGCCCGGTTGTACTACGATTTCCGGCCCATCCTGTATATGAAGATGGAAACGGTAACAATAGTTTTCTTGCATATTTGATTAAATTTGGATACTTCATTTCTGTTTTTTTTAATCTGATTGGATTTTCGAATTGCCTCCCGTAACAAAAAAATTTCCCTTTCGTGGGGCGTGGTTCATATTAAGAAACACTAGGTTAAAGTGTTAAAGAAGTCCCATCAAAATCTACGAAGAAGTATGTCGACATCCCCAAAAGCTCATCAATTTTTCAATTTTCAGGCGGTGACGATACGCTACCCATAGCTGTCCTCCGCGACGCATACCTTAGAAACGGAAGTTACAACGTGTTTTTAGTAGACTGGGGTGCCCTGTGTGCTTCACCCTGTTACCCTGCAGCAGTGTCGAACCTACGTCCCGTAGCTCGATGCTTGGCAGGCACTCTGACCACCCTGAGAAACTTGGGTCTGCAGATTCCACGGACGACCTGCGTGGGTCACTCGTTGGGCGCCCACATCTGTGGCATCATGGCGAACTTCTTATTATTCAGGATGCACCGAATAATTGGCTTGGACCCCGCCAGGCCATTGATGCGACCCGGCTATGTAAATCGTTTGGACAGCGGAGATGCAGACTTTGTCGAAGTGATTCACACGAACGCCGGATATTATGGGGAGAGCGGTCGCATGGGGCACGTTGACTTTTGCGTGAACGGCGGCAAGGTGCAGCCATTTTGCGAAGACAAACAAAATTATCAGCTTTGCAGTCATGTCTGGGTCGTCTGTTACATGGCCCAAAGTGTCGACAATGATGGTAAGCAACCAATGGCTGAACCCTGCTCGAGACGATGCCCTTCCGGACCCAGAATCGCGGCCAGAGCAGGAGAATACGTAACCATGGGACAGCACACCCCCGTAGGAACGAGGGGGTCCTTCTGCTTCACCAGCAAACACCCACCGTATTGTCCCAAGTTCGAAAACGGACGAGGAGATGAAAGGTGCTGCGTACCGGAGAATAAACCTATTACGTTCTAGGTGAGGGCGAACCTTTTTGAGAAGTGGGTCAAATTTTGTTAATTATTTTTTTTAATACCAGCCTGTGGATCACTAATGATAAGTGTCACTTGGAAAAAAAGGAGGTAGAACGGGTACCAATAATTTGGAAATACCGTAAATTTGTTAACAGGAGAATTTGACTGTTGATCTTTTATCAGGATTAACGCGTGGGTCATTTGAAAAACCTTCGACGGTGTCACCCGCGGGTCACAGGTTCGCCACCACTGTTATGAGGAAATAAAGGGCTTGAGCTGCTTGGGTGGAACTGTATTTTTATACCGCGAAAGAGTATAAGACTGTGTTAAAATATTGTGCACGATCGGGAAGTAGCGTGTAAAGTAGCAAGTGATGTAACTGGACCTATTAATTGGGGTGTGGACTGAGTACCATTGGATTTTTTATAGTGTTTGCGAAGTACGCCAAGTAGGAGCAAAGAGCAAAATGAGATTTGGAAATTTTTGAAGTTAAGCAGTTGAAATTTTTCAAAATTGGATGTTTGATAGCTTGCAAAATTACGGACTTGGATATTTAGAAATTTGTGATTTTGAAGATGACGATTTGAGAATTTGGAATTTGGTAATTTAAAAACATACTAATTTTAAATTTAGAAATTCTCGATTTTCAAGATTTCTGTACATAGCAAGTTTCAAAGCTTACAACATCGGTTTCTCAAAAATGATTACTCTTCAATTGCTAATCATTTACCATAGAAAGACACTAAACCTACTTCAAATTACTCAATAAGACGTTTATATTTGCAGTGTAATATTATATCATGCATAAATAAAATAAACAATTCTATTGAAAAGAGAAAAGAAAGAAAGATGAAGAATGTAAGTACCACTTAAAGATGTACCACAGTTGGCCACATCGTATTTAACTAAATGGAAAGTGGTTTAACCACTCGTGGTTGTGAGACGTAACCCAGGATATTTGCTCAAAGTAAGCAGTCGAAATGGACGGGTGTGAACGATATGTAGATCAAACAAATTCTTGCTCGTTACCTAATCGATTAACACAGGTGTAGGAGAATAAGTGGATCTTCATACGGTACCATTTTCGATTCCGGAACGCAATTGCGTATTCAAAAGCGGTACGCATCGTCCGGAAAAATCTTGCGTTCGTGATCTATCGGCCAATCAATCCCGTTAACTGTTCCACTGAACCTCCACGAATATATTCACGACAATGTCCAACAAACTGTTCTTCGGTCTTTCTTCGCCGAGCTCCGTTGTGCAATTGATTGTTACAATGATTTGCACCTTAAGGAATGATAAGTGGTTTCGTAACAGTTCGCAGTGTACAATGTTTGATCGTTTTGGGAAAAGTTGTTGGTTTTCTAGAAATGAACTTAGTTCGAAATCTGAAAATTTATGTTTAACCTTTAATTACCATCAGATAGTTTAACGTATGTACATGAGTTGGTGAAGTTATGTCGTTTTTGGCAACATTCGTTCGATTTATGGGTCAATACATTCCTTTTTCTTTGACAAATGCATACATGACCTCAACCTTGACCGTTTAATATATTTATATTCAATATTTTATATTTTATATTTGTTCTTAACCTTTGTCTGATTGAAGTTAGTTCAATAAATTCACATACTCAATTTTTATTCTTAACCATTATTCAGCAGATAAGTTTTAAAACGATACTAAAAAATTTCGAGAAAATTGTGAAAATTAAGTCTATCTATTTTTTATCAAAATCACGTGTAAATACTCATACATATATTATAACGGATTTTGCTCGTCTATGTTATACATTGTATAAGAAAACCGCACGAGAACGTTATGATTAATGTATATAAATAGTAAATTTTACCATTTTTTTTTTAATAATTGATAAGGTGATTCTTATATTAAAAACTAATAAGTAATATTTTTAATTATTTATAATTATACTACTATTTGATTTGATGTAGAAAAAGTATAGGTTAAACTTTGAAAACGTTAAATCTAACCCTTTCATGGCTTTTAAAGGTTAAAATAATTATTAGCGATTTATTTTCTTTTTATCGAGCGAAAAAAGATCATTCGTTAGAAGAAGATTCGAGATTGTGATCCAAATGCAGCTTTAAGTTAAAACTATTTTTATACTGTTTATTAATTTTTATAAATAGTGCTATTGTAGGAGAACGTGTATCGAACGTGATTTATTGTTGAAATACAAGAAAACAGATTTAATTAAATAAAACTTACACGCTACGATTAATACGCTGTCATAATGTATTGTAATACGAACGCGCGATTATGTATTTGTAATCATTTTCAACAAGTTATACTGTATGATATGTAATATATGTATATGCGATAATCACATTAAATCTATATTTTAAAATGTGCGAGTGTAATTTTACTATACTCTTGTGTTAATGGAAACAATATTGTTTTACTATTTTAGTTTCATTGCTTTACTAGTTGTTATTTTATTATTTTATTATTTTATTATTTTCCCATTTTGCCACATTATTATTTGACCACTTTATTATATCAGCACAATGCCATTTTACTATTTTCCTACTTTACCATAGAACAATTTTTTGAGACTCATTTTCGTATTTCTTTTGCCTTCTACTTTTAAACCTTGCAACGTCTTCACAATTCGACTATTAATTAACGAATGTTAAAAACTACTACGTTCAGTATCTTTCTAAATGTTAAACAATGATTCATCTCTTCCTGAGAATCTTTATTTTCGTAGCTACCGTATCTTATAATGGTTTCTTCAAGGTTGCAATCCTTAAGCTCTCGACGCCCTCAAGATTCGACCGGTCTGCACGCAGTTTAGAGTATTACAATGAGCAATTTCAGTTGGAAACTTGAAAGAAAAGTTATTAAGAGGGCCTATCGTTACACGGAAGCTCGTTGACAAATCCAGACATCGAACAGTAGCCGGCAAACTGGCGCCCTGCTGTTTCAAAAGTGTTTCGAGAGACATCGATACTGGAAGATGGTGGGATCCTTGGAAAGGCGACACGTTGACGCGACATCGTGCTCTACAACAAGAACTCGTGTCTCTACACTATACTCTACAGATACTTCCTCTTGAGAACGGCGGTTTTCGAAATTTGCCTAATATCCAACGACCCAGACGTATACAGTACTTACCACGAAATAGTGAAATCGTAAAACTTTTTGAAGACTAAGTTATGTAATATAAACTGAATTAAGTAGGTCTCGCTAAATAAAATGGCGACGTAGAAGATATTACATCTACATTTTTGGATGGTTCACTTTAAAATTTAGGAATTTAAGAATTTTATAGGTTCGCAAATTGATAATTTTGTAATATCGAGATTTAAAAATTAAGTCATTTCGTACATTTAATAGTTTAGAAATTTGCAACTGTATTTAATCAGAAAATGTAAAAATATGGAAATATACGAATTTGAGGATTAGGACAATTAGTAGCTTGGTAATTTAGTAACTTAATAATTAAAAAATTTGATCATTCGATAATTTGATAATTTCACAATTTGATAATTTGATAATTTGATAATTTGAAAATTTGAAACATAGGGTAAGTTGAGTTTAAAAATTTAGTGTCTATATCTGCAAACTTTAAAATAACCAAATTACGAATATAAATTTAGAATCTATGAATTTTCAAGCTAATAAATTTGATAAATTTTCAAACTAATTTGAAAAGTTCTGTACTTTCCAAATATCCCATTTACTGAATTTATCAAATTATATTTTGAATTCAATATTTCGATTCAGAAATATATAGATTTAAAAACGTACAAATTTAGAAATATGGTATTTAATTGTGACATATAAATTTGAAAAGTTGTGAAATTACAAAATTTTAATTTTAATTTACTGTAAAATGTCTAAATTTAAAAATGTGAAGATTAGAAAATATAACACTTGAAATTCGAAAGTTACAAATTTCTATGTTTCTGAATATCAAATTTCTATGGTAAAAAATTTGAAAATTTCGTATTTCCATATTTTTAAGTTTCCAAACTTTGAAGTTGGGAAAATTTTATACTTCTATATTAAAAAAAGTAAAAAACTGAAAAATCTTCAACAATCTATTTCATAACCATGTTATTTCATTAGAAGAACTATACCATCCACCAACAAACGCCCTTCCAAATGGAAAATCACGATCGAATGTCATCTTGTTTCGGACAATGTATTTGGTTTAACATTTAAATCAAAATAATGAAGTACCTGTTTAACCAGAATACTTTATTTTATCAATATTGTTGCTACAAAATTGATTGGTTAACCTTCCCAATCATTACCAACTCTAATTTATTAAACTTGTGTCCTAGCATTACATAACGTGTCTAACATGTACGAGTTTTTTATTTTATTAACATTTCACATTCGTTAGAGTTATAAATATTTATTAAAAAAAAATAGTAGACGATAGTATTGATGATAGTAGTAATAGTGATGGTAATAAGGATATTAGTGATAAAAATGATCGTAATAATCATGATAATAATGCGAGTAGTACACATAATAATCATAATTATACATACATGTATAGTAATGCGAATAATAATAAAAATGATGATTAACGATCAGGAAAATATGAAAAAAAAAATAATAACAATAATAATAATACACAGATAGGATGACACATCAAATATCCAATTTTTGTGTAAAAGATGATTTATTGCAACGATAACGCACAGCAGAAAAATTTCCTTAAACTATCTTAAGTAACGATACAATCCTTAAAAATATTTTGGTATAAAATATTCGGAGTGTGTAAATTAATTGCTAAAAACAGATGTACATAATATACAAAAATACACCCCTAATCACATCATTGATGATACAGTGTTTATAATACTGTCAGGCTGAATGTTTCTGTATACTCGTGTTTTGAGCACGACACTAATAACAATGATAGTCACGTTAATTATAATTACACGCATGTTCATCAACTGGTTCCTTTTATAAGGCACTAAATTGTACTTATTTACAATTTATTCGAATAATATTCACAATATGTGAGGCACTTTTACGTTCGAGAAACAAATATACAAATATCGAGCCATTTTCTTAAAATTATTAATTTTCGATAAAACATCCGCACTCTACTTATCACAAAGATTTCCTCATTTTCTTTATTTTGTAACATTAAAGTAATTCAGTCATCAGAAAATATCGATAATAGCAGAAGAATATTATTGAAAACTGTTTTATTAAAATATTGGAAACAAGGAAAGCTTTAAAATGATCTTGAAATATCTTTGGTCCTCTATTAACAATCTAATTAAAGGTAAATCTGTATTTAATTAAGGTTTCATATAACATTAACATACACATTATATTCAAAGTATAAGTGCTCGTTAATACGATACTTATTTACACAAGTTATACACCTACCAGAAGTGTAGATACTTTTTAAAAATTTAGTAACTCTTCTTCTTTTACTTTAAACATTTTCAAAGAAATATCAGAGATTTTATATCGTTCACAAGCTATAGAATATTAAGTAACATATAATTTAATTTGATTTCGTTGTTTTTTAATACAGAGAATCTTTGGTTGGTTATTCCTGTAATGTATACTTATTTATTCTTGCTTGTAGATTGAAGTTTTTATAGGTTTATATACAAAATAGTAATGTTTGGTTAGAAAATAAACTTCCCGCAAAATCGCAGGAATTGATAATAGTTAATCTCATTAGGATTTTTATCTGTTATACAGTCCAGTTTTCCTAGATTTATTAATAGTGACAATGATATTCATTAAATATGATTGAGTGATTTTTGGAGACTTGGGAATTTAATTATTGAGAAATTTAAAAGTTCGGGAATTTTCAGATTTGAAAATTTTGGAATTGGGAAATTTGAAAATATTTTAATTCTGATATTGAGAAATTTAAAGATTACGAAATTTGGGAATCAAGGTATTTAAAAATTTAGAAATTCGGAATTCAATAATTTAATGATTTCAGGAATTGGAATTTTAGCAAATTGGAATAATAAAAATTTGGCAAATATAACAATTGAAAATTTACTAATATGTGGATTTAGGGATTTGAAGAATTTAAAATACATAGATTTGAGATTTCCAGGATTTGAGGTTTTCAAGACTTGAGAATTTTGAAATTTAGTAATTTGAGAATTTAGCAAACATTTGTAAACTTAATAATTTAAAAATTAAAAATATAAAACTTTTGTAATTTACGAATTTTTAAATGTAAAAATTGACAATCTGTAAAACTTGAAACTTCATCAATTTAAAAATTTGAAAATTTGAACTTTTATTTGTCCCCAAACTTCCAATACAAAATATACGAATTATCCAACAAGACTTCAATCTTCAAATAAAATCAGAACCTTGGTCCCTTTCTAGTTACAATGCAACAACTTTCATTAATGATACTTCGAATTCACTATAGACTGATATTGTAACCTAATTAAATCCGGTTGCATAACGAAGGAGGGATGAATTAAACGAAAATAATACGAAGACAGATTGAAGTCATTATATGAGTTTATCGATGATAAACTCGTAGATGTCGAAGACATCGAGGAGGAAAATTGTGAAGATGAATCGATCCATGGCCTATGTAATCTTGGTTGTGTGTCACGATCGATATCCCTGGACGATGAATTTTGGTGAATAGAAGGTAGAGGTGGACTAATACCACCGCAACTACTGACACTACTGTCATCCAAACTTCCTGTTTCACTGGATGCTGTTTTTGGTCTCTGTGTGACGACATCTATGTGATTCGATGGCCTATTCGATTCGGATTCTGACGACATGTTTCCATCTTCTTCGTCGATGCGGCTAGTTCTTTCTACGTCATCCTGTTGGTATTTCCTCTTGCACCGAGACTGGCCAGACTCTCGAAATCCTTTGGCGAATGGATTGTTGTTGATCTTTAGCTTCGTGATATTCTCGTTCTGTAACGGAAATGCACAAATATATGAAGAACCTTCACGAAAAACGGGGAAAATGTTGTTCTTGCTGTTTTAATAGAAACAATGACTATCAATGTCTTTACTAAATTTAAAACTTAAGAATACTTTGGAGGATTATTATTGTAAATATTTGAAAGATTGTGATGGTCCTCGGTTTAATTCATTGGCGACAAATCGTATGACACAGTCGATAAAAATTATAAATTGCGTAGCACAGTCAATATAAATTGTAATCGTATGACGAACAGTCAAAATCGTATAATCAAAAGATGTCGTGTTGGTTTGTATTTAGAAGAGTATTTTAAGATCTACTATACTCAGTCGTCATATTAAAGCGAAAATCATGTTAAGGGTATTTGAATGTAGTCGAATGGAGAGTTTACAATTAATGTTCCTATGAAATATTTACAGCACCATACATTTTTTTACTTTCGTATAATACTTCTCATATGGTTATTAACTCAAGCAAAGTGTATCTGATAATTGATATTTTCTCTCAATCATCTGACACTATTAAAAAGTCATTGTATTAAACGTCGCTGACTTTAGTTTTATAGTTATTTAGTTATATGTATGTGTATGCACATTCTGTTATTTAAACTTGTGTACTCTAATTATATTTTTGGGGTAAGTAATAAATAAATGAATAAACAAATAAATATTATTACTTAGCCATGTCTGAAGGTAAATACTTGAATATAACTAGGAAGGACATGACAAAAGATTAGGAAGGTCAAATTTTGGATACAATGATAATTTTATCAAATACAGATTATTAAATATTTTAGTATAATTAACACGATAGATATTAATATAGCTGTAGATGTTTTACCTGATAAGCAGTAACAGCAATAAATTCTGTTTCGGTGAATTGAAACGAAGAAGATGGATGATTGTATAATTCGCTCAATCTGGTAGCATCGTCGCAACGGATGATCCAAATGCGAGGAATGTATTTGTGCATAGATGTAAGGACCACCTGCAAACAAAAACATTATTATAATAATTGAATACTTTAATTAATTTAATTAAACAGGAATTAAATGTAAAAATTTGGAACTTAAGGATTCTGGGAATACTTTGAATATTTAAGAATTTCATAATTTAGAAATTTTCAAATTTACAAGTTTTCGGACTTGGAAAAATTACAAAATGTATTCTTAAATCTCCAAATTTCCAAATTCCCAATTCTCAAATCTCCAAATTCAAAAATTTCCAACTATCCGACTTCTGAAAGATACAAAATTCCAAATTTCCCAATTTTAAATTTACAAAATCCCAAATATGAGAACAAAAGAACGTCTTTCTGACTAAAACAACAAATGAAATCTTTAAATTACATTAAGCCCGTTTATATGAGTCGTCCTACAACGGTGACAAAAATTCGAACGCAGCTCCGCCTCCTCTTTAACACGAACTATTTTCTTTACTTCGGTAAACGTGAACGCACGAAAGGGAGGATTTTATTAAATTCGTAATTAGTTTGAAGAATCGAGTAAAAGGGCTCCGCTTCGTCAAGATAAGTTGGCGCCTTGCTAAGGATGCCGAGGACGATGGAGACAGACGCGATTCTCGAAAACCAGACTGGCCCTTCAACCTTCCCGGAATCACGCACTGTCGACCTATTCAAAATCTTATGTGAACTGCAAGCTTGCTAGAACTTCGATTACCTCATCCATTGCACATGTTTTCTTATTATATTAATAACGTATTAGTATTAATCATAGTATTAGTATATTAGACAACGTCTACGAAGTTGTAACATTGCTGTTTAAGCAATGTAGAAAAACCAGACATCCTTTTTGGTATGGAATTTTTGGAAGTTGCATTTTTGCAAAAAATTCCTATATTAAATTCATCGGTGCTGAGGGATTTATTTTTTGTAAATTTATATTCTTATATACATTCAAGACTTTTTTTAAAGTCGTGTGAAATTTTAATAATTCTCTTTTTAATTAGAGGTTATTATATTTATATTATTATATAAATAATTTACTAATTAATAGTTTAATTCTATATAATAATTATAATTATATGAGCAAATATTTCATAATTATAATTTTTATTTGGGAAATAATAAACAGTTACTATAACATGGGATAAAATGTTCAAAAAGTTTATGATCTTTTCTATAAACATAATTTCTTTTTACATTTTTATTAATTATTGTATATTTTAAAGTGATATAAATAATAAATAGTAATATTGCATTTATTATTTATAATATCAATTATAAAAAACAATAAATAACTATTAATAGTAATTTGTAATATTATACATATATAATTCTTCAAAATTAATTTTATCTCTTAAGTATTATTATAGACAATTGAAATTCATTGCAGTATACGAATACTTTCAACAAATATTAGACATAGTATCTTCTAATACTGTCTATGACTATCTAACAGTCTAACAATAAATTCTCAAAAACGTTTTCAAGTACAGTTTGAAAAATGATTTGTTAAAACATACTCATAATAAAACAAAAGAGTATTAGGTATGTTAGTTTATCGGACCTTAACTAGATGAGTTCTAATTGCAAACTAAGAAAAATCAAGAAACTGTCCCTTCCCTACTCGAAGTATCTTCCCTACTCGAAGAAACGCAGTCGCGCGTCCTTGAGGTACTCAAAGCGACGCAAATCCGCAGAAATAATTTTGGAAATTCCTGTGAAAAACTTGAAAGAACTGGCAAGGGGCGCCGCGACGAAGCCAGCTGCCGGGATTCATCCTGTCAGGGCGTAAATAAACCCACTCCCCGAGAGAAAAACGGAGGTATATCGATTACAGGGTGTTGTGGAGCGTGTTAATCTCTGTTCTTCACGGACAACGTCCAAGACCGACCTAACCCGGCACCGTTTTGAGTAGCTTAAATCTCCGGAAGGTATGGAAAGTTTTCTCTGCAAGACTTTTATCCCGAACAAGGGAATCCTAGTTTGATCACCTTGACCAGTTAACGGGTCTCCATGCTCGTCACCAAACTGTTACAGTCAAGAATATAATCTGATATAATGATGACTCATGTTCGAAAGAGAAATTTAAGGATTACACCATCGGCACCATTTTGACTCCATTAAGTTGAAGAATCGTTAGCGCCGATTTATTGAAACAGAACACAACAGAAATGGAAGAAAAGCAAGCAATCGATCACTTAGGCTTATTGTAATATTACAAAATTGAAGAATGAAATATGTGAGTATCTGTGAACGTGTATAAATGTATAGGTACCTAATGAAGGTTAACCCATTAACCTGCAATATTACTTAGGTCAATATCAGTTAAACTATTGAACTATTGCTCAAAATTAACATTAAATTATGTACAAAATTAGAAGTAAAATTATCGAACTATTATGAGTGTTACAATTATAATAATTTAATGAGAATAGAATAAATTGTACATCGAAAGAAAGTGTTTCTTGATAAAAGAGAAACATGTATCTTGTAACTCAGAGTGCCAATACAATGTATAAATATTAATATCAAAACGTAATTTCTGCAAATAATGTATATTTGTACGAATTATACATATTTCATGTACATTTTGATATTTAAACTTGTATAACCGAATAAATCTTTTTCTATAACCAATAAATAAATAAATAAAATTGTTAGCAAAAATATTAGTCGCCATTGATATTGATGATAATTATTTTAAACATTTATAACTTTAAAATAACTAATATAATGTCAACGTAATCTATGTTACTTTTATCCATTGAATTACGTAACAATAAAATACGTATACATTTTGCTGACACGATATACATACATATGTACATTAAAATACTGAGTCTTTCACTTTGAAGAACAAAATATTTGTAAATGCACTCTGTATATGTTTCATTTTGAAACACGAAATATTTGTAAACATTCTGCATATTAAAATAGTAAATCTTTGACTTTGAAGCACGAAATATTTCCAAACTTCCTACAAAAAATAATGAAAATACTTTGAGTATTATAAAAAAATAATACGCAAGCTTGCAAAGTTCGTGAGAAGAAATTGTGAAGCTAATTGACACGAGACAAAGTATCGTTGGAAGTCTCCAACTAGAGGTTGACTTTTTTTTTCGAAGAACCTAATCGGAAGTGAAACGAGTAGCTAAGAGGGTGGATCCGTGTGTGGCGACCTCCCGCATACGGCCAAAGCACGGAAGAACCTCGAAACCAGAGACATAAGAAAAAGAAGAAGCATTTAAGGACACACTAGCTTGTCCAAACACGGGGTATCTAGATAAATGGAACACCGCTATCGCTTTTGGTAAATCGGTTACTTCCTTTTCCGAATTTCCTACGAATTTTTTCATACAACATGTTTTCTCTTCTAAAAAATTATTAACATTTAAATTATTTAAGTGTTTAAGATAGTTTCATCATAAATTGATTGAAAAACAGAGTAATGAAGACAAAATACCTAAAATAAAGAATATAACTAAAGAAGTAAAATATTTCATAAACAGCATGATACAATACTTCTATAACCAATTGATAATGCGATATATTTTTTCCTACCATCATGTTTCAACAGTTAATTAATAACCGTGCGTTTATATAGTTTTTTTTTTTTGTATTTTTACCCCAAATTAAATGTTTAAAATAAACAATTTTTCCGTGTGTAGTTATTTTAGGCATAAATTTACAAATTTTTAAATTCCTAAGTTTTTAACTCTTTAAATTGTGAAGTTTGCAAATAGCCATAATTCTCAATTTTAAAAAACTGAAATCTTCAAATTTCCAAATTTGTAGATTTCCACATTTCCAAATTATTACATTACCGAGGTATCAAGTCCCTAAATTTCCACACATTATCAAATCTCCAAATTTCGAAATTGCCATATTACTCAACCTTGCAGCTCTCAAATTTTCAATTCTCCAAATTCGAAATATACCATATTTTTAAACCATAAACCAAATTTTCAAGTTTCAAATCCTCAAATTACTTAAACAAATATATTTTTAGAAATAAAAGAGTAGGAAAAGAATATGTAGAATATCTTAAATTTATACCATTTCATAAAGACACGTCAAAAAATCATAATTACAAGAGGTGAGAAATATTTTCAATAATTGTGTTGATCACAAAATCATTAATTTATCGGCAAAGTACACGGATTTCCAATTTTCATTATTTTATGTAGTATATTTGCAAAAAAATGCGATTTATTGTTAACATTTTCATTGAATAAGAACTGTTACAAGTTACTCACGTTGTTTTTAGGATCCACAGCGTTGTTAGTCAATTTTAGTTTATTAAAACTGAGAGAATGTTGCATCCAATGTGCACCGGTCGCTGGACTTTCTGGATGCAGGTATATTCTTCGATCAATTCGTGGTTGAGGTTCTGCTGGTCCAGCTGATGTCCAGCCTTTTGCGTTCCCACAGGATTTCTCGACGCCACCGACGTACTTGTGACGTCGATTTGACGCCGGCTCCACTTCGAGGACGACACAATAGCGGGCACGACGATCCAATCCAGTGATTGTCAACTGAATCGACGGAAACATCCGTCTGTAACAAAATAATGTACATTTTGATTAAATGCATTTAGTATTCAATACAAACAGTGTTGGATTAGATCCTCAGACGGCATCAAACAGTTAGATTAAACACATAGTCTGAAACAGTAAACTTAGAAAATTTAACACTAAAAGAAGACTTCTAGAATCTCATGTGCAATATATATGTAATTAAAAAGTATATAAGATGTAAAAGAAAATTTTATTTTTCATAATGAGGATGTGGGATTTTGAAATTTTGGCACTTCAAGACTTTGAGATTTTTAACTTTGGGATTGTGACTAGGATTTAAGATTTAAGACTATAGGACTTTAGATTGAAAGACACTGAAACTTTGAGACTGAAGGCTTCAAGACATCGAAACATTGAAACATAGACATTATTGAACTGAAGAACGTACAAAATTTTCGAATATTGGAACTTAAAGTTAAATTAAATTATCACTAAGGTATTAAAGATGTGTTAAATTATAATCTGAGATTACAAACAGAAATACAAAATGAAAATAAAGAACCAGTAGGTATTAAATTATTTTAAGCGATTAAAAATGATTATATTCTAATTTTTATTAATGTTTTTAAAAATAATCTAATATCTTTTTAAAAAATGACGAAACTTTTCGGCTAGTCCAGCAGAAGTAATCGCGCATTAGATTTCATGTTTAGTAACAGTATATTTAGCGTTAAGTTTTCATTTAGTTAAAGTCAAGTGCCTTTTTGCACAGGTAGCAAATGCAAACGACATGAAAACGAAGGGACATTCCCCAGTCATTAAAGTGGCAATAACGAGTGGCCGTTGAATGGATTCTAACTTTCTGTTAACTCCTGCGACTCTTTCGAAGCATCAGAACCACTATCTTCCGATCTTGACAGGAAGTTTTCCCCTTCGAGTAAACATTTCAAACTCGCGGATTATCCCGTGAGCAAACCTCCAGAAGTCAATCTGCGAGGGGTTGGCCTGTTTGCATACCTAATTGCGGACTTTCCATCGCTACTTTGTTCCATGTGCCTTTTACTCACATCCGTTCGAGTTCATAGTGTAAAATGATTAGAAATAAAAGGAAACATTCGTTTTTCCTGTGTTGAATATTTGTGATAAATCGATGATAAGTGTATTTATGATAAATAAATCGTTTTATGTATGAAATGAAAGAATATAGAAATTTAGAAATTTATGGGTCTAGAGATTTAGAAATATCAAATTTTCAATTTTGAATATTTGGAAGGTTAGATATATGTAAAATTTAAAACTTTAAAAACTTTTGGTTGTCCGTATTCTAAATTAAGAAACATAGAAATTTGGTAATTCGGATATTTTTAAATTCACAAATGTGAAATAAAAAAATATTAACATTTAGAAATTTAGGAACTTAGAAACATAGAAACTTGGAAACTTAGAAATTTAAGAACTTAGTAACTTAGAAAATTAGCAACGTAAAAGCTTAGAAACTTAAAAACATGAAAACCTGGAAATTTATAAACTTAGGAACTCTCAAATTTACAAATTTGAAAATTTTGAAATATAACAATGTAAAAGTAAAGAAATTTAGAAATTAAAAGGTTTCCGCTTCTTTTTGCATAAACTAGTTCAATAATAAATTATCTCTCAGTTTTTAAATTTTTGATAACATCTAAACATCATGACTCTGGCTTGATTATTTTTATATTTACAAGTATCTTTTATTACGAAGTTATTTAATTTTATTACGAAATTATAAAATAACAAAGAAACATTAATTAAACTGTTAATTATAAAGAAAATTATATGTATAAATTTAATTGTATAATAAACTACATATATTGCAAATTGTAGCTATAAACGTTATATTTATTGCTGATTGAAAAGCCGTTCATTCTTGGTTACTTGTCATTACTTGAACAATTAATCTACCTATTCTTATTAATTATTGAATTGTTCTCTTTCACGTTTATGTCACAAAATTCGATAGAATCTCTTAAGCACTAAATCCCCTAAAGTACGTTCGAATCTTCCTCTACAATAGTACCTGACTGTTCGGTATTTAAAAGTTAAATCCGCAAAAGATACGTATCTTAAGTAATGGACGCAATTAAGGACGGAAAATCCAACCTGTGTCTGCAAAGTGCACTCTAAGCCTCGCGAAAGAGTACATACATTATTTTTCTCTTAATCGCTCTTGAAAATCGTAACCTTTCCTAAAATTCCACTTAAATTACAAAACCGGGTATTAAATCGCCAGACAAGTATACATATACATATACATATATTATGCTTTAATAACGTAAAGTTCAAACGAAACAGCTCATAGGTATTTCCAAGTTCGTGAAAAGTCTTTATTCTTGAATCATATCATTAATGACGAAATATTAGAACCAAAACTATTAAAGTAATTTAAAATTATTTTCTAATAACATTTACAGTGAGTAACATTAATATTCGGATACATTATAAAATTTTTACATATTTTAATTCCTAATTTTTAAATATTCATATTATCAAATTTCAAATTATTCTAATTTCCATTTTTTCGAACTTTTGCATTATCAATTTTCTACATTTTCTAATTTCTAATTTTTCAAATTTTGGCATTATTAAATTTCTAAATACTCTAATTCTCAAATGCTATCTTCAAATAGTTTAATTTTTTCAAATCTCAAATGTTCCCCAAGCTCCTAAATTTTTCAATTTAAAAACTTTTAAATCCCCAAGTTTCCTAAATTTAGAAATTCCAAGATTTCTAAATCTTCAAATTTCTAAATTTAGAAATTCCAACATTTCTAAATCATCATATTCCTAATTTTTAATTTTTAACATTTTTAAATCCTCAAATTATTAAATTTACGAATTTCAAAAATGTACCTATTTATAGTTCCAATCGTTATAATTCAGAGCGTGTACAACAAAGTTCCGCCACGCCACGCCACGCGACTTTTGATTCATTTAATCAGCGAGATGAAAGGGAAACAGGCAGCGCGTGCTGCCGCTGCACGCGTTGTATATATCACGCTATTATGGCATTATCTGACTGTTTGATAATCTCGAGAGGCTTTTTAAAAGGACCAGACGCTCGAATGATCGACGCACCGCTGTTCCAGCAGCCGTGCGTCGCGACGGCGTAATCCTCCACTTACAAAGGCGCCACTTTTAGTGATCTCAACGACACCGTCCATGGCGTCGGACAACTCCTGAGAATCACTTCGCACATGTAACCTTAACACTAAATCAAACTGGTCAAAATGACCCTTTAAGTGTCTTACTTTAACTTACGAACTTTGCTAAGATGCATTTCTTAAAACCTGTGTTGATTTTCATCGAAATAAAGAATTAACGTGTACACTGAAAATTTGGTGATCTGTACTTATAAAAATTTAATACTTTGGGATTTTGTACGAAAAATGTACAAATCTGTACGTTCGAAAATTTGTAACCGAGTAGTTCCAGTTCACAATTTTGTGCAAGCCAAATCCTTATCTCCATCTAGTTACTTCACTAAATCTCATTGTCGGTGACTAAAAACTCGTTAAGTCGTAAAGTATTTCGGAACAGATAGCGAATAACGATGAAACGTGAAATGAATTATCCTCGCTTAAAAGTAGTCCCTCATAGTGAGAGAAAAACGAAGGATAAGGAATCGGAGACAAAGTGGAACAAACACGAGGAGGTCGGAGTTGCACTTCTGGAATGCACATTTTCTCTTCCTGTCTATTCATCGGCTCTGACGCAAGGCCGCGCAAGGCAGTAGACAACGCTGATCGAAGGAACAATGTGTTTCGAAGGAGCGAAACTCGCCAAAAGGATCGAGGAAAACGAACGGGTCGATCGTGTCACGGAATACTGATTGGTGCCGCGTAAGGCATGAAACTGGGTGCACGTGGTTGGCACGTGGTGCTCTCAGATGGAAAGAGTCGTCACTGAACCGGAAGGCACGGATACACGGACGAACGAGTACCTTTGTATCTATTGTACAATGTACACCGCCCACGAATCACCGTTGTCCAGGCTAGCTTTCTGCAATTTATTTTGGTATCCTGGTTTCTGTCCGCTAACGAACGTCCGAGTAACGGACTTTTTGCAACGAGATACATTTCTTGGTACATTTGCAAAGCATTTTTGTTCTGACACATCTATTGTACCGAATTGACCAAAAAGTTATGTCGCTTTTGTTAGATGAGGTTTATACAATTTTTGTATCAGTACTCTTTTCGACAAATGCATATATGGCCTTGAGTAACATACACGTGTTACAACCTCATGCTAAAGAAAATCTAAGTTAATTTATATGTGAGTATAAATTGTTCAATTTAGGATTTGGTCCAAATTGCGGAACTTTCTCTTGAACTTGTCTTGAACGATTTTCAATCATTTTGTAATTCAAATTTAAACTACAATTTAACTTAACTACAATTGCAATCCAGATTTGTAACATTATACTGGGTTAATCAGAAAGTTATAGCGTTTATGTTAATAGATGACATTTGTGGCAACACTTTATTTCTCTTTAACAATTGCATGAATTACCTTGAAATTTACAATTCAGGGTATATTTTTAAGAAAAAACAGTGCCAAGAATAATGGAATCTTTTGTTTTCGAAGTTAGAAGTTATAAATTAATAGAAATGATTTAATTTTATAATTATATAAACAATTTATAATTTGAGGATGTAGAAAGTTCATAATTTGGTAATATAGAAATTTTAGAACTTGGAAATATAGAATTTTTATAACTCGAAAATAAAAAAAATTATGTAATTTGAAAATATAAAAATTTAGTCATTTGAAAACATAGAAATTTCAGATTTCAAATGTCCCATTAAGAAATGGACTGCCCATGTTCGAATACCTGTCATCTGTCGCCCATGCACCGCGCCCTCGCAGCCACAATTGCCCATTACAGTAGACACGCAAAATTACAGTTGTATCTCGTATCGCGTAAACGTTCGACCCGCTTCAAATGAATGGATATTACGAAACATTTTAAGAATGTTACATTCTTGTTACGTTGGCGTTCCCCTCCCCTTTTATTTCCGTGTTCACAACGGGACGAAACCATCTGGGCTGACATCAGCGAGTTATCTAGCGCGAGACAGCGCAAAATTCCTAGTAATCTTATCTTAGATAGTTATACGCCTGTGTATCTGAAAAGGAGTGACCGGTAGCTCAATCGTTTCCGGCGAACGATCGCCGGAAGTCGTGATTCGTCCTGCATCCGTCCGGCCTATACTTTTCCTGCAAAAACTACCTTCGTAAAATGATTCGAAGATCGGTAATATCGATAACAACGGACACGTCGTCACGACCTTACTTTTATGACCTTCGATGACCACCTTCCGTGAAACTAATCACCCTGTCGACGCTCAAAACTACCCCTCATTAAAAATGTCTACTTGCCTGGCTTGGATGACGTGTAAACTACTCACGTAGAGTTACTCACATTAACATTCGGACATTGCATTTCTATATTCGTTATTGTATACAGGAAGAAATGGTTTACCATACTACTTATTTTACAATAACACACATCATTTATTACAGATTAAAAATATAGGTGTAAACAATTTCTTTTCAACTATCGATGTGTAATATATTTTAAACAACAGGTTGTCACATTTTCAGGTCACATTAGTATTGGACATTTGATGAAAAACAAAGAATTTATACATAAAACGTAGAAAAAACTACAATTTTAATTTTTATTGCGAAGTCTTTTTGTTTAATAAGCTCATGTAATCGTTTGGACATGTTAAAAATAATTTTTTTCAAATATGCTGTACAAACAGAATGACAATCTCCTTTCAGTATCATTTGCAATTCAACTTTTGAATTTATTGGTGTTTTTCTAATTCCTTAGTCTAATTCATCCTATAGATTCTTTGTGCGATTTATGTCTGTGGTTGTAAGGGGGATGTAAAACTTTTGAACAATTATACATATAACAAATACACCTGTACTCTTCGAGTTCTGTGCTTTCGATCATTATCCTGATGAAATTTAAAGGTACTTTGTGGTCCCACATTATTTGCACTTTTCAGTAATTTTTTCTTAAAAGATCTAAATATTTTTTTTATTAAAAATATTATCAGTGAAGACCAATTCATTAACGCCCGCACTGAAAATGCACCCCCATACAATCACAGAACCACCTTCCCTTCTTTAAAGTAGGGTTTAGATTCTTTGACTTTAAAACTTCATTTACTCTTCGCCACACTATACAATACTTCGCCAAAAATACAATATTTACTTTCATTAGCAAAAATAACATTACTTCTTAACTTGAAAATTTGAAAGTTCCTTAATTTAAAAATTTGTAATTCCTATATTTCTAAACGTTTGCTATATTTCTAAATGTTTTATTTCTAAATGTAAATTACCAAATTGCTAAATTTTCAAATTTGGAATATCTGTATTCCCAAATTTTGTAAATACCCAACTCTTCTAATTAAAGCTAGAAGCTTAAAAAAAATATTTAATTTCTATATGTATATCCAAATTTGATAAATTTCCACCATCCCATATTTGTAATATTTTTTACTTTTGAATCTCCTAAATTTAATTCTAAGTTCCTATATTTCTAAATTTTTGAATAACTAAACTTGAATATTTGGACTTATAACTCAAGATTTTTAAATAATTGAGATTTCTTAATTGGACAAAGCTGTACAAATAATGAATGCACGTGTAATTTAAAAATATAAAGTACTAAAAGTGAAGAATAAAAGTTTGTTAGTAGGTGAAAAGACAGGTCACATTTTTTCAGGTGGACTAAGGGTTTCGAGAGCGACAGAGGGTGTGGTCTTATGGCGCCCGTCACGCCATACCAACCCTGATGGAATTTTGGACAACCGATTTCAACAACTGAGAAATGTAACTATAAATCCAATAAGAAGAATATTTTACGCAATTTTGAAAAATTAACCTGACAATCATAACTCACTGAACTAATTAGTTCAAATTTGATTCATATGTTCATAAATATCCATTAATAGTGTAATAATAAATGTTTAATAACTAATATAAGCATTGATTAATTATGAACATCCACTAATGTAAATTAGAGGAAACATCTAATAAATTGATTTATTAATAAATTTTTATACATCAAGATGTAAACATTTTTAAGTCCCACAAAGTTTACGAAAAGAAAAGTAATCATTCTTATTCATAAGTTTTAGTTACAGACTAATTTCAGAATATGTATATTCTACATATTACCATTACTTCAGAATATTGACCATATTAATTGTAATATTACCATTACAAAAACTTCAGAATATTGAAAATGTAGTATAAAGAAAATTGTAAACTCACCGTCCCCCTTTCGTAATTATCATTTCAGTAGTTTCTGCATGGAATTGTTGCCACAAATCTCTATTTTGTAACTCAACTTTTACTTCAGGAGGTAGAGGAGGTCCTCCACCAAGACGTGGTATTGCCCATACATTTGGATTTGGAATGTCGTCTGAAAATCATAAAAAACGACTTTTTATAATTATTTATGATATTAGAAACTGGTTCAATGTACCTACAACGATTTAGTTCTATAGAAAATTCATATAAACTTCGACTACCCTTTAACATCATTGATTCATTATTGATTAATTCGTTTGGTCAGGTTAGCATCAACATCGACATAAATATATTCAGACTTTCAGGTTTTTAAATTTTTAAATTTCCAACTTATATTTCTAATGTATTTCTAAATTCCTAAATTTCTTGATTTCCAACCCTCTATTTCTCAAATTTTCAAATTTCTATTTAAATATTTCCAAATACTCAAGCTTCAAAATCTTCGAATTCTCACATTTCTAAACTTACAAATACTTAAATATGTAAATTTGCAAATCCACGAGTTTCTAAATTTTTCACGTATCTAAATTCCTGTAATTTCAAATTTCCATATTTCTAAAACCGTAAATTTGGAGGATGTTCCTAATCTCTCAAATTTCTATATTTTTCAAATAACAAAATTTCAAATTTCTCAACTCCCATTCCTAAAATCTTAAATTTGGAAGTTGCTATTTTCTCAAATATTTAAATCCTCAAATCCCTAAATTCCTAATTCATAAATTCTCAAATTTCCAGCTCCCTAAATCGACAAATCTTAATTTATCCAAAAAAATTTCTAAATTTCCAATTTCCCAAATTTCTAACTTTTCAAGTTTTCCAAGGCTATTTAGTCGCTCACACCTGATGTCAACTCTATTAGCACAGTTAAGAGTCCATCTTCTTCAGCCAAAATTCCTAGTTACACCAATGCTTATACCAACAGTTTAAATAAAAACCACAACTAATCAGCAATTTCACTTCACACAATTTGAAAACAACTTCGACTACAATACGCATCTCCACGAAAAACATGATTAGGAGTAAAGCAAACAGTCTGCAATTGAACCAAGAAACAATTGTCCTCGAAGCGTATTGCCCTCGCGCAAAAACATTCTGACGCAAAATGGAGTTTGCCATCTCTTTCCGCATGGTTATCGACACCTCCACCTAGAGGCTTCCGGACAAGCTGAGGAGGAACAAGAAGTTATGCGGATGAGGTAACTCGAATGCCAGAAAGAACACCTTTTACAAGTGGATCCATAGAAACGGCGTCGCTTGCTCGCAAGAGCGATTCGGCCTGCACTTGTTCGCGGTTCTGCGGTCGGGGCATTAGGTCTAGGGGTAGGATAATTGTGGCCATCGGCTCATCTTCTTTCTCTTCCTGCCGCGAGGACCAACTATTGTGTACGAGCAGATAGCGATTGTCCGCTCGACCGAAAGTCGGCGCCTTTCATCTTTTCGCCCGAGAAAAGTTCGCGCGGATCTATGTCGTCTCCGCGGGAACGTTGTTTATATGCATCTGGTGGCATTATATGCATCTTACCGCAGGTCATCTTTCCTGGCACTCGTGGGAAACGAGAAAGTTGTAAAAGTTACGTGGAAAATCGTCTATCGATATCTTTATTAGTTTATTGCACGGCCAGAATACCTTTAAATGAGTACAAGTACATGTATAACTGTACTACATTTTGTAGAATACCGCCATATTTGAGTAAATAAATAAAAAAATCTCACTTTAAAATGTAAAGTAGTGTAAAATATTTCGTTGTAAAAGATTGTGTTAATATTTGAGCTTCGCTTGAAAGTGTGTCATGAAACATCGTTGTGTTTCATAATATCTGAAGTTTGTAAACGGCAAGCAAATAGTTACATTATTAGTGAAGTTATAAAATATTACTTTTACATGATTTATCATTAAATATGTTTGTTTTAGGCTGTTTGTGAGCAATTTAACGTTACAGTTATTGTCATCCTTAGATAATTATTTTCCTGTCAAAACGTGTGTGTACGCAATGTAGAACACGGTGATTGTACGTAATATGGAATTTGTTTATATTGTTAGTAAATGTTACTTATTAATATTAAAAGGTTCATGATATTGTAAAATTGCATAGTACTGTTTATTATTTGCATAAATTGCAAAATAATATTTTAATCATTCTAAATACTTACATTATAACGATAAAAATGGAAAAAATGTATCCAATGCATTCACACGTGAGAAATATGCTCTACATGAAACTCATATTGTTCATGTTTCATGTTCCTTGTTAATATTGTAAATTGCATAGTGGTGTACAATATATTTCTACTACTCGAAGCAGTTACATCGTGTAATAATTAGCGAGAAAATAGGTTTAATGCATTCACATATGAGAATTACGCTCAATACGTTAAAGTTGAAGAAAAATAATATCGAGAAAAATAACTTTTTAAAAATGACGTACATTTGTATATCTATTTTTTATATCTAACTAAATACTTATATTTCTTAATAAAAATTAAGTTTTCTTTACAAATTTCCTACATGTTTAATATTACGTACATTTTTCCCATACAACGCTTTTGATAGTTCTTACTTTTAATTTCAAAACAGTTAAATTTTTATACATATAATTAACCTTTGACAAACATATATATAGTATTGACTTTGCTATATTTTGTAGTTTCAAACTATACATTAATAAAATTTATTTTTTTTACTTAGAATGATCTGTTTTCTAGTTATGTCATTAATATTGCAACATTCCGTATATTCACTATTTCACCATAGAATATTATAATATCCGTAATACTACTAAATTGAAGTAAATTACATAAAAACTAATTAACAATAATATGTAATTCTGTTACGTAATTACACTACAAAAATTGTAGTATCAGTGGACAAATGAAATTCATTCATTCATTTGAAAAATAACATAATAATTTTTAAAATAACATTATATTACTATTAATAGTTTATTGTCATTCTTTTTCTTACTAAATTAATTTATTACAGTACATAATCGATCAATTTTAAACTGTCCCTCTGACACCTGTTGCATACACCTTCATAACCATTGCTATAGATACAAAAAATTTCTTTCAATTTCTTATAATCAAAAATAATTTTCAAAAATATCGAATTCTCAAAAAGTGAGAGCTTAAACCTGTTATTATTAATACTACGTACAGCTATCTATGTACAACACACCCCTATTTTTAAGTGAAATTGGAGATAAATAAAAATGAAGAATTAAAAATCAAAGCATCAAATACTATGTGTTATTATTTTCCAGTTTCACAAAAGTACAGATTTTAATAAAAAAACTCCTATTCTTTCCACCCTTCAATATCTTTAAAACCTTTCAACGTTCTAATTGCACCGTTCTTTTTAATTTAAAATAATAAATAAAGAAGAAGGCATGTTGACTCCGACACGTGCAATACGTTATCCGATAAACGTCAAACTTCAAATCAAAATTTCTTACAAATTAACGCTAAATAATGAACAAATTCTGTATTTGGTATTTATTAACATATTACTACTAATTGAAATAAAAAAACAACGAAACGACGAAATACAAACCTGGTCTATGTCTACGAAGAACAAGTTGTTGTTGCCGAAAGAGCATCTGTTGGTGGAATTGCAGTTGTAACTCCGTAGGCATCGCCATAATCGAATTCATCTTCAAATTAGAGCACCGTATCGTATATCACTTAACTAATTTTAAATGAAACTCGCGTAAAAATTCGGAAGAAACTTGTAACATCCGACGTTGCCGGCATTAAAGCCTAATGAAGACTGAGGATGCGTTTGGAAATTGCAGAGACATCTCCCTTGCAACGATCCATCACTGCACTCCGATGCACCTCTGCGATTGGCTGACATCTTCTCCCCACTACTTGAGCGCCGCGCCCACGCTGATCCTATTGGCCGATGCAATACCAAGTTGCCAGAAGTACGTACGAAATACACAATCGAAACATGCGTGATGCATTCATGTCCTGATTCAAGCGATAGGAGGACATGAAAAGGAATTAGTGCATTCTGATAAGTAAACAGCGAGAAGGAACGCCCTCTAAGTAAAGAGAGAGGATATAACAAATATTTCGGAATTCTAAAATATCGTGAAAATATTATCAGTTTACAAGAACGAAATAAGGGTTAAAGTGGAAAGATTTGTATTTATTATAAGCAGAAGTTTAAGGATTTTTAAATTTCGGAATTTAGAGATCTAGAACTGTACATTTGGAAATTTGGAATTCTAAAAATTTGTAATTTTGAGAATTTGTAAAGTTGGAAAAGGCATTTTGAGATTCGGGGATTGTTTGAGGATTTTTTAATTTAAGGATTTAAAGATTTCTAGTTTTGGAAATTTTGGAAATTAAAGATTTGGGAATTTGCAAATTTGAGAATTTGAGGATTTGAGGTTCTATGATTTAGAAATTCGTTGATTTGTTAATTGGAAATTTAGCTACCTCAGAAATAACAAATTTAACTTCATATTTTCACTTTTATTAATACATCTACACCCACTGATGGAAGAAAAGAGGCTTTTGGCTCTACGCTAGGAAAAAAATGTAATCGTATCCATCTCCAAAAAAAAATAATTTATAATTATTAGTAGTTAATAATTAATAACGCTTTACCATACAACACTTAATCATACGGCAATTTAGTAGTTTAGTAATAAAAGTTAACCTTGTTTAAACAAAAATGTTAAAGTACAAAAAAAAAATCAAATGCATACCTAAGGTAAAGTGAGCATTTAAAATTTCATTTTCTTCAAAATATCAAAGAGTAGGTACAACCAGAGACGACACAGTGGCGGTACCTTTTATGTTCGGCAAAGCTTGTCCCTTTAAATTGATTGTATAGACAAGCGGGAAATTTAAATTAAATGAATTTAATTTCATGCAAACCTTTAATAATTAGAAATCTATTTGTCGTAAATTTTCTATACATATATTAGTAATATTGGCATTCGAAGTATTTACATCAATTTTACAACATTGAAGAGTTGAAAAAGAAAGATATATGTATACTAAAATGATTACTGTACAAAATATATTTGAAGAATACATTGTATATGTATATTACAGAAATGATTATTACAAATAACTTATAAAGTAATGACGAACTGCTGATTAGCAAAAATACAAATGAATGGGCTGTACTTCCGAATGACCCCCATCGAGTTGAATGCTGAAATTTTGTGTGCATATACAACTTTTCATGAGAATTCCATATCCGTTTTCAAAATCAACGGGTCTCTTACGATTTGAATTGCTTAATTGCTTAATTAATAATTGTTCCTTGAAACACTAATGCAAAAGTGAAATACATATATCACAACCTGATCTAATTTAACCTAACTTAATCTAACCTAACCTACCCTAACCTAACGCCATTAACACGGTGAGCGCGGCGCCGATTATGCTATGCTTTCCGCTTGGCCGGCAGCGAGCGAATACTTGGCGGCGAGCGCGATATTTGTGATGGGGAGAATAAACAGAGGACTACTTCTTTTTACTTTAGTATGTTCCTTTTGAATTGGGAAAATGATGCTGCTACAAGTAGAACTGTATACAGACTTCAAAAAACAGGAGGAAATGTGCATAAAAGGCGCTCAACGTGTTAATATTGGAATGAACTTGAAATGTGAATATCTCGCGAACAGTAAGATACCCGTTGATTTTGAAAAGAGATATGGAATTCTCGTGAAAAGTTGTACGCGCACACAAAATTTCAGCACTCAACTCCATGGGGGTCATTCGGAAGTACAGCCAAGTATTTCTCCTAAATAGGTTTCAAATAAATTATAGATGAATAGTATAAATTATTGCTTTCCGAACGACATACTTGAACATTATGTACGTTCGCTTTTTGGAATACCGTGTTGAAATCGTATCCTCATCTCGTTTCATTTTGCATAGGCATTTAAATTTATTGTATTATTCCGCTTCTATCTAAAAGTAATTTCTTTGTCAGAGTTAGGCCTCTTGTTACAGCTACTCTTTGAAAGAATCATTAGAAATAGACTGTTTAAAAAAAAAACAAGACTACGTGATCCAACGTAAAAAACAGTTCGTGCCGAATTTGTGATGATCGTTTGACTCCGGCACATGATCGCATTAACGAACGATGCGAAGCGTTAGGTACAAGAGCGAACGGAATCGTCACCATAAATTACGGAATCCGGCGAGCAGGCGGTCGTTAATTGTTTGTTCTCGAGTCTGGCGACGAGACGAGGCGAGAAGATAAAATCAAGAATCCGTCCGTGGTGCGTCGGCGGTCAAAAGAGGAACGGAACGAAACGCAGTGCCGCGAGATACAAATCTACGCTTTTCTCGCTCCCTTATTCCCTTTTTCTCGTAACACCGCTTCTGTCGTCGCTTCTTCGTCTTTTTTTCCAGTATAAGAAAGCGTCCCCTTGCCGCCTACTACGCCGGTCATCGCACCATTGTAGTGGGTTCCGGATTGTGGATTAACTGTAAGCGATACCCACAACAAAAGCGTGCGCACTTTACCTGACGGACTGGGCTACCTGTATTCTATCGCTTTATAGCAGGATTCTACTGTCTGTCGATAGTGTCACCATCGGTCAAATTGCACCCTCATTGCCGACAACGAACAAAACTGTTCCACTATCTGAGTACTTTCAGAAATCTGTCATTCACGTAATATGATGTAATTTCTGATGCAGTATCTAGTTTAATCCTTAGCACTTAACAGAAAATTTATACGTAAATTTACATTTTTGCATTCTGGAATCATGCTTGTTTTAAACTCCTTGTTCTCTTCTTTAACAACAATATAAGAATTGCAATTGTAATTGCATAAATAATAAAATACTTATTTTTATGATAACATATTTACTTAATCTCAAGTATTGGGTTCTTAATATACAAACTGCAAGTTACTAAAAAATTGATGAGACTATTCATATGAGTGTTGTATTATTTATATTTTATTAAAAGAATTTATTATGAAGATGTCGGCCTTTCCCGTAAATTTAAAAATAGACATGTGTATGGATGTAATTAACTAAAACGAACTTGTTTCTTTGAGGCTTTATAGTGACTTTTCCCCTATTTTCTTCGGAAGTAAAAATACAGTTTTCATTGTTTTAAAAAGAATTTTAATTAATTGGAATGGCAAAGAAAATGGTAAAAATCAGTTTCCAAATTTATTTTTTTGAATGTATAATAAAAACTTAAAGTGTACCTTTTGTAGATTTAAACAAGTTACGTCATAATAAAATAATGAAAATTTCATCGAAATCTTTCGAATATAAATATTTTAAACACAAATAACGAAGCAATTTAAAAAAAGGATAGTCGAATGTTGGATTGTATACATAATTACTGTTTTACTCTTTCGGTCATGGCATTCTCACATAAGGACATACTAAATAAATGCTTGGTATACCTAGACTCGGTAAATTTTATTGTTTGTAAACTTGATCCTAATATTGTTATAACCATAGATTCTATTTCTATCTAATATCGCTTAGGTCTTTTATACAATTGAAAAATCATACTTTAATTGAAAGAACTGTTTAATAAAACCATGATTTTTGTTCTCAGAAATAAATAATTCGTAACGAAAAAGGTTAAGTTGAAGAGATTCCTAATAATGAAAGCCAGGAAATACTTTTGTAAAGAAACCCAGCTGTTTTTGAAAAGGGACAGAGATCTGTCTGGTGGAAATTAAGGTTTACCTACAGAAGTGTTTTCCTGCACATCTTAGAATACATGCACACATGTTTTCCCTTCGTTTCTTCTGTCAGGATAAACGCGTAATTTATTTAGTGTGCTTTTGCGAAGATATCCATATTACAGTACAAAAATATACAAGTTTCATGAATTTTTCGTATCGTAAGCTGTGGAAACTTTAAGATTACTTTTTATTTTATAATTACTGGTAAATTATCAGTAATTTGTCAATTTTTTAATCCTCAAATGCATTAATTTGTAAATTTTCTAAATTCGTATTTTTCGTATATTCGAAATCTTCGAAATTTTCAAATTCACGAGCCACAAAATTTAGAAATTTAGAAATTCTCTAATTCCTAAATCCTGAAATTTCTAAATTTCCAAATGAACAACGTCTCAAATATGAAATGTACAAATTTATAAATCACAATATTTCCAAATCTTATAATTATCTAATTCTTAAATTTCAACTCCATTAAATCGTCAAATTCGCAAAGTCCTGAATTTCCAGATCTCAAAATCCACAAATTTCCAAATTTCAAGGTTTCCAAGTACCTGAAATTCCAAAATTTTCAAATTTCAAATTTGCAAATCCCAAATAACCAAATCACTAAATTTTCAACATTCCCATTTTTTGAATTATAAGATTTGAAATCTAACTCTCCGAGAACCTACTATTAGTACACAATATTATTGTATAAATGTTCCATAAAAATAAAGTATTAAAAAGAAAAGAGTTTATAACTACTTTCTCTTTTTTTGAAGGTGCGTATAAAATCTTTGGTGAATACAATATTATTAATTAAAAATTACACTGTAACACGTTATGTAATCAATAATGAACAATTAAGTCAGTACTCGTTAATTATTGAATAATTAATAACTGTATCGTTACATATTAATTAATCAATAATTAATAACTACTTAATTAATAATTAACAATTACAACAATTACATCGTCCAACACTCCATTAAATTATATTTTTATTATATTGTTTGAACTGCAATATCACTGTTTCTAGGAGTATCGTCGCCTACATACACGCTCACAGTACACTTACCAATACTTTGCCTGATTGTATAAAATTCCATAATCCGTTTTTAACAATAAAGGCTCACGCCTGCTGGCAGATCGGTTTCAAACTTCACCAATGGGTGTCCAAAGAATTTTACATCCTTTGAAATCCTTCCATTTACTGCTGACGATTAGACAGCCTATTAAGACTATTCTTCGTTTTCCTTCTAATCCTAAGTACCTAAGTAGGTGTCAAGCATTATTAAAGTAATAGAGAAGAATTACAGAGTGATTAGTAAACCAAAATGCAGAACTGACATTGGGTTCTTCATTCTGAACAGAAGAAGCTTATCTCAACATTTTAAATTATACGTATTGTTACACAGAGTATCCCGTTTTAAAGGAAATGATTTATTCACAAATTAAACTATTTAATTTTTTTATATTTCGAAATTGTTAGATTGCTAAATTTTCAAAGCTTTAAGCTTCTACATTAATTTGAAGGTGTTAAACATTTGATAGTTTCAAGGTGTAAAAGATTAAAAATTTGATGGTCTAAAACTATAAAAGATTTAACATTTGAATTTTTTAAATTTCTAATTTTCTTGCTTTCTGTATTTTTAAGTTTATGGATTTAAAAATTTGATGTATTTAAATCTATAAATTTATGAATATTTAAATTCTTAAATTTGTAAGTTTAATTAAAAGAATTAAAGTTAAAATTGAGTTTATAAAGTTGAAGATTTGAAATTTCAATGTTCCCAGATTTCTAAATTTCTTGTTTTCGAAATTTGTTAATTTGTTAATTAAAAACTTTTATTTGTATATTTCTAAATTTCAAAGTTCCCAACATTACAAATTTCCAAATTTGTCACTTCATATATTTGATGTTTCTATAATTTCAAGTCTATTTTCCAAATTTCCCGATTTTCAAGTTCAAAACTACGCACAATTGAAAACTTTCCGAAAAAGTCATCAATTTGCACATGAATTTAACGGTGCATATTGTTCAGTGTTTACTACGAAATTTCGCTTTATCCATAATATGCAATTTACTTTATTCGTACTAATTGCCATCGCCTTATGCCGCGATAAACAGTTTTACGCAAAGCTATGAAAACATGCGTAAACCGAGCAGAGTTTAAGCGTTGAAAGCTTTCAACGAAGAAAAGAGGTACTGTTAAGGGGAAAAGTGGGTAAGGAGAAACCGACAAATAGGTTTTACGGCTCACTTCCTGTCCGTCGCACGCGACAGTTATGCGCCCCATAATAAGACGATGATTACTTTCCGAGACGGCTGGAATTACGGGGGAAGAAGTAAAATCATAATTCATGTTAAGCCCATGCCTGAATACGTATTTCATTTCTGTAATTTATTTGCATTATTAAAACAAGTTGAAAACATTGTAAAGAATTGACAATAGAACCTTAGAGTTTCGGGGTTTAAAAATGTTAAGGTTGTGGGACTTTGAAATTCAAGAATTTTTTTATTTTCAAATTTGTATTTTTTGGAATTTTTTAATTTTTGGATTTTGTTACTTTGGGAATTTGAAACATAAGAACTTAATTTTAGAATTTTTTAATGTTAAGACCTAGGTCTTTGAAATCGAAAAATTTTTGAATTTTGAAATGTTTGGATTTGGGGTCTCTAGAACCTTGAAGTTTAGGAACTTTGGGCCTTTAGAATTTCGAAACAATAAGACTTTGAAACTTTAGGACTTTAGTATGTTTAGGCAACATTTATATCGTAGTAACTATAAAACTATAAAATGTCTGTATGAAGTACTCAGTCTTCTGTCCAACCTACAACCAAAAAAGTAACAATAATTCATTCTAAAAACTGCAAAATCTCTTCTCAAAGCAATGTTTATCTTGTATTGTTACATCATGCTGCAAAAGGAAATGCAGCAATATTATTCATAGTATTAAGTTAGCTACAAATGTGAAATGTGACTATTTATTTCTTGTTCTACCCTATTATAATAATCACGAATGAAACTATGAAACGAAATTAAAATAACTATAGGAATCACTATAATAAAGAATATCTGAGAATAAGAATTTTGTTTGGAAATGCTTGAACTTATTTTCTTACTATAAATTAGAGAATTCGTAGGACTTCTTGAGTCATGTCGAAATTTTTCCGTAAATCTGAAGGCTTTAAAGGAAAGGATAAACGGAAGCAAGGACAAGTAGACTTTCTCTCTTATGGTGTTAAAGGACGAAAACAAGGACCTTCATTTTCGAGTGGCCACTTTGCCGCAAATGTTTATGCGCTCGAACGGAAGCCCTTTTTGATCGTTTCATCACTATGTATTTATTTGTTATAAGCAAATTCTTGACAAACCGTTCAGCGAAGAAGAGGGGTCAACAGATTAGTTAAATTGCTTGAGGAATTACGGTAATTATTTAAAATAATAGATTTTGCTACCTATTTTCCGAGATATTACGGTGTTACGTGTCAGATACAATTACTCTGTATTTATAAAAAATTTGTCATTGTCTTATCTTCGAGGATACAACAAATGTTAGATTAACTGTCCCGTAACATGTGTGTTTCACGAGAACTTCGAATCACCAAATATGAAATCATCATACGATAAATAAACTGTTAGATAAAATGTAACTGTCAACAGAAGTGGTTAAAGGGTATTGTTATTTCAGGACAGATGGGAATAAACATGTTCGGAACACGAACTTTCTGTTTTCCAGGATATGTACAACGAGATAACGTGTTCGTGTCACATGAACACGACGAAACATCTGCGATACTTCGTCCAAGATTATTGGAATAAATAGTTTTATCCAAGATTTTTTACACGTCCAACAAATCTCTATCGATTCTGTGAACGTCATGATCTCAAAACTGATATGCGGTTTAGAAGTTGAGACTTTAGAATTTCGGTAGTTTCAGATTTTAGGAAATTTGATTCATGATTTATGCGATAAGGGATTCAGAAATGAAGAAATTTCTTTATTTGAAAATTTTAAGATTTAGAAGCTTAGAAGTTTAAAAACTTAAAAATTTAGAAATATGGGATTTTTGCTGATTTAGAAAATTAGTACTTTATAAGTTTGAAAATTAAAGAATTTAAAAATGTTAAAATTTTCCAATATTTAAATGTTCAGATTAATGAACTGAATCTGTTAGTGTCCTTGAGTCCATTCATCTTGTGCCCTCGCAGCACAAGAACTTTTAAAGATGCAAAACTTTATTTTTGTTTGATTTCGATAAATAGTTTTCATACATTTGTCTATGTGACTGCATGAACAATTGTCCATCATGGCTCCAACAATTTGAACAAGGGGAAAGTAAATTTCTTCACGATCACGTAAAAGACATAAAGTGCTGCTTCCGGATGGATTTTTGCGCGTGGGCATCGGTACGCTTTGAACGCCTTGCATCTGCGCGTTTTCCGCTCGCGTGTTCGCAAGCTTCTTTTGTCGCAAGCCGACTACAATGTGCGATACCCTTTGTCGACACTATATGTATTAAAAGGAATAGCTTGCTGCTCCTAGCATTTAAATTAGAAATGGGATTGAAGTAATTTCGAATCTAACTGCAATTTTGAATAATTCAAAAATGTACCTATACTTTCAAAAAGATAAACAAGACCTTTAATCTACTAAAACCTAAATGATGTATAATACAATGTAAGCTAATACTCTGATGTGCAAACCTCAAAATTTCCCAACCCCAATGTTCTAGCTTTGTAAATTACATAAAAACACTCCAACTTCTCAATGATCAGGAACACGCATACAACATCCTTGAAGACTTGTAAACAACAATATCCATTCTTGGAAACTATAAAAAAATGGTTAATTTCAAAAACCCAGATTTGATTAAAATTGCTTCGTTTTCAAACAGTATATTGATGCAAGAGATAAAAATTCATGAAACAAAATAAAATTTAAATATAATTATAATAGTTTGTTTTTAAGAAGTAAATTTTTGGAATTTTTAATATGAACATTAATGGTTGTTTTCATAGTTTATTTTTATTCGTACATTTTTCCACTTCTTTCTAAAAAGGGACAAGTAACGAAACGAAACGCTCAGTATGAAAATGATTCGTACACAAACTATGGATCGCTGTTCACAACGCGCTAAAACACTATTTTATAATTACAAGAAAACATGTTTTATAATTGACAGACTATCGCTCGTGAGTACATGTAACTTCAATCTTACTTCTGTGAACTCTTTCAGTATAGCGCTTGAATCGCTTGCAAAAGATGTTATACACGTAATCCAATAGATATACCACTTATGTTTTCTCATATTCTTTACACGACCAACGTCCAAATCTTTTTACCAAATTTAACATTGAATATTTTCCATTTTTGTACAAGTATAACGGACGAGTAAAAGTGTGTTAAAAAGAAATACATATGAATCTCAAGCGTAGTAAATCTGATTTATCAAGCAATCACTGAAAGAATTTACAAAGGAACAGTACCGATCACAATATTAAATTAAAAGAAGGACTACGTTGTATTCACAACGACTGCAATTCATCGAGTTGTCGAAAAAAACTCCAGAAGATCTTACAAAGCACACTGAAGTAGCACATTGAAAATGGTCGTTCGCACACTATGCGAACTAAACGTAAGTACTAGCAGCCTATAATGTTACACCATTAAAGACGATATCACATAACGTCGAAGGAAACTACTTTATGTAGCTACATATAAATATCTTGTGAGCAGATAGTTTTCGTCATCTATCCTTTCATCGAATCTTAATTCATCTTCTATCAAATCGCCATTGTAAATGTGTCGTATCAAAGTCCATTCTCTTCTATATCCATTCGCAGTTCTCTATCAGCTAATATGTATATTTCATATATATATTATCAATTAATATATCAAAGAAGAAAACTGAAAACTAACTTCTTTAAGTTTTCAGTCTTAATGCTGTCTTTGTATGTACAATTATATACGTACCCATACATTTACGCGCATGTACGCAACATAAATACATAGATATACATATATATCGTATATACGTACGCGTACATATTCTTTACGTGTGTCTGTTATGTGTGTGTGTGTGTGTATATGTACATATATTTGGAGGTTAACAATTATAGCGGACTAAACCCATTTTAAAGAACTGTAGGAGATTCGAGATTGAAAAATATTAAACGATGCAAGCAACGGTTTAACCCTTTGGCGATCACTCGATCGAATTACCCTGAACGTCTTGCTTTTTCATCAATTCATACGACTAAAATCACATGTTCTAGCGTGAACTATTTTGTACAACGCTTTAAGTATCTTCCGTAATCAGAACTGTTTAACGTAACATGGGAAAACAGCTTGAAAAAAATGAACACTTTTGAAATTAGTACGATTTAGATCATAATTCCACTACCGCCTACAAAAAATTAAATAAAATATGTACAGTTAATCTGTATGGCACTAACTGGAAATTAATTCTAATAAATACTATATCTGTAATTTAAATGTAACAAAAAGAAAATAAAGAGAAAACATAAATTTGATCCATTTTGACTGTAAAATTATATAACATACACATGTATTATATACATTTATAATCTACTTACTAGTACTTTCACTAATCATATTGGTTCGTATTTATAAATCACATTCGCTGTCTTATCATGTTAGAAACAAGGATATCGATCAGGGTTTAATATGTTAAGTGACTATGAACAGACGACTAATATTGTCGATAGTCTGTTGAAATTTACGAAGTCAAATTTTCCGATGCATATCCTTACTTGTAACATTTTTCAAATATTAAATCTTGTACTGCGAATCGATTCCAAGAAGTTTGATCGAAAACATGAAAACAAACGCAAATCACAATCATAATGATAAAGAGTACTTAATAATAATTAAACGACATAAGGTTTACATTAACACGTTAAACGCCCAATATATGATGAAAACTCGTAGGTCATTGTGGTAGCATGTAAGTTTTTCATAATCTGTTAAATTGCTTAAAACCACTTGTATATAGTTTTGTATATTATCGCTATTAGAAACTCTTACAACTTATCTATAAAGTTTTGCTAATTAGTTTAATAAAACTGTTACCATATCTGGGAAATGTGGCCCCTGTGGTGACTTACACCCATTATATAAACAACATGGCATTTAACGTGTTAAACACTGTATAACATTTCCGTAACTGATTATTACATTTTTAATGACTTCTACACAAATAAATCTTGAACAAATAATAATAACATTTATAGAATAATTAACTTGACCTAGAGTTACAAAAGAAACTTCACAGTGAAATTAAAATTCGCTCGATTCTGCAGACGTTGCCTATTACATATAATGATTGATAAAAAGATTTAATCATATAATCAATATAGGGTGCACGCAGGATGTTTTTAGAGGTTCGAGATATGTCTAAGTCTAAGTATATAACACGTCTAAGTTATAATAATTATTGTTGTTAAATAACAACTACATATATAAATTGAAAACAGAAATTAAAACGAAAACAACTTTTCTTTGAGTGCATACCTGTATTAGTTGTATGATCAATAACAAATTTGAAATTATACAATAAAGTCCCTATTATACGTAGAAAACAAAAAACAATATGCTTCGAGACATCTACGCCTTTTCATTGTTAACTCTTTTATCTTACAACAAAACAATAAAAAAATATTTATAACTTAAGACAAATTATTCAACTGAAACAATAATTCATTGAAAGATTAAATTAGAAATTTTTCTATATAATAATAAACCAATCGTGTATCTCAATTAGAGTTCGTTTGTAAACATAACGCAATAACATGGGATTTGGGATTAACGTAAGAACACACCGATTTCTATACATGCAGTTTATAAAACATGTAAGTACTTGCTTGAATTATTTGAAAATAATACATTTTCCAGAACTTGAAATTCTTCAGAACTTATTCCACTACGATTGCTGTAAATCGAACCTGATAGCACTGGAAACTCACAATGCATATTTTTACAAGTACTTTTTGTACAATTAAAATGCGAAACAAAAAAATAACCATTATTTAGAAATCTACATAGAAATAACTTTCCAATAGTTTAAAACACTTCTTAACAATAAATTTACTCGTACTATGTACTAAATAAGTACGATTATGGCAATTATGCCAACAAATATAGCACCATTCTGCGTATTACTTTGGATATCAAGGAATACTTAATAACATTAATATACATTGTACAATTATTTAATAATTTACAATACGATTTTTGGAATTTTATCATCGAGTAACCACGTGTGCAATCATTTTCAATTAATTTGTTTAAATACCATATGTAGTTCCGCTCGTTAATATGTGATATCTAACATTTCAGTCCATTTACTAGTAAATTGTAGATACAATCATATATTTAAGGTACTATAAGAAAAATTTCTACTTTAAAACAAACAGTTTGGAAAAGTGATTGTAACTTCTTCATTTTTATGAACTTGTGCAAAATTAAAAAAAGAAATAATATAGTACTTTAAATGTATGTACTGAACAAAGATCTTTTCCTTGCTCAACAACATGCCAATGAAGAGTATTGTCATCAAATTATTTTCTGTGATAATTTTTATTTTTAACGTATGAGAAAAATAACTGAAATTAGCTATAACTCTGGACTAGACAAACGATAAAAATTAAAATAAAAAAAAGAACAGTTGTGTTGTGCCCGTGTAATACGAAGCGAGTATTTTTTGCAGCTCTTCAAACTGAAACAAGCGACCATTAAATTTTGTCTTGTTTAATTGCGAAGACGTATTACTGAATTTTAAGTACAAAATTATAACGTGCGAACCAACGTATATATAAACTACCCGTGAATTCTTATTTAATCGCTTCAGAACCTATGTCCACCCATGATAAACAGTTATACCTCTCGGGACACAACAATTGAATTAATAGTTAAAAAATAGAAAAACATTTTAATTACATTAAGAATTTCAAAATAATAATTATAAAAGTTGAATGTTTGAAAATATTTATATTAATTATTTATTTAATTATTTAATCCTTTTACTTCCTTACTTTACTTCAAAAACAAAATAAAACATTTATTTAAAGCGTCAAATAATTGTAAAAATAAACTAATCAACTATTAAAATTTGATTCTATGAATTATTTTACATTAAAAATCTACTACATGGCAAGTTTCTGACTTACATAATAAAAGATAATTTATCAGTATTCATAAGAACTAATTCCGTCTGTAAGATATCATTTTAAGTTAAAAAGTAAAATATTTAAATATTTAAATAGTTCTTTTGCCAATATAATTATTATGGGTGCAATACAATTTCTTTTCCAAAACACGAAGCTTTATCTAATTTCTATGATCAACATTAAGTTTGTTAAAAAGTTTTGAAAAAATTCTTATTAATTTTATATATCATAGATTCTGTAAAAAGCGCCTTTATACGATTATATTTTGTTGACTATTTCACTTAAAACTTATAAAGAGTCAGTATTATCTTCAGTAATCATATCTGCTGTTTTTAACGACTTTTTCATTGCCTAACTTGTTAAATTTAATTTACACTATACTTTTGTATAGATTAATATATCGTTAGAAAAGAATGATTCATTATAATAAATACTATATATGTATGCATGTAGTTTTATAATCACATTTAAAAACCAAACTGAAATAAAAAACTTGGTTAAGTACTACAAATGACATATTTAAACATATTTGAAACATTTTAAAAATATCCTTTACAATTTGTGATATTTTTATATGAATATAACGCATAATTTACCAATGGCTACTATTTGTACAAATATTCTAAGTACTATTATAAACATTATAGAAAATAAAGTTAGTTACAAATTTACAAATTGTTGAATAACATTACCATGGTAAGTACAAGAGCTTAAGTTGGATATAAAGAAATGTTGATATTTTTTCGTACAGTCCTTACCTATAAAAATGTTTGTTACTACTATTGATATATTTTACCTTATTATAAAATAACAATCTTTTTTGTAATTTCATTATATTTGTTCACTTTCAAGTCCATTTCTTTGTTGTTCATATGTTTATACCTCTTTTGGTATTAAAAAGTTTCTTTTTTTAATACCAAAATGCCTAAAGGTTTAGGCACTGTACTCTTCATAATTATTCAAAAATTTCGACTTTGCAAAGAAAATTTTGTATCTATCTAAAACAAAACATCGCAAAAGAAGGTCAAGATTCGTATATCAACCTTTGATAATGAGGAAATATTTCCCATGTTGGAAGGTGCAAACCAAACTCTAATGCCACCAAAACAGCAAATTCAGATGTAATCAAATCCTTGCGATTTAACCTAAACACACTTTCAATTCTCTGGAATTTATTTAAAAATTATTTAACCCATAACCCTTGCGCATGTAATATTTAAAAATATAGATGACTTTTATATAAAATAAATACCTCTATCAGTGATTTCAAAACATCACCCTTGACATCATTCAATTTTGCTGCAAGAAGTAAGCATGCACCAGCACATAATTTTCGAGTTTGTTTGGTAACAACATTTCGAAGAATAAGTTTCTCAAAATATACATAAGCCATTGCTACTGTCAGGAGATCGATCCCATATTCCATTTTTGCTATTTTCCTCATCTCTCGTTTTAAACTACATGTAACACGGTAACATTACTATAGTTTTCGTACAAGATATTACATGCTCATAAACATTATCATACTTATTAATACTAACCTTCTTAATTTGCTTAAAGTGAGTTGAATGTGCGGAAACTTTTCTTTAAATTTATCGTTCAATTCCTTTTTTAAATCAGATGGTCGAACATAATCGATAACTGATGCCTGTATACAAAAATAAAAACTAAAGGTCCATTTATTAAATTATTATTATTATACTATTTCATAAACGTAGAAAAATAAATACCATATATGATGTAAATGTAAGTAATGTTCTATGCTTCCCAGCTATAAGTTCTGGGTCATCTAATAAATTGGGATTATATTGCAGTGACTGTTCATCCCAGTCGTAAACTGTAATAAAGATATAATTAATTAACAGTATTGTTTTATTAGCCCCTTCCATCGCTAATTTAAAAATGTCTTATTCATGTGCTATAATATGTTTAATAATTGATTGGTATATAAATGTACCTTTAGAATCTGCATTAAAGGATAATGGTGGAGATTCAGGTGTTAAATGCTGAGCGCGGTGTGTGGCTGTATCATAAGATAAACACCTACAAAAAAACTATAATGAATAACAGAGAATCACTTTGAGATTACATGAACAAATATATTTACTTTATCATTAATTCTTTAATATTATATGAATTCTAACAGTAAGTGATAGAAATTACATTATATGAGTTATATAGTACATATGAATGCCCATCAATGAAAATGCAAATGTGAATATGCATGTATATGAATGGGAGTAATATTCAAACATATCGTACTTATATCATTCCTATACTAATTTTTGTACTAAAATATTCGTATTTTTATAAAAATACTGTATTTACTTCAATAATAATGTCATTTCTAAATAATCTACTTAAAAAATTAAATAATACGAACTAGTTGTGGATTATTGGTATTTAAATTTATTTTCAAAATAACAATTGTGTATATTTCAACTTGACTTTGTAGTCAATAGAAAAATTTATATACTAGATATTCCAAAAGGATCATACAACTTGAAAATTGCATTTCTGTAAGGTAAAACAAATTTGAAAAAGCTATTCCATTTTACAATCTACAATTTCGTTTCCGAGATACGTGATTAAAAATAGATAAAACCACAAACTGCAAAATAATAAACTTACTGAGATGAATTTATTGATTTGTTTTGATTCAGAAAATCTAGTTTTCAAATTATACAACCTTTTTCAGAAATCTTGTATAATTTTTCTAATGCATAATATTTATTTTTAATAAATTTAAAAATAACACAATTAGTTCAGTTTTTACTACATACAGATATTGAAAATTTTTTCCTACTGCCAAATTATTATACTTTTTACCATTTTGAGTGATCCACATTCCATGTAATAGTTTTTGTCCTGAAAAAATATGTTTAAAAGATGTTGTTAAAGATCAAAAAAAAATTTCGTGCATTTCGATTGAGATATATTAATGATATGATTAAGAAATGAATGAAAATGTTAAACAGGAAATGTATAATATTGAATTTGTGAAAATGTTATGCAGTAAAATGTTAAAAAATTCGTCTACTTACATAGCTGAAATAAAATATTATTAATAGTAAAAATATATTAACTTTGTAGTAAATACCTTGAAACTATAGGATGCTTGTTAGATACAAGTTCTATTGCCTCGTTTTCACTAAAATGTAATTTTTTATCTTTCTGAAATTGTCTAGATGGAACAAGCAGTTGTCCATAGGATATTTCCTAAAAAAAATTTCTCTCAATGTATTTATGAAACCAGAGTCGAAATTCATTTTATAGTTTTTAATATATATATATATATATATACCTGGCCATCTTTTGCTCTTTCTATGCCCAATAAACCAAAGGGATCAATATTATCATTAATTGCTGATAGTGGCCGCTGTGCAGAAATATTTTTTCTTCTACTCGTATCTTTACGTAATTCAGACCTACAAATTAAAAACATTCTTATTACTATTATTCTTATTATTCTTACTATCTAATTTGTATAATATAGTTTACTAAATGTTATCTTACCAACTAGATCTTTGTCCTTTATTATACGGAAGAGCAGAAAACACTAAAAATGGCACGTGTTTATTAGAAACCAGAACTAGCCTATCGTCTCCAAATTTGTATCCATTTACAGGACGTTGCATTAAACGCAATTCTTTTGTAACCTCTGGTATAATGCCACTATTTGTTCCAGATTGTGTACTCGTTGATGCCTTTGTTTTTGACTTTGTTGATTGTGATTTAGAACGTAAAGAACCAATGCTCTCATTGGAACTATTGTACTGATGTTTTATGTCCTCAGAAAGTGTAGATGTTTGATGAGTTATACGCTTCTTGTATTGCAAAGAACCCACTCTCCTCTCAGGTAAAGAATATTCACTGCCAGTTGTGCCAGTACTGAGAAATAAAAGCATATATATATTACTTAACAATATACATGCCAAATAAATATATACCTTTTATTACATAACTATAAATACAAAGGAGCTTATAATACTTTTATCAATTACTATTAACTGGTAAGTTAATGATAATTCCTCCATATATAAACTTAAAAAAAAAATAAAAAAGTAATATGTATATATAATTACAATCAGTCAAAAATAATAAAAAATAAGACATCATGTTTAAAATACTTTTGCTTTCTATAATATATATGTGTATCTATTCATATATAATGTATTTAATATGTTACACAACAATCTTATGTTTAAATATAATTTATAAAATATATTATTTTCAAATAACATGTACATTTTATTAATATTTATCAAGTACATTATTTATATTTTATTAATAATTTTACATACAAATACTAATAAAAATGTAGAAATTTTGTATATAATGAACATGAATTTGTAATTGTATTAAAAAATTAATTTATAACATTAATATTTAATATCACATAAGAAACAAAATACCAATACTAGTAAAAATGAGTCAAATGTAATTGATACATATTTTAAATACAATATTATATAACTAGTACATGTGTACAATTATGATACAAATAATGAATCTCACTGTATTTGTCTAACATAAAGTTGGACTAGTTAAAAGTATTTACATAAAGTAATTTAGTTTTTAATTCTTTTAGTACCTGTAATTTTCCTAGGTATTGTTTACAAATCCTTTAAAAAATATGTACTTTTTAATGCATTTGTTAGAATTACCTTTTTTTTTTGTTAATAAGATAATTTACTGTTTTTGTATTTTGTTATAAAATGTATATTGTTCTTCAAAGAAATAACAGCAATTTATTTTTTAGAAGACAATAATTATATAAAGTATTAAAACAATGTTCTATGAATATGAAAAATTGACATTGTTGTTCTCAATATTTGTGGAAAACATTATGGAACCAATATTTCAACTCTTGTATATCATGAGGATTAATTTATATATTCTTTATAAATAATTTTTAACTCTTTACAATCAAAATCCAAGATATTCCTAATGAAGCAATTTTACTGTTTTAGTTGTGTGCTAAGCTATACCTAGCCGAAGCTTGTTATCTTATCTTATTTTATACACATTCTATATGCAATGAAACGTAAACATAAAATGAACCTTAGATTGTTATTTGAAACAATGAATTCATCATGTTGTTCTTTTACAATAAATAACAAACAATAGAAAGATTTTACCAAATTTAATTGTTTTATTTAATTTTGTTCAGTCAAGTTCTATTATTATTAATTGGTTCCACCCTTTTTAGGATTATTATGTATTTTAACCAAATATACTTTACAATGGTTACATGAAAACAAAAGTTATACTCAGAAACCATCATTAGATATCAGCAATTATTTGGAGAAAAATCATGTTTAGGAAAATTATAAAACATTGAATCCTGAAACTGTAGAAAATGATACATTTTTTAACTAAGAAAAATATATTTAAATAATATTTACATGCTTTCTAGGTAACAATTGATTAAATATATATCAGTTATTGAACTGGTAAAAATAATTTCAACTAATAAAAGACCTATACCCTGAACTACAGTGACTCAAAAGTTAATTATAGTTATAGCTCAATTATAAAAAGTAACAAAGTAATAAACAAAACTTTTCAACATAAATAACTAAGGATCTGATGCATGTAAACATATCTAAATTATAAAAAGTATATGAAATCAAATGCTCTTTAACAATGACTTAACAAAATAAAATAAAGTATACTATATTTGTAAACTGTCATTTACCGTTCTCTGAATGAACTATGAAAGCCAGTGGACAGTGGTGGATAATTTCTTTCTTGTTCAAGAAAAACAGCTGCTGCTGCCTTCGCAGGAGTTAATATTCCATCAGAATTTGAACTAAATGAATTATGTTCTCCGCTTTTTGAAACTAGCTGTGGAGAACTGATCTGTTTCACAGATGAGTGTATTAACTGCTCTTCTGTGCAATCATCAAGGACTTCTTCACTGGAAATATTCAAGTCCGTTTGACGTACATTAACTTGATGAGTTTGACTGTCGCTGAGAGTACGAGTATGAGCAGCACCATTCCGTGAAAGAACGGCTAACTTGGTATCGCGGTGGCTGCCATCGAGGGAGATGTTCGAAAGAAATGTTAGGGCGGCCAACCTTCTACGTGAATGATTCTTTTTTAAGGCTGCTGCCATTCCACGGTTGACCGTGTTGACAGAGTGGTATTGAGTACCAATATAAACGACCAGGAAAGAAACGAACTCCCAACAATTCTGTTCTCAAACGAGGACGACTACTAGGATCACAATTCATTGTCACCAATCGTATTCTTAGTCCTGACATTTCGTACTAAAGTTCCCGCACAGCGCACGTAACAACATGTACCGGTGTCACTCGTCATCGTACTGTTTCCTTTCATAAGATTAAAAAACAAATCCTACTACCAATGAAACAACCTTCCTTCCTACTACTTACATTCCTACTACGCAACACTACGACCCATCCTTCTTTTAGTTAACTAATATCTTCTATCTCCTTCTGCGACTGCGCGTACTCATACGTATAGTAACATAGAAACGCATAGCATTTTCTAGAAATATTATTTTTCTTTAAATTTTATTGTACCATTTTCGCAAAAAAGTTTTATTTTCGTAGATTTTGTTAACTTTTTAATGATTTTTACATTTTGCAATTACATATGTTTATAGATTAATAACATACTTTTAAAGAGACAACAAAATTAAAAGAATAACAAGAAACAATAAAAGAAATATAATCATTATTATAAATTTTCAAAGTTATCAACCTTCAATACATATATTCTGTATTTTGTTCTCAATTGTTATCATTTAGCAATTACGATATATTAATACCACGGGTAAGGTACTTTGTAGAACAATCACTCAGTGCGCTTTTTAGTGTACATGTCGAGGGCTCTGTTCAACGAGAGAACTTACCAATTACACGATAAGTTTTCATTTGTTCTGCAGATCTTAGCTTTGATTAATAGAGATGACGTGCAAAATCACTGACAATGATTTATCGTAGTGATTACAAAATTATGATCATGATCGTGATAAAACTTCATTCACGATCGTGATTGGAAAGATGGCGTTTTAACAGCGGTTCAGTTTAACTGTAATCGTTTATGTTCCACTGACACCCCTTAGCGAAAATTCGAGAATGTCAATTTAATTTGTACCATTATTCATATTAAGTCTTTATATATTTATATGACATTCTGTATTTACTTATATTATATATTATTTTAAAAGATAATAAGAAATAAGTGACAATTTAAAACTAGAAACAGGTTAGTTTTGTGTATACAGGGTACTCAGCTACTGGTGGGCATAATTTCAAAGAGTGGTAGTTGGGATGATGCTGAACAACTTTTTCTTTTATTAAAATGATGACTAAGGCTTAGTTTTTGAATTATTAACGAAAAACACTGACTAATCAGAGTGCAATAATAGTGCGCGTCCAGACGCGAGAGCGACAGCTTCAAGCCTGACGACTGAGCGTGATCGTGAACAAGCACGTTTGCACCGTGACAGTGTAATTGCTAACAGAAAACTACTGAACGTCAAATCAAATTATGAATAAAACAATTAAGAATAAGATCCGATTATACATTATTTGCAGATAGGGGATAAACTAATTATTTGTTATTAACTTAAACCAAATAAATCGAATTTGTTCCATACTTGTATTCGTTATTCGAAAGAAATAAGAAATAAAATATCGAAAATTATTGTTGTCGCTCGTTACAAAGATGCAAAATAACGAATATATTAATATCTATCTATTTTAAATTCACAAAATATGTAGAAGTAATTTAAATCAGACATACCTATTTTTTAAAAATAATCCTGCTTTGGTGAAAATGTATCTTCGTGACTGGGTCATTTCACGGTCTCGACAATCCGTAAAAGAAGATACACATTGCATAACAGCTGCTGTCACGGCTAGGTCAATGAACTTACTTTACTTCATGTTTTATTGTAACATTTTACTTTTCACCACAGAAGAAAAACACAAATGAAAACGCGTGAACAATTATTCATAAATAACTTTAACCATTTCTCATTTTTTCCTCAATGTTGAACACCGGGCGTAGTGTCCTGAACTGCCGATCGTAACGCGATCAACATCCTTGGCAGAAAAAAACACGTGCGAGCTTCTACGCCGCGTCGCAACAGTCCCTTGAAAAACGATGTTTGATACTGGGAAGAGAAAGAAAGAGGAATCGAGGGGATCATGCCGATTGTGTTACGATCGACATTTTAGGATAGAACGTTTGAAGCGCGACGTTAAAGAAAAAGACAATCGCTGAAGTTGTTTTTGGATAATCTTTTACGTATTTCCGTTTGTTTATCCATCGCTAATACATTAGGAAGTAGTTTAAAAGTGACAACAAAATATTGCAGTGAAAAGTAGTGATCAAAAGTGTCAACTAAATAAAGTTCACTGACCCGGCTGTGACAACAGCTGTTATGCGATGTGCATTTTTCTTTACGGAAGGTCAGGACCAGTGAAATGATCCGAAACAGGATTATTTTTAAACAATAGATGACTGATTTAAATTACTTCTACATGTTTCGTGAATTTAAAATAGGCAGGTCTTAATACATTTGTTATTTATTAGAGGATATACTTCCGAATGACCCCCATCGAGTTGAGTGCTGAAATTTTGTGTGCATATACAACTTTTTATGAGAATTCCATATCCGTTTTCAAAATCAACGGGTCTCTTACGGTTCGCAAGATATTCGTATTTTAATGTTTGAATTGCTTAATTGCTTAATTAATAATTGTTCCTTGAAACACTAATGCAAAAGTGAAATACATATATCACAACCTGATCGAACTTAACCTAACTTAATCTAACCTAACTCCATTAGCACAGTGAGCGCGACGTCGATTTTGTTATGCTTTCCGCTTGGTCGGCAGCGGGCGAATACTTGGCGGCGAGCGCGATATTTGTGATGGGGAGAATAAACAGAGGACTACTTCTTTTTACTTTAGTATGTTCCTTTTGAATTGGGACAATGATGCTGCTACAAGTAGAACTGTATACAGACTTCAAAAAACAGAAGGAAAGGTGCATAAAAGGCACTTAACGTGTTAATATTGGAATGAACTTGAAATGTGAATATCTCGCGAACCGTAAGAGACCCGTTGATTTTGAAAACAGATATGGAATTCTCGTGAAAAGTTGTACGCGCACACAAAATTTCAGCATTCAACTCCATGGGGGTCATTCGGAAATACAGCCTTAGATTTAAAATCTTTTTTGTGGAATAGAAAAGTTATTTTTCCTTCAAAATGTTCGAATTTGTTTTACATCTTTATAACGTGCGACAACAATTTTCGATATTTTATTCCTTATTCCTTTCGAATAACGAATACACGTATGGAACAAATTCGATTTATTTGGTTTAAGTTACTAACCTAACAAATAATTAGTTTATCCTCTATCTGTAAATAATGCATAATCGGATCTTATTCTTAATTGTTTTGTTCGTTATTTGATTTAACGTTCACCTGCAAACATGCTTGTTCATGATTACGCTCAGCCGTCAAGCTCGAACCTATCGCTCTCGCGTCTAGGCGCGCGCTATTCTCGTGCTCTAATTAGTCAGTGTTTTTCGTTAATAATTCAAAAACTAAGGCTCAGTCATCATTTTGATAAAAGAAAAACCTTGTTCAATATCACCACAGCTACGACCCCTTGAAATTATGCCCACCAGTAGCCGAAAACCTCGTACATTAGTTTAGTGAAGAATGTTTTGAACATTCCTGAAATGAAATTTAAAGAAAGTAAAAATTAAACTTATAATTTATTTATTATTTTTAGTTTTTCCTTTTCTTTCTCCTAATGAGAAAACTATATTAACGTTGCTTTTAGACCATATTATAATATAATATATATAATCTGTAAATATAATTCGAAGAATCACGAATCACTGTGAAAAATCATTCGTGATTCAAAAGTAGTAGTTCACGCCATCCCTACTGATTAGTTAAAACAAATTTTGTAATCGTGGGCAACGCCTTTGTGATATTTGTGATGCTGGGTGTATATACCCTGTGGTTTTTTATTTTATATATCTTCTATATCATCAATTCTTTGTCTTATTCGCATATCTTTGTCCACTATGTATATAAGTCACGGAGTGGAAAACATATAGAAGAGAAACAGCACTAAGTGAACGCGAGCTCATTGAAGTTAGTCAAATTGCGTAGATTAGGAATGATCTCTCATTCAACGAAATATAAAGCCCCTTACTATTTTTGTCAAAGAGTAGATATAACAAGAGGCGACCCTAGACAAGGAAACCTACCTCCTAGAGAGAGACACAGGACACAACCAATTTAAATGTCCAAGTCAAAAAAATCGGGAGTGCGCATGTGCGTACTGTACTAGTATTGCGGTCGAAAAAGAATAGTTTAAACCTGCACAATCACCAGTAGCTTATTTGTAATAAATATTTTGTCATATCTCTGTAACACATTCATTTGTAATTTCTTGTGATATATAGTTTTTCAGTTTCTTATAAGTTACTTCTAATAATCATTTCCATAATGCATATTCTTCAAATATATATTATAGAGCAATCATTTTCGTATATTCTTTTCTTTTTCAACTTTTCAACGTCGTAAAATTGATGCAAATACCACAAAAGACAATATTAGTAATATACAGAAAATTTATTACAAATATATTTTAAATTATTAGCGATTGACATGAAACTAGATTTACTTGATTTAAATTTCCCGCTCGTTTGTACAACCAATTTAAAGGGACGGCGTTTTCGAGAGATCAAAGGTGCCGACAGAGAGTGTCGCCACTGGTCTACTCTGTGATTTTTGTGTTACATCTTCGTATCGTATGTGTCGCGACATATCAATTGAGGATGAAATTACACCACAGCGATATTAGTGGTTGGAATTAAAATTAGAAATGTTGATTATTTTAAACAATGAAAAAGACGCGTGTTACGCGGTCATAAGTAAGTATATGTAATATATTATGTCACAAAGAAGGTATATAATAATCGTATTATGTATTACATCCATCCCACGTATCGGGCGTTATCATAACCACTTACACATGATAGTATCTGTTTAAAATCATAATGCTGCTGACAAGACGAATTATATATTACATATACATGTACGTGCAGTGTCTACAGATGTATATATATTTAAATTTGTAATAATTTGAAAACTTTATATATATATATATATATATATATATATCACATATAATAGGCATCGTTTTATAAAAGATTGTATTTGTATTCGTATCGATCATATTTGTATTTCCTCGAAGAAATTACATAAGAACTAAGTTTTCCTTTTTATACATATGTAAATAAAGTATTCTTACATTTATGAACAATTCTAATTGATAATTTCAATTGACACATCTTGTTTCTATAAAATATTGTGTTTTTTTAAAAAGACCGCCATATTTTCAAAATGTACATTGATGTAAAATAAAGGGAAGTATAAATTAAATTTGTGCGTTATTTTTGATTTGATAAATTAATTATTATGTTATAACACTATGTTTTCGCTCATTACTGAACAAATTAGATGGGTATAGAATTTTTATGAAAAAAATTCAATCATAAAAAAGTGGCAATGTACATTAATTTAATGCATAAATAAAATCTATCAAAAGAAAAAAGTAAAATAATGTCATAATCTAATATCATAAGTGCTGTAAATATATCAAAGTTTTATAATCATTAGATGCTTTCACTGTGGCTTCATCTCTAAAGAAAATATCACTTTTGGTTTTTAAAATTTAAATATATTAATATCGTATACTTGAGAAAATGTGCAAATGTTTTATGTACATATCTGAATTTAAGTTTACTTTGATGATTAAATTTATATTTTATTGCATACCGAATCATTCGTATCATATTCTCATCTAATATATGTTCCATTTAAATATAAATACCTAATAAAAGCTTTAAATTAAAAAAGAAATCACTTCAACTTTTTGATAATAATAATAAAGTATGTAAACTCATAGTGATCAATTACTTGTAAATAATTCACAATACATTTTTTTATTATTTGTACTTTTTATATATTTCTTTCAATTAATCAGAAATAAAACAAATGTATTAATATTATAAAGCATTAGGTAAAACAATCCGTTAAAAGGTGAAATACCGGATTACATTTTATCCGAAATTTTCATTTAATATTTTTAAATGAAATAAATAATAACTAAAAATGATGGGACAATGAAATATACTGTGTGCTATACTATAATATTAAAAAAAACAGACATTAAATATACAAGTCTGATAAAAACTGCATTGCATTCTATTATTAACAATAAAAATCTTTTCTGAAATCACTCTCTTAAACATTTGATATATTGTTATATTTTTATAAATAATCTTTATCAAAATCTATCGCACATAAATAAGACAGAATATATTCGCATCTGTATGTTTATGTAAGGATTTCAAACTTGTTAAATTGATCAAGAATATAATTAATATTTACATATTATTCCTGTCATTATAAACTTATACATAAGTAATTCTATATTAAATAACTGTATAATATACAAGTTAATACAATGCTGTATTAGCAGAAAACTAATCTAAGTAATATAAAAATGTTAATATTATGTAAGGAGATTCATTAAATTATATACTTTATTGTATCAAATATATCGAACTAAAAGACTAGCAATAAGAAAACAAATATTATGTCACATTATTTATTTCAATTATTAAAAACTCATTTCAGATCAATTATTTGCCGCTATTTATCTATTATGATATAACTTTATAGAAAATTTTGAAATTAAACAAACATTATTATAAAGTTAGCTACTGTAAACTTATTTGTATTTATAACTTATACTTTCAATTTTTTATGTATTTAACTTGTCTAAATTTATAACAGTTTATGACGTGAAATACTTTAAATATAGTCTATAACATTTGCATAAAATGACGAGAAAAATGATGATAAACATTGAGAATACCTTAAATCAGCTAACACTAAAATGTTTCTCATTTATACAAATTGAATTATTCACACAATTATTACACAATTTTTTAAACAATGTGACAATCATTTGAATGACATTAAAACTAATTTCTGTAAGCAACAAAATTTGTACATTTTGTAAGTAATTATAAAGAAATTTATATTTAATTTACACAATTATAATAGAAAATTCTGTAAACTCTGAAATAATCTAAAAGGACATTGCAACGAGAGTAATATCCGATTCATTTAAATATATAAAGTCATCCTCGCTGTGTTCTCAAAATAAATAATTTCACCAATTTATTGTGATGATTAAACAAATAATTAACAATCATAGTTTGAACAGCCATGATTATGCTAAATATTGATTTAGTATCCATAACTAAACGTTCAGGCTAGATTGCATAGGAAATCCTAAGATGGTTATAAATGCTGCCATCGTATTGATATAGGAGTGCTTAAAGTTTCAACAGCCCTTGATATGGATTCATACAGTCCATGTCCCAACCACAACTGATTCAATTGTTTGTACATATTATGACACAATCGTAGTGGATTTCCTCTTCGTAATCCTTGATCAGTTTCTCCATACTCATCAATATAAGGTGGACAAGCAAAAAAGCCTCGATTTGGTATTCTCAAGAAAAGAATTTCACATTCTCGTATTCGCAAAAACAATCCTACACCCGCGCCGCATTTACTTGCATGATATGTACACGCACCAACCATTGCATTGTTCAATTCAAATTGGCAACAATAACTTTGGGAACATAACATCTCTCCGCAAACAAGACACAGTGTCGGAGTCTTCGAATCTTCTCGAACGCTGTTGGGACATGTGAACGACGATATCATATTTATTAGTTCACTATAATCCTCTGGAAGCTCCACTAATTTGTTAACTTTCAAGGATTTTTTTATTATCGTGACTGTTCTAGTACCAGATAAATGCATCTGAACAGTAGGATGACTTTTCCAAATATCGATCAGTTTTATAATTATATTTAAATTTGGCTTTACTAAATCATCACATGTTGTGGGTAATCCTAAATATGCACAGATATTCTCATATGTAGCTCCATATGGTTTAGTTAAGTCCTCTGGTGCTGGAACATCAGTTATATAATGAAAGTAAAGTGCGCAACATCTAAGAAATGGCAAACAAGCCTCTTTTACTTGTTTCCATATAGTTGCAGCTGTTTCAGTACCAACATTAATGTTTAAAGTTTGAGCCAATGTTAGAATGCATTCCGAGTGTGTATTTTCACATTCTTCTTCGCTATCTATATCCATTTGTTTGTTAAACTCGAATGTTAATAATATTTGAACTATAAGAGATATAAATACAAGCTGCAGGGCATAAAATTCACATACTCCACCCGTAATTATTGATGGTGGCATATCAAATTTTGTACTAAAAAGGCTTGAGAGTGAATTAATTAAAGGAATAAGCACTCCAAATGGATCCCAGTCTAAAATACTCGCTCCTTCATCTGGATTCTTTAATAATAATGTCAAAAGAGAAAGAGCATGATGTCCAATGGTATCTTTATCTGCCCATGTTAAATTTGTACTAGCACCATTTACACATGTAGATCCTAAAACAGCTGAAATCCTAGCAAGTCCTTCTAAATTATCTCTCTGTCTAGATGATAAAGCTCCTAATAAAGGTTTATCCATATCCTGAAGAAGAGATTCTATAGCATGAATACTATATGCTGTTGATTTCCATGCTAATAATGGTAGCCTAGAGTCAGTTTCAAGAGGTTCAGTGCCATATTGTTTTGTGTATGTCGCTTGCGCAAAAAAATGAATTGTAGATACTAAATTTTCAGAAAGTGTTACGCCTGATTGTCCATAAATTGATTCAAAAGTCGTCGCCACATTTCCAAGCTCATGACGAATAGCTTTTATAGGACATAAAAGTGATCCATCGTCTAACGAGCCTAGAGGTTTAGTATTTACGCAAATCGGACACACAAAATCGTTATTTTCCTTACTAGATTGAGCTTTATACAATTTTCCACTTGGATTACATTCTGTAATTTTTAAAGCTTCTAGCCATGTACCAAAATCAAGTTCAGGTTGATTTTGAGGAGTTGGTTGTAATGTTCCCAAGGCTGGTAAGAGAGGTAAGACAGTATTACTAAGACATTCACAAAGTGGGCAAAGGTACTCATGTTTCTCCACATCGAAACCTGCAGGTTGTCGTAAACGAAATGGTCTTCTATTCTCTTTAGCAAGAACATTATTAAAATATTTTTGCCAACAATGAACGTGCATTACATGACCACAGGTACTAGTATGCGGTGATGCTTCTAATTTTGAAGAAAGATATAATGGGGTAGATTCCTCAATATTCATCAGCGAAGCTCTATTCTGACACAGTACCGTGGATTGCTGAACAAATGCAGCCAGTACCATCGCTGGTCCAGTTGCCGTTACAATTTGATTTTCTTGGCATAAAATGCAAGTTTTATAAGTTTCTTCTTCAGACATTCTTGATGTTTGTCCAATACCAACAGCAACAGGTGTTTTTTGAGAACATTCGTTCAAATTCATACTAGAATCTCGGTCATTAGACTTATTCACATCCAAAGCAGCTTCTTCAAAAAGTTCAGCGTTTTCTTTCATAAAATTTTTTTGCATAGCAGCCATTTGTGCCATTATTCTTGCTCGTTTCTCTGCTGCCATTTTGGTTCTCCACTCCTTATCACTTTCAGTATTTTCAGTTGTAGTTTCTGTACAGGGTACAGCTGCTGTACTAACTTCCATTGCTGTATAACCAGCAACTTCTCTATATTTTGTTAAGACCCAAGTTAATAAATCTTTATATGCTTCTACACGTGGACTGTTAGATAATTCTTCTAACAACTTGCAAATTTTCCATTTAGCAGCTCTTGTCGTAAAAGCAAAGAATGGATAATAACCAGATTCTTGTTCTTGTAGACCATACCCAATAAGATGTAAAATTTTATGTATTTGTGATTCTGAGAATCTACGAGGTCTACAATTAAGTGCTCTCTCTAATACAATTTGCATAATATGTAACATGACATCGCATTGTAATAAATTGGTAACTAAACTAAACACTTCTGTCAATTTAGGAAGCTTAGGAGGTGGACAACATTCTAATTCTCCTAAAGCTTTTTTCCGTTTTCTTTGAGTTTCTTCAGAGTTGCTTACTTCTTCTTTTGTATAGTGATAAAAGAATACATTATATTCTGAATATAAATGAGGTTTTAGTTCATATACTCCTTTCGCTCCTGATCCCTGTGAAGGTTTTTTGAAATCTGCAACATCATGTATTACTCTTTCCATTTCAGTTTCCCAATGTGTATCGTCTGATAATGTTTTAGTAAGTTCAGAATGAGAAAAAGGTTTAATACACAGTTGTTGAATTATTTCTTTTTTCAAAATATCATCAGCGGTAACCTGTCCAACTCCAAGTACATATCTCTCTCCAATTATTATAATAAGTAATCCTAAAAATTCTTCGACCAAAGTTTGCCTAATACTCTCATCTTCAAGATGTTTAACAGCATTAACGTCAAAATCTAAACTTGCCCACTGTAGAAGATTAAATTTATTCAGAACATGAATTAAAAATTCATTGCTTTCTATCAAAGATGCTCCAGCTTGAAGTAAAATAATATCTTTATCTAGCATTTCGGATCTGCACTTAACGTTATGATAGAAATATAACTGATTTAACAAAGAATATCCGTTTCTTTTCCACATACCACTATGTACTTGTGCAATCATTACTTGAGTAGCTATTACTGGTTCAATAATTTGCTCCAGTGTTGGTTTCGTATGATTAATAAATTCCGCACATTGAAAATGTAAATCATGTTTTTCAAGATATGGGAAAAGACCAGCTAAAAATCTGGAAAGTGGTAGGTGTATAGATACTGGCTCAGAAGATACGTCATACTGAAGACACGTTGCACTGTGATCTGCTAATTCTCTCACTTGGGGAGGTCCAATCTCATGTCCCGGTTGTTCATACAATCTCCTCAAAACCAATCTAAAAGCCTTTATTAAAACAATTTGATCCGAACCACACCATTGTAGTGCTAAACTAATAACAGGAGATAATTTAATATGTAAATTGAATGCAGATTCCCATTCAGGTTCATATTCCATATGTTGACCAACTTGTCTCACTACAGCATCCATACACTGCATGCTACTAAGCAATGTGAGTAAAAGTGAAAGTCCTTGTAGAAAACTTTTTCTTAATTCATCTGTCCAAACATCTGGTTTGGAGCTCAGTAAATATCGTAAATCCTGAAGCATATATAGAGCTCTTTTAAAAGTAGCATTAGGAATATCTCTTTCAAATTCCAATTTCCCTGCTGCGTTACACTTGCGTGAACTTTCCGAAATAAATGTATTTAACAAGATAAACAGTACATCATGATGGGCAATTAGATGGTGTGCCAGTGTTGGAACTGTAAATAATTGTACAGAGAAAGAAACAATAGAAAATGAATGATCATGATCATCTCTGATGTAATCTTTCATAATAGAGCCATAATTATAAGTAAACACAATTGCAAAAGCTTTCTTGCTTTCATATTCCATAAGCATTCCAGACATTAATAATCTGTGCCATGCTGTTCTTGCAGATTTCCATAATTGTGAATCTCTCATAAGTATGCCTTCTACGATAGAAATAACTGGTAATTTTGTATTGAGTGCAACATTACTAAAAAGCACTCTGAACCCCTCACAAGGACTTATAAATTGTTGTAACCAATGTAAAAGCTTCATAGCAAATATTTGATGAGCAATTACATGAACATGAACTACAAGGACTTTTAGCGGTCGATTATTATGTCTTGAAGTAAATTTTTCAATATCATTTTTTAAATCCTTGCAACGTTGAAAATCAGAGCATTCTACGACAGCTCTACCATCCCTATCAACACTTGTTACAAATTCTAATGCATCTCTTTGCGAACAATTCATAACACGTGTAAGTGTTGCAATTACTTGATCGAATGTATGAGTTTCATCGTTAAACAGAACTGTACAATAATGATCCAAAGTCGATGCTAATGACAAAGGATTATCATCGGTTTCTTTAATGCATAAATCAGCAGGTAATCCTGGTGTATGTTCTAAGGACAATATTTCATAGCAATACCTTAATACTGCCTCAAAAGTTACTACTGCTCTTTCTGCTATATCTCCAGGTAATTTATTTCCACGAGATTCTTTAGCTTGAATTCCAGCTAAATGTATATTACAAAATGGATCTCTTTTCCAAGCTTCTATATCCCCACAATCACAACATCCGCCACCACAAGATGTTCCCATTCTATACTTATGATTACGATGAGCTGATTGTTTAAAACAATCCAGGCACAAGACACACGTTGAATCTACACCACATTCTCTACAACTATATGTAGCTTCTCCCATTTTGAATACTTTACCACATATCACATTATCTGTTTGACTTATCTGTTTTAATACAACCTGTGGATCTCCATTACAAATAAACTCTTCTAAGGTATTATAAAGTATTTTTTGTGCCTTTTCTTCATCAAAATTCCAATCTAAACAATTACTATCTGGTTCTGGACTATATATTTTTGGAACCCAAATTCGCCAGTGTTCCTTAAAATGAGTACATGATAATACTCCTTTATTCATTTTTTCCATCCATATATTTACACATGGATGACTAAAATTTGGAAGAACAGACGAAATTGGTGACAACTCCATATCCTCAATAGTTTGATGTTCGTTATTCATTGTGATAAGTTAAATTGCCAAAATAACGTATACTGAAATAATAAATATTTATGTATTAACATTTGTTTTATAATTTATAAAATTATTAGTATTTTATAATTTTAATATAAAAATATTAATTTTTAAAAAATCAATATAGTATGTAATTTATTAAAATTAATCTTTATTAATCACTAATTAAAAATCTTTACAATATCAATTATGTAACATAATATTATTCTACATATCAATAGCTTAGTGCATAAATATTATATGTCTATTTCTCATGAAATTTGAATTTTTATATGCAGTAAATAATTAACTATCTCTGTATGCTATATTAAAGTCACATGGATATCGACTTTATAAATTTGTTAATAATAACATTCTTTTGTTGTATGCTCTTTGATCTATTATTCTGTTTGCATAAATATTTATAGAATATTTATAATATAGATACTAACTTCTATTTTTAATTAAATATTTTAAATGACAATTGTATTACATATGTAAAATAATAAATACAGTGCATAAAGTATTTATGTAATATAATATAATTAATTAAACCTTTAAATCTGTCCTGCTCGGTAACACTAAAAGTGGACATACAATATTGTGATTTAAGCCACTGACATATTAATTTAATACAAACTAAATAATTTTGCATCTATTTCTGTTCATCTACATTTAAATATTAACAATATTCTGAGGCTAACACATTATTTAAATTATATTTTAATATATATATATATATATATATATATATATATATATATATATATATATCTGATAAATATTGTAATACTAACCACAATAATACACAGGATCAACACACTTCTTAATATAATGTACCAACAAAAGGCAGATGCATCATATTATACATTTTACATTGTTATTTGATCCACTATGTAAACATTAGGTACTCAAAATCATTCATAAAATCCTATAAAATGAAATACCCTAATCCATACAAATTATGCGATTTGGTTTAGTTTCATACAATGCTTTCATTTTTACTCAATCATGATCTGAAAGTGATAGGTTACCAGGGACTTATAGACATAGTATATACACGACATATTACTGCTTTTTTTACTTGTATTAGAAAATGTTAGTAATTGCGTCTAATTTTTTATATCAATTTATCAAACGTGATATTTGAATTATTTAAGAAATCAAAAGGCTATTAGTTTTATAAAATGACATTAATTACTATATCATAAAATTTCATATTCTTGACAAAACAAAAATTTCGACTTCAACAACTATTTTATAAAGGTAAGCAGTCTTTTCACTAAACAGAACTATTTTTAACTTTTTCTGAAGACGATACTTACTGTTATGACGATCAGGCCAAGGTTAATAAAAGATATTGAAAGTTCTTTGTTATACAAAGTCTGTAGATGACTTTTTCAATTACGTATATAATAACGCTTTGAAATTATCGTTTTGTGAGAATCACACGTTTGCGTCAAAACTCGTATTCTCGATAATCGCAATCAAACAAGTTTTGACATCTTAAAACGTAATGATAAGCAATACTTTTGCACAGCTGCTTGAACAATGCACAAAATGGCTTATGAAGTTTTAGAATCCAAAATTACATGTGTATTAGATGCGCTTTCGCTCCAATATTTACTTTTGATTACAGCGCCACTAAATACTTCTGAAGTGATCCTCAAAGTGATAATATGGAACCATATCCACAGTTTTCACTGGTTACCGCCATACTAATTTAAACCAGAAGATCGACAAAGAGAATTATGTGATTAGAAGAAGAAGATACCAGTGACCTTAAGTGGCGGTAAAATTAAAATCTATTTGTATGAAGACAAATTTTTATAATAAATTGATATAATACATATTTTTATCATCGTAATATGAAATACGAAAGGGATTTAAATGCATATTTGAAAAAATTATTTATTTTTATCACAAAATTGATATTACATCAACAGAAATATTTATTCTACTATTTTATTATAAAAATTCTATGGAGAAATAAATTTGAATTTTATCGCCATTTGAGGTCACATCCGGCTTAGATCAGTATGGCGTAACATTTTCCTATTATTCTTTTAAGGACCACTAATGGATATCTATAGAGCTTATACCATTTATAAGCTCTAATATGAATAATATATATCTATATGAAAAAAAAGGAAAAAATGTTGAATTATGTGTAAATAAAGATAAAATGAACTTTGTTCGTTCGATGTAAATAAACCATAATGATACGTGCAGATTGGCAAGCGTTCGCAATGAGCAAAGGAGTGATATGTAGATGAGCCTAGAGAAAATATATGTCGGTGCTCGTCTTGCTAGTTCTCTAGATGAACACCGACATATATTTCCCTTAGACTCTTCTAGTGTTGCGTGTTACCCTTGGTTACAAAGTGTGTTAGAACCAATCAGAGACAATATGCGTAGAACGAACAAAAACTTTTCTTTCGAGAAGTACTTTTTAACAAAAGACTAAACTATCACAACAATATTACTTGTAAATACAAATATAGGAGTAATCACCTTTAGTACGAAGTCTTATTATTGCAGGATTGATTTCCTTGCTTTAAAAATAAGCTCATCCTATATAACTGTTTATCTAAACACACAATAGAGATTGAGTTTTAACTAGCTGTTGTTTACTGAATTATTTAAATAGTATATAATAAATTATCCATTATATACAATGAAATTGTTTTGATTAAGCGTTTAAAAATGTTAATAAAAGTGTAATAAGTAAAAAGTGAAAACTAACCAGCAAAACAGGTATATGTGTATGTAAATTAAAGTAAACATGTAAATAATATTAAGTTATATAAAAATTACTTGCAGAAACAGTTGTATAACATATTGAATTAAAATTTGAGTTTAGAATAATTGGAATCGATTAATTTAACTTTTAAATAAAAAAAAATATGTGTTTATAGGAAAGTAAACATGGCTTTACGTACATATGGTGATAAACCTATAAGTTTCCAAGTAGAAGAAAATGGAGAGTATTATTGTATTGGATCTGAAGTGGGCAATTATTTACGCCTATTTCGGGGATCATTGTATAAACGTTATCCAGGAATGTTTAGGAGATCTATTACAAATGATGAACGTAAAAAGCTAGTAGAACTTGGATTAAGTCAACATGTACTTGCATCTAGCGTATCACTTTTAAGAGCTAGTGAGGTGGAAGATATTATTGAAGGCAATGATGATAAATATAAGGCTGTATCAGTTCATTCGACAGAGCCTCCAGCACCTAGAGAAGGAAAATCAAAAAAATCTATGCCTTGGGTGCCTAGTTTACCAAATAGTTCACACCTAGATGCAGTTCCTCAAGCTACACCAATTAATCGTAACAGAGTGCATAATAAAAAAGTCAGAACATTTCCTTTATGGTAAATGGTTATATGTATAATAAATTTTATATTTTATTACTGTAATTTATGTTATATTAAATATTTAGGTTGTAGTTGGATAACCGACATTCTACTATATAAGAGAAATGAAAAGAATTCCTATTATGTATTATGTAAAACAAATAATATTAAACATTTACTTTAGAATAAATATGAATATCAAGTTATAAGTATTACATATATTTTTTTAATTTTTTAGTTTTGATGACACGGATCCATCAGCAAATTTGGAAAACGCAGCGCAACAGGAAATGTTAGTTCCAATTCGTTTAGATATGGAAATTGAGGGACAAAAATTACGGGATACCTTCACATGGAATAAAAATGGTACATTTATTTATTTAATGTAATTATATATTATCGGCAAAGTATGAAGTACAGTAAGGTATAACATAAAAACTATTATTCAAACCCAAGTATTAGTTTTGTTCAAGTTTGTAATTAAAAAGAGAAGTAAAAAATAGGTGTAAAATAATAGTTTTAAACCATTATGTATTCCCTGAAACTCAATAGTGTATGCATAGTTTATATTGAAATGTGACTACTTTTAAAAATTCTGTAAAATGATACATTTTTTTCAGAAAGCCTTATAACACCAGAACAATTTGCTGAAGTATTGTGTGATGATTTAGATTTAAATCCATTAACTTTTGTACCAGCTATAGCACAAGCTATAAGACAACAAATTGAAGCTTTTCCACAAGAAACAATTTTAGAAGATCAATGTGATCAACGAGTTATAATTAAATTAAATATACACGTGGGAAACACTTCTTTAGTAGATCAAGTGGAGTGGGATATGTCTGAAAAAGAAAATAATCCTGAAAAATTTGCAATGAAACTTTGTGCTGAATTAGGACTTGGTGGAGAGTTTGTCACTGCTATTGCTTATAGGTAAATATAAACAATATTTATAGTTGGCAAATATTTCAATAACGATATTTTAACATGTTAAAAAATTAAATTTATGTTTAGTGTTCGTGGACAATTATCATGGCACCAAAGAACTTATGCATTTTCTGAAGCTCCTTTACCTACAGTAGAAGTACCTTTTAGACCACCTTCTGAAGCTGACCAATGGGCACCGTTTCTGGAAACATTAACAGATGCAGAAATGGAAAAGAAAATACGTGATCAAGATCGAAATACACGGTAAAAATTACTATATTATGTTAATTTTTACATAAAACTTACATACATTAATTATAGAATTTTTATTTCATTATTCGTTTTTATTTCAGACGGATGCGACGTTTAGCAAATACTACACCTGGATGGTAAAATATGTAAATTACATTGGTAAATTATATTGATAACAGTACACTAAGGATTGGCATTTTTTATATAGATTTGTTTAAGAGATATTTACTTCGAATGTACATTTTTATTTACTGAGTAATCCTATAATCCTATTATCCTATTTACTGACTTTATAATCGCTCTTTTAATTTCCATTCGACATCATATATTCAGTTACATAACATCGGATATAAAAAGTTTTCTGATAGTATATTTTAGTTTCTCTATTTATGAAATATAACTCACGTGATCATATAACGAAATATTCCCAGTAATGATAAGAAATTTGTAATACTATTCCATTCGTGTTTAATAATTGCTCTAACAAAAAACTAATCTAAGATGTTTTAATTTGAAAAAAAAGTGGAAGAATATAGATAAAATTCGAATAAACGATTATGCATAAATTTTTATTTCATATTTATTTTATCATATCATCTTAATTTTGACCTTTAATTGTAAAAATGTAATTAATATTTAGTAACTTAGTAGTTATTAAAAAGTAATGAAATTGTAAATAAATTTTCAATTTTTTAAAACCCACCCAGTCTTATAACTGTTTTTATAGTTTTCATGAATTAAATGAAATAATTAAAGAAAATGAGAACTTAAATATTTTTAAGCAAAAGATAAAATGTTATAAGATGAAAATATGTTTTGAAAGAATATAAGAATAAATAAATTATGATAATACGTAAAATAAAACATTCATTTTATATCCAAAATTAAATTAATAAAATATTCGGATGTAACGTTAACAAACATTTTTAAGTAACTGAAGTTTATTAAATACATTACTGTTTAATTTAATTAACGAAAGAAATTATAATATTGGTGTAAAGAATGTTAATCATGCGAGCGTCCAATTATTATTATATATCAAATATCAAGTTTATCATTTACAATTCTCAACCTATGAGTAAAAGAAATTTTAGGGGAAGGGGAACGTGCTACGCGCATAGAAACGTATAGATATTAATCGACTCAGTCTAAATACAACGTTTAACGGGTAAAGAGTACCGGCAGACAAAAACAACGTTAAAAGATGGATATTGGTTCCTTAATGCGCAAGCCGTCGCAACAACCAAGAACAATTTCGACATTCCGTAATAATCCTTTTCCTTCTAGGCCCTGGCTTATTGATAATGGAGCTGCAGCAGCTGCCGGTACTAGCGGTACCAAAGGAATTATAGCTGGTATATGCTTTTTTGTTCGTAATATTTATCAAATTAGTATCACTTTTATAATTTATGTTAAGTGTGCTTGGCCTACTATTTAAATGAACTGATAAAACATGAGTGCGTTAACTAAGCGTGAGAAAGAAATATAAACGGATACAAGTGTAAAGTAGAGAGAGAGAAAGAGAAAGATAAACTTTGAGACAGCACATTCAACATATGATAGATTCAAAGGTTGAAAAATATTTAACCTTGAAGGCATGAGTCAAAAAATTATTTTTTTCATTTATGAATGAAAATATTTATCTATCTTTTATTTGAGGATAGGACAACTTCCGTGAATGTTGTTTTAATAAAATAATTTACAAATTTTGTAATAAAAACAGTAATAAAATATTAATAATTTATGTCTTAGGGGGTATTACTGGTGGTATAGAGATATGTATTACATATCCAACTGAATTTGTGAAAACACACCTTCAGCTTGATGGAAAAACTGGAGCTGGTAAAAAATATTCAGGAATATGGGACTGTGTAACACAAACTGTAAAAAGTAGAGGAATTTTTGGCCTTTATAGGGGTCTTTCAGTTTTACTTTATGGTTCCATACCAAAATCAGCTGTACGCTTTGGTTCCTTTGAGACAATGAAGGGTTTACTAATGGATGCAAATGGAAATCTTACTACTCAAATGAGTTTCATAGCAGGATTATGTGCTGGAGCAAGTGAAGCTCTTCTTGTTGTTACTCCCATGGAAACTATTAAAGTAAAATTTATTAATGATCAAAGATCTGCTAATCCAAAATACAGAGGATTCTTTCATGGAGTGACAATGATCACCAAAGAACATGGTAAATAAAATATTGATAATTTAATTTTTAAAATAAAACGAATTATATACAGTATAATTTGCAAGATGTAGATATGTTTAAATTCAAACAGAAACAGACAAAACGAACTAGAAATTTAATTATTCAGTAGTCTGAATATGAATGTATGTAAATTTGCCTTGAACTATGAACCTTGTCAACTTCATGTAAGAAAATAAGCTCATATATCAATGGTTCTCAGTTTACACTTGCAAGAATGCAGTAATAAGTATTTTACATTTATAATGTTTAATTACACTTTATTATAAATTTTGGCTGTTTTGTGTCTTATAATATTAATTAAATAATATAGAATGCAATTAAAATTTGTAGTCATAATATTAAAAACTATTTGTAGGTTTTAATTATATAAATCATATGAAAGTATTATAAACTGATATAAATCTTATATACATAATTGTTTGTTTAGGGCTTAGAGGTATATATGCGGGATTAGCACCTACTATATTAAAACAAGGAACAAATCAAGCAATGAGATTTTGTGTTATGGAGACATTGAAAGATTGGTACAGAGGTGGAGATAAAAGTGTACACATACCAAAATTAATTGTTGGTGCATTTGGTGTATGTGCTGGGGCAGTATCAGTTTTTGGAAATACCCCTATTGATGTTATAAAGACTCGAATGCAGGTACGAGTTTCATGTATCTTACATCTTCTATAAAATTATAATTTTCTATTTAAGCATAAGTTATTAAATGTAAATCATATTTTTAGGGCTTAGAAGCCTCAAAGTACAAAAATAGTGTAGACTGTATGATTCAAATATGGAAGAATGAAGGCCCAACTGCATTTTATAAAGGAACCATTCCAAGATTAAGCAGAGTATGCATAGACGTTGGTATAACATTTATGATTTATGATTCCTTCATGGAAATATTTAATAGAATTTGGCCTTGAAAGTTACTTATGCTATTATGCTATTTAAAAATATTAATGTATATGTAGCTTTCATAATTTTATAGTTATATTTGTAATAATAGATTTTTAAAAATGTTTTTTAATATCAATATTGAAAGCTACAGTTGCATAGAGCACAAATTTTGTTATACATATATTTTTTTATGTACATTTTTATTTAATATATAACCTATGCACAAGTGGAAGATACTAATGTGAATTAAATTCACAACAAATTCAATTGTGCCTAGAATTATTGTTTTTGCTGATTATACATCAATTAATTAATATTGTATAAAATATTAAATATTTAACATTCCTATACATTCGAATCTTCGAATAAATGTTTTTTACGTGATATGCATAAGTCATGTATATATACGTGTATACCATCTATTCTAGAAAATAATGTACAGTTTTGGTACAGAATAAAAAATATTTATTACCTGAGCGAAGGAATATAGATTTATTTTTGTATTATATGTTTTTATCAATTATAGTGTATGTAATAATGTTGAAATACTGTAGTAGGTAATATTAAAAACTATAAAAAGTTGTTTACTAAAATCAGATATATGTGCACATTCCAAAAAATATAACACTCTTCGCTCAGATATTCTTTATATCTCATAGAGTATAAAAAGTTGATTACAATGGCTGTGACATTCAAACGAAAATCAGCGTGTAAAAAAGTTCAGAATACATAATTTTGTAATCTTATAACAAATGCAAAATATCTATTTTATTACTTAAACCACTGAAAACTATTGTTCACAACATTTTGTATTATTTATACAACAAAATATATATCTTTATAGTGCTGTTTTTAAATATGTTTACAAAAAACCCTGTTAAAATTTATAATGCTAACAGTTTAACAACATCTTTATATTTACAAATTTACAATTTTATATAGATATAAATATTTATGTTCATAAGTGAAATAATTATTTATGATAGTTATAATTTCATGAACAATATTTATGCTTGCACAAATTCTAATTAAAAAATTAGATTACTGTTTAGAGCACATTATACACATGTTCCCTTAGATACGTTGCATGACATTCTGTGTGTAATATTGAAACGACGTATTTATACAAGATGTTTACAAAAGTAATCTAAGATGTGTATTTTAAACATGCATGTACATACGCACATGTAGTTTCCATAAGCTATAGATATAAGGCCCAGTATGCAAGAGATACAGAAGCAAGCAGTGCCGACCTCACTCTGGGTTCAAGGGGGGGCCCGGGGTCGCATTCCAAGATGGCTGTGTCTGAGGAATGCAGTGGGTGCCCTCCTAAGACGCCTTCCTCCCTCCTTTTTTTTTATTAAACTATTTCACCTATCTTAACGAATACTTTGATTACTAGGGCGAAGTAGTTATGTCAATTTGTAACCGACGAGTGTCATTTAAGTTTGAAAACAGTACCCTGTGAAGGATAAACGTAAATGAGAAAAAGAAAGGTGATACGGGAACTCCTAGAAAGGGCCTATACTGTAAAATATATGGTCTTATCTAATGAAGCTTCCTCGCCACAGATAATGCTTATGCAGGAGGATGCTACCTGCTCGTCTTAAGCAATGTCTCATAGGGATATCTCTGAGGTAATAAGAACTTTCGAAATATACCCTGATGAGTATTATTATTACAGTTTATTATTCAAATTGTTTAATTGTACATATATTCCTTAAATCTTACGAAACTTCATATTTATAATTTTGATATTAAACTATACATCTGGGATTATGATTACATACGTACCATGTCATATACAATAGTACTAATATTACAAATTTTAGTTGCAATAATACTAAAAAATAGAAGACTTACTTAAATTTACATTATTTGGAATATTACTTTGAAGTATATTATTTATGAAAATGTTTTTAAATATAATTAGTATATTGGTAAATATTAAGCTTCTTATTATAATGAATATTATTTTGTATGAATAAAAGTAAATATAACAATAGCTATAAAATAAGTAATATTTAACAGAAATTGTTTCTATAAAAAAATATGAAGTAGACTTTATATATGATACATATGTAAACTATACCTTCTATAAAATATTATCTTGTTTTAATATTGAAGGTGGAGCCCGAAGGTACGTCGGCCTTGGCTGCTGGATCGAGATCTCTATTCTTAGAGACTGTACGTCGTAGCAATGCAGCATGTCAAAATGGTGACTATGCTCTTGCTGCAACTTTATATACAGAAGCCCTTGCTTTGGATCCACTCAGCCATGTGCTATATTCAAACAGGTCAGCTGCCAGGCTTAAAATGGGTTTATTTGCACTTGCACTTCAAGATGCTGTCAGAGCCACCGAACTTAGTCCTCAGTGGCCAAAGGTACATTTACTCATTCTTTAAAAATTAATTTTTAATTAACCAATGAAACTTATTTTATTAATAGGCATATTACCGTCAAGGAGTAGCATTACAATGTTTAGGGAGACACGGGGAAGCTTTAGTTGCCTTCAGTACAGGTCTGGCACATGATCCTACTAATTGTCAGTTATTATCTGGCCTGGTAGAAGCATCTTTAAAATCACCATTACGTGCAACGTTAGAACCAACATTTCAACAGTTACGAGCAATGAAACTGGATGAATCTCCTTTTGTTGTTATTTCTGTTGTTGGTCAAGAACTTCTTGGAGCAGGACAGTATAAAGCAGCAGCAGGTGTATTAGAAGCTGCTCTCACAATTGGTTCTTGTAGCTTAAAATTGAGGGGTTCTGTATTCTCAGCTCTTTCTAGTGCATATTGGGCATTAAATTCTTTGGACAAAGCTATCAATTATATGCAGCAAGATTTAGGTGAATATTAAAAATAAGTAAAAGGAAACAAGAATATATTAATAAAACATAATTTTAAAGTTTGAGTAAAAATATTTGTAGGTGTTGCACGATCTTTAGGAGATACACAGGGTGAATGTAGGGCTCATGGAAATTTGGGTTCTGCATATTTTAGCAAAGGCAGTTTTAAAGAAGCTTTAACAGCACACAGGTATCAGTTGGTTTTAGCTATGAAGTGCAAAGATACTCAGGCTGCAGCATCTGCTTTAACTAGCCTGGGTCACGTTTATACAGCTATTGGTGATTTACCAAATGCACTTGCATCTCATAAGCAATGCGTGCAGTTAGTAAAACAAATGGGAGATCGACTTCAAGAAGCACGAGAAATAGGTAATGTGGGGGCGGTTTATCTGGCAATGGGAGAATTTGAAAGTGCTGTTGACTGCCATACACAACACCTGAGAATTGTAAGACGTTTAGGAGATCGTGTAGAAGAAGCAAGAGCATTTAGTAATTTGGGTTCATCTCATCATTATCGAAGAAATTTTGGTCAAGCAATGGCATATCATGAAAATGTTCTGAGAATAGCTCAAGAACTTGGTGATAGAGCAATAGAAATGAGAGCTTATGCCGGATTAGGTCATGCTGCAAGATGTGCGGGTAAATATTTTTTTTTTTTATGAAAAACAATGACAAAATTAGTTTGCTTATATATGTTTTTTAACTATTTTTATTTAGGTGATCTTGCACAAGCCAAATTGTGGCATCAAAGACAACTTGATGTTGCTTTAGCTACAAAAGACAAAGTAGCTGAGGGACGAGCATGTAGTAATTTAGGAATAGTTTACCAATTACTTGGAGAACATGAAGCTGCACTTAAATTGCATCAAGCTCATTTAGGGATTGCTAGATCATTAGGAGATAAAGCTGGAATGGGTAGAGCATATGGAAATATTGGAAACGCGTATAATGCATTAGGATATTATGAACAAGCTATTAAATATCATAAACAAGAATTAACAATAAGTAAAGAGGTAAATTTTATTCAGAATATGAAATAACAAATAATTTTAACAGTGAACTTATACAATGTATTTTTGTGTGTGTAGGTTAATGACCGAAGCTCAGAAGCTAGCACTCATGGAAATTTAGCAGTAGCATATCAAGCTGTACAAGGTCACGAAGCAGCATTAAGACATTATAGAGCTCATTTAGCTATAGCACGCGAGTTAAAAGATACAGCCGGTGAAGCATGTGCTTTACTCAATCTCGCCAATTGCTTGTCATCTCGTGGTAGATTTGAAGAAGCAGTTCCATATTATGAAAATTATTTAATGCTATCGCAGGAATTACATGATGTAGAAGGGGAAGCAAAAGCATGTCACTTCTTGGGTTATGCCCATTATTGTTTAGGTAACCATCGTGAAGCTGTTAGATATTATGATCAAGATTTGGCATTAGCCAAGGATTTACAGGATAAATCTGGAATGGGAAGAGCTTATTGTAATTTGGGATTAGCGCATTTAGCTTTGGAAAATTTAGATACAGCGTTGGAATGTCAAAAGTATTACTTGGGTAAGAAATTATATTTATCGGAAGATATTAGTAGACAGTCTGAAATATTGTAAATTTGTATATCTTTAATATCCTTTTTATAATCTTTTTATTTTGTATTTAGCTATTGCACACATGACTAAACATTTACCTGGGAAATTCCGTGCTTTGGGAAATATTGGTGATTGTCTTTTACGTTTGGGTGAAGCTGAAGAAGCAATAAAAATGCATCAACGACAATTAAACTTAGCCCGACAAGCAAGCGATCGTAGTTTGGAAGCTGCTGCTTATGGAGCTTTAGGTATTGCACACCGGACGATAAAAAATCTTGATAAAGCATTAGGATTTCATACTCAAGAATTAACTTTAAGACAAGAAGCTGGAGATTTACGTGGCGAGTGTAGAGCTCATGGAAATTTAGGTGCAGTACACATGGCGTTGGGTCAATATACTCATGCAGTAAAATGTTATCAAGAACAACTTGAACGAGCAAAAGAATTAGCAGATTCAGGTGTAGAAGCACAAGCTTTAGGTAAAAACTTAATTACGATACATACAAAGTTAATTGTATAATTGCAATATTTACTATTTTCTTCTTCAAATAGGAAACTTAGGAATAGCTAGACTTAATATGGCACACTATGAAGATGCAATTGGATACTTCGAACAACAATTAGCAACGTTAGAACCATTGACGATGGGCACAGCTTTATTGAACAAAGCGAGAGCACTTGGAAATTTGGGAGATTGTTACGAAGCTTTGGGAGATCCAGAAGAAGCTATTAAATGTCACGAACAACAATTGGCAGCAGCTACAAAATTGAAAAGCATTAGAGAACAAGAAAGAGCATACCGAGGTTTAGGTCGAGCTCGAGAAGCAACTGGAAATTTACAAGAAGCTTTAGTTTGCTTCGAAAAAAGATTAGTGGCTGCTCATGAAGTTGATAGTCCAGAATCACGAGGTGCAGCCTACGGAGATTTAGGTAAAAATTGATATATTAATCTTAAAGATGAATTCATTTTTTGATGTGCATTATGAATTTGCAAATGTTAATTTTATAGGCAGAGTGCATGCTGCATTAGGTAATCATGAACAAGCTGTCAGTTGCTTATCGCATCAACTTGCTCTTGCCAGGGGACTTGGAGATAAAGCTGCTGAAGCGGAGGCTGCTAGTGGATTAGGAGCTGTTCACTTATTAATGGATGACCCAAATTCCGCATTACGGCATCATCAGTTGGAACTTTCAATTGCTGAAGCTTTAGATGCAGCTGGATTACAAGCTAGAGCTTGCGCAAATCTAGGCATAACTCAAGAAGCATTGGGACAATTTGAAGAAGCTATAAGATTACAAGAACAGTCATTAAGCCTTGCAGCGGCAGCTGGAGATCAACCTGCAAGAGCAGCTGCGTTTTCTAGTTTAGGACGTCTTCATCATTTATGTGGTGATTTGTCACGGGCTTTGAGTTATTTACAATCTGGATTATCATTGTCTGAAGGATTGGGAAGAAGAGAGGAAGCTGCTAGATTAAGGCACAGACTTGGTCTTGTTCACTGGGAAGCTGGTGAAGCAGCTATTGCTGTAGAACACTTAGAAAAAGCGGCAAATTTATTAGAATCATTAGATGGAATTTCTTCAACTATTATATGTGGACAACCAAATAAGTCCGAGTTATTATCAGAAACTTATAGAATGTTACAAAAAGTGCTAATTAGTTTAAATAGAGCTGAAGAAGCTTTGAATTGGGCGGAAAGATCAAGACGTTGTAAAAGTAACTGTTTGGATGATGCTGCGCATTACTCGGAAATCATTGATAGACAACGTGGAGTTATTTTGTATTACAGGTAACTCAAATTTATTAATAAATTATGTATAAGTGACAATTCTGTAAAACGGTTGATATATAAAATAATGTTTCAGTGAAGTCGGATGTGAGTTGCATGCTTGGTGTTTAGCTCCTGGCCGTGGATTATTACGATTTCATTCTACTACTTTGGATGATGGTATAGGATTGGAAAAACGAGTTCTGCAAGCACGAGAAGCTCTTTTAGATGAAACAAGTGAATTTATTGAAGAAACAAAAATACCGTCAAGGGGACATCATCTTAATGCTAGTTCATATAGTTTAAGTAGTTTGTTCAGTGTAGGATCAGTTAGTTCAAGAGCAGGAAGTGCTCGATGGGGACGAGGAACAAAAGGTCCTACGTGGCAATCACCATTACCAATTCAAGTACTTTATGATTTACTTTTAGCGCCATTTGAAGATCTTTTGCCACCAGCAAGGAAAGAATTAATTATGGTAGTAGAGAAATCGTTATATTTGGCGCCACTTCCAGCTTTACAATCAAATCCCGGAGAAGATTATTTGTGTGAAAGGTTTTCTTTATTAGTTGTACCATCTCTCGCAGCTTTAAGAAAACGGTCGAAAACTCCTATGCCAGAAGGTGGTGCAACAGTAGCTGCATTAGTTGCAGGAAATCCTATACTTCCTGAAGAAGTTAGAGAAGAATATGGATGGTCTGAAAGTGTAACTTCTACTGAAACAGAATCTGAAATCGTTGCTGAATTATTAGAAGCCCGTGCTATAACTGGTAAATATCACAATTTCGGGTTTTATTAAATAAACTATTGATCATTTTACTTATTTAATTTTTTATTGTTATAAATAGGGGCAGAAGCAACTAGGTCAGCTGTTTTAAGATCTTTACCTGATGCAGAATGTGTACACTTGACAGTGCCTGTATTTTGGAATTCTGCCAGTTTAGCATTAACTGCTGACCCATGTGAAGAACCCTCTGTGAGACCAGAGTACCTGCTAAGTCATTCAGATATTTTAAAATTGAGAATAGCTGCTCGTTTAGTCGTCATATCTAGCGGCCACGGTTGGAATAGTACAGAAAATACTACTGTTACATCAGATGGTGTACAAAATTTAGCCAAAGCTTTATTAAATGCGGGTGCACAATGTGTACTCATAGGAATGTGGGCTGTTCCACCTACGGCTGGTAGCATATTATTACGAGCATTTTATAGTTCTATGTTACAAGGTGCTAGAGCATCTAGAGCATTAGCAGAAGCTATGCAAACAGTTCAGCATACAAGACACTTTGCACACCCTGCAAATTGGGCTGGCTGGTTACTCATTGGAGGAGATGCAAGATTGTCAAACAAGGTATAAAATTAGAAACATTTATTTTTTAAATATATTTCTATATATATGAGAGTGATTATAAATAATTTATTTAGGTTGCTTTGATGGGACAAGCACTTGCTGAATTACTGCGTGGCGGTCCTGAACAAAGCCGTGATGCTTTACGTGTGACGCTTCACTTGGTAGAGAAATCATTGCAACGAATACATCGCGGGCAAAAGAATGCTATGTATACAACACAACGTAGCATTGAGAATAAAGTGGGAGCAGCAACTGGTTGGCGAGAACTTTTAATGTCGGTGGGATTTAGATTTGAACCAGCTGGAAATGGAATACCATCTTCTGTATTCTTCCCACAAAGCGATCCAGAAGAAAGATTAACAAGATGTAGTGCAAGTTTGCAAGCACTGCTAGGATTAGGACCAGCATCATTGCATGCACTCGCTAGATTATTACAGGTAACTAATAAAAACCTATTTACTATAATATGAAAAATAAAAATGTATTAGATTAAAAATAATTTTACATTTCATAGGCACCAGAAGCAGCAGAAGATGTCATTGCGGCAATGAGAAGAGCTACTTGTGCGACTGAAGGTCAAGAAGTAACATTACCAGTACAAGTATGGAGAGCATCAGGATCTCATGAGTTATTTGCAAGTTTAGGGTTTGACCTCATGGAAGTTGGTCAGTCAGAAGTTACGTTAAGGACAGGAAAACAAGCCTCGCGAAGAGCTGTTCAGTTTGCTCTTCAAGCTCTTTTAGCTTTATTTGGTAAGTTCATCTGTTAGTTATATATAATTGTAAATAAAGTAATATACTATTAATTCATAAAAATGTCATTAGACACTCAAGAAGCGCCTAAAAGTCTAACTTTAGACTCTAGTAGTTCTATGGAAAGTTTAGCTTCTGTCGCTCATATGGAAAAGAATGTTATAGAACGACCTCGATTAGGAGGTGCATTTGCAAATTATGTTCGACATCGAGGTGAACCAGATGGAAAAACTATGGAACCGCCAAATGTTCCAATTCCTACATCACGACAAGCGTGTCAAAATGGAGGAGGTAATAATTAGTTAAATTTAGTTTTGAATCAAAAGAAAATATAACATTTTTTAAATATGTATGTTTTCTAGGTGAATCAGATGTTGCTTTCACTCCCAGCCCTCCAGTAGCACTTAATTTAAATCACCAAACACGTATTAGAAATCTTTATCCTGATCAAAGTATAAGACCAGGTTCTAGTTCAAGTAGTTCAGTAACAGACTGGGATAATGGACATGCAACGGTTTTAAGGCGACAACCATTGCCACCGTTACCAGCCACTGTACTAGAAAGATTAAGCGTTAGAACAGAAATTGGATCTAATGCTCCTAGGAAACCTCGACATCCTACAGCAACAGAAGATATTTGTTCTCAAACAGATTCAACACAATCTGCTGAAACGCATAATCAAAATTTAAGAAACGTAGCTACATCACTTACCAGTTTAACGCGTGAATTAACACCTACAATTTCAGAGGTATATCACGAGCGAAATTTAGGATTAGGATTGGCTCCGTCTTTATCAAAATTATTAGGAGAAGTAAGTTCTGTTCCTGAAAATGAAGAAAGTCAATCAACGCGAACAAATCACGATCAAACTCAAAACTGGATACATAATGAATCGGAATTATGCCGAAGAGATGAAGCTGATGGTAGATCCATTGCTGAATCACAATGTAGTGCTACCAGCTCTAACAAAATACATAGAAAAGCACCTCCTCCTCCAGTATAGATTATTTATATATTATTTATAAGCATTATGTAATACTTTAAATAAGAATAATAGCACTAGGTACCAAAGACTGGAAGATATTTTATTGGAAACAAATTTTCAATGTTTTGTGATCAGAGCTGGGAATATTTAATGGTAATACTTATTTTTTAGTGATATAATTATACTTACACATTTCTGTTTAATTCTTGTATAACGATATATTTTCCAATATAAATATTAGTAAATGCCATTTTTATTTAAAGTAATAATTAATCAAATTTAGTATGAATTAAAGGTATATTATTTACAATGTCACCCAATGTTGTTTCTATATTCATTGACACAAAAATGTATTATATTAGTATTAAGATAAACGTACATGTATAATGTTGTATTAAAATTGGCCAATTTTATATATATATGAAACATTACTAGTAAAGTGAAATTGTGTATTTGAAAATCTATAACACATTTTAAAGTATATTATTTCACTAATTTGTAATTTTTCATTTTTGATAAATATATTGTCACATTTTTTCATGTATTGTATTTTTATACAAAAATTATGTATATATAGATATATCTAATTATATCATTAAAAAACAACAATAGTAGCATATTTATTCTTTTTTATTACATAAATAAAAATACTACTTATAGTAATAAAATCAATAAATTTAAGAAAATTATGTAATCTTTAATAACACATTATTAAAACAATTTTAAGTGTCCAGTTACTTGATCAATCAATGGTGCTGGACCTGGACCAATTGCACATACTGTTTTGCTTCCAGGCTCTATTTGTGTACGACCAGCATCTTGTATCATATTTGCTATAAGTCCTATAGCTCTAGCATGTTTTACTACCTCTTTCAATGCATCTTCGCTGTCCACCTAAACATTTTATTATTGAATAAGTTATTTAATATTTAAAGCATCTTAGTTTTTTTACAAAATTATACCAGCACATTATTAAAAAGAATGGAATGAGAATGTGAACCTATAATGTATTAATATGTGATATAGAATAAGAAAATAGTTTATTGTCTTTCATATTTTCATTATAATTTTATTAATAAAGTATTTAAGGCTATATTTTTAAGCCTATATTTTTATTTGTATAATATGCTGACAAAATTTTATGAAAAAAGTTAAGATATAGCCTGTATATATACCTTGACAGTTATTTTTGCTTGCCCACATTCTTCCCAAGCTTGTAAAATTTTCGGATGTTTTCTGGCTGATTTATAAGCTGCAACAGCAGCATGAGCACATTGTGCTGCTACTTTCCCTTTTCCCATTTTTAAGTCAGTTCTAATTACCAAAATAAGCTTATAATTATCATATTCGTCTGTATACATCTGTAAGAAAAAAATATATCATTTTTATTATATTACATTAGTTCCAAATCAATGCAAGTATAAGAATTTCACTTTTTCGTACTATGTTGTTTGAAGACTCATCTGAATCATTAGAAGCCTGCAATTTTCTTCTATTTGTTACTGTCATTATTTTGTATAAACAATATCCTATTATTGTTGCAATGGCAAATCCAACTTTTGCATCCGAAATACTTTCAAGTAATATTTGAGAAATATTCATTTTACTAAAACTCATTCGAATTTAGTGATTTTTATTCAAGTTTGGATATTTATACCTGTAATTATTTATCATGGATATAATTTTTTAAATCCAAATGTAATTATAAAACAACAAATTGAAAACATACATACTTATACCAATTTTATAAAAGTTCCGATAGTTGGACATGAAGTTCTTAGTGGAAATTGTATAAATTCTAAGTTATATTCTACTAAAAATTATTCAAACATATTTACGCATGCCATTGACTACAGACCACAGATATATTTTTATAGTTACTGCTCGTACGAATGGGAAGATCATATATTTATGCAGATATTCGCTCTGATTCGGTTTACCATTGCGCTGTACCCACTAGAGATGGCGTGAACTGCTACTTTTGAATCACTCGTGATCATAGGTGTAAGACTAGATAACGCGAGTACCGAGGTGTCCCCTAAGTTGTTCCGATAGCGAAATAGAAATAGACGCATGCAATTATGACGCCACATTGACTTCTGCTATGTTTATGAGTATTAATTATAATAAAATAAGTTACCAGGCAAAAAGTATTCGAGGGAATTATATAATAACAAAAATAACACAAGATAAATATTAGATAAGTATTTATTTATTAAACAATATTAATTTGTATGTTCTATAAAAATGTGATACTTTGTGTAAAATTGTTTATTACAGAAGTACACAGAAATCAAGTAAGTTTTAATCTTGAAAATTATAAAAATGGAAGGAAAAAAAGATAACAATTATTAAAACTTGAAAAATTGAAAATGCATCTACAAAGAAAGATTTTATATACTATTACTAGAATAGAATTTATTTTCCGCCTTCTGGCCAAGAAAAGGAACTCTGTTTACAATATTTTCTAATTTCTAATTTGTTCAGCTGCATATTTCAAACTAAATATTTTTTATAACAAATCAACTTATCCAATGATGTGTTGGGTTTTTATTATGAATGGATTAATGTGTTATGTGGCCGTTTTTATGTATTAGCAAAATTGTATATATTCCTTATAAATTAAAGGTATGTAACTATTAATAAATATATGTATATGTTTATATATAATACACAAAATGTTATGTACATCTAAAATAATCAATATTTTTCTAGAAAATATTATCTAGTAAACATAATCTTAAAGTTAGCGTTGCTTCATATAATTTGTCAAGTCCAAAGAATTTAACTGTAATGAGTTTAGAATACTTAAACTTAGAAATGGATAAATTAGTAGAAGTACGATGTAGCAAGCGGAATGTTGACACTCATACTGCCAAATGGATAGCGTATACTGCTTACGATTCAATTGCGTCTATTCTTATTTATAACCAGGCGGTAGAAAGAATGCTTATAATATTTAAGACCATTTTCTCATAATAAAACAAGTTTTGTAAAATAATTAAATTTATACTTAATAAGTATGTAATTTCATTGTTTACTTAATGATGTAATCGATACAAGATAGTAAGATGTTTTATATATTAAAAGTTGTTATCAATTATCACCGTAGTATTTAAAAAATTATGTTTGCATTTTATTGTTTAAGGTTCAAAGATCAACTCACGTATGTGAATATTAATCATAAAAATACCAAATGTAGCAATTTTCGCAAAAATACTGAATGTTCAGAAATAAACAACAATGTTACACATACAAGTAATATACCTACTAGAAATAAACTATTATATCACAACTGCTATTTACAAGCACCAAATAGAGACATATTGTATACCTGTGATTGTAAAAAGGCACAATGGCATATTTCTAAAGGACTAGGAATTATAATTGAAAAAGAACCTTTTACCATGAGATTAAACTTTGAACCCTTGCGACGTGCTTTGCGAGAGGTTGAACAGTATTATATAATATTATAAGTTAAACTTAATCAGTGCATAATATATGGTACTTCAGAGAAATTTATTAGAAAAAATGTACCTCAAAAATATTGTACATACTTTCCAGGTAAATTATAATTTAATAATGTATTTTCACTTTCTAGTACAGTGTCTACAAAATTGTAAATTGAGTTGATGAAAGCTCATCAGCCACACAATATATTGTTATAATGTTCATCATATCATGAAACAAGTAATTCTTATGACTTACAATTAAGAGAAAAGTGATGTATAAGTGATGTAAAAGAGTGATGTACATATTTATAATAAGTATGTACATATTTGGAAAAAGTTACATTCAACTGTTGAAGCATTAAAAGGAAGCGAAACTTTACCCAGTGCAGAGCAGAAAAAATTGGTTTAATATATTTTGAAATGTATAAATCAATAGCAAGTAACACCCATTCTCTTGGATGTTTTTTAAGTAGAGAGTTAAAAAATACAATGACATCAGTGCCTAGTTATGATATGTTTAAATGTCAACCTCTAATTAATGGCAAGAATCTGATATTTCATGCAATAATTTTAAACATATTCAAAAATATTAGTTTTTTAGGTGGTACAATATTTTCAAAAAAGAGAAGGAGGATTAGTAGAACTAGAGCGGATACGAAGAGAACATTTTCTTTTGACTATGAAATCAAAGTACCTGCTAAATTTGAGGTCTGTACGTCACAATCACGAGAGATTGATTATTCGTCAATCGCAAAATAGGATTGAATCTAGATGTAAAGGTAGCCCGGTTTGGCATATTGAATTCTTAATATTGTGTACTTGAAGACTTGTGTAAGAGCGACTACTTGTATTGAAAGATTATTTACAATCTATATCTCTTAATACATATAATACACATGTGTACATATATATATAAAGTTTAAAAATATAGTTAAATTATTGTTCGAACGGTGTGCATTCGAACGAACGCTTCAGTGAGCTGCGTGTTTTTTTCCATGTTTGACCTCTGCCAAATACTCGTCCGTGGAGCCACGAATTTCTCAAGAAAATATCCACAACAACTACCGCAGCTAACAGGCACCATTATCCTTGATGCGGAAAACTTAGACCGTAATGGACAATTCTTTCCACGTTTCTTACTCTTCGGACTTGCCGTTCTGACCATACACCCGCGGCTATCGGTTTCGGCAAGTAGAGTCAAACATGCGGCACTTACCGCAACAATAAGACCGTTTTTATGACTTACTACTCAAATCGAGACGTCTGCTGAAAATCAGTAAATTTCTAAGCGTTATATCTCAAAAACTAATAAAAATCGGGTAAATACATTAAATCTTATTATTAAATCTTTTAAATACATTTAAAAAACGAAACTTCACCATCATATCTTTTATATTAATAACATTAAAAAAATTTTGTTTACGCCAAAACATAGAGCCCCTTTTACCCTGCAATTTCCATATAAACACTTTTTCGTGTCATCAATAGTTCATGAAATATCGCGATATCACACTTAGGCGTGGACACCCTGTATGTAGTTCTTAATATAAAATAAGTATAACCAGCAAGGTCGAGTACTTGTTAAAATTCCTTGCAGAATTTCAGTTATTTAAAATGGTTAAACGAGAGTGGAGGAAAAGAAACAGATTGGGTAGAATACTGAAAGAAAGTCGGTTTTTGCAAGTGGAAATTTATGAGCTCTTGAACGGTCTAGGACTGATTGGCGAACATATGGCTGGGACCTCCAACAAACTAAATGTGTTATGACACAAATTTAAATATCAATGAAATTTTATAAAACATACAAGATTTAGTAATCATTATTTGGTTTTTCTATTGATACAAACATACCAAATCTCTTAAAAGATTTTGTTGTATTTATAACTTATTTTTGTTATTGAAGGATGTCTATATTGTTTAAAAAGATAAGGATTGTATGAAGTATTATGTCAGATTCAAAGAACTGTTACAATTTGAAGTATTCAACTCTTTTTTTAAGTAAAAAGAAAATTATTACAGTGTTATTGAATTGGATGTCCTGTTTATTAGTCCAACAAATGCTATTGAAAAAGATAGTAAGTCCAAAACCATAGACGTTTGAAAAACTGTATCGAACGCATGCAATTGCATATTAATCGTAAAAATTTGTGTTTAACAAGTATTAATGTTATTTTACATGTAATATCTTCGATACTTATATAAACTTATAACGCACTCGTAGCCTCGCATTTGCTTTTACACCTTAATTGAGGTCAAAAGAATTGAAATGCGTGGTTCCTCCTGATCAGGTGAAAGATTCCGATCAAGAAAATCGGGGTTTAACACATTATTGCATCCGGTCAGGAGAATCAGGTGCGTCGCTTTGATCAGGAGAGCCAGGTGAATGTGTGAATGTTGGCGATCGAAATTGCACAGGGGAAATCACCAAATTTGACTCCATACTCATTGTAATAATTTGGAGTAATGCTTTCCCATTGAAGAAAAATTAACTAAAAATGTATTTAGGATATTATTTAACAGTTTTTATGTATTATTAAATCCTATTCCTTCGTATGTTGAGAAAATGGAAGCCATAACAAGTTTATAGAAGAAGAAAGAACAATGAAGAATGTATTAAACACAATTTTTTTAATAAAACAAATTGAAAAATACAATGATACAGAATGCTTTATTTAATGTCTCCTAATCAAATGTGCATTCCTTTCTTATCAATCATTGCATTCAAATTATTCTGATTCATTGCAAATTTCATTATTTAAAAAATTCCACTAGTGCTCTACACACCTCATATTTCGGCCGTATGCATCTCGTAACAAGATGTGTACCGTCAACTCTGTAGCAGTGTGCAAAAATCTGAACGGTACAGGAAGTATTACTGTCATGAACGAAACTCGCAAGAAAATAATCACCATGTCTTTGCTTGAGTGTGCAAACAGAAAATCTATTACTCGCACTTTACTGTTGTGTTAATGTGTTATAACTCCGTCTATACTATCACTATCATTGTTTCTAGCATTACGTAGTAATTAAGTTTATGATTTTTTTCTTCTAGAGCATTATAAAACATACAATTTTCAAAAAACAATATCACTTATGGAAATATGAAGAATCAAATTAAGGATGTCTTCCTAAAAGATAATAAGGCAACATTCAAAAATTTGAAATTTTCATTTAGGGATAAAATAAGTTTGTACGTTGCTATTAGAAGTTGGCGCAAAAGTTATAAGATGTTCGTTCAACTCAAAACAAGATTAGTTTTATTTCAGACATCTTTGAAAACAAACTACAATTTTGAAAATAATTATACGTGAAATTTCAAATTGACACGCTATATGTATGTATACACTGTACAGCAGGACTCCACTGGTATTTAAAAAATTTATAACTTTGTGAATTTATCAGACTTTCAGATACTATTTTCGCAAATTTTATGTTGATATTAAATTTATGATGTTTTATATTGTGAAAGAGTATTGATGGAAATTGACATCGATATTATGATTTTAAATTGTTTAAGGGAATTGAAGCTGCAATTACAAATTAGATGTTTAAGGATCTTTGCATTGTTATGTATCAGAAGAGATTTTACTTTATATAGGTACAACATTTATAGCGACAATTAAAGATATTATGATCTGTTTGTGTAGGTATAATTAAAAAAAAAAATGTTTAAAAGACTACAATTTACAATGTAATAAGTATTTTAATGCAATAATATAATAATAATTAATAATAATAATCAATAATATTAATAATTAATAATAATAATAATATCAACTAATAATATTATTAAATACTTTATACACGTACATAGTAATGTATTTATAATAATTCGTATTTTATAAGTAGGGAATTATTAGTATTCAGTAGTAGCAAAGATTTTATGTAAACAGGTAAGTCTTTTTTGCACGATCAGTCCTTTGTTACAAAGAGTAGTACAATTTTTTTTGGGTCAACTGTATTTTATAATTGGAAAACTCCATTATTGGAACAATAAGTAGTTTTAATTAAATTGCGTTAAAATAGTTTTTACAACGTTTTGTCTATGATTGTACGTATTTATTCGCTATAAATTCGTTTTTAACTTCTGTTTTTATACATAGCAGCTATTGTTTTTCTTATCTACGAATATTAATAATTTTGAAGTTACCAGTTATGTTCAGGATCCTATAAATAGTATACAAGTTTCTGTTCCATTTTCTTATTTCTATTTTTAAATTTCATTATATTTGAAAAAGGAACTTGATTGCTTAATTAGGCAAGTGTAGCACCAAGAGGAAATATTTCTCAAGGCAAATGCCGTCAGTAAATAATCTACGTGACGTACTGACGTACATTCGACATAAACATTAATTCTGAACGGTCAATAATTGGATTTTATATTTTTGTAATTAGTTACTAAACTCTTCTGTAATAAATAAATCGGATTGATAGAACACAAAGATTTTTTATTGTTGCGAAAAAATGTAAGAAGGTTTATAATTTCAGTTTTATTCATCAAAAATTAAGCGTATTGCCATTAACATTATCTAATTTACGATATAAGATGTATTTTAATTAAAATTCATAAATCTTTTTATCTGCAATTTCAGATAACTGTTTAAACTTTATTAGAAACTCATTGATAGTAACATGTAAAGTAATAATTTTGTATTTAATATGATTGTAAATAGTCAGCTAATTTCATACATCATTTTTATTTTTATAATTTATAATCACTGAAATTTATGTTTCGCCTACTGAATGTTTAAAGAAAAAGAAAACAATTATAAAAATTTCAAGAAGTAGAAATTAAGTGAAATAATATTAATAAATAAAACAATGAAATATTCGAATAATACATTGTATTAATATAAACACAGATATTCCTTAATTTAACCGAGTTTCATTCCTCCAGGTTTTACATATTTCTAATGTAAAAGTGATAAAAATTTTGGAAGAAATGTATTGATATATTTATTATTTTTAAATTATTATTAATTTGATCTATATTACTAAAAATATAGAATTCAATTGTTCTTATTATATTTAGAGGTTCACATATTTTCTTGCTTTTATTACTTTCCTTTTACGTAATTTTCCATCGATTTCTCTCCTATTAACAATAATTATCAGATCGATATTAACATAAATTAGAAAATTAACACTCGATGGTAACAATAACCGTAATCTAATAGCAACGAATAAATTAAATATTAGAACTGTTACTTATTTCTTCTAATGCAATTGCTTTCATACTTTATATTACAAGAAAAGCATTACATAGAAAGTATACTGTATTCGTAATTTTAATTACAATGAGTTCTTTCTTTAATCATTCCAAAGATTTCCAAAAACCAATCGACATTTGCCACCTCTGGATTGAATATCCTGAACATTTGGTCACGGAATATAAAAAAGTATGTAAAAGCGCTTTTTAGATAATAATGCTGCGTCGAAAATTATTATTTTGCATTCTTTTGCATTCATTACAAATCGACGTATTTGTTGGTTATATATTTTCGTATAAATGCATGTTATGTTTCATGATTATTGAACTATGATATAATAACACAGTTGGTTCCAAATACGCCATTGTAAATCACAACGTGTATATTTCTTGAAGGTGAACAACTAAATTGTTCTAAACGCGAATAATATACTTATGTAAATATTCTTTTTTTGTCTTTTTAATATAAAATGCATTAATAATTAAGTATTTGAAAGTAAGTTCTACAGAAATGTTTCCATTCTTTTTTTTCTCTAAAAGTATTTCAAGAAACAAATTTCGAGTGTACAAATTAATATTGTATATGAAATATGTAAAAAATGAATGTTGTTCGAAATACACGATTTAACAATGTTTATACAATAATGGGTATTATTAGAATAGTTCGGCAACGTAGACTTTTAAATAATGCATGTTGAAAAAACTCTTTAATTAAGTATGTAAAATTCTGGTGACTGGTGAAATTTCTTCTTACTCGTTTTGGAGAAATTTCTCTCTTATTGTATTATTTTAGAATCTGCATGATCATACTATTCTTAAGCAAAAGTTCATGTATAATTTCCAGTCATTGACATCATAACATGACGCGCAGGAAGCAACGCCATACAGATCCAGTTACATAAAATCTTTGGCAAAGGTATGATTAATCATTGACCCATGACTCTGTAAATATGTCTCTAATATTATTGTATTTCATAAACAGCTACTCGCCATTTGTCATGTTTTTTTTTTACATAATTTTGATTTCTTCCAGTATGAGCATTCAGAAACGATCTTGCTCATGAAATGCACCTGGTCGACATTATTTAATACAATGTCTTAGTCGCTTCAACCAACGCTATCTCCCATTACTTCCGTTTCTATTTCATGTTCTGTATGCTCTGATTCCTCGTTTGTTTCAGATTCACCGCGTGCATCTGCAAATTCCTATTTGCACAAATAAAATTATGATTATAATGATAGAATATTATAAATATAATTTTAAATTATTGTCATAAAACGTTATATTTAACAAGTTGTAGAATTATAATTTTTTCTTACATCACGAGTTGTGTCATCAATACTGCTTTCTTTATTTAAAATTTCACCTGTAAATAGCAGAAAACCAATAAATTATTACGTTCATCTAATTTTAAATACATGAATGTTATTAATTTACATTCTAAAAAATTGAAAAAACAAGGAACTAACCGGGTTCCGTTTGTGTTTGACATGATGTAGTGCACGTTTCAGAAAAATCGCGACGTTTAATATCTGCATCAAGAGCATGAAGTCGTTCTCTACTTCTACGTAATTCTTTCCTCAACGTTTCCCGTTCTTCTTCTCTTTCTTTTACAATTTCCTACAATTCAAAAATGTAGAATGTTTGTTAATAAAAAGTTATAAAAATATATAAGATGCATTTCACATTTTTAAATATAATTCTTTGGTTAAACAATCTTGACTGTTTTTTTTTTTTTTAATATAAAAATTTGTTTTTAATGTAAAACTTCTTACCAATAATTGAGACAACTGAGATGTTAAAGAGTGACACACTGGTTGCAGGCTCGCAATTGGTATCGCTGGCTGTTGAGGATGAAGATGTATTCGAGGTGATGGACAACCAGTTGCTTCACAACTAGGCGATGCTGTTAATGATGATGTTCCCCGTGACGCAAGAACCGTTTCCGTTTCGCTTACATTTAAAGTGGAATTTAACATTCCTACCAATTGATTCGCTACAAAAATAAAATAAAATATTATAAAATACTATGTGTTATATAGAAACATTATTTATTCCACAAAAAATTTATATAGCAATGTAAAGCATGTGAGATTATGTATTACATATTTTGATTATGATGTGAAAATAACAGCTGCAGATTCACTGTTACATTTATAGTAACTTTTACACTTGATGCCACTTGGATTGAATTTTCATGTGAGCCATGCACAATGCTGTCATCATGAATCGTATAATGTTAGAGACTAAGTAGTAGATCATATTAATGGTAATAACGATGAAGATATGTGAAATTAGCGAAGGACACTCTATAGCAAAATGCGGTCTCGAATGGCATCAAGTGCGAAAAACACAGTACATTATAAAAACATAATGTATGTGTATGCGTTACACTGAAACATATATTCTTAAACTCGACCCCTATATTCCTGGATACCTACATCCCTGGATACCTAGATCCCTGGATGTCTAACGGTAAGTTCCTAGGTACCTAGATTTCTGGATATCAAGATTCTTGGAATCTACATCTTTAGATATTTAGATTTCTAAATATCAAGACCTCTGGACTATAGGTCAATGAATATCTAGATCTCTAGATATTAAGGTGCCTGGATACATGGAACCTTGGATAATAAGATTGCTGAATAGCCAGATCCTTTAATACCTACATTCCTAAATCCCTATATCCTTCAATTCTATGTATTGCTAGATCTTTTAAAAGTACCTTGACTAATAGCAGCGAGTATAAGTTCAGCAGGTTCTTTTTCCATGCTCGATGGCTCAGATGCCATGTCTGCAACATGTTCATAATCTTCTTTTGGAATATTCAAAATATCTGCCACCAATAACTGTTTCTCGATTAAAGCTTGCTTAATTATCTCATCTTTTCTTCTGAGGCATTCTGAAAATTATGTATAACGTTAATTACACTAATATATATTAAATTTGAAAGTAAAATTATTTCAATTAAATATAAAAACAGTATACCTATGGGTGTGAACACTGGTTCAGCAACATGTACAGGTGGTACTTCTACATGAACTTCCAGTGGGTCTATTAATGATACTTGCGTACAAGTAACCATTCGTAATGGTTCTCCTATACCTAAATTAAAAACAAATTGTCTATTAAAATTAATATAATAGTACTCATACTGAATATCACTTCATATATATACCTTTATATGATTCATTCTGACAATGAGTTGACAACAATATATGTATACTGATAAATATGAATCAGAAATAAATAATTTTATATAAAAAGTGAACGTTCTTTGTGACATAACTACCATAAAATTTTTTACATACATACAGAAATTTTTATTTTACTACAAAAGATACTCATTATTAGATTTAAATAAATATTTCATAACTCATGAAGTATTAAATTCCCCATAAAAATAAGCTTTTATTTTATAAGATAAACGAATATAATATTTCGAAAAAATTAAAATCCCATACAGCATATTTTCTTATGTTTTTCTCGCTTATACTTTCAAATGATTACTAATCGTATAAAAATAGTATCATAATGTGAAAATTATTCTTCAATACAGAAAATGCCCAAGTAATATATAAACATAGTAACACCTGTTGCAGAAGGTTCGGTTGATGGTGGTGGTGGTTGTTGTTGTTGCTTCGTTTGTTCAGAGGTGGACGGCTCAGGTCCAGGAGTATTTGGTGCTTCAGTTTCCTGATCCACGCTAGTATTCGGCGTGGAATCTTTCGTTTCCACTTCCTGTTCCGGTTGTTGATCCGTTTTGTCAAGAATATTGTCATGTTCCGTGGAAGATGTGTCCTCGGTCATAGGTCCAGGTTCTTCTGGCAGTGTGGTTGGCGGCGTAGGTCTTCTACCTTGCTTGTCACGAGCCTTGTACGCTTCAGCTGCCTCGGATATATGCTTACACCACAATTTTCGTTCCGCGGGCGAGGCTGCCACTAAATCATAGATCTGTGCGCCGTTTTGGGAAGTGTTGACCAGATAAAGGGAATTTTTGTCGACTGCATTGTGCCTGACCAGAACGGTAGACACCTTCACAATCGGACTCAACACAGAGTTCGCTTGATTCGTGTTAATAAATTTCAGCAGGTACTTTTCGTCTTGTCGATGCAGCAAGAATATCGTGTCGTCGAGCAGCACAACGTGCAAATCAACGGGCTTTGCTCGATTCTGTTCGGTTCTGCGCCATTGTAGCGGACCCTCGTAGATCAGCTTGCGTTTCGTGATGTCCAGATTCTTGAATTCCTGAACGGTCGGATGGTCAAATTTGTCGAATGCGGTTCTATCGATGGTGCGTTGGATCTCTGCCAGCCTGTGGTAATCTTCAGCCTCACGTACAGCCTGGTTCACGCGGCTGAGAATCTCTTTGCTTCGTTCGAGACTTCGTAAAACGGCGGTCCTCTCTTTGTCGTTGCTCTCCGGCGTATATTTGGCCAGATTTTCGAAGAGAAGAGGATATTTGGTCAATCGAAGCATCCCGGTAAGGATGTGATCTTTGAGCTGCAACCTCCGACACAGGGGATTTGATTCAATCTCGTTCAGAAATGAATTTAATTTCGGATCCTTGCGACGACGATCTCGCAACGCATCCAGGGCTACCTGCTGTTTCGCGCAATACGTCGATGCTGCTCTTTCGAATGACTCTCCGTTTTCACCATCGAACATTTCCAGCAGCAGTTCGCCAACGTCGCCCACACACGGATTCTCTTTTTTCTTGCGTTTCATCGCTTGATTAAAGCGCGAATGAATCGTTACCATTTCGTCTAAATTGGAGAATAGTAATTGGATTTGGTCTAACGGAAGTACTTGAGATTCGAGGAGCGGCTTGTGAAACACCTGCGATAGAACTCTTAATGCCCGCACGTGAGATCGCTCTGTGTGAAAGAGTTCTGAAAGAAGCAGATGAGAAACGACATTTTAAAGATAATTACTTAACTTTATTAGGACAACAGTATTATTAATATATAAAAATGACAAAATTCGAAAATTAATAACTTGAATATTTGGAAATTTTAGGAATTTGGAAGTTTTGAATATTTTGGAAATGTGAGGAATTTGAAAGTTTGGAGTATCTTAAGAATGTTTTCTTGGAGTAATTTAGAAATACAATATTTCCATTTTTTCTAGAAAATACTAAGGTTCATATAATGATAATCCAACATTTTCTTGCTTTACATCGAAACTTTCCCTACGCAATCCTAGTTATACCAACGTATTTATTGTATTCCATCCAAAGCCGATAAAAGTATTCAGAGTAGGGGAAAACGAGACAAGTTGATATATTTTGCAGCTTTCAATTTTTACAATTTTTGTTCAAATGAATTATTTAATAAAAAATATTTAAAAATATATTTTGTATTTTCTGGTATGTACATATACTGCATATGAAAATATGAAAACAACGCACATAAAATATATCACAGAATGTTTACTTGATAAAATCAAAATGTTTTATTAATTTTTATTAATTTACTCCAGCGCGGGGCATGTTGATATTGCTCTGGGACATGTTGATACATATCTTATGATAATTATTTCTATTTCTGTATCCTTGAAGATAAAGTTATACTAAATTTTTGAGAAATGCAAACTACATAAAATAAAATAACATCAAATAATTATAAATTTTTAAATTCTGAAATTTTTAAATTTCCAAACCCCTTACATTCTCGAATTTTTAAATTCCTGAATTCTAAAAGTTCGGAAATTCCCAAATTTCCATGTTTCTAAACTTCAAGACCACACATTTCCAAAATTCCCAAATTCTCAAATCCTATACAACCAAAATCCTAAATTTTGAAATTTTAAAATTCTCAAATTCGCAAGTTTCCGTACTTCAAATTTTCACGTTACCAAATTCTTAAATCCCACATTCGTAAAACTTCCAAATTCTCAAGTCCCCAAATTCTACATTCTGAAAACTTCTGAATCCCAAATCTTCATATTTCTAAATTCTCAAATTCGCAAATTTCTACATTACCAAATCTCCACATTTCAAAATCCACCATTCCCAAAATTCTGAAATTCTCAAATTTCCATATTCGTATATTTCCAACTAAGATCAGCATACATAGACATGCGTTCTATCGTGATTAAAGGTAAAACATTTTGCTGTAATCAATCAGTACATATGTAGTGTCTAGAAAATGTCACTGTTTAGACCTGTCCCTGTATCAACTTGCCCATGTCTCACCTATTTTAATTCTTTAGTAGATATATAAACGAGTTCTTTTAAAATAAAACACCAACCATTGATAACTTCTTGACGTTTCTTCTCGGCGTTGCTAAGTCTAGAAAGGACATCCTCAGCAACACCTTGACTCCAGTCAGGTGGATCTGGTTCGACATCAACATCGCTGTCCCAGGAGGTCGATGTATTTGCCGCCGATGTAGCTGGGTGCACCTGCTCCAGGCTGGTACTTGGACTATCCAGACTTCTCGTCGACAAACTACTGTTCGACGAACTGCCCGCCGAGTTTCCGGGGAACGAGCCGGCAGGTTCGCAGTCACTGAAACCAGCCCTATAGTCAATCGTTAGCGAATTACGTATTCTACGGTTTAAACTGTACCGGCTGTGCTCAGCCACTTGGAACATTTGCAATATCTATAACGTGAACTCTAGTTAGGATTCAATATGACGTTGGTGTCCACGGATAATGTGCTTCTAAGGATTCTCTTAAATAACGAGTTATTAGATAGCTTCTTTTCAGATTTATCAATAATTAATTTATACTAGATTCTTGCGAGTTCTCACAACGCGAATTAGTGTACCGCGCCAAAGCTATTCAGACTAATTTTGTCATGTAACGCAATTTTCGTACAACGGGATATGTAATAAAATGTAGCAAACTAAGCTATTTGACAAAACAGAGAATGATAGTTGACGTGACAATAATGATTTCAATTATGTTACTTTATACTATTCGCCTTATGCGTTATGCAATGATAAATTTTCATATACCATGATTTTGTATAACGCGAAATCATACGTGAATGTTTTGGGCGGACCTATTACTTAGCTTCAATTTGCGAAAGTTAGGAGATTCGCACTCTTATCGAACTGAAATCAATTTGCAAAAACACTGCACGAGTTTCGGAATATGGATTCGGTTCAAACTTTATATAATTATAGGATTAAGCTATTGTATAAAAATGAACAAGTACACGAAATTAGAGTAAGCATTTTCTTGAAAAGAAGGAAAAATTTGCATTCAATGTTGCTTAACATGAGATTTACAGAATCTGGCAAAATGATTGATTTTGATTACGATTTCTTATTTTAAATTACAGAAATTATTAACACTGGAATCATCAACCAGTCAAAATAACAGGTTTCAGGTCTCACAGTTTATAATAAAAAATATTGTTGTTGTGCTTTCGTCGAAATGTCTGTCATATTTATTGAGATAAAGAATAGTTCTATATGGTAATTCATGATTCAGTATTCACTTATTTATTTTTTATTTAATTTTAATTTAAAAGTTAGTGTGCACTTAACATCGGTCTAATATTTAGAAGTTTTTGTTAAAATATATTTTAACTTTTGTCGAAATATAGTATAACTTTATAAGCTAGTTGACATATTACCTCTTATCGATTGATTTTTCTCTTTTAGTTTCCATTTAAAAGTAAGTGGTCAAATCTAATCATTAATGTCATTAATGTCACTATGGCCTAGAGATGAGGCAAATATGTCAAACCAAGCGTTTGTGGATTTGTATATTTATAAAGTACAGCCAGCATCTTATCACTAGCCAGGAAAAACTCAAAATGGGAAAGTTTGAAAATTTGAAGAACTAAAATATAGTAATACAGGAATTTGAAAATTTTAGTTTTAAAAATTAGAAATTTAAAATTTCAGAGACGCGAAGATTTTGAAATTTAGAAATTTGGGAATTAATGAACTTAAAACTTTCAGATCTTTTAGGTTTAGAACTTTCATCAGTTAAACTTTTGTAAATTTAAGAATTTAAATTTTGTATATTTCATATTTGGAATGTTTGGGAATATAGAAATTTGTAAATGTTTTCAGAATAGCAAATTGAAAAATAGGAGTTTGTAAAAATGAGAAAATTTTAAAGTATAAAAATTTAAAAATTTGTAAGTTTAAAATATTTGGAAACATGCAAATTTACAAAATCAGAAACTTGAGAATGTGGAAATGAAAAAACTTACGAATCTAGAAATTTGAGGATCTGGAAATTTAGAAGTTTCAGCTTTTGAAAATATCGACATTTTTTATTTTGGGAGATTTGGGAGTTTGGAAATTTGGTAATTTAACATTTGTGAATTGGGGAATTTGTAAGTTAGAGAATTAAAAAATTTGGGAATTTGGAACTTTGAAAAGTTGAAAATACGAATACATACAACAAATTTTATATCGTTCAGAATAACAAAGTTAAACCTTATTATTGTACTAAGAAATTTTTAATGCAAATTTTTCCTTACTCCAAAAGAAAATTGTTACGATTTTGTAAAATTATTATTTGATTCTCTGCAACTGCATACAATTTAGAGCTTCAATCAGCGTTCCAAATGTTTCATACTTTCAGTAAAGAATATGTTTATTTTTTTATATATATAGTCATTAATATGTTTATATAGCCATTTTCATTTAACATTGATCTTCGAAATAATGAGATATAAATGTGATTTTACTATGTTACAGTTGTGTTGTCAAATCCTATCAAATGTTACAGAGTTAGAAATAGAGCAACGTTTTGCATAATTGGCAACCGGTTATTTCATATTAAAGTCGTCAACGAAATACTTGTAATCTTTTATCAAACTTTAAGATTCAAAATAAAATGTGTATTAAAATTATCAATGCAAAAATACACACATAAAAATAAGCATAAACAAAATTAAAAAATTAAATACAATTATTAACGAATAAGATTCAAAATAAAAAACGATAATTTTAATACGTTACAATGCTTATGAATATTTATGAAAAATGTGCATTATGCTTTCGGTGATTTTGATAAAAATTCTTATACAAAATCTTAAGAAATGCTTATTCAATTATTTCATATAAATGAATCATATACGACATCTTTGTCGTACATAATACACATTATATCGCCATATGGTTTAATGTAGTAAAACAGAATAAATTCAACATCTAAAAACCATTTTGTTTATATTTTTGTGTAAATTCGGTAATACCGATTCAAAAGTGAAGAAAGTTTTTTAAAATGATAATATATTTTATTTTTATTAAAATATTTATTACAAAATGAGAGTATTTAGAACAAAATCGTCATATTACACATGGATTAATATACACAATAAACTACTACTAATTTAATTATCATAATATTCTTCTTATTAATTGTTTTTTTATTTTTTAATATATTTATATGAATAATGTACTTATATACACATTTATATAAAATAAATTTTAAATATTTACTAATAACAAATTATTAAATACTTAAAACAAATTTTAAGTTTAAAAAACATTTTCTTATTTCATTTAATACGTATCAAATTATATCTTGAATCATAGATTATCCCATACATTATTTATATTTTATAAATGTATTATCTTTAGAAATAATATTAAATTTAATTTTTATTTTAAACTAAATACTTATATTAAATTTATTAAAAAAAACTTTCAATATATGTTTATAATTATATTTTTACATATTAAAATAATTTGTACACTAGTTCAGATAATAGGGATCCTATTATAGACCATACAGAGTTCCTCGTGTAAGTGCAACATCCCCGAGTATCTTTCTTTTACTGTGAAAACAAAAAAGATTTCATACATGATTTCAATAGAATGTACTAAGTGATCAATATTGTCCAGATATTGACCACTTAAGTGGTTGAAATTATGTATAAAACGGTTTTCATGTTTTTATAATTAAAAGAGATATACAGAATGTCACATTTAAATGGGGCACTCCGTAGAGTGAAGTTGCATAATACGAAAATGCCTCTCTTAATGTGAGAACCAGGGTATCATTGTTACAGAGCTTTTAGAGTATTAGGAATGTTCTTTTATTTTGTGACTAACAGTGTATGCGTGATTTATCAGAACATTGATTTCGAAATTTATTAAACGTCTTGCGCAATCACGTATGTCTACCGGAAATGTTCTGTCTGATAATTGCTCAGGTTCTTTATCTCCAAAGAATTAAGCCATTCTACAGAAATGAATTACACAAATGATCATTGCGTTGGAAAGAGGTCATTAGTAAATTATTTTATACAATAAATATTAACAAATTGCATTGAAAGTGTATTATTTCCTTTCATATCAAAAACGATCAGAATTCTTCAATGGACCTAATACATATTTATGATATATGTGCACTTCAGCAAGTTTACGATGTGATTTTGTTAAATTGCAAATGCTAAATGCATAATTACTTTTGTACATACTGTTGTATAGGGTATTAGTAGTAATACGTCCTAGTGGTTTTCTCGTACGCGGTAAGGATTTCAAAAAAATGTAAACGGAAGAAGTTGTATAATATCTTATTAGCAACAGGTGGTTTATATCATTTTTTCAAAAGTGCATTATTTTTCGAGGAATGTGGACGATCTTCAGTTTTATTTTTTATATGGACATACTTATCGTTTAATGTATTGATGAAAGTGTGTGTCAAAACGAATTCACTCATATGCATGAGTATGAGTAAAGGTCAAGCAAGGGCAGAAATGAAAAAAACACACTGAACGTTCCTTATTGATAGAAAATTGATAGAACTACATATTTGTTATAAACATTTAGAACAAATCAAAAACAAATTAAGAAATCATTTAGGAAAAATTAAGAAGTCACGCGGGAAGAAACTTTTAGATGCCATTTAGAACAAATACTTGGTGTGAAGTTATTAATATAATATATCATTTGGTCCATACTCTTATACTGCTACCTTATATGCTAGCAAATACTTACAATTTTTAACTCATGAATTTCAAGATTACTGAAAATTGCTATCATTGTTTTTAGTATAAGATATGTATTATCAACACGATAGGACTTCCTTTACAACTGTAGACTGTTAACGCGCATTTTAAACAACATGTCCAATAATAAATGAAGCAGAATATACGGATCTATAAAATAGCCCTTCTTATAGGGTCATGTTACAGATATTGTTTATACAACATCACCAAAAGATTTAAACCAAAATAATACATCTATATCCAGTACAACATTAGCACAAAGAAATAGAAGTGTAATGAACAGAGATCAGGCATGCATTCTTGTTAATGGAAGTCACATTGAGCCTGATACATAGTCCTGTTAATTTGTAATGACAATATGTATACTAATAAGTACAATATTACGCAATGTTCAATTTATTTCTTTTAGTTCTGCCCTTGCATGGTTTTGAATGTCATGGGCATGCATATTAAAAACATTAGATATTAAAAAAAATAGCATTCCATTTAAAAAACTGAGTTCACCTTCATTTCTCGAGGAATAACGTAAATACAATATAAAAAGTCGATGCAGGTTATTCTGTTGGTAGTAAAATATAGTACATTTTTTTCTTCGATTTGTCTTGAAATCTTTACTATATACGAAATAAATACTGGTTTATATTAACGCGAATACACTGTTCATTGGGATCCGATTATTATAGTCACGGGTAATGTTATCAATCATGTTAAAATTAAAAATAATTTGATAGTTAAAATCGAATTTCGCGATTTCTACCCACAGCTCATCGTGTTGCTAGTAAAATTTAATATCACTATTTGCTTTCCCATTTCTTATAACATCATTTATAACATTTATATAACATCGTAAACATCTTATTACAGTGCATGCGATAGGTTTTAAAATTCACTAGTACTTCATTAAATAACAAAGATTTAAGCTTGATATTATTTCACCGTTATAGTATTATTATTTGTAAATATGGGATTATGAACTGAGGCATGATAAATAATCAGTTAATATCGCAACATAACTTTTCTGTATTCTTTCACAAACGGAGTATTAGAATCTGTTTCTTCAGCGTCGCGATGTTCACGATTCCACCGATAACACTTTATATGTATAAACAAGGATTAATATCATTTTATACATTTAACGGTAAAGTGTACAAAGTGTCTTCCGTGAGTCAACACAAATTACAGTGAAAAATAGATATATGCCCAATGTATAAAATAATACAGAAAAAATAAGTTTTAGGAACAACTAAACTGGGTCTCACATTTTTCACCTGCGTTTTTGTGTAATTTTCATTTTTATTTGAAGGAACTGAAATATATATCTTATTTTCAAAAGGTACTCATATTAAACAACTTCACCTACTGATTAGCAAGATGGCTACGTCATCTAGCAAGATAATACCTTTCTGATTTTGTACGATGCTCATTAACACTTGAATTTTCGTAATTGGAGATGTCGGGAACTTCAGGTAGTCGTTCTTCGACGTTCGAGCACTCTGACGAGATGTCGTTCGATTGATCGAAGGGTGAAGACGGTTCCGTGCAGGATATTGGACTAGTTATGTTTTCGTTGCCACGAGAATTAGGTCGAGGACGGACACGTCGAGAACCACGTTGTCTCATCTCTTATATCTCCTTAGCCCTAAAGGGCTTCCACGATGTGGCAAAGCTGGCAGATATGTACTGCCTCCACTACAATCGCGATATGTTTACGTGGATACACTTTTATTCGAGGGAACTTTTAGCTGCAAAAAGCACTCTGACGCGAAATATAGTTACGCTGTTCTTTTTTTTAAACACCTTAGGCATTTTCGACCGCCATTCTATTAGAAAAGTTGTGTCAATGTTAACTTCCTTTTAAAAATTTGTGACCGTGAATTCGTTTTAGTGATTCAACTTGGAAAACTTTGGACTTTATTTTTGGAAACTTTGGTTATAAAATGAAATTCGATACACGTATTGGAATGTACGTAAATTTCCAAGGTAAATTTAAGAAAGTATACAGTGAAAATTCCAATCAAAACTTAACAAAGTTATTTTTGAAGCAATATAGCAAAAATGATTTAGAAAATAAGAATTTCGTTTTAACATATTCCATACAAAACAGTGCAACAAAAACAGTAATAGAAACAATTACAACAATATGTCAAAATGAAATTTTTTTCTATATTATTTTTTACTACATTACTTCCAAATTGATTTGATGTTACAGTAGAAACATGATCGTCTACAATTCATGTATGTTTTATTAAAAGTATGATTTTGAAACAGCATGTTAAATATTGAATTACTCCTTTAATTTACCCGATCTCCAACTAACAATTAACTTAATTCAATTCATAATTAAATGTCTTTCAATTCGAAATTAAACTGTAATTGTTAATCGAATGATTTTCTAGATAAAACTTAAACTTTAATTTTTAATCCAAGCCTACTAAATTAAAGATAACAAATTAACTTTAATGATTAAAACTCCTTCTAATCGTTAATAAAAATTTAATTTTTGACTCAATTGTGTCTAATCAAAGATTATAATTAACTTTCTCATTGTATTTTGCAATTTCTTGAACTTGAAAATTACGTAAAATTTATATTCCGTTTACCAAATTATATAAATAATTTTACTTCTTGAACAATAATAATATGTACATAGGATATTAATCCAAACTACTTAAATATGATAAATATAATTATGTTTAGGTATAATATAGTGTTAGTCTACTATTGTTATTAATGAACATGAACATGTTAGTACTGCACATAAGTCAATAATAAATTAAAAATGAGATAATTATAATTAAAATTCAGTTTTCAATTGTGAGGTTAAATTTTAATTCTTAGTCGGGATAGTAAGTAATGTAATATTTAATTAGAAATTAAATATCATTATCAATTTGCAGAAGTTAGAATTAAAATTAAAATTAAAAATTAATCATTCAAAAGTCAAAATTAAAAGTAATTTTTTCTTGTACGAGATCGGGCTTAAAGATAAATTTTAATCTTTGGTTAGAAGTAATTGGATAAAAAATTGAATTGTCATTCCTAATTATAAGTAATTTCAATTAAAGTCAACTTTATTAATCCCTAATTCAGCAAGTTTGAATTAGAAAATAAACTTTAATTTTCAGTCAGAGAATAATTCTATTAACAATTAGATTTCAATTCACAATTCAGAAATATCTAATTATCAAACATAATTTAATCATTTAATGGTTAATGGAGTTGTATAAAATTTTGAAATTTTGTTTCGAAGTCATGAAATGATTTATATGGTTTTTTAATAATTATTTTAGACTATCTATTAACTAACAAGTACATAGTTCTTGTAATTGAAAACAGTAATTAATTTCATATTGTGATTGAAAATTTATCGGTGAAGATAAATATCTTAAACATATATCCGATAATAAGAAAAAAAAAAAAGAAGAAATATTTCTGTAAACTATCTTGTATATCACTGTCTGAATGTCATTCATAAAAAACAACAAAAATTTTGTTGGCAACGTAATCTTCTAAACATACTGTCGAAACTAAGCTGGTAAATTAAAAGGACTGAAGTACATACTAAAAGGTTAAGTGTTCTTTTCACGATAAAAGGCGGCTAACAGTACGATGGCATTTTGGTTATCTTATTATAGTCATTGCGTCATCACTCGCACCCCCTTCTATCACCATTTACATGACTATTAAAGGGCGAATTGAGGGACTAAAAGCTCATAATGCACTTTTTCAATTTTTTGTTGTTCAAAGATCCTTCAAAACCATAACTCTTCATATAAAATTATTAAGCTAAATAGTATATTAGATGTCATTCATCGCAAAAGTAATAATTCCAAATTAATATAGGATTCTCCAATAAATTTCAAAGTTTTGAAATCTTTTAGCAGTATATTATAGTTTTTATGAATGTTGTATCTGACTATTAATTATATCGCAAGTATTATTTTATATAATCATGTCATTAGAAACATAATGCAGTAGGATTATGTAGGGGATTGATTTAAGGCTTTTCGACAGCTGCGAATCTTATACATGTTGTATACACTTAAGAAAACATTTTATTTATTATGTTAAATTCCGTAGTTAAATATAACGTAGTTTTTCTTTGGATAACAACGGGTAAAATATTGTATATGTGAACTTGGAAATTTTAAAATCCTAAAATTTATTAAGTGTCTAGCCGAATAAGGTGGTATAAAATGCCCTGGAATCAAATGAAGCAAGCACTCATCACGTCATTCGATAGCATATTAAAAAAAAACATTTCACACCAAGTTTCGACTCTCTATCTCAACCGGAGGGGATAGTAATCGGGAAAAATCGATATTCCAGTTTCTGGTCTGTTTTTCATATGTAATGACGTACAAAAATTAATAATAGCGAATAATAGCGTCCAAATAGCGAATATTGTAAAATATTTTCAGTTTTTTAAATTGCAAATTGTACTTCTAAAAAGTGAAAACCCGCAAAAAAATACAGATAAGAATACAGCTGATATATTAGTTAAAGACATCAAATTCAATTATTAATTAATTCCATGTCGCAATTGGTTATATTCTGGAATGCAAAACGTTACTGCAACGGCCTTATTGATAAAGGAGTTAAGAGTTTTGTTTCGTAATCGCTACATTGGGAGTAGAATCGTGCCACGCTGGACTCCTCGAAAGAATACGAAATCATAAAATTAACTGCAGAAATATTATATAAACCTCGTGGATCTGTCTGAACAAAAATCTGCTAATATGCGTTTTCATATAATAAGGGAGAAAACGTGTCGTATATGTTAGTTAACATTACATTTACGGAGTCTGTTACATTAACAGATCGCAGATTTTTCATTTTCATTTACGATAATTGTTAAGAAGTTATTGCCAAAATGTATATTAACTTTTGTTGAGATAAAGAATCATTGTATAAGCTACTTTACGTATTATCCATTATTTATTTTTATAATTTTGTTTCAATTGAAATATATGTGCTGATTAAATGCCGTAAATATAGAGTTAAAATCAATCGAACAAAATGTTTGTGAAGAATCAGAATAATTTACACTGCAACTTTCGTTGGTAAACGATCGATTAATATTTTCCTGAATCTTTAGCTACCTAATTTATCAAGAATAATCGAATAGTGTGGCTATGGCAAGGCGTACCGACTATAAACGAGAACTTAATCGACGTCGATCAAGCTAAGCCTTATCGAAGCCGCTCCTTCATCACTTTAATCAACCCCCTAGATATAGAATGCGACATTGACTTGCAGCTGATACGCTGCCTTGTGCATACAATCGTACCGTGGCCATCAATGGTACCTGTATTCTTCCGAAGAGTAAAAATCGACGTAATTTTCTGTCTCGTGCACTGACACCCCCTTTAACAAACAGTTTGCTTAATGAACGTTTCTATCGACGTACTATACACGAAATTAATTTGATAAAAAAAACTAAATCTAAGTTAACTTATGCCATACGGTGTTACAGTAGGGTGGAATGAAATGTCATAGTACATTTTTTGTTTATTATTCAGTTATTTCGATAGTGGGTAATATTATCTACTATATTTTGTAACGCCAAGTTGTTGCATGCACAACACGAACTTCTCGTGATAATGTAAACCAGTGTTTATCTCGTATACAGTAAAAATTTAAAAAAAAGTTTAGGGAGGAAAAGTACTATATTTTACTAGCAACATGATGACCTATATTAACTTTTTATATTCGCATTATTTTTTGAGAAATGAGGATGAACTCAGCTTATTGAATGAAGAGCTATATACATTTTAATGTCGTATGAAAGCATGTATAAAGATGAATTCATTCAAGATGCATGATTATGATCTTCAAGGCTATACAAAATTAGAGATTAAAAGAAATAAACTGAATATTCTGAATTATAATTTGTTATAATTTAAGAAGAAATTAAAAAAGAACTTCAAGAAGAAATTTTTCAAAAATGAATTTGAAATATTATATTGTATTACCTACACATTGTTTTCGTATATTAAATTCAATACAACTGAGCTATTATGCCAACTTTAACAGGTTTTTAGCAGTTATGTATTTTAAAATAACAGAAACTGTTAAACCAATGCACATATATACATTGTATCCGTATACACACATATGCAGTATATTTATTATACAAGGTATTCCATTTAAATCAGGCTTCTTGAATATTTTTGAAACCATTGATAATATCTACAAAATAAAAGAATAAATCACATATGAGTCGAATGATTTTAAAGAACACACAATCTGAAATTAGAAATCTGAATTGCAAGTGAATCTGTAAAGGATTTATAAAATTGATTGATGTATTTTAAACGAAGTTGTACGCTTTCTTTTACATAGAATAATTGTTCATAATGTGCTTGAGAAAAAAAAGTCAAGATATCAATATAAAAAATATTGTAGTATCAATATTAAAAACGTACAATTTGTAAAGTAATGCACATTTTTGTGTAAAATGTTCCAATTTTAAATTTTACGTCGAATATTTCAAAGAATTAATTATTATCGTAAAAAGAGTATGCTGTTTCGTTTAAAGAAACATCAATGACCTTTACATAACCTTTATGCATCCACCTTCAAGCTTCTTACGTCGAATTATGTTATTTGCATTCAAATCTATTCAAGTTCTATATCAAATATTTTTTGGCACATTTAACAATTTCATATACGTATATTTGGAGGAATTAATTGAAATAGGACGTTGCGCATATTTCATATGTTTATTATATTATTTTTCTTTTTGTAAATGTTACTAAATGTATAGAGTTCATCAAATCAACTTTACAACTTTAATTTCATCTCATAATTTATTTCAGCATTTGCTTATTATATTAATGGCATGAAACAAAAAAACATTAATGTATACGTTTATAAAGTAAAATGTTTAATCAAAATTTGCAAATTTTTTAAGCCTACACATGATTTAATCATGTGCGTAACAATGGCCTTTAAAGGGCAGAATTGACAAAAATGAATTGAACATTTTGTAGTATTGAACTTATTAGTATGTTGTCACTACAACTACGTATTATAATTTAGAACAATTCATCAAGAAATTAAGAAGAAACTGTTCGGAACAATTTAGAAGTAATACCTGGTGTCGAATTGTTAATATATTATTTGGTCCAAACTTTCAATAGAAGTTTGAAATAAAAAATACGAAGTAGGAAGTTTGAAGTTTAAAAAATACAAAAAAAATACTAACTGCAGACTGTTAATAAATTTTTTGAAGAATACATTCAATAGTAAATGAAGCGGAATATACGAACCTATAAAATAGACTGTAAGATTCCTTGGTTTATTAGCTATAGATCTTTTTTTATGACGTCACGGTGAAGACATTGTTTATATCAAAACATTTAAACCATTCATAAATTGAGATAAACAAAGGATATGTATCCATATCGTATACAACATTAGCACATATTACCAGGAATGTAAATTAATAGTGTTCAGAAATGCATTCTTACTAATGAAAGCCACATTGAACACAATATGTAATTCTATCAATTTGTAGCGAAAATATAAATATTCTGCCCTTGTTTTATCTTTAAAGTCATATTCATGCACATGAATGAATTCATTCTGACACGTACTTTCATATGACATTAAAATATACATATATATCATTCCATATAAAAAACTGAAGATCGCCCACATTCCTCGAAAAATAGTGTAAATATAAAACTTTGATGTACGTCATCAAGTTGCTAGTAAACTGTTATACAACTTTTTTCTATCCTATTTTTCTAAATCCTTACAGTGTGTGAAAAAAAAACACTGGTCTATATTTCTATAAACACTGCGCAATGTTGAAGCAAATAAATTTAAAACTTGATGAGTATGAAATAAATTTCATATATGTATGAAATAAATAAATTGCTATTTTTACTGGTTCTGAGTTTTTTGATGAATTTTAATTGTTCAATTTATATTCACTTAAAAATGAATGCTACAGTTAATGGCCACTTGTTTCAGTGTTAAATTAAACGACTAATTTATTTTAGTCTGTTATTTGTACAGATATATTTTTATACCTACAACTTTTCAAAATTATTTTCCTGATTGCAGTTTTAAAAATAGGTAATAGAATTATTTCATTTTATTCATTTTATTAGAATTAGTCATTTTATTTTCAATTAAAAAATAAGCATGCATTTAAGACCAGTAGTTCTATTGTTAAAGATATTAATGTATTTCTGCAATCGAATGCGTGTACGCAAAATTGTCCTGTAATAAGGTACCCGTGAAGAAGCTGAACCTACGGCCGATGTATTGATTCGAAAGTATCGATCGCTTAAAAAATAAAGGGCAAGACATCTATCTCTGGTCTGATATTGCTTTGGTTCCACTTACAGGCGTGTACACGTACTACAAGCCGATCGATAGAAACGAGTCATTTTTCTTTTTCTATTCATTCGTGCACATCGATCTTCTTTAAAATCAGATGCATGAGCCAGTAAAATTTTTCTGAGCTCTAATAACCACAAAATATTAACAGTTATGCTAAAAACCTTTCGATTTTCTCGGAAGTTGCATGTCTTAATTGCAACTTGACCGCTTTGATGGTATAATTGTTTTGATCTATATATGAATTTAATTCTTTTAAATAATAGCTAAACAAAAGTGTATAAAAGTTAAACAAAGTATACAAATTATAGTATTTATTTGATGACAATTTACTGAATAAAATTTTGTTGATAACAAAGCTACAATTTGAGAGTGTCATTAAAGGTGCACGATGTATTTGTATTGTAATCAAAATTGCAGTTATTTTAATTAGTTAAATATTTTTCATTTTCAAAGTAACTAACGGAGTTATATAAATTTTGGTTTCATGAGAAATGTTTTAGATAATAAAATATTGTTGATATTGTAGCTGGATATATTTTGATTGAAACACGAATATTGTATAATAACAAAAATTGTATAATTGTATTTCTATTTTTATTTTTTATTGATAATTTTTAACGATACTGTGTGAATGATACTGTGTGAAAAAAATTGTTTGTACTAATAAAAACAATACTGATGATATAACTAATTATTTTGATCGAAAAATTAATTTGTTATTTTTATTAAGCTTTGATACTTTTTTTGATAAAAAACTAGTTAAACGACAACTATAAATATGTTTATTAAAACATGAATTTATTGCACTGTTATAAAAATAGTATTAATTGGAAGTATTAAACTAATTGCAGAAGTTCTACTTTTAATAACGACTTAATAAAGACAGTAATTAAATTGCAATTGAAAATTATATAATATAAAGATTTTTAAATTTGGTTTCTAAAAGTTGCAAGTGTGGGTCGAATTTTCAATCAAACTGAATGTCAGAGAACAAATGTTTAATAATTATTTTATCATCGCCTTAACAAAAAGAAAGATTCTTTTTTATGGTAATAAGACTTATCAGTATTGTGCGGGTTTTCTAATGGCTGTCAATTGAATTTAATTGCTATGAACGTGACCCCTATATAGTGTCGCTGTTCCCAGAAATCTATCCCTCTATTATGTAAAACGTGTTCATTCTAAGCGGATAATTTTCAATGAATTAATTGTCCTCAAATAGATTTTCTGTGTCATTATAATGAAGCACCTTGCATAACTTTTTCATAAATTTCTCTCTGTCAAAATGCTCAATACATAAAAAATATTCAATGCATTAATAAAATTTCAAATATATTTTATTCGTTATTAAGTAATATTGCAAATTGTAGAGAAGTAAAATATTGAAATTATTACATTCGATAGAACCGTTGTATTTCGCAGATACTTTTTAAATTAACAACACGTAAGTAGATTTAATCGTGTTACTGTTATCAGTGAAATAAAAATATGTACTTACTTCACTACTTTGTGAATTGTAAACGTAATTAATAAAAGTAATTATGACTGGATTAGATATCACAGTGTATTGAAATTTCGCTCGATAGATACTAATTAAAGTTGAATGCCTTAGGACAAAGAATGGATGAAGCTACGTGATGAAAATCGAAAGGTGTCGTATCAGTGTTAGAATAAGGGAAAGCCATAAAAGGGTAATTAACCATAATGTACTTTGCTTGAATTAGAATTCGACATGTTCGCTTCAATGTGCTATCGAGAAACCGCAAAAGGGATGTGTGATTTAACTTGTTATTTTAATGGCAAATACATTTCATTTTCAACGATATTTTATCATTAAAATGTTGCTCATATATTGAAATAATAAGTGAAAACTAGTTTAGGATAAATCTATGGGACAAATTAAATAAAGACTGCCATTAAATGTTTGTATTACTAATTAAAATTATTTTACAGCTTGGTAAAATATTTTATAAATGTAACAATAAAATTAATTCTTTTCTTAACAAAGAACTTTTGTTTATACAATTTTTCAATTTAAAATAAATTATAAAATTTTTAAATTTGAACATAAAAATTACCAAAGCGCAGACCTCAAAATTTTCTCATTTTTAAATTTCTCGAATTTCAAAATTTCAATACTCTTAAATTTTCAACTCCTTGGATTCTTAGATCCTTAATTTAGCAAATTTTTAAATTTCCAAACTTTCCAAGTTTCAAATCGAAATTCTTAAAAATTTAAGATTCAGAAAACTTAATTTCTCAACTTCTTAAATATTCTTGATTTCTATACTCTTAAATTTCCAAATTTTCATAAACCTAAAGATTTCAATTTCAAAGTGCATAATTTTCTAAATTTCCAAAATTTTTTAAATTATTAGTTCATAATAAATATAAACGCAATACAACAGTTTTGAATGCCGAAATCCATAGTTCGAAAGTTATATGTTGTTAAATTTTGGTAATTTCGTGGAACGCTATCAAGGCACAAAAAGATACAAAAAGACACAATAAACACTTTCAATATTAACGAAGAACTATTTAATCAGTAGTAATACCAAAAGTCATAATTATAATATCAGAAATCATAATATGTATGAACTTTTTTATAATATATGACAAAATTCATGTGATCATAACTAACATCTTGACGACCAATCTCTAATACAAATATTTCAGGAGACATTATTCAGTAATATATCGTAAAAAAAAAAATAAAAGAATCTTGAAAGAACTATGATAGTTATGCGCCATCAAATACCAAACTTTAACAACGCATAACTTTTGAACCAATAAATTCCGACACTCGAAATCCTTTATCTGGTCTATATTTATCAAATATTATTTGATTATTAAAAGGAAGTTAAAAGCAGTGCCCTAAAGTTTAGCCCGTGCAACGATTCTTATTAATCATAACGTCACGAACCACTGTGATTTGTCCAGAAATAAACGCGACGACAATGACGATATACCAGCAGGGGGTTATTTATTTATCGAACCCCAAGTCAAAGGCACGATGCAGTTTCATGCTTCGTCGAGTAAAAGTGAACTTTGCAGTTGCTCGATGAGGTCAATAATCCTGGACAGCTTTTCAAAATGTAAAAATGCATCAACGATTTGAAGGCACTCGAGAAGGTTAACGACCCACAATCTGCACCAAGATCAATCGTGAGTTCATCGGATTCGAAGCGGATTCAAATGTAACCATTGTTCTTTCGTTTCTTCGTCGAGATCCGATGTCGCGACGATTAAGCGATTTCACACTCTTATTCACGTATTCGTGGCTGACTAACGACTTGTGACAAACGATTTAACTCGTTGAGGTATCTTTTCGAAAAGTTTCCTGCTCTGAATGAGCTAGCTCGGTGTAAAAGAACAAAATTACGAATGAGAGCAGTCTACGATGCTACTGTTTCGATATTGTTCTATAGAGACTAGAACAAAATTATTCTTTCATAATAATAAATAATTAATTGCGTTATAGTGAAAAGTTAACTGGTTTCTCGACGGAATTATTAACTATGAAAGCGAGTCTTCAACTTTTTAATCAAATTCCTATATCTTTAGATTCTCAGCTTTTCCACATTTCTACATCTCCAGATATCTAGGATGTTTATGTACCTAGGATTTATATATCTCTAAGATCATTATATGCGTAGGAATTGTAGAATCTCTTTATCTCTATAATCTTAGAATCTCTACATTTCTATATCCCGAGGATTAATATATTCTTAGAATTCTTATATATTATATTATATTCCCCAGGGTTACTATATTTATAGGATCTCGAAAACAGCTATATACCAAGGATTTGTAAAACATTGATATTCCTAGAATCTTGAAACACTCAGAATTTCTAAAGTATATCCCGAATCGCTATATTCCGAAAATTGATATATTACAGAAAACTTTGTATCTCTATATCCCCAAGATTTTTACATCCTTAAGATATCGAAAATAACTGTATTCTTAAAATCTCAAAAATAACTAATATCCCCAGGATCTCCAAAACATCTATATTTCTACGATCTCTGAATGCCTAGAACACCTAGGATATCTAAAACATCTATATTCTTAGAATTTCTAAATTCCTGTAATCTCTATATACCTTTACGGCATCTATATCTCTGAGGTAGATATATCCATAGGATACCTATATTCCTAGGATCCCCTTATTCTTAGGATCACTACATCCCTAAAATCCTAGTATCGTTAGAACTCATAAATCCGTCGGAATTATATATTGCTATGGTTCCTAAATTTTTGTACCCCTGAGATATCTAGATTTCCTATATCTATATATCTTTGGAATCCCTATATCCGCAGGATCTCTGTATAACAAGTATTTTTGAATCCTGCGATTCATATAATTACTATATTTGGATATCCTTATACTCTTAGGCTACCCTATATCACTAGAATCCTATACATTCTAGAAGCATATACATTTTGAAATCTTAATATCCCTGGGTTCTTATATTCTGAAATTGTAATATCCCTAGATCCTTATGCTCGTTCTCTAAAATAAAGTATTTTTGCATTTATCAATCATATTTTTGACATACGCATATGTATAATCAAATATATATATTTGATAATGTTGTATCGATTCATTGAAACGGCTCGTATCTTTTTAGTTTTAGGAACGTTACGAGAATCTACAATTTTCATCTCATATTACTAAACGTTTCAATAGAGGATTGTTTAAATTGCAATTAAGCAATTCAAAGCATAACGCTATGTACCATCTAACTGACAATGAGTCTGTTTTGTGCGGTTAAAACGGCCTATCTCAGGATACGCAGTGTGGAAATGATTGTAGATTTCCTTAAATCGTCGAGTTTTGTAGCTCTTTACCGAAGCTGTAATTGTATCGATCGGAAATTGAATTCTCTAGCTAAAATTAACACGCAAAAATTTTCGATTCAAAATATCATACCTGTAACATATTCTACAAATAACGCATACGCATTTTATAGCCGCAGCTGCCGCTACTACTCTCTCATAGTCTAAAAATGGATTTTATTTTGGAATTCGATGTTTCTATATGTAATGCTTTTTGTAACGTAAAATTGAAAAAAGTATTTGAATTTGATTTTTAATCATTTCCAACTTTGTCTCCCGGGAAAGACTTGAAATAACCTGTAATCTGTATGAACTATCCTAGTAATAGAATAATAATGATACGATTTAATTTATTTTCCGGTATTGACCCGTTATAAGTAGATGATAGCAAAAACGAAATCTCAGTATTCTCTTAGCACGTTGAATGCTATTGTACATAGGTCGTTAATGATCAATCACCGAACGCACACTTTTAATTACGAGAAAAGGAAATATAATAAATATAGTGTGAAAGCAATTTACTATAATTAATCATTAGAATTTAATTCTTCAACTGGCTTCATAATACTTGTAACCGTTAAATTGTACGCGGCACTCGACGTGTTAATGAATAACTGCCAACATTTCATAATTCTCATAACGTCGTCTATAGTATTTAGATATCAATATTGTTTACTTACTATCATTAATCATTTACTTTTCAATAGTTTTAAATTACTCCGGTACCTGAATAATTAAATGTGAAATGTTAAGCACCATATGATAATAAAATTATTTTTACTTTAGCTAAATTTTATATAACTAATAATTATTAAGTTAACTCCAATAAAAGGTAAACGTAAGTATTAGCGATTATGTCCCTATTAGTAACGAACTGTTTATTTTATTATTTATTATTTCTTTACAATTTTGAAATTTGTTTTTTTATTAAGATGGTATTAAAATGTAACAAGTGTAGTTGCAGATTTTAACACTAGATTTATGGACGTTTAATAACCATTTATATTTAAATTGAAACTGAACTATAAAATTAAATAATTAACGAATAATACGTAAACCAGTTTATACAATGATTCTTTATCTCGACGAGGGTTAACATACAGTTTGATAAAAGCTTCATAATATTTTTCGTAATTTAAAATAAGAAATCCAAGATCCGTCATTTTGACGGATTCCGTAAATCTAGTGTTAATAAGATTAATTATTAAATACATGTTTATTTCTTAAATCATCACACTTTCTTGAAAAAATAAGAGATTATATATAATAATTTGCTCTGATTAACAAACACATTTTTACAATTACAAAAAATTGTGATAGTCAATAAAGGGAATATAAACCAAATAATTTTTCTATATTTAATATTGCATTTGGAAAATGATTTACTTGGAAACTTAGACGGGCCAATATCCGACGATCAATATCTTGTAAAAAAATTCTTTTATATCAGTAAAAAATAGCTATTTTTAAACAATCACATTCCTACATGTCCGGTAATGGGACCATTTACCTTAACATCTGGTTTTTTTCTTTATACTGACACTAAAATAATCGAACAACTCCAACGTAGCTGTTAAACAAGTTTTAAGTAAACATGTTAGATTATAGAAACTATCCCATAACAAATCACTTCTCTTATATAAATCACAGTACAAATGTTAAGTGTATTATATGAAGACATTTTTTTCACATAATTTCAATTGAACACTCTACCTTAACGATTAAACGTGTGATATTAAACGAGCGACGATCACACTATAATCAAATTTTTAATTTTATTTCAACTAAACTTCATAAAACTAATAACTATCAAGTTTATGCAACTGTAACATAATCTTTTCTGTATTTTGACACTACAATAATCAAACAATTGACGCAATCGCCAAACAAACTGCAAGAACCATTCTAGGATACAGAAAATACTCTATAACAAATCAGTTTTGTAACGTTTTGATACAAATATCACGAATATTTTATGTAAATGTTTGTTATCCCATAACCCTGATTCTACTCCCTTCTCTGAATAATTACGCGCGTGATGTTACAGATAATATTACAATCAAATTTTAATTTCTACTTCAATTATACTTCATAAAGCTAATTTAACACAAGCATGACAATTAAACTTTTTTTCTACTACCTCAAAAATGATCTTTACAAAATAATCTTTAAAATAATCTCAACTTTAACGCAATCCTCGAACAAACCACAAAAAATCGTGCTAAGGTACAGAAACTACCCCGTCATAAGTCAGTTTTGTAACGTAAGTCACGGTACAAATATCAAGAATATTTTACACAGACATTTGTTCTCTTATAATCCTAATTATACCCCGTTTCGTGAACAATTAAGCGTGTGATGTCACAATCATACAAATTATTTTTACTTCAACTAATAATTACCAAGTTAACTTCAATATAACACCTGAATTTTGTTTATACCGGCACTAAGATGGTCATCAAAGAAACCATAAAAAAACCATGCTGACCCCATGTCAGCTCACTTTCCTAACATAAGTCATAGTGCAGGTACGAAAGTACTCTGTAAGAAGATTAGAGAAGTTTTGTCGGAAGTTTCAAAGAAGATCCAATGGGAAAGATAAACTGATCGATACCCCAACGAGTCGAACGGATACCTCGCGGAGCACACTAACAACCGTTTGATCGGAAGACGTCGGTAAAAGGAAATCGCGAAACGACTCGGTGTCGAAGCGTTTCGGATAAACGCGTGGGTGTTTCGGACCGTCGAAGCGACGCAATAACCATCCGCGAAATTGAACGTTTAACGTCAGACTGAAGGCCTTCTGGCTGGCATATACATCTTTGCCAGAGGAACAGAACGAACCATTCGAGTCTGCGCCGTTTGCACGTGGACGCGGATCTAGAGCGTTAAAAGTCCATTTATACACAACCGTGCCGTTACAGTGCCGTCAACGTACCGTCGACGTAAATACCCCTTCCTCGTGTCCATTCCCCTCGTACAGGTTGTGGTTTGTGTACGACCTGGTACATGTTATTCGTTCTTTTTTCTGGGAATAGAGAGGGTTTGGTGGTAGCAGGGTTGCCACCTTACCACAATATAAAATCCGGTGTGTCATACATTCCAGTTCGGAGATTCGAATGTAAATCCGGACATGAAGAAAAAAAAGGTAGAAGTCTGTTTTATAGTATCCGAAATATAATTGCATATTTTCAAAAATGCAAATAATTGTAAAATGAAAGTATGAGTTTTTTTCATTGATATATGATTTTCAACAGTCGCGTCAGTCAATGCAAATTAATTACTACTGTAAAAAAGTCGAGATGTTAATACTCTGTATTTAGTAATTATTTATTTCATAGATTGCATGTAGAATTAAATTTGAGATAATAATCCTTCTATATACTAGATTACTAATACTTCTGTATACTAGAAATAGAAGCAGATTTATCATATTTAAAGCGTAGGGAGCGTTACGAGTGTGATATATTATAAGCTGAGCAGTTTATTAACAACTCTTGTCCTATTTGGAAAAAACAATATTTGTGTCTTTTTGATACACTTTTAAAATTTGTTAATAGACGGTATTCACCATCAGTTACAGCGAATTACATACATTTTTTATTCCCCTATTTTTTTATCGACTCAACAATTTTTCGGTTGAAGTTCGGAGATTTCGAACAATCTGGACGAAAACGAAGAGATAATAAGTTTGGGTAGAAGCGACATTGATTGTGTGATGAAGGTATGATTGTATCAAGTTCGGATTTTCTAGACTTTTCGGGTCAAAATCCAATTCTGAAAACAAACATTTTGAGTGACCCACATTATGAAAATAATGTTAAGTATTATATTTCAATTCCCAAATGTTCACGGTCCCAACATTTTAATGTCCTAAAGTATCACAGTTTTAAAAATGGCAATGTATAAAGTTTCTAAATTTCGGAGCTTCTTTATTTCGTAATTATAAAATTATAAAATTACAAAATTACAAAATTACAAAATTACAAAATTACAAAATTACAGAATTACAAAGTCACAAAGTCACAAAGTTACTGAACTAGAAAGTTCCAAGTTTTGAAATTTACAAGATCCCAAATCTTAAAGTTCAAAAATACTAAAATTCTAAAATCAAAAATTTCCAAAATTTTTTAATTTTTGAATTCCAAATTTCGAAGTTTCATAATTGCTATGTCTCAGAATCCCACAGTTCGTAAGTCCCAATATTTAAAAATGTTGAAACTGCAACATTCACATATTAGAAAAACTAACGTTCCAATATTCGAAAATTTAACTATTTCAAAATTTTTAAGTTTCAGCATTTCAAAGTTCTGAAGCTTAAAAATCTCAAAGTCACAAATACTCAAAATACCAAAATTCTAACGTCTCAGAAATTAAAAATTTCAAAATTGACAATTTAATATTCTAAAATTCAAATTCTTAAAATTCTAAAATTTAGAGGAAACAAACTTTTAAACCCCTAACTTTCTAACATCCTAAAATTCCAAAACTCCAAAATATTGTTAAAAAATGACAAACTTATGATTAATGCTTGAGTTTTCTGTATACATATAGTACTTCATATCTGGATTAAATTTGAGTTATTCTCCTTATACATTATATTGCACAATTTAAAAAATTCATAGCGTTTACCAATAATCATCAATAATTAAATCTTTCATATTATAATTTAATTTTAAAACGATGGCATATTATGATACACATTATGAAATTCGTTATTCTCACATGTTAACCCTTTGTTGCATAATATTTTCAATTGTGAAAAACAAAAATATATTTCTGAGCTCTTGCAAGTAAAAGTAAATAAGTACTTTGTACTCGAAGAACTTATTTAAAGAAAGGTTATATAATATCGTAAATGTATAATATTTTTAAAAAGTGCAATGAAAAAATTTGATTACAAAAAGCAAAAAATAAATTTTTTACTTTATTAATTTTATGATTTTATTCATTTTTTAAATTTATGTTGCACATTTGCAGCGGAATGCAACGGAAGATTAGTTGCAAGGCAAAATACAATATGAACGTTTGTCAAATTTGATCTACGGAAATAATGTTTCATACTGCTCTATTATTATCAGAACGGTAAAAACGCTCCAGATACTACAATAAAGATATGTACTATTTGTAGAAATGATGTAATCTTTAATAGTATTGTTCATAACCAGTTTTCATGTTTCAAAGTCATTCATTTTTGTTTAGCAAATGCGGAATGTTCTAATGGACCGATCGACATTGATGCAGATTGAACAGAAATTTTAGGGGAAAATAACCTACATCGTACAACTAAATATATTTGTGAAATATTGTTAATATTACACTGATTCGTATTTCATGACATAAGATTTTCTTTGATGTTACCATCAAATTTTGCTGTGAAATTTAGAATAATTTCAAAATTTCAAAATTCTTTATCAAATCCTCCAATTTTTAAATCCCTAATTTCTCAAATTTTCATATTGCTAAATTTGTTTAATTCTAAGTTACTAAATTTACAAATTTATAAATCTCCGAATTATTCAATTTTCAAATCCCAGATTCCTAAGTTTTAAACTTTCTAAATTTTCAAACTGCTAAATCTGCAAATCGTTAAATTTTCAAAAGTCCAAATTTCAATTAGATTAACCGAGGATATGTGAAACCGGGGATGTTGAATCGGATGAGAAGATTAGTTTATAGCCTTTAAAAGATTAGAAAACTAATCTTTGCCGCATTGTAATATAAATATGATTCAGTATAATATTATGCAATTCTTGTATTTTTTCAAGTATAAATAAATTGTATTATTTTTTCTCTTTAAATCAATTTGTGAGGTACAAAAATTTTGTACACAGTTATTTCATTATTGTTACTACTTCTAAAATTATAAGAATGTATTTTTTGCTTAAAATTGATGCAATATGCAACGAGGTTAGTGACGTTTTTATTGCTTTAACATTTAAGGACGATAAAACTTATATAAGTATTAACTTAGCGTTTATAGCATTTTGATTCCAAAGAATTGCTTAAGTCAAATTGAGTAGGATTTTATTTATTTGCACTTTATCTAATAAATAAAATATTATCATAAGAATATACAGCAGGTAATAGGTATACAATGTACGTAATATGTACGCAATAGGGTTTACTACTATTCTTCATAGTTCTTCACCCAACCCCTGCGGATACGGGGCTCTTACTGTAGTTAAAAGTTGGTAACCAAATTCGAAATCTATTAATACGTATCGTTTTCAAATTCCAGTATAAACAAATCGAAAAATTACTATATTATTAAGTATTAAAATTAAATTTTAAATCTGACTTAATTTTATTATTATTATTAAATATTAGGTGTTACTTAGGTGTTACATTCATTTTCATTGTGATGCAAAATGACATGAATGCTATAGCATTCAAATTTTAAAGCGAATTGTTATTCATTTCATTTTTTATAAGCTTAAGTTATTGTAATTATTATGCATTTCAAAGTAATGACCAATTGATTCATTCGGTATTTTCATATTATTTTTCATTCAAATTTTTGTTATCCGCTAACGTGTTAAATATTAGTTATCACAAAAATTTTAATAAATTAGGGGACAATTTAAAGCGAGCGAATTTAGTAGACAACCTAACAGAAATCTAATATGTATTCAACAAGTTCTTGATCAATATTCAATTCATGTGAAATCTGCTCACGTACTGAATTGTTCATATACGAATAAGACTTTATTTTATAAATAATAATTAGAAAATAGTTTGTCAGCTTTAAAAATGGCAATGATTTGTATTTTTAAAGAATCACATTCTGTATGATCAATTTGTTAACATTAAAACTACCAAAGTGGTCAAATGATCGGTTCACAAGTCTCTTATTATAAGGTATACAATTTGTTAAAGTAATTTTTTTTTAATCTACGTTGATTTTCATTGAAATAAGGAATTAATCTGCACGTCAATTTATGTTTCGTCGTTTGTTTATTTATTTTTCAATTTCATTATTGTTGGTATTAGAATCTCTTTAGACTACAATAAGTAGGTAGCAATCGTTACATTCTTTTGTTCAAGATCTTATATGTATCGCGTTCGGTGAAGTATGATTGCACGTGCGTTACGCGTCTCTTAATTATTACTCATGAAATGTATAATTTTTATCATATTTAGTAATATCTTTTCAAAATAAACGTTCTTTATTAATATTAATGTCTGGAACTCTGTCAATTAGTAATTTCGAATTAAATATAAATTATACGCTGGTAGGTTTAGTGTTAAGGATTCATCCCAAGTCATTTTTAGAGAATCCTTACTAACTAGCATAGGCAAACGGTTACTGATTAATTTATATATAAGTTTTTGGATTCAGAGAAGGAACTATGTTCGCGATGCGTTTGTGTATAAAGAATTCTTTAAGGAACGAAAAGTCACTGGCAAAGAAGCAGAGAACTCTGCCAAAAAACTATACACGGTGTGTCCGAAAAATTCCAGGGTCGAGTAAAAGCCGGAAATAGATGTTCGAGATGATTTCGGAAGCCGGGAAGAGAGGAGGTTTTTAGCGAAGCGAGGAATCTTTGACACGATGGAAGAGAAAGAAATAAATACCGAAGAAAGCGTGATAAAAGCTGAATACGTTTCAATTTCATACTGACCGAGGCTTTCTGAGTTTGGTATTTTAGGAATGATGATCTTGGAAGCTATAATGTTGAAACCAGAAAATTGAATAAATCTTGCTGTGACGTGGAAACCTCGGGGAACGTTTAAACATTTAATCATAATATTTTCAATCATGTAATAAATGATTTTTCTAATTTTACTATCACGAAAAAATAATTCTCTACTTTTAAATCATTTTTTATGTTAAAACAAATTTCTTGATACAAACTCAATTATTTTCATCATATTTATGTATGTACGATTTTGTTAGATTTATTACCGTAAAAAGACAATTTTGGAATTTTGAAAATTCCAGACTTGAAGTTCAAAAATTTAAAAAACCTAAAATCTAAAAAATTCCGAAAGTCTAAAACTATATAACGTTTCGAAATTTCAAACCTACAAAGTCTCAAAATTCCAAGACTAAATTTTTAAATACCAAAATTTTAAAATCCCAAAATTCTAAAATTCATATTTGAAAATTTCACAAACTCAAAATTTCTGATAATGGAGAAATTCGAAAATCTTAAAAATAACAAATTTAAAAACTCTAAGATGCCAAAAACCCTAAGTAAACATGTAGAAATAAAAAGAAAAATTATAACTGCAATAGATTACAAACGTTTCTAATTACATCATTAATAACATAATATACGTTTCATTTATGTTTGTTAAAATACATATTTGCACTACAATGAATGCAGAATAAAAGATCTCGGTAAACTGATTAGATTCTACTGTCTATTTAATGAACAGATTATTCATCTTTTCTTATTCACAATTACAATTAATAATTAAAGAACCACAATTCCCGGAAAAGATGATTTGATCAAAATTTATTCGCGAAAAATTCGCACGTTAATATTATTAGTTGCTTGACGTTTACGACTTTGGTACTTCTTAGACACGCGCTATAATTTACTTCTCCTCAGACGCGGGAAAAGCCGAACGTCAAACAATGATGTTTCAAGGTTACTAGAATGCACTCAGGATGGTTCGCAGTTAAATATTTATACTAACAAACTGTGTGAATTTAAACTGTTAGAAACCTTCGGAAATCAGTTTCTTAAAAATGATTTTCACATTTTAAGTAAAAACTTCTACAATTTTAAAAACTTCTTCTTAATTTACTCAGTAAATATGTATATGCGCTGAAGCTTATAAAAGTGGTTTAAGTCAAAATGCTAAAAGAATAGCTCCTTCTATTATTTACATCATTATTAAAATAAATGTGATACGAATTTCATTCAACTACATGATAATTAACTTCATTATCAGTTCAGGTTACGAACGTTTTTAAAAAATTCATAATTCGTCAAATTCAAATTCATCAATACATAATATAGTAAAATTAATTGATACAGTATAAACAAGTAAAATGTTTAATTCTTTTGGAATATTGATTTAAACCACTTTCGCAGTATAATATCTTTTGTTGAAACTTCACAATTTATATATTTATACTGTAATATTGTTATTATTACTATCGTTATTTCGGCGATAATAGTATAATTTTAATAAAATTTATATAGTACAGTAGTAATTTCTAAACACTAGTTTGCAAATGATCAATGTTCAACTAACCTCTAAATAACTTACAGGGTGTCCCAGCTTTTTACCGCCAAACTTTTCCAACATATTCAACACGCAAAAACAAGAAAAAGATGTTACATTAACACAGGATTTTAAATACTTTCTTAAAAAGTTATAACAAAAATACGAAATGACAATATCAAATACAGTATAACTTTACTAGCATATAATCAAAAAAAAAAATGACCTCGTATTGCTTTGTTTTTCGATACCACATGTAATGTATTCCAGTTATGTATGTAAAACTTTACCAGCGCATTCTATAAATAAAAATGATACAAGAATATTAAAAAAATATAGGCACTTAAATGTTTTATTGAAAAGTTATGAGGAATATATGAAATGATAACCGACGGCGTTCTTCTTCAATAATACATACGAATATTTGCCGACTTTCATATATTTGTTAACAACTTTTAATAATGCATTTTAGATCCTATGCTCACATAAACATTTGTTCTTATTTTTATTTATTATATGCTAGTAAAATTATACTGTATTTGATACTGTCATTTCGTATTTATGTTATAACTTTTTAATAAAATGTTTGAAACCCTGTATGATACATTTTTTGTTATTCTTACGAATAGAATATATTAATAAAGTATGCCAGTAAAAAACTGCGACACCCTGTATGTTTTATTAAACCATTAAATATCTACTGATATTTAATTAACTGAATTATTGATCTAAAGTTGTGCCAAATGTGGATAATTTACTTTTTAATTTGTAGTTTGCTTAATTAGCGCAATAAAAAAGTGTCGAAAAATGCCAGTACAAATTTAAGGTTGAGAACCATGAATTTTGTAATCAAATCTTTCTCTTAATCATCTGAAAATTTTGAACTAAGTACTTAAATTTCCATGTAGTGTTCATGAATAAGACTGAAATAATTTACTTCGCTGATTATTAATAACATTATTATTCTGCAATTTGTAAATGGAGTCGAGAAAGAGAAATTGTGTCCAATGAACTCGTGTTTTCGGATGTTTTTCAACGATAATTTTACTCATCGGTCTGCAATGCATGACTATGGAATCCATATTCGTTTGATCTTCGTAACGTTTCTATTTTGGCAATTACACAATTGCGAAATGAAGTGGCAGTGACAGTTTAACGGAGTAGTAGAAATAGTTAGCGAAACAATTTTTGATTTCGCATCGATAAGAGTGTGAATTTTTTATTAAACAAAACAATAATGACAAATAGAAGACAATAATATATTCCAACAAAAGGTAGAAATAAATTAATAGATACCGATTTTGTACGATTAGACGTCTTAAAAATGTAAATTTGTTAGCTTTAGAAAATTATACAAAAATTTTTATTTTAAAAAGAACTAAAATACCCATTATTAAAATAATTTTAAAAATACCTTTTTGTTCAATTATTTAACTACAGCTTAATCATGTTTTTTAAAATGGATCGATTAAATTAACTAATACCAATTTGGAATATCAACATCTTTAAAATATGAAAACGTATAAATATCTTAAATATTTTAACTATTTTACATCTAAATATTCAAACGAAAATATTTACTCACTTAGTTTTGGAGAGATTAGGATCGCTGGTCTTCCTCTTTTCTCGTAGCTGTCGCTGTAATGAGAATAATTGCGATCATGCTTAAAAACTGTATATTATTCACAAATGTAGATTAAGTTATCAGAGTCGAAATTCCTTGAATTATACGAACTTTATTAAATTCAAAATTTGTATACGTTCATTGATTAAAATATTCCATATAAATTTGGACAAATATATGTACGATACAATGGATTCTTACCTTGTGATGTATCCGCTCCTTGTAACTTTCAGACCTGTTTATGTTTGACGTCTTTGGCTTACTGGAAATATTTTGCTGCACCCTAAGTAATCGTAATTAATAAAGCGTAAATTAATACCTATAACAGAAACCAGCTAAACAACTGCAATAAATTAAAAAAAGTGTGTTTTTACAAACATATAATAATATATTTATCACTTCTATTGATGCGCTTAACACCTATAAACAATTTTGTTGTACTTTTGTAAATAGTTAATTTGCTGGAATTTTTCAAATAGTAAATATGTTGCAATTTTGTAAACAATGAATTTGTAGTAATTGTAAATTACTGAAAGTATGTATTTGTTAAAATATTATTACTACGAATTTTTTTATAAAATTTGTTTGTCATTTCTGTTTCAGTTTTTTGTTACCTTTGTCTAAAATGAGCAGTTAATAACTGAAATCATTAATTTTCAATAAAATGGTGATGGCAAAATCAAATTAACATTTTCTTCGACTGCGCAACAAGATTATGCATAAATACTAGTTAAAAGTCTTCTTGTTTTACAAGCAAACACTATTTGTGTATTGAATTTATCGTGAAAATAAATGGTCACCCTATCTTAACACCTTACCAATCACATACAACGAAATTTTACTGTTTTGTAATTTAAAGTAATTTGTTTAGTAAGTAAAATCTTTAATAATGTATAAAAATCTATATAAGTTTTATTATTACAATTAAATTATTATTGTGTATTCGAACAACGATTTATTAATCGATTTTCACTCAATAATAATATCAAAAGGTTCATTACCAAGCTTCTACTTAGTAAGGTGTTTAATTATTCCACGTTTCCATGAAGAAATATTGAAGTGAAGCGATTTAAAAATAAAACTGTACAATATCTAATAAGCGGACCTTCGACACAAGAATTTCATTCAAACTTTACACACTCATAACACCAAACAAATTTTGTGAACATAGTATGAAATCATGAATGTAGTCTATTGAAAAAGTGGCACTCATTAATCCAATGATTGTGAGTTCAAAATTTGTAGAAATTTTTTTCTTCACTATTTTATTCTATTTAATTTCGTACTAAAATTAATTAAAACACAATTTTTAATTCTAACATAATATTAAATGAAAAAATTGGTTTATTTATTTAAATTTACTATTGAGTAAGTGAAATTGATTTTTTATTTCGTTGTTTTTAAAGAAATATGGAAAAAATATACATTCAAACTATACCTAGGTTTAAATATTTCTATTTTAACTAGTTCTAGTAAAAAATTATGAAGTATAAAAAAAGAACCTACATAACTTTCGGAAATCTCGAATTCGCGAACATTTATATAACACTTTGTGGAAACGTCCTTACTTCTGGGAACGTCTTTACTCACCCAGTCATAACATATAATATTTCATTAAATACTTTATAGTATACGGAATAAAGAAATTCTAACTGTCGTTAGAATAATTAATTAGGTTTGTTGAAAACAAAATTACTATTCGTTACAATATTTTTCTAGTTTAATATGACGGTCGAAGTGTTGAAAAACATAACTTTTCTATCATTCTAAAATACATCCATGATTTCACAGTATTCTAAAACAATTAACTACAAATAATAAGCTTTAAACGTAAATTTTTTCCTTATTTTGAAAAGTACCACGCTATGATTTCATAAAATTATTATTTTTTATGTCCTCAATAACTGTGCAAAGTTTGAACGAAATTAGTATTTTGAAAGTCCCGAAATGTTCTTGTAAGTAAAGCAAAGCGTTTAAGATATCAATAAAAAAATGTGTAGATATGATAATAATAGTGTACTACGGAAACAACGAAGCAATTGAAGGAAAAAAATATTATTTTTAGCTATAAGAAGAAATTAGAAACACATACATTTCAGAAATATCTTCCCGCGAGGAAGGATTGTCCATATTATCGGCGTGATCGGAGACTCCGCTGTAAGCGGAAATGCGTCCTCTTTCGCTGCTGCTACGCGCGTTTCCGGCTACGCCGCCCCCACGATGCTCTCCTGAAAATACGGAACAAACGAACACATTCATTAATTGTTCCAATACATGCATTCTTTTAATACAATGTCGACTATTAATGTACAGTCTAAGAGATAACTGTGTCACTTAGAATAATAGTCGTGTATCTCTAATTTTATTCAAACTAAACCTTGCGGCGTATAATGCATAATTACGTTGAAAACTAAATGAATACACGATAAAACACAAATTAATATGGTAACATAATATAAGAAACTTGAAAAACGGTCATTTGACCGCTTTGGTAGTTTTAATGGTAATATTAGGATACATTTTACTTTATTCTATTGTAATCAATAGGATATTTATATTCAATTTTGGAAGAAATAAATGTTCAATTGTTCGTGTTTTTATAGCATTTTGATCAATTGTTCTGATCTTTTTCGTGTTTTCTTTTTATAAACTGTACACGTTCTGTTTTGAAATGTTTTTAAAAATAACCTTTAGTTTTTTATTCGCTATTCTGATCAAGTGCAATCTTTTGAAAAGTATGAAAGCACATTATCTTATAAACTAATTCTTCTAGTTTCTCAAAAAAAGTCGAGTTGAGTGGTCTAATTGGAAACAAGAAATTTTGTAATTAATACTAAATCTTCTGACATATAATGGACTTACTTTGAAATTAAAAATAAAGTCGAAAAATAAATTAATATACATATTATTTCCTTATTTGAATATCGATTTCAAGAAAACACTTTTAACAAATTGTTGATAATTGTTCATTTACCCTTTTGAGGCAATTTGAAATAAAACACTCATAAAGAGGTCACTTAATTTGTTTGTTAGTTTTAGTGCTAGAAAAAACATACTACACATGTATCTAAAACAATTTTAAAGTATCAATATGACGATGAAGTATCTCCGTATGTACTACATTTACCATATTAAAATTATACTAAATATTTATCAGTAATTTTCATAATAAGTTTTAATTTTAATATAATTGAAACAATAAAATACTTATAACTATAATAATATAATTAATTGTATTATATTATATAGTATAAAATTGTTATCATTGGATTAATAGTTTATATTTTACTAGCTGATCCGACAGACGTTGTTCTGTCCAATTTTTAATAAATTTCTTTGTCATCATTTTGCGAATTTGTGAAAAGCTATTGGAAATATGTAAAGAAAGTAAAAATGAAAAAAAAAAAAAATAAACGTATTTTTGAGTAATCATTGTATCTATTAACGATTGTGGCCATGGATATTGAATTTGTGGAGGGTACGTTTCAGAAGTACGCCAATGGGAAATTTTACATTTCGATTTCGATTATCAATGTTCGATGATCGATGTTAAAGTAAATAATCAAAGTAAAGAAATGCTTTGTTTCGATTAGTCGCTGTGACATCACCATTTAGTATATTACAATGATTTATGATAAACCTTATTCTGACTATTATGAACATTTTTTTTTTAAATTAGCCAAATCATGCCGGTCGTTCTCAAGTGATGCGCTTACCAACGAACAACATTTAATTTTTATTTATATAAATAGAAGATACGGATAGATAATAAAGTATCCCTACCAACATTCATTTTCAATGTTCTTATTAGTAACATGTACACTTTCAATGTAACTCCTATTCTAGATTTTTTTGAAAAAAAAAAAAAGAAAAACAAGAACAAACTTTTGTAAAATGCTGGATCAATTATACACGAGTAATGTAATGTTATTAATATTTATTTCTGTATAAATCCAATATGTAATTATGTCATATAATTAATTAATATATTAACATGTTAAATATGTTACATAATTAATATGTTAATTAATTAATATATACATAAAAGTATATCAATTAAATAATATTGGACTTTTGTCGACAAACTTTGTGAAATAATAATATTTTTTACATAAAATAAAGATTAATAACATTACATTATTCATTGATCCAACATTTTACGAAAGTTTATTCCTTTTTCGAAAAATCCAGAGTAGGATTCACATCATTATTATTCTCAGTCACTTATTTATCGTACTAGTTTCAACAAAATATAAAATAATATATACATTAAGTTATTTTATATCACGTAGCGGTTTCTGAAACATGAACAGTACATAATTCGATAAATAATATCATAAGAATAATATTTATTGCACATTATTGTGAAGCTTAAAGTTTGATGAAAATATTTTTATTAATATTTTTATTAATATTATAAATTCTCAAATTCTCTAATTTTTAAATTTATATACTGCCTAAATTTTCCAGCTTTTCAAATTTCTAAAATCTTTAATCTTCAAATACTCAAATGTCTAAAAATCCTAAATTCTCAAATACCCAAATTTTTAAATGATCGAAATTTCGGAATTTTTAAGTAATTCAAACTCCCAAAATTCAGTAATTTCCAAACGTTTAAATTCCCAAATTCTCAAATACTCGAATCATCTAAGTCCCTATATTTAAAAATACAAAAATCTGATATCCAAATTTCTGAAGGTCCAATCATCTAAATACTGAAATTTCCAAGTTCTCATATTCTCCAAATGTTCAAATGAAAAATTTACGAATCTCCCAAATTTTTAGTTCGCCAAATTCTCTGAATTCTCATATAATCAAATTTTGTATTCATCCAAATTTTTAAATCATCTAAATTTCCCAAATTTTCAAATCTCCCAAATTTTTAAATTTTCAGATTAGCTAAATTGTTTAATTTTTCAAGTTTCAAATGTTCAGGTCACCTGAATTCTCATATTCCGAAATTTCTACATGATCCAAATTCTTGAAACATAATGCAACCCCGAAACTGTGAACTTTTTATGACAAAATAAACAAAAATTCAACCTAGTATTTCAACCCGTAAACAATCGGAAGCTAGATAGCTTTGATATATTATTTCGAAATATGAATAATCCAAAATTAATATTTGATAACGAACAATTCTAAATAAATTGGTTCATATATACATTTTTTGATCCAATGAGGAACAAGTAGTTTGTATTAATTATTACTAACAATAGAATATAACAGAAAATATAATAAGGAGAATTGATTATACTTTTAAGATTATATTCTGTTAGGTTGTTAAATCATGTCAGATTTACCCATATTTCGAAATCGATTACCTGAAATACATCTCGACACGTATTACATTATGTATAACAGAATTTTATGTATGTATGTAAAAAAGAACTCAACATAATTTGGGTTCATCCATTTCTCGATAAAGTAGAAAGGTAGTTAAAGACGCTCTGTTCAATTTAGAACTGAATGCAATTTTTATTGTATGCCATTCCATCTACCATTTTGTGGAAAAATTAAAAGGATCTAACAGAAAAAATGATAGTACGAGAACATATGGAGCTTTGGTGTTAGTTAAATTATTTCGATTCGCATCGATGCACCTCAAAAAGCCATCGCAGATATGTTCTAAGTGAGATTATTGATTTTCGATACTACATATACCCCTGTACGTTTATTTTTCTTCAATAAACGAGACATTCTTTTTCAATGTACTTCATTTCACAAGATTGCTGAAAGATTTGAAACAGTTGTGGATTAATAATTTTTTACTTCAATAAACTAACTAAAAAGAACCTTGGTTACACATATAATAATACAAGATGGATAACATACTTGGAATATTAATTTATTTAATATGAAGAAAAAACTACGGAAAAGGAACGAAATAAAAAAAATCCGCATAATATCATGCGGACACTAATAAGCCTTTATATTTCAAGCTGTTGATAATACTAAAAAGCTACAAGTATCTGAAATAGAATTTCAAAAATTCGAATAACTTCGAATACGGTTTTCAAACCGTATATTTGGTCGAATATTTGGTTAACAACCCTAATCTGACGCTTTAGTCTAATTAGAAAATAACATGAAGTTGCGATTTAATTACCTGGTATATAATTTGAAATACCGCTATTTTAATTTATCTTCACTTTGTAGCATTAAAAAAACAAATGGATATAACATTATTTTCTATTATGACACAAAAATTACTCGCGTAGAAATATGTTAGATAGATATCAATTCTGAATCTTACAATTAATTTGTAGTAATTATAGGTGTAATTTTTGTAGTCGTAATCAGTACATTTACGATGTACCCACATTTTATACAGAAAATACGGTATTTACTCTTCTCTTTTTTTAAATAAAGCGTTACCCTAGAAACAAAAGCATCAGTACGTTTTATACTATATCAAATTATATTAATCTTTGATGCTCCAAATTAGCAACACGGCATTAAAACCTATAATTTCATGTTACATTTTGTATTTTCTAAATGCTTGCAAAATTAACAGAAAACAATAGAATTAATATGCAAATGAGTAGATTAAAATTACGACGTATTTTAACCATGATTGCAACGACTGAGAGCTTAAAAAACTTCTATAAACCAACATTTTATTTCTTTGTAGATTAAGTCAAAAATGTCACAGTCACGGTTCATCCATAAATGACATTGATTAACAGATTATTCATTCGTTTTATATGTGGCATTACGGATTAGATAATGCCCGTAGGTTTTTAGATACTTCTTTATTTCAAATCACCAAAGTATTTCAAACATACTGCACTTTTACAGATTATAAAAAATTATAAATTCGAAAAGATGTATCCAGAATAAATGTCCAAATGCTCAAACGAATCTCAGTAATTAACAATTGCGTGGGAATTTATTATTTTAAACACAATATTTAATATTTGTAACAATAATAATTAACATCTAGAGCATGCCATGACTACTGTTGAATTACTGTGCCATATGTTCATTATCGGATTTTAATTCTTTTTCACAAATGTGGATTTTTATTATTTTATCTGAAGGTAGAAATTTTACTCTGTCGAATAAACATATTTCGTTATAATTTTGCATTATATAAATATAAAAGAAGTTATAATTTTCTTAACTGCTTTGTTAATCATTTGACCGCTTAGTGTCTTATTTACCTTAATTGCCTTGAGAAATTATGGCTAATGGATATTATATCGCATTCCTATCTTTATGGTAATAAAATTGTAACGAATATTTCCATCGAACTCGTCCAGTTTAATGCGTGCCAGCATGAAATTAACACAGGCTACGCTACGATTTCTGGCATTCTTCCAAGTATCTTGGTTGAGGTCTTATGCGGAGGCTTATCAGGTAAGGAATGCGACTCAAGGTAAAAGCAGACCGCCAGAGCGTGTGCGGATAGGGTGGTTACATTAATCCGTAGTTAGACAAACATACAAATCAAAATCGATTCATTACGTCAATGATCATAACTCGATCAACAGAACGTACCGACGAGACTTATAGTTAGATACAGATAAAAGATCAATGCCTAAATTAAAATATTCAATAACATTGGAAACTACTACTTCTCTGCCAGTCCTAAAATCGTACAAATAATAATTGTACAAAACTTGGAACACATTTCAACTAAATAATATAATAACTTGATGTTTATGTCACGTAATGATTTGATCTTTTTCAAATTTACAATTTATTAATTATGGATAGTTATGAAACTTTGGAACTTCTAAATTCTTAAGCTTCCAACTCTTGAAATTCCTAAATTTTCTAATTTTCTAGTTTTCCAATTTCCCAATTTTCCAAACTTCCAAATTCTCAAATTCCTAAGTGCTCATGTTTCTAAATTTTTCAATTTGATTCAAAAATTTAAAATTTTCAATGAGTTTCAACATTTCATTATATTTTGAACTAGCATTAAAGTATAAATAAATTCAATAATTATTTATTAATGCAAACAGTAATTCAATTATTCATAAATTGGTCTTTAAAATTACTCGGAAAAAAGCAACAAAATTTCATGCGTTCGTTTAGGAAAAAATTAATCATCGTTCGATAGAATAGGTGGCTTGTTTTGCAGTAGTTATGGGGGTTAAAAGGTTATCCAATTACTATCGAATAATTGAAACTGTTTCGAATACTTTTCTGTTTCGTAATCTTGTGCAATAAACTGACAGTTCACTTTGGACTCTCTGAAAATGCATGAGAACTGTGCGAGATTAGACAAAACAAGTTCTGTTTAGATTAAACAAAATGGTGGAAGGTTTCGCTGAACGTTAAGCCTGCCGGCAGCATTTTTTTATTTCAAAAAGCTGAAATGACTGAATAAATATTCAATGAAAGCTCGTACCGCCTAAAAATACTTTAGTGAAAAAGTTTGGTGCTCTTGAACCCCGTAAGCAGACAGATAGTTATAGATCGATGGGGGTAGGTATGCTGAGGGGATGCACGAAGGAAAAGCTTGAGTCTCGAGTATTTTTAGATTAAGGCGATGTAGGCGCGTGTCGCAGAGGCCGGAAACCGTTTTGTGGGCCCCTCCTTCCCGTTTTCTTCTTCGTTGTTGTCGTTGCCGTCTGCACTCGTGCCGTGCAAGATCTATCTTATTTCCCTTCCTCTCGTACCAACACATACTTGGCATATATGTATACAGTTTCAGCACCAATGCCCACCGTTTGTCAAATGAAATTGATAAACGGCAAATTAACCATCAAATTTCGAACATATAATGATAATAAAACACATCGTACTGAATTCGAAAAGTTTTGTTGAATGTAGTGAGGCTTTTGGGACGACACGATCTGCATTTGTTTATTTGTCTGTTTGTTTGTTTGTACCACACTACAAGCTGCTTGGGTTTTTTGACTTGAAATTATGAGGGTAGACTCGTGAAACGCCCTAAATTTGATGTATAGATTTTGGCAACAATCTTCAGGACAGAAACCTGTCGTCATCGACGTCAGTTGTCATCAAATCAACAATAATCGTGTTTGGTACCGTTTGTGACACGTTTAATCAGTTTGAGCAAATTTTACGATCTCTACATCTCATTCTTATTCCACTTATAAGTTTACAATACGTACACTAAATTTTAAATACAGCGTTGAATTCGCGTGAAGCACCTGGTATGTAAATCCACTAGTTATACATACAAAGCATCCGAGTTTCCTATTGTCAAACTTTATCGAAATATTTTATATACAAAAGTAAGAAAAAAGTGTTATGTTAACATAGGGTTTTAAATTTTTTATTAAAAATAGGAAATGGCAATGGACTACCGTGTTCGATTCCACATACAGGTTGTCCCAGTTTTCTCCTTAAAACTTTACCTTAAAATGAAAAAAATGATAAGAAAATGTTATATAAACTTATGTTCTCAAATATGTTATTGAGAAGTCATGGTGACTATGCGAATTGTAGAATATATATACTATTGTAGAATAAATTATCGATTCTTGTATTGTTTATATACCTTTCAATAAATCATTCAAGAACCGATGGTTATATAATATTTTTTATAATTTTTATCTCTATAAATAATTTTATATTATCATATTTTATGATAATAATTTGTGTATTCTATAATATTATGGCATAGTTTTACGGACAAAACTGGGACATTGAATAAGGCATATCCATCTCGTCTCGTACTTTCGTTATAACTTTTCAGTAAACTGTTTAAAATTCTATGTTAATATAACACCATTTTCTTATTTTTACTCATAGAACATGTTGATAAAGTTTGATGGTAAAAAACTGAGACACCCTGTATGTTATGAAGGTCAATGAACTAAGTTTAACGAGGAATGCTTCCGAGTTGGATCTCACGAATTTCAATGAAATAATAGTCCTACGGGTGAAATTAACGTATCCGTAGTTTTAACCTCAGATGACTAAGTCTTTACGGAAAAAATGCAATTGAAGTTTGAATGATCATATTGCGGTATTGTATAAGTATTGGAATTATTCAATGATGACGGAGCATAATGCTAAACGTTTCGGGCTTTAATTCGTTCCTTCCAGGTTTTCATCCTTTGCATTGTTTTTATTATTTGCATTATTTTATACGTATTTTATTATACAATAAATCTAATCATTTTTATTCACTTTGTACTTATTTAAAGATTTATGTACCATTTAAAGATTTTTTTAATTTTCCTAGTTCTTTAATTTCTGAATTTCTAAATTCACTTTTACACAACAACGGAAATCTAGCCTGATCTAACCTATCCTGAACTGAATTATTTTGTAATTTGTCATATTCTTTTTATATAAAAATTAGTCCCTTTTGTGTTAATTAGAAACAGAATGGTAATAGGTTTGGTTAAGTTATATTTTTTTAAGAATAACTTAATTAAACCCATTAATACTATATTTTGAATATATTCTTTTTAAATATAATCTGATGCGACCTGTTAATTCCACTTACTAATTAATTCAGCTAAAGTGAAGTTAGGTTAGGTAATGTTTACAAATATACAACCTAACCTAACTCAATCTAAATCGAATCGGTTTGCATTTTACTGAGTTTCTTTTTATAAAGAAGTTAATTTACTCTGAATTAATCAAAGATAGATTACTCATAGATTTGATTACGTTATTTCAAAAATATATCGCATTTCCATAATGTAAAAACATTACTATCATAAAATCTTAATTAACATACCGGTTGAAATGTTAAAAAAAGAGCGATACTTTATTTCAAAAATAAAAATATAATAAAAATGTTGATTATAAAACATTCGATCGACATAATTTTTGCTTCTCGATAAAGAAATGATTTAAACATTAAATGAACATTATTCGAAAAAAATTATTTAAAAATTGTAAGCAGACCAAAACTAAGAGTTATTTCTATCACCGTCCTATTTTAATAAAAAGAATATGAATAAAATTTCAAAATAAGTAAACTGAAACTAGAAACATACTTCTACAATGTTCAACATGTTAAATTTAAAATTAATGCAAGAGATGTAGGTATTATTTCTCAAGAAGAAGACATGATGAAAACCACGTAAGTAGACTAGAGGCTCACAATTCGTCTACACGAGTACGTACCTACAATTTCCAGTACATTCTGATCTAATTTTGTCTAGACACGTCGTATTTGTATAGTCGCAAGGTTCTGTTTATGAGATACAGTAGACTCTCGTTATATTACCACCTATCGGGTTGTAAGAGCTGGAAATTTTTAAAACTGATTATTTATTACCAATAAGTTTTCTCTTTTATGATTACCAATAAGTTCTTTAATGATACTGAAATGGTCTCTTTGGATTCCTACGATACTAGAGGATCACTAGTGAAAGTCCACATAAAACTAGCAATATAACGAGAATCTGTAGTACGTGTAACTGGTAAGAAATTTAAATGAAACGTGTAACGTGTAATGAAAGGTGTAACTCGTTTGAGATAACTTAAATGACAAACCACTCTCCAAAGTTCGAGTCTCAACAAATTAATTAGAAAATTAGTAGTCTTTATCGTTAAATAGCTGTGATTGGATCAATCGTGTCCCACAAAAACCTCTGTGGATCACCATGAGCTGCAATGGGAAATTCTTGAAAAGGCCACGTGCAAGTAACAGTATAACATACCAAATAATACAGTTAGACTAAAAATTTCATAATGGAGAAAGTGATGATATCTGTTTTTAAATTACCCTCCTCCCCTCCCCAACATACAAATTTCATACATCGAAGAAAATTAACCAACATGGAAATTCCAGAAGCACGTATGAGTCACAAGCTGATTTTCAATGGATCACGATAAACATTAATTGCAAAGTAATAAAGAAATGTTGAGGATATCTAAAGTTAGAAATTTTGGGATCTTCGAACGTCCTTTAGATTGTTGTAACGTTTAAACTTCTGAATCGCGAAATTTTTAAATTTTTATAATTGTAATCTTTGGAAAGTTGGAGACACCGTGGGACTGTAAAATTATAGAATTTTTTCATTAAAAAATTTGGTAATTCTGGAATATTTGTACTATGAGAGTTCGAAACTGAAATTTTTAAATCTCGAAGCGTGGAATTTTAGGATTTCGAAATTTTTGGAATTTTTTAAGTTTAGAATATAAATATTTTTAAGTTTTGGGACAAATATTTTTTTGTTTCAAAACTTTCAATTTTAGAATTTTAAGATTTTAGGATTGCTAATTGTTAGAGATTTTAGAGCTTTAAAATTTTAGAACGTTGAGATTTTATGATTATATGTACTTTGAGATTTTTTAATTTTAGGGCTGTTGGATTTAATACTTTAGAATTTTAGACTTTAAGATTTTTAAATAATAGGACCATGAAACTTAAAAATTTTAGGACTTTAAAAATTTAAGAATTACAAATTTTAAAATTTCATAATTTTAAATATGTCACAAGCAAATGAATCCCGAAAACTAACTATTTTCAAAAGTGAATAGTTCTTAATTCCTACCAATTTCCAAATTCTTAATCAAAGTTAAGGTAAATAATTATTAATCTATTCTATTCCGTAATAGAACAGACTGAATGTTCGTGTATTATAATATTAATAAAATTGTATTCGATAAATTCGTATTTTCAATCTTTCATCAGTTCGAAGACTTCATGAAAATTTTGATTTCTTGATTATAACTTGTACAAATATTAACCATTTTATAAATTCAGTGATTTAAATTAAACCTCACTCTTATGAATTAATCAGACAAAATTATTTTCCAGTTACACGATTATGTAAATTTTAACAAATATTCCATCTGCCTCTGTCTGTTGTTAAAAAGTAATCTTCACAAGTACTCAGTCGATTTCAATTATTTTTTTGAAATATTTTAAACCAAGTTGTAAGATTCTCAAAATAATCTTATGGACATGCAAAGATTTAGGTATCTTTGTTTAAACTAGCCGTTATCGTATCAACGTTATCAAACATTGAACTCAAAAAAGAATTTAAAAATATAAAAAATTTAAGTTAGTTTCTAGAATATTATGTATAACTTAACCATTGAATTTCTAAGTTATTCTAAAGATAATAACTTAGAAACAGTTATTTTTCTTGAAAACTTGATTTCAAATTCTTATGTGGGAACAAAGTCGCAGATATAGTTATACTATTGTTTTATGTATTTTATATTTATATAGTATTTCTATTTCAACAATTATACAATTATCGCGTTCTTCTATATATTTTTTTTAATCAACATATATGAACATCGTGTACTTCTCGCACCAATTGAAAGAAGATTGAATTGAAAACAAACCTGTCTCTTTCTCTGCACCACTAATTTCCTTCGTGCCGCTGTCGTCGAGCTTGCTCGAAGAATCGGTTTCATCACAGAACGCACTGTCGTTCAAAGTCTCACAACACGTAGATACATTTAGACGATCCAGACCGACGATTAAAGCTGTTTCTATGATCTCGTTCGGTTCTCGTGTCCTTCTTACAGCGGCAAATGTCTCCCAAACTTTGCCGGCGAGTGAGCCTTTGCTCACGTGGGGCACCACGGATCTTTGCTTGATCGTTTTCAGCTTCGTTTTCTTTGCGACTTTGTCTTTGCTTACTTTCTCAAGCACCACGGTCGTACCTACAGTCACCGAAATTTCCATAGTTCCACTATGAATTTTACGTATTCCATATCATCATCGATTAAGTTTTTAATTGTTACCGACTAGGATACGGAGATGTTGAATTCCTATTTCGATTTCACTTATTTTTCTTTATTGCTATCTCCGATGCCAATTTTGTTTACATTGCTATCTCTAATACCAATTTAGTTTTATTATCATTGCAATACTTGATTTCGTATTGCAAACTCGAACGAAATTACTATAGTTCCAGTCATTTTCTTTTCTCGTGTGTAAATACCGATAAGTATAGAAAATATATTAATTTTATTTTTAAGTTAATTTAGTTTATTTTTAGTGTTTTAAATAAGGGAAAGAAAATAAAATAACTGCTTATGGTGAAGAAACGTCTAACAGAGAGATAGCTCTAAATATAAAACTGTCACATCTCGTGATTAATAAATTAATTTATTGCATTAAAAATAAGATTTTCTTAAGATCAATATGGATTATCATTCCAAGAGCGGAAATAAGACATTGATGCGAAGAGGTACACCGTTAATTTTTTGAGTTGCAGCAAATAACAATATTAATGGGTCAAATATAAGCAAATTTAAATTTGCCTGTTACGAAAAGGGGCATACAACAAATTTTACGAAGTAGTGAATGAAATGTCTCAAAATCACCTTTGACTATTAAGAAACAAGAATCCTAATCGCAAAAAATCACATAATTTGGAAAGAATGAGAATACGTAACTTTTTCAAACGAAAAAAGTTTCATTTAAACGGGTCAGATGATATTAAATTCTATTAGCACCTTTAAGTCTATAGTTCTATTCACACTAGATTTACGAAATCCGTAAAAATGAAGAATCTTAGATTCCTTATTTTCAATTATGAAAATTACAAGAAGCTTTTGGCAAAATTGTCATCGAGATAGAGAATTATTGTATAAGCTGATTAGGTGTTATCCATTATTTAGTCATTTTTATAATTTAGTTTCAATGTAAGTATAAGTGGTCATTAAGCGTTCATAAGTCTAGGATTAAATTAAAAATCAAGATCTCCCTATGAGTAAAAATTATGGCGGTAGAAGCGCAATAATTTGAACCGCATTTAGCTATACACCAATATGATGGATATTAACAAAAATTAATTTCGAAAGGCACGTAGAAATATTGGAGAATGATTTTTAAATTCCATTCATGGAACAATCAAATTCGGAAGAGTGGATATTTCAAGATTCACAAAAGAATAGTTCCAAACTAAAAATATCCAGTTAAAGCAGTAGTCTGCCTGATCTCCTGACCTAAAGCCAATTGAAAACCTTTCAGGAATTCTAGCTCGTAAAGTATAATCATATTCAAAGCGATATGCTACAGTTCTGAAGTTTAGGAAGAGCATAAGTCAAGCTTGGTCTAATGTGGACATATCAATCCTATAATTAAAAGTATGAACAATCAAATTTTTGAAGTAAATCAAAAAAGTGGTGAAACTACACGTTATCGACATATAAAGACGGAGGAAAAGATTTTAACTGCATGTTCTAAATGAAGAATTATGTTAAGCGGAACTATAGATTTCGTATATCCCTTTATCAAATTACATATTTTTCAAAATAATTCTTTAAATAAACACACGTTTTACGTTAAAGACAATTAGATGTTCTCGTAATCTACTTCATATTACGATATTAAATAGAATTTATTGACTTTCACAAATTATATGAAATGTCAAATAAATGCTACGTGGAACTATAGAAATTTCACTAACTGTAGTACGATCGATAACAACCTTCTATCTTTTCACGCTCGATATCCCATCACTATCATTTTGAAATTCGAAGAATCTCCGCTTGTATTCCATAACAGGAGCTAATAATTAGTATAATTAATTCGTTCACAATTACATCGATATTTTCGCAAATTCTTGCGCGTTTAAATGTAAACTTGATTCAAATTGATAATTGCAGAGTGGAAATATAAGAGGCTATAAACACACACGACACAGTGATAGAGTGTCTATGTCACGATTTTTCTGTACCCGTCAGATTGAAAGATAAGCAAGGTCTACTGAATCATAGGAAATTTCTTTTGTAAAAATGCATTACGTGTTATTAATTGAATTATTAACTATTTCATATAATAGTTCCATATAATCATATTCTTCATATCAACCACAATGAAAATCCGTTTCAATAACCTATATATTTCTAAATTTCTATACCTCCAACTGCTAATATTTCCCAAATGTATACATTATCAGAGTTTCAAGTTTTAAAACTTTATATGTGCAAATCTCTACGTTCCCAATTGTTTATATTCCCAAATTTCTATGTTTCTCAAATCTCTATATTCCCACACCTCTGTATTAATCAATTTGTGTATTTCCAATGTCTCTATCTCCAAATTTCCGTATCTGTAAAACTATTGTATTTCTCAATATCTATTGTTTTTTTTATTTTTTTATATTTTCCAATTTCGCTGCTCTCAAATTTCTATATTTCCAAATCTCTGTATGTTCAAAACACTACGTTTTTAGCATTTCTGATAAATGATGAGACATACATTAAATTTGCAGTTTCCAAAAATACACTAAATGTGTTAACTAGCAATATCTATTATTATTTACCGGCTTAAATTATTATTTTTTTTTTTATAAATGTAAAATTTTATTTATAAATGTAAACTTATTTTCTACAACTTGCATATACCTATTTTGTTTTTGTTTACTCAAAAGTCAAAAGTTTGTTATTTTCAGCATCTTATATTTGATAACAAAACATAACCTAAAACTTTCAAACTTTTAGTGCACTGTATAGCGAATTTCCATCCTTTCTCGAAACATAAAATTTTTCTTTTTAATTCAGAACTCTGTAAAATATTGAAACAAAAATACTATAAAGGTATATGAATATAATAAATAAACCTATTATTATTAATTCACTTTGGTAGAAAACTGTTCTTTTCACTAAATTTTGCACTATTATCTATTTTCACTGTTCAATAGTTTGAATACTGAGAAAGAGAAACCTAACAATGCATTCTCAGGTTTCTGAAAAACAACAGAGAATTGCGAATGTAATTTTTCTTCCTGCTTAAATATTTATGTAAAGTCTGTGCTTCTCTAATTATATCCCGGTATTTTCAAGAACGCAAACAATTTTTTCTAACTAACCAATGAATTTTACATGTATAAAAGGATCACTTCTTAACATTCCTTCATGTGTTTACTAAAATCGGTTGTAACATGTAGAAATATATAAACTGATACAAAAAATTGACCATTAAATTTTGTTATGCGCATTGGATACACAAAACATTAAGAGGAATCAACACTGTAATAGCTTTACAAACGCACTGTTTCCAAGAACTCAGCATGACGTATGTGATATATGTAGAACATTTAAAAAAGTTTGTTTCGTCGTTTAACTGTTACGTATAATAAAATAAAATACTTGTAACAAAATACTAATAATTTTTTTAAACGTACGTTATTTTGTAAATAATGTGTACATTAAAAGAGAACTTTACTGTTAACGTAAACTACATCCATAAAATTTAAACTACATCACATATTATAATTTTTAGAGCAGAATGCTTTTTCAAAGCTGTAGAGACTGTTATGTGTAGCATTTAAATAATGAAAAAAATATTATTTATAAATATATAAATAGACCTGTATATGTAATGAAAAAAATTATTCTACCTATAACATAACATATACACTGGCAAGGTAAGTTTGTATAGAAAAAATGACTATCTAGGAAAAATGTTCACATCAATATATAGTTAACAAATTTTCGAATTTATATATATTTAAAAATTTAGAAATGTTAACAATTACAAGCTTACAAATTTACAACTTCTAACATTTTCACATTTTCAAATTTATACTTTCACAAGCTTTAGAAATTTGAAAATTTAGTAATTATAGTTTAGGGCCTTGGAAATTTGAATGTTTGGAAATATAGATAAATTTGGTAATTTACACATTTGAAAATTCGAAAATTTGAGAATTTGATAATTTAAGAATCTACGAATCTAAAAATGTACATTTTGTAAAATTAAAAGATTTGGCAATTTGGAATATAAAAAATTTTGAGCTTCGAGAATTTGGAAATCTAAAATTTTAGGGTTTTACGTATTTGAGGATTTAGAAATATGAATATTTAAAAATTTCAGAATTTGAAAATTAGAAAAATGTAACAAATTAAAAAAATTAAGTATTTGTAAATTTACAAATCTTCAAATTTAAAACTTAGAATTTGCGAATTTGGATGTCTCGAAAATTGAAATCGTCTGAATTTCAAATCCGAAATTTAAAAATTCCAAAATTTGTAAATGTGCAAATTTGGAAAATTGAATATTTCAGAATTTGATAATACAAAATTGAAAATTTGGAAATTTAGAGATTTGAGACAATTGGGAATTTGAAAATAAAAAAGTTTAGAAACTCAGAAGTTTGAAAGTTGGAAATTTAGTACTACAACTACCAACCGGTCAAAATAACCGTTTCAGGTTTGATATTCTGTATTACAAAATTTTGTTGTCGCGCTTTTGTCAAAATATCTATCATATTTTGTTGAGATAAAGAATGGTTGTGTATGTTAATTGATGCTTCAGTATTTACTTATTTATTTTTCCACTTTACTTTCAGTTTGAAACTAAGTTTGCATTTAACGCCGGTAGTTTTCGTTTTAAAGGTAAGAAGTTTTGTAAATTAAAAAATTTCAAGTTCACATATTTGATTTTTCAAAACTGAATCAGTAAAATTCCTCTCGAATTTTATCCAAATGAAACCTAAGTTGCACTCGAGTATCACAAATTCACATTAAACAGTGCATTTCTAATCCATCACAAGTTACTCCCTTAAACGATAATAAAAAACAAATGGGAACATTGATTCACTAAAACACACAATTACTAAAAAATAAATAGTAACACGAGTAACAACGAACACCGAAGCGGAGCTTCTTCGATCCAACTAGACTTATTAGATATTCACGCGATCTTTACCATCACCCTTCAGCTTTCGATTCAGTCTGTTCCTGCATCTCTCCGACGAAAGTCTGAAGCTAGCAAAGCTGGCGATCAGAGGCGAGGGGTTGTTGGTCGTTGGGTAAGGGTTGCAATCCGGTTCCCCCTCCAAGGGGTCGCGCAACTGTTGCACCTCGACCATGTGCACTCCTCTCGGTTCCAGTACCGGCAAAATGATCGGGACGGATGATTTCTCTGTAGTTCTCGCGGCAACAACCGAACTGACACTAATTTCTCCTCAAGCTCTGCTCTCGCTTCTTTTTCGCGGAGACTGTGTTTCGTTTCCGGTTAGACCCCACCAGATCGCTCCCCCGCTCGTTTTACAACCACGTACAAGCGTACGTGTACGAATCTACGAGGTGTGCGTGGATCCTGATTTTCGAAACCCTCCGGACTAACCCTCCGGGAACATTGGGGGTGATCTTCAAGATATTGATGTGCTTAAGGCTCCTCTTAAAGGGTACCTTTTCTCGAACAGTCTCGACACTCTTTTTCAAATTTTCACACCTTTTAACCGAGGGGTTTTTTTTTAATTTAAAGACACTGATACGTATACAGATTTTTGGTTTTTAGATTAGCACGATAAACAAGTTGATTGCTATGCAGCAAAAGGGATAAATGTACCGAAAGTAAATGTTATCAAGACTTATTTCTCATTATAATTACAGATTGCTTTTTATATCATTATACAAAAAATGTTATGTAATGATATAAATATTTCGATAAAACGTAACATTATATAACAGTTTATATCATTATATCACAAATTGCGTGTTTTGGTAAACAAATTTGTAGATGGATAAAACTGATTTGTCAGTTTGAGTTAACGAACTGAATCTATTAGATGAACTTATCGCTAACGATAAGCGATTTTATAATAAAGTTTTAACGCGTTGTTGCATGACTTTTTCAATTAAAAAAAAATTAACTTCAGAATTTTTACAAGTGATAATAAGAAAATAACAACAAAGGAATATTTTCGATGTAGAAAGTTACAAAAAAATATCTTGTAAAAGCATAAAAAAATATAATCACTGAAGATAAGAAATGTTTTCAATAATTTCAGTGATTATAAAATCTGCAGTGTATTTATGGTTAACAAAATATAAAAATTTTATAAATAAATATTTCCAGTTTAAAATATATATTAAAAAGAAAATCATACATTTCAATTTTGCATCATGACAAGACACGTCAAAAAACTATAATTGTAAAAAATAAAAGATGTTTTTAATTATTTCACTGATAATGAAATCTATTATGCATTTATGTTTCACAAAATACAAGAACTTTATAGCGTATTATTTTAGACATTAATTTTTCATAGCGTATTATGTTACAGATTACCACACAATCCAGTAAAGAGTTAAAAAGAAATTTAACTTTTAAGACTGCACAAGTTTGGCACAAATTTCTTAAAAATGTGTAGCTGACAAATTAACACGAGACGAAGCAAAACATTTGAAAATAAAAATATGAGGTAGCCATATATAACTGTATAATTAATAAATACAAAGCGTTCTAGAAAACTATAAAGCAACAAAAATCGCGAAAAAAATTATAAATTTTCAAAATAAAAACCTTCTAAAAAATGTGATATTTAACATATTTTTATTAAGAGAAATTTTAATTTTTGCAACCGAATATAGTGATAACTACCGATACCCGGTCAGCTACTGATAAAAGAATCCTAAACCTACAAAATGCTATTTTAACAAAGTGTTCCTGTTCTAACGACCATTTTAAAACACGATTTTTGCAAACATATTGAACAAAATCTGTAAACCGTAAGATGAACTATACAATTCAATTTAGATAAACTGAACTTGACATTTATTATGTTCGTCATGTATAAATATGTAAATTAACCGTTTTTTTAATTTCTTCGAAATTTAATAGTTAATCGTTCTTTCGTGATAATTAGTTAATTTAAATAAATCTTCTGTTTTATAATTATTTAAGTGTTAATAAACACTCATATGTTTGAAAAGGGTCTAAACTTAGACACTTATTAACATATTATGATTATTTATTACATCGCATAAATTTATTGACCGAACATGCCAAGAAATTTTTCACGTTCAATTAATTATATTGAACGTTTCTAAGAAGTCTACTGAACAAATTACACAATGATTTGCACCTACAGCTAAATTTGCATTTCACAAGGACGAATGTATTTAGTGAGTTTGTATTTTATATTAACAGAATACGAAAATTGATTTATAAACAGAGTAGAAAAAATTAAAACAATTACATTAATTACACATTTTTAATCAATAGTACATTGTAAAATTGGCACACTTGACACAATGATTAAAAATTTGTGTACTAATAATTGATAATTTGTAAAGAAAATCTACAATGCTGTGTTTCTTATTAATTTTACAAATTGAACAAAATTAATTAAATGTTTGAATTTATAAATTTACTGTGTTAAAAAATAAATACATATTTAAAAAGTAATTCTTATAAATTCTGTGACTTTTGTTAATTTTTGCTCTAGTGTAAAATTAATAAACCCCATCCTGCGTGACGTTTTCTACATATGTACAGTAATATATTTGATGTAACAACCAGAATTTCTATAAGCATCTTTGTTAAAAATTTATATAATTATAGCTCATGACTCAAACGCTCTTGAAAAATCATTCTTTTATCAAGAAAATTTGTAATATCCGTACACGTCATCTAAAATTAAAAAAACCAAAACATAATCTCATCTTTAGAAATGTGGCTAAGATCGCTGTTCTTGACTTTTCTTTATGTTAAATGTAATTTTCGTGACAAAAAATAATGAAATTTGTTTAGAAAAATCGAATATTTTTGTTTAGTACCAACATTTTGTTTATTTCTTTTTTGGAGTGATTAAGTTACCGTCTATAACTGCAATTATAAGATTAAAAAGAAATTTTTTTATTTCTAATGACAAAAGTAGGCATTAAAAAAGCTACTGTTATAACTCTGTAAATTTTCAATAAAAACGCTTACAGAAATTTTTATTATTACTTCATACATATGATGCGTATGTTGAACTTATAATTCTTATTAAATAAATTCGCAAAAGTCGTATTAAAATGATGATGTTAAAAGATTTTCCCTTTAGTACTTTTCTTTTTTTGTTATTGAATTAATATTATTTGATTGATTATTTCAGTTATTAATAGTTGTGGATTCATAACATCTGTAACCGATAACCTAACAATAATTAATATGTCTCAGAGAAACTGTTTTGAGAATATCATATATAGAGTTAATTAATATTTTTCATAATATTTGTTATTTTAGAAATATTAAATCCGATTATACCTCTCGAATATTCTTTTACCGAAACTTGTAAAGTTTACGGAGTAAACTAATAATAATTTTGTTTAAATTTAATATTTGGTTATAAACAATGAATACACCCTGTATATGAACACAAATCTCTGTTACTGAGATTTCAAGCCCACTTTTCGCGGTTTCCTCTGTTCCGCTCTTCCTTCCTTCCTCTCCTCTTGGACAAACTCAGTAGAGAAAAGTTTAGCCTACACTTGGCGCGTACACATTTTGTGAAACTTCCTTATCGCATAGTGCGATTATTGTAACAGTACGATTTCGATAAAAACCACCTACACTTGCCGTTTCATACATGAACCGTCGCTTATGTATTTCAACTTGACACTGTTTTCTTCAATCTTTTATTTCCCATTTAAAAAACGTATCTAATATTTTCATTTATATAACACATTTGTTTATGCAACATTAACACTTATTTATGAAACATAATTTTATCATATTTTAATATATTTTATCTGGACATGATATTCAACACGAACATTTATTAATGTATGTGAAAAAACAGAATATGAAAATGTAAGAACAATCACTTTTTTAATTAGAAATTCAGGATTCCAAAATTTAAGAAATTTAAGATTCTAAAATTTTGGAATATCTGAATTAATGATTTTGTGAACTCCGAAATTGTAATTTCATGGCGGGATTATGAGTCGTTGGAATTTAAAAAATTTCGAATTTTGTAATCTTGTAATTCTGAGGCTTTAGGACTATGAAAAGTCTTTAGAATTTTCGAATTCCTGAATTTTTAAATTTTCAAATTTTCGACTTTTGAAACTTCATAATTTTTACATTTCAGAACTTTAACATATTTAAATTTTTATATAGGATTTTAGAGTTTTTATCTTTAAAGCTTTGAATCTTTAAATCATTGAATTTTTTAATTTTTGAACTGAAATTTCTGGACATTCATATCTCTGAACTTTGAAAATAATTAGGTTTTAAAATATATGGGTGTTTAGAATTCTTGAATTTTTGAACGTTAAGATTTTGTCAATCTGGAATTTTAGAATTTTTGAATTTTAAGATTTTAGAATTTGTAATTTTGGAACTATGAAATTTTTAACTACTCTTACTATCAAAAGTGATTCTCAATTCATAAAAATTTGAGAAGCCCCGTTATAAACTGATATCATCGTCCTTCTTAGAATCTGCAAATCAGTGCACAAATATATGAGTCACTATCCATTATTGTTTTCAACAGAATTAGTTCTTCTTACTACTATTTTCATAGATCCTATTTCCCAAAAATCTGTATAAACTTTATCAAAATTGCATTCGTCTACTTAAAAGAGAACGTTGATAAGGAAAATCACAAAGCACCATACAAATTCACTTCCTAAATAAACTATAAATATGAAAACTTGATACAATGTTTAGATTCTTCTTTAACTCACACGTGGAAATACTTTTTCAACGAGAGAAATAAATTCTGTTCGCAACTTCTGATGAATACGTGTAATTTTAACGAGACAAACACTTGTTAACAATGGCTGTCGTGACCTACGTTCGTCAAAGAACGCCTCGTTCGAAATGAAGTCAGTAAACTTCGAGATAGCGGATAACGTGGACGAAAAGGAAAAAAATGAACGAGACGTACTTACGTCGACAAACAAGTGTATGTAATTATAAGCCTCTACGACAATGGAACATGAAACAAAACATTGCAGTATTGCAAGAAAACTGTCGCAGTGAAAAAATATAGAATTTATGCGTTTAATGAGACGATGTAATGAATATTATGTTTTGTTATAAAGTATGAAATGAAATTTGTTTAATATTAAAATATAATCTTTAATAATAAACTGAACCTCTGTATGCTTGCTTAATATTGAAATATTATACTTTTCTCGGTGTAAAAGAACATACTGAATATTTAAAAACTGATCTACATCTGTGATGGCCTGGTTCTTTTGAAATTAAAATTATTTATCATAAGTAAGTATGTAATAAACATATAACTGTTCCAGGTGTATCATGAATAAAACGTAGAGTTCGTTCTGAGAATTATGTTAAAATTAACGGCATCTGACGAGTTATCTCGTTGTGAACTGATTAACACGACTTGACCGTGTTATATGTATGTAAAACAAGAAGTTATATTTATTACTTATTGCTCGCATTGTTTAAAGAATTAGGATACACATTATTATAAAACTTTGGAATGAAGAATGATTTTGATATAGTGCATAAAATAATATAAACACGAAAAAGATGTGTCATTGTTTCTAAGAAACATAAAATGTCAAGACTTACTGATAGTAGCAGTTCAATGATAAATATTGTAAAACAAAACGTAGCTACATAAACTTTGTCCTTAACACAATCATCTATAAGCTAAAGAATACATTTTGCACAAACAAATGATACTTATTTACATCCATTAATGAATAATAATCTTTTTAATAATTAGAAATATTAATTCCATATGTCAAATTATTGTACAATAATATTATCGATTTAAATATTTTTAACAAAACGTATTTTAGACATTTAATCAAAAATAATAAATTATATAATCAAATAAGTACAATTAAAAATTTAGTGTTTGTGTTTTGTTACACAATGTTTATAATAAAACATAAAAAATGAAAAAAGCATTTATTGAAGTATTGAAAATAATTGTCCCTGATGCTACATTCTTTTAATGTAAAAAGAAGAAAAAATTGTATTGTATATGAGGAATAATTGTATTATTCTTGATTTTACTTTATATAATAATTTAATAAATAAAATGTACTTACCATTTTCTCCATCAGTCAGTGCACCAGTGTCTTCCTCGCTCTTTTTGATTTTATCAACTGTAACCACAAAATTTTGTATACTATTAACTGAAAAGAATTGTTAAATAATGATTGTACACTTTTATTGGTTGTATTCTATACATTACGTGCACGGATACGTATATACGTATAGAAAAAGAAAAGTAAAACATAAGTTCTATATCCTATTATATCATGTAATATTTAAAATACTTACTATGAAGCATATGATTTTGAGAATGGTGGTGATGATGTGATGATGGAGGTTTCCTTTCAGGTCTAATACGTTCCATCAATTTGCTTATACGATCTCTTTCTTTTCTAACCAATGGTCCTGGACAACTTTCTTCTACTACACGAACACACTGACGGTGAACACTTAGAGAACAATCTATAATGAAAAATACAATTTTCGTTAGACTAATTTTGGCTTTTTACAAGTTAACTTTTGTTTAAAAATGACTAGTAATTATAAGTTCAAAAGTTTGTTCACTTAAATAGAATAGTAAAATAGTAAGATAATAACAATATTATATTAGTAGACTAATAAGATAGAAATATAGTTAGATAGTGGTATAATATAGTAGTAGTATAATACAATAGTGAAACAAGAATAGTAAAATGGTAAAAACTGTAAGTGTCTTAAAAATGAAACTTTTATATTTATTATGAACAAAAATTTTTGAAACCGAAAGTTTGAAAATTATAATAATAATAATAAGGCTTCTGCACCGAATTACACTGGCAGAAGTTTCGCTTTAATAATGAAATAATGGGATAATAAAACAGCAGTGTAGCGGAATGATAAATTAGCAAGATAGTGAAATAGTAAAATAGCGATATAATGGGACACGTGACTTCATTTGATCTTTAATCCCAAGCACAAAAATACTAGAGGTAAATAATTAATAATAAAATATAATTTTACATACCACTACATAAATATCCTTGAGGTCCAATTCCGCCAATGATATGTTGACAATGATTGCAGTAAGTAATAGTGAAGTATTGATGAGCTACAAAATGATGACCCCTGATTGTCATTTTTCTTGACTTTCCCGTAAGCAAACGCACTTTAATATTCGTTTTATCTTTCGCAACGAAAGTAGGTACTCGTTCAAGTGATACTGGCCGCACTTGAAAAATTTTTGTCAAAATTGTTGCTAAACCAGCTGCTGTCGTGAACTGTCGCAAATCTACATTCTCCTTCTCTATATCTTCTCTGAAATATAAAAAATCATAATAACGTAAAGTAAATTATCATAAAATAATAGAAAGTAATATTGCATAAATTTGAATAAGTAAACTTACAAATAAGGATCCATCTTAGGTAAGAGATACGTTTCTATAATTTTTGTCTCTCGTGCCCTGTCAGATGCACTTTCATCCAACTGCGCATCGCTTGGACCAAATAACGTACCTAATCCAGCTGTTCTTTTTTGTTGAAAATCTGTAAGCTGCGCGTTCAATTCCTCTTTTGCGCGTATACGCGCTTTCCAAAAAATCTAACAGAGAAACGATATTTTATATAAAATAAATAATTTTATATAAAAAATATTTATAAAAAATAAAACACATACCTTTCGCAGAATCTCTTCCTTATCAGATTCTTTCAAAAGAACATCATCTATTTCATGTGCAACGTTTTCCTCTACATTATGCAGACGAAGAGGCTACATAAAAATTTGATAATTAAACATTGTGTTTATGTGTTAAAAGATATATTTGTTTTTAATTACTTACTGCACCAGGTACTAAAAAACTAGAATGAATTTCATATGCCCACTTTCTCATTTCTTTAGTATTGCCTTCTTTGTACAGATCCGTTACTAAATAGAACAACTACAATAATATGAATAATTTTTATATAATTTTGAATAATAAAAATAAACATCTTAAAAGATCATAATTTTGTATCCTCTATAATACTTACCAGACTGGAGGGATCACTATTTGATAAAACATAATTAATAAATACAGCGAGATGTGCATGGTGTTCCCATAATCGAGATAAAGATTTAAATGGACCATGATCTTCTAACTGCCCCTGAAATTACAGTAAAACTTCAATAAAGTATTTATCCAAATTTTACAGTGATCTTCATATTATGAACTTACAACTTCTTGATCACTCATATCATCATCTTCCATTGACATGATCGGCCGTTGCAATGTAGGCAATCCAGGAATGCTTTCGTTTAACATTGTCTGTAAAGCAAAATTGAAAGTAACTATGCCCTACACACAATTGGAGTAATTAGATTTTCAAAACTTACATCATTTATAGTAGAATTAGAAGTATCATTCCCTGGACTTGCAACTGGATATGGCGGAGGTGGAGTTCCTGGAGGAGTGATATGAGGTAATTCATCTATATCAATGTCACTATGTCTCACATGCCTTGGAGGAGAAAGATCATTCATTGATTCTGATGCTATTAAACGTCTACTAGCTTCTGATGGAGAAATGGTTGTTGTTCCCAGTTGTTCAGGACTGGATTTTGTTCGTTGGTGCTTATTGAGTGAATTCGAAGAACCCAAATTTGCACCCTGTGAAAGCTATAATAAAAATCGAATATTTCTTCATTAAATAATAGATAATAATCAACAAAATGTTAACAATTATACATTAAACATTTATATAAACTAAGTCTGTGCAATTCATTATGCAATAGTGTAGTAAGATATATGCATATTAACAATAACTTTGTACATATATGTATAATATAATGACTGATAAACACTGCAATCACAAAACTGACTAAAAAATATCTATATATCAAACAAGTATTAACAGATATACTGAATAACCATAAACACATTGAATAATATTTTGATTACAACCACATTTGAAGAAACATTACTTAACGGAATTTGATACTAGTCAAGTAATAATGCTTTGACAGTAAGATCTTTTCTAAAATAATATGTGACATTAACTTTTGAGACATGTATATGTATTATATAAAATAAAGATGCTTACTACAAAATGTAAACAATATATTTACATAATGCAGGTACTTGACTGCCATTACGTATTATGATGATCCAGTATGTAAAGTGAAACATGTATCCAAATCTTTAAAAACGTGACAATAGAAAACTACAGAATTATCCAGTAGAAAAATGAGTTAATTGCAGAAGTATACACAGTGCTGTCATGTGATACTTCCTTTTTACCATGCAATTTTTATATAAATTATTCATTTAATAACTTAGCAGCTAGACTACTTACAGAGTTAGGTATGCCATGACTGGTGGTTGAGGGCATTACATGAGTCAACAGATGACGTTCCAGCTCCAACTGGGCTACGTTGTGCGTATTTGTAGTAGGCGGAGGTCTGGGAGGCAATGGTGGCGGAGACAGGCTTTGCATGGACAAGGATTTACGAGATGGTAGAGGCGGTGGTACATCACCACTGCTACCACTCAAGGGTGAATAATAACCCGGGGAACATGAGGTGTTTGTTACCAATGAGCAAAGCTGTAAGACACAACAAAAGCTGGTTAGATAAAGTTAGCAGAAGCTTGAATACATCCCTATATGGCTGAATTTGAAAATTTCAACTGTAATGCATATATACTTTACACAAAACTTATACCTGTATAGCTCAAAAAATGGACACGCATGAAAATCCAATGTATGTCTTGTCATATTTTCTCATTATGTACTATGGTATACAATAAAGAATGCATCAAATTATTGAACTGCTACACAATCAATGATAAAAAAAATAATGTCCAAATGTTGATCATATGCTTTCTATCAATAAAAATAAACATCTTAAAATCATGCCGAGCAACTATTTAATACATTGAACAGCATAGGCTAGAACTGTCAAACACTGATATTAAAGCCAGGCACAAAAAAATATATAGGGATATAAGAAATGTTAATGAATTAAGCGTTAAAACGATCTCACATTTCTATGAATACAATTATGAATAATAACGTGATATTTATGATATAATATACAAGACATTCCATGTAACTGAAATGGATTATATCATCATAACAACTTGGAACATGAAAAAAACAATTTAAAAACAGTTAAATGATTTTACATATGCTATTTTTATGTATATTACGCTTATTACATTCGTAAACATGATTAATTTTATGCAATTTCATATCTTAAACATCATCAAAGATATACTCCATCCCAGTTTATGAAACATCCCTTATACAAATTACTAGTTTACAGGTATAAAATTGATTGATGCAGTACATTAGTGCAATAAACAGAAACCTTAAAATAATTTCAGCATTTCATTAAAGCATGTTACAAGGGAAAAAACCAGACCTGTTCATTGGTTGTAATTGCAGCTAGTTGTTCCTGTAGGGTGCGTACCCTCCTTTCTGCGCCTGCCAGTTCTGCTTGTAATGCTACGACATTAACATTACCACTGCTAGTACTGGCCTTTGCTAGGTCGCTACGAAGCTTATCAACATAACTTTGTTCCTTCTCCAACATAAGCTGGAATGTATGAACACGCTGAGTTTCCAGCTGCCGCTTTTTCTCAAACTAAAACATATAAAATGCATAAGATAATTTCAAATATCAATCTAACCATATTTCATGATATTTACATAAAATTCGTTAGCATATTCTACAAAAAACCTTACAATTATCCATTAGAAAAGGAAGAAGAATAAAATATATATACTAAAATGGAAGATAAATATTACATACCAATGTAATTTGTTTTACTATGCATGTACAAAATTTTATTCGCATAAATCATCAAGGGGTACATCTTCATCAGAAGTTAATCATGGAAAATGTTTAATCATATTATAAAATCAAGCCCATTTATTGAATATTTAAATCTTCTTATATCTAAACATTTCTAATCAAAAATGTAAAAAATATTATTCATAAACCTAACAGTTTCCTATATCAAGATGTTTACTAACTACCTTGTATATCAAACTAAGAGATACGTTGAATAAATGTAAAAAAGAAGGGCCAACATAGATAATCAGCATACCTAATGCATTTTTAATGCATCTTAATGACTCAACAGTATAAGAAACTTACGATTTCCTTAATGTAAATTTTATTATCAAATATCCTGTTAGTGTATCTAACATATCCTATACTACTATACTATAAGATCTACTACATACTAAAATGGATTTTTTAATTTTTTAATTGTGGGCTTTCGAGACTTTGCAATTTTTCGAATTGTGTGTCATTATGACTTAGAAGCTGTGAGCTTTTTAAGGCTCTTAAGAATTTAGAATTTTGAAACCTTGGAATTATGAAATTGTGGAACTTTGAAACTTTGAAATCTTAAAATTTTGAACTTTTGAGACTTTAAAATTATTTAATCTTGGGATATTGGAACTTACAGATTTTGGAACTTTGAAATTATAAAGCCCTAGAATTTTCAAACTTAAGAATTTAGAATTTAAACATTTTTTAATTCTTAAACTATGAGACAGTGGAATTTTTTAACTTTGCAACTATGGAACCCTAAAACTTTGAAACTTTGAAATGTCAGAACTTTAGAAGTCTAAGACTAAAACTTTAGAATTCCAGAACTTTGAAAGTATGAAATTAAAGAGTAGTTGTACCCTGGGATTCAGAAAAATAATGCATTCAAGCATGCCGATTTATAAAAAATTTTATAAAAATTTATATTCGAAAGTAACCTCAATCCATTAAAATAAAATCCTACTGTACACTATTGTAGAATAGAAGTCTAAATTAGGTTTAGACATGAAATAATCAATTTTATTTTTAAAATAAAAACATACCCAAATTACGCCATACTTTAACGAATTAGACTCATGCCACACTCACAACTTGAATTTATATTATGCTTCAATTTGAAGTGTAAGTCCAACTATAATTTGCATAGTAAGGGATCGCTGAATACAAAATTGACACTAACATTTTAACTTTCTTGATGTGTTTTAATGCCATTGCAATGGATAGTTAGAGCTGACTGACGTGTCTGACAAACATCTTATGGCAAGGGGTTAATTGTTCTTCGCTTATTTTAAACTTACATCAACAGGTTGAGGTCCAGTAATACGTGCATTACATTGTGCACCGGCTGCTGGAGCAGTCGACGCCCTATGTAACGAAGTTGCTGGTTGCGAGGGTGAAACCATCGTCGTGCCGGCTGATAAACTGACTGGTCGTTGATGTTGTCCACCCGTCACGCCAACCTGCAGTCCTGTGGCCGTCGTCACCGCACTACTTGTTGCAACTGACTTCTGCTGCACCGTCAGTACCACCTGCGTCGAAGCTGCAACAAGAGTTCAAGGACGATGATTAGTCACCTTTCGCATACCTTAGCCGGTCCTTCCCCCGCGTTTGACCCTCCACCTTTCTTTTGAGAACTGCTTCAACAGTCATCACTTGTATTTTCTTTTAAAAGATTCAGACTTCGATCAGTTCAAGATTTTGCAAACAATTTGCATCAAATAAACCACAAACTTGATTCATTGTATTCTTCTTCGTTTCAAGGGAAACGATAGAACTAACAAGGAGAGCGAATTGATTTGCCTCAGCTTTCTTATTTTAAATTATCTACGAAATTTTTAAGTTATCTACAGAACTTTTAAATTTGTTCTCGTGAAAATATACCTATATTAACATCTGTAAAATTGAAAGATAATTGAAATAAGCGTAAAGACTAACTGAAGTGGAAGAAATAAAAAGGACTGTACATGTCATTTTTTAAAAGACTGCGTTTCTTACGCACGAGGGTGTTTATATGAATGCAGTAAATATAGATGGAAGTATACCTACAGTTATTAATACTTTTTATGAATAATTTTTTATCTTCTGTCAACGAATAACACTTTGGTGTAGATAAATTGTCTCTCTAATTTTCATATTTACAGCCTTATTTATTTCCGTTATTCAATAATTGTGTATGGACCTTTAATTTCTTTATTTTCCCATTTTATTTTTAATTTAGTTAGCATGGGCTAAATGTCGATAGTTCTGGCATTAGAGTAGAAAAATAAGGAAATATTATAAGCTTGATCGTGAATTAAATATTTTCCAATGAAAACGTGATTTGCAAAAATTGATCGATAATGAATTATTAATGATAATGAATTCGCGTTATTGAAAATACATTTATAAATATAGCGCACATCCAATATCGAATATCTTATCATGTGAAAATTAAGGAAATACTTGACTTTGTTATATCAATAATAATGATACCGAATGTCACGACAACGATAAGATTAAACGACAGGAAAAAGGTAAAGCTTCACAAATGTTTAACTTAAATATCCAAAAAGATAACATTGAAATACAAATTAGTACTCGCAAATAAAATACTGTTACAACATTCATTAATTCACATGTCTGATTGAATAAGCACACCATTACTTTTGTCATTTTTCTTCTAATTCTGGAAATACATTCCGCCCATCGAGAAATTTAATTAACAATAACTGGTATCAGAATAAAAATGTCATCTCGAAGACTAGAGCGTATTTTTCTGAATAAAAGCATCAGGAATGTGCAAGATTTTCAAAATGTTTCTATTGTTTTTGAAGTTGTGGATGATATAAAAGGATATGTACTGAACCAGAGTTTACACAATATTGTGTGACCTTTCGTACTGATTTTACTAATGCAGTATAGTTTTATTAGTATAGTACTGATTTTGAAGCATTTGTACTAATAAAAATATTTCAAGTTATGTTGATTAATTTGTTAAATAATACACTTATAGTTTTTTATGAAACTAATGATTAAATTTCATGTCCAAAATATTAAAAAAATCATTTACATAACTTTGTAGCTTTAAAACTTTGTAAGAATTATAATTAATAAATAGAATTTCGTTATTTTTATTTTCTTTCTGCTTGTCCTTTTTCGCATCTGCCGAAAATGTTATATTAATTATTTATTAATATCAACATAAGACATACAGATATTTCAAGGTTCCCAATTTTTGTTGACAATATATATTAATTGCAAATTTAGGGATTCTGCAATTTACAATTTGTGAATTTGAGAATTTTTAAATTTGAAGATTTGAGAATTGAAGAATTTAGGAATTAAGGATTTTAAAAATCTGGAAATTTGGAAACTTGATGATTTTGAAATTTGGAAATTTTGGGTCAATATTTATTGACAATATAAAAATACTGATAATGTTGTATTGACAATACATGTATATTGATCACTACAATTTTGAAATATTAACAAGACATATTTATCGTCTGATGTAATTCCTCCAAACTGATAATTAACATTTATTATAATACTCTTAAGTAAGAATTAAAATGTAATTTCTTAATTTTAAGTTCAATCTTAATTTCCAATTAAAACGAAATTTTTGAAGAGAATTATCATTTCTATTATTATTTCTGACAGTACTTCACACTTCTCTTTTTTTAACGCTCTGGCTGACGTCTTTTTAGTATTAACATATTCCCCTTATAGAACCATCTCTATGATTAGCAGCAATAATAAACTAATATTATATATATAGGCGCCATTTTATCTTTTATCATTATTAACTTAACTCTATGCACTCTATATGATAATACAAGTAAGTTTTATTACTATAAAAAATGTTAATTATTAGCAGAAATTATAATTGAAATTAAATGTCAAATTGAAGAAATTGTAGTTAAAGTTTAAGATTAATTTTCACTTATACGAGATTCAATTAAAGGATAAATTTTAATCTCGGATTAGACACAATCGAATTGACAATTAAATTTTTATTGTTACTTAGAAAAAATTTCAGTTAACGATTGGAAGTTAACTGTTGATTGCGAAAACCGTCGATTAAGATGAATGTTTAAAGCTCGGATTATAAATTGAACTTCAATTTTCAATTAAAAGAATCATTCCATTAACAATTACAATTTAGTTAATAATTATTTTTAATATTATAATATTATTCTCAATAACTCTTAATAATGATTTGTAACGCTGGTCACAAATTTAGATTAGTATTTTTCTCCAGCTACACTAAATGGCTACACATAAATATTGGTTGAAAGATATTTATTAGGAATTTTTATCCTTGTACCGAATTCACCGTGAAAATTAATGGCCGTCGTACACAATGTGCAATACCGATCATATTTCATTAGAAGCATGAAACGTACAGGATGAAAAAAATGAAAATACGGGTAAACCGTTCGCAAATGATATATTAATGGAAAAATTATATAATTGCAAGCATCGTAAATATTCTAGAAACGGCTGAAAATACCGGAGTAGGGTTTTGCACGAGCTTTCTTCCAAGCTTGCCTCAGGTCGTACGTAGTTCGCGTCTTCATATAGACACAAATCGAAATAAACGCGTATTCGAAGGGTGATCGATTTTCTCGGGTAATAGTTTCTCGTGTTGGCGATTTAAGGTTAAATTCCCGATACGCGCGCATCGGGTGCCGTGTCGTCTGCGAAACTGCGTAAAACGATGCCGACCCGAGGCGATCCGACGAGTAGTAAGACATTCGTACCGAGAAACTTGGCCCCAGGTGTGTGTATTAATATGAATGACGAGATTCTTATGTTTACACACGACTAATCTCTCGTGTATGACCAGGCCTGGTCATTTGACTATACTGCAGCATCTTTCTAAATCGATTCTAATATTATTCCTATGCTTTTGGAACACACCGTTCCAATTAAGAAAGTAATTATAAAGAAAAGTTGCAATATTATTTTTACTTTCGACTGTAATGAAATTCTTTCTTTGTCGAACCATTTCTTACTGTAAAGCTTCAATGATTTATTTTTCTTACTTATTATTAACTTTCAGTTTGTTCGCTGCGCTATTAGACTTCTTCGATATAAACAATATATTTTTTTACGGAAATGTAGAATTACCGTTCTCATTAATTTTATTAGTATAGTTAGCCATTTTTCAGCACATGTACTGATTACAAATTATATCAAATTAAAAATTACAACTTTTAGTTATTTTTTAACTAATGTACTGAACGATTTCGAAGAATTGTTGTAATCTTGAAAATTAAATAGCTAATGATAATAACTATAATACTAATATTTACTAATATATTTAATTAATCGTATCAATAGTTTTCCTTTCAATGGTTTATTCAACTTTATTATTCTTACATTTTCAAAAATATATTCTGTAATAATTATAATCTTCTTAATTGGAAGAATAATAATTATATTCGATTATTTCTTAAAATTAATTTACAACGAAAAATCTAAAATACATTTTTTACATTGAGTAAATGTAAAATTATTTTTTTAAATTGATCTGGGGTTTGAATGCATGTATATTTATATATGTTTGGATATGAAATGAAATATTTTTTAATGTATCTATTTTATTAATTCATAAAATTCACACAAATGTCAAATATAAATATCTATAATTTTCAGTAACTGTTATACATATAATTCCTTTAAAATATTTGGCACCCTTATTTTATTTCTGCTTATTTTTTGTCTTTATTAAAAATGTACCACCGATATCTAATAATATATCAAAATAACCAAATGCAATATATAGACAATTAAAATATATAAAATTTACTATTTTCTAGGTAAAAAAAATTAGAAATGTAACTTCATTTAACAGCCATATATAAATGATCACTCTATTTTCAACAAATAATAAGAACTCATGACAATAGTATTAAACAAAAATCTAGCGAGGTCAGATGTAAATAAATAGACGAAAATCATTATAATGATCAAAGAAACTAAACGGTCTCCGTTTTCAATTTTAATAATAATATAATTACAACGTGCAAAGTTTGAAAAATTAATAAAACCTAAACAAATTCAAGAATATAAAGTACTAATGTGAAAATTATGAAATAAATCATTTTAGCAAATTATACATAGCCCACTTTACACTTTTTGTTTTAATAATCTCAAATTCAGTTAACTCTTTGTTACAGTCTATTGCAAATATTCTATGTAATATTTGCTCATTGTCAAATATATAAAGAAATAACAAATTCTATGCTCAACAAAATTACTGAAAGTAATTCTTGTTTTACGTGATTATAATTTTCCCTACTATTTCCTTAAAACGATGTAAAAGGGTCTTGCCGAATAAGATAGTCAAAAATACCCTTGAGCCAAATGAAATACGCAATACCCAATAGTCGATAACATGTCCAAAAAGAAATCTCACACCAAGTTTCATCCTCTATCCTATCAGATCCGTGGGGGTAGTAAAGGGGAACAATAAAAATTCCGATTTTTGGCCTATTTTTCCTATATGATTTCGTACAAAAATTCTGAAAATTTTTTGATCGCAAACTACAGTTGTAAAAAATGAAAAACCGAAAAAAAGATAGGAAAAAATACGATTTTTTATTGAAGATGTCGGAGCACTTCCTTTATATTATTGTTAACAAATAAAAGTTAATAGACAAATAAAAGTAAAGTGAAGTTTTAAGTATGTGGGCGTGGACACATCGTTATAGAAGATCAGATATATCTTCAGATTACAGTGTACCACGTAAATCAGATCTTCATGCTGCTGGTGAATTGATTTTAAATATTCATTAGCCCAGCGAAATCTGGATGCGTATAAGAGCCACCGTTTTACAAAATGATTAAGTAGGGCAACTAACGTACTTTGGAAAGTTATTATATTTGGACTTACAAAAAGTTTACCAAGTGTATCCTTAATACGAACATCTTAGAAACTGGATTAATTAACTCCAACAGAAGAAACTACGAGGAAAAATCTCATTGTAAATATGTGTTAGTTTTTCCAAATTTTATTTAAGATAGACGAACAACTTTATTTAAAGAATATACACTGCAGTGTGTGAGTATTAGAACACTTAATTTTTGTTAATTATATAATAATTTGTCTGAATTACTAAATTTTCACATTTCCGGTGTCTTATATTAGATTAAATACCCCTTCATCTCTAATAATTTATCATATAAACGGCTAAATTAACAGCTTAATGAATCGAATCAACTTAATGAGGGTTATAGTTATTCATAGATTAATTTGAAGCAATAATTAGACACCATTTCATTAAAACTGGTAGGAAAACTAATAGTAAAAATGTAAAAAATTGTGTCATAATCACAGAGCATGGAGGATATGTGAATGAAAATGGAGCGCGAAAAATATAACTTTTACTCAATTTCCATAAGAGGTACTAGGTTGTAACGATAAATCCGTAGCGAAAAAGAAATTTTGTACTCCATTTCTATTAACCTAAAAATCTGTAACTTTAAAGTAACACTTTAACGACTGATACTACGTATTTGTTCCATTCACGTAAATATTTTAATATTTACATTATTTTAATCTGCTGCATTAAATGCTAATCGCAATCCAAAGATTAAGAATTTTGCAGTGTACGTAAAACATAATCATCGGGTCAACTTTATTAATAATTAATTGTTAACAGTAAGTATTACGCAATATTTGTGAATTAATATGACGGGAGTTAAAAATTCTGCGAAATGCGTAGTCGTCAAGGTATTTAAGTAAAAAATATAAGAAGATATTAGAGGAGGAAACAAGTATTCAATGATGAATAAAAATAGAATAGACATGCATCGCAAGAAATGTTACATCAAAACAAGAAAACGCTATGAATTTATGGAACAATCCAATACCATAATAAAAATACACAGTGCGTACAGCAATGATATATGTGGAGATAAATGTTTCATGTTTGAAAATTTAGGAATATAGTAATTTGAAAATTTAGAAATTAAAGAACTTGATGATTTGGTAATTTAAGAACATAATTTTTTAAATACGGAATTTTAAATTTTATAATTTTTTAACCTGAAAGGTTACAAATTTTTTAATTTAGCTGTTATGTTTAATCATTTATACATTTTGTAATTTCGAATTTGGAAGGTTAGAAATTAAAAGTTCAGAAATACAGAAATATAGAAATTTCAAGTTTTTAGATTTTTTAATATTTCAATTTTATTTAAAAATTCTAAAAATTTAAAAGTTCTGTAATTTGAAAGTTTAGAAATTTAGAAATTTAATATCGTAAAAATATAAAAATATAAAATTTATAAGTTCAGAAACTTGGTAATGTAAAAACTATAACATTTTTTAATTTACATATCGATAAATTCAGTCATTTGAAAATTTAGAAATCTAGAAGTAGAAAAAATTAAAAAATTAGAAAATACACAAAAATAAAATGTCTAAATTGAGAAATTGAATATCAGAAATAGAAGTACAAAATTAAGGAATTCATAGGAGACACGATTAATCAATTTTTGCTTTCAAGAATTGATACACTAATCCCTTTCTGATACAATTTGTTTAGGAAAACACTGATGAACCTGAATCTTTTTCCGAGAATTGCAATATTAATCTTTCTCTGATGTAATTTACAGTAAAAATATAATTGTAAATAAAAACCTTCGTATAGGAAAGCAATAAAATTCTTTATTTCGACACAATATTTTCATCAATAAATGGTAGCATGATTGTCGGCGAGATAATTTTAAGTTCTTGTTTTGTCCGAACAAAGATTAAAATGTTACGGAATTTGATGGAATTACAGCACAGCTCTGGCAAGGTAGAGGCCGTCTATACACTCATTGTGTTGTACCTGATGTGTTAGAAAGAAAAGGACAGACTCTATGAACGGTCACCGCTATAAACTCCGATGCTTACATCACTGGAAACCTCGTCGCCGCAGCTTCGTTCATGTTGGTGTGTTCAGAATAAAGTCGCCGACCATCGTTCGCAATCTTTATAAATGTCTCTTTGCGCGGATACAGTTAACAAATGTAGCTCCTTTTTTCTACGCCTCGCGACTAAACGTTAGTTACGTGTCACTGAATAGAACATACACTAACGCGCAAAAGTCACAGAGAACATTCAAAAGAGGACAATTAAAGTTTCGTAGTCATTGAAACTTTGTCGTTTTGAAATATTTGTACTTTGGGATAATTGTACATTTTCATATTTTGTGAACTTCGGAACTTATGAATTTAAAATTTAAAAAAATTCAAAACTATAAGGTTTTTGATTTATTTTAAAAACTCTGAGGGAATGCTTGAAGTTTTGAATGTTGGACTTTCAGAATATTTGGAATTTTGTAATTCTGGAATTCTGGAACTTTTTTTTGTAATTCTAGAATTTTTGAATTTTAGAATTTAGAAACTGGTACTTCAAAATTAAAAAATTTGTTAATTTTGAAGGTTTTGTAACTGAAATTCAGGATTTTTAGATACTGAAACGTTGAAATATTGGAAATTTAATATTTTGGAATTTCCGAACTTATAGGTTTGGAATTTCAAAATTTTGTAATTATGAGTTTCGGTATTTTGAACTTTCAAAATTTTTAAATCCTTAAGTAATAATACTTTCGAACTTTCAAAAGTTTCAATTTTAAAACTTTGGAATTTTGGGACATAGGACTGTTAGAATTTTTTAATTCCTGTGTGTTGAGACTTTGAGTTTTACGTCTTCGAAACCTTCAAACTTTTAAACTTTGAAGACTTTCTATTATAAGCAAATGAATCTGAAAAAGTGATTGTTTTCAAAAATAAATGTTTACCGACAAATATTCTGAAAGTCCTATTATAAAGGACACATTGAAGAAGTTCAAATGATTAATATGTAATGATTTTCAAAGTGTAAAATGTTGTAAATAGTATCAATTTATTATCGTACAAATAGTTAATATTCTACGAAATACAAAGGAAGAATCTGAAAATATTCTGCAGATTTTTATAAAATTTTAATAAATATTCTACGGCTTTTGAATGCGAGTGTATTGCGTTTATTTCTCAATTCACATAGGAACGGAATGAAACGCTAATCATACAATCGAACCTCGATTATTCAGAGGCTAATTATCACCAATTACTCACACAATGAATTTCCTTTCGTAAACTAGTAGGTTTCCTTGTTTTACGTCATTTTTTTAGTGTGACTTTGAATTGAATTGCATTACCGTTTCGGATCGATGCGGAAGTATTAACTTGTTAATTACTTTAGTAAAAAATGTAAAACAACCAAATTTTGAATTTAAAATTACATCTTGTAATATTGTTCAAAATTCATTTCATTATTTTAATTCATTTTTATTATTCAATTATATTATACCTATTAAATTTGTGGTGATGATTACCGGTCACCCCCATTTAAATCAACACATTCCGCGTTCAATTTTGATAAAAGCTTATGAAACGGAAAATACATTTCGGTAGGTTGTGAACAAATATGAACTGCCATATACACAGAGAAAAGGGGAAAGTTATAAATCAACATGGAACTAACTCACAGGATTGGTCTCAAATAACTGATTTATTAAAGAGGACCTAGCAATCGTTGATTTTTGTTTAATCAATTTTCAAAAGTACGAAGATTCAAAGTTAGTACTTTAGAAATTTGATATTCGAAAATTTAGATATTTAGAAATTTGAGAATTTGTGAGTTAATAAATTTAAAAAATTAGAAAACTTATGAATATGGAAATTCGAAAAGAACGTTGCAAAGGGAAATTTAGAAATTTGAAAGTTGTCAAGTTTGTATATTTAAAATCTCAAAATTGGAGGCAAATGCTAAAATCTCCACCACATTTGTGCTTATTCAAAAGAAGCCCACATAGTAATTAAATGTTACTATGAAATAATTCATTATTTATATAATTTTTAAATTATAGATTTTTACATTTTCAGATTTTCAGATTTTTAGAATTTTAGAATCTTACTTACTTATATAAGAATTAATCATTAATCAAAACTATTATTTATTTCGAATAATATATATTACGCAAATTATTAATATTGTAAATAATTTCTTTAAGCTTTTCATCATTATGGGTATCTATGATCTGTATCATTAGTTCACTTAATACACATAATGATTGACATCCCTTCCAATTTTCTGATATATAATAAATGTAATTTCCATATATATTTTTCACAAAGAAAGATTATTGTATTATTTGTCAAGCAATATGTGTCACTGTTAAAAAATAGCGTTCTTCGTTGAACTGTCCCATAGCGAGAGGGTTAATATGTAATATCTAATGAATCTATTTTTATAAAAGAAGGTTAATAACCTACGACAGTAGGGTAGACGCATCACTTATGATCATCAATGACAAGATATGAGAATAACTTATAAAAGGTATAAGCTATCAAGCTTATGTGTGTTCACATTATAAGCTTTCTAGATAGACTACCTGGAAATGGTCAATCGACGGGAAAATTATACCGTAGAGGAAAAAGTGCTTCCCCTTTGTATTTGCGCAAGAGTGCAGAGACGATGTAATAAAACAACATATAAAATTTATTATGTTTAAATATTATTTACGTTGATATTCATTTCTAAAGATGTTCTGAACTATTTTAAGTTCAATATGTTTTTTTTTTCTTTTTAAGAAAAGTATCTTCATCGTGCATCTGAGATTTTGAAAGTTCATACATCATGTTGTTATGAATCTCTCAACTTAAATAAAAAAAATTTTAAAAGATATTTAATGTCAAAGTTTTTATATAATTCATGTTTTCTGCTGTAAAATGAGTTTTTCTGAAAATGAGTAGTCAAGCGTACAATGTCAAGCTTCCGTGGAACAATTTTAATATATTTCTTTCTTTAATTTATACAATTATGCTAATAATTTGTATAATGATGTAAACAATTTCCTAGATATAATATTTTATGTCGTGTTATGTTATTGTCGTATTATTTTAGATGTGTTTTTAAATATAATTAAAAAAATTGATTGTAACGGTGGTTCTCAGATTTAATACTGCTTTTTACACAATAAGTATCATAAAACGTTTACACGGAATTTATTGTTTTATTGACAAATGTAAAAAAAATTGTTGAATTTGCACATACAATAACGTTTCTCAATTTTGTTGATACGTATTTCGTTTATTTCGTGTGGAACTTCAACATATCTTATAAAATTTACAAAAAACATTTTTTGCACGCTAAAAATGCAACTTTCACAATTTCTATATGAAAAACGTAAAGAGTGAATTTATAACAATCCACTATACACTTATGAACATTATATTATAATGTAAGAAATAAAAATTGAAACTATTCAACGGAAAATTATCGCATAAAAGTAACATTACTGTAGCTTTTTAATGCTTAATTAATAACTGCATAATCCTTTTGTTAAAAATACATCTAACAATGGGAAAGATAAAACTTGTCGGAACTTTAACATTAAATTCGTAACAATGATTTTCCAACTTGCAAAAGCTCATTACAATCTTACGAAGATAACTGGTTTCCTTTTTAGAATCAAGACATTGGCTTCACAATTTTTATTAGAAATATCGGTTTTAATATATTAATCAAATTTACGTATTTTATACAAATTTTACCTCACAGAAAATAAACTGCCTTTGTTTTTGCAAAAACCAAAACTCATATGAAAATAAAATAGATAGAAAGTGTAAAATTATCTTTATTTAAAAAATATGGTAACTTTTATAAGTCTTGGAAAATACGTATTTCTCAAGGTATTTCTACGATGCCCAGGAAAATTCCGAAATACTAACCAAGTTAAATAGTTTTAAATTAATATTTTGATATTTTAATATTTTATCATCGTTACAATTTTGTATCTGTTTAATTCACGGTAGGACTACAAATATTACATTAAAATATGAAAATTTCTCTGCTGTATTTAAAGAATAAAATTTTCTGGTTACAATCACTAAGCCACAAAATCCAATATAGATGGATTTAAAAACAGAAAGGAAATTGAATGGAAAAATTGAAATTAATTATGCTAACCAATTACTGTATGTTTCGAACTTCAGATGGACAATATATTACATAAATAAATCAATATTAGAATTGCAATATTTTATAATGCAAAGGCAATCTTTGTGTAAGAAAGTTAATTTATGTTCTCAGTTGATAAAACAGAACATTTACTTTTACATAGTTATATTTTCACAGCAGTTCATTTACAAAATTAATTTCATTGTGCCAGCAAAATTTCTTCTACCTCGTTGTCAAATAACGAGGCAAGAGTGTTGAAAAAAGAAAAGAAAAGAAAAAAAGAGGTCATAGAAAAGAAAGAAAGTATGTAAACTTACACTTTATGAGCTGTACAACATCCGTATGCGTGGACTGCATTACATTCATGCCGTTAACCTGGAAATACCGATCATAGTTACAAATAGTAAAAAATCGTATGCTATTGTAAATTTAAATTCATAAAAACTATACGTATTTATCGACAATCTGAATTTACAAGTTTAACTATTTATTCGCGATAAGGCTATGAATATTTCCATTGAACATTTATGTACAACAACTAGCTTTAGAGTTATTTTGCAATAACATAAATTCGATATTAGCTCACCTTGATTATTTTGTCGCCCGCGTGAAGGCCAGCTCTCGCGGCTGCACCGCCTACAATGCATCATCATTGTCTTTTAAAAATTTTTCTTTCACGAGGCAACGATTAATAAATATTCTAATAACTTCTATCTCATCGACAACAGATTCCTGGTAACACTTTTTTATACCGCTTCTTCAAGAAATGCAAAATTACATTTCTAATGAGCAGAATACACGACCTTCGGAACGCTGATCGAAACTTAACATAATTATTACAGAGTCTGATAATGAAGAGTCTAATTTGACAATTTATGAAGTTAGAAATTTGGAAATTTATGGACTTTTTTCATTTGAAAAATTGTGACGTCAGAAATTTAAAAAATTAGGGATTTGGAACTTAGAAGATATGGAAATTTGGAAATTTGAAAACGTATGCATTCGAGAATTTCGGAACTCAGGAATTGAAAAATCTGAAAGTTCTAGAGTTGGAAAATTAAATAATTTTTTAATTGTTCTAAATATAAACGTATATCTGTTTCGAGAATCGTGTACTCCTCTTATAAAATAATTTAAAGGAATAAAAACCTAACGTGAAAAAGGTAAAATAGCATGTGTAGAAAATAATAGGCATTATAATATCGAGATTAATTTGACGTTAACTCATTACAGCTTTGGAGTCACCAAGAGAAAATTATTAATAAAAAAGTTTGGAAATTTAACTACCTAAGATTTTGAAGAACACGTTCAAGTTCTTAAAATACGTATGATATTGATATACCGTATAATATTCATACAATTCAAATATTGCAAAATAATTTGAACTTTACATAACATTTAATGTACAGGATATATTGATAAACTTTGAATTGCTGAGCCTCGCCCGTTATACAATGCAATGTTTTTTATACTCATGTTCTTTCACGACTTCATTATAAACAATTTCAAAATAAACAAAATAAACAATTTATAAAATAATAACGTAGAAAATACCACATATTTAACACATTTGCAGCCACTCAAATAATAAAACTTTTCACGATAGCTTTCACATATTGTTTATTTCACAAACATATAGTTTTTCTTACCTGGAATAAACTATACTAATTATAACGATACACTAATTATTGACACGTCCAATTTTAGTAAGAATTCATAAGAATTATGTATTATTTTTTAACTCTGAAATATATTTAATGTTAGCTGTTTCATTATCAAATTTAACATCAAATAAATATACTGTTAGTTTAATCCAATTATTATCATGTATCATATTGAATTTTTGAAATATATAAATTCAATAGAACCTTTTTTTTAGGCACAAATAAATCACAATACAATTTCTTAAAATACAGGAATAATTATTCAATACGATGTACTTTTTATAATATAAATATATTACAACTATTTTAAACAATTTTGAAATTTTATAATTATGTTTGTAGTATAAAAAAATAATTAATATATTGAAGAAATTCAATATGTAATACACGTATTGAACGAATAACTGATTTTGTTAAAATTAAATATATTATTTTTTAAAATGATGTGCTTATAAATTCAAGTGTTTAATTTATTTTTCTTTAATTAACAAAATGAACATAAAATGCAGTAGAATATATTCTTTAACATTTATTAAAGATTTCATACTTTGTTTACGAAATTAGTACAAACTTATTATGTGCCAATTATTGATACTCATAGTTTTAATCAGCATACTAAGTACACCAGTAGTTATGGTCTGCTATCATTTTCCATTGCTTTTATAATACATTTCACAATTAAAAACCATTAATTAAAATAACTGTTTTATTTCATTCTGCGATCACCACAGCTTTATTTTCACGCTTTTCAAATGTAAAATACAATTTCACTAAACAAATCTAACCCTTTGAAGTCTTGACACGAGGCGTTAGTCATTGTACAGCTTATTCTGTATATTCACTATAGATTCACACAATATTCACAATATTTGAGAATAGACTCCCGAATCTTCATTGTTCGTGTTTCACATTGATTTTGAGTGGTGTTTAAACCCTCGGCCGCAAAAGTGTTAAATACGTTCAACTTATGTAACGTCGCAGTACCTCAAACGATCAAACGACTGAAACAGACTATTGCCTGCGTCGTTTCCACAAATGCTATCGTGTGTTTAATTTCCACGTAAGTCGATTTTAAAACTCCGATTAACATGGTAACACACCTTCCTTCACCGACTGAACGTAGACGGGGTTATCGCCGGAGACTTTCATCCCGTATCCGGCCTCGTCTTTATAGACGACGAGGGTGGCGACGGGTGCTGGTTCAACGGTTCCACCCCCGGTGGCGCCCCCGCCGCCCCCGACGCTGCGCCGCAACGCCGCCGTTCCATTCATCCCTTCTTCGATCTCCGCCTAGCCTCCCCTCACCTCTGCCGCCGCTGCACCGCGATTCTATGACCTATAAGCAAAACGAAATAATGTTAACAATAAGGTAATTCATTACTTCTGTAATTCATTACTTATATCACGCAAAAATATTATTCTACAATAATCCAAGATTCAACGTTTTTCAACCCTTTTCATAATGAGCGAGGGTATACTTCTGTTAAGGTATGTAATTAATTAATTTTATATCCTTCTTGTTAATTATTTTTAAATGGTACATTCAAATTTGTTTATATTTAATTAATTTTGTTTAAATATTGAAATTATGTGTATTATGTTTTCTGCCACTAGTACGTGATGACACTGGTCAGTCATTAATCGCCATCGACACAAACGCGATTTCACGCGAAAGTGAATTATAAAACGAATCAACTTTAACGAATTTATTACATTGTTAATGTTTGAGCTGTTTATTTTGAAAGTAGAACATGAAGATAATGATAACAATAGATAAAACTTAATATGTTAGATTTATACGTAAGCAATCTATAGTGAAAATAATTTAACTTCCCTAATATTTGGAGGGGTTGGCACATCGTTACAAGTGACCAGTGACAAGTTTGATGTGTCAAAATTAATTCAGGACAAAAAACCCATTGTGAATGATCAAATGAATATGTTTGATGTATTTTTTAATATCTTAATATTTTTATTAATCGATGAAAACAAATAAATGAATACATATTTAATAATTGGAACAGTAACAGTTAATGATTAGGACATGCCATGAATACAGTTTACTACTGGGTCATATGAACATTTTCAAATTTTTAATTAATTTAAAACTTCTTCTTTCATAAATATAAGTTCTTATTATTTCATTTGAAACTAGAATTTGGTTTCGAAGAAAAAAATAAAGTTTGCATATTCAAATACGTTTTTGACCGAATTACAAGAAATATTGGACTGCAAACTTTGCCGAATATATTGATACTATTGATATTGTTAAAATATATTTAATCAGCTATTAAATACGAAGAGACGCCAAATTTTGGGATATCTTGCAATTTATCTTAAAATGCAAGAGTCCAGTGAAAAATCAAACGATATTACTAGAGAATAGTAACAGAGAAAACTTTTATCTTGAAGCAACACTCAAGGAAGGTTGCGACGCTAACATTATTATCAAACCAGAATGAAAAATATTTCTAAGGTAAGCAAAATTCTGAAAGTGATACTCATTCAATTAATACTCGCTTGATAAATACCCGTTAGGAACGCTCCTATTACCCGCGCACTCATGCTATTCCATCACTTCGCTGGGTAACGAACGGAATACATATTATCATTTAACATGAACAACATTGTAATTTCTATTACAGTATTTCGCAACTATAAAACAATCGTATTTATTAAAGAAATAACTTGTTTTTTATGTAGGAGTTATGCTTCTATTACAATTAGAACTATTTTTAACTGTCAAAAATCAAGTATTGTAATTCGACATTTTCGGTCTTAAAAACATTATATTATATGTATTAGGTGCTTCTTTTTAAAAATAATATAAGCCGATTTATTCATATATTAAGATATGCAAGGGTTTGTGTTTATATCGACAGAAAATTTTTAGTAAACATTGATGAATTTGTATAATGTTTATAAAACTATAAACTTGTTAAATTTTACTATTGTATAACAATTAGTAAAATTGTTGAAGAAAATAAATGGTTTATTCAGCCACAAATGCACCTATATCACTTTCAATAATAACACATTATAAATACACGAGTAAGAGCAATTTTGTATTTATATTTTAATTGAAGTTGGTTTTTATAAAATGTACACTTTCAACGTAAGCCGTAATTAAAATGAAAACATGTAGGTACACGTACAATTCACTTTATTAAGAAATATTTTCAGTTTTATTATTTAAAAAATGTATAATAGAACTGTTAAAGAGAATCACTATTTCTGCTAAAGTTGGCGCGTTTGTATAGGCATGTATATGTATAAAAGAGCGTTCTGAGCTTCCCGGTCTTCTCTCTCGTTGTGCGTTTGTCGGCGCAATGAAAGTACCGCGTGTCAGAAACATGATTTTATGTCTTTTATATCTTGATAATATTGTATGTTTTTACAACCGTAGATTAAATTGATTTAAATAAACAAACTTAAGTGAAATTAAATAAAAAGAACTATGGAAAATAATTATCTTAACTATTATTAGTGAAGGTAACTAATAATAACAAATTTATTCACATTTCTCCTGTACACTTAGCATAATAAAGTATTCATGACGAATACCAGGTTATAAGGCAGTAAACTCATCATATAGTTATATTTATTTTCTGCTATAAGCTTTAAAAAATTGAGATGTTATTGTTTTTCCATAGGCATTGCAACTCATTGTAAGTTCACTGATTTAATAACAATGATATCAAATAATAATTACGTCAAAATGTATTAAATTAAGGAAAACAAATCAATCACTTAAAGTTTGCGGAACGAAACTGCACGGAATGAGAAAAATGTGACTTTTCATAATTTCATCTGAGCAATAACACCGTTATCTTGTTTATGCCGCTATACTTTAAAGACATTAGCTATTAGCTACTCTAAAGATTTTAAGAACTTATCCTATATTTAAAAGAAAAAACATTCTTGCAATAACATTTTACAATTAAACTTTGTTTAACTAATTCATGTAGATATTGTATACCATTAAGCAAATTTTCATAAATATAAAAAGAAGATAGCTATGTCTAATTAAACCAGTTATTAAATCACTTTTTTTGTTTAAATTAAATTTGTAGTATTTTCAACACAAACGACTTATATTTTGAAACAATTACTTGTCAATTTCAAAATTAAAAAATGTTATTAATAAAATTTTTTATATTTTATTTATTAATAAAATTGGATGAAGAAATCGTTCTAGACTTCTTGGAAATTTTGATGCTTTAAATAAAAAAAATAAAATGAAGATTATAGCAGAGAGCAAATTTCGCACGAAACGAAAATATTTATGAGTTTTTATCTGGAATAAAAACATTATCAAATAATTAAGAATTTGTACAGTTATTCAAAAAATCTTAATTGAAATAAAATCTCATTTCAAACAAAAATATCTTTCAATTAAAAATTATTTGTTATTTTCAAATATTTTGATTTTATCCGAAGTTTATATATGAAACTTTATAAATACATTTTCACTGGAAACATTATTCTTGGTTTTTAAATATGTTCATTTCATTCGAAATTTATACTAAATATTATTTGAAATAGTGTCCAGGTCTGGATTATAATTTTAAGAACAATTTTGGTTAATTATTAAAACTAATGCTTCATGTACTATTTATATAATTTTTCCTTACATAAGCTTTGAAAAACTTGATGTAAATTAAAAAATGATGGTCCCGATTCTAAAAAACAATTAGGGCATTGTCAATTTAATCGGTATTAAAATAAAAAAAAATATATTTACAAAATTAAATACTTATGAAATTGTTATGTCGAGATAAAATGCAAAATTAAACACAACAAAGTTCTTTTATAAAAAAAAAATATTGCATCTCATGCATAAAACCATCTAACCCGAACACTTCGGGGGAAATAACTTATGATTCAAGCTGCCATAGTTCAGATAAAAAATAACTTTTTTGGGAATTGTAGAGAGAAAATTTACTTTTCTTTAGATACAACTTTTTCACAATATTGCACAAAAATTAAAAATTAAAAAATAAAAAATTTTTAATATGTTTCATAAAACCACTATTATCACATCTCATACATTAGATTTTGGAACATTGAAATTTTGATAGTATTGTAAAAACACTAAACATTCATATTAGGCCAATCATACCCAAACTTTCAGCTAGATTGAATATCATAAATCTAGAATAATTACATATTAGTACAAAATTGTATTTTTTTATGTAAGATTAAATCTTCCTACAATTTTCGTACTTAACAATGAAAAAAGGTCTAATGTCTTTTCAAACAAATTATAAATTTTTCATTCGTCTGTTTAAAATACAAATCAAGATGCCAAAGTTTCCAACTGTAGTATTCGTATTCAAGTATTTTGAATTGCCTTAACGTCGTACAAAAATCAGATAAAGATAAGTCAGTTTTTCAATAATGCGAGAATATGACTGTGATTATAAAACACATTTTCTTGGCTTTGACTTTGCCAAGAAAACAAACTATTTTCATAATTTGCTTTACTAATATCTATTGTGTACTTCATACTCTGCAAATATTGTTCTAAACTTTTTTTTGTAAGGTGGTTGTAAGTGTAAAAAAAAGTTACGAGTAGCGTTACAGGTAACACTCTGTATATCGATATATGAAAAAAACTTCAACTTAATAGAAACCTTTCTTGCAAAGAAAAACAATACCAAAGGATAGTAATTTTAAAGGTAGTAATTTTATCTTGAAACCCTAAAAAAAACCCTTAATAAATAATTCATTAAATATTTTCTTATTTTATATTAAAATACATATATTTTAATCCTTAATAATTTGTTATAAAAATTACGTTTGCTTAGATACTGAGCTAAGAAAAAAGTATAAAAATCATGTTTGTTTCAGCCACCACATTTGCGATAGATGCCCTAAAATTGGAAGTTTCAAGGAAAAAATAGAAGGATGATCAATGTCACAACTTTTCAATGGAAGAATGATCAAAGTCCAACAAAATAATTTTTGTTCAGGACACGTACCGTGCTAATTGAAAAAGAAAGTAGCACATCAGTAGAAAGAGAACTATAATAATGTTTAAGTAGTTACCTGATTTAATCAGGATTTCATTTTTTGCAGCAATTTTTTTTTTGTATTTTTAGAAATATTCTATTTTTTGTGCTTTATAAGAATAGTAAAATATTACATAATTTTACATTCTGTGTTACTAATCCTATAATTGTCAGTATGATCTTTAATCTGTTCTTTGGGAAAATTAATCAGAATCCACATTCTATTTTTTTAAAATAATGATGAATCAAGGTTCAAACTATAAAAACAAATTTTGCCTTAATAAAATTTATGAATTAACTCAAAGACATACTATAGCAGAAAAGAATATTAAATTGCGAATCGTATATTGTGGAGGAGGGTTCATAAAATTTGTTTTTCATATGCCGAACATTTCATTTTTCCTAATTATAATCATTTTTCGCTTAGATTCTTCGCAGTTATGATTTGAAGTAGATTGAACTTTAAAATATTGACGTTAAAATTGTTACAGAAGTAGATACAGCATAATAGTAAAAAGCAAAATTTCATTTATTATTTTAAAATTCAGTATGAAAGTACACGTTGCAGTAAACTATCTACGTTATCGCAAAATGTGTGCGTAATTCTCTAATTTAATCAATTTATTAAAATTGATATTATTAAAAATTTCTATGGATTTCCTCGCAAAAGTTTGTAGCAAGTCGCTTCGACATTTTACACCTTTTTCTACATCATCAAATTCTACATTACAGAAGAGAATTTATATAGTTTAAGTGATACGTACAAAAGCATTTTTTCCTAACAAATAATATATATCATTTTAAGATCTGCAAGGTGGTGTTACTCTTTAAATAGAATAGTTAAATTGTAAAATAGTAACACTAGTAAAATAGTAGGATAATAAGATAATATTATAGTAGTATTGTATAATAAGTATGGTGGAGTATCAATGTACTGATACAGTGAACAGTTATGGAATAGTATAATAATGTATTGTAATAACAGTATAAAAGAATAGTTGAATCTTGATACAATAAAATAATAAGATAACAGTATAATAATAAAATAGTAAGATAGTGGAATAGTAGAACAGTAATATATTAAAGTTAAACTTTACCATTGCTCACCAAAACTCCCTACACATCATTTTAATCCTATTAATGTACTAAATACGAGTAGTACATTCATTTTTGATATAAATAAAATATGGTGAAACTTCGAAAATATGAAAACTTGCAGAAGTAAAAATACTATGTGGTTATTATTTAGGAAACAAAGAAATTTTTAGCTTCAATGGTTATTATATCTTGTAAAAATCAACATTTGGCATAACTTCTTTATATACACGTACAAGTCAGACACTTTTAGGTTTTCTAAAAAACTCTCACAATCGTCTCGTTATGTTCTGTTCATATGTATGTATTTCTAAAGAGTCGTAACTATCGGCATTTTTACATTACATAATTACTCTGCTTATTTTTTCAATGTATACATTTGGAAGCAACTTGCTTTAAATAAGAACACGTATGAAAACTTGAAAATTTATGCATTTAAGAATTAAAAAATTCTCAAGTTTTTAAGTTTACAAACTTTTACTTTTTTTATTTAAAATTTTTTATTTTATAAATTTAAAAATCTCTACATATAAAAGTTTTCAAATTTTCAAATATTGACATTTTTAAATTTCCTGCCAAATTGACAGATCCTTAAATTCATAAATTTATACAAATTCTTAAACTTGACATTTCCAAATTCTCAAATTACTAAAATCCTACATTACCAAATCTTAAAAAGCCCAATTGTTAAATTTACTAAATTCTCAAGATTTTAAATTCAGAAATGCCGAAATTTCTAAATTTCTAAATATCCAATTAACCAAATTTTTCCATTTTCACATTCCTAAATCACTATGTCGTAAATCCCCAAATACCTATTTCGCCAAATTCCTGAGACTCCAAGTCTCTAAATTTCCAAAACACTAGTCCCCTAATCACTAGATCCTCTAATCCCTGAATCCTTCAATTCCTAGATCTTCTAATCCATAGATCCCTTAATCCCTAGTATCCCAAATCCCTATATTGCCATAGTCCGAAATTCAACAATTTTTAAATATCCCAAAAATTCCTAAAAATCCAAAAGTTGATAGCCTTTTCACTCTTCCTTACCATATTTTGTCTAAGAAAATTAGATTTGCCCTCGACCATACTTAAAAGATGAATGCGATTTATTAGAAAATAAGTTCTCTCGACATATTATAACTCCACCTAAACGTTTTCAAAATATTGTATCTCTGAAACTATACACGAACGGAGATTACATGCATATGAGAAAGTTGTTCAGAATGTTGGACTGGACTACGTATTTCGAGATCATTGAAATCGATGAAATAGACGCTATTAAAAGTTCAAGTTTTACATATCACTTCCACCAAAGACGAATATGATATTCGTAAAACGTCAGAAACGTGTGAAATGTACAATATGTTCTAAAAGCTTTAGAGGAATAGTTACGTCTTACCTATACTAGTATTATATCACTATTAATAATATAATAGTATAATAGTAATAAAATAATCGAATGGTAATATAGCAAAATTCTAAAAAAGTAAAATAGTAAAATGTTAGTATAAGTGTATAGATGAATTAGTGATATAGTAGTATATTATAATTCATAATGGAATATTAATAGTAGCTATAGTAGCACAATAAAACAACAGAACAACAGTATGAAACACGTGACTCATTTGACATCTAATTTATAGCACGAAGATACTGAAGCTAAGTAATAATAAGAAATAAAATATGAATAGGTAAATTAGTAGTTTGAATAGGTAAATAGCGCTTCTTAAGCTATAATTAGTCCAGATGCGAAACTCCTATCCAAGGTTTTAAAGTTCCTAGGTATCTAAACTAACAAATTTCGAAATCTACAATTTTTAAATTTCAAAGTCACAATCCAATGTTCAAAATTTTGGAAATTCTAAGGTGCCAAAGCGTCAAAATTCAAAAGTTCAAAAATTCTAAAGTTCTAAAGACCCAAAATTCAAGAACTTCAAAGTTCTGGGGCCCAAAAATTCGAATATTCAAAATCTCAGGGTCTCAAAGGCCGAAATTCGAAAGTCCCAAAGTTCCTAATTTGTAAATTCTGTAATCCTAAGACCAAAGTTCAAAAATTCCTAATATTCAAAGTCCCAAAATTAAAAAATTAAAAAATGTTAAACTTTTGCTACTTTTATTGGGATAAACATTGCAAAACGATATAATGACAAATAATTTACGAAAAAAATTGCTTGCAAACATTTTTCGTAAGGTATTTGAGAGAAACCATATATCTTTATCGACAGGTGATTTCATATTTTTGTCTGGTACTGTACTTGCAGGATAAACCGCCTAAAGTGACCATCTTAATTATCTCCGTTATTTGTAGAGACATAAAAAAGTTTATTTCTCAAAGTTATACGGTATCGGGACGCCCATAACATAGCTGTAACAATTTTTTTGTCAGTAGGAGGATCGTCAGAAATACCAAGGTCAACATAAAATTATCCCCGATATCACGTACTTTTTTGTTTTATCCATTTAGTATCCATTTAGATTTATCATCTAAACTAAAAATTAAAGCTTTACTAAATACTATTTATTAATGTCCACACGCGGGTTACTTTAAAATAAAATATAATTAAAAAACTATAAGATAAACAGAAACATAATTTTGGCTTTTGAATATTAGCTTATAAGAATTTCTTGAAATCAAAACAAATTTCTTAATTAAAAAGTACTAAAGTAAATTCTGCACAGCATTTACAAAGGAATTTTAAGAAAGTTTTGCTGATTCTGAAATGATCAAAAACGTCTAGTTAACAGAGGTATGCATTGAATTTATGTTTTGCACCGAATTGTAATGTTCTGAAAAAATTAACATTTACAAATAGTTCACTGATTCATTTAAGTAAATCTGGTTGGTGTTTATAGTTCAAATTTGAAATTGTATCAAAATTGATAACAAATTAACAATTATTATTATAATTCATTTATGTACTTTCTACTTATATCAACTTTCTTTCAGTAAAATAATTTAATACGTTTCATAAAAATAATTGATACTTTTGTTCTCATACGATTCACATTACTTTCTACGCTTTATATAAGCTAAAAGTATACTTGTTCTATAAACCGATAAATGATTAAATTACGGAATTCAACAAAATTAGTAGCAAACGATCGACTGAAAAAGCTAAAAATATTTTTCCGTTTCTTAAAGTCCGCAATTTGATCTGAATTCTTTGCTGCAAACGTTGCATAATCGTTCAATGATTCATGATTTCTTAATCTCATTTAACTCAAAACATTAAAGCAAGTTGAAACGATAACACAAAAATTGAGATTTTTGTGTTTATAAAATATTATTCGATATTAATCCACTGGTTCGTTAATTCGCAGAATTATTCCGGATACAATCAGTAGTAAGATCTTCGCAATTACACAAAATAAGCGAATAAATTGCATAATTCTTCCTAAGGTGTCAAACATTTCTAATTTAATTACTTAATGAAAATTAAAAAGGAAGAATGTGTTTCGATTGAAACAACTGTTACGCTTTGATGAATAATTACTTCTTAACGAATACAGGATGTTTGATCACTCACCACATACGAAGCTAATAAATAATCATGGTCCCCTTATCAGCGGGATTATGTCTGTCGTGGCTGTTTACTTTCACAAGCTTATAATAACGTATATTTCACGATCGTGTTTAATTAGTATTTATTGCCTTGCTGGGACCCAAAAATTTCGTGTTTTACATACCTGTTTGTACGACATTAAAATAATTGTATAGTCAGCAATCAGAACAAACGATATTTTGTCGTTTATAAAAAAAAAACCCGGTTATTTAGTTATTTCGGACTTGCTCTGTTCGTGAATCACACTTTCAAGACCATTCCATCGTCAATAAAAACACATTCAAAAAGAAAATGATTCAGACAAAAGCTTTTTATTTTTCGAGGCAAAGATCTCTTCGAGATGCTCAAAGTCATCCGTTGAAAAAATGCAGATCTTGGTTAAGCTGATACTTAAAATTGCTTAATCACTTTAAAATATTGTTATCTGTACTGAGAAACGGGCCTTGTAGAAATTGTATTACAATTCATAATATTTTAGAGGGTGCTACTCGCTTGTTAATACTTTAAATAATAAATTCATACACGAGGAAAAACGAAAAAAGTATTTATTGTTATTAATTAGTGAATTTCAACATAAATATCCTCACGTTGGGAATTCGACGTATTATTGTAATGATATTGTTTTCGAAATAAATTTTTACAAATGTAGGCTATTCTTAAAAACTGTTGACTTACAAATTTACTTTGTAGTAATATTTCAATGTTAAACAAACACGTTTTAAAAGGTCGAAAAGAAAATTGTATTCTTTCTCTTCAAAAACAAAATTTAGTAGCTGTTAATGATTCCTAATATTTAATTGAAAAATATAAAAACAAATACCATATTATTTACTTGTAAGGATTGACAGAGTGTTTCATGAAAAAATAGAACAATATTTCTTTGATGTAATAAACATCACTTTAATCCTCATATTTATCCTTTTGTTGCATTCTGTAAATGATGTTCTGCAACGAACGTAAATAAAATGCATATTTTATCAGCAATGGAATTATAAAAAAATGCCTCCTATAATTATAATTTTATGTTTTATTTTGTCAATATGTGGAAAGTTATTTATAATAGTATATAAATTATGTTCAAGTAAACTTAATATAGAAGAGAATTTATCCATTGTTATTTTCTACTTATTCGATTATCAATATATTATCAAATTAATCAAACTTTACAAACTCGAATCTGAAACTAACTCGATGCTAACCAACACTTACAATTAGCTAATATAGTTCATCGTTATCGCTTAAGCGTTGCTATTGATTATCCATAAATTATCGATGTATTATTAATACCTAACGATATATCGATAATTTAGTGATATCGTTAAGGTAAATAGTGCGTTTATCATTCAGTCCATTTATTCTTATTTAAACTTATCAAACTAACTAGCTAAACTTAATTTAAACTAATCTGCACATAACTTCATGGTTTAAATCTGTTTATTTCTGTTTAAATTTCAAACCTAACCAGATTTAATTATTCGTTTTTAGACTGCAAATTTAGTTTAAACTAACGTCAAACTAGAATAATGAAATTTCTATTATAAATTCACGAATGAATTTATGTTAGAAGTTTAAATAAGACGAAACAGAGTTGAGTTATGTAAAATTATACGGTACAATCCACATAAGTAATCCTTATACGCTTCATATTAAAATGTTGTTGACAATTTGATAAATTATTAATATCGTTAAAGTAAATAAATGGCCGACATACAACATAATGTGCTATTTTATCAAATCTAATTATCTAATAACTTAACATAACTTAACCAAACCTAGTCTAACCATAACTTCAACTGAACTTAATTCTAAGTTAATCTAACCTAATCTTAATCTAGCCTAATAATACCTTTAATTTAATCTAACCTAAATTAATTCAACCTAACCTAATCTAACCTAACTAAATAATACTAGGTAATTATAATCTAATGAAACCTAATAGATTTGATTTTTAGAACCAATTCTTATTTAAGGTTATATTCTATCCAAAGTTTAAACCAGAATAATTAGATATAAATGATAAAATAACATATCTTAGGTTAGGTTAAATTTGAAAGTTAAACAAAAGTAAATGGATATGAATAGTAAAATTATGCGTTGCATTTTATCTCAGTCACTCCTATTAGCTTTAACAGTATCTTAACAATAATATCAATGCATTGTTAAATAACAATAAAACATCAATACTGTACACATAATCAATAACACCACTTCTCCATTGTACTTTTCCTACCGAATCAATCGGGAATCGGTTCTAAAATTTTTGCCACTCCGTGCAATGATATTATTTAATTACAAAAATCTTTTACAATGACGTCTTAAACTCCATAATGTTAAATCAAATTTCAACATGTCTGATTATAAATTATACATAGCAGTACTACTTAATAAAAATTCATAAATTAACAAAAAATATTGAAAAACAATCTGTCTAATTATAGAAAGACAAGAGAATAACAAAAAAAAAGATTATAATATAATAGTACGATAAATACAGAAACATACTTATTATCACGTTTTCTGCACTAATAAATTTTATTATATAAAAAGCTTTAACAGGGAAGAAATAAATGACTTTTTATGATTTATTTTATATCTTTTTTGTAGTTTATTACGATTAAATTTCATATAATTCGGACTAACTTTGCTACTCCAAAAACTTGCCTCCATACGCAAATGCACATACTGCACCACAAGTTATATACAACCAACTCTGCACAAATAGAAATCAAAAGTTCCACTGAAAATTACTGTTTCATTTACTACACTCGAATTCTGAGATAAAGAGCTCATTCCGTGTTAGTACCAGTTAAAAATATATACATATATACGATTTACTTATTCGAATGAATCAGATTTTCCATGATATCTTTTTGCAGTATTATCTTCGGCGATTAGGTAATGTTGATGCTACCAAACAAAGGTTGTTGTCAAAATTCTCAGAAATGAAAGCTTCAGTTGTATTGTATTAATATTTATATCTTCTTGAAATCAAGAAGTACTGAAATTGTTCATTATTTAAAATTATTTTAACCTCAAATAAATTCAAATTTTCTGTATTCTGAAAAACAGTATTGAAAATAACCAACCAAATTAGGTTAAGAAATCCAGTTTTCTATTTACTTATCTAATTTACACTTCAATAGCAAAAAATAAATACTAATAATTATTTCAGTAGGAAATGCACACTACATAGTTTAGTGTTCTCATTTCAATATACTATAATGTATATTGAGTAAAAAATACTTGCATCAGGATTTAATAGTATACATTCATCCAAAACAGAAATTATATAAACTTAGAAATAAAGAGCTTTATTTCGGCAATGGTAATGAATGAAAACTTGCAGTTAAAAAATTTATCCAATGTACTATGATCTTCATTTTTATTTCAAACAGCATTAGAACATAAACGGTAATCTTAAATTCTTATTATTAAATATAAATAGAAAAAATGACCTTCGTTAGTTTAACATTTTCATTAAAGAATAAAGAAGACCCATAGTATCATCTGGTATTCAATTGACTTCTAAAAACAGTTAATTTTTTCCTCGACCATTACCTTGCAGTTTTAATAAAATAAAGAAAAATCAAGTATACCAATATACAAGTTTAACATTAACTTTACCGAACTACTTGACACTACATAATTACGAATATTTATTACAACATCTGCAATAAGTTAGAGTCAACAATTTCTCGCAAAATAAAATTTTACAATATTCAAGAGTGTACTAGATACTTTTGAAATAGCATAAGACTGGTCTACTATAATAGATGCATATTTAACCCTTATCCGACCGAAATATTTTAAGAACACATCCAACGGAAATCTGTCTAGCGAATACAAGCAAAATGTACACTCTAGAGAAATGTAGGCTAAAAACAAGTGTAACGGAAGAGCCTCTAACCACTTACCTTTGATTTCAAAAGATCAATTATGTAAAATTAAAGAGTTCTAAATTTCTAAATTCCCACAGTTTCTAGCCTTCCAAAATTCCAGTTTCAAATTTTCCAAATTATCAAAATCAGAAATCACTAAATTTGAAAATTTACCAACCAAAATCAATAAATGGTGAGTCCCCTTCTTCTTACGTCGTCATTTTCCCCAGAGAAGTCTACCATGCTCGCGAATGTACAATCGCGTTCAATGTTTATAACGTGAAGCACATCACTTCTTTAATATAAAAAATTGAGTATAATTAACTTTTCAAATAAATATTTTAATTCTGTTATCATTATGCCGATCAGTACTATGATTTTCTAATCATATCTGCTCTATACTGATTTACAATTCAATTATTTATGTCGGACTTAATTTATGATATAGCTTCTACACTACATTTTTACGCGATATTGTACCAATATCGGTTTATTAGTACATAAATAAATAAATTACAGTTTTTTAATAAAGTAGATATGTACTTCTTATTCGTAATTACTATTTTTTTAAATAAATTTTTCACTTCATTTTTACGTTGGATATTAATAACTAAATTCGCAGTTTTTGGATCTTTTCGCTCGGTAATTAATTATTCAAATTTTGCAAGTAATTTTTCAAACAAGGATAACGTCATTCGAGTTAATTACTTTTTGTTATTTCATCATTTTTTATTTCTATTCTATTAATAAAATTTCAATCGTAATTTTGAAAAGAATATCCTCCTTCTAATGATATCAAATCTTACGAATTCATGATATTTAAAGACAATAAAAATTCTGATCAAGTACGGATATGTACGAAACGGTAAAAGATTACTGAAAATTAAATGATAATTAATTCTGTATAAATGGTACACCGTAATGCGATCATGTTCACGAGTTAACGCACTCGGTGCTCAGTTTCATCAAGGACGAGAAAATTTCAACGCGATTTTATTCTTGCGCCAACATCGTCTAAACTCTAAACCAAAGATCCTAAAGTGTTAATCCTGACTTACTGACGAGACGTACTATGTATACATATATTAAAAAATGGGGAAAAATTACCATTTTTGAAACTGGGACTCTGAAACTTTGAAATTTTTTAATTAGGGAATTTTGACACTTTGGAACTGTAGAACATTATGATTTATAGTTTTTAAATTTTTTAAATCCTGGAACATAATTTTACAATTTCAGAATTTTGAGTTTTTCATACGTTAGAAAATAATATACAACAAATAAATGATTTAATTACTTAAACCACTAACATGAGAAATTAGCATTTACAAAAATGGGTTTCAGCCCATAACAATTTAGAAAGTATTTATCTCAAAAACGTAAATTGCATTTGATTGATCTTATGTTAAAAATTCCATATTATATTTAAATATAATTTAATTCTTTTAATTCTTCATTTATACCACATTATGTTTTTAATAAATAAATACAAAATTTGTAATATTTCACATAATAAAAAATATATTTTCAAATCCATCAATATATGTATAACGTTCCAATAAGGTTATGTTTTCTGAATCTATTTGATATCCAACCACTTTTTCTGAATAAAAGAATTGTTATATATTTCTATACTATTAACCGTGTCTTGTTAAAGACTTCGACAATTTTAAGTTTTACTCTTCAATTTACTCGTAAAACATTTTTTCGCGATTGATAAACGGCGCGAGAAGTGAAAATTGTTAATCTCGTTCGAAATTTGTTGAAAACAGTAGCTTACCGTAAGCTTTGTTTAGTATTTCGGTCGTAACTTCAATATCACATTCGTGATTTACATGCTTCGTGTCAGACGTGAGTCGAATGTTCTCACGGCGAATTTTGAACGAATCGTGCGCAGTAATGATATTCCGATCAATTTCCTTGGCTTATTATTGTATTCAAAATGATATCAAGATTATTAATTTATCACGATACTCTTTCGTAACAATTATATCGTATAGATACCACGAACAATAGACTTTCTTCTTTTCAATATATATTTAGGTTAATTTTAAATATACTTTATTATAAAATAAATTGAATAAAATAATTTAATTTCTTTAAATAGCATTCCAAACACCATGTTGAACACTCAAGAATAAAATACTATTCTATAACACTTATTAATAGCTTTTACAAACTTTCCAGTTTATAAAAAGTTGAACTGAAAAGTATTCTCCTATTACGACCACTTTACAACCATTATATATTAAATTCATAAATTTAATCTAAACCATTACATAGACAATAATATTAAAAAATTATTTTTTTATACGTTTAAATAAAGGATTAATAATTGAGACCTGTTTTTCAACAAATTAAATTATAATACTCGAGTACGTTACAATTAAATTTCAATATTAATGTTACTGCCATGTTCAGTTTACCTATTCTCTTCTTTGAATCGAACCACTTTTTTTGTCCCAATGATATAAACAATCGAATTTTTATATCAATCGGATATTAAAAACTAAAATTTTGTTTATATCATTCGTTAAGTCTCAACAACGGTAATAAAATAGTGCATAACTAGAAGTTATTGAATTCAATGAAAATCTAAAACAACGTGTGACAGCAATTAAGGTTCACAGAATATGTCAAAGAGAGACTGCGAAATCATACATGACATCACGTTATTTAATATAACAGGTTAATAGGTCAGTCAGTTCTTGTACTTACATTTTAAACGTAAAATAACAGAAAAAAAGACAATCGAAAAAAAGGAAAATACACAGATGTAAGGTTTGAAGAATGACTCGCGAATAGGCGTTCCAAAGAAGATAGAGTAAATACGTACCTTTCATTTAATCTATTTCGTAGTGGTAACGAATCTTATACGAAACACCAGCGATGAAGTAGAAGCGTAATAACGCGAGATATCACTTCACCTTGGCACTATATTCCACGAGAATTATATCACAATTGTCATAATAAAAGAACACATATGAACATGGCTGGTGACGGGTAATTATTCTGCCTCTAGCACTTTCACGGTACATTTTGATGTCTCCTGATAATACATGATAAGAGAACAATTCGGTAAAAAAAGGAAGACAGCTTCTGTACTAGTTAGGTAAACGTGCATGCACCTTACGTGGATATGAAGGCACTGATTTTTTTATAAAATGCACATTCAATAAAACGAAAATACACTACTAACAAGTGTCAGCCATCTTGTATTGGAGCCAAGCACAACCCAACATCCCATAGTGCATCACGACAGCTGCAGGAGTTCGTAACCAAGTTTATAGTGACAAGATTTTAGAGAAGAAATCGAGTTCTTGTGATTGGCAAATAATTTAAATACGTTCCTCCTATTGGATAAAATTTTGTTAGTGAATTTTCAGTTATACTGCAATATTTTTTTAAATACGCCGGATACAATTTTTAAGCAATCATTTTGTACTCTAAAATATTAGTACATATACTTCGTGCAACAGATCATATTAAATTCGCAAATAGCGGCTAACTTCAGCAGGTTCTCAAACATTTGATGTTGTCCCACTACTATACGCATTCAACATTGCCGGTTACATGTGCAGCACAGCAAAGTATACATAGCAAGAAAGAAAATAAACTAGGTATGATCAGCCTTGCAAATTTAAAAATTGAATTTTCGTGTTACGTTCCGTCGCGGTCTTTTGTAAACGAAAGAATGAGTTTCTTGCCCTTGACGTGCAAAACCACTCTGCTTGTGAGACGTTTAAATTTTGAGCTTCTGCTCCTCTTCCTGGCTCTTTTTATTAATGACTTTAATTAAATCTTGTTTTTGAATTAATTTATTTACAACAAATATTTATTCTTAGTCGAAATGTTTATTATAGCTCGAAAATACAATTTCAAATGCGGCTTTCACTCAAGAAACAAAACCAATTCAAACACAGCGCGTCAATTTTAAATAAAACTAGAATGCAAACTCGATGCATAATTGTTTCTTATTGCCATCTAAACCACGCTCCTACTTAATGATTGAATTCAAAGTTAGTTATCTCACAATATGGCGCTATATTCAAAAGAAATAAACAATAACGTAACATGTGTATTTGATAACTTGGAAATTTGACAATTTAGAAAAGTAGCAATTTTTAAATTTGAATTTGTGTTTAATAACTTGCAAACTAAAAATTTGTATCGCTGAATATACATGATTAGTGTGTAACGCAAGCAATTTAAACACGAACACCACGACCACTTAATAATAATGAATTCGGGAGAATTTATGTCATATTTTTGTTTTATAAAAATCGCATTTATTACAAGAAATTGCAAAGAATGAATTCAGGAATCAAAATTCCCTCCGACGCGTGCTGAGTAGAGATGGCGTGAACTGCTACTTCTGAATCACCCGTGATTCAGTCACGTTCATTCCTAATTACAGTGATTTATGAGTCTTCGTAATCGCTTCTGATTGGTAGAAAGTACTCTTCACTTTTCACGAATTATGTTTTTAGACTATATGTATATGTACCATATTATAATATGGTTTAAATTTCTTATTAGGAGAAAGGAAAGGAAAAACTAAAAATAATAAATAAATTGTAAGTATAAGTTTAATTCTTAATTTGGTTAATCTTTATTTTGGAGTTTACAAAATTATTGATTTTTTTTTAGTTTTTGATGCGTAGAATACAAAAATTCAAGTATTAATGTTAGGAATCCAGCGATTAAAAAGTTATATGTATATCAATTTGGACGATTCTGGCCTATTTGACTGGTCGGTTAGGTAGAGAATGTCATTAAAATGATAAACCATGTTTTTCCGATTACTACTTGTAAACAGATGTTAGTTGTTTCTCTTTTCAAATAAACGATATTACAAAATCACTTTATAAACATAGCTAAATCAAATTATAGATTGAAGTCAATGTAGTGTCACATTTACATGTCAAATAAGCTGAACTTCAACTGTTGGATTCCTAACATTGAAACTTGCATTTTTGTATTCTAGACATCAAAATGTATTAAATGGTAAAAATAAGGTGAACAATTTTATGTGCCCGAAAGTAAGATTTAATCCTTATACATAAAAAGAATTATTGTTTTAATTTATATTTGTTAAGAATAGAAATTAAATACTGATTTAATGTATGTACAGGTATGTATGTTCAAAGTATGTACAAAAAATTAATAAACATCTAAGTTTGCAGCAGAAAGCGTTTGTATCAAAGCAAATATTTAATTTAACAAAACAAATTTAAACTATATAAAACAAGATACATAAATGCGTTAATAACACCGTCAGTAATTAAAAATCCGTTTTTAGAAAAAATACAGAATACATGTTCCAAAAGTAAATAAACACAACTTACATTGTTCAGCAGCTTTTTAATCATTTTTATTTTGTAATTTTCAATAAAAGGTCTTTATTAATATTTTGTGCTGAATATGTATGTGTTTACAGTTCTTAACACAATCAAATTTAAAGAAAGGATGCAAATTTTCAACTTTGGAAATGTCTTGTGTTTTTATAAAACAGTTCAATGTATTTTAATACCGAGCTATTCTATTAAGCTTAAATTTACCTCACCATAATTTGTAACTGAATGAGTAAATAATACTAAATAATACTTTGTTATAGACAAATTTTCAATGTTTTATTTCATTTTCAATGTTTCTCAAATACCACTGACAAAAATGCAAATGATTTTCAAAATTTGAACCAAGAAATTTGTACGAATGAAGTGTCCGTAAAGTATTTTATTTACTAATTCCATTTTCCCTTTTGACTTATCTTGTTCTATTCTGTAGATTGTGTTGAATTCCTAACAAAATATTGTTTACATTCGTTTTGTGTATGATTTCCAATCAATTCCAATAAGGAATCATTTCTTGGTACAACTAAATCGCATCTCTGAGACATTGCCCACTTTCACTATAAACACTGACTTTATATCTTTAGTCAACTTCAAAGGTAAAAAATTTATAAATTGATAAAACATTTACTGTTTTAATGTCGATAATCTCCCTTAATTTAAAAAATGATGTAAATTAGTCTGTAAACTCAATTTAAAACAAACATGGAAATATACAAATTAAAGATAAAATTATAAACCAACTTGCTTAAATCACTCACATCACTCAATCTTAATATTTAGAGATATGGAAGTCTAGGTATATAGAGATCTAAGAATTATGAAAAATGCTAAGGATCTAAGAATATAAAATGTATTATATTTAAATTGATTAAAAATATAATTTATTTATATAATTATGTATTTCAAATATTGACAGTTTTATACAATTCATTAATTTCTTTCTATGTAGGGATACATTAATCAATATTTCCCATATTCTCTTGTATTCTCTTGTTCCTATATTCCCCTGTAAAATTAATTTAATACTATTACTGTTGCTATTACATTATACACTGATCTTCTTATGTATAAATACGTCATGCAACTAGAATCATTATTGAAAATAAAAAGAGAAGATCATAAAAATTTTCTTCTATTTGAGCCAGTCTAAACTATTACAGTTAAATAGATTAATATATTTTTCAATGTCTTCTATACATTCAATCTTAATGTATTACTTTGAATGTGTGAATCTATAAAAGTACGTGAATTCAAGTACTTTGATTAGAGATTGTTGTTAGAGGCTGATTTAGTACACATGTTATCAGTTAGAGCAGATACAACAGTAGTATCATGTACAAGTACTGAATGTACAATGTGTGTCACTGTTATGTTGCCACTTATGGTATACGAATTATCCTGTACACATTTACATGCATAACGTGTGAAAGAAAAGTAAAAAAAAAGTATTTGATTTGTATTTTGCAGTACACATTATAATTACTTACATCATCCTTCGATAGTTCAATAACTTTCCTAGCTTGTCTAAATCTTTGAAGAATTCGTTCATGAGGAAATTGCTGTTTGTTGCAACAAACTGACGAGGATAAGAAAATTCTTTCCTAGCAGGAGTTGTTCCTATACAAAAAAGCAATAGAATTTTATTTGCTTTATTTCATAATTTTTATATAACACTATCTGTTAGAACAACGCATTGTAAATCTTTATTAAAAAACTTATTAACTTTGCTTACTGCTGATTGTAACCAATTTCTATCACTCCATGCACTTAATTCTGTTATTTGATCCTCTAATTTATTGATTATTTTTAAGAAAAACATTTATTTAATAGAAGCAATATTTCATTACCATGCAAATTTTAATTAAATTTAAACTTACCAATTTAAATTAACCAATGAAAGAGCTTCGTTTCTATCTGTACCAATTTTTCGTTGCATTTCTTTAACACAATTCTGAGTAAGGTATATTGTTTCAATACATTACAGTTTTCGCTCATATTTGATTCTAATTCGGTAATTAGAATTTTTCCTTGTTCCATTGTTTTGTCTGCAAACTCTTTGTTCTATCAATAAAATAACAAATAATCGATTATAAATAATAGAACATAAGTTTTCGCTTAAATTATAAATCATATACAAAAACTACTTCTTCCGTTTCAAAAATGACATTTGTTTCAATTTTTTTATAACTTACGTTGTATTTGATCTTTCAGATTGTTTTGCATTATGACATTTTTATTATAACTATCTGTTGAGTATTCAATGATATCATTACAAACTTTACTGACAATTACATTTGTCAGTTACAGAAGAATAGTGTTCCTTTTGACTCTAATACAAACGGTTGAATTGAGAAGATACATCTGACATATTCTAAGAAATATGAGCTTAACATTCCTGAAATTAAAACAACCTAACATTAAAAGTCGTTTATATCTTTGCAAATAATTATTGTTTTTCTATAAATTGTTACCTTTTATGAAATATTTCTACATCATTTGCAATAATTTTAATGTTTTTATTCACATTATTGTAAGTTTCTAGTTGAGCATGACATGCAAAATCTATCATTTCTTTCATGAGAATTGAAATTTGCTTTAATTTTTGAGTCACATTATTCCTTATTACTTGAAAACTTTTAATAATTTCATTTTTCATATTTGGAATATCGCTGGTTCATGCTATAGAAATTTTATTGAATTTTTCATGTTCACATTTTATTGTACTTGCTGAATTTGCAATTTTGTTTTTTGCGCACTTTTGATCATTTGAATACTGAATTGTTTGAAGACATATGCATATATTTAACTATAATAAGATGATTACATTAGATTAATGGATACATACAGATTCGTTTATACTCTTCTTTAAATTATTAATGTCAGATAAATGTTATTTATGTATCCATACTTTGGTATTTATTACTAATACTCAGACCTAATATAAGCAAAAGTAATAATCAGTGAATTAACGTTTATTTTCTTTATTACCAATGTCATTCTTTATAGACGTAAAACAATTTATTAATCTGTCTGCACAGACGCTAATATCTGTTTCAATTTCTTGTGCACAACCAGAAAGCTTGTTTGCGAACTGTTCACTAAGGGCTTCAAACGTTCGTTCGACTTGACTGAAAAAGTTAGTAAATTAGATTTTCTATACATAAAATATAAAGAAATATATTAAAGATAATTAACATACGTTTTATGTCTAATCTTATCATGTAATTTATACGAATCTAATATTGCTGTAACTGCAATGTTTAATAATTTTGAGCTTGATTTAAATGCACCCACAGCATTATCTAATTTATTTTTAACTTCGTACAACTCCTTTGTTTGAGGGAGAGTTTGTACTTTAAGATCGCTGTATATTTTCTAAAATAAAACAATGCATAATTAAAAAAATAATACTGATAAACAGCAAAAATGATCAGAATCAAAGGTATTTATTTACGTCCTTACCTTGTGTAGTTTTTTCAAACGCTTTTATATGATTTATTTTCTCTTCTATATCTTTCTTTAATTGAGTGATCAGTGTCTGCATTTCTTCACAATTCTTATTAGCGAGATAAATTCCATTCTTTTCACACGTTGCTTCTAAATCTGTTTTATAATCTTTCAATTTCTACTGTATATTATTTAAGGAATTTTTTTTTCAAAAGTTTTTGATTTATTTCTGGATGACTAATAATGTCTCTTGTACGATGTGCATAATCTAATGTTGATAGCCTTTCTTCAAGATTAATAGTAGCAGGAGGATTTATATGTTTTTTATGAGTTTGGATTCTTTGCACAGTATAAGAAGTAAAAGTGTAACCAATTATGTTTCCTATGATGCAAAGAAAAAAACAGATTTTTATTACTTATAAGGCACATGAAGTGCTCTTTCAATAAGGTCTGTTATAACTCTACCAAGTATTAATAAGGATTGGTTAACACTACTAGCTTTCCTTGCTGCCTTTCCAATAATGCTAGATCTCCCGACATTTTCGCTTCATGCTAGATCTCCCGACATTTTCGCTTCCTGCTAGATCTACCAAATTTAAATTTCCCGTTTTTAAAATTTCTTTTCCCTCAGTGGTATTCTCTTTCATATGTATAGTAATCAAAGATACGGCATGAGAGTGGCTGTAAGTATTTTTATAGATGTACAGATTCAATTTCAGTAAAAACAAGTCAAAAACCTAGATTGACTGTTCAACAACGTTGCAGCACTTTGTCTTCTTTTTAATTGCTTTTTCAAAATTTTATAAACTTCACTTTTATTACGTATTGTTACTTCATCTAACCCATGAATAATTACAAGACCTAATTTCAATGCATCTTCATATAATCTAATCAAGAAATATTTATTAAAATATTGTAACTAATTAAGCACTGTAACTAATTACGCCATCATTAGTTGATAATAGATCAAATAAATCCTCATTATAAAGTTCTAAGAAACTGACTCTAATTATACACTCCTTTGTTTCCAATAAATGCAATTTATCAAATAGATGACTTAAAGAATATGGTATCATACCAGCAGGTGAATCTTATAAAATAATTATTAAGTTGGTATATACGAAATACACTTAATATACATAATAAATCAACTTGTATTTTATATTATATAAAAGGGTATACATAAATATAAAATTCTACACTTTGCCACTGCAAAGTTAGATCATTATTGATTCCGTTCACAATAAATGTTTTCCCTGTACCAGTTTGATCTTATGCAAATATTGTAAAATTATATGCAGCAAAAACTTACTCCAATAATGGATTAACAACAACATTATCTACATCAATCTAGTAATTAAAAATTGTAATAATGAATTGTAAATTCTTTAACATGTATATACAGGGTGGTTCACCACATTTTGCCATCTAGATTTACGTCATTATTATTATTCATAGCAAACAATGTTTCAGACGAAGTTGAATGGTTTTGAGAGGGGCATATTCTGATGGTATTTTTTTTTTTTGTAGGTGGACGTGTAAAGGAGATATGAAGGTCAATAATGTTTTTTTAAATGGAATCATATATTTTTTATTGCATCAGCTGATGCTCCTTCATATTCTGTACAAAAAAGTATGGGGTTTAATTTAATTATATTTTTAAACTGTATAATATATCCATTTAATGATATACAGGGTGTCTCATTATAATCTTCCCACGCGATTATCTCGCAAAATATTCATTATTCGAAAAAATGTTTAAACGAAACATTTCATGAACTTGTAACATGAATATTAATAGTACTAGTACTCGAGGTCGTTGTGCTAGCTGGAGAATATTGTTGTGACATTCTGTGTTTGTAAACATTAATGTCAACAGCATTCAAACTCGTCCTGTTGAATTTAGAAGATAAGAAACATTTTCTGGATGTGCAGTGAAGAAGAAAACCAAGAAATTGAAATGACCTCGAATGGCATTTCAAGGTCAACATAATGTAAATCAATGAATTTGTCTTAAAGTAAGCTATGTGAAAAAGAATTATGTTTCCATTTAAAAAAACAAAGGTCACCTTCATATCTCGGAAGCGCCTCCACCCAGAAAAAAACAGTGTACACCATTGAATGTCCCCCTTCAGATAGAGCATGTTTCGTTTAAACGGTTTTTTCAAATAATTTTGCGAGACAATGCGTGGAAAGATTATAATGAGACACCCTGTATATTTACAACGACTAAATAGGCGGTATGAAATATGAAATGGACAAAATTATTAGAACCGTATTTTGTTTTGTTATTGGTTAAAATAATGAAATAAAAGAAAATATTTTATTTGAAATATGCATTTTATGAGTCTGTCTTCATAAATTACAGTACTTGCAAACAATTCCACAAATGAAAGTAGACATCTTATGCTTGTATTTACATTGTGTGCATGCATGTATGTGCAAGGTGTTAAGTTTGGTCGAATATCTTGTAAAGGGTTAAAGCTATCCTAAAGAATGTTTCGACATTGTTTGATTTAAGAGGGCACGTTATATGATACAAATGATGTTTCGATAAATGAAATGGTGGGAGCGATTTTGAAAGTAAAACAATTTTTTTAAGTGGTACCCTATATTTTTCTATGTACAATATTGTAGTAGGTGTTGAGATGTTGCATTAGCGTGCACAGAGAACACATGATGTGCACCGACTCTCTTTTGAGGCGGCGCGCTGCAGCCAACATTCCTCTCATACTTGGTCCGGCACGAAGGTAACTATAAAATTATGCATTACCGGGTTGAACGCTACAAATTTCTAAAGTGCTGCATAGTACTTCCGAAGGCCAGTATGAAGGTGTGCTTTGTAGTACGATGTTATAAATAATAAAATTTGCAATGAACTTGAAAGAAAAAAAAATAAAATCATACATTTTGAACAAGTATATAAAAACAAGTATTTTCTACGTAAAATGTAATTTATATTATAAATGCCCAATAAATGAAAGCTAATAACAATTTTTGAATTCTCCTTTTTTGTATGTAACCGTACTTTTACGAAGTACGCATGCGTGTCAAAAATGGGTAACGTCACAACTGACTCTAGTAATAACCAAAGAGTAGATATAACAAGAGGCGACACTAGACAAGGAAACCCACCTCCTAGAGAGAGACACAGAACACAACCAATTTAAATGCCCGAGACAAAAGAATCGGCAGTGCGCATGTGCATACTGTACTAGTATGGCGGTCGAAAAAGAATAGTTTAAACCTGCACATTCACCAGTAGCTTATTTGTAATAAATATTTTGTCATATCTCTGTAACACGTTCATTTGTAATTTCTTGTGATATATAGTTTTTCATTTTCTTACAAGTTATTTCTAATAATCATTTCCGTAATGCATATTCTTCAAATATATTTTATAGAGCAATCATTTTCCTATATTCTTTTCCTTTTCAACTTTTCAACGTCGTACAATTGATGCAAATACCTCAAAAGACAATATTAGTAGTATACAAAAAATTTATTACAAACATATTCTAAATTATTAGAGGTTGACATGAAAGTAGATTTAGTTGATTTAAATTTCCCGCTCGTTTGTACAACCAATTTAAAGGGACGGCGTTTTCGAGAGATCAAAGGTGCCGACAGAGATTGTCGCCTCTGGTCTACTCTGTGGTAATAACTGACTCTCCTAACCAAACACACATAAGGCAGCAAAGGTCGACAGGAACTTCTGCGAGTCACCGCATGAGGGCATTAAACTCACACCTAGTACTTTTTGAGGGTGATAATCACCTATAAACTATTTATACTGAGAATTTATATTGAAGGCAAATCAGTAAACTGTATTAGAAAAAATAAATGGGTAAAATAGATAGAACTATCGATATTGCTGCTTTCTACGATTTACTTGGAGTATTCGGTTGTCAAATCCAATCAATGCTCTTAGTGATTTTGCACGCCATCTCTAGTCATAACAGGAAAATTTTTAATAGAATTAAGAAAATTTGAAAAAGAAAAAATATTAATGAAAATTAAGAATATAAGTTCATAGGAAAATAAAAAATAGTATCTGTATGTATAAAAATAATTCCTAATTATTGCCAAAGATTTCAACATTCAGGGTAACTTTGTTCTCGACCAATGTAAAGCTGTGATATAAATGGAGACTAGTAAACTGAAATTAGCTTTATTTAACTGAGCAAGAACGGAGTATAATATTTAACCTAAAAAGAATATTATATATTTATAAACGTTATAACCTAGATCAGAAATTTCAATCTTATTATTGTGTATTGTTATTAAATTTTTAATACTGACTATAATGTCTCTTATTCGTAGAGGACAAGTAAGCCTTTTTAGAATAAATTTATATTTTATGTTCATTTATTCTTAAAAGATAAATGTTCATTTGCACGTACAGATCTTTTTACTTTACAAAATAATTGTAAAAATAAATAAGTAAATAATAATAATAAAAATGAATGGCCTCATGAATGTAGTTAATTTTATTTCATCAATATTGCTGTAATATCGTAACCTGTATTTATAATAGATTTGTTATTATATTAAAAATTTTGCTAATATTATTACTGTTACTATATATTAACTATATTAATTTGAAATCTTGTCTTAATTTGTTATTTAATATGTTTATGCATTTAATCATTATAGCTTACTTGTTTAACTTTTAGCAATGGGGTACTTTCGCACGTATATGGCATATTTTTGATGCAGCTTGGCAAGATCCATATAAAAGTGCTCCCTGGATAAAACATCATCTCATGGGATTATATAAACCCATATATCATCCATTGAGTAAGGATACTTAATTATAAACATTAATATATATATATATCTTATGAATATTAATATGTTATAAATTATCTTATATTAATATCTTAAAAATTATAAGTTTTCTGAAAAATTGTTAAATAGAAGTAGTCAATGGAGATTAAAGTTATTATACAGAATTAACAATTTTTTGTCAAGGGATCACTTCCTTTTTGGAGTAGCATTTTGAATTTTGCTGAAATACATATATTGTGTAGTCTTTAGTTGTATATAAATGTATCACAAAAGATTTTTAAGAATTTTAAAAACTGCTAATTTTACAACTGTTTGTCTTATAATGATTACTTTTTTTGATAAATTATTTTTTTTCGAACAAACAAACTACAAAATTTAGCTTTTGAGTACTTATAGTAGAAACAAGAATATTTAATAAAGATTATTTCAGTTAAACAGAGTACGTTTTAATACCTTTATTTTGTAATTGTTCTTGATTGTATAACATACTTTGCATTAAAATATAATGATACATAATATTATAATTTAATTATTTTCTTGTAGATGAATGTGGTGATCACGTAATAGTTATAAACAGTAAAGACATTGCATTACGTGGAGATGAGTGGCAAAGACGTGTGTATTTTCATCATACTGGGTATCATGGAGGTGCAACTTGGACATTAGCATGGGAATTACATAGTAAAGATCCTACTATGGTAAGTGATATAAAATGGTTAATTAGTATTTTTTAAACAAAATTATAAGAAGTATTGTATTCTTTTATTTATAGATCGTAAAAAAAGCAGTTTATAGATCAATGCGTGGAAATTTGCAAAGAAGACATATTATGCAAAGACTACATATTTTCCCTAATGAAGATGTACCTGCAGATATGTTAAACAATGTTAGTAATCAAATTAAACAATTAAAACTTGTTCCAGATAGATTACATGAAATTCAACAAGAAGAAAAAGATAAGATTCCATGGCTTATAAAATATCCAGTTGATTACCAACATCAATAAAACAATAACTGTAAATAGACTATTACATTAATTTTAAAAGTTTAATTTATTTCCATTTGAAATGCACACCATTAGTAGTTTTAAGAATAAAATGAATAATACAATATTATTGCATAATAATGTTATTATTTGTATTTACTTATATACATATGAATTAGGACCAAGACCATTATTCACTTGCGATTAATTTCTGTCCTTTAGGTTTCAATTTGTTATCCAGAATTTCTTGTCTTTGTTTTTCTTTTTCTTTTAATAATTTAGCATGTCGTTCAACTGCAAAATCAACTTCATGAACTAGTTGAATAATTCTTCTCTGAAATTCATGTACTTTTTTAGTTTTACTGTTTCATTTTAAATATTGTAAACAAATTTATTCAAACAAATATACCGCATATTCTTGGTGTTTCTGCATACGACGTAATTGCCTTGAACCATAAGGAGTAGGTCTTTTATCTTCAAATGAATAATCTTGTGAATTAAGCAATGGTCCAGCTGTATTAGGATTTGTTACTAAACCTTTCCTGCAATTATAATGATGTGACCTTTTGCATTCAATCTGTAGTGGCTCGTATTAATATTTGGGCATCATAATATATATTTAAATAGTTATTACAAATCTTATTTATCTAATCCTGGTCTGCTTACGGAGGGTAGAAAATCTCAAAACATGAATCACACTGCTTTTTTTAATATTACATTTGGCGCTTTTTTCTTTCAGTGAGAAAAAAATGTAGTAGAATTCTTACAGTTGTCAATAAAGAAATAGAATTGAAAGAACAGTACAATTACAAATACTCTTGAGATTCACTTCTCCTACTTGAGCAAGCCTGGTCTAACTCGTTTATTATATTACCAACCTCATTTACATAGGCTGTAATAGTGGAGAGTAAAAGAATGTAATAATTATTATAAGATTATATTTGTCCAAAACATAAAATTTTACAAGAAATCTTCAATACTAAAAACATAATGTTTTTATTAAATTGTAAATAATTAATTGTTTATTTTTCTTCTTAGTGTTTGTTATATATTTGTTTGTCTATATTAATTATTTATTATATCTGTGTAATAATTTGTAACTATTTTATCATATGAAAAATAATTCTTCATTCATATTCTAATGTTATGTACCTTTAATTTCTATTAATTTTTATTTTTATTCTTTTTATGATTTTATAATGAGAATGGTTTCTTATATACAATCTTACCATTATATATATTTTTACTTAGCCAATGCATACTATTGTAAGCATACTAAATGCACTTTTTTATGTGAAATAACTCCTTTGTTAAGTTAGGAATGCTTAATCCTCATATTTATTATGTTTCATTGATTCCATGAATTTAACATTTTAAGACTAGAACAATGTTTTATAATCAACTTTGGGCCTTTGCCATGACTAAATTCCATAAAAGCATGCACTTCTGCATTTTCAATACTCACAGTTTCTCTAACAGGGAGTAAATTTATAGTATTCGGTCTCAAAATGATAATAATATATCATGCTTTTGCAGATATAGATTTTATGTTATCTTTACAATTATATTTTACCACTATGTTTGCAAATAATATCAAGTAATAAGTACTTAAATATTATGATATTCAAATATTAATTCGAGCTATTACAAATATAATTACGCATGTGTTATAAGATTTAATCTTACGATTGTCTCCATCCTTGATCTAAACACGTAGTGGAAGATGTGTGAAATCTATTGATAGAAGTAATAAAATCTGAAATGTTAATTAATTAGTTCTTCACCAATTTGTTTTACTGTAATAATATCAAGTAATAGTTCTGACAATTTAATTATTGAAGCTTGAATATTGTTTGTCTACTAACATGCACAATGATTAACACGAAATTTTAACATTACTTCATGTAATAACATTTTTTTTTATTTCATAAAAGTTTTAAAAATTATCCACAACAAAATCTCACTGTAATCCTTTACAAGAAACCGATTATTCTTTTTGTTACAGAATATATACAGACATTAATATCATATCACTCATCATTAGTTTACGCAATGAAGCTAACTTCAGTGAATTCCCCACATGATGGTGTTGTTCCACTACCATACCCAGTGATGAGATATGGGACGGTTTTTTTCGCGCATGCGCGGCGATTTTAGTCTCAGTAAAGTACAAGTTTCAATAAAATGGGGTACCTTAATCACCCCCCCATTATTTTTCAAAAATTTTTATAATTTGGTTGTGAAATATGAATGTATAGGTTGGATTTTTGAGGAGCATATGGAAAGGAAGGGTACTAAAATAACTGTAAGCAAAATATATAATATAAAAATAAAATATTTTATTTGGCAGAATCGATAAAAAAATACCAACATTTGCTGCTAGGATAAGGAAAACTGCAAAAACCTTATCAGTATTTATAAAACAAAAATTACATTCATAATATTCAACATAAATAACAAATAAAACTAAAAAACAATTTATAAAATAATTTATAAAATAATACAACAGTGTAAATAAATAATTTATAATGTAATATAATAATTTATAGAATAATTTAAAAATATTACAATTTATATTTGGCACAATGCTTCTCTTAGCATTATACAATAATAAATAACAAAATAATAATAATAAAAGGAACCAAAAGAATATTGCACAAATAATATAAAATAAAATATATAGAAGTGCGCCATCTGGTGACGCCACTAGATAGATACGCTGCGCACGCTCCTGCATTTCTCGCGCATGCGCGAAAAAAACCGTCCCATATCCCATCACTGACCATACCCATTTTCGTACTTAGTACCGACAAAAAGTACTAGGTGTGACTTTAACTCTATATATTCAGTGAACAAAAATATTGATGAAAAATACATGAAAGAATCAATTTTTCTCATTAAACTGATTCATGATAACTTCATTTGATTATGAGATACCAAATAATAATTCAGAAATGAGAACAGTGATCGGTCGTTTAAATTTCGAAAATACAGGTACTCTAAGGACAAGATTTCTAAAGAAACGAAACATCTTTCAATGAAATGATTACAGAAATACGTTTCACACCGGCGAACTGATGATAAATGAAACACAGTAAAATTTCTATACTTTTATATAATACAAAAATTGATCATATCTTTTTCATATTTCAAATTTATGTAAGTACATATAATATTTATCACATTTTTTTCCTGCATTTTCAAATTTACTAACTTCTGTCATCAAATTTTCAAATTTTTACATTACTAAACTTCTAAATTCCTAAATTTAAAATTATCGAATTTCCTAATTCTCAAATTGTTGAATTCCCCAATTCTTAAAAGTTTTTAAACTTTCTGAATCATAAATTTGTAAATTCGACCGTAGTCATGACTACTATAAAGAATATACATAATAAAAAATCACTGTATATATACGTTTGGCGATATAAAAATCGTAAACGCGTATGCGTGATGTCCTTGGTTACAAAACCTGTTCGGACCAATCAGAGTTATCATGCGCAAATCGAATGAAAATTCGTCGTGTGATGCGCATGGTCTCCCGTTGAGCAGAGTATAGGTATTATCTAATTTGCTTTTAGTATTGTTTATTTATTACATTTTTCATGTATTTTTAATGTTTAAGTTTTTATAAACAATTAATAATAAATCATTACGATTTAAAATAAAACAATGTTTACCATTTACTAATTATAATAGATTATTTACAAAATAGAGATTTATTATTTCCCTCACATTAAACTGTAAGACATATTTTTTCTATTTCAAATTTGTGTACAATATTATGTTTTTATAAAAATAAAATAATTTATAATTATTTAATAATTGAAATTACATTTTTATATTAAATAAAAAATGTTGCACCTGTTAATAAAATCATCTTACATTCTTTAGATACTATTCACAGTAATAAAAGTTAGAAACTAGAAATTATTTATTTGTTTTTTATGGAAAAAATATTTTTATCATAAAAACTAATGAACTTTATTTGTAAAGAAGGTGGCAAAGAAGTAACTCTAATGAGTGACAAACTTCAAATCTGTTATTATTTTCGTACAGGCAATCATAGCACGCACGTAGTATGTAGTACATACACGGTGTAAGTTGGATTTAAAAGGTGAAGTGTTTTATTTCTAAAACGTCGGTGAACGTTTAAATGTAAAATGACATCTGTGGACTCAGGAATTGAAACGAGTAATAATTCGGACGATAGTTCAATTGCTCAAAATGAAGATATGTCAGCAGATGAAATTAACACCGTCAGCTCAGCTGTTGCAACAATAAGCACTACTCAAAATGATATACGTGACACTAAACCAGAAAATCTTCGTATTGAAATCGGATCGGATTGGTTGAATTGTTCGCCAGGTGTTCGTTTATCACTTCCATCTTTAGTTTCCATAAATGAAAATTACAAATATCCAGAAGAAATTGAACATTCTACACCTACAAGTAGTTCAGGACTAATAATTCCCTCCTCCAGTGTACGTATCTTTTCTTGTATTGTAACATGTCTTTGATAGTTTTGATGTCTTCAATAATATTTTCAGTCGATAGTATTTTTTTTGTATACTTGTATGTTTTAATTTATTCTTGATCTGTTGTCGAGTAACTTAAAATTTAAGAAAATTTATTGAAACAATAAATACAGTTTTATCTTATGTCAATTCTTGCAAAAATATTATAAAATTTATAGTATATAAACAAATATTTTATTACATAACAAGTAAAATGGAAAGCTGACATGTCGTAAAATTTTGACATATTATAGGTTCCATATAAGTTTATTACACCACCGCCAGAATATGCAGTACTACCAAAAAAAAGTAAGTTAAAATTTTGTAAATTTCAGGATGTATTTATAATTCATGTATATCTTTTTCTTTCAGTATAATTGAACTTTCATAATGATATTTTCTTGTTGCTTTTTATAGGTATTGTTCGTAGAAAAATAAGAGCTGTGCATATGTCACCTCGATATAATCCTGTTCTTTGGAATGGTCCTAGATCTTCTATTACTGAACGCAGAATGAGAGCTGCAGCAGCCACAAATAATACTATTATGATGAAGCAATTGTTAAACAGTGGTGTATCTCCTAATAATCATGATGAACAAGGACGAACTCCTCTTCATCTTGCATCTTGCAGGTAAGTTCAACCAATGATTTGTAATCTGTAGTTACATTTATATTATTTAATGAATAATTTGTAAATTTCATGCAATAAAAATATGTCTGTATAATTGTAACAGATTACAAATATCTTGTATATACTATAAAAGTATAAACATTTATGAATAGTATTTAATATTAGTGTGCTATAATAATACATGTAATAATCTTCATTTGACAGGGGTTACACAGAAATAGTACGTTTATTACTAGAACATGGTGCGGATCCTAATCGTCGAGATTGTGTAGGTAACATTCCATTGCACTTAGCCGCTGTGACCGGTAAAATATCTGTGGTTACACTTTTGTTAAATGCGGGGACAGATCTGTTATCTTTGGATCAGGAATGTTACAATCCATTAAAATTAGCACGGACAAAATTGAAATTGTTACAGAACTGTAAGGGAGGAGATATGCTGAGAATCAGAGAAGAAGTTGAGAATGTAAAAAGTATGTTGTTGGGATATTTACTAAAACAGAGAGTAATCCACGAAAAAATGGATAACTTAAGCACCTTTTGTTCGCGGTTATCTTTAAATAATCCATCTGATCAAATTCAAGATAATGTCAAAGGCTTATTGGCTAATCTAGATGCTCTTTCTATAACACCGTAATTAATCATGTGCATTAACAGTTTATTTTGATCAATATTCATAAATAACAGATGATACAAAAATTGAAGAGGGGGTCAACAGCATGTGTTAAATTTACAATCATATCGTAATAAGTAAATTTTTTTGTAGTTAATCGATACCACACGATTAAAAATCTTTTTTAATAAATATTTGTTAAACAATGATATATTAATTTATTCGTTTAATTATCGTAAAATAACGATAAAGTTGTAATGTACAAAATGAGATAGAATTGTAGTGCAGCCAATTAAGTGGATGCTACATCAATTCATTGAGTTATTTTAAATTAAAGTGTAATTATTATTACATCGGATGCTGTTATTTGCATATCAATAACACACCAAATATTTTTTCTTTTTTTAATTTGAATAGGTTCAATAAATCTTTCTTGTTTACTATTAAATCATTTTTAACAAACGTTTTGCTCGTTTATTACTATTGGCTTGGTATTATATGCCCAAAATGATTCAATAAGGAAACTTTGATTACAAAAACATTTAATGCTAACATTCTTATATGTTAAAAAATAGTTCAATTCGCGGATAACAATGAGTCATAAGTATGTCAAACTCCAGACTGTCATATTTAATTTTAATGTTTGAAGTATTTGGATGTAAGCCATAAGTATTTGAAAAGTTTGGCCTCTAACTTCTGTTTCTCTTCATCTACTCCGAAATCACTATTTTGAATTAGTTCAATTTATATAAATGCATCTTTAATATAAAATTCTTGCATGTAATAACTTTTTAAATACAAATGTTTTCATATGGTGTAGGTTTAAAGAATGATACAAGTTTTGCAAGTTTTGATTAAATGTTTTACTTTATATTAATGTACAAATTGATGTTTTTTTTTTGTTTTATACGATTAATATGTATAATGTTAGATATGTGTGAAAATCGTGAAATAAATTGTCATATGAAATTAAAATTGTCAATGCTTACCTCGTAAATATACGGTTTGCTGAGCTATACGTACATATATTACATATTAGATTCAATAACATTCTCAAAAAAAGGAACAGTATAATACATATATTAAATATGCACAATGTTTTATTTAAATTAATTCCTTCAAGTATATGTATATGAAACAGTTGAAGACATTAATAAATATTTTATATGGAAGGTGAATGCTTTTGAATGCAAATAATATTATTTGATATAAGAAGTTTCTTTGTAGGTGGATGCATAAAGGTTATATAAAGGTTTTTGATGCTTTTTCAAATGAAAAATAGAATTTAAAATTGGAACATTTTATACAAAAATTTGTATTATTTCACAAACCGTACATTTTTTTGCATTGTATCCAAATATTATTTTTCTTTCATCTGTATCTAAGAAGAATATAATTTTGTTTAAAGTACGTCAACGAACGTTATATCTCTTTAAAACATTCACTTGTAATAAAAATTTCTGACCTCAAATTGTGTAGCGTTCAAAATCATCTAACTCTTATGCGAAATATTTTTCTATAGACATTATTAATAGCTTCAAAAATATTCAAGAGGACTGTTTTAAATGGAATACCATGTACAATAAATATAATGCATACGTGTACAAAGTATAATCAGGACATTGTATGTCTTCTATTATTTTGTAATACATTACTGATCAAATAATTGTTAAAATTGGTGTAATATGTAATAGGTGATGTAATATGTCAAATTCATTTTTTAAAATTAAATAGATCAAATTGTACATAACATTTTTTTTTAAGTTCCTTTTTAATTTCTTTTTAAAATATTCTAATTTGTGATATGTAGTTATATTAATTTGTAGTGACAATATTTTAATAAATACAATATTATGGAATGTTCAATTCATTTCTTTCATTTCTGTCTTTGAATGGCCTTGAAGTCATGCACCTTGAATGAATTCATGTAAATACATGCATTCATACGCCATTAAAAAATAATATATAGCATTTCATTTAATAAAGTGAGTTAACTTATATTTTCTCAAAAAATAATGTAAATATAAAAAATTGATATAGGTTTTTTTTTAAATCTTTGCTATATACAAGATAAATATTGGTTTATATTACCACGAACCCACTGCTCATTGGGATTCGATTATTATAATCGTGGATAATATTCTCAATCGGCTGCTGTTATCATAATCCATCGATCACAAAAGATTCCATGTGAAATTAAAAATAATTCGACAGTTAGGATCCAATTTCGAGTATTGTTATCAACTGTGATTGCTACAGTTGAGGGCAAACGATAAGAATCCTTTGCAGAACCGCACTAAAGAAATCTAATCTTCGAAAATTAATTTTAACCTCAGCACGCGAGCAACAATCACAAACAGTTGCAGATTTTTATGTTGTTTCTAAAAGCAATTGCTTACAAGAGATTTAGCATGTACGTATAAAAATGTAATTTTGTATTAAGTATATAATATTGTGACAAATATGTATTAGGCAAATATTATAATTGTTTATAATAATTTGAATTCAATAATGGAAACTTTTCATCCACTGTTTATTGTTATCAGTCAGTTATTATTGCAAAAAATGACAAGTCTAAACGTAATCATAATGTGTGGATTTTATTGTGGTATATATTCGACAAGTAAATAGAAACAGAACTTAATATTAACATATGCCTTTTATTTACCTAATATCATCTGTTATTATATTTAACATATATTTACTACAAACTGAAGTTAGTATTTGTCTCTATTTTTAATAACTTTTGTACTCTCTATGAAATTAAATCTATAAATTTTATGCACCGACTGATATCAGTACCATGTTTTATAAATGACATCGAAAAAATTATTCAAATTAGGTGGATTTTAATCGAAATTGACTTTTGCATGTCATACCACAACTTTTCGATGTGATTTAAATTTGGTGATTGAGTCAACCATTTCATAGCATTAACGTTATTATCGTCTTATAAAAATTACTTCGTTTTGCGAGTAGTATTTTGGATCATTGTTTCCTTAAAGTATCTTATTTTTACCGCAATTGTTAGCCGCATATGATATTAATATATTTATTTATTTTTGTTTAAATATAAAACGGAATACCTATGACATAAGGTGTCAAAATAAGCAAAAAGAGTCTTAAGAAATACAAGCCTAAAAATCATTACTTTTAGAGTTAATAGATTTTTTCTATAGACAGGAATTTTTGCAAGTAAATTGGACCAGCTATTTTGTCAAATCGATTGATATGTGTATAATACTTTCATTTTCTGAAACAAACACGGCTTGATTTCCAGGATCTTTTACTTTCTTATGTAGGTAACAAGTGTGATTTAAACAAGATGGTGCTAATTGCACTAAGAATGTGAAAGAATATTTTAGCACTGAATTTCAGGAAAAGTGGATTGGATATGGTGGACCTGTGTAATGGTCACCTCGTTCGCCTGAGTTGAATTCATTGTGTACATAAAGATAAAAAATATTAAAATCTATGGTAAGCTTATGGCTTCGTTTAATAAATTGAAACAGTGTATTCAACATGTACTAGGCCAGGTAATAGACCATTCTAATTGATGTTTACCAAAATGTAATTGCCTAAAAAATCATAAAGCTTGTTATCCGAAGATTGTACGCACTGAAGGGTTCCGTCTTGAAGAAATGCAAGAAAAATCTAATTTAGGATATCTATTTCCATAATACGAAAGTATCAATTCTACATTATTCGTATTCTGTGGTTCTTCTCATATATATGTATATTTACAGAAACATAAATTAATTTTTGACTAAAAATATGGAAAAAGGCGTTGTTTACGTACGTTTTTAATAACATAATAATGAAATTCATTGACTAATTACTGCCTATTCATACATTGTACGAATTTACATGTCATCATAATATGGCTTTCAATCATATGATGATAACCAGAGAAAGAAAACTGGAAATGGAAGTGGGTAGAATGCTAGAGGGAAAAATTAATTTAAAAACATGCTGATATAGTAGATTATACGAATCTATTCTGTAAATACGTATACTTTGTAAATGTAATTAGTGTACATGATGGTGAAATAAATATACAACTTTTCTATTAAAATGGAATTTCATAAAACAAATTTAATTTAATTTAACGATATCTGAGTTTGTTATTTTAACTTTAGATTACTAAATTAGCCGTTTAACCGGCTGCTTAATGAATACCGTTAATCACCCAAACTTCCATCGTTATCATTATCTTCATTTTTGTCAAAAACGGACTTGACCCACTTTTAAAATAAACGGCTAATTCATTGGTTCATTATTATTATCTATAGAAAAGAATATGATCTAAGTGCACTTTAACTAATTTCATTATTATAATTTACAAATTTTAATTATTAATATTACCCTTATTTTCACCAATTTTTTCCATTATTTCATTTATAGTTAGATCTACATTATCTACGTTTTTATTTCCTACATTGTTGGCATTTACTATTATAACAAATAATAGATAAATATATAAGTTACATGACGATGAGGTGCATAAAAATTGTAGGAGTAAACATACCTTCATCCACATTCTAATTAGTCGGGTTCCTGACACGGATTGGTCTTCTTCAACATTATCGAAAGTAATATTCAATTATTTCTCTCCATTCTTACTCTTTAAGCAGCATTTAACATAGATATACATTTTGTTTTCTAATTTGTTTAAATTTTCACATTTGAGACGTAGGGTCGGTCAGACTTGTGCATCATTTCATATCATTTTTTGACTCAAGTTTTGACTAAACCGGAAATATTTATGAGTAAGCAATAATTATTTATTCTAATAAAGAAATAAAATAAATAATTTATTCGAATTAAAATAATGAATAATTAAGAATTCGACAAGGTATTTGCTAATAACACATAAAATCAAATTTTATTTTAATTTTATTATCTTAAGTAACAATGCTTATAAATTACAAAGTATTTCGTACTTCTAAATATTTTGATATCGTTCGAAATATTTGTTTTTAGATTTATGAATAGTTTTATTAATTATTATTTTTTTTTCAAATATTTTAATTTTATTTAAAATTCATGTTAGAAAATTATTTGAAAATAATGTTCAACTATGAGTTCGATGAATGTTTTGATGTCTCAGTTATTTCGCAAAATTCTTTAGAAAATGTTTCCTATATTTTTCTCATTTAAATTTATTACAATTCGTATCTGTCCGCTTACATTCCAATATATGTTCGTATTTATTAACCAACTTCACTTACGTATTAAAGAAATGTGTAAGTATTTGAACGATATAAAGTGGTTCTTAGTTATTAATTTAGTTTACTTACCAGTCTTTCTTCTTCAGTTTTTCTCGAAATTAGACACACATTTTCCACTATTTTTATTACTTTCCACATTTCTTTGCCAAGAGAATGGACCCGTAGTGTTAATTTAATTGAAAACGGATTATTTTTTTGACGTTTTGTTTAATTAAGATAAAATAAAGATAAACTATCGCAGTTTAACTATCTTCAGTGTATAATGAGAAAATGAATAATGTATCTATAAAACTAGGTTATTGGATCAAGAAACTTTTTATTAAACTGTTATTAAAAGGACAATTCAAAATTCGTTTATGAATATTTAAATTTTAACACTCAGTTTTAAAAAATCACGGATACACCTGTGAACCTTTGGTATTTGTGGATTTCTTGCGGCATACCGGTTGAAGATCGCAATGTAAAAATTAAATGAGGACTATGCTAAAGGGTATAGCCGGATAAGAGGGTCAGAATTGCCTTGAGACCAAATGGTCAAGGACCATATTAGTTAATAGATCGCTCAAAGAAAATCATTTTTGCCAAATATCAAGCCGTTAGCCCTACTTGAAGGGTAGTTACAGAGCGAAACGCAATTTATAGTTTAAGATTTATATCTTTTGTTGTACCGTACAGAAAATTTTGAAAAAAAAAAAAACGATCAGGGATATTCTGCTCTATGGCGTACGTATTTGTGAATTTTTTCAGAATATTCAATGGCAAAATGAATTTTTAAAAAATTATAAAAGCTTAAAAATATTTTTTTTAATAGAAATAATGAAATGACTATGTTTATATACTTACAGTAGAAGTGCCTTGTCATGATTATTAATCTCTACTTTTGTCAAATTTTTTGAAGTGGAGCAAGACAGTTGCAAAAATCAAAAACCAATATCTGGTTATATTATTATCTTAATTTTTCACGTAACCATGTTTATATTTTTATAGTTCTGTATCTTGTTAAAATTATTAATATACAATTTTTCACATTTTTTATAGAAGTGTATCGTATATGTAATAAAAAAATGGTTAATTGATATTTTCTAACTTTTCATTCGCAGAGGAGTAGCATATACGGGTATATCATATTTTTACTTCATCAAATGATCATTATATGCAGGCTCAAAAGTTTGACATGTATTAAAGAAGTTAATATTTGAATGTAACTCTAATAAAAGTTCCGAATGGAAAGAAAACGAGGGTTCTGGACATCGTTTTTGACCGTTCAGACCATCAAGTCAAAGAATCAGATTTGGACAGATCTTCGGGTGTTCAACATCAAAAAGAAAATAAAAAGTTAAAGTTATTTATGAATAATCGTTCACACGTTTTCATTTGCGTTCTTTATCCGTGGTTATTTCATTAGGCAATTAGTGAACAGTGGCGGCAGAATATTACAGTTATAAATGCTAATTAAAAGTGACAGTGAAGTGAAGTGACTTCAATGACCGGGCTATAACGATTATATTGCCCCGGCGCAAAGGTGCTTGTTCACGATCACGCTCAGCTGTCAGGCTCGAAGCTGTCGCTTTCGCGTCTGGGTGCTTGCATTTTCGCGCGCTAATTAGTCCGTGTTTTTGCTTAATAATTTAAAAACGAAGCTTCAAATCCCATTTTTGTAAAGGGAAAAGTTGTTCAGAATCACATCCACGGTCTACAACCCCTTTTCGGGACCTACACTAGTTGTGAGACACCCTGTATATCTGTGTAAGAGATTGTTTCACTTTATTTTCTACTCCCGTAAATGATAATTTTATAGTTTATTTTTTAAATAACTTTGTGACGTACTGAAGATGCGAGTCATTGTAGTTTATATATCGGTGGATTTTAATATCTTATACAATTGTCAACTATGTTCAACAATTTTCAAGGACTGAAATAATTGGTTCGATGTTAAGCAACTAATGGGACGATGCTGATGCTTTTATATAAAGAAATTTATTCATCACCTATAATTACTACTATACTAAATAACTTATCATTATTCTCAGAAACATTAACAATTTTTCCGTTCAGACATAACGGAATAACAAAAATTAATATTATACATATACCTGTATGTCGATTTTATCGATAACAAATAATTTGTTACTCTGAGCATCAATACTATAACCTTTATTCGAACAGCTTTACGAGGAATCAGCGCCTTTTTTACCATTGATTTCTAACTTTTCTTTGCATTATATTTAAAGAAATAGAAATGAAAATTACAAACTCGTTATAGGTAGCTTATAGAATGGTAACTATGTAAAATTGTTAAAAAATATTCTATAGTTTGATCATTTTTACATGAAACATTCTTGCTAGTCACACTTTTACAAAGTTTTATTGATTAGTAAAGGCATTGACAGAACTTCATTAGTTTTTATCAATTCCTTTAGATTGTTCTTATACGTAATAATAAGGTTTGCATTTTTTAAATATAATCAAATTATTAAATTTTACGGTTCGAACATTTCAAATCTGCAACAATTTGAGTTAAATATTAAAAAAAATATGACTAGCAAGAATTAAATGGAATTCTGAAAAATTATTGTAATTATCATTATTAAATAGAAAAATAATTTTGCATTACAAGCATGTCACTGAAACATTTCAATTAATTAACCTTTATCAAAGGCGAGTTAATGCATTCACAAACTTACAAGAAGAATACAAGAGCTTCGGGTCGCCGATTTAATGGAAACTTTGTACACACAGATAATTCGTCCTTCTGTTCGCAAATATATACTATTATAGGGGCAAATACTCTATAATTTGTAGGACATTTCTGATACAAATTTCATGATTACAATAAATACTATTTCATTTGAAAGCATTATCAAATGCCGTGGTAATGTAGTATTTACGATCCAGATTTATACGGCATCAGCGAGAGTTCAAATCCTTGTTGTTAAAGTTGTATCCTGTTTTTATTAATTTACTTATTTATCCATTCCACTTAATGATATTTCGCACGTAAAAATGTATATAGAATTTTTAATTAATTGGCTTCATTTATTAACAATAAAATAATGAAAAACAATATTAATGTCTTTTGGGGGTGACTTTTGTTAGGTTAGAAAAAGAAACGATTTTTGGTGCAATTATATTTTACTCATCTTAAATCTGTAACAATTATATAAGTAAGTCAAGAATGTATAATGTAAAAATTCAATATTAATATTCATAAATATAATTTTTGGCCGATAAAAAATGTTAATACAATGTTAAATCTCCGTTAACTGAGCTTGGAAAAAATGTAAAAATGTAGTAAAGCCGTAGAAAGTATATCATACAATAAATATAAAAATATTATACTTATTGTTAATTACAACAGTAATATCTTTCGTAAAAACAGGAAGAATGTAATGTGCAAAAAGATTTCATACGTGGAATAAGCGAACATTTACTTCTCTGTATTTCTGTTGGAAAACATGTGTATTCAATTTACGTTTTGGAATATAATTTATATTTATTGTACGACATATATTTGATTTGTTTATTTATATTTTTTGTTTTTATTTTCAGACTCGATTCAGGGAAGTGTAATACGTTATCAGTATTGTTTATCAGGTTTAATTTATGATCAATTAATATCACTTCTCATTATTTCGTATATTACTTTTCATATATGTATAATAAATGAAACATTTGTATTAGTAACTGTAACAAATAGGGTTGAGGCTTGTTATTGTTAAAAAATAAACTCATTTTATTTAAAATTTAATTTACATTTTTATGTGCGAAACCTAATTATTTAAAAACAATCAATAAATAAGTATCTGCCTCTATCACGATATACATATGTATATTTGTAATCAAAAGAACGAACTCACCGAGTGTAGTTTTGACTATATCAGAGACTTGAAGGTGACACTCTCCTTGTCAGTTTTTGGAAAATACATCGCATAATAAACGTTTCAAAAATTGAAAATTCTCTCTATAGTTTCTTATACAATTGCCTCAAATGAACTATGCTCTGTAATAAGTATCTAAGATTTTTCAAAAGCAAAGAAAATATATTTAAACAATTTTATTACATAACTGAACAGTCGGAATCCACCATCCTGCGAGCTATTTTTTTTTCAAATATTTAAAACATTTCACTGGAAAATGATCAGTGATATAGACAAAAAGCAGGATAAGAGGATTATTAAATTACAACAAAACACAAGAGTACAATTGATGTTTTCAATCAAATGGTTAATTAATATTATTTTTCTTCTTAGACGCACTAAGGAGTTCCTGTCCCCTTCCTTCAAATTGAAAAGAAAACTGTTAATATACATAATACAGAAAAAAGATAAAAAAATAATTTTATAAATTTTTCAAAAATCTTTTTCCAATTAAAATGCACTTTTTTTTATTGATGTTATATCGTGTCTTCAATATCTATAATATTTATAAATGAATTATTTAAAATGAACTACTTAGGAAATAATGTAAGTGTTCTGTAAAAAGAACAGAAAATTAGATGTTATTTTTTAAATCAATTTTTATAATTATCTTGCGAATTTTATGGAGTTTGGTATTAAAAGTATTTTTATTCGTTAAACTCGAACCTCTCCAAAATTAAATCCTGAGAACACCATTAATGCCCAATATGTCGATGGTTGTATGTTTATTTTATGAATACAGTAGAGTGTAGTCAAGTGTCTGAATTGTACACCAATTACGGGGGCATATACTCAGAAAACTCAAAATTCCTTGTTTTTTTATTCTTATATGCTAACAATAAAATAGAAGTTTTGATACGACACTGGACGGTAGATGCTTAACACGAGAAGTACGAGAAAATACATATATTTCTTTTCACTTCCATAGAAAATTTTATAAAATTATAGATATAACAACGGATATATTATGTACTATGAACTAATTAAAGACATAAAGTGCAATCCAAAGACTTGTCAACAAAAAAAATGAGCTCCATCTACTAAAAAAACATGCCACATATACCTTCCAAAAATAGTAAAAACGAAAAAAATAAGGTGAGTTGTAACTTTCTTCCGGAATGGAAAATGTCTGAAAATTTCGGACAACATGATTGAAAGGTCTATTCATAAATTAATCATTTAGAAACTCATATCGAGTATTATTTTTAAGGATTATTGCACATTAATATTTAATAAAAACCAAAAATAATTAAGGACAAAGATTTCACTTGCACTGATTCAACTGATATTATAAACTACTTTATACTTTATTGTTTATATTTTTATTGTTATTTTATTGTTATATTCTTCATTCCTTTGGATATACATATAAGAATTCTATATATGTATGTATATTCTATATACATAGAATCATGCTGTAAAGGAACTACTTCGTTTTCAAAATTCGCGTTCTTTTAACATCTCTTCTTGCGATAATTGTAGAATGAAAATATTTTCGACGATCACTATAAACTAGGTAATCTAAATTAGTTTCAAGTATTCAGACTAAATAAAACATTTAATACTGAATATACACCCCAAAAAATAAGTTATAAATATAATTCGAGTATTTTTGAAAATTTATTTTAAAAGTAAACCATCTCCTTTGTCAAAATCGCATATTGATACTTACATGGTTGAATGAATTCCGACTGTCCGTTCACGTTATATAAACAGACATTATGTTACACAATTAATAAACAGACATTTAACAGTCATTATGTTAAATTATGTACATAAATTGACTGTATTTTCTTTACTGAAACAAACGCCAAAGAAATGATTGTTCAAGAATAAAAAAGTACTATAAATCAATTTCAGTCACCGTTCACCTTTTTTAAAGACATGTACGCTTTCTTTCTTACAGGAAAATATAATTTACAAACCTAACTTATAATGTACAATGTATATAATTGTGGCATTTTCGATTTACTAAAGATTTCAATTTATTAGAATACGCAAGATGGACCTTCATCTTCGTTCACCTTAATTATCTCCCTTTATATACAAATATAGTAAAAATATATTCACAAAAGTTACATGGTGTTGACGAGGCCGTAACATAGCAGTAATAATTTGTTTGCAAAAGGAGGACCTTCAGGTATTCTAAAGTTATAAATAATAATAGATAATTGAAGAGATCGAAGTTGATGACCCAACTTGTACATGAATATTTATCAGGATAGCTGACATTTTGTAATGCAAATATAAAATAGAATTCATTTGGCACGAAACCAAGGAGAAAAACAGAAACTGAAACTCCGGAAAATTGATCTTAAATACTCTACTTGTTTCTTAATCATCTCTACACATTCCTTGGCACAGATTTACAGTGACTTAATTACAAACAATAAAATTTATACAGATCATGTACTTATCACATATGCACGAACGTTTAACGTTTCTCTTTTCAATGTTTTTAATAGAATTAAATTATCAATCATTTTTTTTAACTCTGAACGCAAGATCTGTTAGATTGTTACACATTAAATAGCCAATTTCGAAACATAAAATGATTGATACGATACGATAACGTAAACGTATTATACAAGATTTCGTAACTTATGTTAATTTGAAGCTTAATGAAAGTGGTTGTTTGTCAATTATAACAAACAGTTTCTTATTCCTTCTAATTTGAGAAGGAGTGGCAGTTTGTTATTCTGCTAATTTAGTACAACATTTAAAAAGAATATAGTGAATGTATAATATAATATGTCATTATTTTGACAACGATAAATTATAAGAGATAAATTGCAAAGTGAAGCACAGTAACTTTAGAAAATAAATTGTAGCCGTTGAAAATTCTGTAGGTTGGCTATTTTATATGCAACAGTCTATCAAATTTTTTTTTCAATTCTTATTTTTAATATGATACACGAAAAATTTCTCCTGAATTCTACACTTAAATTTATTAAAAATTTAATCAATTACGAGCTCGTGATCAGATATATCATCGATCATTCCCAAACCATTTTGACGAGTTTGATATGTACGGACAAAATACACAGTAATTTGTACCGAAACATTGACTCTTTTTAATCATAAATCTCACCTTCTTAAAGATACAAGATTTGAGTGCTATTGCAATTAACCCTTTTCAGTAATTTCGTGTCTACTTTTTACAACGTCAACAAACATTTTTAATAAAATGTTAAATATCTGAATGAAAACGTAATCGTAAAGAAATAAAAGTAATGGGGATAGCAAATAATATGTAGACATCACATAAGTGGTTACAAGAAATTCGGGATAAATGTAATATTGAAAAGTTAAATATTATTATAGCAGATTCGCAAAAAAGTTGGACGTCTATATAATTTTATTTTCTAAGTTTCATTACCATTGTATCATTAAAATTGTTTAAAAAATTGCATATATAGACACCAAAGCGTATTAAATTAAATTTCTTAAACTTTATAACAGTACAAATCAAAAGTGTAAAACCTTAAAATAAAATATGGAATTAATATCATTTTTACATCATTATAATATTATTTTAAATTAGATGGTTTGAAACGATTTTTAACGTTAGGTATGGTGAGAAAAATGTGATTCGGCAAACATATAAGAAATAATTTTTATATAAAAGTGGATTCAATTACATTTTAGCTTTGGTGTTCACATACGGGGCAATTAATAGCAAGTTAACGCATAATACATATGATAAATTAAATTCTTTTGTCAATATTAATATTAGTACATTATTTATGTACATGTATTGGAGTTCAACAATGAATATCTTTTGACTATCTGCGGCTAACGTAGTGAATTCTGAAAAGGATTAAATCAATACCACAGCGTCGACATTTGGATCAAGCAATTAATAAAATACATATACTGTATCAATGATATATATTAATTTCTTTAAATTCTTATATCGTTTTGTTAACTAATGGTTACTCAAACTATGTATAATTACATTAATTTTGGTAAATAATTTGGGAGAAAATGCACTTAACCCTCAGTATTCAACTAGCATTGGCGACTAATTTTCATTAAATACGATTGGTTTTATGTTAACCCTTTCGCTACGGCGGTCCTCACCGCGGAGTGCATTGCATTTTGTCTTAAAAATAGTTTTGTTGCGAATTTCCTCTGTGTACTCCTGCGATTTGTCCTGAAGCGAAAATCCATCCTTCAATATAAATTTACTGCAGTTTTATCACGTATAGTTTTCGTTCCTATCTTCTACCGCATCCAAATTACGACTAACTATTATTATACATTTGAGTCCCAGAGGCCAATGACAAAACAATTTAAAAAAAAACATTGCAACGACGTTGCAATTGTTTTGCGAAAAGAGAAAAGCGAGTCGATAGCATTTGGCTTGATTTTTGTCGAGTTTAGTCGTTTTGTGGGGGGTGACTATAGTCACCCGTAGTAGCGAAAGGGTTAAAAAAGAAAGTTCAGTAGAATGTTTATGCAAGCAATTAGGGTTAGAAAGTAGAAGAAATTAAATGGTAAACAATGTTAGAAACGAAAATTAATTTTTTATTAATAAACAAAGAAAGTAGAAAATACAATCCAATTTTTATTTTAACTGCAAACGATGATTTTAATTTATGCGAAAATCCGTAAACCAATTGTAATAAAATAAGGGTTAAGTGTGTACAATCCGATAATTACACTAGTAAGCTTAACAATCATACTTATTAATGAATACAAAGCCTGTGAAATATTTCGAAGTTAGACTATTGTGCGTCGTACAGGAAACAGCCCAAAAAGGTATGGCTTAAACTAACAAATGTAATTAAGAATCATTAGTTAACCAACGCTACCGAACGGTATTATACAGAGTGACTCAGCGATAGTATTTGAATTAAAATTATGCAATTTCAGGACGTATGCATTATTAAAGAAAGTATATACATATATTAAGAAGTTGCATTGTGGATATTAATTTCATTAACTGAGAATTCTCAATAAAAAATTTTCAAATTTTTACAAATCGCAAAATAATTACTTACTATTTACATATGTAATCAATTTAAATCTATTCTGTATTTTGTTCAAAATATACAATATGATTATTCAGAATCATTATACGCTTAAAAAGAATGAAATAAAAAAACGAATCACAAATGTGAATCACATCGTATTTAGCTACCTTAGTAATCATACTACTTATTGTTTTTTTTCATCGATAAATTCGAAGATAAGGACACAATTCTCAGCTTTATTTTTTCAAATATCAAGAAAATCAACAAAATACACTTAATTCTTCATTCATTAGTCATTATTAATAATCAAAAGAATGCAACTAATTTGAAACAAATTAATAAAGCCAATACGGAATGCGATTGTAAATATAGCAATGCAATCGTTTCTAATATTTATTTACAAAATTTCTAATATTTTACAAATCAAACTTTTGCAGACTTTCTTCTCCTTTAATTGCGACGCAGATAACTGACCAATATAACTGCAAATTTTGCGATCGAATCACTCTGTGCGGATCGTGAAATTCTATGAAACGCTGCGTTCGTATAAATTATGGCTACGCTGATCTCACAATGTGTAATTACACATACTCGTGGAATGATTTCTAATTTAGATTTACAGTCTAGAATGTACACCTATCACGATTCTCAACTAAATCGTATCGATCGCGATTGAGAATGTGTATATCTAAATACAGTATTGTCACCAGGACCATGCTACCATATGCATATATCATTGAACTTTAGGTTCTAGAATTGTACCATTTGATTCCATAGCTAAGTCCTTACGAAGCTAACCGCTAATTTGTATCATTGCGACATCACTGTCGCCATAGACGGAAATATTTCAGCTTGAAGAGGTCCATAGTCTACCAGTTCTCCATCAACTGTTATGTGGCCGTTCACGCCTTCTTCTGGTTCTATTCGAAATGCCCTCACCGGAATCATGTCGATGCCAGACCGTGTTAGATGGGTTCCATTACTTAAGCCCAACAGGAACTAGCACACATAACAAATAATGTTTAATAATCTGGGATCAAGAACTGTAACAAATCTGCTTTACTTGTAACTTATTATAATTAGTGTTAAACTGCGCGTGGCATGATAAGATATATCCTTCTGGAAAAAAAAGGTAGATAATAAATTTTATTAATTTTTATATACGTGTTGTCGAAGGTTAATCCTTTGCTATACTTTGATGTCCAACACGTGACGCATTCACAGTTTAAATATAATAAACCTTATTCGAATTTTTATGCGTTTCGACTTGAAATTTAAGTCACATTATAATTTGCATAGTCAAGGATAGATGAACACAAAATTGACATAACATTCCAATTTTCTTTATTTGTTTTAATATTCTAGCAGCGAATAGTTAGTTCTGATTGATGCATCTGACAAATATATCACATGACAATGAGTTAATAATATAAATACTCTACGTATAGATTCTTTAATTCTATACCTAAAACATTTTAGTCTAATTTAATCACACAGATTATTATACTTTCCTCTATACGCTAAAACTAGCGGTAAAGTAAAATTTATTCTATTATTATTTACCCTATCATCAATTATTCCATTATGAGTGAAAAAGTTACAAACATTATAAGGACATATTTTGTATAGATCTTTCATTGGTTGCGAAGTCTAAAATTGTGTTAAAATTTGAAATTGCTGTATCTAAAAAATTTTTTAATATACGAATGACTAAATTTCAAAATTTGAAAACTTGAAAAATTTATGATCTTCTACTTTGAATAATGACAATTATGTATATGTATGTCGCAGAAGTTCTGCATTTTTAAAAAATACTTACTGAATTTTACGTCTCTTCACTGGTATTATATACATTAAAGTTTTCTGACTTTAACGATAGTCTTTTTGACGATTTGATGAAGTAATTCAACTCTTTGCGATTTATATGTCGTTTTAATATTTCTACGAATATACGCAAGATTATGTATGTATATCTTAGAATTCTAAAGTTGCGATTACATTACAAAAGTATAATAGAAAAGTTTGTTTAAAAATGGGAAACAAAATGTTATACTAATATAATATAGTATTGTATAATAATATATTACATATATTATATGATACTATGTTAATTTCTCTGTGTTATGTAGAAAATTATATATTACTTATGTTTGGTAAAAATAAAGAAAATCATTATGAAAAGTTTGATATAGATATTGCTAGTTGATTGATTTTATTATAAAACAATTGTCAAGTTCAATATTTAACGCCATTATTAATTCATTGAGGATCGCCACTTTCTGCTTTAGTCAAGGCCACCCTGGTTCTACAACGACCAACAAAAATCTTCTATTTGTAAAAAATGTGTGTTTTCTCACTTTTTAAATATAAATAAGTGAACAGATCATCTCAAATCGTGTGCGTATGTATATGTTTGTTGTTCATATATTTTAGAAAGCATAGTAAAAGTTAATGCATACAAAATTATGAAAAAGAGTACAATTGATCTTCCATGCGTTTTTACTAGTATTTGTTGTAGTGATTTGAAAACTAGAGGTTTCTTTATTGAAAAAAGCATTGTATTTACTGTAAATGCAACCAAAAAAACGAAAGATATTGTAAATTAACCAATGATATTCTGAACATGCTTCTTTGTACAACTTTCCGAGCTTATTGGTCGACATTGATTGTACATCAATTCAGACATAAGTTTGCTTGTAATTCATAACAGAAGCTTTCAATGTGAGTTAGTGTAATAATTTTTTATATTGTGAAATAAATACATATCTATAATAGCTTAGATTGCCAATTCATCACGAGAAAAATGCATTTAAAGTGACATGGGATGTATTAAGTATCCCATATCACGTACTGTGTACAGTCACTCATAGTTGGAACCGTACACCATTTAGCAAATATCTATAAAGATCATTTATTCAAAATTAGAAAATCGATTAACATTAACAACTTCTCGAATAGTAACATAAATGTAAAATTTTGAGCATGAAACACATTTCTTACACATCATTACAATTATTCATTCTGTTTAAAATATTTGACAAAATTTAACTTCTTTTTTTACTAGGGATGGGTTTCTTGAAGCGTCGAAATCGCAAAATATAAGAAAGTTTCGTGATTCGAAAATCTCGTAACCCAGATAAGGAAACGTATAAAATCGATGAATAAAGAATCGTTTGTAGCGTACCTTGAGAATATTTGATTCATGTATTATAATATCCCGAATATTCGGTGTGTGACGCTTTGCAAATACTCAGTGATAATTTTGTTTTTGAGGATGGCTGCAAATTGACCCTCAATCGTGATCATAGATCCGCATAGTGAATTTTGAGTTTTGAGAGTTTCGAAATTCTATAAAGCTTCGGATTCCAGTTTAGGGAATTTAAATATTCGGTTCAGACACATTCCTGATGTTTACAAAATAGGACATACATGGATTGCTATAAAGTGTACAACAAAGTTGTCACATTCATACAGTTAAATTTTTAGCAAAAATTAAGAAGCTAAATGCATTGTATGATTTTCACTGCGGGTAATTGTATTAGAGTTACTTATACTTTAACGACTGCGGTGTGGTTACAAACGTCTCGGACTTCAAATCTCTTGACCCAGGTTCACATCTAGTTGTATAACAAACTACGCATAAAATAACTATGTTCCATAGTTGCAACATTTCATATTATTAGTTGTCAAAAAAAAAAGATTTCTCCCAACTGGAAGCGAATTCGGGTCAAAAGGTTTGTAGCCACGTTCGTGGCTAGTGGTTATTGATTAATTAACTCTAATACTTATATACTAGCGGACCCGAAACTTTTAAATTTAAAATACTTTTTTATAGATAGTTGGTCACCTAATGCTAAACTTACAGATATGTTTACTTCACATGTAGGAATATCATCGCATCAAATTTCATTAATATCTATGATGGCCAGATCGAAAGCTCTTCTTGTCAGACAATAATTGCTGTATATAAATTAAGCAATTAAACCTTCTTAATTGTATGCGTCATATTCTGTGTCATATTTTTCCTCTAATTTAAAAACTAGTTAAATTTTTAGCTGTATTCGTTTTCCAAAACTTTGGTTTGAAGAGTAGCTCTAGGTGGCTTGACAGACAGATGATCTTGAATGGGTTAATAATGTGATGCGAAACGTTGCGACAACTTATAAAAATTTGTTACGAATTTGTTATTATGATACAAAAAGGAATAATTTTATAATAAATTATAAAAATATGTTGTGCAATACACCTACTCTCTGATTTACACTACAAGTAGGTTCCTTTGAAAACCGTGAAAATCGAAATAATCCTCCATTAAACCAGTACATATAGTGCAAATAAAATCGGGTTTGGTCTCATTTTAATAAGAAAAATACCAAGAATCTATTGATAAAAGTTTCATAGCAAAAAAATCGCAAATACGAAAGTTCAAGTCAAAATGTTCACTTTTACCAGTCTTTTTTTAAATCCATTATTTCAAAAGACGCGTAAAAGCGAAATCGTGTAAGTAAATCGGAAAATAGATGTAATTTATTTTTCTCATCTGTTATGTAGTGTAGATACAACTTAAGATACGTTTTTCTTTTGTTAACATCACACATATTCTTAGAAGAGATAAAAGGTCCGTGTTAATTGATCTGACAGAAACATTTGATACTTTAGATGATTAAAAGAACAGTGGATTACGTGTCAACCGTAATCTGCACTAAACAAACGAGTACTGACTTTCGCTCTTGATGTCACTCGGGGCGGCATAACAACAATATCATTAATGCGATAATGCTATGCTAATACGATTCGTGCACACAAGGTGAATTGTGGTACTAATCCGCAACGACATATAAAATTGAATTACGATTTTGAGATGTGATGTCTTTAATCCTGTGGAATTTTTTCTGAAATATACTATGTTTGTCATTAAATGAATTATTTATTAAATGCACTAAATATGTATTTTTTAATCTCCATATTTTCAAACTTATATATTCTACAATTTCTATATTTCCCAAATCTTCATTTTTTTAAAACTTCTCTATTCTCTGATTTCTATATTCCTAAATATCTACATATTATAATCTACCAATTTTTGTATTCCCCTGAGACTAAATGCAAGAATAAATAACGATACAAAAAATGATATTAAAAAAAGTATTGTTGGTTAATGCAATAAAGTAAACGAAATAAACAGACAAACGGTGGAAAAATATAAAGTGCGAAAAAAATTAGAAGGCAAAATATGTAAAACAAAATTGGCAATAAAAGAAAAGAATTGAGAAAGCAAATATACATATGTATATTACAAAGTTATTTTTAAAAAAATGTTTTAAAATATCAAAATTTTCGTAGGATTCACTGTTCCGAATTGCACCTTTCTGGTAACTCGGAATAATATCAGCTCAGTACTTATGACCACTCAGTCAGAACCCAAATCGTGTCTAGGCACAAGTAGACCTTCGTTACTACGCCACCCTAAATCAAAAGATCTTTCTCAAGCTATTCGAAATTGTTATTGGCCATATAGTGGATATGTCATGGGTTCGGAAAAACTTCTTTACAATAAACTAAAACGTTTTAGAAAAGAAACAACCCTCTTAAAGAAATCTGGACGCCAGTTCCAAACTACGCATCATTTGTGCAATATTAAATAGATATTTTACGATTTGTCAATAACGTCTCCACAACTCGTATTTCTAAACTATTGTCAGCAGCCTTGCTAACAAACCACAACGCACGCCATTCATTTAAAGTTAACATATCCTTGCTTAAAGAAGTTTCTTTCCCATGTCTTGAACTGTGCACTCCGTGATGTGTACAGTGTCTACGAAATTCATGTCAACCCGGCTGGCAGATGCACTTGTGTTCAACCATTCAGCAGCCTCGCAGAGAGTCCCAATGCTGAGACATATAGAAGGACCCAAATCGAGTGCTTGGGTCACCCACATCCATCATCAACACTTACGACCAATAGAGTGAGGGCTAAAGGTCTCGTGATCCCATTCGCTCAGTCGTGTCATCAATTGTTGTTTTTACCAAATTACCGACTGACCTTGATTGGTCCTGTATGGTAGACACCTCCACGGCTCGACCTTCCCCTCCCATGCTCTCAGGACTTCCTTTTTGAGCAACTCGTTTAGTCTTGATACGGATCTCTCATGAATACCAATTCACTCAGTGAACCTTCGTCTTAGAGATTCGCGTGGTAACCATTTATCACCCGGCGACCTTCGTCATCAAGACATGAGTGTACACCTTGGATTTGTGGGACGAAGCTTTATAACCTTCGTCGACCTGATCGGCCATCGTGAAAGTCCCATCACAACAAACTGCTCATAGTCTTTTTTCCTATCAAACTCAAAGTCAATCGGTTTCACAACATTCAAATCATTATATAATCTCCACCATTCTAACGAGTTGTGGAGACGCATTGGGATTTTCGTGGGATGAAGCTTTATAATCTTTGTCGACATGATCGGCCATCGTGAGGGTCCTTCCATGACCCACTGCTCATGAACATTCACTTTATATTAATTTCATCTTTATTTCAACATTAACATAAACAAGTTACATAGCTCTATTTTTGTGTTAAGTATAAATAATCTTTTTTGTAACATTTTATTCCAATATATATCTAAGCGTGGACGTTAATTAATGAAGCTTTTTCACAATAAAGCTCTTTGTTCAATTTTTTAGCAGAAACTGATCTATAAAAATAATTGTGTAAAAAGTTTCGTGTGTCAAAATTAATTCAGGGAAGATGCATATTATAATTTGTATATATAATTTGTAAATTGAATATTGTCTAATTACCGTTAAACTCTTTCAGAAAAATTCTCATTATTTTAGCTGGAAATAGAAATTTTACCTTTTCGGATAAACGTACTCGGTTATAATTTTACACTGTCTGAATATAAAAAATTGCAATTATCTTCCTTAACCGTTTGAGCACTCAAACATTTACCTTAGTTATATCAAACTACATTTATCATGAGACACCCTGTATAGCTCTATGCGACGTCGCCTTGTCTCTATGTCTGGCAATTCAGTTTGTACACTCCATTACTCGGCCTCTAACATTACACGCTTCATATTGGTAAAATTATGTGCCGTTCACTCTGAACAATCGCGTGCAAATTCCTTCCAAGTGATATCAAGTGCGAAAGTCATAGTAGGTACATGTAGGTACGTTTGTAGATACGAGTGCATTCACATAGCAAACTCTACAGCAGGCCTAATCATGAATTATCCTGCTGGTTTAGAGCGCTACAGTTTGCTACGAGATAAAATTTAGGGCAGTGTTAATAAAATGCCAACGGTAAAAGGCACATCTTAATTTCACATTTTTCTCTCCCTTTTAATATTCTCTTGCAAGTCACTGCCACGAAAATAAACAGTTGAATAACATTGTTCTATATAATGCTTATCATCCTCAATAGCTAAGTAACTACTACAATAAATAATTTGGTAGAATAAATAATACAGTGAGTAAGGTTAATATTTAGCATCAACAAATTCATCATGCGATACTACACTGAATACCACATTATTATATCAAATAAAATTTTTATTCAATTTGCCCCCATTTTAGAATCGCAGCTTGACTTAATTCCGTGTAACATCTTGCATAATACAACATTAATCAAGTAACTATGGAATTTAGTTCTAGAAATTCTACTCAGGATGCGTAATTAAAATCAAGCAATGACGAGTATACACGTCAAATATAGGGCAAATAATTCTATTATCAATAACGAATTATTTTTGTTTGTTAATTTTGGGTAATTTTTGTTGAAAGTATTAAAGAAATGTGACAGTAAATTCTCATATGTAACTGTTTAGTTTAGTTCTAATACTGAATATGAATGTGGGTCGTTGAATGTGAATGTGACATTAAACCAAAACAAACGAGCCAATGAGTCTTTACACTAAAATGGTGTTAGTTCATTTATAAATTTTTAAATCATATCCAAAGAAATAAAGCAAATATTAACAAATACAAATCATAAAAATGCAACAATTTTTCATTTTACACGATGAATGCATTCTATTAACTGCACCGAAATAAAGTTTTGAATTGACGTGTATACAAATGCAGTTAAGTGGTTGATAGGAAAAATCCGTTTATCATATTCATCTAAACAATAGAGCAAATGATTGGCAGAATAGAGGTGGATAGCATTGTGGTAGTATATGGCTCTGTCAACAACTTTTTCTATTGCTATAGTTCTACTCGGGTCCGTATAGCGAGAATAGTGCTGCACTCAACAAAATATTTCATGCAGAAAGAAGTGTGTAGTACTAACTGGCGTACAATACCGATTATATCCAGTCGCTGTTTCTATTATTATTTGACTGTATTTTACATAAACAAATCATTTTAACAAATTAGTGTTGTGTAATATATTTCTGGATTATAGTTTTAATTTCTATGTTACATTTTGAAATTTTAAACGTGTATGTAAATGTTTAGTATGAAAAAAGTTATAGTTAAATATATAGTTAAAACTATAGTTTTCTATAGTTTGTAAGTGTAATAAATAGTATTAATATCGCAATCGTTTTGTACATTATATGTATACTAAAACCTAAACTTGTTTTACACGTTTATTATACTCTATTAATTAATTCAAATGATATCCAGTACTGACCAAATTATTTATTTGTTTTTCGTTATAAATAAGGGAATTGAAAAATATGTATAGCGGTAACCTATTGAAAAGAGAACTAAATAAATTTTTATGAAGGTGTTATTGAATATATTATTTGTAAGAAATTATTAGACTGGACACGTATCTAAAAGAACAGCAGTTCTTAATGTTTTTATACGAATACATAAATACGTATCACCAAAGTCAAAACTAACGCCCAACATGGTTTTCTTTGGATATGAACACGTATAAACTTAACTTTTAAATTTCTAAATGTTGTTAAATTTACAAATTTTCAAATCCTCAGATTCCCGAATTTCCAAATCACTTTACTTATAAAGTTTTTAATTCCGCAATTTTCTACATTTTTCAGTTTTCAAGTTTTCAAATCTTTACTTTCTCAAATTTTCAAATTTTAATATTTTCAAATTACCAAATATCCTAATATCTGTTACTTAATATTTATAATTTTAAATCAGTTTCTCAATTTCTAAATTTCCAAATTTTTAAATCCGCAAATTCATATATTTCTAAATATCTACTTCTCCAAAATTCCACATTCCCAAATCCCTAAATTTTCAAATTTCTGGGTTTCCAAATATCTAGATTCTCAAATTTATAGATTCCTAAATGCATATTTTCAAAATCCTAGGTCTTCGAATTTCCAGATTCACAAATTCCAATGTCTCGAAGTGCCTAGACTCCCAAATTCCTAGTTTATCAAACTCTCAGATTCCATATCTCTAGCTCTCCAAATCCCAAAATCTCCAAACTCTAAATGCAACCAAATTTTATCTCTCAAAATTCTTAACCTATCTGCAAATTTCTAAATTTAAAAAAATCATTGAAAATCATGGAATGGGAACACTTTCTCTTTATGGCATATTTTCAGTACAGAGAAGCCATATTTGTTCTAAATTGAATATAAGAATTTAAGGATTGTTATACCCTTAATTATGTTACTGTCAGATATTTTTGTTTTGTTCCTGATGGAATAATTGTATAGAAAGAAATATATTAAAAATCACAAGTAACACATTTGAACTTGCTTACCAAAAACCAATTTCTGTTTTATGTCTTACTAGACTTAATTTTTAAAGTTAACATGATTTCAATTTAAGTTTTGAACAATACTTGCAATTAACATTGAAACTAAAATTTTGCATGATAAAATTGTTATGCTATGTGTTACGTATGTATTATGTATCTACCTAGCTGCAACTTGTGATTTGTAATTAAAAAAAATGTTTAATACGTTACTTGCAATTATATAAACATGTACTTGTAATATAAGTCTCTTATGAAATATAGGTCTACAATAAAAACACATTTAGTTTCTGCTAACATTATTGATCACATAATGTTCGATTTAAAAATTTATTAACCTACAATTTTCAGGACAGTTGCGTCATTCGCAACCAGTTAATTATCCTTATAACGTGAAGACAACTGAAGAAAATTAAAATGTTAGGTATCTTATGCATTCAGCGATTCTTGATTACGCAGATTACAATCAGAATTGAACACAAAATTCAATTACACTGAAAATACGAGACTAATTTATCAAATTTAGTGTGCGTCATGAGTGTGACATGTTTTTGTAGAACAAGGGATTAATCAAGTAGCTGTAATATCGAAGAATTGAAATTATGCTGATCAATGTAAAGTTGATGTGTTTCATTTCTGCAAAATAGCCTTTTTATAGTTCTTGCTCTATGAACAGTTGAATTCTCATGTTATTATAAAGTTTTCTTCGGTTACTCCTCTAAAATCATTCTGTCGATACATTAATTAATTTCAAGCAGCTTGTAAATACGTTTTATAGGACTGCCGAAAAATTTAATTCTTGTCATTGTTGTTATTATAATACCTGTTCGTTTCGTTACGGAACTTCCACCAGAAGTTTAGTCTTGTAAAAATTTTAAGATTTTTTTTTATTATTACCACATCCTAAGAATAATCTGTTTACGTTCATTTGTCTCTTTTCAAAGCATGTATGTTCATTTTTATACGAGAGAATGAAAGTAATAGTGGCGTGTTATTTAATTCCCATTATAACGATGAAAGATTTTATTAAATTAATCGAACATCAGTTTTGTTCATATGTTTTATTAGTTCAGTTAGTGTAAATGTACGAGTGGTTCTACTTTCCCTTCCAATGAATACTTATGTACAAATCGTACTTATACACGCAAGTCAATATTTTAAACAATTTGATTTACACCTTTCTGGCTTTCACCTCTTCATATTAGTGTGTAAGTAGACTTACAGCTTGCTCCACTTTTTATCTTTGTAAACATGTATACATAGATTGTATGTACGCATGCAAGTCAATATTTCAAACAATCTGACTTAAATTATTACGATTTTCATGTTCTCGTATGTACAGGGTAGGTCAGCTAAATGGAATCATATGTATACTCACTTGTTATTGCGTGAAAAATTTTCTCAGCATAAAATCACACTTTCTCAAGAAATACATGTAATCTTGGAAACAGTCTATTTCCATTAATTTTTTTAATGCTTGATGCTTTAGAACATTCTACTTAAAAAGATATTAGGCTAAAAGATTAAAAAGATCAACAGTTCATTAGATATCTTGAACCAGAAAATGAGATGATTTATAAAAAAATTTGAAATATTTTACGAATTGCTGATACATTTTTTTATTGTATTTTTTTTTGTTATCGGTACGGTGTATTTTTTGTTTACACAAATTAACCTTTCGAAATATTTTGCGTGGAAAAATATTAGGGTATAATATTAAAACAATCAAAAATTCATTTTTCAATTAAAAATTAATTAATTAAATTAATATCTCGCGAATTAGCGAACTTTTTAATCGAATATTTCTTTATATTCTATTATAATAACAGAGAATATTTCTTTATATACAATGTTCTATAGAATCCACCTACAAAGAAAATGTATATATTAGGTTAGTTTCTCAATCACAGTTTCTACGCCAGTGATTAAACCTTAGGTTGATGAAAATAGTTTTGTTTTTCTCGTACATGTGTAATTTGAACAAAATGTTAAAAAACTAACCTTACAATGAAATTAAATGAATACCACGTGTCTTTTTTTTTAGAAATAACATGGAAAGTGGCCAAATAAAAGATGTTTTTAATTTTACAAAACCTGAGGAAGTTTTCAAATCAAAATTAAATTAAATAATGGACTATTAAAGTGACAATACATAAACTATTAAACTAATAATTTTCGTAGATGTTTTACACGATAGTTAAAAGATTATTTCTTAGAATCCAAGTAATTTAACTTCAAACCATGTTTTAAATTGAAGCTTCTATTGAAAAATAGTAAAATAAATAACAGACGGAATTTAAAATTTAATTTAAATTATAAAAACTAAGTTTAAATGTCGTTCAAACTATTACTGAAAAATGGGTCTTTTAAAAAATATAACTGATCTGAAAATCTCGTAAAAATATTATTATAACGAAAAACGGTTTCTATTATTGAATGAAGTAGGGAATTTTGTCTGTAATTTTGTTCAGGAAAGATTTTTTATTCAACGCCAGGTAAGACTAATTATAGATGATCTCATTTAGCTGTTCCACCCTGTATATTTTGTATAAATTGAACGAAGCATCATTTAAAAAAAAATTTTTAATATTTTCTTATAGTAAAGTGCTGACTAATTTTCGTTCTAACATATTCACTTCTAAATTATTGCAATGTCAATTTGCATGGAAACTGTTTTTAGATAAAAATTGGATAACCGAGCACGTAGACAAATTATTTGCGTTGGAATACTCCTACCACTTACTCTACCAATGTAAACTAGACTTAAGAGATTATTTACAGTAGCGTTTGCAGTATTACGAGAAGCGGCAAAAGCGAACCTCGTACAGTTTATTTCGTAATGTGTATTTACTGTCTGCGCAAATATTTCGTTCAGTTGCCTATAATTCAAACGGACCATCCCAAAAGTCGAACATTCAATTTATAATTATTTGTACCTTAAAATCGTAAATACCAAACTGAGAGAGCACTATTTAATTTCTTTTAGCATGGAAAATTTGAAATATCTTATATAAAGGAATAAAATCGAAAAAGTTATAAAATTTAACGGTTCACAATTTCTAGAAGGATTTGAATGTTTAATCACCTTTCAAAAATAATTCAAAGTCAATAACTAAAAATCTAATGGTATAAATTGAAAAAAGAAATCAACTAGAAACTGTTTTTAACAACTTATTTCTACGTTATTTTATAATAAGTTAAATGTATCATTATTGGCACTTGCAATAATTATTTCAATTTTTAAAATTCAGAGTAATATAGGATATTATAAAAGTTTTTTCATCGTGTTTTGTCGTGTTTATTTTATTATAAAATGAATTATTTTTCTTAATATTTGGCTTTTCGTAACAGTTCTATTATAGTACTATAAACATTGTAACTATGACGGATTGTGATGGTGAAATGTTTTTCAATGAAGTATATGCAGATGCTGTATCTGACTGCCATACAGTCATCATACCAAAAAAAAAATCAAAGTTATACATAACGTTTCACTTCAATTCATTATGTATGAATAAAGTATATTAAAATTTATTTAGATCATTTCACTTTCATATTTAATTACGCTATAATAACCAGTGACGTAAGATATTATCGATCAATAATGTGTTAATTTAAACAAACAGATCGCAAAGAGCAACATACATCATCAACGTCAAGTAATAAATTCTGCACCTTTTATAATCACGTAATAAAATCTTTTAACATTTCACTTAGCCAGCAATAAATTAAAACATCAAGGTGGTATTGTTTCTAATTGGACTATTTACCTGCAGCAAATTGGCTCGAGTGATTCCAGCTTTCACTATTACCAGCCAAATAATACCGTCCGCCAATTTGGCACGGGGTGCGAAGAAATAATCCTGGCCCAAGTGTGACTGATAGGCCGCGTGGACCATGACGAACTCCCCTGAAATTTCAAATAACACCTTTCATTCGAATATAATTATTTACTCTATAAATGTTTGCTATAAAACAAATTATGTAGTTAATAAAATTATAAAATAAATTTTAGCTACAACTAAATCTATAAATTTTGTGAAATTGTTTCGGAACTTTTTATTTGAAATTTTAGTATTAACCCCTTGCAATACGGTTTATTTGTTAGATGTATCAGACAGAATTAATTATTCGTAGCTACAATTGATACATTGCTTACAAATTATAATTGGACTTAAATTTTAAATTGAAGCGTCTTAAAAAATCGAGTATCACGTTTGAATTGTGAATGTGTCATGAGTTGCTCTCGTCAAAGTATGACAAGGGGTTAAGTTATAATTAAATACATACTCTAAATGTAATATAGAACATCACAGTCCAATATATGTATAGATATAATTTATATACATATATACATATAGAAAATTTTATTTTGGTCTGGTGAAATGTTGAGTCAAAACGATTAACACGCTGACTAATATACAGTGGGGGACAAAAGTATTCGTACACTTGAAATATAGAAATAAAAAGAACAATATTTTCTAGATTATTAAGTATATTTAATCATATATAGCTGTATATTAAACATTACACTTACAGTCGGTGTGTTAAAACAACCTGCATATTTTTATTCGGAAACAATATTCGACTTATAATTTATATTTTATGATACTTTAATAAAAAGTATTAAAGATTTGATATATTATTTTGTTTATTAACGAAATATTAGTAGTATCTGAAATTTATAATTTTGTGATTGTTTGATTAAATTAAACTAATACGGTTCGGATTCGATTGTCGACGACCACTGAAACAGTCGACATATTAACTGACTATGTACTTCTTCAGCAGTTAGATCTTGGTAATTATTTATAAGACGTACGACCACACCAATCTTTATAGTATTAATGTATGTTGTTGCGATCAACAATCTCAACAATTTTTTTTCTATACATACAGCGACACAATCAGTATTTAAATTTGGAGAAAGTAGAGTTCAGAAATTTTTTTAATGCAAATTCTACAAAATTCTAAGGCTATTATAAACTTTTATTTAAGGAATATTCTCCGCTTCCACCTTCTCTTTATACAATTATTCATTGTTTCACAAATATCAAATTTATAATATTTCATTCATATGTAGTATAGAAATAGAAAACACAATGAAAGATATGAAAAAAAAAAAGAATTTTAATTAGAAAAGGATGTTTGGAAAAGTTTTTTCCTTTTTTCGTTCCTTTATCTTTGAAATGTATTAGCGTCTCTTGACCTCTCATTTCGGTGCACTATAGTATACAAGATTTTCCGATCGTGTGATACAAATCGAGATGAGAGTGATTCTATGTGAATAAATAGATTAGAAATACCGAATAAAATTTTGTCGTACGTAACATTTTCGAAAAATTAAATTTAAAAAACCTTTAAAACATTTGTATAAATATTTATTTACGGTAAAAGGAAAATAATAACATTTTTATCTCATAAAATATTTAAGAGTTTATATTTACACAACATTTTTTTATCCTTTTTACTTATACAACATGTTGGTAAAGTTTTACGTATAAAACAGGAACACGTTGTATGTGACATCGAAAAACGAAATCCGAAGTCACTTTGTACGTTTGTTATCATTTTTTAATAAAGTGTTTAAAATTCTATGTTAATATAACATTTTTTTATTTTTGCGTATGGAGTATATTGGTATAGTTTGTCGATAAAAAACTGAAACACCTTATAAATATCCAATAATACATATAGCGGGTGAGAAGCCCATCAAGACCTCAAACGCGTCGACCGCAATTTTGAGCTATATTGACCTACCCCATGTCACAGGAATGTGATAATTGCATTTTTCTGATACGGTAGGAGTTTGCATAGTTTATAGTTGTGAACACTGACAGACGTTCGTCATTACTGTATAAGAACTACGTGATTAACACAACTTTTATAGTTTACATATTTTGTACATATCTAAAAAGCTAAAGGAGTCCGATTCTTACACGTACAGGAAAGAGTTGTTAAGAACTGACAACATATTTCAAGGTCATCGAAATCGAAGATAGCTTTCTTATTCTATGATATTGACCCATTTTTGTCAGTCTTACAACACATGAAAGTAGATAGAATTATATGTCAGATATGATTGAATGACTTCTGACATAAGCAAGTGATATTAATTAAAAACATAGTTAACAAAAATAGATAAAAAAAAGAGAAGGAAAACAAAGACAATTGTTCTTCTAATACAGATTAAAAATCAGTAGTGGACTGCACGTGAGATAACATTCGACGATATTTTTTTAGATATTATTTATTTAAAAATTTCAAAACTGTCGTAATAATAATAGTATACGCGGTTACTGTAATAAAAAGGATAAACAGATCAGTAATGTTTAAGTACATTTAACTTATGGGAATTGCGTTCACTATTCGAGGTCGGTAAAGATTCTGAAGGTAATTTCCGCTGGTACCATTAGTAAGTTTTAGACTTCATACCAAAATACTGTAATTATTTACAAAGCGAGAGTATGAAGCATTAGTTACCTACTTCCGAGAGTACTAAGAGTGTTATGTTACCTTGGATGATCGTAAATGGTAAACTCAGCTTCCATAAACAGGCTAAACGTAAATGTTGCTGATTTATTTTTATTTACATTGTATCTCAGTAATCGCAGGTTTATTAGAGTTCCGTTTATAATTCGTAACTTCGTTATAATCTTTTTATTTTCGAACATTTTTCTCTAATGGAAAGTTGTCGAATATACATTAAATCCAGGGACATGTATATATATATTGTATATATGTATATATAAATGTATATCAAATATTGTATCTTAATGTTGATATCGTTTAAAAAAAAGAAACAAATTTCTCAATTTATAATATAATTTTAATTTGTAATTTGTGGTATCTGTAATTTCTCTAAGAAAAATTTGAATTATTCCAATTGTGATAAATGATTATTAAATGTTACGCCAAAAAAGAAAGACTCTGGTATTAAATTACGCTGTTCTCGCTGACTATCAGAATGGAAAAATGAATAAAAAAATAGCGAAGGGAAAGTGATAGCACGCTTAAAGAATATGGGTACATATTTAATCTGAAAAGAGGATATGATTATTACTTAATTAATTTGAAAATGTAATAAATACAGCTACTTTTATTTTTAATTCAATCATGCATTTTAATAATGAATTAAACTTAATTATTAGGTGTAATTTGTGATAAATTCTTTTATTATGATCAATTTTTTTAACGGTTAAGTATTGTCGAATTGAGTTATGTGTTTATAAAATGCAGGTTTACATTATATCGATCAATTTTATAATATTTACAATACAATACTTATGACTGGAGAGGGTACATGCTATTGTAAAGTGAATATGGAATTTATTATAAAATATTTTAATCATTTCTGTCTGATAAAGTCTTCAAAAATGAATCCATTTGTAATACCTATTATTTCATATAATTTAAATATAATTTGTTATTAATTTGTCACTAAATGAACTGTATATGTCGCTTTACCATTTTGTTTATTTTCAATTCAAAATATAGAGTCATTGCTATACGTCGAATTTTTTATATGTATTTCTCAGACGTACTTTTGACACATGTCTCACAATTTTTCAATAGTCACAAAATCATAATTACTGGAAAAGGGGCTACAATAAATGCTTTAATAAATGCAGTATACATGATATTAAGATGCCTATATTTGACTCCACAATAAATTAAAAAAAAATTCTTGAATGTGTCAAATATATTAACATATTTGTTGTAAATGTACTATAATTTCGCCTTCTATACTTTCCTATTTATTTTGTCTACTCTGAAGGTCAGTAAGGTCGGTCTAATTTAATACCAGATTCCTTTGTCGTATTATTTACGTGTTATTTACCACAATTCAGAAACTTTAATCTTTTCTTAGAATTACAGAAATTAAAGATAACCTATGTGCTATCATTTTGATCGAGAGTGTATACATGTACCAATTCATTCAGAAATTAAAGTTTATTGTTTTCGAAATCTTCGATGACATATTTCAATTCATTGAATCTGAATGAAAAGAGTAAGAGAATAATGATAAAATTATATATCACAATTATTTAATGAATGTATTGCCAGCTTGCACGCATTTAGCGTACGAACCATAAATTACTTGTTTTATTCAGTTAACACGTTTCGTGCTACACGGACCGTCGGTTGTAGAGAGCTTTTATTAGTGACATAATTTACATTACGCAAACAAAGCTGTTTGTGATTAAATTTTAAAGCAAGAAGGAGTAAAAGCGAAATGAGTTTTATGCTTAAACATTACGACATAGCAGGAATTCTCAAACTTTTATAGGTTAAGACACACTTTTGAAAACGGTAATTTTTTACAACATACTTGCTTTTAACACTAGACCTACCACACCAGTGGAAACGACTGGTTTTACAATTTCATTTTAAAATTTTTACTCTACGTTACATTTTTTCCGCAATGATGTAATTATTTTTGCAGCGATAAGTGAAAGAATAATATAATAAATGTTATTTTTCTTTCTTCATTTAAAATTGAAATAATTTTGAATTATGGCTATTTATACTAATATTGGTAAAAAAAACTACTATTTGTCAAAGTGTAAAAGAATCGCACAATCTGTTTACCGAAACCTATATTAATCAGTTTTCTCGTTTTATACAACTTTTCTCATGTTTTTAAAACTTTCAGTTCTTATCATTCCATATAATGATTATGTGGAAAATTCTGGATCGATCATGATACTAATGCAAACACAATGCATTCGTTCAAAAATATTTTCAGTTGTTCATTTAAATCTGGATGACGTAGAATATGAAATGAAGTTTTTGTTATGAATGTTTCGCTACGAAAATGTAAAACCAGAGATGGAATCACAAGAAGCTCTTCTCCAAAGAACTTAAGAGCTCACGCCGTTCACATAAATGATGTCAAATAGGGTACTGTAATAATAATAATAGGACAACCATCATTTGTAATATCTGTAAAATGTAAAGTGTACTCAGAAGAAAACTACGTTCCTAACAAATGTCACATAACTTTTTACATCTAATAATCTATTTCTTACCATAAGAAATTTATTTTAATACTTTTGTTATCGGGCCATTCTTTTTGTAACAAAGTAATAAATCAATAAATATAAAAATATTCTATTATTATGTATTTTTTAAAGACCAGTCAGTTTGATTGGTTTTGGTAGAAATAGCTTCATCCTAATTGTTGGTAGTTCTAGCGTTAATGCGTATGTTAAAAGGAAAGAGAAGAGCGAGAATTTAAATAAAAAATATAGCTTTACTTTTTACCAATTGTTTTGTATTTTAATATTTAACATAAATTGCTCAAAATTTATTTGCGATCATTTAGTGAAATAAAATCCACACTTTAGAGATTTCTGCGACGTATTCTTTTACTTTATAATCTGTGACAAAAATATAGGAATACCAGTATAAATTTGTTTTTCAAGTTTTATATCTAGAGTGAGCATGCAATTAAAAAATCTGAAACAAGAGTCACTTTTCAATTTTTTTATGGAAAAAGTCTTTGATTAAAAAACTATTCTTATTTAGTAAGTAAAAAACTATTCTTATTAACTATTCTTATTCTTATTTATTTTCAGTTATTAAATATCAAAAAAATTTTTCAAAAAATAATATGACTAAAATGTATCCATTTTTATTATTATTCCGACTACTAATAAAAATGATGAATGATTAAAACTGTTCACTACTAATAATCATTGTTAATGACAGAAATTAATTTTGGTTACGAGTAACTGTTACCGATGACGGAAAGTTAATTTTGGTTTCTATTAATCAATTTTTGTTTGATTACTAGTAACTATTATAGATGCCTGGAAGTTTAATTTGGTCGCTGATAATCACCATCGATGATTAAAAGTTCTTTATAGGAGTCAGCTTTTTAATAATATTTTACCTCTCATTTTTTCGTTATTAAATTTATTTTAATCCGTAAAAGTCACAGTGCCTCACTGCGAATTTTTCTTTAATATTAAATTCTTCGCAAATTAAAATCTCCTCTTTGTAGGGTTAATGTATAATCTTTTCCTAGCTATTCTGTGATAACCATCGATTTTAAATACTCCTTTTATAATTTCTGCATTGATTCCAGTTTCAAGCTCTTTATACATAATTTACAACTTAATTGCGCCTGCAGCTATTCTAAAAGTTATTTAACTAAAAATTGCTCTATAAACATACTTTTAAATAATCCACGCACTTCATGTAACGACAGTGAATAAGAAACTAAAGATTAAATTGGATAATGAAAAAATAGCAGAAAATCAGTGCAGTTTTTGGAAAAAGAAATTCATAACATGTTGAATCATTTAAAAAAAGTTATAAAAAGTAAAGTGTATACAACGAAACATAGAAGGGTTATAACTATTATTTTTATTTTATAAGAAAAGATATTATTTTTATTTTGTAACTAACCTTTACTTAGATGGTCTATAAAACTACTCGATTCTTAAAGAAATGTATTGAATTTCAAGAGTAGTTTACTATTTCAAAATAATGATACAATTTTTAATATATTCGGTAATATTTAATTGCATATGAAATTGTTTATTGTTAGTGTTTATTGTATATAGAATAAAAATTGTCTAAAACAGAATGTTATTGTTTTTCTATGACAGTAGCTATGATATGTATACAAGAAATGTATGATATTAGATTTAGGTAGGCCTTATGAAATTTTCTATTTAATCAAATACATGAATGCACATTAGATTTTGTAAAAAAAAAAAAAAATTTGAAAAAAATTGCAATGAAGGAAGTTTGAATTTGCAATTTTATCCTTTTACAAAAATTCTACTTAAAGAATCGATAAAGAAGTGTCTGTAGATAATAAAAAGCTGTAAAGTTCTTTTAAATTTCTTTTATGTTCTTTTGAAATGAATAAAAATGAATGTTACAGTTAATATTAAATTAGAAGATAAAAAAATTTTAAACAAAATATTTCTTGTATAATACTGTGTATGGTTATTATTTGTTGTTATTTCATAAGGTTAATTTAAGAAAAGTAATATTTAAATCTGTTTTTGCCTCTCAAATCTTTTGTTACAAGAAGAAATATTGAAGGAAATCGATTAATTAAATTTTATTTAAACATCTTCGTTTTTCAATAAACTGTTTCGTGACGATGCAATTTTTTGACTGCCGAAAAATCTCGAATAATATTGAAGGCTCTTTTACGACTCATTTCGTCAGTCAGCTTTTCAACGATGTTCACATGAACCAAAGAGTTGTAAACCCCGATCGTTTATTTAAGTATTATATGTATCCCCAATCGCACACAGTGAAACCAATAATACTTTACAATATATCGGTTATCCTGATTTTTCTTACTTCTACATTAACTGTGTTACAACACAATATTTCTCTTATTCTTAATTATACATGAAAACGTTAAAGAGATGAATTATTTGATTCGAGAGAACAAATATTATGGTAAATGTCTTCCTCTCAACCATTTTTTTGCAGGACGCCAGTATGATTTCATATTTTGGAATTTGCTAAATATCATTTAGTTAAAGTTTAATCAAAGTTCAGCCATAATCTAATTCAAGTTCGAAACAAATTATACATTTACGAAGTCTTTATTCTGATTAACACGTTAGCTGTCACGCGCATTTATGAGGAAATCCCGGTCAGGCAACGCAATAAAATAGAATCCATTAAAATCTTATGAAAAGAAATATTTCAATAGATTAATTATACAATACTATAATAAATAAAAATTAAGTAAATTTTAAGTAAATTTTAGGTAATTACTTAAAACAATGTAAATTTTTTAGTTTTATATATCGTCTAGTTTGACACGGTAAAAAAATATGTATTTGAGGAAAAGTTCTTGTTTACTACAATATGTATTTGTCTCTCCGAATTAAATAATTCACCTTTCTGATATCTTCGCATATCATTAAAACCAAGGGAAATATCACCTTGTAACAAAATTAATAAAATATCTTGAATATTGATGCAATAAACATTAGTGGTCTGTCATATCCTCGTTATTAATTATATGTTTAACGTCTATAATAGTTACGAGTTAATTTAATTAAATATCCCAGTGTTTCGGTGACATCAAATTCTGCATTTTTCAGATTTTTTTGTAACGTGACGTAATGGTATAAAATTCATACGATCATTTTGTCATTTATGGATTCTCTAAATACAAAATTATTGAAATTAATTAATTAAAATTAATCTTAAAAACAAAAGTATACTGGCATTCAACTGTGTTTGTAACCGACTGGAGTTTCAAAATTTTCGCAAAAATTTAATTTACAGAGTATGAAACGTGTTGGTAAGTTGCAGCAAAGATGAAACAAGTTCTCTGTTAACTATAGACATTGCACAATGATGTTAGTTATGTTTATTTGCAAAGTTACTCTGTCTCTGCTGCAAACAAAAGCTTTTTGATTTATGCTGGCCTACATTTGTTATGGTTGTATGTTATGTTCATACAAGGTGTGCCACTTTTTAATCTCCAAACTTTACCAACATATTTCATACACAAAAGTAAGAAAAAGATGTTATATTAACATAGCTTTTTAAATATTTCATTCAAATTATAACAAAAGTAGTAGTAAGATGTCATATACAACGTGTCACAGTTTCGTAGTAAAACATTGTATTTGTTATAACTCTTGTATTTTTGTTATAATTTTTGAACAAAGTGTTTGAAACTGCATGTTCATATATCATTCTTTCTTTATTTTCATGAATAGAACATGTTAATCAAGTTTGTTGGTAAAAAATTAGGACACTCTGTATATAAGCCATGGAAAATAAAACTACCTGTAACCATACTCTGTTCTTGTAGCTGAATGTGTTTTGCAGTAGGAAATAAACGTAACAGGAACACCGAGGTTAGTGCCATAAACGCATAAAAGTTCTAATTCGTATGTAAGAATGAATCAGATACATGAATACCGTTAAAAACGAAAATGTCTTATTTTTTCATATATGACATTTAATTGTTGACAACTTTAATTGCTGCTATTACAGTAATAAATGTTAATAGTCTTAGTACAAATATGTACTTCTTAAAAGTAATATTTACATTATAATGTTAAAATAATTATTATTGATTTAACTCAGGTAGTCGTCTGATGAAGCGAGTGCGTGAGGCAGTTATACGGCGTAAGTACATGTATAATATTATATACATTATTACTATAAAGTAGTACATAATTTATTTATGTTTTGTGTGTTATTAAACGTTACAATTATTTATCTATGATCTATTTCATAATATGTATCTACATATGTATTATTAAAAATGTGTAAAAGTTTTAAAACAATTTTCCTTATTGATGATAAACGATGTAATATTTTTAATAAAAATAATTTACATACTTACGTAAGGGAAACCAAGGCGAAATAACATATTTGATTTAACAAAGCATAACAATTACAAAATAAACAAAAATGATTATATTTCTCATTATTTTGTAACATGTTTATTTAGCTTTTAACTGTACCATACAAATACTCTGTCACTTTTGGAGTTTGATAAAATATTTCTTAAAAAAATAATTTATAACTGTTTCGTTCAACCTGAACGGAGGACAAGGTGAAAAGTAAATAAATGTGAGAAAATGAAATATTTTTATTGGATATGAATTTATAAGAAGTACGTTATTATTTATTCGCAAGACATTAAAAAATGAAAGAATTTACAAAACTTAAAAATATTCAAAACAGTATATAACATCGTATACATATACATATGTATAATTGCGGTCTGCTTTATTTGCATATTTCTAATAAATAATATTTTACGTATTTCTAGCTATTAAGGGTAGTTTTAGTAAAACTTAAACGTTAAACTAAGAATAGTTAATTTTTTCTTGTCGTATTCACTTGAAATTCATAAAAATTTTTCTTTAGTCCTTCCACTTAAATCTGAAAATTTAGGAACTCAAGAATATTGAATTTGGAAATTCGGAAATTTATAGTTCTAGATTTTTGGACAACTGAAAATTCGGGCATTTGGAGATTTTATAATTTGGTGATTTAGTAATTTGATAGTTTGGTAATTTGGAAATCTGGAAATATGAGAATTTGGAGATGTAGAAATTTAGTGTTGGGTTTTTGCAGTGAAACGACACTAATCTTATTATGTATATATGTAGATATATTTGTAATTATGAAAAAGTAAAGTATAAATGATACACACGCGATACGCACGCGATGCGAACACGAGGCATATTACATCGCGACTGCCGAATGCATGAAAAGAAAAAAAAAGAATAAAACTGTCGATAATGACGGATATTATCGATTATCTATCATTTAGAAATTTAAAAATTAGAAAATTTGGGAATTTCCAAGTTTGCAAATTCGAAAAGTTGGGAATTTGGGAATTTGAGAATTTGGGAAGTTGATAATTTGGAAATGTGGAAGTTTGAGAATTTGAGAATTCGAGAGATTGGTAATTTGATAATTTAAGAACATGGAAATTTATAAATTTGGAAGTTCGAATATTTTTATATCTTGCCATTTTTATATCTTTAAACATAAAATTTCTAAAACCTAGAAATTTTAGAATGAAAAAGCAGTACAATATTTTTCTAATTACTAAGTATGAAATTTCACGTACAACAAAGTCTCAAATATGAAATATTTCATACAATTTCCGTCGACTCCTATGTTACATAACACTACTTAAAAATATGTAGGAAAGAATGTTTCATTTTCTCCTGGTTTCCCTTATTAAACTTTCGCATACTTTGAATGTTACAAACAATAATGTATTTAATTTCTTACCTTGAATTTGCGTCCAAGAACTCGACACTTCGGAAGTTAAAGCAGGCAGTCTGGACGATGGCCCATACATAACTTGGTTAGTGTTGTTTTCCACATCTTAATCACAAAACAATTATTACATTAGTTAAATATATGTGGAAACTTATATTTACTTATAAGCGTAAACCGAATGATTTTATCAAATAATCTCATACGTAAACTGATTTTATTAAGTACTTTATTCTTAAAAATGTTAACAGTAAATTGAAATCTACCTCGAATTCAATAATTTCGAAAGATACTTAAGCAAGTATTATTTCAAAAATATATATGTATACAATAAAATAAAATTTTGAATCTTAGCGTGGAGCAATCTTAGGCTCCGCATTTGAATTTTTTTAATTTTCAAATTCTCAGATCCAAAAATTTTCAAATTGTGAAGTTTTAAATTTAGGATTTATAAATTTTCAGAATCAAAATTTGTAAATTTAGAAATTTCAAAACATGAAGATTTAGAAATGAGGAAAATTACAAACTTTCAAATTTAAAAATGAGTAAGTTTCTTAATTCAAACTTTCACATTTTTAGATTTAAATATTTCCAAAATTACAGATTTATAAATCTTAAAAGTTTTTTTAATATTTCAGTGTTGTATAGAAGATTCTCTTTCTGAAGATTTTCTTTCTAACTTTTAGAGACCGTTTTGACTGTATTCTATGTAAAAAAAAAATATTAAAAAGGTCAACAGATTTACATTCTTGTATGATCTGATATTATCAGCTCCGTACCGGAGGTTTACAAATGAATTAAGGTAAACGGGTAAATAAGAAGATACGGCACACATTACTCAACAGCGTTAACGAATAACATCTCGCTGAAGATTAAATAATAAAACTATAATTGTACCAAGGTAATATACAATAGTGTACAAAAGATCCTAACTAGGCAATTGCTAAAGTTTTAGAAACAGGGAGTCAAATAAATTTGTATTCAATATTAGATACAAGAGTGATATAAATTTAAGAAAATAATATAATAGTAAAGTGAACATTATTTATGTTCGTAGGGATATTTATATTAAGTAATGAAACTATTCGAACACCTTTTAGTATAAGTTTCTTATAATTGGTATAAATAATCCCATCTTAAATTAGCAGTCAGAAGGATTAGTTTTCTAGATAATTGTATCCATAGCTTTGAAAAAATTGTAACTCGTGGGAATAGGGTAGGAAAAAGGAGCTTTTACTTTTTTGTTTACTAATTGCAATTTTCTTAAAACAACGTATCCGTGAAATTTAAAAAACTAATTCCTGTAGCTGCTAAAATAAAGTTGAGATCATTTACTTAATACAAGACACATAGACACAGGGTACAAATAAGATCTTCCAAAATCTTAACCACCTACATCGTTTCAAAATACTCTGCTTTTTGCAAATGATTAGGGTTACGCTAAACTAATGTGGGTTAAGAGGGTTAAGTTATTCCATACATAAAGGGTATATTTTTAAACATTTGTTTTATATAGGGTCCAGCCGAATAACGTAAAACTGTACACCACGTAATTCCTTATGGAAAACAGGAAAAAAAATATATAGTAGGGATTTTTGAATTTCAGCTCACAATAAGTTTTTAAGAATATCGAGCTGGAAAATTTACTGCGTTTCTGAGAAAATAGGGTTATTAATTCATTTATAATATTCGAATTTTCGATTAGAATAATTACAGTTATTTGTACATGAAATGATGTATTGTTACGTAAAAATATTATTTGTTAGAAATTTAGTTACCAGTTTTCCGTTTTTATCCTTGTACAATTTTTACTCTTGAAATTACATTCATTTGTGGTATAAATTTAAATAATTATATTACACTAATTAGTATATACGTTATTTATTTAAGTATCTGTTCTTTAGCTGTCTATCCAGTAAGCGATTATAATAATTATTGACCAATTTTAATTTTTATTTCAACTGATTGCGTCATATAATTGTTATATTGGCATGTTAGAATGTTTTCATAAAAATTATTAAAATTAGGTGCATTAATTTCTGCTAACTTAATGCTTTTATGTAAATAATGAATAAATATATGATTTTTTATTACAATTGTGATATATAATAATTTTAAAAGGCATCTTTATTTTAAGTATCTTTACTCGCAGCATCAAAAGTTGGCCTGTTAACATAACATCACTTATATTTCGAATTTGTTTCTTTTATCTCTTCCAGTAATTATTTGATGCTATAAAAATTAACATAAATTAATAATTGAATAGAAACATACTTAAAATTACACAGATCCATCGAAAATAGGTATTAAACATTCAAAATGATCAATTTTTATTTCAAAGTAAGGCATTAATAAATACCTATGTATTTTTATATTTCATGTTTTGAATGTAAAGAATTTTACTATCAAAAAACGGGCGTAACAAATTTTTATCGCTGGAATTCAATACCCTGCGAAGGAATGAGGAAATCCGCTTACAATAAATCAATTTTTGATTTAGTGGAATTGAGAAATATAAAATAATATATCTTGTAGCTTTTAATCATAAATATTGTACTTTTAAAAATAAAACTATTTCTCTTCCTAATGGTAACGAAAACAAAATGGTATTAAACGCTTCAAAAATGTCAAAATGTTTTGACGAATCATTCATATGTTGTATAATAATGAATAATACTTTTTTGCAATTGTGCAAGAATTTCGTAATAAAAAGATGAACACTGGAACAATTAAACTTTTTATAGATATTTTACACGCATTTACATCGTTCAGTAGAACATAACATTGCCATAACGCAGCGGATCTCTAAACTTAACTTTCTCGAAAACTATGCTGTAAATAAAACAATTCAATTTTACATTTTTCTTTCCTTTTTCCATAAAGAAATACGCTGAGTTCGCTCTTGCATGTTATTTGATCGACTCTGTATTTATAGTAGCCTAATTGTAAGTATAGTTTCACTATAATAACTTTTACTGCTAAGCTATTTAGACCTGATTTCTTTGCATTTATGCAATAAACATTTATACAAGTTATAGCATCATTTTGCAAGGGTCATAATCTTTGACTTAATTTCTTCCTAACTCTTTAAACAATTGGTCGTAAATACACTAGAGGTAGAAGTATAATAACTTTCATACGCGATGTCACCCGGTAGGAAGTTTCACGCGACTGTTCACAATAAACGATGTACAATCCTATTACTATGAAGTGCTGTCTCGAGTGCCACCAAGAGTGAAAATGACAGACCAAGATTTATAATACTAATGCAAATTTCGTAATAAAAAATCTTTGTTTAACGCATGAAATACCTATATAGCAGAATTAACTAATTAACTCATAACGGTTTCATTACGGTTAAGCTTATCAGCCACATATAGGAAATGATTAACCATGACCAAATAATTGTAGTCATAAAAACAAGAATTCCAATTTATTATCTGTCGAGGATACTGATAATAATGATAAGTATTTCATTCGTTGGAATATAGTACGTGAGAACATCATTTGATGACTTTATGATAGAGCCGCGACAGATGACTATTTCCGTCCGCATTGCCGGCAATACGGACTTGCCTCTTTTTACCCAATGTCCTTAGAATTTTAGTTTTCTCCTCGTTCTCTATAACAAATTTCAGATATGGACACGGCATTTCGAAAAGGAAATTTCAATGTTCGAACGTAAGGGTAGTTTTCAGCCATCGGGCCTTCACACCCGGAGGAAAAATCCTGGTTTACTGATCTTGCAGATCCTAACCTACGCTTTTGTATCATCCCACCTCCAAGAAACAGTTAAGGACGCAGGACACGGTGGTCACGATCAACAAGGAGCATTCTGGTAAGAAAATGAACGCCACCAAACAGCATTCTTTTGGGGACTTTCGACGTTTTCGTAAATGCCCGGAAGACAACGAATCGGTACTTAATCGTCAACGAATATTCATTCAATGGTCATTCTGTATATTTTTATATCGTTCAATATTTTTTTCGTTCGCACAGTATTTGTCCAACGTACGATGACAGTTATAGTTAAAATCAACTGTGCGGTCTCTTTGAGGCAGTTATTTATCAGTTAATACTGAAAAATAACGTGTCGCGTAGCATCGTGAATTCAGGATTTATGATCCTGAAAGAGTTTAAAAATTTATTTTTCGCGGCGAATCGCGGCACAATCGCAACATCGCACGCGACAATAACGATGAGTAATATGAATTTTCGCTATCAGATGACGAATCTCGCTTTCCAACAATTTGCCTCACTCGACACATAAGGAATAAAAAGGTGTTTTAAAAATGAATTGATGAATTCTTGTGAAATCAGTTTTCAAACAACCGATCGAATAGACTGAAGATATACAGAATGGCACTACATCGACAATTTTTTGACAATTTGAAGCTAAAGAAAAATACACTTCTGAAAGATGAAAATATTAAAAAATGAGGTTACAGAAATTTGAAATTATAGTTGAAGTTTAATTAGTTACATAAGTGTAAAATTGAAAAGTAAAACGTTGAAGCTTTGGGCACCCTCGATCAATAACAGCAGGGATAAGAGACAATTGCGACAGAAAGTTATGCACATTTTACAGAAATGTCGATTTTATAATGTATACCTCTATCTCAAAATATCTTTGAATATCGAAAATACAAAATTGATTGGACGATTCAAATGGTTTCTATTTTTAACATGATAATACAAACTGCAGGAGACATTCATGAAATTGTCAATTAATCGACTAGATTTATGTTCCATAGAAAATCGATGAGTAATACTGAAAAATTTAATGTATATATCCAATAAATGAAAATAATCTCTGCGAAATAATTAAATTATCCAAGAAAGGAATTCCAGCAATAAGATATAATAGTGTAGAGATTTCGTAAAATCAGCGTAACACATTCATTGGCACACAGAAATAATTGAAAATTTGATTAGCTACTATTTTTATTTTTGTCAAATCTTATCAAATATGTTCACAATATTTTGCTATATTCAATATCCAGAGTTCTAAATAGTTAATACGAGTATTTCCAATCAGGTAAGTAAATAAGTTTTCAATAATATGTATTTATGATAGATTCATATGGAAATCAAGCGTCACCTGCATATGGGTAATGTGACTAACAAAATGTTAAAGTGGTTATATTTGTACGCGAAAAACTACAGAATATTAAATATTTACGATACTATGTAAATTATAGCACAATTCTTTGTAGATTTATGTTGCCAAATGCTTTTTTCCAGTGTTGTGGTTGGTTGAATATTTCTTGTCCAAGCAAAATTTTGTTCGTTTACTGTTTTCTATCAAATAAGTATTTACTTCATAACAGAGCAATTTAGTGCTACCATAAGTTTAACACTTATACTGTACTATTCTACATATCTAAAAGAAACTATCGTGTTTTCATGAAACGTCATAATATTGTATTTGGTTGAAAGCTTATTCCTAGGGGTGCTACATATTCAGAAACGCTGATATTTCATTCCTTGTATACTCAGAACAAGATCTGGATTCCTTTGTATAAATGTTTAGAAACATTTACTTCTTCAAATTCAAAATTTTTGCAAGCTGGAAAATCGGGATGTGAGAAATTGAGATTTGGGAATTTGGAAATGTGAAAATTTGGGAATTTGGTGTGTTGGAAATTTGAGGATTTGGGAATATGGTAATTTGGGGTTTTCGGAATTTGGAAATGTAATAATTTGAGAATTTTTGAATTTGAGAATGTGATAATTTGGGGATGTAATAATTTGAGAAGTTGAGAATTCGAGGTTTTAAAATGTAGTGAGTTCGGAATTGTAGGATTTGGGAATATGATAAGTTGAGAATTTTGCAATTTAAGAAATTTGTGGAGATTGGGAATGTAGGGATTTGTAGAATGTGAGGGTTTGAGAATGTGTGGACTTGAAAATGTGAGGTTTAGGAATGTGGGAAATTAGAAAAGTACGAATTTGGAAATGTTGAAAGTTGGGAGTATAAAAATTTGGAAGTTTGAGAATTTGATAATATGGAACTCTGGAAATTTGGACATTTGATAGTATGCATATTTGATAATACAAAAGTTTTGTAATGTAATGACTTGACAATAAGAAAATTAGGGGTTTAGAAAGTTATTTGAGAATTTTTATATGCGAGAATTTGGGAATATCGAAATTTGGGAATACGAGAGTTAGCCTCCGCAACTAAGATAGCCTATGTGGCACTCGAGTGTACAGTCTCGGTATATGGCCCTGAACGAGGTTGTAGAAGCAGAAAAAATTGTGCAATTGGCCACATAAACGGAAGTGCTTCTACCGCTTAATTGTCAAAGCCTTGTCATCACCAATTCGGGCTACCAACCAAACACGTCTATACGTACACACATTATCTCAACATCCAACGAAGAATTTGCGATCATATTCGTCGATTAGAAAAAAACGACGGCATCGGCTTTTGATGTTGCGATGGTCTCCATGGACATTGTCCGCTATAGCGGAAATCTGTGTGGTGCACTCGCTCAATCAATAACATAAAGTGTGGTAAATATAGCGAAAGTCTGCAGCACACTGTATTTGAACCAAAGAAAGATCTCGGTGGGTCACTATGAACAATGTTATATCGAAGCGTTAGATTTAGTTCACACTAATTCGCAGCATGGTACACATGAAGGCTTGCCAGATCAAAATTCAAATACATGAGAGAGTGATTAAGTTTTCGCGAGATAGAAAATTTTTTCATGAAATTGCAATTGTATTATTCATATACATATGAACGTAATAATATACATTATATTGGAACTCTAATTGTAAAAAATATTATTACTATTGTTAATGTTATGTTCATATTACTGTAATCATTGTTGAAAACTAAATAAAGAAATTTTAATAGAAAATTTTAATGCAATTAAAATTTGCGTTTAACCGCATGGGCGACGATTCCTTTAATGTTAACAAATGAAGAGATCTAATTTTTTATGTAATTACACATTATTTATTTCAAATGAATAATAAATAGGTAAAAAAATGTCCACAGCATTAATATATAATACAATACAACAAAGAAAATAATTTGTACATATGTGGTAACCGATTATCAAATTCAGAAAGAAAATTAAATGTACCCACATGTGTCAGTATCCTTGAAGAAGTTAGAATTAAATAAAATGGAACCACACATCACATACAAAGTGGTCTTCGTCAAATAAATACAGAAATTTACTCATTAAACTAAAGAAATTGCAGTTTTCTTTCAAAGGATTTAGTCGAATAAGATAGTTAAAAATGCTAAAATAGTTAAAAAAGGAAGAGAAAAAGAAGAAAAATTTCACACAGGAAGATGTTTGTACAACAGTAAAAGCTTTTAAAATAGGTATCTCGATACGAGCTGTCAGTGAAAAGTGTCATGTGCTAAAATTAATTTAGGAAATGGAAATCCATTAAAATTGATTAAATGAATTTCCTATAAATAAAAAATTTTCATTCCACAAATATTACGATCTTGATTTTTTTATTAAACGATAAAAATAATTTAATTACTACATATTTAATATTTGGGAGAGTAATAATTGATGGCTAGGACATGAATATTGTTTAATTACGCGATTACAAGAATGCTTTCAGATTTTAACTAATTTAATACTTTTTCTTACACAAATTTAAATTCTTCTTATTTTATCTAAAAGTAGAAATTTTATCAATTAGGATAAACGTATTTAGTTATAATTTTACATGTTCTAAATATAATGAAATTGTAATTATTTCAACTGTTTCCTTAACCGTTTGACAATTAGTACATTTACCTTAACTATTAGTTATCTTCTATACTATATCAAGTATTGCTTTATACAATCCTAATGAAGCAACTAACTCGAAACTACAGTATAATGCGATGCTAAAGCCAGTAGCCTATAACGCTTGTGCACATGTGCGTACGATGTTTCATTCTTTACGAATACTGTTATTTGTGGTTCTCTGATAAACCGAACCTTATCTGATGAGGAAGTATGCGAGTAACGAGAAATTCTTATACTAAATCAGTAATAGGAAGGATGTAACACCAGCAGTAACAACCGTCGTTCCTTTAACTTCATCTAATACAGCATCGAGATAAAATTGTATTAAAAAAAAATATTGCAGGCTCATGTTATATACAGTCGGTTGCAAAAATATTGAGCCATCATATTTTGTCTGTCGAGTTTTATACATTAAGTAAGTATAATTCTGCACAATAATGTACTAAATTATGTTAGCATGTAGTATAAAGCATACAGAATGTATAAGTGGCAAAATGACTTTTTACATATTGTTCCGTTATATTCCAAGAGAAATCTGAAACACGTAAATGTTAATGTCACAGAAATACTGGCAAACTTTACTAGTTTAAATTAATTCTTCGAGTTGCAATAAATAAAAATGTAACCTATTACGATAACAAATGCAACAAATTTTATGTGTAATAAAGTGCAATAATTTTATAAAATAATGAACGTTTTGTGTGGATGAAGATGAAACATTGTATCTCGAAAGCACTTTGAATGTATGTAACATAAACAAACATTAGTGTTCGCAGAAAATAACAGGACTCGGAGAGAAGAATGGAAACACGTAATTTTTTCAGACGAAAAAACATTTGATATTGATGGGATAGATGGTTTCATGTTCTATTGACACGATTTTACCAAAAATCAGAACGTCGCCTTGAGTCGAAATTCTGACAGTGGAAGCATAATGATGTCAGCTTCGTTAATTATGCCGGAAAGATACCAATATGTTGGATATCAATGAAAATTAATTTCAAAAAGTACGTAGAAATATGAGAACGATTTAGTCCCATCCATGGAACAATCAAAGTTTGAAGAGCGGATATTTCAACAAGATAACGTAGTCGTCAACAGTTCAACATTCACAAAAGAATGGTTCCAAACTAAAAATAACCAGTTAATGCAGCGACCTGCCCGATCTCTTGACCTAAACCTAGTTGAAAACCTTAGGCGAAGTTCTATCTTATAAGGTTTACGCGAATACAAAGCAGTGTGTTGCAGTTCTGAAGCTTAAAAACATAAAGCAAGCTTGGGATAGTGTAGGCATACTGTACAAGCTTTAATTAAAAGCATAAATAACAGAGTTTTTTAAGTAATTCATAAAAATAATGAAAATACACATTATTAATATGTGAAGATGAAGGAAAACATTTTACCCGTATATTATAAATAAAGTATCATATTTAGTGGAACTATAGATTTCGTACATTGCTTTTTTAAATTACATATTTTCATACTAATTTTTTAAATAAACATACGTTTTACGTTAAAGATAATTAGATGTTTTTGTGACCTACTGATATTACAATATTAAATAGAATTTGTTCACTTTTTACAAATTATATAATATAAATTATTAAATAAATGCTACTTGGAACTGTGGAAATTACACTGACTGTAGTACGATCGATAACAACTTTGTATCTTTTTACACTTCATACTCCATCACTACCATTTTGAAATTTGAAGAAACTCCGCTCATATTCCATAATAGGAGATAATTGTTTGGTACAATTAATTCGCTCATAATGTTATCGATATTTCTCACAGGTTCTTGGGTGTTTAAATATAAACTTAATTTAAACTGATAATCGCAAAGTGACATTTTTTTTAAAAATTGTTTTGAATACTTATGACATAGTGATAGTGCATCTATGTCACGATTTATGTTTATAGGATTTATATGATAAAAGTTTGTTTTTAATTGAATTATTAATTATTTTATACAGTAATTCTATGTAATTATATTCTTCGTATTAACCATAATGAAAATCCATTTCTAAACATATATATCCCCATAATTTCTATGCCTCCAATTGTCTATATTTCCCAAATCTTGACATTATTGGAGTTTCATATTTCAAAACTCTATGTACGTAAATCTCAATATTTCCAAATGTTTGTATTCTCCAAATTTCGAAACTCTATTGTTCTTCAAATTTCTTCAAGCGTCTCAAGAGTCTCCATATTTTTCAGTTTCTATGTTTCTTAATTTCTATATTCTTAAATTTTTATATTTTCCCAAATGTCTATATTCCCTAAATCTCTATATTCATAAATCTCTGTATTGCCTAATTTGTATATTCCAAATGTCTATGTCGCCAAATCTTTGTAGTTCCACATTCCTCAAATTTCCATATTTCCAAATTTCAATATTTCGAAACTTTCATACTTCTCAATTTGTATAGTTCAAAAAAATTAAAAAAAAAAAAAGTATCAAGTCTGAATCATGAAGCGTATGAAAAAGCATTTGTTACACCCAGTATTTTTGGCGGCAGATCATTAACCCTCAGTAGACTTTTTTCATAGTTGACTTTTCGCAAAATAATTACAAATTTAATAATTCTAGAAAATGGAGATTTATAGTAGTTCTCGGCAGATGTTTCCCGAAGTTCTTCCTAGAAGTGCAATCGGCAGATTTTACTTTTACAACTCCTAGCCATTATTGTATAATTCCTCGATCACCAATTGTAACTTGTTCCGTATATGTTTAAAATTGCATGTAAATATGATTTGTAATCAATATTTCAATATAAAAACCAATATAGAATTTGTAAAGTATTTTGAATAAATAATGTATCTTTTAACCTTAATTTTGTCGTTAAATGTACCAAAATTTAACATATAAGAAATATATCTAAAAATGAATATACAATTTTTTTAATCTAATAAAGGTTCTAAACCAATAGCAGAGAAAAATAATCGTAAGAACTTTCATATATTAAAATAATAAAAATAATAATTAAAAAAACAAATGCATTTATTTATTGGATACATGTATCTGATAGATACAATGCGATCACGTAGTTATAAATACTTGTAATTTGTGCGTGCTCAACGGAGGGTTATTGATGTGGGGGTATTTCTTGTGGAGTATACATTGGTATGTTAGGACATATTAGCCGAATTACGAATGCAGACAAGTTTATTGATATTTTAAGTGAAAATTTAGAAGTAGTAAATACGGATTACAACGACGAATTTGTCTTCCAACAAGACAATGACCCTAAACATACTGCTAAGAGAGCGTCCACACTAGGCTAGTACGTAACTGGTGCCAGTAACCTTGCCAGCAGGTAGTCAAATTTTTGCGTTACTTGCTTTGTTTGTACAAGGTCTGTCATTAAAAAAAGAAAATGATCTCTTTCCTTTCTTGCCTTCTTTTTGCAACGATAGACATGGTGCAGGCAAACCAAGAAACGTAAAAATTTGACTACCTACTAGCAAGACTAGTGGCACCAGTTACTGGCATAATGTAGACGCGCCTGTAGGAAACTACGACATTTTTTGACGATTCTAATATTGTTAGATATTTAAAATGTAATACGCTAGTAATATATAGGGTGCGTCCCGATCTCGATCGGCGATTGTTCTGCATCCGGTTTGACCGACAGCACGTGTTTGGCGCCGAAATGTAATAGTGCGGGATATCCACAATAATCTAAGAGTATCGTGCTGTTATTACTTAGTAATGAGTCTATTTAAGTATCTGGAAATTAGTTTGAGTTGCCACTGCGCATATAAAGTATAATTAAATATTTATGTTAAAATATATTGTTTTCTAAGAAATATTAAATTACTTGAATGACCGATCCAAAGTCTCGAGTTGAATCCTATAGAGAATTTATGTAGTTTACTGGATGCAAAAGTTACATTGAATCAGCGAAATAAAAGGGTCGATTCCTTCGAAAGGTTACAGTCTGAATTTAAAAAAGATAATAAAGATTATACTGAAAGTTTAATAAGAAATATTCCTCGACGTTTGGAAGCAGTAATAAAAGCAAAAGGCGGCAATATCATATATTAATTTTATTATGTATTTCATTTATTACGTATGTTGTAAAGCATCCACTTATTTTTATCTCCAGATAAACAGTTGTCATTTTCGATAAGTACGGCATGTTTACACAAAGATGCAAATATGAACTTCAATTACTCACCAAATAACGAATATACTATAAGGATATGTAATAAATAAATCTTAGGTATATAACAGTCATGTTAATTCGATAAAGCTTTATTTTCACCTATCTGCAGTAACTATCCACTTATTTTTGTTCTCGACTGTACGTATTGTTTTTTCAATAGGAAATTTTAATATTAATTCTATAAAGTTTATTTTAATTTTGGAGAATGCCTTATCGTAACAAAACCTTTCTGTCCGGTGTATATTAACAAAAATCTTATAACTGTCTTCGAGGACTCGAAAATGCGAAGTGCTTCTTTAACGACTCAAAAATACAAAATCCTTCTTTGACGATTTAAAAATACGAAACACTTCTTTGACGACTCGAAAATACGAAGCGAGTGCCCTGAGGCTCTCCTTCCTTTTATAATACACATTTCCCCACCATGTCTCCTGTCAAACTACGCCGATTTCTCGAGGAAACGGTCGCACGCCCGTCGCCGACCCTTGCTATGCCGCCTTCCCTCTGCGACCAAACCACCGTTCCACTAAATGAAGCGGTCTGCACTTTTAATCTGTACGCTTTCGGAAACATCAAAATCAGGAGACATTGCAGAAGAATGTCGATCTTTCTTCTTGGCTGACGCTCGCACCCAAACAATTCGTCGATATACGGTGGTAGGATCAAGACATCTTACCGTTCCATGTACACTTTACTTGAAACCCCAGAGTACAAAGCACAGCGTACAAAATATTTCCTAGACAATAATTATTTACCGCTTTCGAGTGCTAGCGATCCCGCAAATAGCCTTCCGGTTGCGGAATGAGCTAGCTCGTCCCCGCCCGGTTTTTACATTTCCTGAACAGCTTGGGCTCTCGGATGGTAAGGATTATCACTCCCAGGCAGATTTTACGCTTTCAGTAAATATTACAGTGATGTTTTCCTTGCCGAACACTCTTGGTGTTCGACGGGTACTGCCACGGGTCTTCATGTAAAGGCGTCCAGGCATGGGGGAACCCATGCACTATTGCACCCGAAAACCTCTCTAATTTGCAACCGATGAACTGAATGTGTTTGATTGATATTTTATACTCTAGGTCTTCCTTATAAAGCTTTATTTCTATCCGTAACAATACCTACAATTGGATTTAACTACTCTAATTTTTGTAAAAATGATACTTTTATAAATGTCAATAAATAAAATAAGTATAAATAGAAGTATTATTACAATTAATAACCTTTAGTCAGCAATTACTATTTTTATTTTATTTATCTGCTTAAATTAATTTTTTCATTTTTCAATGTAAAAATCTATTATTTTCCATGATTTGCGACTTTTCTATGAGCAAAATGAAAAACTGAAGTCGAGAACTAAATAGACGTTTATCTTACTTATATTGACCTCTACATAAAAAGTAAAGATAGTAGGCAAACTGTATTTAAAGTTCGTGAATCAAAGTTTCTAAGGCAATGAAGAAATATTTCTTCTTATTTATAGCTTGTTTTTAAAACATTCTTTATAGGTATACTTATACAGCGGCATCTTTATAAATTTTATAAAATCGGAAAATTCATAGAAACGTGTGTATATCATTGTACGAAGACTTGTATCACTAAATTATACATATTATAAAATGTTAGGAAGCTTCGCATATGCGAAGCAATAACTTTTTAAATAAATATTTTCAGAAATATTAACACCAGTTGTTTAGTATATTATTCCCTAAATTTATATCACTCTTAACTCTAATAAAGAATACAATTTTTTCGGTTAACATTTTGTGAACTAGAATTAAGAGAAATGTCAAATTATAATTAAAAATATAAAATTAAAGTATCTTTCGTGCAATAATTTCTTGATAAACTATTCTACTATTTCATGAATTAGTGTATTAAGCACTAAGTCGTATTTAAAAAAATACAAAGCTAATTAACTTTCGATTCCCAATTACAAAATGTAAAAAATAGGAATAGACATTAGGTTAAGGTTTCCTTAAAATTGTGTAACTTCAATGTGTTTTGATTTAATACATTTCGTACCACAAGAAATTTCAAGTTTGTGATAAACATTCGAAAATAGAAAAAATGATATATTAGTATTTAATTATAAATACCACAATCATTTATATTATATTATACACTGCTGGAAAAATTTAGTGCATCACTTTAATACTATCAACAAGTTCATAGTGTTGTTAAAATTGATCTAAAACAATTGCTACAGAAAGCGCATTAAAATGTAAACATTTTACTTTTTCATGTAGATAGTCCATATTACTTAAATTAGTGCTCAAAAAGAACTTACAATGATAATGTTGGAAAAATCTGATTATTCTCCGTTGAAATAAATCATACCGCTTTAAGAAAGGATATTCTTTTAATGAAAAAAGATATTCACAGAAATGTCAGCGATTATATTGTATTACATTTTTTATGTGTGATTTATATTTTTCTTGGTAGAAATATGTTTAGGTATGATGATACATATGACAAGGAGAATGTTTAGGTATGATGTGTGCTGAAGATTTCTATGATTCTTGTTCGGTGAAATAACACTTCACTGCCAAGTTTCCAGTAAGCCAAGTAAACATTTTACAAGAAATATGTTTCCAAGTTTAGATTACTCTGAAAATGTTCGTAATTGATTTCTCAAGGCTCTTCAATAATTTATCACAGAGAAAAGTATATGTCTTTAATAGAAACATAAAAATATATGTATTTGTAATCCTTTATTCTGCAATATCAGAGTAAGTCATCCTATGACTATGAATAAATGTATCTTAAAATGGTCACGTAACAGTTTGTACTTAAAACTAATTGTGAATTATTGGAAACTAATTGAGACAGATATCACGGTAAAAATGGTAATGGCTTTGTAAAAGCTTGGGATTAAAGCAGAATTAAAGGAAACCGTTTACGGAGTACGATTTAAAGAAACATTATTAAAATTACATAAATCTTTTAATATTTTTTGTATCTGAAATATAGAAAATTGTAATAAAAGTTTATGGAGAAACACAAGATATTAATATTATTTAATGATTACATTTATGTAATTTTACGTTCATTATCTTTTATTTTTTAAATGACTCGTGCAAGTCCTGCTAATTTATCACATTACAACTCATTGTTCGAAAAAATGTTAAAAAGAATTCACGAATTTAGGGATTTGCGAACTTGAAAACTTTGGATTTCGGGTATTCAAAAATTTGGGAGTTTAGGAGTTTAAAAATGTAGTTTTTTGAAAATTCCCGAATTTGATAATTCGGTAATTTGGAGACTCGAAAACTTAAAAATTTCCGATTTGAATGGGATATTCGGAAATTTGAAAATTTGATAGTTTTGGGATTTAGTAACTGTGGAATTTGTAAGTTTGAGTATTTTATAATAAATCATTTGGAAGCATTTTAATTAAAAAATGTAATAATTTTGAAATGTAAAAGTTTAGAAACTAACATTTTTTGAAATTAACATTTTATGGAATTTTAGAATAGGAAGTAGTAAAATGTTTGCTAAATTTCTAAATAAAGGATTTCATACACGGCGAAGTATCAGATTAGTGTGAATCCGGCCGTCCGAGGGCGAACGCGAATATGCTTCACTGAACTGAGTATACGCGAGAAGCGGGTATACACGAAATGAAGAAATATCAGGTGTGAAATACTCCAGAAATTCCCACAATTTACGTCAGTCCTGAGCATGAAAATATAGACGTTTCTATAAACCGATGTAATTATGCCAAAATACATCTTTTGAATGCTGTTATGTTTACTTTAAAGACAACTGATTATACCTTTCAGGGGTAAACACCGAAATTACAAAAATTATTGTTTGCAGGTTGTAGCATACTTATTGGACCAGTGTCCAATAAACGTGTTTTAAAGTTATAATATGCCGAAAAGAAAATTGCATTCTTTCTTTTGAAAAACGCAAAACTTAATAGCTGGAAATAATTTCTAATATTTAATTGAAAAGCATAAAAAAATACTATGTTAGTTACTCCAGAGGGTTAGTATTAATAGCATGATCAAAGAGACATGTATTTGATCAATTAGGTATCACTCTAACGAACACTACACTGTTTAATAACAATTTTAATATAAAATCGGCTGAAACTAGGGGCTACATTTCAGTTTTGCCGGATTTTAGATGAAATTGATTGCGTTAGTACGATAGTATTGATTTACTTTGATGAGATATAATCTTTACCTGTATGTATAATTAGAAATGTATCAGTTGAAACAAGAGTTTAATATGAACAAAAAAGAAAAGAACGATGTGTGTTGGACCGACACAAATTTTAAAGGCACGAGATCTTTAAAGAGTTTAATCTCTATGCATATGTATGTATTTCACGTTAAAAAAGTGTGTGCAATCTATGTTTTATATTATTCGTGCCACTCGTGACTGTTTTTTTATTTTGTTACTACCCGGCGGGTACTTTTTTTATTGTGTTTTTGCTACTGCGATACATTTTATTTTATTCGGATGAAATAAAAGTCTCTGTGGAGAATGCATAAATGATTATTAATTACTTCAGTAGCTTTTGTTAGTTTGAGCTGATTAATATGTTGAATAATAAAATTCTAAAAAGTAGATGTTTTGTATCAAACTGGATTATCATGTTATTAGGCATAAATGGTATTTTTAAGTTATTCTGTTCTGTTTCTGTTTATTTATTAGGAAAAATAAAAATAGCTAGATGGTGGCTTGTTATAAAAAATATTTTAAATCTTTATAAAAAAGGAACTAACTTTTACATAGTCAGTTTTGTTTAAAAGTAAATTTAATGGACAAATTTGTTCAATTGTCACCAGTTTATTAAGGCTGACCAAGGACAATTTTATAAGGTATATTTTCCAGTTGTATCTGAAACTGGTTATTGGTGAAGGTACACCGAAGCATGTATTTATCTTCGGTAACGGTGCGTAGCAGATGTCTCAAAGATCTCAATTTATTGTGGATCTACAAAATAGTCGATGCCTTTACTAAATTTCAAAATATCAAGAAGTCGCCATATTATTCATAGATATATTATATGTTGTAAAATGGTACTAACGAATACCGCGAAATGTGTATAGCCAGTCATTTTAAAAGTTGGAAAAAAAAGATAAAGTCCAAACCTGTGCAAAACAATCTCTTTCATCTCAAAGCTCTTAAAATATATTTTCATTTCCATATTGAAAGAACTTTATTATAATGCGTTATAATGTATTTAAAATTTATTAAAATCTTGAGAATTGCGGTTCAATTAACTTATAACAATTTTAAAGTTAGTAAACAAGTGATAATTTACCTAAACGTATATAACAAAAAATAATATTAAGAAGAAATAGTAAAGGTCATATTTGATAAGGAAACTTAGATGAATGAAACGCGACTGCTTCTATGGTTTAAATGTTTATTGGAAATACCTGGAGATTTTTAATGGTTCCGGCAATTTATATCAATAAATACACACATTTTCATAAAATATGGACATTCTAAAAATCAAATGAGCGATATTCCAAAAAATTAAAAACATTAATGAAGTTGATTTTTGTTCTGTTAGAGTACTAAAATATCACTGTGCGATGTACATATTAACACCAATGTCAAGATTTACAGCTTGTAAGAATTACATCACTGCTTGGTCGAGTAAACAAGTTGAGAAACACCTTAAATGAGAATATGTTAACGAAGGAAAGTAATCATGTGAATCGTGTTTTGAAATATCAGAAATCGTTTGTTGAAAACATTAAGCGTGTCTTATTCTAGGCTAAGAGAAGATTGTCCTTCTCGAGCATTAATTTAGATGAGATCGGTGAAAGGAACCAAAATGTGACACATTCAACCTTTAATTTATTTTTCGTTATTAGAATTATTATAAATTTTACTAAAGTTATGTGAAATTTGATTACTTTTGTATAGTATTTATGCGATGCAATTAAATTTTCAGCAGTGTATTTATTATAATTTCATCTTATTTTTGTTACATTCTATTTATGTTAAATCTTGTGAGTCTTTTGACGAATTATGTGGTACACAACTCATTAAAAAAGATAATAGAACATAAAATGTAATCCCTAATGAAAGACTTTGTTCTGTGCAAGACTGGATTAACTTTCAGAGGTTTGCACACATATTAAATTCAAAATACAGTCGTGAAATGAAATTTCTTTTTTCGAAATAGCATTTTGAGATTTTCAAATTTCAGAAGTTTCGGATATTTGCAACTTTAGAACTTTAGAATTTTTTAATCCTGGGACTTTGAAGTTTCAGAAGTATGTAAATTTGGGACTTTGGAACTTCAGAATTTCAGAATTATAGAACTTTGAAATTTTGAATTTTGAACAACGCAGGAAACTTCAGAATTTTGAAAACTTGGAACTTTACAATTTTGTGGTTTTGAAATTTGAAGGTTGCGGAATTTTTTAAATTGGGGACTATGGAATGTTGAAATTTTAGAACTTTGGGTCCTTGGAATTTTAAAAGCTTAGAAATTTAGGTTGTTGGAATTCCAGCTTGGAAATTTGAGACTTTAGAACTTCAAAAGATTGAAAATTTGAATGTTGGAAGGTTTGGAAAATGGTACCTATGGTAACAAAATCTTCTATGGTACCTCTTTCCTTGCATGCTTATGTTGCTTAATAGTTAATCCAGTCCTAATTATAATCCATTAGTACATTATAAGAAAACTTACCAACTTCTCCGTTATCAGGTTCGTCGACGCTGTGGTAACTTGAAACTGAACCTGTACTAAAGTAAGTCGATTTCGCAGAGGTTGTAGAATAGAAACTGTCGAGCCTTTGTCTTCTTTCTGTTTCTGTCTCAAGAGTCAGACTTTCGCTTATTATTTCGTTATCATCGTAGCCTTCGAAAGAGTCATTCAGTATAGAGGTGTTCCCATCTAGAGCGTCGTGAAAACTCTTCGATTCACTAATTTTGCTGTAACTGAATGTACACAAAGATATTAAAAGAAGTATGATTTATTTCTATAAATTGTTACGATTATTATTAAAGCACAAGTTGATAATAGTGATATGATGATCGACCCTAGATTTATGGACGTTTAATGACCACTTATATTTAAATTGAAACTAAAATATAAAAATAAATAAATAATGGATAATACGTAAACCAGCTTATATAATGATTCTTTATTTCAATGAAAATTAACATCTTGACAAAGGCTTATTATTAATTTTCGTAATTGAAAATAAGGAATATTGAGATCCATCATTATGACGGGTTCCGTAAATCTACTGTCAATTATTGGGTGGTAATATGGTGATTGCACGCGTAAAAATAAATAAAAAACTGTAGAATAAAATTTTGTTTTTGTTATTCTCTAGGAAATTAGTTTTAAATCTATTCCCCGATTTACACTGAAGATAGGTTACTCAAAACTGTGTAAATAAAAATCGTGTCAATTGAAATTATTGCCAACTATACTAGTAAACACAGTCCAAATTAAATCGTGTGTGTCTTATTTTAATAAGAAAAATGTAAAAAATCCATTGGTGAAAGTTTGATAACAAAAAAAAAATGTAAAAGCTTCATTCTTGCACCGGTATCGTCAAAATGTTCACCTTTGCGAGTTTCTTTTCAATCGGTTATTTAAAAACTGCCTAAAAACGAAACCGTGTAAATTGGGAGATTTGATATTTCAGATTTATATTTTCACGATGAATCATGAGTGTACTGTTTTCGTTACTGCACTTTGTATTTGTATACATTCTTTCAATTATCGATAAGCTTTATTAGAAGAATGCAATTAATAAAATGTCAACAATACATAACTGTATAAGTATACTTTAAATAAAAATTAATTTTGCATTCGATGGAATATTGCATTTTTATTTAAGAATTCAACTTCGATAATTTTAAGCAACAGTGTTATTGATGAATTTTAATTGTGTAAGTGATTATGACTTTTTACTTATATATGTATTATAAGTAGACAATAAGTACACAGTTTACTTATATCCTGCTGACGACATTACAAACGTAAGTATAATAAATACATTAATAACTTAATACTGTTAGATACAATTTTTGTGCTAATTTCGAATTAATTGACACAGTCGTTTTTTTATTATATGAATAGCAATCAATTTGTAATAGAATTTAACATTTAATATTAAGGTGCATAGTTATTCGTAAATATATTTCGATAGATTGATCATCGAAAGCAACAATGATGATTCGATTCATCAAAAGTGATAATTTATACATTCATCGTTGTAATGATTGACCTCATTTTCGGACATTTTTGGACTTGGATTTGCCAGATAGGATATTAATTACTTAACTGTTATCGTTTTTCATATTTTACAGATATCTTTGAATTTTATTTTGAAACGATAACACCTTAGATTATATCAAATAAGATTGTGATGATTGACAATCTTAGATAACAGTTCAATAAACATACACTTTTCATAAAATTGAAAGAAAGGTTAGTAACCGAATAAGGCAAAATTAATTTCTTCCTACTGAATATTTGCAGCTACCATTTCCAAGAATTTTTAATTAATTAACACGTTTGTTACGTTCGGGTTTTCCTCGGATGCGATTTATATGTCAGACGTATTCGAAGATTTCCGTGTACGCATGACTCACGCCATTCGTCTCAGGGTGCTAATAAGATCCGCCACTTACACAGCGTCTACTTATACCGGATGTTCAGAAAAACACATCTAATACTGATATGGGTAAACATGTAAAAAAAAGATTCGTGAATTTCATTTTGTGAAAAAATTGTTGAAGCGCCGAACTTTGAACGACATGAAAATCGCTAGCTGAGAGTTATAAATAATGATTAGGGCACGCAACTTTTATTACACTAAATCTTCATTATATGAGTAATTTTTCTTTAAAGGTTTTATTCAAACTAATAAAAGTTAGGTACGGAATTAGATTTAAACTAATAAGAGCAATCAGCTAATCTCAGCAGCTACTGGAGTAGCAATGGTGAAATGGATGATTTGGGTTTATGTCAGCTAAAAAAGCTACTACACGATTACAGAAACACAATTGTATATTATAAGTTCTGCCTTTTACAGTTGTCATTGCTGTGAAAATAGCGTGTGCAAGTATATTACCTGAGCCGTTTGTAAGTGGCCTAAGTCCATTTATGTTTAAATTGAGATATTTAAGAGTGTGCGTTTCAATAAAATTAAAAATATACGTATAAGATATCAATGTATGCATCATACTACTGAAGTGTATCTAAGAGAGTTTTTACAATTTCTATTAAAATAATAGCAGTTATTAAGTGAATAATATGTGGCTTTTTACCAAGAATGAACTTAAACCACATTCAAAATTAACAACTAGATTTGTCATAAAATTTTGTATTCGATAGAATAAATTATAAATAAATAAATTAAAATGCTTCAAATTGAGAAAACAATATTCAATTTGTTTTATATTTCACTGCGACACTTGAAAAACATTATTTATGAAGTTCAGGAAATCTTCCAACTATATAAATTACACAACAATTTACTGCACATCTACATTTTGTGTATGCAGGAGGAATTTGAAGAAGTCATGGTACTTCGGAGGTATATATCGTATTAATACTAATTAATTATTGCATTAAGTAATTAATAGTTGATTGTAACTCCATCATCACTGTCTTCGAACATTTGAAAGTTCGTAGTTTCTGACATTATCGATAATAGATTAAACTTAGGCCGCTTTCAAAGTCAATTTTTCAACTATCAAAATTTATATATCCACAATTGTCGTATACTCTACATATACTTAACCGCAAAATGTTTGTTATGTGAGTTAACATCAAGTGGAACATGTTACTACAGTTAACATCAAACAATTGACAAATCCACTTAGGCCACTTTCAAAATAAACGGCTCACCTAATTGATGTAATGAATGCTCAGTTTTGACGCACTGGCAATGCGGGACTCAACGTACAATTAATAATAACACCGAATAGAACTATAGACTGATTCTATAAGATTAATGTTGATCAAAGAGCACGTTAACCCCTTAAATAGTAACTCATGCATACGAGGTGTTTATGTTGAAATGAAACCTGGTAGTGTCCAAAAAGTCTGACATCAGTATAGTGCTTACATGCTGCTCGAAACAGTAAAATACATTACTATTTCCAAATGGTACCATCACAAATGGTTTTATCAAATATATCAAGTGATAATATGTAGATACTACTTTAATTATCAGGCCAGTCACCGTTTCTAGAAGGTTTCTAGAGTGCGGCTAGCTTGTCTAATTTTGAAAATTTACGATCTGATTCCCTTTGGTCTGATAATTGCATTAATCTTCTGCTCTTTGGAAACATACGTCACTGTGTCACTTGAACATTTTCCTTTCTTACGATGGTTACAAGATTTCAAATGAAGGGTGTCGAAGAAAGAGAAAGAAAAATTGATCGGCATACATAACAAAATTTTAAACTTAAATGCCGACAGTTTATATCAGCACATTCGTCAGGAATAGGTATTTTTATTTACAGGGAAAAGAAATTAATAATGGTTACGTTCATTGGTAAAATAACTTGGGTGACATTGTTCTACTCTCTAAATTCGAATTAGCGAAAATTTCACTTATTTATTCAGAAACCCAGTTTTGCATTAGTTTTCGGTGGTGTTCACTGTGTTAACTCAATGAATTCCTCGTCAAAGTAGAGACAGTTGAAATGTCACTGACGGGTTAGTGAAATGTGCTAGTGAAGCCAATTTGAAACTGCAAGCAACTGTCACGCGACCAGCACAACGTTAACCCCTTGCCATACTTTGACGAGTCTGACTTCTGACGCATTCACAGTTAATAAATCTCTCTGGAATTTCTAATTTTGATTTGAAGTTTAAGTACAATTATAATTTCGGTAAATATGCAAGATATGGGAGCCATCTCCGATTTTGATGATTTTGAAATATGTCGTCAAGAATATAATTCTGAACAACTTTTTCCTATACATATAGCAGTCAGACTTTTCCATTATTTTGTATATTCAAAAACATATGCGAACCACAATTTTGTCTCAACTACGTAATGTTTAAGTATAAATCATGCAAACCCATATCACATCAGGAAAATGTAGTTGTCAGATTCCTGTGACACAGATGGGTCAGTGTAAATTAAAATTGCAAAAGCGTTTCAGGATTTGGTGGGCTTCTTACCCACTGTATCATTGGATTGAGGGTAACTGCACTTAATATGGAACAACACTTAATATGAAATATCACAGTATCTCTGTAAATAAATAGTCAAATCTGTCAATGGCTATATCAAATTCTTCGTTATAAACAAGCAACAATCATATTAATATATAAGTTTCTGTTGAAAATGTGTTGTACGAAACATTGTTGTGCTTTGAAGCGTCTAAAAGTTTATAAACGACAAGTTAAGTAGTTAAACTTCTTAACTTTTCTTTTACATAATTTACCATTAACTTTATTTTCATCTTAAGAAAATTCTAATTTCCTTATTGAAATACGTATGTACGTAATATGGAATACGTTGATTGCACGTAATGTGGAACATGTACATTATTATTTGCTTAATATTGTATTATGATACATATCTTTATATGAGAAATGTATACAACACGTAGACAACGAAGAAAAATAATATCATAAGATAAATTAAAAAAGAATGGAATACACTTGTTTATTTTTCTTTTTTAATTAAATAAATATTCATTTTTCATAATAAAAATGAAGTTTGCTTAGTTTACTTTATAAATTTCCAACTTATTTCATAATGAGTATCACTTTTTCAACTCAACGTTTTTGTTAGTTTTTACATTCTTCACCGTAATTTCAAGACACTTAAATTTTAATATAATAAACCAGTAGTTTTGTTAAAAAAAAGGGGTTCCATGTTACCTGCAGTTACCCTACACATATTTTCATAGTACAATAAAGAAATTATGAACACTGACTTTCAGCTATTTAATGCATGTATCCTTTCATTTAACAAATAAATAGTGAACATGATAATAAAAAAATCATTCAGTCTATCAGGAATAGCAACAAATTTTTTTTAAATACAAATTTCGCTTAACGATGATTAAAATGATATTCCATAAGTCCATAAATCGGAATGCTTTTTTAATATCCCTACAATCTTCTGAGGATTCTGTGGCACAATGAAATGCTACAATAGTATTTATGCTAAACTAGAAATGAATATAAATTTTATGTTATTTATGGAACATAAGAAATATTTACTTTCATAATGACTTTAGTACCGAAATTCAGCTAATGATTTGAGCAAGTAAAAAGATCTACATACAGGGTGTTTCGTTCTGTTACCACTAAACTTTATTAACATATTCTATTCGTAAAAATAAAAGACAAGTTTATATCAAGAAGGTTTCAAGCACTTTATTAAAAAGTTAAAACAAGAATATAAAGTGTCGAGTGACTGTTTTGTTGTTCGATATTACTTTCAAGGTGTTTTATTTTTGTTCGTATAACTTTAAGAGAATATTTTACAAATAAAAAAGAGAAAAAATGTGTTTATGAGCATAGCCTCTAGAATGCATTATTCAAAGTTATTAAAAAAAAAAGAAAGTCGATGATTATTCGTATGACGTAGTAAAGAAGAAAATCATTCATTATTATTTCAAATATTCTTCATAATCATTCAACAAAACATTTAAGAGTCCATGTTTATTTAACATGTTTTTATGATTTTTATTTATAGAACATATAGGCAAAGTTTTACGTGCAAATCTGGAACGTACTGTACGTGGCGTCGAAAAACAAAGCAATCTGAAGACCTTTTGTACTTTTGTTATAATTTCTCGATAAAATGTTCAAAAGTCTATGTTAATATAATATCTTTTCTTATCTTTGCGCAGAAAATATGCTGGTAAAGTTTAACTATAAAAAATTGAGACACACTGTATACAACTCTCTATTGATTGGAAAATGCAAGACGGTAATTCGTGTAGCTTCAAAGTAATATTTTTTGTAAATGTCAAAAAAAAGTAAACGAGTCCGACAGGTGTATGTATGAAAATTATTTATAAATATTATTATTTAATATAACTACAGAGTTAATAATTCTATACTAACGTATATTTTGAATTTATTGGAATATATATATTGTAAATGGAAATACGAGAAAGATATACAAAAAATAAATTAAAGAATATCTATTTAGAGAAATTAAAATATTTCAGTATAACACACCGTGGGTCAAATTGATACTATTCTGAGGTATATAGATACATGTGTAAAGTATCTTACAGTAACTTTTGAATATTATTTTCATTTCTATATCCTGGAAAGTAAAGCTATATTAATCCTTTCCACTCGTATTTCCCCGTGGAGTCACCAAACGACGCGAGCATTCCACTCGTATGTCCCCGTGGATTCACCAAAACTTTAGAATCAAATATTGTCTGAATCTTTTTATTATAACCATTATTCCCTATACATTATTTTACATTATTTCCCCTATAATTAATGTTCAAAATGTAAGGATCATTAGTTTGAATAATTGGTGAAATCGTTCTGAAATTGATTTTCGAATCGAATTATATACTCCAATCAAAAATTTTATAATAATTTTTTATTCTTCCGTCTGAATTTTATTTAAAACAAATATCAAATAAAGGTTTTATAAATGTTATGCAAACAATAGGTCAAAAGAAACATATAAAAACTCATTTTTCTTACATTTTACGTTTGGAGTATGGTGACAGTAATAAACCAGAAATTAATGCCGAGTGGTTGCAATTCTACATAGAACAAAACATACAAGTGAAAAGGTTTAAAATGGAGTTATCATGTTTTGGTGATATCAGTTTTTTTTTTTAACATAATTCAAAGAAATGTATCAACTTACCCCATAAGAAGTTCGTATAGAAACATTTTCATGTAATAATATAAAGTATATAAACCAAGTAACACGACGTAATTAACGTCTTTTCGAATGATTTAATGCTAAATTAATTCAGGACATAAAGTTTTTTATAGTCCGTCTCTAGACGCATTGAAAAGTCGACATAAATTATACTTTTTACATATAAACGATACTGGTTGAATTACAAGTACTAGTCAGTAGTTAATCATTGTCGCCTAAGTCCATTCGTCAGTTGTTTTTTGTTAACTGTAATAACATGTACCACTTGACGTTAACTGTAAAAAAAAAACACTTTGCGGTTAAGTATATCCAGAGTATACGATAATTGTGGACTGTATAAATTTTCTTCGTTTTGTTCGTGGTCATTTTGATAGTTGAAAAATTGACTTTGAAAGTGGCCTAAGTTCAATCTATTATTGATAATGTCAGAAACTGCGGATTTTTAAATGTTGGAAGGTACTGATGATGGAGTTACGATCAATTATTAATTAGTTAATGTAATAATTAATTAGTATTAATTTGATATATACCACTCAAGCACCATGATTTCTTCAAATCCCTTCCGCATACATAAAATGTAGATGAGCAGTAAATTGTTATGTAATTTATATAATTAGAAGATTTCCTGAACTTCATAAATAATGCTTTTCAAGTGTCGCAATGAAATATAAAACAAATTGAATATTGTTTTCTCAATTTGAAGCATTTTAAATTATATCGAATAAAATCTGAAATTTTATGACAAATCTAGTTGTTAATTTTGAATGTGGTTTAAGTTCATTCTTGGTAAAAAGCCACATATTATTCACTTAATAACTGCTATTATTTTAATAGAAATTGTAAAAACTCTCTTAGATACACTTCAGTAGTATGATACATACATTGGATACCTTAAACATATGTATATTTTTAATTATATTGAAACACAAACTCTTAAATACCTCGATTTAAACATAAATAAACTTAGGCTCTTTTAAAATAAACGGATCAAATAATATAATTCAAACATCTCGTGCTATCGCTACATATAACATAGTGTCCAGAAAATATCACTATATTAACTTGCCGCTGTATCAATTTGCCCCAGTCTTCGCTACTAACAAAGGAGGTTATCCAAGTGTTAATAATTGATTTTAATAAAACTTGCACAGTACACAGTTGTCCAAATAATAATTAACCCATATTTCTTTATCGACAATTATCCATATTTAGGAAGTTAAAACAGCCCTTGAAGCCAAGGATCGTAAACGCATTTTTCTCGATATGTTGAAATCTTTTTATACTACAAAAAATGTTGAATATGTAAATTTGTTTTTTTGTAGAAAATTTGAGTGCGATAACGGTTTTGCAAAATATCTATTTATTTAACGATTACAATAAAAGTTGACGTTTTTCTTTCATGGGTAAACCATCATACTGCTTTGACCTAATTCTATATACATATCTAATGTATAAGGGAAAACAACTTTATACACATTTACATTTAAAAAAAATTCTAACTTCTATTATAATGTTTAGATAAATAAATATTTTTCAAAACAGTTTACGCAATCAAATATTCTACAAATAGTGTGGATCTTATATCTCTTCGAATGTCCTGCGTACGTTTCATTAAAGTCGGTTATTGACTTTTGGGAAACTTCTATTGTAAAAAAAAGTTAGTAAACATTGGTCAAAAGCAACTGTTTTTGAAACACAAACATTTCTTTATGTTAGTTTTTGTTAGTATTTGATCGATATATTTTTTGTAGGAAGATTATACACACAATAACTATAGCACAACCGATATTTGGAAGGTTTCTGAAATTTGGAAAAAGGATTCGGGAAGAGTGATTACATAATATGAAGATGACGAAAGAGCTATTATAGTAATGACAAAACGCAACATATAACATTTATTTAAGATGAAATATAATAATAACAGATATTAGAGAGGTGCATAACTATAGCACCAATGAAATTACAACATAATAACGATGTTAGATGATGATGAAATGATTAAATTATAATTTTAATGAATAGAATGGAAAGTTTCATTAAGAAGTGAGTCCTTCTTCCTTCTCTATTAACTCAAAAATACGACTAAACATCCTCATTACTAATTTTCTTAAAATTTCATCGCTAATTTCAATCCACGATTCGATAACAGCTTCTTTTAACCGTGAAAAACTTGAAAATTTTGTACGTAAATATGCCGTACCATAATGTCCCATAGATTTTCCATTGGGTTCTGATCTGGAGCGCATCCTAACCACTTTAATAAATCAATGCTAAGTATTTCAAACCACTCTATTGTTGTTCGACTTCTATACTATATTGGAGCATTATCTTGTGGGTATGTCCAACAAATGTGGTTTTTCAAATGAATAAATAACAACAAATTGTTCTACAGGATTTCATTGTACTCCGAACTATTCATTCTGGATATTCATAAGATACGTGCCATGTGGCATTATATAATTTAATTAGAAAAATCTGTGTTCTTTTATGACAAACAGACTTGAAGTATAATTAAAATAAAATCGGTGCTATATTTTTGCACCAATAACTTCAGTAAGCTTCCTCTGAAGTTCAATGTCTTTTCACATTATGCAACCCCTTTCTTAGAATTTTTATTTTAAATTTAAAAAGTTTTAGAAATATCGGTGATGTTATAGTTATGCACTGCAGTTTAGTTGTATTATAAGCACGATGAGTTTAATTCCTTTTTGTACTGTAATGTGAAAGAGCATTTAAATACTAGTAAACTAGTCGTACATCCTGATTTAAACTCTTTGGACTTGTTATGAAGAAATTTGAACAGCAAAGTGTATTCTTCATCGATAAATGACTTAAAAGATTTACATAACCGAATCCACCATGTAAAAATAATTCGACGCAAACGTTTGTTGACATTTTTTCTAGCCGACGTTTGTTGACATTTTTTCTTGCCGACGTTTGTTGCAATTTTCAAGAGAGTTTGCGACTCATTGTCAGTAAGAAGAGGATGTCAAACGTAGATGGAAATGAGAGGGAATCATGTGAAACAACTTCTGTAAATATTAAAAAGCAAGTAGTAAGTCCATCATGATAGTGACGTGTAAAAATGTTCATATAATAGAAACTGTTGATTTTTCAATGTATGTTTACTAATATTACTGATTATAATACGATATGCGTATCATATAAATATTGAATAATTTTTTTAAATAGGTTAAAATTATGGACTTGCGTCATATGTTAATATTTTCAATAATAAAATTTCATTAGTATCCACTACAATCGACATTATATGACCAATATATTAGAGACTCAATAATACATGTAACACATACACGTCTCTCAATTGATGTGGCACCTTTACGCGAATCTTTTTGTTTACGCACAATTGTATGTAAATTAAACTATTTAAATGAATTTTTTATACGCGATATTAATTTACACGGCTAAAAAATATATTTTCCTGAAAATTTTTAAAGTAACAAGTGTATACAATAACTTATTCGGCGATGTTGAAATGCGTCAGTGTAGTATGACATAAGGGTAATGACATTATGCTAGTCATCGTACGTGTATTTGTATAAAAAAACATTGAATGCAATATTGTATTTAAATATACGGACGTTAGAATCATTCGACCTTCACAACAGTATACATATTATTCGGTACACAGAAAAAAGTAACGTTCTTATCACACTGAAATACATTTGTGACAATTAAAAAGAAAAGGTTGATTATTTTGAATTGTAGTTTGAATTACATTTCGGATTAGTGACGTTAGTAATAGTTGAATTAGTAGCGATAGTGATGTCTAATAAAACTTTCTTTTGTTTTCGAAAACGTACTCGTTTTTGTTAAGCAATGTACTAGCTTTAATTTCAGTTCTTTTTTCTTTTGTTCTGACAGAATTTATATGCGATTTTTACTCGTGTAAAATGAATCCACGTGGCACGGATACTTCGCGTAAATTGACGGACGGGTGCGCATTCCGAGTGACACCAGTTTTAGTATGTCATCAGATCATTCCAAAAGGCAGCTGCAATGTTGGTAAAACGATACTAACACGTTTCTGCTAAATCATATTATATCTACTAAGATAAATATCCCACTTGTCAAGCAATTACGGAAGCAGTTATGATAATTGCAATTTCTTTTATATTTAGTCAATGTAAAATTATTATATAACTAAATACGTTTATTCGAGGCGGTAAAATTTCTACTTTTAGGTAAAATAATAAGAATCTACATTTGTGAAAGAAAAAAATTTAAATTAATTAAAATCTGAAAATGTTTACAATGCCCAATAATTAAACAACATTCATGACATGTCCTAGTCATTAGTTATTACTGTCTTAAATATTAAATCAGTTTCATTATTTTCATCATTATTTAATGAATAAAGAAAATTGTTGTGTTGCTTTCGCTTCAACTAAATGAAAAGCGCGAGCTTGTTTTATGTGTGGATCAGTGACACCACACGGACACGAAATGAATTAACAACTGCTTCAGGATAAATTTATTCAATTTATTTACAAATGAAAGTTTCTCTTGTAGCACTTTAACCACCTCGAAACTACAAACTCTATCATTTCGAACTGAATTCGTTGAGAGCTGACAAGACAATCTACCCAAAAGTTTAAGAAGAATGTTTACGCCAATAATAAAAATATGTAGTTGGTTTGATATGCTACTGGGGGTGGACAGGCGATTTGGTTACAATCAACGATTGGATTGGTTAAAAAATATTAATTGAATGGGACAAGAACCGTCCTAGAAATGTTTTGTGGAATGAACATTGTTTGGACTTGTCTTTTAGAAAAACCGTTGCATTGTAAATCTCGTACGTGCAACACAAAAAATAGGACTCTTAACGTTAATTTATGGCAGTTTGGCGAAAACAGCGTTAAAAGCTAAATCGCTTTAGTGGTGCCATAAATTTAAGCATCTGGACTTAGTAAAGATGGGTCCTGGGGTGCTGTCTCAGGGTTAAGAGGTCTTGGGACTTTCCAGCCGCGTCACTCGTGATCTAGCTAAGGGTGACCAGGACTTGGAGGCGTGGATTGTCAAACGAATGACAGGAAAGATGACCGCCTTCTTCCTGATGAACCACGCAAAAATCAGCCAATGAGGAAAGTCACCCCCATCGACAGCCCTCAGGCAGAAGTTTTAAAACCAGTGTTTTTTCGGAAAAACGTCAGATTATATTGAACCTTTTGAACAGATTATATTCAACCTTTTGAACCGATTATATTGAACCTTTAGAACCGATTAGATCAAACCTTTAGAACCGATTACATCAAGATTCAGAACCGATTATATTAAGATTTAGAACAGATTATATCAACTTTAGATCAGATTTTGTGAACCCAGTCGTACGAATTTACGACAATATAATCTCTCCAGGCGTACTCCTGTGATATGTGAACTTGTGCGAGCGAACTCTCGTAAAAATAATAGTTAATTAGCCAACTGTCATTTCAACTCATTTGTTAACCTTTTTACAATTTTTACTATAAAAATTACACGTACTTTAACACAGTGCACTTGCGTAATTCATTCAAAATTTCCTGGTGCACAAACATTGGTCCTTCGAGCCGGATTGAAACAGAACGAACTTTGAATCAACTGTGTGTGATCAGTGATTATTATTGAAGAATCATTATTCTATTGTGACACAACAAGGATAGTCACTAGAATACAAATCATTTAAGTGTACAATTGGACTTTGTATACTGCAACGAACTGAACTGTTTAGAGACTGTGTCTTTTTGTGAACTTTGATTTGAATTAGTGAATTTGAATTTGTGTTGATACGACGACATACATCGAAGTATCAGCATATCCAGTACCTACTCTGCAAACCTATTGGACGAGGATAGAACGCAGCGAAGCAGGTAGCAGCAAGCAGCAGGCAGCAGCAGGGCCAGCCTGATTTTCACCAGTCATAAAGTTTGGTGAGTCTCCGATTTATTTCCTTTCTTCTCCTATTTTCCTATTCCGCGGCTTGTGTTATTTAAATTGTATACAATGGAAGCTCTAAGGAAAAAGAGAGCAACTGTCAAATCAGCTTTAACGCGTTTTAACAATTATTTGGACTCGTTTACACCGTTGTCTGATGTTGAGGATTTACAATCGCGTTTAGAGAAAGCTATTCCATTACTAGATAAATTTGAAACAATACAAGAGGAAATAGAATCGCTTGATGAAGTCGATTTAGATGAGACCGTTCGAACACGTGAAGACTTCGAACGTGAAAAACACCTACGCGAAGAGGAGGAAATAAAGATTTTCGAAGATAGCTACCATAAGGCAATTGGCAAAGCAAAAGGATTTATAAAAAGTAGGCAATCCTTTGTACCTTCTGTGGGATCGGTGTCTCGTAGTGTTACCGAATCACCAGCACTGCACTCAGAAGCAGGCCCAATAGGGGTTAGTCTTCCAAAATTAGTATTGCCGACTTTTGATGGCACGGTTAGTAATTGGATAAAGTTTCGTGACACATTTAGGTCATTAATCCATGAACATATGGGACTGAGTAATATTCAGAAATTCCATTATTTGAATTCAGCATTGATTGGAGATGCTGCTCGCACTATTGAAGCTCTAGGCGTTTCAGAGGCGAATTATTTGTTAGCTTGGGAAGGGTTAAAGTCTCGCTATGAAGATCCGAACACTTTAATTCATCACCATGTACAAGCACTATTTGAAGCACCAGTTTTGACACGCGATTCGTCACATTCGGAACTGCGTCAGTTATTGGACAACACGAATAATAACTTACTCGCATTACGAACTCTAGGAAAAAGAACTGAATTCTGGGATCCGTTAATTATTTATTTATTGACATCGAAATTGAATATCCCTATGAGACGCGAATGGGGAAGAACGTTGGCTAATTCAACGACAGAACCAACTTTCAAGGAATTTGCAAACTTCTTGGAAAGGCACATTAAATTTTTACAAAATTCAGATTTAGATAAAATCAAATTTAATGATATTAAAATTAATAAAGCAACAGTGAAATCGGTTACGACGAAACCGAAACAGATAAAAACATATTCCACAGTCACGAATAAGAAATCGTGCATAATTTGTAATGGAGCACATCCGATATACTCGTGTGAAGTTTTCAAGGGTATGTCAACGGTCACACGTTTGCAGAAGGTGAGGGAACTTCACCTATGTTTTAATTGTTTGGGTGATGGACATCAGAACAGAGATTGTACCTTCGGACCATGCCGAAAATGCGGAAAAAAGCATAATTATTTACTTCACTTAGAAAGTTCAGGTACTAATACCTCGGGGTCGCTACAGGTACAAGTTACAGGTGCCCAGTCTGAAGGGGTACAGCAGGTAGCAAATTCTATGCAATCGAATGAAAGTATGTCTAGTCACTCAACCGCAATAAAACAAACATTAACAGCGCGTGTTATACAAAAGGGAACAAAAGTTACAGTGCTATCTACAGCCAGAATATATATTTATGATTGCCATGGACAGAGGCATGAATGCAGGGCACTTTTAGATTCAGGATCCGAACCGCACATTATGACTACCGCATTATGTAATCGTTTAGGACTGCCGAAAACAAGAAGCAACCTCGCACTTACGGGTATTGAGCAAGGGTCATTACACGTAAATCATTTAGCGACAACAAAGATTTGCTCCCGGATTACTAATTTCTCAGCAACGATCACTTGTGTTATTTTGGACAAGATAAGCAGTAATATTCCTAGTTTACACATTAATACAACGGACGTACAAATACCAAAAGACGTAGAGTTAGCTGATCCAGATTATAACTGCTCTGGACCAGTAGATTTAATTATAGGTGCCTCACTCTTTTTGAGACTTCTTTCAGTAGGACAAATTTTCATAAAAAATACCGAACTAATTCTTCATAAAACTGTTCTTGGATGGATTATCGCCGGAAATCTATGTCTCAACTCTCCAAGAAAATTAATATGTAATTTAGTTAAAAATCAGGACTTAAATAATCAACTCGAACGTTTTTGGAAACTCGAACATTGTTTTCTACCAGTCGAATCAACCGCGAAAAGTAAAAGAGATCATAGTGAGCAACATTTTATTGACACCACTGAAAGAGATGAAACTGGACGTTTTGTAGTCAGTATTCCGTTCAAGGATAATGCGTCGGAATTAGGAAATTCTTTAGCAGGAGCGGAAAAAAGGTTTCTCGCAGTGGAAAGAAAATTGTCAAAGAACCTAGAACTCAAAGAACAATATACTGCTTTCATGGAAGAGTACGAAGCACTCGGGCACATGAGTCAAATATCATTGTCCAAATATACAGATAAAACGCACTTTTATTTACCACATCACGCAGTGATTAAGGAAGGCAGCACAACAACTAAGTTGCGAGTTGTTTTTGATGGATCTGCGAAGACTTCCTCAGGGTTATCACTCAATGATGTACAGTACATTGGACCAACCGTACAGGATGATTTGTTTACTATATTGGTACGGTTTAGAAAACACAGCATTGTTTTATCCGCGGACATCGCAAAGATGTATAGACAGATTAAAGTTAAAGCCCATGATAAAGCTTATCAACTAATTTTGTGGCGGTCAGATACTAACGCACCAATGAAGTATTTTGAGTTAAATACTGTGACTTATGGTACAGCTTCTGCACCATTTTTAGCGACACGTTGCTTGCGTCAATTGAGCGACGAATTGGAAGAAGAAAATCCAGTTATAAGTCAGGTTATACGGCATGATTTTTATGTGGATGACTTGTTAACTGGTACGGATAATATTGAAGAGGCCATGAAGGTCAAAAATAATTTAGTGAACATTCTGAGCTCAGCAGGGTTTGAATTGCGGAAATGGGCCAGTAACGATTCTCGACTTCAAACGGAGAGTAAGAACACGACAAAGGATGTAATACCTTTGTTAGATAAAGATCCTAAAACGTTAGGCTTATTTTGGGATCCTGTGACTGACACACTTAGATATAATGTAAAATACTCAGAGCAGAATAGAATTACGAAGCGTACAATAACTTCAACAATATCTCAGATATTTGATCCCCTTGGACTTGTTGGTCCAACGGTAATCAAGGCAAAAATAATATTGCAGAAATTGATGGGAAATTTGCCGACGGCTAGGGTACTACCTGCACGGCCATTCTACAACTGTGGAGTCGATTACGCAGGCCCTTTTCTATTGAAAGAAGGGGCTCGTGCACGAGTTTCTAATAAGTCATATATTTGCATTTTCATCTGCTTTGTTACTAAGGCAGTACATATAGAATTAGCTCGCGATCTATCTACGGAGGCTTTTCTTAATTGTTTGAAAAGATTTATTTCACGTCGCGGTAGATGTAAGAATATTTATTCAGACAATGGTAAGAATTTTGTCGGTGCAAGAAACGAATTAGCAAAATTGATTATATCAGATAATGGATTTGAAAGCGAAGTAACTGAATTTTTATCCAATGAACAAATTGAATGGCATTTTATTCCACCTTACGCACCTCATTTTGGTGGATTATGGGAGAGTGCAGTCAAATCTGCAAAATTCCATTTAAAACGAGTAATAGGAGAAACGCGTCTTACATACGAAGAACTATATACAATAATAACACAAGTCGAAGCTTGTCTTAATTCCCGTCCATTATCTCCTTTGTCAAATGATCCTAATGATTTATCACCTTTAACTCCCGGACATTTCTTGATCGGAGATTCATTAATGACTTTTCCACAAGAGCACTTGCATGACGTGAAGACTAGTAGGTTACATAGGTATCAACACTTGCAACAAATGTTTCAACATTTCTGGAATAGATGGCAAAGGGAATATTTGCCACAGCTTCAAGCACGACACAAGTGGTATAAAAGTGTACCCAACGCACTTAAAATTGGTGCCATGGTACTCATACGCGAGGACAACATACCAGCAATGCAGTGGCCGTTAGGACGCATTACTGAATGTCACCATGGAAAGGACGGTATAATTCGTGTAGTGTCTGTGCGCCTTCCTCGAGGCATTGTTAAAGGACCCGTTTCAAGAATTTGTGTTTTACCGTTAGAACAAACTGACAATTCAGAACATTGCACTAAGGACTAGTTAATTGACTTTTTAGTAGACTTTAAGTGAACAGTGGTTATTAGTAATTACATTATAGAAATTTATTAGTTTGCGTTAGAGACATTGTGTAAAATATTAAGTACTATTATTAGAAGTATGTGTGTGTTTAGTTTATATTGAAGGGTGTCCCTTCAAGGCGGGCGGAATGTTTGGACTTGTCTTTTAGAAAAACCGTTGCATTGTAAATCTCGTACGTGCAACACAAAAAATAGGACTCTTAACGTTAATTTATGGCAGTTTGGCGAAAACAGCGTTAAAAGCTAAATCGCTTTAGTGGTGCCATAAATTTAAGCATCTGGACTTAGTAAAGATGGGTCCTGGGGTGCTGTCTCAGGGTTAAGAGGTCTTGGGACTTTCCAGCCGCGTCACTCGTGATCTAGCTAAGGGTGACCAGGACTTGGAGGCGTGGATTGTCAAACGAATGACAGGAAAGATGACCGCCTTCTTCCTGATGAACCACGCAAAAATCAGCCAATGAGGAAAGTCACCCCCATCGACAGCCCTCAGGCAGAAGTTTTAAAACCAGTGTTTTTTCGGAAAAACGTCAGATTATATTGAACCTTTTGAACAGATTATATTCAACCTTTTGAACCGATTATATTGAACCTTTAGAACCGATTAGATCAAACCTTTAGAACCGATTACATCAAGATTCAGAACCGATTATATTAAGATTTAGAACAGATTATATCAACTTTAGATCAGATTTTGTGAACCCAGTCGTACGAATTTACGACAATATAATCTCTCCAGGCGTACTCCTGTGATATGTGAACTTGTGCGAGCGAACTCTCGTAAAAATAATAGTTAATTAGCCAACTGTCATTTCAACTCATTTGTTAACCTTTTTACAATTTTTACTATAAAAATTACACGTACTTTAACACAGTGCACTTGCGTAATTCATTCAAAATTTCCTGGTGCACAAACAAACATATCTTATTTATAAAAAATTCATTTAATCAGTTATAACGGGTTTTTTCTCCTAAATTAATTCTGGTACATGAAACTTTTCATTAATAACTAAAAATAACGAAGTGACTGTTTTAAAAGCGTTTACTGCTGTAGAAACTTGTCGTGTGTAATCTGTTTTCTTCTGTTTCCTTCGACATTCTGAAGAATTTATGTGACTTTATAACGTAAGAAAAATGATTGACCCTTTGGACTCGAAAACACATTACTCAAAATTCGGTTTAATACAACACTTCGAAATCAGTACTTCTTAACTTAATCTACATATAGTGTTTATGAATGATGTGTAGACATAGTGAAACAAATAGAAGTGGTAATTAGTAATTAGAGAAATAATAACGTCAAAGAAATTCATCAAACTTTTCAATTAAAAAATTTGATAGTCGTCATTTATTAATATCAAAAATGCGTCCGAGTACAAAGGGTTGAAAGTATATTATAAAATTTTAGGATATGTTGATATTACAACTTTAAGAATAAGCGAAATTATATCTTTGTACAGTTGTTGATAACACAAATGTGTAAAATACAAAATATATTTGTTTTAATATAATAAATATTAATAATGTAATAAATTCATTTATGCGTTTAATAATTCGGTTTCATGTGAAATTGCATTCGTGACAATGGCGTTTAATGGCTGATCAGTGTCATATTACCACGTATGAGTGGAGGAATATATTAATTAATTTGAATATTTAAACAAAATTAATAAGAAATGTGATGAATTTGACATTTCTTTTATTTAATAAATCTAAAACAACTCCACTATTTAAAAAATTATATAGCATTAATTAATTAGAACTTTAACAAAAGTATAGCTTTGCTTCCTTGAGACATTATGAAATCGGTTTAAAAACATTGAATCTAGAAGTATTGTACAGTAATACCTCTGCCCACTATAAGTATCTAATTATAGAAACTTATAATTATATCTAAGTAAAGTTAATACATTTTGCTATTACATTTTGATTAGTGTAAATGTTCAAAATAAGCAGAAATGTTATTATTCATAAATTTTTACTCACTTGTTAATTACTGGGACTGGTTTGAGCACTAGGATATTTACCTTATATTATTATGTTTTGATGCCAAATTTCTGCGCTTGATCATAAACATGAAGGTAGTACGAAACAATTTCAAAACCATTCTATGCGAAATCTTAGAAAAATGTTCAAATTTTTGTTCCTGTCCCTGGCACAAACAATAGAAATAATTATGCCATGGAAAGGGTTATAGAATCGCCTAGGACACCAAATGATAAGACTATTATTAAATCATGACCCAGGAAATAATATACATTTGTGCGTATATCTGAGATGCGAAAATGAAGAACAATTACAAAGACACAATTAAAAAATCTAGATTGGCAGCATTTATAAAAGAAAAGTTTTGAGTGCTGAGCTTTTTTTATCGCAGTACATACAAATTAATGTTAATATCTGTTGCCTTATTTCAATTAGTTTCTTTGATTAATGATTGTTTTATAAACTACGTAATTAGAAAGAAAAAATAGAGTGGAGAAAAAAAGAAAATTGAGAAGGAATGGAATAAGATGTTTCAAACAGTAAAAGTGTTGTTTCTCGTTATTTCATACACGTGACTCTTTAACAAATGTTGATCATTTCACAATTTAATTAATAATGGTGCAGACTAGATCATAGACTGGACAATTCTTACACTGAAAAATACATATATTAATGTAATGAAATAAGAAATAATTATGAAAGAGAATAATCAATAGGTACACATATTTACTCGTTAAACATTAATTAGAGTGCCTTTACTTAAAATTAATCAGAAACGATTGAGATGCTAATAAGTAAACGAAATCGTTTAGTCGGAATATGTAACGGAATAATCGTGAAACACTCTAAATTTCATCATAATATTAGCGGAGTTATAATAATGCCAGAATCATTGAAACGAAAACAGTTATAATTCCTCAAATTTATTTAACATCTTCGTACCAAACTTTTATTTTGGCATTGCTGTCAAAACAGTTTCGTAATCGTTTAATAATAACAATTATTCCCGTTTTTTTTTTCAATAAAATCATTGAAAATTAATATGCAAGGAAGAAAGGATCTATTGTGTAACAAAAAATTCAAATGAAAATAAACTAAAGAGGAAATTAGAATTTCAAGAAAATTATAATGTAAAGTGTACGCTTTTAATGACGGAAGTATCTGATGATGATTCAAAGAGCAGTGCATAAATAATTATTTAAACATGATAAGCCATTAAGAAGAAGTGGTTGAGTGCAGCTGTAGCAATTGCAAAGGTGACGGAGAGTCAGACTACTAGCGATGAGAATTGAATTATGTACTTTGATGAATCGAATCATTTGAAAAGTTGAAAATACACAAATTTATCATTGCGGACTTTATGTATTAGCATTGATGCAGCATACAATTGAAAGCCTCGAACAGTATTAACCGATACGTTTGAAGTCATAAGAAGGTTTTAAAAATAGTTACTTTCTGCAAGCATTCAAATATCTTTGAAAAATAACATTTTATTCTATTTTAGAAATAACATTTTATCTAAAAAATAAGACCTGAAATACTGTTTACAATTTTTTAATAGTAAAAGCAACATTTCACATGAAAAAAATATGTAAATTGCTAGGAAATTCAAACTGTTCTCGGTGGAATAAAAAGGACATGATCTAAAAACATAATTAACAATTGTGGAAATGAAAATTTATTTGTGCAAACAAGACACATAAACATCAATAATTAGCAACTTTCGTTATCAGTACACCTTAAGTTATTGAATTTTATAAAACGTTCCGAACTATTTGTTACAATAAATTCTGTATATAATAACATAAGACATACCGTGAATTCTGAAAAACTCTAACGTAACACTTTTCTAAAAACACTAAGACCACTTATAAAGAAAGAATTTTAGATAAACATATTAAATGTTAAAATTAATTAAAAATTAATTTAAAATCATTAAAAATAAAATATTAAAATATGCCAGTTAAAATAATTATAATATTAAAATATGATAATTAAAATAAATATAATATTAAAATACGCAAAAATATAGGAGGAAAACATGATATATGCTACGTCAATAAATTCTGCTTTTTGTTGTTGTTATGTGAACCGTGATTATTTTTCAACTAATGTTACAGATAATTTTTTTGCTGTAAAAAAATTTTTTACGATGTTTGTGGTCAGCTTATTTAAAAACTACGAAACTTTTCTTTACAAAATTTTCTCCTGTTTATGGCAGTTTTTGATAGCCTGTTGCAAAATAAAAGAAAATATGCATCTCTTATTTTTTGGTATTCCTACTACTCTCCTTGTTAGTTTCATATTATGTTCACAATTATATATTTACTAAAAATATATGTTGATTTGTGTTGGAAAGTACTTTTGATTTCTAGAAGTGTAAACGAGGAGTTCATTTAAAAGCACCGACGGTACTGAACTCGAATGACCTTGAGTATCTCCATAATCATTAGCAAGTCAGAATTTTGTTCCGCTTGTACGCAGACATTTGGGCTACATTCCAGACAGACGTATTCTATTCTCGCACCCAGAGAAAGTCCAACGTGTTCGTGTCGTAACAAACGTGTTAAGTGAGTTACCTTATTTACCAGAGAAATATTCATAAACGTAACAGAGATGAATAACAATGAGTCAATTCAACTTATACTTACGTAAGTAATCAAGTAATCAAATTATATCGAATATTAATAACAGAATTACCGGCGTCAAACGAATACTTACTTTTAAATTGAAAATGCAGTACAGAAATGAGTAATTAAATACTTGATAACAAAATTTTGTAATATGGAATGTGCAATCTGAAACCACTTATTTTGAGTGGTTGGTAGTTCTAATTTTAAATTTGATAGTGATTATCATAATGTAGCAGGTAATGATGGATACATTAAAACAAGTATTATATCTATGCGAGTTTATATAAGCTACTTTGTTTTTATTAATATAATATTAGTAATATTTTTGGAGTGAGTTTATCACGTTGATCGCCGCGGTGGTATATCAATAGTAAATGGATTAATAAACTTACCGGTCTAAATCATCACCACAGCTCCTCGAGTGTGATATCTGCGACTCTTTCGTGTACTCGCTGTAAGCCTTACCATTACCTAAATTTTCAACAGATGGTACTCTATCGCAGGGCAAATAAGATACTTTGCCTCTGTATGTTCTTAAGCCTATCAGCCGGGCGATTGTCCACACAGTGAATCTTTGACCACCAATCGCTCGTAAGCGTTCACTTTCAATGTCAATATCGGCCAGCAAACCCCAGCCGACGGACAGAAATGAAAATAGGATTTGATTCCTGGTCTCCACACGCACCAGATCCATACGCGCTTTTTTGAATTTTACGACGGATAAAGCGCTAACAAGAAGTGGGTTGTAATCGTATGGCTCCCTGAAACAATATATGATACATTTATGTAGAATGGTACGAGTGATCGTCGAGCAATATGTATATTTTCTACATTTTACTAGTTTTAATGTTTAAATCGTTTGTTAAGAACATAATTTACTATTAAATATTTATATTTGTTAAATCAAAAGGCCGAGATATCAGCGATTTATTCGAATTTTAGTTCTTAAAAACTGTAAGACTTTTCTCGATGACCGTAATGTTTTCTACTTGCAAGGTAACTCTGGTTACTGATACACGTCAATTTTTATGAAATTTTGTACAATTATTTATAAAACCTATCTAAGAACATAACCATAATTTGTTGATGCCCGTTTTTTACTTAAAGGGAAAAATCAACCCTTTTATTCGAGTCATTTCATGTAATTGTTTGTAAATCATAAACGATTGAAGATATTAAAGAATTTTTTAAACGAGTTATACTGTTTCTTTAAATTTTCAAATCTCTGTACGAGATTTTTGAAAAAAATAATTTGTTTTCAAAAATTAAGTTGTCCGTCCTATATTTTTTTTAAACTTTAATGTTATGTTACTACGAATAAAAGTATCCGTTTTTTTTTTACAAATTCAGCTGTGTATTACAGTATGTAATTATTGTAATTATTCTACATACAATTACCACCTTAGATTTCATGTCTTTTTTATATTTGCTATTAATTCAATCTATAGTTGCAATATTGATAACCTTTGATGAAAATCATTTTTACATGTGCTTCGTAGTACATTTACATGATTATAAGACTGCAATATAATTACACATAATGTACGATAGCGGGAAGCACAAGAGGAAGCGTGGGAGAGGTATTATAATGTACTATAGTAACGGTTGAAGATAGTTTATTCGGTGCACTTATAACAGTAATGAAATTCCTCGAAAAAGTGCTTGAATCATAAATATGTTTGCAACAAGCACAACGAACTGTAGCTAATGTCCCGCATACATCATGCTTATAAATTGCGCTAGCGTGTTTTATGAAACACTAATCTACCGGATTTTTATACTGAGACAGACGATCTTATACATATTTTTGTACCATAAATGTTTACATAAATTTTGAAATCTAGATGAGGATAACTGATTATGTACTAAAGGTGAACATTTGATACGTTCAATAAATTTTCCTTTACTTTCGGTATAAAAATCTAGCAGATTCTTAGATAAAAGATAGATAAGATACGCTAGCGAAATGCAGAGGTATAATGTATTCAGAAAGTTAGCTATACCTTGTGTTTGGTGCGAAAACATTTAAAAGGTATTTAAATATAAGTTTAATTAAATTATACTCTTAGATAGGTCCAATAAACAATTGTTTTCCTTGTCAGTAATTTATAAGTAACAGACAATCCTGGATACACTGATGAAATAAAATGTGTATTTCTTCAGTTGATGATACAAAATACATAAAAATATTAGGTGTGCTATTTTTTGTTCTGAAGCGTACATTAACATTTTTACGAAAATGACACTTGGCTAATGTTAGTTTAGAAGTGTGTCATCAACATATTCATGCAATAATATTGTGATTTCATGGAAAATTCTAACAAGCACATCGTGAACCGAGAAAGTTTGGGAACTACTGTATTAATCGATAGTGAAAAACTATGTGTTTCTACAATTCACAATGTATTTCTACATTTCAGATAAATTAAATATGCAAAACTATTATTTAGTTCATAATATGAGTGTATTATTTTTATTTAACCCCTTGCCGTACGATTTATTTGTCAGGTGTGTCAGTCAGAACTATTCGCAGCTACATTATTAAAACGAATAAAAAAAGTTACGATATTATAAGTTTCAAATTCAAGTGTATTAAAAACTCGAATAAGAGTTATTACATTTGAACTGTAAGTACTTTACAAATCAAACATCACATTACAGCAAGAAGTTAATGAGCTAATTTCACGTTAGACTTTAATTGTGATCTGAAATTAAACATCAATCTTTTGATTATTCTTTCGGTTATTTGGATAATAACTACTTAAAAATTTAATGTTCAGTGCACTTTTGTTACCTTCTATATTCCATTCTTTGCTTACACCGATCTTCAACTGTTTATTTTCTCATGCATACAATATACTTCATGCATGTACATTCTTGTTTTATCAAACTTCTGTTCTGTATTTTCTTTCTACAAAGGAAAATATGGTACTTTTTTATATTTTTCAATGACGTATTACAGATCATTTCCAGCTAATGAATTTTGTTTTTCAAAAGAAACAATGCAATTTTCTTCCGACATATTACAATTTTAAAACATGTTTGTTAATCATTTCTGATTTTAGAATACAAACTATGAAGATTTGCACATAATGTTTGAAAAGTTAAATTATAAGCTCAACCTTAAACTACATTCTTTGTTACAAACTATTTTTTTATAAAATAATTACGTTTTTTTCTATCCTTAAAAAACCTACTTTTCACATATGAATACTTTTTTTAATAATGACGCCCAACTTTTCACTGATCTGAAAAGCATACATTTCATTTTTCTTATGATTGTTCAAACTATTTAGTGTTTCAAAACTGTCACTTATTGCTTCTATGATTTCATAGTCTAATTTGACTAGACTAATAGTAGCGGTTCGTAACCGGTCTTCCGCGAACTTGTTAGAACTATTCCGCGAACTTATCAGGTATTCCATTAAACTTGATTTGAAGACGTCCTATTTATATAATACAATTATTTTAGTTCCAGTTGTTGCGAACAGATACAACTCTTTTTTAAGCTAATAATAAGTGTTCTGCAATTTAAAAACTTTTAAAGTACATTATGCTACAAGCTGAAAGCAATAATTTTTGTAATTTTGGTGTATACTTCTTGAAAGTATGATCACTTGTCTTTAAAATAAACATAACATCATTATCAGAACAGAATATTTGGAGTATTTCACACCTGATTCTTTGCTCAGTGTGGAATTCTCTATTTAGAAATTTGGGTAACATTTTACTATTTCTTATTCGAAAATTCCATAATATTTTAGAGGACGGTACTCGCTAAAATATTGCGAAATGTAATAAAGTTTTAATCAGGTCCGTTTCACAGTATATATAACAAAATATTAAGGCGCACCAGCAACGTTTTAAAAATGTAATTCCACTTATCACCATATGTATACGGATGAGGATGTTATACTGCTTTACAAAAAATGGCCACATACCAGAAAGAAGAAAATCTTGCATCACTCCCTATAATACTAAAGAGTTGATACATTATATCGATTTAGTTCCCGCAGGACATTTTCGTACTCAATAAGTAAAAAGATTTGTTCCGAATAAATTATCACTTGCACAAGTGAACTGATTCATTCAGTAACGAGTAAAATGGTTAAGGGGCTTAATTTGAAACACAAATGAGTCAAGAACGATTCTCTGAGGTTTACCGTGGATTACTGCCGTGATTTTAGATTGCATTTTAAAGCATCCTGTCTGAAAGGTAGATTTACGCCGTCCGTAACTACGATTGGTCTCAAGAGGAGGTAGATATACGGCGTTTGGGCATAATGTATTAATCTTAAAGTAAAAAACGTGATTTCCTAATCAATGCCCAAATATGCGTAAATGACTTTCATTTAAAAATTAATAAATGTTAGTAATATCAAATACTTATAAAATCATAACGAAGCTTTATAAAATACTCTTAAACCCTTTTCAAAATGGGCATTTTTATTTTAAAAGCCGATTAACTTCCTTGATATTGTATTTTATTATTTATTTAACTAAAAAGTTGCAAAAACTCGCTTCACGTAGAAGTAAATATGTAGTTCAATTTAGAAAAGAGTAATGCAAGAGCACTTTTTTATTGGAGTGTGACACGGAAACAGTTAACAGATAGTGAAATATCTCAGTTTCTTGTATAAAAATATTCCATTTTCGAATTTAAAGTACATCAGGATGAAGGACTTTAAATTTTAAACATTTAAACTTTATAACTTTGCAGCTTTAAGAGTTTGAAACTTCAATATTTTGGAATTTCTGGATTTTTGAAGTTTGGAAACTTCAGCCATTTCAGATTCTGAAATTTCGAGACTTTGTAATCTTGGAAATGTAAAATTTCGGACTTTGGAACTTTTGAACTTCGAGATCTTGAAATGTTAGAATTTCGTAACTTTTGAAGTTTGGAATTTCAGAACATTAAGATTTTACGAGTTTAGATTATTAATCTTTGAGATTTTGAAGTTTTTGAAGTTTCCATCTTTGGAATTATGAGAAATATGGTGCACGATAAAACTGGCTAAAACCACGATAACATGGCAAAACTTTCCTCTTCTTAAATACCTGAAGTACGTGCTTTATTCTACTTAATGGTCATTTCAGCCCTATACATACGTATATACGTATATACATATGTATAGGTATCCACACAGAAAATAATAAATTCTTCCACAAATCCTATAACAACGCATTAATTCTCACGGGTAGAAAAAAGAGCAAGGCAAATTACAAGAATAAAAAATGTAAGCTCACTTTAAATCATGTAAGTTTGTATATGGAATAAGAACTACAGTGGTTGATCAAATTATTATGTTCAAACACAAGTTCCATATTTTATAACTTTACACACTTAGTTATGACGTCATCATAAAGTGTGTACTTAAATTGTGTCGCAAAAATGAATCCATGACGAATAATACTCATTAAATACAGAGTATGTGTAACTGTCACAATATGAGATTAAGTTATAATTAAATAACTGTTTTATTTTTTATGCAGATTGGTTTACTTTATTCGGTAGTGAGAAGGTATCTTCTGAAACGATATCATCGCACATAAACATATACTAGTGAGTCTACAGATCAGGTGTTTTACGCAAATTCGAATATGGATTTAAAATTTGGATACTGTAAACATATAGATAGAACAAGAATGAGATGTAGAGATTTTGAAGTCGTTACAAAGGATTAAAACTATCGAAAACGATACCAAACACGATTACTGTTGTTTTCACAATGACTGACGTCAATGACGACCAAGTATTGTCGTCAACAATGAGTTGGAGAGCTTTTAACGTGGTTCCAGTCGATTCTATGTGTCAAAAATAATCGAATACAATATTGAAACACGGTTTCTTATCGATTCGACGACGATCGACGTCAACAACCACAGGTTTGTGTCTTCAAATTGCTGCCAAAATTTATACAACAAATTTAAAATGTCTCACGAGTTTATTCTGAAAATTTTAAGTCAAATGATCCGAAATCGTAATCTGTAGCGTAGTACAAACAAATAAATAATCAGACAAACGGGCAAATGCAAATCGAGTCGTTCCAGGAGCCTCACTACGTTCAACAATTACAAATATATGTATACATACAAATTGATACACATACAAACTGATAAGCTGTTTGGCTGGGAATCTCACAAAACAATATGAAACTAGGAAAATCCCGCCGACGCAATGTGAGCGATCTACGTCAGAAGTGTCCTTGCAAGGATACAAATCTCTTTTTATTGCGGATTCAGATCTGCCAACTTGATGCTCGTTTACAGTTTTATGTGTCAAGACGGACATCAGACACCAATAATAATCAAAATACGAAAGTATACAAGGAGTTATATGATCTAACAAGACATTTGTATAATCGGGGTCAGGAAGGATTACATTTTTTATTACCCGGCACGCCATTTGTTAGCATAAGTTGAAACGTAACATGGATTCGAGGTAGTTTCAGTGATGACTGCGAAAAGAAAGCAAAACATTTAGGAAGATAAAACCAGTTGTTTCGTTCCCACAGTTTTTTCATAATAATTTATATTTTCTATTTGTTCGTTTTATGTCGTTTTAGTGTCAACTTTTTAGTATTCACTAAATTGCAATTTAAATAATCGATAGTTTACGCACGACGAGTGGACTCATCATAACACAAAATACTGCTATTCCTACGTGACGAGTATACTCGTCACAACACAAAATATTGCCATTTCTCCATGATGAGTATACTCATCATAACACAAAATATTGTCATATTTTCATGACGAGTATTTTCGTCATAAGACAAAATATAATCAGTTTGATATGACGAGTATACTCGTCACAACACAAAATATTGTCATTTTTCCATGACGAGTATTTCCGTCATCACACCAAATATTGTCATTTTTCCATGACGAGTATTTTCGCCATAAGACAAAATATAATCAGTTTGCTATGACGAGTATACTCGTCACAACACAAAATATTGTCATTTTTCCATGACGAGTATTTCCGTCATCACACCAAATATTGCCATTTTTTCATGACGAATGTACTCGCTGATCGCAGTTAACTGGTTAGTCAATGGGATAGAATTGATATTTTTATTGTAATGTTATAATATGTTATTTTTACAATATAACATATTGTGCAATACGTATATTTTATTACACTGTATTATTTTTTAATAGTAATACATGCAAATAAAAATTGAACACTTAAAACACAAAAATCGTCATTTTGCATTTTTTTTATTAACAATCCTACATGCATAAAAATGCAGCATCTACCGAGTATAACATTCGGTTGAATTGTAATAAATATTTTTGTTCAACCACTAACAGAATCATAGAATACTTAACATACACTTATACCTGCCTTTTATTCTATAATGCATACATATATCGAGTATCGATAACAATGTTGACCTAATTAAAGTTACTATCGCACATTAAATAGGAATCTCTTGATTACAATAATCTGGCCTCTCACTAATTAAACTGAATTGACAGATGAAATTAAATGCTTCTTCAATTTGAGAGTAATGTTACATATTACATACTTCATAATTTTTTAAGAATTGTTTATTTATTTTGTTAACTATTTAGTCAATGCTTTTGTACAGAGTATTTTTTTTTTCTCTATTTAATTAAATTCAGCTTATTCTTTTGTATAGTGTTATGGATATTTAAAAAATCGAAGAAACTGTAATATATATAATAGAACTTTAATTAATTAATTAACTTTAATTAATAATGCAATGCAAATTGAATATGAATTACCACAATATTTAAATATCATAAATGAAGTTGAGAATTTCAAATTTACTAACAATTTTTTTTGCAGAATGCTTATGCAATGATATTTTCCTTTATTGCATGAATCCCTTAATCTCATTCGCTGAAAATTGATTTATAGATAGCTATGATCATTCTGTTTAAAATGCATTTAAATTTTCTTTAAAATAGTATAAGTACAATTCTGGTAAAAATCTGTTAACAACAGTTTTAGTTAGGCATAGATATCTTCTTTTCATGTTTACATTAAGATTTTCAGCGTACAATATTCTTATACATTAGTCAAAAGAAATTTAATCATAAAATGTTAAATGTGAAAATTTAAAAAGATTATTAGTCCAATTATGAAAAGAAATAAATTAATGATAATTTTAGTTAGACATAGACGTCTTTTCATATTTAGAATAATTTAATCAATGATATATACTGTCTTCATAAATTAGCCAAAAAAAATTGTACAATGTTACATATTTCAAGAATGTTCTTTCTTTTGGAAAGCGGTGTAAAGCCACTCACAATAGTGAATAATCAAAACATCTACCCAATTTCATTAATTATTAATTATTACAACTTTATTATGTTTTGTTCTTAAAGTCCTTGTAGCTAATAATAGTAAATGTTTTTAAAACTGTTAAGAATATCAATTCCACCTGTTATATTTATCAAGATATCACCTTCAAAAAGAAACTGTTTTTATGATGTGGGTCCACTGTATAATATTCTTCATTTGTTTCTTTAAACACTTTCACATCATCGATATATGTAAAATTATAGGTTTTCACATCCTGTATCATTTGAAATAAAGTGGGCTCTCATACGTTTTCATATCCTGTTATATTTAACCTGACATTAACGGACTACATATTTAAATTGAAACTAAACAATAAAAACAAATAAATAATGGACAATACGTAAACTAGCTTGTACACCGATTCTTTATTTCGACGAAAGTTAATATACATTTTAACAAAACCGACTTAATAATATTCGTAATTTAAAATAAGAAATCTAAGTCGGCCATTTTGACACCTTCTGTAGTGTTAGAATAAATTGCGTTCGTTGAAAAACATTTCCTTTTTTTATTACTTAATAAAAACACAACGTTATAGAGAAGATAACGATGTTATTGATCACATGAGATTAGATGTCAACATTTTTTATTCCGTTCAGCTTTGTTTTGCAAACATTAACATACTTTGAATGTCACAATGTTTTGCAAACATTAACACATTTTGACTGAACAACCGTCTTGAATAATTTTATTAATTATCATAACATAGTAAAATTTAGCAGATTTATAGTTTTAAAAACATCATCCAAATTTATTAACGTTTATTCAAATTTTTTAGTTAATTCGAACGAAAATCGTTGAATATCTCAATGTATAAATAAATGGACGTATGTATTATTTAACAAAAGACTCATATATTCAAACTGATAAGGAGTGCGGTCTAATCACTCCTTTGAAATATATGCACAGTAGTGCCGTCTAAAGCCCGAAGGATCACAATATCTGACTTGGGAACGATTTAAATCTAAAGTGATTTTTATATAACTATTTATTGTCTTTAGTGTGTGGTGTCGTATGTAATATGTGTAAATGTGTGTGTGTGTGAAGTATTAATTATAATCTGTCTAATGTGGTTAACTATTTTGCTGATCTAACTGATTTTACCAACTAATCTGGTAGACTGTTTTTAATGAACTAACTGATTTTACCAACTAATCTGGTTGATGATTTTTGCTGAACTGTTGTCTGGAAAAAATTCGCTTTCCTCGTAACCTTCCCTTTCGTCACCTCTGGAGACCCTTAGTCCCTGCCATAAATTAGGCTGTACTCCAACACAAACAATGTATTAAATGCTTATTTGAAAATGATATAACTTGCTTTGTAATTTCCACGCGTATCATGTTTTTTTAACAGTCTTACATTATATCGAACAATAAAATTTTATATCATAAATACTTTACCCGAATTCACTAACATTTTACCAATGGCTACTTGTACGATTTAAAACAAAATGGCTCATATATTAGCAATCTTTGTTTAAATTTTCAGCTGACTTGTTTCACAAGCTATTTTTATATTTCATTGATGTTCGTTGCCCTGCATTACAATGGTTCCATTTGCTAATTCGAGAAACAAAATACCGCCGCCTTCACTTTACTCGCTGTAAACACTTTAGTGGAACAATCACTCGTTTAACTGTCACGTGTCATTGTGCGACAGTTGACGTTATCATGTTTCAACTTCATAATCTATTTTTTCTCCAACTGTAACGATTTATTGAATCTGTATAACCTATATCACTTCAGGGATAATAAGGAAATAAATATTGGAGATTTCATAAAAATTGATCAGGTAGTCTTTAAAATCATCAACTACAAATAATGAAACTCACAATAGCTTTTTATATAACAGTATGAAGTAAATATGTTAAAATTAGTAATAGATGTATGAGGTTGACATACGCAATAAGTGTCACGAGCAAATTACAATCTATAAACAACTTCGAGGCAAAATAAATGACTGTAATATGACTCACATCTGAGTTTTACATTCATTAAGACAAATTCTAAATCTTTTTAGTCGAAATTAAATAAGATTTAAATATAATTAATACCTTGACACTTCATGATACCAGAATGATTTATTATGGTCATTTCCTTTTGTTCACTTTTCGAAAGAAAACGAAACACTATAGAAACTATCTTTAAAATGACGGTTTCTAGATCTACATATATGCACGACAATAGGTATCAGTATCTATTATCAATGATGTGAGTTGTTTTTGGTTACGGAAGATAAGAACAACCAAGATTGACTACGAGAGAAAAAAAACAAGATATATTCACTAGACAAATTTTAGCTATGTATAAGAGCTTGTAATTATGAAAAATACACTTATTCCCTGATTTAATAAATTAATAAATTAAGAATAGAATTTTTACGTAATGGAACTTTTAGTAATAACTATTTAACATTTTTGTAACTAACTTCTTTAAGCATCCTTACACATATGTGGACATTTACTTTGCTTTTAAATCTATGAATCGAAGGTCACATACGTGGATATTGCCACTGTTTTTGAATATTACAGACTTTTTCAAGATTTGTCTATAAAACCATTACGAATTTAAAATGAGAAAAACACAATTACATAAAAAAATCAAAGCATGTCATTTTCTAACCTCAAGAATATCGGCCTTGAAGAAGTTAACAGGAGGCTAAACACGATGTAGGTTATACATATGTGTTTAATGATAATTTCGATTAACACAGTTTCCTAAGAAATCTGTCTTCAGTGCAAATCGGGAGATGCGATTTAAAGATTTGGATTAACATATATTTTAAGTATTTTAAATTTTGCAAAACTTATTTAAGTCTTGCATTTTTTCATTCGCCATACGTTTTTAAAACTGTTTTAGTAAAAACATTTTTATAATAAAATTACAATATTAATATATTTATTAACATCGTTTCTACTAATATTTGTTTGTATTAATATCTTTATTAATATCTTACTAAATGTTTTTAATTTATACTTAAATGAATATTATATTTTACATATTAGTTGATCAGTCTATGAGAATACGTATACATTCCTTATTTTTCAGTCACCGTTTTCAAAGATTTCTGAATAGATAAATAAAATCGCTATTTTTATTTCACGTGCGTTTATGACATACTTCCACGACTTATACGATTGCTTAGATTATGAATGTAAATATGTACAGTGCCATACCTCTTATCTCGTACTACGATTCTGATGAACTTTGTTCTAATTACCCGTAACAATTATCGATAACGGAAATCGTTTTTAGTTATGAGTAATAACGACAATTGCACACATTTGGTTAATCGATATAAAATTCTGGTTATCGACAGCCAAAGTAAAATTCTCGTCATCGATAATGGTTATTCGTAACTAAACATGATTTCCCTCTGGTAACCCATAATCAAGAATAAATTCTGTTGCCGATAATTATTGATAGCTACAACATTAAAATTATTTGTTATGATTGTTAATAATTGGAACAGTTACAACTAATTATTTTATAATTAGTTCACTTTTCACATATTACGTAAAATTAAATGGTTTATCACTTCCATTTTAATTACCTTCCATTTCAGTAAAAATGAACATCCTTTTCGATGATACTTTTTTACAAAATGTAAGAAATTACTGTCCTTTCCAACTTTAAAAAATAAATTATTTTTCTTCAATGTAAAGAAATATAAATTTGAGATATGCTATCGTTTTGTCATTGGCTGTATTCATTTAAGACTGCTATTTCCATAATTTTTATGCGAAAAAGATAACAATACGTATTCTATTTTTAAAAAGACCGTGAAATTTACATTTTAAAATTGATAAAATTTTTAAAAAATCTATTCTAAAATTAATTAAAATTTTTCCACTCGATGAAATTTTAATAACACAATTATATACAATAATTTAATATACATATATATCATAATGAAATAATTGTATATACAATATTTTGTATCAGATATTATAATTTAATGAATTATGAAATTGAAAAAATGAAAGTGTTGAATCTTTTAGTAATTATCGCGTAATTAAAAAAGAGATTAATAATTTTGCAATCGGTGAATAATACAAAGAATCAATTTGACAAGTTATTTGAGAAAACGCTGTGTTACCTAACGAATAACGTGATGAGATAATTAAGACGCTGGGTAATGTCACGCGTTTTTCTATTATGTTGCCAAATGACTCTAATTGTAAGATGTTCAGTAATTAGTTAAAAATGCTATGCTTTACAAAATTAACATGGTTTGAATTTATGACACTGAAAAGTGGGAAGTATTCAAGAAAATATTACTTAATTATTTGAACGCTATACTGAAACTATATCTTTGCGCAGTTTGGCTATTATGTCATGAGATAATAAAGATTTTACAATGTTCGGTATTTAAACGGTATTTAAACGGTATCTAAACTTTATTTGAAACGCTATTTTACGAATGATTAACACGACCCTAAATTATGACAGAACAATACTCGATTATCGAAAAAAATAATTAAATCAATACTAGAAAAGCTACTTTGAATTAAAATGACGAACTAGATACATTTAGAACAGCCTCTCAGTTATTTGACACTACAATTAAGTATTCAATTGCCCTTTTATTACCGGCCAAAACCAGATAGCTTAATTGGGGAGCCTGCTGTCACTGGCTACTAAACGACCCAACGATCCAAGAATTTGATGGTCGATCAAATATCCAATAGGGGTATAAATTAAGAGTAACTAGTGGTAATGCGTAGAAAACGCTACCCAAAATAATGGGCTTCAAAGATCAAGTCGCTCAAAGGGGGAGACTGTTGTTCGCTGGCTATTAAACCACCCAGAGCAACTTTGAGAATCTAATGGCGAATTAATAATCCGCGAAAAATAACAATTTTTATAACAGTGGATAGAGAAGCATTCGTTTAAAATCTCAGACTATCTTGAGGCTATATACGGCACTTCCCAAAATTATGAAGTTTCAGAGATAAGATCGCTTGAATGGGAAGCCTGCTATTCGTTCACTACTATACAACCCAGCGATTTGAGTATTTGAACGGTCAGTGCACGGCGTTCTAGTCAAGACCTAAGAGTCTTTTTGGCTTCTTCCAATGAAAACTGTTCCGTTGTCCTTTTATTTACTTCCTAAGAGATCCTGCTCGTATTGTGTCGAACATTATTCTGCGCTTGCAGTTTCTACTGCACACTCTTGAATAAGGACAATATTGTTAAAAAATAATTTAATTTAATTTCTTTTCTTCTTAACTTCTTAAAAATCTCAAAGTTTCCAAAAGTTTTAAATATTGTATTTGGAATGAAGACTTTGCGGCCGTAAAAGTACAAAATCAGTATTGGCCATAAAAGCCTATGTTCCTTGCGGCGTTGATTAGAACTGCGTGACGCTCATACCTGCGATGCTTACAATAATTATTGAGAAATCAATTAACGGCATATGAAGAGGTATATAATGTCCAGAATATTGTAAAAGATTGTGAAAATTATGATATTTTTAATAAAAATGCTGATTGCCCCTCTTCATAGGAGGTGATTTCAAATTATATATTTAATAAACATTGCTAAAAACAACAAATTCGAAAAACACGTATCCTCTATTTTAGTCCATAGTTTACATATACAAAGTTGCACAAAAGTAGATCAACATTTAGTAACAAAATATTAACAAAAATTATATATTTTCAAAATATTATTTAAACAAATAAAGTTTATTAAAATTTTTTTCTGCATAAAAATTCCCTATTGAAAGACCAACAATTGAAAAAAAAGCTTCCAATTATCTCCTTTAATTTCGGAGATATTCCCAAAAATGATTTCAGCCCTTAACTTTGAGGGCTATTATCACCCCTTCAAAGTGCACGATTGCCGATATAAAAAAATATGTGTCAAATATTTTCTTGAGAACTATCTTTCACACAATTTCTTCCGGAATGTTACACTTTCCATACAACCAACTTATGATAGAGACAAAAAAAATACAATTTTTTTAAATCCAAAGTGAAAGATATGAATATAAAATATAATATAAATATAAAAAGGTATAATAGTGTTATTTATAACTATAAAGACATAGGTGACATTTCTAATAGTAATTTAATAATATTGTTATCATAGTATTGAAACAATGTTTGGACCGTTAACGAATCCCACATGTATATTCGAACCAAGTAGGGGTGAAAATTTTCGTTTTATGAAAAAAAGTAAATATTTATGTCGAATTTACAATCTGTTCAGAGTTTCCATATACAATAACCTTATGTTCTAATAGTGTGACTAATTATTAATTCATTTCTTATTAATACCTCCACATTATTATGTAAAGGTGTTTCTTTGTAATAATTTCTTGTGGAGTAGATCAGTACGTCTTCTCTGGGACAAGCTGCGACTGTATTGATTTGTAACAACTATTTTTAATTGGATTCTTCTCTTTTAGTTCTATAAATGCTTAAACTTCGTTTCGGCCGATTACAATTCGTTTAACTTTTATGCATAATCGAATAATATTTAATAAATATAGTGAAAATATAATGATTTTGAATGTCGGAATCTGTTGATTCAAAAGTTATGCGTTGATTAAGTTTGGTATTATTTCAGTACTTTATAGCTCACAGATTGAATTTCATTTAGTTAAAGTTTAATCGAAATTCGCCCGTAATCTAAGTGAAATTCAAAGTTAATTATACTTGCCCACAAATTCTTGACTGTGATTAACATTCTAGTGTATGTAGTTATTTACATTGAGTCCTGTATAAGTTTGGAAATAGTCTATGTAAATTTCACTATCGACATTAACGTGATCCTTCATAATTTGAAGCACAGTGGAACCTAACTTTTCTCAATTACAATCACTATAGCCACTAGTATTACTGTCGATCATTCCCAACATCCAATGACCGTCTACTATTCTGACACGATTGTGGTTTCTTGTAAAAAATTTCGCTTCGACTATTTTAAAAATCATGTAAAAATATGAATTGATTTGTGAAACATTTTGAGTACGACTGACCTGTCAGATAAATATTTAACTTAATCAATACTACTCGTATTTTTGTGTACTTAAATAAATTATGAACCTGAACAACGATTGGAAAACTCTGTGACTCCTCCTAATAGACTACAATACTAAACATTGTTGTATTTAATTTATATTTATCGAATATTATCTGATTATGTAAACAAAAAATTAATAAAAGGTGTTTCAAAATGAAATTTTGCTTGAGCCAATATTAGTTACAATTTTGTTAGCATTTTATCATTAAAAACGACTTTACCGATTATTCTCAAAACACATATGACATGTAAATAATTACGTTACATAACGTATACCGCAGACGGTGCATCATCGATCTCTAACGTTGTTTAAGCCGAAGTTTCACTAACAGTAATTAGTTGTTAGTAACTACGATGGAATTAGTTACACTGAATTAATATTCGTAACAATTTTTAAACTTTGATAGTTACATTACTATAAACTAATTTGTAATATGCTGTAAGTTTCATTAACTTCTCAGTAATTATACTAATCGAAAGTACTTCTCTATAAATGTAACATGAATAAACTATTTAAATATATTTACTTACATATTTCATAACCAGATGATAAAGAATTTAAATAATTCACTAATGTGCACCAATGCAATTATACATTATAAACTATGTCTTAAGCAATATTACTGATATCATAAATATTTGATTCACCATTTGTTTTACACGATTGATCCAATTATAAATTCTGAAAAATTTTATTTTTGGAACAACGACAAGATACAAGTGGAGATTAGTTAGTAATCGAAGAATTTACGAATATTAGTAATCATAAAAATAGTACTGTACTTTTCCTTGGAAGAGTTTTGTAAATTATGTTTCAAATTTTCATGAGATTATCATGTCTTATTTTATCGCATTGAAAGTATAATTTATGATAATACAGTAATAATAGAATGGACAAACTTTACTAGTCGATGAAATTCTGCAACAACTGTTTTGCATGATGTAAGGTAGATTAGGTGTGCTTTACCGGAGATTTCATTGTCGTCGCAATTGCGTTTTTCGCACTATACTAAAAATGGCTGTTGAACGTTTACATAAATGAAAGTGGGAAAAGTGCAGAGATACGTAGATTAGTTGATTAAACTGCCTATATTTGCAATTATTAAATTAAGCGTTTTTATAATGTTATATATACTTATATTTATACTTTTATTGTATACTTCTTAACATCTTTTGTACACTACACTGTATTGTTATATAAAATTTAACTTTACCTATATAAAATTCATTTTAATTAATGTTTTTCACATATTAAATATGTCATCGTCCTTAAATTTCGTACTTACTTGATTAATTTCTATAATTTCGATTTTGCGGTATTCTACTGAGGTTTCCTATTTACTGACGTAATATTCTTGAATTTCAACATCGCGAATTATTTTTGCATATGCACCATAATATTTTTCATACTTCTCTCCACTTGATGCAACATACAATTGGTGGACAAGGCAATATGGCTGCTGAATGGAGAGGTATGCTATTGACTGTCAAATTGATTACGCAAGAGCACACCTTATCTACTTTACATCAGGCTATTTTGCTTCATTATTCATGAGAACGAATTATCAATGTAACAATAAATACTGCTTACTGAGTCTTCCTATAAATAGATTTCATTTAACATGCTTTTAGTAAGTATGCGAAGACATATATCTTGTCATTCTACATCGAACAACACGTTTTTGTAATAAAACGTTTTGAAGTACATTTTCGCTGTTTATCAGAATGTCGGCATAATAGGTAAAAGGAAAAACCCGCATGATTCTTGAAATAGGTATGAAAGTCATTGCTATTTATGAAAAACCAAGGTAGAATTTTATGCTGACTGATGGCTGATTAACGTCTGACTAATAAAGTACGTTTTAAATGTGGAAAATAACACTTTGCTCGTTAGATACAAATTAATAGTAATACTAATACAAGAGATACCAAAGAAATAAAAAATATTAAACGATCGAAAAATGAAAACTGCTATAAAATCACTATAAATTAATATAATATATTTTAATGACGGCAGTCGAAGTTTTCGTTTATTATTTATTTTATGTATTTCCATAATGACTTCAATGTTGATACCAATTTCTAAATTTATTAACATTCCTGGAAATACAATAAATATTATGTATCATATTACACCTACCATTGTTATTAAATATTAAAACATTATGATATGTTGTATAATAATATATTAATATCAGAAATAGAAAATATTAAAAAGTTTTGCATTATAAATAAAAGCAATAAAGGTAAAGTGATTTAAACAAAAATTTTAATAGAAACTTAACTAATTAACATTATCAGAAATTTCATAGGAACAAGATACATTGTAGAAGCAGCCTAAACGAATAAGAGGCAGTGACATCAGAGAAGGTAAATTAAGCTTTAGCAAGTAGAAAGCCTATTTTTAGAATAGGTCTCACGTCAACATATCATATTTACGGTTTTGTTGATGGAAAAATTCAAATGTTATATTAATGTTTGATAGTTAACAACCAGGACAGTTTCAAAAGATTTTTTTTCAGTAAAGAAGTTACGCATTATTTATGCAACTTTTAAATATATTAAAATTATAAAAAAAAATTATGATTAGAAAATATTATAATTATTATTTCTTATTTATCAGACATTTTTAATTATTAATGTTATTATTCTAAACATTACTAAATGTACATATGTATAAACGTAGTCAATGAAAATGGTTCCCTCGCAAAAGATCTTTCTTATAAATTTATTAGCATTTCTTATTCATGAAATGTTAAAAAATTATGATTATTTTTCTTATTTAACACAAAATATGAATAATAAACTTTGTCATATTCACAACAAAATGGAAAATTTATACAATTTTTCTATTCTCATATTTTTTACAATTTTCCAATTGCACAAATTTATATAATTTTCTATTTCCCCATTTTTTCCTATTTTGTACAGTTTCTCTATTCTCGGTGACCATACTATTTTTGAGGAAATAAAGGAAAAATCAGAAATTGTTTTATAATACCAATAAATAGGTTGTGTCTGTTCATTTCCCTAAAACTAAAGGTTTATCATATCATTCTACTGCAAAATATAACCATATGTATGGAGTATTACAAATCTAAAATATGGCATAGTTGTTTAAATTGGACGTTTAAATATTAAAATAATTAATTAAATGATCTTTAAATCGGTTTTCCTCGTGTATCGTTGAAACTAATTACATAGAACATGCATTGGAAAAAGGTTGTAGACCTTGATAGATTGCATTTTTTATGTGTTACTTTTTTTATTTGTATAATGAACGGTTTTTTTTTTTTTTTCTAAATTTTTTACTTTCTTTGACTTTTCAAATGTAATGTATGTTGACATATTTCTTAGAAAATATATTTGGATTATTCCTTGAGTAAAAGAAATATATATTTTCTATTTACGATGCTGTACGACTATCTTTTTAAAATATTTTCTTCGAAAGAGCAGGAAAGTTTTGTAAAAAATAATTCATAAACGTTTTATTAAATTATTTTATTAAATTATTAATTTTCTTATATATTAGGAAAATAAATTGCTTATTAAATTTTTTATTTTAACTTTCATTTATTCACAAATATTCACTTCTTGTTAAACTGTTTCTGGTATCTTGAGAACTTTTATTAATCATTAACCGTGAAAAATATTTGAAAATCAAAAATCGGAGCCATCCTAGTGTGTAGGCATTGAATTTATTCCGAAGCACACTGAATATTAAAAGAAAACAGAGTTTTATTCAAAACTTCAGGAAATAAAACATTTCATAAAAAAATTAAAAAAATGAAATTGACTTTCAACTCATCTTAAGCTTCTGTTGGAAGTCAAATTTGTGTGATTAAAATCTACCCTACTTATATTGATTCAATTTGAAAAAATCTGTACTTCAGTATTTCATTGAATTTTCGAGATGTTCAATCTGATGTTTTAAATTTGTCGCTTATTAGGTAACTATGATTGTTAATAAACTGTAAATTTGTTGTTTAAAAAGTTTTTGACGTAAATGACCAACGAACATCATAACATGGACTCGAAGTAACAGTATTTATAAAAGCTAATGCTTTTATGAAGAGATTATGTTCATAAAATCTTGATACAATTTTTAATTTGAAAAATTAAAAATTTAATTGAATAAATTTACTAAATTTGACTTATTACAATCAATTTATGTGAGTTTCATGAACTTTAGTGAACAGTATTGTGAGAGAATTCTATCTTCGAAAATTAACTAATAAATTAGTTTAAAGGAGTTTGACTTCGATATGGGTTTAAGGAACGATTTCTGTGCCAATCTATAAGATAAATTGTAAACAGTGATGATTGTTAAGCGATGTTCTGTCGCGCATACTCGTATAATTAACCTTTTGCACTGCAATAATATTCGCTACAATGAACCAATATCGGTTAGACTTTGATATGACAAGCTGTAGATACTTGCTTTAAGCCATGAGTTCTATAACCTTTATCTTTTCGTATCCTACAAAATTATTTTATCTTAAAACCTTCTTTTTCCAGTTACTGTCAGTCGCTGCAGAAAACGAACAATCCATAGATAATTAGTAATATTTAAAATTAAGAATTCTTTACATGGATGTACTAGCTTTTACTTTTATACAAAATTAGATCACTCACTTTGATTTCTTTTTCCTCCGTTTTCCATATAATTTACTTTAAACAGCATACGAAGTATTAAATAGTTAATAAACATAGATTAAACATACAAAAATAAATTCCATTCAGAGAACTCAATACTGCAATAATAACATTGTAACTATTTTTACATCTGAAATTATTAATTTAGATTTTAAAAATGCGCGAGTACGTGTAGCACCATTCGCCATTCTGTAAGTGAAGAAAACACGTGTATACATAAGTAAAAATATGTCAATGTATTCCAAAATATATAGAAAATCAAAATTATTATTAGCTAAACGATGTGTCGAATACAGTTAGATTACACCTCTACAATACCACACCAGACTTTGTACTATTTGTGACCATAAGAGTATTTTTGGTCAATTGACTTTTCATAAAAATTGAGTTTTCTAAAAAATTGTAGTTTTCAATTAATTACAAATGTTTATTAATAACAAATAATATATACATTAGTTAACAGTGTTATAAGAAAATAGTATTATATGGTGTTATTCTTTTCGCTAGCAACAAATGTTACTTTCGCTCCTTCTTATTTGTTTCTTTTTTCAAATTTTAGATATAACGAACCTATTTCCTCTTATTCTTATTATTCCCTTTAATTTTTCTCTTCATTTCAATATTATTAAATAATTACATTTTTTTTACCACATTTTTCATCTACATTACACAATTTCCTAATATAAGAAATCTATTTTGCAAAAAAAATGTGAAAATTTAAGTCTTCAAATGTTTTCACTTTAAAACTTGGAAAGTTGGATATTTGGGTTTTAGATAATTTAGAAATTTCGCTATTTAGAAAATAGAAAATTTGTGACTGCAAATATCTCTTAGCCAGTTAACTGCACTTAACATATATACACATCAATCTAAATTTTTATTTCGGTACAATCGGTGTTAAAAAATTATTAATAGTTTCATGGAATAAAAATGTAATCCTTCCTGGTTTTGCTTCTCATTTTTTGTTAAGTTCGTAATAGTAGCATTTTTTCTGATGTCGACGTGTATACTCCTCGTTAATTGATTTTAGTTATGCATACCATACGGGATTTTTAAAATTAAATTCCGCAATTAATTGATTAATTTATAATATTTATCTACATTCTACGACAATTAAGTACTAGAAATCTGATTACCAGCAGAAAATATGTTGAATTTTAAAGGAATTTTTTGGTTAAATTGTCAACACTATTATACAGGATGTTTTAATTTTTTATGATCAGACTTTACCAACATATTCCAGGCAAAAATAAAAAAAAGATTTTATATTAACATAGGGTTGTAAACACTATATTAAAATAACAAAAGTACAAAGTGACTTTGAACTACTTTGTTTTTCGATGCCACGTACTGTTCGTCCCAGTTTTGGTACGCAAAATTTCACCAGCATGTTTTATAAATAAAAATCATAAAGAAATATTATATAAACATATCCTCTTAAATGTTTTGTCAAAAGATTATGCGGAATACGGTAATAATAATGGATGATTTTCTCCATCAATATAACTTTCGCATTTTTTGAATAATTTTTAACAATCCATTCAAGAGCATGTGTTCATATAATCGTTTATTTCTATTTTTATTTATAGAATATGCTAGTAAAGTTATACGGACAAAACTAGAACACCCTGTGCGTGATATCGAGCAACAAAGTAGCCCGTTGTCGTTTGCTATATTTATTGTAAGAATTTAATGAAAAATTTGAAATATTGATATAACATTCTTTTTTATTTTCACGACTAAAATATGTTCATAATGTTTGGCGGTAAAAAATTGAAATACTCTGTATACTGATTTGATTAATAATTAAATTACGGTATATCACCATACAAAATACCTACTGGCCACAAATAGTTGCGAAGGAAAGTTGCCTAATATGAAGAAAGCTCTGAAAACTAGGTCTAAAATCTAACGAAGTTAAAGGGACACACTCTATCTATGAACATTGTACTTATTGTTAGTACAGTTCCCTCATTTGTTCTTCTTTATAAAGATTTACATACACTTCAGTCGCCATTACTGTATCAAGCGTCGATTTGTTACAATGGGCAATTGAAGAACTTTTTACGTTGTACATTGCGTTTAACCATCCTGTTAAAAGATATGTAATTTGTATTTTATGAAATATATTTTTGGAATCATAATTTCACTAGTTCTTTGTTTGTGGTTTATCTAGAATGTTTAGTGACGCGTGTTACAAGAATAAACTTCTAAATGAAATGTCGTATGTCTATTATGGACAGATAACTTGTCGCTAATGCGGGACTTTTCGTATTACAAACTTTAATTTATTAGAATAAATAGAAATTTTTTCAAATAAATTTGCTGAATTGTAAAGAATGTTATGAACAATTTATATACATTCAATGAGATGTTAATAGAAAGGAAACAATCGGAACCCAACGAAATGAAGATAGCTACAAATGCTATTAAAAGTAAGGAAACGGAAGCCAAACGTAAAGCGAGCTCAGAATCATTCGATGCAGAACTATCGGACCCTTAACCTGATGAGTCACATACATATATGCAAATTGCTTTCTTTAAAACTTCTTAGTGATCGTCGAAGAATCACTTTACATTGTGGTTAATGAAGCCGAAAAACGCGATCTGGCCTGAGGCCATTTTTTTCAGGAACTTATCAAGAATCAGGTATTCTTTCACATCTCGCTGTATCAAGACCTTCGCATAAACGCCTAAACTGTAATTTTCTCAAGAGTCATGGAATTTATCAACTTATACATTGCTTTCTTATTATTTTCCAAACTGAAATCATTGTTACGAACTATTTATGTTCAACAACTTATCTTACAAGGGACATCACCCAATTGATACACGCCGATTTTAATGCAATTTTGATATGTTATAGAACTCGAAATAATATTTGACACGTATTTTTTTTTATCGGCAAACATCCACTTTGAGGGGGTGAAAATAGCCCTTGAAGTTGGGGTTGAAAAAACTGTTTTCGCAAATATCTCGGGAACTAATAGACCTAGACAAAAAATTCAAAATGCCAAATTTTCTGTTTTAGAAGGCCAATAATATGGCATAATTGGATTTTTGAAAAATTAGTTTGTTTAAACAATATGTTAAAAATTAACATTATTTTGCAAATTTTTTTAATAAAACGTTGAACTATTTTGATCAAATTTCACATACGTAAACTATGGGTCCAAAGACAAAATACGGATAAATTGGAATTTTTAATTTCTCTTGTGGAAAACATATTACTGACGTTGGAGTTATACGTACATTTTATACCTTCCGGTCGGTGTACGACTGATTTCTATGCATAATATTCTGGAAATTGTATTATATTGCATTTTTACTCTAGTTTATTAAAAAAAAAAAGAACTTAAGGGTCCATAGGTGCCTCTATAAAACTTGAGGCCCGAGTCAGGTATCGCGTTTGTCCCGCATTATGGGCGCGTACTGGTGGCAGTATTCGACGCACGGAAGGTATAAACGCGTAAATTGTACGTGCATAAAGTGTAATGTCTTTATGATTAATTTAGATTATGCAATTAAAGGATTGTATCTGTTCATTGAGAAGTGCTGCACGTTTGTGAAAAATATAGTAACCCTGAAAAGAGCTAGTTTTGCTGAAGGTCTGAAAAGGGCTGGTTTTGCTGTAACTCTGAAAATATCCTATTTTTTTATAATTTCGAAAATTATGACTTTTATGTTGAAATGATCGTCTAAACTATTATAAATGGTAGTAAATGTAAAAGACGTAATGAGGTTATGTATTATAAAATTGAAACGGATATCAGTATTTGTTAGCGCATACATAATTTGTAAAAGTGACATAGTTTCAATTTGGTGGAAAATAAAGTCAACGGCATTATCAAAATGTTCCGGTCTGCTACTGATGTAACCACACTGATGTAAATAGTTTTATACATATACCTAGGTGCGGACAATTGATTATTGTGTCCCTTGCGTGTAAATTAATTTGTAAATTTAAGGTAAGTACAAGGTTTGATATTTTACGCGCAAAATTTTTCCATATTCTATAACCATATACATCCGCAGGTTGTATCAATCCAGTAGTGTTTTTGGCAATGCTTAAAACTGTCAATGTTTTATTTGGTGAGGTGATATTTCTTATCAAATTTTGATCGTATTCTGTCCATGAATCCAGGGAGTAAGATACTATTTTCGGACGAATTTAGAAAAAATAATATTTCTAACCATTGTTTGAAAAGACCTTTGTATAATTTATCTCATACCGATACTCCGATAACAACATTCGATGTCGTCACCGTCCTACCTCCATTTCAATTTTAAAATAGATATCTTCAATACACTTTTTACATTTACTACTATTTCTTAATAGTTGAGAATACCATTTCAACATAAAAATGACCGTTCTCGAAATTATAAAAAAATAAGGTATTTTCAAAGTTACTATATTTTTTTAGAAACGTGAAACACTTCTCAATGAACAAATACAATCCTTTAATTGCATAATCTAAATTAATCATAAAGACATTACACTTTATGCACGTACAATTTACGCGTTTATATCTTCCGTGCGTCGAATACTGCCACCAGTACGCGCCCATAACGCGGGACAAACGCGATACCTGACTCGGGCCTCAAGTTTTATAGAGGCACCTATGGACCCTTAAGTTCTTTTTTTTTTTAATAAACTAGAGTAAAAATGCAATATAATACAATTTCCAGAATATTATGCATAGAAATCAGTCGTACACCGACCGGAAGGTATAAAATGTACGTATAACTCCAACGTCAGTAATATGTTTTCCACAAGAGAAATGAAAAATTCCAATTTATCCGTATTTTGTCTTTGGACCCATAGTTTACGTATGTGAAATTTGATCAAAATAGTTCAACGTTTTATTAAAAAAATTTGCAAAATAATGTTAATTTTTAACATATTGTTTAAACAAACTAATTTTTCAAAAATCCAATTATGCCATATTATTGGCCTTCTAAAACAGAAAATTTGGCATTTTGAATTTTTTGTCTAGGTCTATTAGTTCCCGAGATACTTGCGAAAATAGTTTTTTCAACCCCAACTTCAAGGGTTATTTTCACCCCCTCAAAGTGGATGTTTGCCGATAAAAAAAAATACGTGTCAAATATTTTTTCGAGTTCTATAACATATCAAAATTGCATTAAAATCGGCGTGTATCAATTGGGTGATGTCCCTTGTTAGAATGATTTAATTGTATCGTATGTTACAAATGTTTAAATAAAAGCATAAAAAAACCAAATAAGAAAATAAGTATCGCAAAGATTTTACTACTAAAAGCATCAATATATGTAAGTGAATCTCTCGTGTCGCAACTTTTACTTACAGTTACTTACATTAATATTCGGATATTGCAGTACTTCTGTATTTGTCATCATACAATCACAGAACCTCCTCCGTGTTTTAAAGTAGGTTCAAGATTTTTTTGGCTTTAAAGTTTTTTTTAATTTTTCTGCTACACTATTACACTATATATCCGAATCAAAGATACAATATTTACTCTTGTCAGCAAAATTATTCTTCGATAAATTAATTCTCTATTGAAAATTTGATTTTTTCCGATTTATGTCATTGATGTATGGTTTTCTTTTTGCTATTCCACCGTTATATATCAATTGTTCCTCATTATTCTAAGTTTCTGACTTTCTTTCCAATTTCATGATAAACCTCTAAAGCTAATTGCGCAGAGCACCGCAATGCGAATTTTTTTTAATACTTCAAAGCATTTCTTTATTTACATTGAATCTGCGAATATCCCCGCATTCAGCAACTTTTCTCTGATGCATTCAGTTCTAAATAAACATTATTCACGAATTTTTTTCGCTAAAGGTACAGGCTGAATGTAGTAACATGACGAATTCGACTAACTCGTAAATCAGTCACTGCAAAAACAAAAATTGCGAATAAAATTTGCATGGTTCCCAAGGACACATACCATGTCCCATGGAAAAATTATTTTGCTTCTATTTGAAATCGCTTCATTTTTTATTGAGATATGAATGTTAGCTTCACTTTTTTAATGGAATATTTGATACTACTGGTTGAGTCTATATAAAGCATGAAACTTTGCATTAAAAAACATTAGAAAAAATGTAATAGTATTTCAAATTAATACTTATCGAAACATTGTCAAAATAAGTTGCAGTTCAAACGGTGTTCGATTTATTGTCTATCAATATTAAAATTAACCCTGCAGATATCTAATACACTTAGTTTGTAATTAAATATAAAGCTGAAAGATAAATAAAGAAATGATAAACCATAAATTAATATACACATTAATCCTTTACCTTGATGAAAATGAACACAGATTTCAAGTAAACCATCTTAACATATTTTATAATTTGAAACAAAGAACTTGTAATACAGCCATTTAATTGCTTTGGTAGTTTTAGCATTAATACCTTTTTATCTGATTATGAGTGAAGAAGGAATTCGTTCAAGTAATCCTACAGTTATTATGAAACATGACATTCATTCTCGCATATCATTAGCAATCGTTAGTGGCTCGAAAACAACTTCATTTTTTAGAATTCTGCGAAAGAAATAAGCAGGCGATGTTAAATCCAGCCAAGTAATGCTACTATTACGTTCGATCTAGCGATTGGGAGATATTTTGTATAATACTTGTGCTTGTCGGGTATTACGTACAATGCAGATATTATGTTAATATCATATTCTTAATGATCTTCCAGACGGAACAGTCAGAACAGATCCAGTTTCTCTAGGAAAATATGGTAACTATGAAGGCAGGGACCTCCTCGTTGATTTGCTATAATTGAAATATTTAGTATTTATATACTATTATATTAAATACTATTGTATATACTATTACATACAATTTCCTTTTACCTTGCGGATATAGAAATGTATGATGATATTCCAAAAATTTTGGAACCTATATTAAAATTATTAGAAAAAAAAAATGAAAAACATAACATTAAAAAAACTAAGTCCAGCGAAGCGCGAATCTGTGCCCAAAAAAAAGTAGCGATTAGGAGACAGGACTCCGATGTTTCATTTCTTACAACTACAGTTTGCAATAAAAAAAATTTTTAAAGATTCTGTAGTATGCGCCATGTGGACCTCAATGTTTCTGAACTTTTTCAGAATTTTTTTACGAAATTAAATAGGAAAAATTGGTAAAAAATCGGAATTTCGATTTTTACTACCCGCGCGGATGAGATAGGAGGTTCAAACTTGGTGTGAGATGTGTTTTTTGGATTTGGACTGACGTATTGGGTGCTTCATTTGGCTCCAGGTTCATTTTGACTATTTTATTCGGTTAGACCAGGGGTCGGCAACCTGCGGCTCAGTAGAATCATACTTTGTGGCTCTTAAGAAATTTCATAGTACACATTGAAAAATTAACTGCAATATCGCAATTGCCAAACACATATAATAATCCTACGCACACATAAAAATGCGCGGCAGATGGCATACATGTAAACCTAGCTTTAGCTAACCTTGCACTCCACACCCACCGACGCCACACTCAAAACCAAAAAGCGTTTCCGTTTTCTTTAATACGGTGACTTATATGTTCTGTTACTACGCAAAATAGAATGTTTTGATTTCACAATCAATACATGTTTCACAGCAGATAATGGTTATATTATTTTTTCTAATACATATTACCGATGTATGTACTTATATTTGGTTCTTTAGAAAAATAATTTATCACATCGGGAAAAAAATGGCTCTTAATTCTAGAAAGGTTGCCGATCCCTGGGTTAGACCCTGTGAGGGTGAAGGAATTTGTAGAAGCATGAATTTGGGGACTGCCGAATTTGGCGATCTACATAGTGGAATCTGGGGATATGGCGTTTCAGGAATTATGGGACTTAGAAATTTGGATCACTTAGGAATTTGGAGATTTGAGGGTTGAAAATATAATAATTATGTAGAGTGAAGGTTAATTTAGGATCGATATTGATTAGTTGATTAGTTGTAATAGCGTAATACCGCATTTCGAGAATTATCGATATTAGAAATAAATTGAAACAATGGAAAAATTGAAAACGGCAGTTCGTTAGCGAGATTCAGTCGAGTAAGACGTTTATAGAAAGCTCACGAAGTAAAAGACGATTTTGAAAAGGCGTTTGTGTATAAATATTGTTAAATATAGTTAATTTCAGTGTTGTGTTTTATTCGAGTTAAATTTTGTTTGAATCCATTAAATATTTTGTGTGTTAAATAAGCCTTTGATTTTATTCCCACAATTAGAAAATTTGGTAATTTGGTAATTTTCTAACTTGGTAATTTGGAAAATAAAAAATTTGAAGGTTTTAAAATTCGGAAGCTTGAAAATTTCGAAACATGGCAATAGAAAAGCTTGGGAATTAAAAATGTCCAAATTTAAATATATACACCTTTATACAATACATACAAATTTAAATATGTATATATTTATCTAAATAAAGCTTACATTGCATCTAACCGTATATCTCGTAATAAACCTGGCAACACTTCAGACAGAACAGTGAAATATATTTCATCCGTTAATATTCCATTAATAAAATACGATCCAGTGGTCTGGTGGCCAATTATACCGCATCACACACTATATTCAGAGTTCTATCCACGACCCCCTCATGTACTGATAGATGAGTGTTTGAGAATGAAGAACACACGCAACACTAGTATGACTGAACCGCATTATGTACGATTTCTTGAGTAGTACTGTTTATTTATTTTATTAGTCATTTAGTCCATGCGGAGTTATTAAAATTTGTAGTTTAATTTAATTCTTTGTTCAGTTAAATTCAACTTAATCTTTTATATAGCGTTCTGCATATTCGACGAAATTGTAATATTGCATTGCATATTGTAATATGAATTGCTATTATAAACAAAGCTGCGTTACAGTCATGTTAATTGAACATTTTGAATAACTATTAATTAATCTTGAATTAATAATTATGTAGAATAATTATAGTAGATAAAATAATTAACTGGATTTATTTAACAAAATGATAATTATATGAATGAAACACAACGGAACACAAATAGAAATCTCTCAACGTACAATTATAATTCTCTGTGTCTTGATCTCTCAACGTCTCACAAAGCAATGAAATTCAATGCGTACTTCGCTTTTCTCCGGAAAACGAGCAGTTCTTTCCAGAACTTTCGGTATCGACATTGATTACCGAAAAAGACAATCTTTATAGCAATCTTCATTACAAGCAATCTTCATTCATATCATACACAAGCTTTATTCAAATCATGCACCCATGCCGCTCATACAATTACATAGATCACACACACACCACAATTATACTATTAATAGTATTTAACATTAATAATTATACTACTAAGAAAGATAAATCAAAAATTAATACCATAATTATTAATTTTAGATCTCATTTTCAATACATTTTTACACAAAATTCCATGCTTTATTCAATTCCAAGAAAAAATATTAAGCACACAATTTAAAAGAACTGAAGGCGACCTTCATATCTCGATAAAAAGATAAAGTAACAGGAAAATGATTACTATGTATATTGTGTGTACCTCAAGAAATCATGTAACTTTGGTTTACAGATTGTTTTTCTTCCGCGATTGATTTATGAGTTATGTAAAATCGTCATATTGTGACATTCATTCTTTGCATTTTAATCATGCTTCTTGACCTAACTTATTAGCATTCATAAATCATTATTGTACACTGTAGTCGTCATATAGTTGTAGTGGTCATTCAACATTATTTCACACCAGTCATCCTTTGTCACTTTTTAACACTATTCAGTATTTGCTATACCAGTCAAAACAACTGGTTTTACAATTTCATTTTAAAATTCATATTTCATGCTACATTTTCCTTTCCGTAGTGATGTAATTACTTTTTTAGCAACTAAAGAAATAATATAATAAATTTAATTTTTTTTGTTTATTAATAATTAAAATAATTTTGTATCATGGTTGCGTACGCCAATACCATTCAAAACGATTGATATTCATCAAAGTGTAAAAAAGTCTTACAATCTGTTTATCAAACCCGCATTAATCAGTTTCTCCATTTGGTAAAAGTTTTCATACGTTTTTAGAATTCTTACTGCGTATCATTCAATATGATGGTGATAACTGGCAGGGAAATTCTGGACCGATTATAATATTGATACAAAACAAATGCATTGATTACAAAAAAATGTTTAATTGTTCGTTTAGATCCGAAGATGTAGAATGTGAGTTGAAATTTTTGTTATGAATGTTAGGAACGTTTTGTTATGAAACTTTATTATAAACATATAAAACCAGGGATATAATTGCGAGAAGCCGGAAAACTCCAAACAGCGCGCTTTATTCGCGTTAATGGTGTTAAATACTATAATTATAATAGGATTACCACCATCTGTAATACCTGTAATAAATATGTTTGCGAAAAATACACTCAGAAGGAAAGCTATGTAAAAAATGTGACAAACTCTACAACTTTTTATACTTAACAACTAGCTTTAATATAATATAAGAGTAACCTAACTTAGAAGTGGAAACTTATTTTAATAGTTCTGTTACCAAAGCATATAGTCTTTAATATATTCGTTTTTATTGATGTGCCAACCCTTATTTAGAAATAATGGTCCTAGGTAAGTTAATAGTACCAGAAATGCACTACATACTCTAAAATTATAAAGTAATGATTTATAAAGTAATAAATGAATAAATATGAAAATATTCTATCATTACGTATTTTTTACAGACCAGTCATTTTGATTAATGGTAATAGAAATAGCTTCGTTTTAACTGTGGGTATTTGAAGCGTTAAAGTATCAGAAATGTAAGAAACTATGATACTATAGTTACGCTTCAGCATGTACATATTATTACGGTACGCTACCGAAGCGGTATTTCATAGTATAAAATAAATTCAGCGTAACAGTCGAAGACCGAAACGATTTCCGGAGGACGATAAAGATGGACGTAAAATAAATCACGGCTACGATAGCTTTAATAAAACGAACTTACTGTTTAGCGTACGCGATGGATTTTGCCAAGCCATTGCCAGAACCGCATGGTATTATGCCAAGAGGCATTTCCTTCAGAGCCTTTTCCCAATCTGTCCTTTGAAAGAGTCCATTCACCACCTCGAAAACGATACCGTCTCCTCCGACCATCAGCAAACCGCTCCATTGATAAATGTCCCTCGTACGCACAAACTCGCGTGCATAATTGGGACATTTGGTGATGTGCACTTCATATGGTCTTTCTGCTTCCGACAGAACTGGATGGATTCTCTTTTGGAATATTTCCCGACCCCTTCCTGGGCCTGACTTCGGATTCAGCAACACCAGAATCTTCTTTTGCTCGTCGGGGCATGCTGCAACACGTTTTAAAAGCGTGTGTAGAAGTCGTCGTTTGCATCTGAACAAAGTTTACATCGAATCAAGAGAATCCTCTCGAGAATTATGCGATACGTACTACGATAAGTAATTTTACTGACACCGGTACATTGCAGTCGTTGTAGCAACCCCTAATGCGGAGATTTCTCTCTGCATTTCCGACCGCGTTCGATTAACATGAATAGGTAATTTGTTCTAGAGTCGATGCGATTCGAGCATCTATTTCTGTGTCCATTGTTTCATGCGGAAACGATGATGCTGATTTTTATTGTCTTTCACTCGTATAAAACTTAATTTGTGTGCAATTTTCTAACTGCGTCTTTTAAATTCAGGCTACGCGAAATTAAAATTTAAGGATAGTCTAATAAATCTGTCAAATAAATTTTAACGCTTTACTGATTTTGTAATTTTCGGTAGGTAATTCGATTCATTTGCCAATTTCCTTACGTAGTAGATCATTACTTCACCTATACAGCAGGAAACGAAGCAATCTGTTACGGACTTTACTTCAACTACAAATTTAGATATGTTTATAAAGACCTTATGTATAACAATTCTTATATTGATGTGTAATACAAATTTAAAGTAATAAATCTTTAATATAATGTCAAAGAAACTTAAACAGTCATATTAATAATACTTTCGCTACATTTATTTACAGTAGTTGAAATTGTTAAAAACATAAAATCAGAAACTAGGGTTAAATGAAAAATATTAAAGCAATTCAGCTTGTGGATCGAATCTTTTATTACAACACCGAAATAATATAATAAATTTTAAACTGTAGTAATTCTTTTTAAATGTAAATACCTTAGCACAGTTTCATAGAGAATGGAAAGTAGTATAGGCTAATAAGCACATCAAAAAGTGAAGAGTATATAAAACGAAAGGATGTAATTGCATTTTTCTGATGCATAGCTGCAATAAAACACAGAAACTTAACCCGATAATATACAGAGTGCTCACGGCAATATGAACCAGTATGTGAGCCTACGCAATTCCTTATGTGGAAATAAGAAAAATATACCAATAAAATTGATATGGAATCCAATTTCTTTATTTACGGCATAGTTTTCGACAAAATTAAGTTTGAAGGCCCGCTACGTTACTTTGATGTTATGGCAATGTTATTTTCTGTCGAGCAACGTAAACGCGTGTAAAATACCTCAAATCTGTACCGAGATAGCACTATAAAAAGATAATTGTTCCGATGTTAATGTTTCAATTCAAAATTCATGTACATTTGCAAAAATGTATTATTTATTTCTATTTTTATCCTTATTATATGACATATGAGTGATTCATCAAGTTTCGATGTATTTGTCTAATTTTATCCTTCTTTCTACTAAATTATTAATTTATATTCATTTTTATAGAATTGAAGATTAACAGTGTAGACTTAATTTTATCAAACAATTAATGCCAAAGACAGAAAAATTAAAAGTCGTCATCATTAAAAAGAATATTGTTAAAAATATTCAAATTACAATTTTACAGTTAATTAATCAAGATGACGAAGTAACTGGTTATCAAAAACAATTTGTGTTGTAGTTATTATGTTGTTGCATACAAATTGTCGCAATTTGACTACATAAAAATACTACAAAATAGTACTTATGATATATCACCTTGAAACTTGAAGGTTGTTGAAAGTGACTACTTGAACTTTTCATAAATGTCTTTGATACGACCAGGCTGGTTATCAGAAAATTGTTCCAGCGATTACTCCGTACAATGCACAGTAAGATGATTATCTGATAGTCAATAATGTTATATCAAGAACATTAACTAACGATTTCTATAACCATGTTCAACGACCGTTAAGCTTTAAATTGATGTAATACATGTGCTACTTTGCGACAGTTTTATGTCATCATAACTCGCAATCAGTCATTTTATATTGAAACTATTAATCAAATGTTTACGCGTCATTTTCATTTAACTTTAAGCTTCAAATTGATGCAACATAAGTATTACTTTACGGTATTTTATGTTATCAAATTCTGTTAGATTTTCAATACTGAAAGTCAACAACACATTGTGATGGTTCTGCAACAGTTAGCCTTGTTTTTACAAAAAGTATTAATGAATATACGTAGCCATTTTCATGAAATTTACTTTGATTTACGCTTTAAATTGCTCGTCATCACGTAAGTACAGACATGATGATATAAGTTTATTTCTCATTTATCATAGTGTCCAGATCAGGCACAGATCTTTTGTTCACTGCAAAACAATTTAAACCAAAAGAATTTCAATAATTTTAAGATGGTGAAAAATCAGTGAGACCTATTTTTATGATGATAAATCCGAATGGTTTTATGAAAAAATCATGTAACAACTTCCACACTGATGGGAAATTGTCATAAGCTATGATCGAGAATCTATTACATTACGCTCACTCATTTATGAATCTTTGTCGCCTTATAGAGAACGTTTAACAGAACATTCATATAACCTATTTTAGGGACAAACTGCTAATTGTTTAAAAGATATCAACAATTAAAGGTAGTTGCTCTTTAAATTCTGAAGTACAACATAGAGACCACATAGACACATAGAGACCATTAACTGGGAGGTTAAATGCTTGACTGTAGATCAAAAGGTCTATGGTTCAAATACCAATTACCTACTTTTTTTTTCATTTAAACATTTGATTGTATTGAAGTATCATTATAAAAGTTAAATTATAGTATAACTACTATTACTATTATTAATTTATTATGTTGCATTTATTATAATTTTCAAATTATTCTTTAAATCTATATTATTCTCTTATGATTATTGTACACTGCTCAAAAGAAATATGGCATAGAAAAATTTTAGGCAAAAATTGGCAAAATTTGACTGACGATAACTCTGTGAAAAAAAATCGTAAAATTATGCCTTTTTTTTTTAATTAAAGCTTGAAATCTCTACTTTAAGATTCTGTAGTTCGATTTTGAGTTTGATGCATCCCTACCACTACAAACACCTTAAATGTGAGGGTACCTTTGCAATGTTGAAAATTACAAAGTTTGACGAAGTGCATGGACTCGCTACATTTTTTTTCGGAGATTCTGTTTGCAGGAGTATAAAGTACGAACCTTTATCTTCAATTTCCCGTAAGTGAAAAGTCGCTACCATTTTTTTTTGCAAAGATACTGCACTTTAAAGTAACCCTTGCATTTATGGCAATTATTCTTTATTTAGACAAAAGTTATAAATTTCGACAAAAGTATCTTAATAATTTCTGTAGTTTAAAATAAGGAATCTAAGATAGTCATTTTGGCACGTTCTGCGGATGCAGTAGTCATCTGTCCCCAAAAGAGAGATATGAATGTTCTGTTAGATGTTATCACTATAAGTATTACATACTTTTTATCAGTTTTGTAGATTTACAAGCCACGTGACCGAATTACAATCTCGTTTAGACATGAAAGTATTATATGTATAAGTAACATGAAATTCGATCGCTCAATTGCATCGGCACCGATTAATAAGGAATGCATCGAGTTCTTTAGTGACGCGACATCAATCGGTGCCGATTCTTAATGCAATGATTTACGGCCTCCTTAAGTGCTGGAGATGATTACTTTTCAATTACAAATAGACATAGACGAATGAGAAAATCTCCTTCGGATAATGGACGCAGCAATCCAATATGTAAGGTAAATATGTGGAAAGTTTCTACTTTATCGTATTTCTGTTCAAAAAGAAATGACAAATATTTCTATGTATATATCCATACATAATTCGTTTTTAGAAACATTTTAAATTTGGAAATCTTTTGGATTCACTATTTTGTTGATGAGATATGAATTTTTTCGTAAAACAGTATTATTGTTTTAATGTGTATCGTGCGAAGTATATCCTGAAACAAGTCTTAAATTATGCAGGAATAGGCCACCTAAATTTAGTGAAGTATGTAAAAATATTATTTTAAATCTAATAAGAAAATATGAACGAAAAACAAAATTAAAAAGAACTATTCCTCCTTTCTCAGTTTGTGTCAATGAACACTGATTCAGAGAAATAGTTTATTAAAAATATTAAGTATTGTAAGGAAGAAATATTATAATTACGTAAAACAAAATGAGAGTCCAAGTGTGTACCAATTCCGATTAGTTTTGAAAACTAATAATTAACATGTATTGCATGACAATTTTCCAGCAGTTTATATTAATTTTTAAAGTAACTATCCATATTAAGTGTGATTATTTAACATCAAAAAAGTGTGAAATCTCATCAAACAATGCATCGAAAAGGATGTTATATATCGCAACTTTAAACTAGTAGAAACACACAATATGCTGCAATTTCTACATGACAGAATGAAATTACGCGAAATTAATTTTCATTTATATATAAATTACGGGCAGGGTGATTTACATATAGTACTGCCACAATTATAGAAATAAAAACTTTTGTAATTTATAATCTATATACCACTGTGTACCTATTACTCTCTCTGTGTATCCATTAGCGACCATGTTTCCTTTAGTGACTGTATTTAATCGCACTAAAAATGACAAATAAAGTTATCTATTGGCCCAAACCTTAAAAACCTCAAGTTAAAAGTATTTTATTTATAATTACAATGATTATTCTTATATCAAGGAGTTCATTAACAAGTAAAATATAGATTTTAAGAAATATAATACAAATTCAAGATGAACAAAACTTTATTGTTATACTATGATTCAATATAATTAACTCTCGAGTCTTAATTAATGAGATATTTGTTGTTTCACTTAATTTTTGTAAATCTATATTTATTTTCGACGTTGCACTTCCTTGCTAGTTTCCTAAATTGGCATCAGTTAATGAAGCACATGATGTATTCTTTGTAACACGTCATTCTGGAAAAAATGTTTTGCAAACACATGTGGATCCAAGAGCACTTACAATTCGTTGTGCAAAATTTCTTAAGTTGGAATATCTCTCGGACGTATTTAATTTCATCGTTGAACTATAACTCCATTTGCAGATTTTCAGGAACACTGTTCGCGTCAACATGAAATGGGCAAATTTCAAACATTTTATCATATTTTGATAATTTTAAAAAACGACTATAAAATGCAGTTATAAGTTTCTTTATTTCATTAGCATATTTCGAGAAATTCTTAGGTTGGCTTTTTGGGAAGTTATTTAACAGCGGAATATGCTGAACAATATTATTATTTTAGTTGGCACTCACATAACAATAATTTCTTATTAAAAGCTTTGATGAAATTGCAGGCATTGATTATTAAATAATGTTATCTTTACAGGTGCTTATTTAGTTGATTATGCTTTTCTGTTATATCCACTAAAAAACATATGTGTAACAACATATCAGCACTTAATTCAGGAGCAGTTTCTTGTTTCTCTTTTATGAACACATCTATTTCCTCCAGTAAATTAAAAAATATGACATCACCATGTCCAGACGATAATTAGCTAAGGAATTCTTTGAATTGCCAATGCTGAGGAGCATGTGAACGAATGTAATTTACTACCTTTATAACTACGTTTATAACGTGATTCATGGATAATACTTGAGCACATAAATTTTGTTGATGTATTAAACAGTGAATAATAAAAGTATCATTGATCGTAATGCCTCTGCAATTTAGCTTCTCCATAAGTAATTTTACAGCACTCTTATTTTTACCTACCAAAGCCGATACTCTATCTGTTGTTAATCCAGAAAGAGCCTAAAAATTTAAGCTATTTTCGACTAAACATTTTCAAATCACCCAAATTTAAAAGATTTAACATTTCATCTGTCACTTGGAGTGAATCATTCACAGTGCGAATAAATATCACAAGTTGAGAGGTGTCCAAGATATTTGTACTGAATATGCTTTGAATTGGTTAATTTTATCTCGCGAAGCTACCACTATTTCAACTGAAATGTCATCAATACGACGACTTATAGTTTGGCATAAAAGACTGATACATACTTGAAAATAATTTGCTTTTGTCGGACAAAACATGTTTTATAATTGCTTCCAAATGTCCTTCATCAGTTCATAATTCGAAAATGGTTTCAGTTTCTTTGTAGTCAACATGGCAACAGAATAACTGGGTTTGACAATAGTAGTTGGTAATTGTAATGATGAACCAAACATCGTTTCCTGAGTATTCAGATGCTATTTAAGCGTAATTAAAACTTTTTAACGGCGAAAACAAGCTTCACTTATGAATTTATGTCAGAAACTTTTTGTCTTTTTTAGCTACATTTTTTTTTTTCAATTCTTAAAGGATTGAGCCCACCAACTTTTACGATTTCATTATTTTCAAATCAATAGCCGTACAAATGAATCGCATTTTTACCACTTCAGGGTTAAATATAACGTAATTAAAAGGGCGTCGTTGGTCAAGAGTGGTTCCCAATATACTTTTCGTGGTACAAACCGGGTGATTTAGTCGTATACGAGGTCTTCTCGTATTCCTTTGAAATCAGTAGTATAGACAACAGATCATAATAGCGGAGCACATGACTCGCCCACTTGAAACGGAGATATACCGCGTCGTTTTCCAGCTTATTATGACACCAACTTTCAATTCTCCATCCTTCTGAAGGGCTCATTTTAAAGGGAAAGCTTCGAGGAATATGTCCATATTTTTTCAAAATTTAAATCACCTCCGTCCCTCATTGAAAAAAAAACGCAAAAAAGGAAGTTGTTTAAATTGTATCAAACTAATTGTCGAAGTCAAAAAAATTATAATATAATAGCTCCATCCTCTATAAATAAAAAAAAAAATGTAGCTAAATCGAACAAGAAGTTTATAAAATAAAAATGCATAAGTGAAGCTGGTTTTTGCCAATACGAGCAAATATTGCAAATTTTGAAGGCCTGTCATTTCTTAACAAATTTGCAACTGGCATAATGATAACTCCCCTAATTTTATATGGATTACGACATATTTCGATTAAAACAAAATCGCCGATGACGACTTCAAAAAGTGATTGATTTGACGTGAAATGACCCAATAATAATTTCGTTCGTGCAGTGGGTAACGAACCGATCGGTTCTTTATCAGTTAATAATATTAAATAATATTAAAATAAAATTATTCTTTATCAGCACAGAATAAGAAACTATTGGTTCCGAGAACTCCTAATTCGCTGTTCATGGAGACGAAAGAATTCGTTCTCAATTCTTTCAGTTCGAGGACAGAAGCAAGATGCAATAAAGCACCAACCGATGTGTTTTCAAACATTAATTACTGTAGAATAATGTACCATAGTCAACCCAGACATTGGCGTGTGAAGAGGTCGATCCAATGTAAAAGAAGCCACTCGGTGCTCCACCTATCATCACCGTGAACACTTCCAGCGTGACATATCGGTAAATAAGAATAATAATGACAATAATACCTAACTGCATCGCGTAATTCGCAATATCTCACTTGTTGGGGCGCACTCTTAAAATCGTAAAACTATCAAGTTTATTTTTATTTTTTGGAATATTTCTGAACAAACAACCGTTGCCTTTTGCAGCGGTTTTTTACGGACAATTTGTAGTTCAAAATTTTTCTATTTTACATATTTTGTCAAAATCCAGCACACTTTATGGTATTATTACCGTCGAACCGTTAGGTGACTAGCGACGGCATAGTCTTGACCTCAGGTCACTGAGGTGACCTCAGTACGAACACTTTGTAAGGGCGGTTTTTCTTTCCTTCCCTTAATATTTTGTCAGCCAATCCAATAGTCAATTTTAACAACCCCAGCAACATGTCGATCCCATTCCACATTTTTAGTTTTCGTGGAGAATATTCTTTTTAGATAGATCAGATTCTCTCGTCAGCTCTCAACAAGTAAAGTACAATATTTTTAAGACGTCCGTAACCACGAAATGTCATTTTTAAAGTACTACAAACAAATGTTCGTTTTAAAACAAATTCATCATATATCTCCTAAATCAGTTGTTCGTTCATTTTGTCGGAGTAGTGTCACTGATACACAACTAGCTTGCGTTTTTCATTAAATAGACGCGCAACATAACATCACTCACTCTCGAGACGTTTGCCAACTGTCATTGTTTCTGGCCTAATTTGTGTGCGTGATAACTCGGGGCAATAGTCCTTACTGTCAAAAACACGGGTGAGTTTAGGTGTCCATTTTTCTATTCTTTCGAAACATCAATTAATAAAAAAAATTAAAATGATAATGTTTTGTAAAATAACAGTATTTTATTTACAATTAATTCATTTAATCAATTATAATGGTGTTTTTCTCCTGAATTAATTTTGGCACACGAAACTTTTACTGGTGTACAAATATCTCGTTATGTAATGTTTTCTTTTTTTGCTTTCGGCATTCTGAAGATTTTATGACTTTATAACATCAGAAAAATGATTAAAAGCACGATATAAAATTTTAGGATATGTTGATATTATGGCGAATTTAGGAATGAACAGAATTTTATATTTGTATAGTTATAATTAATGTAAATGTATGCAAAACACACTTATTTTAATACAATGAATATTAACACTGTAATAAATTCACTAAGGCTGATTTGTATAATAGGGCGGTCTCATGTGGAAATTTAAACGTTCAAAATATGTGGAAATTATTATTAATCAGTTATTAATAACTATTATTAACAAAATTCTTACTCAGTTGATCATTATTATGACTAATAAAGAATAAGATTAATTAGAATTCTCTGTTATTTAATAAATTTAAAACAACTTTACTATTTAAAAAATGTACTATGGAGGTTTCACTCCTACGCTCATCACCACTAGACGGCGCATAACACCGAGACTGACTTTTTCGCTAGTCTCGCTAGACTCAACGAGCCTTCCGATTCCTACGAATAGTTCCTGTCCATCCCTTCCATACACCCCGGCGTCTAAGACAAGGGCATGCTAGAATATCTTACTAACGAGTTCACTAGCAGGTCCCGGACAAGACGCTCTCTCCCTCTCCATTTTTCCTAGCCCTTCCATTCGCTAGCCAAACCGTCAAAGTACATTAATTCATTAGGATTTTAACAAAAGTCCCTCGCTTGCTTGAGTCATTATGAAACTTATTTAAAAACACTTGAACCTAGAAGAATTGTACAATAATATTTTTGCGTGATGTGAGTATTGAATTGTGAAAAAAAATTATAATTATTATACCTATGTAAAGCTAGTACATTTTGCTATTATACTTTGATTAGTTTAAACGTTGTCAATAAATAGAAATGTTGTTATCAACAAAATTTGTATTCAATTGTCAATTATTGCGATTTGTTTGAGCACTAGGATATTCATCTTAGCATGGCATTCGTTAAACCTCCGTATACTGCATATAAACAAGAAATTACAGTTTGGTCAGAAGTTTGTTCGCTCTAACACGTGCCAACATGTTGCTATGAATGCACGATCATCAACATTTTCGTGAATATCTCGGAAGTATGTAATTTCCGCCGAAAACTAATATGACATTCGTACTCATTGTGTTAAATGAATAAAGTGATGTATCATGTGCTGAAAGCTTGTGGCGGCAACGGTAAAGTCTTAAAATAAGTACCACCTTATTTTTTCATAAGGAAACATTCTCTCTCGACTTGTACCACCGGTGCTGGGATATGTTGTACAATAAATAGCAGGTCTCATTACTCGTTATAACATTTGAGGATATAAATCATGTCTAATTTATATGAAATACTTTCGTATTCAATAAGCAACAGGCTCATAAAGTCGTCACGGTGCTAAATGTGGATTTGTGCCAGCCCTCGTGCGCCAACTTTACCTCCTCGTTCATAAACCTAAGCGCCTTTAGGCGCCTAATGGAGCTCTGACTACCCTCTGGGTGAGAGTAGAAAAAGTTGTGATTCTGCCTTTTCTTGACAAAACTAAGAGAAATTATTTCAACGCATATCAAATATTGATGGACTGAGTCTTTTAGATCAAGGACGATAAATGACAAAAATACAAGTGTTAAAAAAAGTCACTTAATATTTATGCGTGTATTGAAATGTGTGGCGCAAGAACATCTCAGTAAACACAGGTTGAAAAGTCCACGGTTTTTGACATACAAATTGAATGATTATTGGCTATTGTCATTGTATGTGATGTTTACTTCAATACTTACAAATCGCGTTCTGCATGTTCTCGCTCAATTTCTACATATGGAGTCGCGTTAACTGATCGTTATAATCTTTCGGTAAATAAACGCAGGCTATTCCTATCAGTGGATGAAACACATTTCGAGGAGCAAGCCGTTGGCGTAAACAAATACATCTTATAACGGTACTGATTAATATAGCCGCAGCTCAGAACCATATATGTACATACATAGGTACATGTCCATAGCATAACAGAATGCAGCATACAGTTATGCAGTCATGAACTGCGGCTACTTAATCATAATTGCTGCACGATATTTTTTTATTTTCGTCGACTGTTCGTTCTTCGAAATCAATTAACTTTCACGGGAAATGATCGCGCCCAAACTCGAACGGCGATCGGTTAACGCGACTGTACTGTGCTTCATCAATAATCTATACTTGTCAATAACTGATGATTACGCAACTACTTACAAGGGACAATCCTAAAGTAATAATTTCCGGTTTTGATGAAACTTATTATAATATAGTTCTCGAAAAAATATTTGATATGTATTTTTTGTTGCTGCCGACAATCATATTAAGAGCGTGAAAATAGCTCCCAAAGTGTGTATGTGTGTGTCTGGAGGGTGAGAATCATATTTAGTCAAACATCTCGGGAACGAGTAGAGTTAGAAGGATGGTATAAATTACAAGATTAATAATTTTTTTACGAGAAATCCTAATATGAAAATGGATATAAGAAATTCGCATTTATTTAAAAATTTAGAAATGATCACTTCGGGATAGTCGCTTGTTAGTATTATTCAGTACAAAGTTTCGCACTGAAAATATCAACCTTTCCAATTAAGAAAAGGTAGATATGCATTCGATCCTATGATCGTACTAATAGAAGTACTTTAGTTGTACGACATTATGGACAAGTTTCCTATTCGAAGAATTTTCTTTCATACGCTATTTAAAAATCTACACTAACGTTTCTGTAAATTAGACTCATTACGAACTCGTCGATCAATGTCGACGCTCCATATGGACAATCGAATTTCAAAGATTGTAAAAAGAAATGCCAATATCAATATAAGAAGAACATCATATGCCATAGGAATTGATGCCACTATTGTTCAAAGAATGTTTCATAAACAATTACTATACATTCCATACCGCAACGTGTACAAGCATTTACTCCACAAGATCATAAAACGGGAATAGAATTTTCACAGTCGTCATTTGTAAAATGCGTTCCCAATTCTGAATGTCGTATCTTGCAGTTTATTCACTGATGAAGCTGCATGTACGCAAAATATAATTACAAATTTTCATAATGATCGCGTATACTTCCAAATCGACAATCGGTTACTGCTTATTTTAAATTATTGAGTACAGAGTAAAAAAAATGGTTTATCATGGACTCCATAGCTTGTATAGAATATAGGTGGTGAAATACAATAATTCACTATATACAGTCCCAAAAAAATGTACTCACTCATCAGGGAATACGCATGAATGTATAAACACCTTGTGAAAACTAATCTACTCTATGACACATTACCTTTTGTCAATTTATCCTATTAGACCTGTAAATACGTGAATAAAAATGTATATGTTTTATAAATTGAAACTTTATTTTATATCAAAACACTATGAAAAGCAACTCTTAACAGTTAGGGTAGAAATTCTAAAATGAATGTCGAATACATAGCATTCATTACGCATCCATAGTTTTTACCAGTCGTTAGACTAAACAACTTAAACGTTGCAAGAGAGGAAATAGATTCAATGACTTATGTATGTAATAAAGTCTCATTCTTGTTAAATAAAACCAACTGTATGATTCTGTACCTTTAGATCAATGAAAAATTTGTAAACAAAAATGGCAGCAAAATGTACTTTCACTCTTAAGTTTAAGGTTGTAGCATGCTAGAAGAAGAATCATATAAAACGCGAGCGATGAAAAAAAATCAATAAAAAAAATTTTTCAATCTTATAATTTCCAATAAAACATTCAATGAATAAATTATAAATCTACAAGATTCAATAGAATACATAATTGTATTTAAAAAAAAGAACAGAAAATGTACGCGACGCGAAAACATAAGTTACTCCGCGGAACGAGAGGTGCGGGGTACGCGAAGCCGCGAGAAATGAACAGGACAATGAGGTTGTTGATAACGGCAGCCACGAATAATAACCGACATGTATAAAATAGAGATTCGCAGTAAGAGCCAGCCTATTTCGCTGATCCAAGAGAAAGGACGAGGTAAGGACCAACGGTCACTCTTGGATCAGCTTAGGGATTCTGGCAGGAGAGTTTGGCGAAAATACCTAGACACCTGCCTGGAGAATAGATAAAAGGTTAAAGACTTCGGCAAAATTATCTGGACACCTGTCTGGAGAATAGGAGGAGAGTACGGGAGCTTGTTCCTGGACGCTCGTCCAACATGGAGAGTTCGATAAACATTCCTGGACACCTGTCGATCGACAAAGAACAGAATATTTCCTGGACGACCATGTTAAAAGACAGGAGAGTTTGGTAGGTTATTTCAAATCACCCAATCGAACGGGAAAGAACAGAGTTACTCCTGGACGCCTGATTGAATAGTTTCACGTAAAGAAAAATTGTTTTGCGTAGAAAACGAAAAAAATGTATGTCTCTGTAAAGCCATGTTCCACTCCTAATCCTTGAACTCCAATCCTCTTATATTTCTGGAGAATCCTTTTGTCCTCTTTATAACCAACTATGGCTACAAGGTCAATTTTTTTTATTAACGTATTGAATAGTATTCGCCAAGAAGATAAAAAGTTTAAAAGTTAAAATTTCATTATTGATTTTATTGATAACACTAAATGGAAACGATAATAACGGTGCAATCAAAAAGGAGGTGATTCTATGTGAAAAAAGAGTGGAAAATGCGATTTAAACTTTTTTGTCGGAAGCTTCGTTTTCGAGGAAATCGATTTTGAAAACTCGTCAACGTATACAACGGAATATGACTTGTGATTACTGTGGCAAAAACAATTTACAGCGGAATAAAACGACTAGTGCATGTATAGCATGTATGACAAATCTTCAAAATCGATTTTCTCAAAGACGAAATTTCGGACGAAAAATTTCATGTCACATTCTTCATGTGCTTTTAAATACAATTCTTCTTGGTTTCGCCACGATGAATGTTTCTATTCTGTCATTAGTAAAATCAATAAGGAAACTTTAACATTATTTTCTAAGAAAACGGTTGCATTTTCATCGATAGTTCCTTGAAAACTTTTTATCCCCTTGACAGTACTACACAATTTAAAAATAAAAAAATGTAACCTTGAATTTAAAAAATAAGGTCAACTTTGTAGCTATTTTTGTCTGTAGATCTTCACCGATCCAGAGGTGTAGAATCAGGTCCTGGGGTCCACGACATATTCTTTTTCCACCCTGTACATTACTTCATAACTTGGATGATAATGTAAATTTTGCTATCCAACCCAGCTGTTGTTCATCCACACGGTGACAATACATCACTGTTCACACGTATAGATGTGGCTAAGCAGCTGCTAGAACGCAAGTTGAACGTCCTCAGAGTTTGCGACATGGACTAAGCTTCTGCACATGGCATCCAGCGATTTCAGTGAAATTTACATAGACCAGGATTGCCTAATACAACAACTGAAAGTCGAAACTCTCGGTGGAAAGCACAAGCGGCTAAATCCAACAGAGAATGTGTAAGGGGGCTCTTGTATAGACGACTTCTCTGCTGTGGTTTCATCATAGCTGTAGTAGTCGAGAATCCACTCCCTAAGTCATAATACATTGCACCGGGAAGATACTAAAGTCGAACGAGGAATCCGTCTTCAATCTCCAAAAACGCTACAATACCTACAATCCTCGGTCATCCAATCCATTCTGAACTCCTGTTCTCTTTTCTCGGTTCACAAAGCAGGAAGAGACAGCACAGATTGTAAAACGACCAACAGATCCAGCGATCTTAAGCTCCAAATAATGGGATAAAGGAATCGGAGTTCCACTACTAATCTGTTTTGCTTTCTGTTTCAGGTAATAGGTTTTATATCGAAAGATAAGCCACTTATAAAAGTCTAGAACAGTTTCCTCTTGTTTTAAATATTTCGAAAGTAAATAAGTCCTTTGTCCGGATTTTTGTGCAAGGGTAGATTAGGGGAGGATTACGGTAGCGGTGCAAAGTAACTGGCTGGGAACGGATCTTGGTTCAGTAATATGGATGATTATGATAGAAACGAATGTACACTCAAGTGCAACGTAGACTTCCTTGGAATGACTTAATAATTTTTTAATTCTCTGAATTTCTACAGGGCCAAGTTTTCAAATTATCATATATTTTAATTTTTAAATTTCCAAATTCATAAATGCTTTTTAAAAATATCAAAATTCCCAAGTTCTCCAAATTTCATGTGATTCCCAAATTTTCTAAAATACCAAAACTTTCAATTCTCTAAATCCCAAAATTTTCAGATTATTACACTTTTGTATCTTCATATTTTCTAATTTCCAAACTTTCAAATTTCAATATATTCAATTTTACAAATTTTTAAATTCTCAAATTCTTACACTTCTAAATATCCAAATTCTCAAATTCTTCAATCTTTAAATTTCTAGATCTTTAAATCCCCGGATTCCCATTTTCCTGGATCCCTAAATTTCAAGATTCATTTTTACTAGAGAAGCTAAATCTGCTCTTAACTGTACCGTCAGTCGAGCAGCGAAGTTGCTCGATCGCGCGCTTAATGGCCACAACTCTTGAGCGTTTGCATCACCGAGCAACACATGGACACGTTTGCTTTTTTCTGTGCCAACGATGGCATAGTTCCAATAAAGTTACGATATAATATCCAGATTGAATGTGATATCTCTGGATCCAGAATAGGTATTAGATTTTATGAGTAGGTAAGGCTTTCTAGCAGATGAGGCATCATACGCGTAGAGTTTAGGTGGAAAAATAAACGATATGTGTCAACTGAAAAGAAGCGCTTCTGCAAAAACCATAGGTATAGCACTAAAGCTCTCATCCGTGAATAGCGGTTGTTGACTGCAATTTTTAATTTCAAGAAATGTCTGTTTTGCAACTTAATTATTTTCACCGTGCTTGCATGAAAGAACTAGTTTTCAGCTCAGGTACACTAGTCGGAAAAATGAGTTCACCTTAACAAAATTAAGATCCAGCTGAATTATTGTATATACATTTATTTTTGAATTAGTAAAAGATCATTCAAAATGTCTCCACTGAAATTGTTTTCGCAAACAAAGTTATTCATCATTAAAGGTCAGCAAGACAAGATGTTACATTAATCAGATAACAATGAAGGGTGAAAAATAAAAATATTCACCGCCACTTTAGATACGATTTTTTTTTTAAGAATGATGTATCAAAAATATTCTTGGAGCTCTCTTTTGCTTCTATCGAAGGCTGAAAGACCTTTCTCCGTTATGTCAAATGTTAATATCTTCCACAGTGTTATCTTATTCAGAAATCTGGGAGCTCAAATAATCCATGAGACTGATTACACAGGAGTTTCCATTTTCTACATTCAGATTGTTCGAAAAATTTGTAGAATCAACATTTGAAGTATTCAGATATGATTACCTATGACAATTTCCCCAAATTACACAGAGTATACTAATCAAATTTCTCTGCAACCGCATTTACAACCACATTTTTTATTCGTTATCTATTCGTACTACTTAAAATTCAAATCATGATTTAATCAAGTATTTCTTTCATAACATACCCAAAATAGATATTTTTATATGGATTGATTCTACTGAGTGTATCAAATACAAAAACAGTACCTCTAAGATAATGCAGAAACGCGGTTAATGCTTTGTTAACCATTAACTTGAAAGCGGTTGTTTCTTCATAAAAAGTGTGTAGACTCTTACACAAAACATTCCGGTCTATAAATTTCATAATAGCTTTCACTGTCATCTGACCAATACAGATATATTGGCGAACAATTAATGTGCGTAACCTTCAACCTTGAACAACGTCTTTTATGCACGTAATCTCAACATGGACTTTTTAGTCGTTCTTTATAGTGCCAAGACAAAAATGTATACAATGATTCAGCTGGATTCGAATTTTTCTGAAGGTAAATGTTACCAGAATACCTACGCATCTAATGTTACTTGACTACCTTGGCTTTTGAGACTACATCGCATCCTGCAACACTTAGGTAGAAGAACATCTCATGTACCTTAACATGATATTTTATTGTCCGAGAAAAAAAGAGACGGTTACTATCGTTAGATGCTAACGTCTGGTCGTTGTTCCGGTATCTAAAGAAGACAAATGGTCCGTTCACGCGTTCGGTATGATGGATATGAATGGTACTGTGTAACTTCCCATTTATCGGACAATAAATACGCTGGTGCAGTATACTATAACAGAAACTATTCATTTCTCACTCCGTACTGCAAATTTTCTTTTCACAGAAAGTCGCAAGAACATTAAAATCATTTAAAAGTGATAATGAATCAGGGTTGGATTTTATTAAGATTGCTGAGTTGAAAGTTAACGTAAATTCACCTGGTACAATTATTCTTAGTGTTTCTTCAGTAGAGTGTCTATTCCTCTATTTGAAAGAAAGAAGATTCCTCTTTGAATTATCTTAAAAAGTAAGAACAAATACAGCAAAAGCCTACAGTTCTTTTGGACCATCCTCTTTCCATGATGGGTATACTTTTCCGAAAGCTTCATGGGAGACAACACAGTCAATGGTGTTACTTTTGAAATAAATTATTAGTTACTTAATTAGTTAGTCATGCCAGTAATTAATAGATGACAGTGATATTATTCGATATCTCGGGAGAACTGTTAATGATCCCTAGATTTCCATAGCTTGAAATTGTGAAACTGATCGCGGAATATCTTCGAAGTAACCTCAAACAATTCCGTAGATTCCATGAAGGTTTACAAGCAGTGTACGATGGAATATCCTTTCCTTAATCCCATCTGCTGCGTTCCCATGTTCGAGAATCTCTTAAGATCTCCAAAGGTGACAGTCGGAAATTACTTCATCGCTTAAACTGTAATTAACCGTTTACGGGCATATTTTGTTTACACTTACAAGGGAAGGCACGGAAGTGTCCCCCTCCGATTTTGATGAAACTTCGTACGTTTGTTAAGCAGGCAAAAATAAGAGACACGTATTTTTTTATATCGGCTGAGACGCGGGTTTAAGGGGTGAAACGACCCCCTAAAGTTTCGACCCGCTTAGGCTATCTCGAAAACCATACGAGATACATTAAAACTTCTAATAGGAAAGTTGTATGGTTTTTTACGTATAATAACAGGATGTTAACAAATTTGGCAAAATGCAATTTGTTTATAACAAACAAATTTTTCATAACCTTATTTTACAATTTATTCAAATTTGCATAATAACAAAAATTGAAGAGAATTTTATTACAAATCCATTGGTATATATATATACGATATTGCCTCCTACAGTTCCTTATATGTTTATTATAAAGATTACGCTTGCGCGCTCGCTGACGCGCCGCACGATACTGAATCGGATCATGTCGGACGGTACTACACTATCAGTCAACGTTATTTATAAGCATAAATGATAAACAATTATATTTGCGTTATACATAGTTGTTAATTTTATTAAATTTGTATTGGGTATTACAAAACTCTTGTTGTTAGAGTTATATGTATTCCACATGTCAATTTTATGAGGTAACGAACAGTTTAAATAAGTTAGACAAGATGGTCGGGGCAATAATGGTATTTCTCAAAGAAATGTTTCAGACATAACGGTTTTTGATACAAAGCACATATAATAATTGCTACATCACAACATACATATATGGCATAGTGGTTCATTATCTCATGTATAGCAAAATTTTACGGGTTTTTAAAAATGAGTTGGTTTTGAAGATATGTATCTGCTTTTATACCATGAATACTTAATGAAATTTTTAAATCGTGGTAAAGAAAACTGATTATGAACAAGTGATTATAGTTCTAAAATGCTGTCTCGTGTGTGGATATTAATGTCATATGTAGTGCAATAGAACAACTAATCCGAAAAGCGACGAACAAAATTTTCCCATACGCGAAATCCGTACACCGTAGTTGTAATTATTTTCTTTTTCACAATTCTTCAGGCCACGCCACACAATGATGCTTACCATACTTTTGATCATAACCCCCTTTATTCCATCCCGATAGAAGTAAACCACCATTTTTTCGCGGTTTCCATCAAGCAATGACGCTTTTTTTGTAGAACATAAACAATGAATGTACGAACTAATATCTACAAATGAAGTTATGATTAAAAAATGTGTCATTGATCAAGTGTGGTTACTAATACACTTTTCGAGGCATAAACAGGATCATTTAGTCGTATACGAAATCTTCCCGATTTGCTTTGAGACCAGTGGTATAAAACAACCGACTATAACAGCGGAGCGCTGATCGTTGCTATCGAACGCTGAAACGGAGGTATACCGCGACCTTTTCTAGTTTATTTTAACGTCAAATTTTGAGGCTCCATTCTTCTGAAGAGCTCATTTTAAAGGGGAAGCTTTGAGGAATAAGAACATATTTTTTTTTAATTTAAGCCATTTACGCTCTTTATTGAAAAAAATGCAAAAAAAGAATTTGTTTAAAGTTTTCGATATTATAAAACAAATTGACGAACTAGACAAAAATATTTTAAAATAGCCTAATCCTTTATAAATAAAACCAAAAAAATGTAGCTAAATCGGACAAGTAGTTTCTGAGAAAAAAATTCGTAGTGCAGCCTGTTTTCGCCAAAATGGGCAAAAATTGCAAACTATGGAGGCTTGTTATTTCTTAACAAACTCGAAACCGGCAAAATGATAACTTAAACCCCCCTTAATTTCACATGGACTATAACATACTTCGATTAAAACAAAATCAAAGATGGCGAGGTCAAAAAGTGATTTATTTGCCGTCGAATGACCCGTATATAATAAAAATCTGTGGAACTGTAGGAGGCAATATCGTATATATATATACCAATGGATTTGTAATAAAATTCTCTTCAATTTTTGTTATTATGCAAATTTGAATAAATTGTAAAATAAGGTTATGAAAAATTTGTTTGTTATAAACAAATTGCATTTTGCCAAATTTGTTAACATCCTGTTATTATACGTAAAAAACCATACAACTTTCCTATTAGAAGTTTTAATGTATCTCGTATGGTTTTCGAGATAGCCTAAGCGGGTCGAAACTTTAGGGGGTCGTTTCACCCCTTAAACCCGCGTCTCAGCCGATATAAAAAAATACGTGTCTCTTATTTTTGCCTGCTTAACAAACGTACGAAGTTTCATCAAAATCGGAGGGGGACACTTCCGTGCCTTCCCTTGTTAGATGCGTTTGGTGACAAAAAGCAGAAATTACGATTACAGAGTGTTAATCTTCCTGGCCCCTTGAGTGGAGAGGATAGACGCGTGGTTAAAGTAAATGATGAACACATAAAACTCAGGTACTTGTTTTTATAAGCTGCAAGATCAAGAGGACCATGATATGTCGACGGAAAAGAACATGACCGCATCAGATATGCAAAGCCGTCCCTCCTGCCAAGATCTTGCAAGTAAGCCACCGACTACTTAAATTAGTGACGTTAGCATTAAATTCACGTTAATGGTGCTATATCTTAACACCTACTTCGATAGCGTCACAGGTATCCACACCTACTATTAGTATTTGAGCGATAAGGTCAATTGCTACTTTTTAGATTAGGTAGATTGATGAGGTATAGATAAGAGCTCCATTTCGATATTTTTTGTAAGATATACGAAACTATATACCATTATGCACACCTCGATGGTACGTATCTTGTCGCACGATGAATAGGATTGTGTTCGGAATGAGAATTTCAGATGCTTTGTCCTATACAACGCTGAACTCTGATCTCGAAATGCAGTATACTGCAGAACATCGGGGGAGCGTCTGTGCAGAGTGGTGGGTGCGATTTCTATCGATATTCTGCTGCAGCAACATAAGGCTTCCATCAATGACCGAAAATATAAAAATTAAGTTCGTCAATCACATCGATATAAAAGATGCAAAGCCACCTGAGTTCCATGAGAGGTAAGTAGTACGTATATGGTAAAATAAAACTTCCTTTCTCAAAGCCAACATGACGTACGTTTTCTTCAGCAACATTTGGAACAAAATGGCGCACGGTGAATGAAATTAGACCACTACAACACGTAATTGCTCACAGGTCATGGCAAGTTCGTATTCCGTGCCTTTGACATACGACATTCTCGATGGCTAGTCCTGTGTTTGTGGTTCCGAATGTCGACATAGCAGTTAATCCTTCCTTGAGTGTCCAATCGTCGATTTGTTGAGAGAAGCTCTAATGGAATTTATTTTCTGATAAGTGTAATTGTCCGAAAATAGCGTATAATTTGGTGCTAGTCCAAGAAGGTACTACTATTCTCACTGACCTCGGTGTTGTTCTTATCGATTAAAAGACTTTTAATGGATTAGCATTCTTTGAGATTAGGTCACTCCGGTAATGTTACAGTATACGAAAATGACAAGCCAACTCCATACCTTACATCTGACTGACTGGTCGAGTATGTATTTATGGGTTAGACATGGACATGAATCCGAAGAGAAACCTTTTGTCTGATTTATTTACAAGTTCTACCTTCGTTGTGGGAAGGCGTTAAGAAACTATATGTATACCAAAGCATTCAATGCAAATTAACACATGGACTGCCGTGTCACCCATATATGGATGACGTTTAAATTTCCATACGATCATCTATATTATTAAGAATTTATTCACTTACCTATTTAGACTCGTCTTAACTTCTTGGAACTATGAGTAATAAATGTGGCAAAATATTGTGGAAATATTTGGTAAGATTTGTTAAAAATAAAAATATTACTCGGTTAAGTTTACAACAGTTTCAGTATAGCAGTGAATGTGTTAATTTGTGAACAAATATTTGAACGTGGTTTCACTACGAAACCTTGAGAAACCGAAGAATGGGACATACTGCGACTTCTATATTTGATGTTATTCGGGACGACACTTCAGTATGGAGTACTCTATGTTCGATCTACATGCATCCACCGTTGTTGCTATCCGTAGGATAGTCAGCTTCTAACGTCATACGATTCATAGTGATTGAATTGTGCGCCGTTCACTCAAAGTGATTGCGGGAGAATTCCTAGTAAGTGACATCAAGTGTGAAAGTCACTGTACAGTCCAAGGCAAATCTGGCTTCCACTGAGGAAAGTTTAGAACTTTTAGATATTTTCAAATTCAGAAAATTTGCAAATTAGGACTTTGGAAATTTAAGAATTTAAAAATTTGAAAATGTTGATCCTCTGGAAATTAAAAAATTTTGAACTTCAAGAACTTATAAATTTATAAATTTGGGTATTTTAAAATTTGGTAATATGGAAATTTGGGAATGTGAAGTTTGGATGTCTGGAACTTTTGGAATGTACCGATTCGGATAGCAGGTATTTGGAAAATTTGAGATTTTAGAATGTGAGAATTTGGGAGTGTGGAAAGTTGAGAATTTGAGAATATGGAAATTTAGAAATTTGAAAATTTGAGAATTTGGGAATTTTAGAGGTTGGAAATTTAAAAATTTGAGAGTTGGAAAATTTGAGAATTTGGAATTTTGAGAGTTTTGAAATTTGAGAATTTGGCAGTTTGAGAGTTTGGAAATTTGAGAATTTGGGAATTTTAGAGGTTGGAAATTTGAGAATATAGCAGTTTGAAAATTTAGAAATTTGAAAATTTGGAAATTTGAGAATTTGGGAGTTTGAGAGTTTTGAAATTTGAGAATTTTGAAATTTGAGAATTTGGGAAATTTAGAGGTTGGAAAATTGGGAATTTAGCAGTTTAAAAATTTAGAAATTTGATAATTTGGAAATTTTAGAGGTTGGAAATTTGAGAATATAGCAGTTTGAAAATTTAGAAATTTGAAAATTTGGAAATTTGAGAATTTGGGAGTTTTGAAACTGAGAATTTTGAGAATTTGGGAGTTTGAGAGTTTTGAAATTTGAGAATTTGGGAATTTTAGAGGTTGGAAAATTGGGAATTTAGCAGTTTAAAAATTTAGAAATTTGAGAATTTGGAAATTTTAGAGGTTGGAAATTTGAGAATATAGCAGTTTGAAAATTTAGAAATTTGAAAATTTGGAAATTTGAGAATTTGGGAGTTTTGAAACTGAAAAATTTGAGAATTTGGGAGTTTGAGAGTTTTGAAATTTGAGAATTTGGAAATAAGAGACTGTAAATGTTTGGAAATTTAGAAATTCAAACATTTAAAGGTTTACACATCTACTTTTCCAAAAATGGAAGATAGAAGTGTACGTTGCATACAGCGAATACCTTTTGTTACTGCGGTTTGTCTGAATTCTGCCGAAATCTGCAGTACCACAGAGTGCTCCAGCTAAATATACTACCAGCTACTCATCTCTGACCTAAGGTAACTCAAGGTGAAACTACTAATTATGTGTTTATTTTAGGTAACTATGAAGGAAATGATTATTTCGTCTTTGTTTTCATATTTTCACACTCCGGCTTTCATGACTACTAGCAGTTTTGTAAAAGAACTGAATAGGTTTTCAAAGTTATTTTTCTCAAAAAAAGAGTATCATATGCAAAAAAAATATTCCATATTTTCGACTTATTCGTTCAAAAGGAATCATCCTCTGTTTGGTTCTACTATTGTTGCTGGAATATATGCATAAGATGTCCCAGTTGCTAACTAGCAAACTTTATTAACATATTCCATCCGTAAAAATAAAATGAAAATGTACGATATGTATGTTATTAGTACGATATAACAAAAATACGAAATGACAACGGACTGCTTTGTTGTTTGATATCACATGAAGGAGTGTTTTGCTGCTGTTCATATAACTTTACTAGAATATTCTATAAATAAAAATAAGAAAAATGTTTATATGAATATAGGTTTCTAAATGCATTATTAGAAGTTATTAAAAAAATATTAAAGTTGACAGATACTCGTACTTGTAGTATTGAAAGATAAAATCGATCATTATCATTTCGTGTATTCCTCATAATCTTTCAATAAAACATTTAAGAGCCTATGTTTATCCAATTTTTTTTATGATTTTTATTTATAGAATATATTGGCAAAGTTTTATATAGGGTGTTTTAGACATGGTGGTACAACCAGAAAATGGATGAATCTACATGGAAGAATAAATAAAAAATATGGAATAAAATTTGTTTTTATGAGACTTTATTTACAAGGAAATTAAATTTGAACGTTTATCAAGTATTTGTAAAATAGTTTGTTCATGATGTAACACATGATAAATTGAGCAAAGTGTTTCTTAATTCTACAGTAAACAATTATTATAAATCAACAGAGATAATTATTAATATCGCTAAAGGAGGTATTACTTTATATTATTTTATTAGTAATTTTATCTACATCAATAATGTTATGAAAAATAACTGATAACAAACTTTAGTGGTATTAGTGACTAGATTTATTTATTTACCAATATTCAGAGTAATGAAAAGTTGCATTTATCATTTTATGTATCGTGAACAAATTTTGTTTACAAACACTTTGAAACTGTGCAAATTCAAGTTTTCTTTTCAAAAATGAAATGAAAGTGAATTTACGTGAAAAAATAAGGTAAAAATATAGAATACAATTTTTTCGTGTAAATCCACCCTCTTTTAGGTTGTAACCACCATTTCGAAAACACTCTATATACAAAACTGGGACACTGTATGTAGCAAAATAAACAAAGCAGTCCGAAGTTATTTTATACATTTTATACATTTCATAATTGTTTTTTATATCTATTTAATAAAGTATTTAAAACCCTATGTTAATATAACATCGTTCTCTTATTTTTGCGTATGGTATATGTTGATAAAATTGGATGGTAAAAAATAAGGACACCCTATGCATTGCCGTAACTTTATAGGTATGTACTTACAATACTGAGTTCGCGTTTGCCCAATTATAATCAGCCGTGCTCTCGTTATATTTTAATACTTGAGTTTCGTATAATAAGCTTCGAGTCGGTTGCACAAAACAAAGTTTACCGGAAAGCTAAAAAAAGCTACGTATGCTATACGTAGCATACAAAACTTTACGTGCTGGTACTCTGTAGGGTAAAAGTTGTTTCATTTTCAGCTACTCGTATCACATCCCACTATCTACTCACGTTCTCTCACATTTATCCTAAAATTCTATTCTCATACAAAGTCAAAGCGCACTCTCTGACGAATATGCAATGGCTGTACCTCGTCGTGATTTTCCATGGATGCGCCAACGATTGATAGATAAAAATCTATGCCTAGTCACTGACGTAATCGAAAAACTCGATAACAAAAATGCACTGTGGCATTATTGGATTTTACCATCGCTCGTTAACTTGTTAATAGTTTCGTGTGCTGCAGGAAAATTCGGTTAAATTTTGCTTGTACCCGCCACGGCAAGGTAGTATAGCTGCGTGCAGCTTTATGAGGTTAATTTCTCATTATTTCTAACGAAATTCTATTTTTTTTATATACAATTCGATTATATTAAGGAAATATTCTTTCGAATTTCTCACTGTTTCAAAGTTATTTTATATTTTCTGTAAAGTACATATATGCAATATGATAAAAATAAACAAAGGAATGATAAATTTAATATACAGTGTTACCTTGTACATTGCCGAGTCCAACTTGTGTCGCACTCACAGTTCAATTGCCATAAACCGAACTTTTAAGACGTTTATATTTGAAATTTAAGTTTGTTGGCAGCAATGACACGAGAGCAAATAATTTTCGTAACAGTTATAGACACATTTAGTCGTGCAATTGGTTTTCGTCTTCGAAAGGCGATCACGTTAAGAAATTAAAGAGTGCAAATTGTGTTTTGAATGATGAGTGTTACTTTTCAACTATGTTTGTTTTACTATTAATTAATAAAGTGTAGCATTCACATTCTGTGTGTACTATGACACAAATTGATTTATTTAATTTGTTTCCTTCGACATCATCTGTACGCACATCTGGCAAATAAATCATATGAATAATGCAACATACAATTATATCTGATTATTTTTCAAAGTAAATAATCGTTACAGAAAATCACGAATATATTGTCCAGACTTTGATATCACTGATTTTGTTTGTTTCCATTTTCTTGCAGCGCTTTGTTTTAAAGAACGATAACGTTATAACGTGCGATCTTTTGACATACTTTAACATGCCCTTTGACCACTTTAACTGAGGCGTGTTTTAACACTTTGAGTACCCATAAAAATTCTTTTTAGTACTAATTTTGATTCGAATAAACCTAATAAATAGTACCTAAATAACTGTTTATTATTGAGCAAACTTTCATACACTGAGCAGTCCTACCTAACTTGAACATCTTGAATATTTTGCTTACTTTTTATGACAGAGAAAAATGTCAAGGGGAAACATCATTTTGTTAGAAGAAGCAAATATTATGATGGTTAAGTTTCCTTCAAGATCACTTTTTTCGAGATTACAATGTCATCGAAATTTTTTTAAACGGGACAACATATGTTCATCATTATGATATGATAGTTACGATCAAGGAATCTAACGACTTATAATACATTATTGAATGTCAGTATTTAACAAAATAAAATAAATTTGTAACTTATAATGTAAAACAGTTTCCAGCAAAGTAAATGACAGGTCTATGTAAAAAATTTATTTATCTTTCAAAAATGAATAACATGGCACTTATCGTGTCAAAAACAATAATTTCTTTGTAGCACGATATTTTTTCAATTCAAAGTTTCCATTATTAGAAACAAGAAAACGTTGAAACGTCTCTTAATACTAATGTATTCAATTAGTTACTATACGATTTGAAAGCTTTATCATTCTTCAGTTTTATCATTCCTTGAATTCTTCATTCCTCAAACATCTTTAAGGGCGGTTCTTGTCCCCTTCTCTTAATATTTTTTCAACCAATCTAATAGTCAATTTTAACAAGTCGCTTGTCCACCCCCAACAACATGCCGATCCCACTCCACATTTTTAGTTTTCGTGGAGAATATTCTTTTTAGATAGAGCAGATTCTCTGGTCAGCTCTCAACAAGTAAAGTCTAATATTTTTAAGAAGTCCGTAACTACGTGGTGTGATTTTTAAATTATTACAAACAAATATTCGTCTTTAAAATAAACTTCAACATATACCTCTTAAATCAGTTGTTCATTCATTTTATCTGTCACTAATACACAACTTAACTAGCTTATGTACTTATTAAGTTGACGCGCAGCCTGATACCAGTCACAACATTTTTATTTAGTAAATCGAGCTTGATACCAGTCACAACAGCTAATATTGCCGTCCGCGTGGCCTGACTGTAAACAGATCTGCATGCAAGATTGGCCAATAACAAAAATTTCTATGTTAATTAATGGTGTCTCGAACACTTAAATCTCCAAATCCTCAAATCCCTAGACCTCCAAATCGCTGGATTGCCAAATTCCTAAATCCCCAAATATCTAAATTTTCACATCTCCAAATTTTGAAATTCTCTAAAAGAAAATGGTTTCTTTCCTTTCTTGCCTTCTGCTTCCAACGATAAATCTGGTACAGACAAAGCAAGAAGTAGTCGTAACAAGTAGTCGCAAAAATACAACTACCTGCTGGCAAGGCTACCGACATCAGTTACTGGCATAAAGTGAACGCTATCGAACATCTAGATAGCTACCTCGACGCCTCTAACAAAAACGATCGTAAATTTACCGTGTCCTGATGACCATAGAAAATTTCCGCGGAATATCCCGCGAAACAACCACTTATATACAATATATGTTACGTTTGCACACTTACAAGATACATTGATTTGACGAAGAATCAATCGCAACAAAATTCGAAAATGCACTACCGCTTTTGGTCGCGTTGTATCTGTCAGGTACAAACCTCGCGTGCCGAGCAATTTAGTGGTGACTAGGTATAGTAACAGTGAGATCTGCTAATTGCATTTGTAAGAAGGACTTCGGGAAACATCTGCCGATAACTAATAAAATCCCCATTTTGCAGAATTATTAAATTTGTAATTATTGTGCAAAAAGCCAAATATGTGTCTCGTAGATACACGCGCGACTAACGGAGACTTAACCACGTATGACACCATTTGATCACTGTAATCATACAAATGTACAACAAGCGAATCACAGAAAGGCTATAGCTGGTCTGTGCCAGTGAAGTCGAAATATAAGCATAATTTACGACAAAATAATAAATACTGTAAGAGCAGACATGATGAAGCAAGCTTTTCTGTAGAAATTTTGGAATTTCAGTATTTAAAAATTTAGAATTTTTTAATTTGAAATTTTCGAATTTGTAAGTTTGAAAATTTATAAAATATAAATTTTGAAAATTTTGAAATTTAAGTATTTTGTGACTTAGAAATTTAGGAATTTAGGAATTTGGGGAAATTTAAGAATGTGAAAATATAAAAATATACAAAATTTTAAAATCGGTTCAAGAACATTTTTAACCACATTATCCTCTTGTATCCGTTGAAGAATTGAAAATTTAAAAATGTGAAAATTAGGTAATTAAGGAATTTATGAATTCAAAAATTTTTAAATTTTTAAATCTAGAAATTGAGAATTTGAGGAATTCAGTATTTGGAAATATAGGAATATGAAAATTTGAATATTTGAAAATTTCGAATATTTGAATTTCATATGTGAATATTTGAAATTTGCATCTTTAAAATTTAAGAGAATAGTACTTCTAAATTCAGAATTTTAGAATTTTACATTTTAGGTATTATTTGGAAATTAAATGCACTTCCAATTCACAAGTGTAAAAGTCGACTCCTAGTCCCAGGTGTAAATATTTCACACGTTCCATACAGTATGATTGTACTAAACTGAAACTTCCAATTCGCCTATATTTTTCATCTAGATATACAGATTGTTTCCAACTTTAGTAGTAAAATACAAAAATATGTAAATCTACGTGGAAGAATAAGCCAAAAATATATGAGCCATTTTTTTTTAAATGGTGTAAGTCCACATTGGGAAAAAAAATTAAGTAACTTTAAAATTGAATTAGATAATTTTAGTAAAATATAGCCTCTTTTTATATTTATAATCATACATTCAACAAAGTATGTTTTTTTTATAAACTACTCAACAAAATTTTAGCTATACGATGTTGTTGGTAATGTAGATTTTGCGGTAGTGCAATTGCATTGTAAAAGTTGGCAATCCAGGCCGATTCGTTTTTGTTTTTTAACCATGAGGCGACGCGCCGCCAATTTCTCGCGCACTCCATCGCGACCCGGCTACGAGAGCACTATGGTGTCTACATACATTACATATTATTAAGAGTACAAACGTGTATAAAGTTATTTGGCTACCCTTCTAACAGATGTTATCGTAAAATTGTTTTTTGAAAGTGGAATAAGGCCACTTGTAATAACAATAATTGAACCAATTGCGGACAAAAATAACTTCATTTTGTATGAAATGAAACAAGAAGATGTATAAAATGATTTTGTCCCTAAAATATCTCAATCTGCAAAAAAATAGATTTATACTTTCATAAAAAGTTTTATCGATATGTGCAATTCAATTATGCACGGTTTGTACCCGTTTGTACCCTAAATGGCTGAAAGTTATGAAAGGGTGAAAAGATAGTTATCACCCCACATTGAAACACAGTAACCTCCCAAATGCTAATCATCTTCTAGCACATTTGTACCTGCTTGTATAATTTCGCTTTTCATTTATACCTCAAAGGGTTCGTTTATACCAATTTTTGAAAAATCGTATAAGAGGTAACCACCATTTTTTAACAACTTTCAAATCGTTTTACAGTTGCTGTTTTCTAATGCTTTGTATTCATTTGTATCTCAAGAAGTACATTTGTATCGATGTTTAAAAAGTTGGATAAGTAGCATCGCCATTTTTCAACAATTTTCGCATCTCTTTGCAGGTACAGTTTTCTAGTTGTCTGTACCTGTTTCTACCAACTTCATTTTTGTTTGTACCACAAGGAATTCATTTGTATCGATTTTGGAAAAATCATGAAAGAGGTAACTTCGCCATATTACTGAACTTGCATGGCTTTGAAGGTCACAGTCATGTATGTGAATGAATTCATCTTGGAACACATATAGCATTAAAAAATATATAGAATTCTACTTAAAAACTGAAAGCCACCTACACCTCTCGAAGAACAATGTAAATATAAAAACTTGATATCGATCATCATATTGCTAGCACAATATAATACAACTTGTCCCCGTTCCATTTTTTTTTATATTATATCCGGAAAAACAATGGTTCATATTACCACGAACACTTTGTATATCTAATGTGAGCATTATTACTCATTATTTGCATTACTCATCATTTGACATTATTGTTTAATTTTTAATTTTATAAAACAAATTATACTACAGTTTTTATCTAGTTGATCAGATAACAGTCCGATAGCTCACATTTGTGAGTAGTATTTTGTAACAACTATTTCTTTTTATATTTTAGTTTTATAAGAATTACTGCTTAAGTGACTGCCATTAGCCACATTCATCCCATATGCTAAATATCTTATCGAGTTTCATATCATAATAAAAGGGCATCAAGATCTGCGTGCATCAATTGCGTAATGTCCCTTGTGAGAACAGGCCATACGGCGAGTTAATGGCAAGGCAAGGGAAGTTCTGCTTTCCGGCACATGCAGACAAGCAAGTCTATAAAATAATACAGGGTGTTTCCGGTTTGGTGGTATAACCGAAAAAGGAATGAATCTAGTGAAAAAATAAGTAAAAAATGCAGAATAATATTTTTCATATGTAGCTCAGATAAACTTTGAGACATCATGTTTTTTTAATTCTGGTTAGTGTACTATAAGTATGTATAGACGAAATACGATTCTGAATGTTAGATTACATTAGGAGGAATCCACGAGTTTGTTTTCCCAATTGTTAGGTTAGGTTAGGTTTGGTTTCAAATACATAATTTATTTAAGTAAAGAAAAAATAGTAGTATTGGTTCGACAAAATATTTACTCGCCCACTAGGTCAGTTGTACCGAAAATCAGTTCATATTTTTACGTGATTTTATAGATCGACGAAGTGAAACTTGGCAAACGAGAATAAAATCGTGCCAGACAAGTAGACAATTATTGTGTGTTGGGGATGGTTGACACTAACTCAAGCGACTGTCGTGCGATTATAATCGAAAACCGTGAGGCGTCCACAATACTACTAGTTATAAAGGAACACGTTAATGTCGGTAGTGAAATTCACACGAACTGCTTTAAAAGTTACATAATACTCAGTACAGAAAACAACATACATAAAATTGTTAATCATATAATAAAGTAGGCAAATATAATTTAACTTGAATTTCAGTTCGATAACGGCCAAATTTCGATTTAACATTAACTAAATGAAATTTCATGAATGTTAGTTAGCGATGATATGCATATCCAAAAAATGAAATCAAAATGGCATCCTGCAAAAGACTGAATAAAGGGAAGGAAATATGTTTATTTAGGAAAGTGTTTATTATTTTTTATAGTTTTTGTTTAAATGTCAGCCAGATGCAACCTTTTTAATCTTCTTCTGATACGGGTTGTGTGTATTTCCACAGCTGTTTGATTAGGATGTGTTTTGATTTTCTCTTTATATTTCCCAGCATATCCGATTATTTCTTCCTTCACTGTTGTGATTTTTAGATCATTTCGTACGCCGTCGTTTCTTAAGTATCACGGTGCATTAACTACCGTTCTTAGATTGTAGTGATATCAATTTTGTTATATGACTTTTTGAGTATTCCATATACAGTAAATCCTCCCACAGTTCAAAACATCTCTTCCTGCGCTTATGCGTGCGTCATACATATAACTGCGCCTATGTTACCCTCGCTCGAGCCAGTCAAAACGTAACACGAAACTCACCGCGGTTCCTCTGATACGAGCTGACAGATTTTCAATTCCTAATATAGCAGTATAATTTTTTAGTTTTTACATTTGTTTTACTGTAAACTTTTTTAACATATTCGTGAGGTTTTTCCGATTAAAATGAGACCAAACACGATATAATTTGGATAATATTTATTATTCGTTAAAAAATAGATTACTCCAACAGATTGACTCGAGAACCGTAACCGAATTCTCACTTTGCAACACGGAGCGCCTCCACAGATCGGCCCGAAAACAGTGACCGAATTCAGCATTATAATTATGCTATTATAATTTTGCTATTTTCTTCATAGACGGAAAGTAGTGTATTCTTAAAATTGCATTGTATATTATTGTAATTAGTCGTATTGCCTTATGCGGTAGTCGTTTTACAATTTTTCCATTAGTAAGATCAAAGCCTGTGCGAATATTTATGAGGAAAATTTTATCACCGAAATACGACTAATCTAAATTTTAATGGACGTGATCCGAGTAAAATATGTTTTACTGGATAATAAAATTCACCTAGTTACCATATTAAAGTTAGCTGTACAGTATTAACGTTTCAAAAATTTAACAACGTAGGTACCGTTTATTTTGAAAGTAGAGCAAGTCCATTTTTGAAAAATATGAAGATAATGATTGTATCGCGACAAACTTTCCGATTATTCAGAAAGGCGAACTCAGGTGGGATTTAACTAATAAGACTGAATACTATTTTACTACTATTTTAATACTGCCCGAATACCAAGTAATCTTTAGAATGGTAAACACAAATGACTTGTAAACTACTACAACACAAGAGTGAACAGTAAATTCAGTATTGCCTCGAAACAAGCAACAGCTTCGAAATTAGCAAATTTCTATCCCCACTTCTTTGATTGAAGCCGACCGCCGAGTGAGAGATCCGAGACAGTTTAGTGAAAAGAGGACAGAACATGTATATTGTTTTCTCACTCTAACACATAGCGATTTAAAAAACAAAAGCAAGCCGAATAGCATACCACCTTCGAAATAAGCAACTGGCCGGTCCCGAACGTGTTGCTTATTTCGAGGCAATACTATAAAAATGGCAAAAACCAAAGTGACTACCAAATCGCAAAAACCGAAGTGAGGGCCTTGAGGCCCTCCCGCTTCGTTTCTTTTTTTAATTTTTAATTATTTGATTAGTGGTGACCAAAATTTAAAAATTTATTTAAATGCAAATCCTTAAATATGTTACAATATTAAAAACTGGACGTGTCTCATTTTCAAAATAAACTTCGCCTTATATGTATAACTTTTGGACCTTATGAACAATGGATTTCGACATTCAACATTATTCCGTTTATATTTATTCAATACTATCCTATTATGCAAAAGAGGTAAAAAACGGTGTACCAAGATAAAGTTTAATCTGTAGCTTCGTTTTCGAAAAGAAAAATTGAATTTGCATACTTTTAAGGTATCTGTAAAAAATTGTTTCTGCAGCACATAAAATGGCAAATGCAACAACTATTCCATTAATATTATTAAATAATATTACTATTATTATTGAATAATATTAAATAAATTCATAACAAATGAATATAATGAAAATATTCACAATAAATTTAATATGTATTAGATATTAAATATATGTATATTATTAAATAAATACATCTAGTCGTTAATATTATTTATGTTTTTATCAGTCATATTTCATAGTATTATTGATGTAGATACTAACGTCTAATGTAATGAATTTAATCAATAATAAACACACGTACAAGTAATAAACCTAATAAGGTAAGATAAAGTAATAAACTTATTTTAGTAACATTAATAATTACATTTACTGATTTTTAACAATGTTGCCTCTAGAATTAACAAACAATGTGTTGATTTTATCATTTTTACGTGAGTAATAACATTTTTTCTGATACTTGCAAAATATTTAAATTCAATTTTGTTGAATATAAATTTCCATAAGAAAAAATTTTATTCTATAATTTTGACTTACTTTTTCATGGAAATTCACTCTCTTTTCGATTGTACCATTTTCGAAACACCCCAGAAATAAAGTAGAATATTCTACATGTATGAAGAATTTGAATATATGAAGAAAATTTATATGTAAAAGGTTTTCAGATCTATTACCTTTGAAATTATAAAACTTTTCAAGGTCATATTTACATACCCTGCTGACAAACATTATTGTATCACTAATGCACTAGCAAAAAGTTATATAAATTCAATGTTCCATAACTTTGCTAACATTCGTAAATATTTGTTTAAACTAAGTGCGAATTAAAGTTTGAACTTCCTACTTTTATTTTTACTATATTTTATTTTAGTGGGTATCCAAGAAATTGTGGTTCCTTACAAAGGAGTTGTCACATTATAAAACTTTGAGAACGGCTATGGCTAGTAGCCAACTGGTACGTACATAATTTTGACTAATAGCGTCAGAAATTATGGTCTTTTGCCTTCAAAACAAGCAAGCTTTGTCCAAAGCGAATATTTCTTAACGAAGTTATAACCATTTATATATTTATAGAAGCGCCTGGCTTTTATTAGTTTTATGTATTTCGTGTATGACATTCTTCAAATTGTTTTTCAAACAAGGGATTGTAAAACAATACAATGAAAAAGTTTGTAACATTTATTTATCAATAAAAATAAAATAATGTCAAAAGATCACACTTTTCCAGTTATTTTTACTGTTAAATCGTTTATCAATACTTTCATAATCGTCTAAATCGTTTAGTAACACGTAACATTCGTGATTTGAATTCAATCGAAAATTATTGCACGATAATTCGGCATGCTATTGCAAGAAAAAAATGCCCAGAAATAAAATGGAATTAAAAGAAGCTAATTAAACAGTGTAGCCTGAATACATTTCTTTGCAAAATTTATTAATAAATCTTGAAAAAGTAATTGCAAAATTCGGTAATCATCTAATCAGAAGGTGCAAAGCTGTGATAACAACTCGAGAAGGAAATGCGAAATATTGATACCACTATTTATTGCTTAATAAATAATTAATTAATATGTTTCTCTTTTTGCTTAATAAATAAAGATCAGCAACAATGTAAGCATAAATAAAATTAGTCGAGATATTAATTCTTGTAACAAATTTGAACGATAGAATTGGTGAGCTGTATTCCATTTTGAATAATAACCAAATATTATTGAAATCTGCGTAAATGTTATCTAAGAAGAGAAAACTAGAGAAAATATGTTATCGAAACGAGATGGCGGAAAAGGTATATAACTTTCGAACGAAACTGTTCTCAAGTGAACAGGCTCCAGTCAGATTTACGTAAACTTAACAGTTATGTATCGTAAAACATAACTAGTGAAAGTAAAGATAAACCAGGACTGGTACTGAAGTATCAAAGGTAAGAGAAATTTTCCGGAATTAATCAAACAGCATTTTCTGTTTTCCATATTCAAGTAATCAGGTAAAAAATGTTTTCTGTACACTGCATAAAAAAAGAACTAAATTAATTGATATTCAGTTTTATTTTGAATCGTTCACTTACAATAAATGATTCCTGTATATTCTTATGCGTTGAATATGAAACTATAAATCATTTTGAACAGAGCAAATTTTATACGGATTTGATTAACAAAAATAATGAACATTTTCAACGCTGAATATATTTTGAGATTAAACACTAATAGTTACATAGTTTTCCTCGACATTTATTTATTCTATGAAATTTGAATAAAATAATAAATTATATTATCGGTTTAAAAATATTTAAATATGATTGAGCAACGATCGACTTATTTTGACAATTAAAGTTCTGGGAGAAAGTCTAAATACCACAATTTTTTACGAAAAATGTCAGAGAAATCCGTTGATTCGTTTGTGTTTTTAAGAAACACAGCAGATGCTGCTTAAGTAAGGTAAATGTCTCGGTAGTCAAATAATTAAGGTCGCAGTTAAGTTAAATGTAACTTCTTTTACATTTAGACTCCGTAAAAACTTAAATAATATCTTTTATCAAATTTCTACTTTCAGATAAAATAATAACAATTTACATTTGTGAGAGAAATAGTTTTAAATTAATTAAAATCTGAAAATAATCATTGAACGCAGAAACTAAATAATATTTATGGCAATTTCGGTCATTAATTATTAATGTTCCAAATATTGAATATTAAATATGTAATAGTTTAATTATTTTCATCGTTTAACAAATAATATGAAGATGGCAATATTTTGTGGAACTAAAATATTTTATTTATAATAAATTGATTTAATTAGTTACGATAGATTTCTTGCTCACGAGTTAATGTCTTCGAAGTGCCTCCTTTAAAGGATTTTGTTGCTGTATAAATATCTTCTTCCTTTTCTTTTTTCTTAAGAATTTATGTGACTTTATAATGTAAGAAAAATGATTAAAAGAATATTATAAAATTGTAGGTTATGTTGATACTACGACGAGTTCAAGAACAAGCAAAAATATATTTTTGTATAGTTATTACCATATTAACATAAATGCATAGAATACGAAACACATTTACCTTAATACAAGAAATATTAACAATCTAATAAATTTACTAGAGCCGATTTGTTTAATAATTTATGTCTTCCACATATGTACTAGTGGAAGAGCACAATAATTTCAATATTGGCCGAACGTAGTTAGGCTCCTGTATGCATTCGTCGTCTGTTTATATGTTTGCCTGCACAACGCTAATTTTGGGTCTTTTGATTTGAAACTTTGAGGATAGACTCGTGAAACACGTTAAATTAGCTGTATAAACTTTTGCAGCAATCTGACGGCAAGAACCTGTCGCCATTGTAAGAATTATACGTGCGAGTGTATACGTGTGCGAGCGACCGATAACGGCACTACCGAAACAGAATGTAAAAGGTAAAGGAGTTTGGTAGAAGTATGGGAAATGCGAGAGATTATGTTATTATTGTTAGTTTTTTTTTCTTTCCTACTTAAGCGTTATTATTAGTTTTTTCTACGATACGGTTCTACGGTTTTCTGCGACATTTACGTTTTCTTTACGCTCCTATTTTTTGGGGTTTTTCTTTTCTTTTCCTCCTTCATAAAGAGTGAGTGTGTGGAAATAAAGGATATTAAAGAATAATAATCAATCTCGAGTGTGTGGTACACTAAGTTCCGTCACCCATCTTAGACCATCGATGTTGATCGTTGTCGAATCGATAAAAATCTATAATTCGATATCGCTTTCGATCATTATTGATACACAGAATCGACTGGAACCATGTTAAAAACTCTATCAACCATCGCTGACGACAATACTTATAATCGTCATTGACATCAATCGTCGCGAAATCAACAATAATTGTATTCGATACTATTTTCGAAAGTTTCAGACACGTTTATTCGATTGGAACATCTTCAACATTTCTGCATCTCATTCTTGTTCTACGTATATGATTACAGTCGGTATTCTAAATTTTAAATATACATTCGAATTCGTGAGAAACACCTGGTCTGTCGACATCAATTTACAATATTCATAATCGGCAAAGCGGCTTATTAACACGTTCAGCGTTAGGTCAGTCTCTGGGAACTGACAGTGGAGTTTTCACTTGAACGTGGATCATTGGTACTATGGGTAACAAAATTTTTTATAAATAGTAACTGTTTATATTTAGCATACTTGTGCACTAGCTGCACCATGCTCACAGTCCAAACGAAAAATGAAAAAGTGAAACAAAGTAATCTTCTAATCATACTTTCTATCCCAAAAACATCTTGAGCGCTCGGCACTAAATGCTCGTTTGCAAAATCGGCGTCGCGCAAAAAGTATTAATTAACAAAACCTATAATATTGACTTCGTAAATTTTACTTAAATTTTTGACCACGCATCCAATTCGGCTTGACCATTTTAGTTGAAATTGGATTAACAATTTCATGCTCACTAGAGTTTGTGAACACGTACTAGGGAGTAAGATGCGAGAAGATAATAGCACTATCTGGACGTGACAGAAGATAAAATCTGATTGCTGAGGATTGCTGCCGATCAATATCGCTTCCTAATGTTTAGTAATGCTTCCTAATCGTTTAGTTTACGATTTCATCTTATCTCAATCTAGTTGGACATGTTACCTTAATTCGAACGTTTTAACGAGATTTTACTGTAGTTTAGCAAACTATACAGAACGCACAGAAGTGGTACTTATTGGCGATACCCTCATAATCGATAAACGCATACAACGGAAATTACTGTTAACTTCACACGTTTTATCAAACTGAGGTAGTCCTAGTACTCAAACGAGTCACGGTAATTAGTAATTGAGTGAATTGAGTTAATTTTTAAATGTTTGTATGAATCAAATATAGTAATAAAATGTATTAGCTTTGCATACATATAATTATAAATTTCGATAGTTTAATATTAATATTACACAGAAATATTGTTGCACAGTACTCCGAGATTTAACGCTTTTAAAATCATTTCGTAACGACTTGAATAAGCAATGGAGCAAGGTAATGGCACCAGTTAAGAGAAATTTTCTACGTGAACAATGGTAACTGCTTACTCTGTCATTAAATCGCGAGATTCACTGCCTGCAGACATTTTTTAAGCCTTCTGGATTATGTAACAAGACCACTTTTAAAAAAGAGGAGTTATACAATTTTTAAAAGTATATGTAAAAATGCGGTAAATGTTTCAGAAATTAACCACTCTTAAAAATTCAAGAACTAGTAATTCAGCCTCTGTTGGTTACTAGCTGACCACTTATACTAGGAGAAATATATTTCATTCGCAAAATGTTTATAATGTATGAATTTTGTTACTTAAACCGTACAGTTATTCTTAATGGAAATGTTAAATAAATAGAAATATAACGATATATTATTTACGATAATGAATTTAAATGCTCGTTATTAGTAAACACACTTCGCTTCACACATAATTGTTTTAAAATTTAACTGACAAATGTCACAGCGTCTGAAGCTCACTTTCATTAAAAGTGTACAACTTATAAAAACCTTATTTTTTATATTTTCTGAAAACTGGCCAACTACTTGGTACATGGTCAATAAGTGACATCTTTACCTTACATTGTTAAAGTTCTAATTAATTAATTTTATATAATTTTTTAAATAATAAACTTGCTCTATATTTAGAACATAATACAGAATTCAAATTAATGTTGTTTCTTATGAATTTTGTTTAAATATATAAAATCGAATATTGTGTTTTATCACTAGTACATGATGACGTGATACTGAGCAGTCATCAGACGCGATTTCACGTGAGACCGAATTATTTAAATAATCAGTGTTCTTGGATTTAATACATTGTTAATATTTATTGTTTTAAGAACATATGTGTTGTATTCCATTCAAATTCCAAGCTAATAATAACCACAAAAATATTATTCTGCTTATCAAAATATCAGCATAACCTAAAACTTTATAATGTACTTCTAAACCCTTTTTAACATTATAAAATAATAAAAATACTTCATATTGCCGAAGGAAAACAAAAAGACGTTCGTGCAACACAAACATTCCTTATTTTCCTACGAATTGCCAGTGAAAGGTTTCATGTCTCAAAATTAATTCAGAAGAAAGATCTCACTGTAATTGATTAAATGAATTAATTATAAATTAAACATTTTCATTCCACGAAATGTTACCATCTTGATTTTCTTTCCTTAAATAATGAAACTAATGCATATTTAATATTTGGGACAAGTAATAATTAATGACTAGAACATGTCAGTGCCCAATGATCATTTTCAGATTTTAATTAAAATTTTTTCTTTCACAAATGTAGATTCTTGTTACTTTATCTGAAAGTAGAAATTTTACTCTTTATTATAAACGTATGTAATTATAACTTTACATCGTCTAAATGTAAAAGAGTTATCTTTTATTTTAACTGCTTCTTTAATTGTTTAACAATTGCCACATTTATGTTATTTCGTTCTTGCATTCTTGAATGTTTCCTAAAATTGGTCGATTCGAGTTTCTGATTATAAAATTGATTATAAAATTCATCGTTAATCCGGTGCACTATGATTTATTTATCAGGTGCGTATGTCAGAACTAACTAATCACAGCTATAATATTAAAACAGACAAAGAAAGCTGAAATATTATGTTAATTTGGTATTATACTATCGTTGACTACGCAAATTATAATTAGACGAACTCCAAATTGAAGCGTTTTAAAAATTCGAGTAAAATTGGTCACAGCTGAAGTACGAATGCGTAACGAGACAGACTCGTCAAATTGTGCAAGGTTAATACAATAAACGATTAATAATTCTTGAGTATTCTCTCCTCTGCTTCTAGGACCCGTGTTAGCCTCCTTTCAGCACTTTTGACAATTTTTGTGGTGGTTTTTAGTCCATTTTAAGAAAGTTTAATTCTCTGACAAAAAGTCGTATCTGGCACGGTTTGACCTTTACATTTATATACATGCGTGATGAATGGTCAGGATGGAGTTTTATAGTATTTTGATGACGTATATTAGTTATGTTTCAGTCGATAAATATGACAATTTTTCTTACCATTTGTCATCAGACTAAAAAGAAATCTAAGATAAGTAATCTTAGATAAGAACCTTATACTGAATTAGAATTATATTCGTGACATTTGTATATAAAATAAACCTACTCCGCAGTTCAAATGGCTTTTATATTTTGCTAGCTTATAGAGAATGTACCAGTGTCCGAATATTAACGAGGCATGAAAATACATTTTATTTAAAATGATTTGCTCAACTAAATATTACAGCAAAAAGAAATTTCCGGTATATTTTCAATCTATAATGAATCTTTTTATAAATAAGTAATACATATAATGTCTAAATGAACTTCTCTTATGTGAACCAACAAATACAGAAATAGTACTTCCAGTCGAAATCACGCAAATGGCACATCCTAAATTACATTTATTATTGCAAGTTAATTAGTTTATTAATTGCAAATGATGTTTGAATAACTACAATACCGGAGCAATGAAATAAACCTTATGTTTATAAAAATTAATAATTTAATATGAACAAAAATAAACCATCAAACCAAATACCGGATAAAAAGTAACTGTGTGAGCTTTAATCAACAAGTGTTCTTATTGTGCAACAAAATCTTTACAAATCATATTCTATAACTTCCAGACTCTTTCTCTTTAACAGTTTAATTTTCTGCAATCGCATATCGAGCAAAATTACTTTGAAAACGTTAAAGAAAGAGTGCAACTCTTTTAATGTTAACATTAGTTGTTCAACAGCAAAAGGTGTAAAATGAAAAGGCTTTGTAAACAGACGGAAGGCAGTACAATAATAAATCTTGCTAAATATGAATAAAGAACATTCCTAAGAAAAATGTTCTTTTTCTTTAATTACACCGAATGTTCGTATGACGAGACAATACTTCTTATGAATCTTGATTTTCGCATCATTTAACGACACGGATACGAAGCTATTCATCTGCTGTACAAGATTGTACCACATAATCATAAAAAATACAAAGAATGTTGTAAAAATATAGAATTGAAAGAAAGCTATCACCCGTTCTTACTAATTGAATGCATTGGAGACGAGAATTACAGACCAGCTTTAAAGACTTTGGCAAAAACGCTCACGGTTGATAACCCGTAATTTTCCTTAATTGGCAATTAAGGAAAAATGTAAATGTAAATTACAGTGGAGGACATAATAAAAACTACATAGAGCATTACATCATGTATGCTTTATACACTAATAACGTCGATTTGTCACAAAATGTAAATTGGTTAATGAAGGAACCATAATAGATCCAGCCGTTATTTTATATGCAGGGTGTTCCATTTAAGTTGACACTGTAAAAAATCTGGTGTGATTTAAGAAAAACAAACTGACACGTGTCTTTTAGTACTTCGAGTGGGGAGTCAATTGGCATTATTAATTATTTATTGCTTGGGCGTCTTCGAGGTTATTTCAATCATTACGTGAATAATGAGCTAGGCAACCGTCGTGTTGAAACCACATGTTTTGCCTGTCTGCTAGGCTTAGATCTTTAAGTAATACAGGTAATTTGCGATCCAAGAAGTCTAGATATTTCTTTCCATCTAACGTCCCATCAATAATACTTGAAGATGTACACTGACGCTCAAAATGTGGACACATACTGAATTCTTATAAATGGGGTGGTTATTCCATTATTTTCACTTGTGTGTTTTTTTCCAATTGCAGTAAATAAGTTCAGCATATTGCAGAAGTGTGTATCGAATCGTTGTCGTGGATAAATGTAAAATTATCACCAATAATTCTGTACCCCGATGGAATTGCATTTTCCCGGAGAATGATCAAATAACGTTCTTTTAAAAAAAATACTGTTTATTTTCACTAAATCTCCCGTCACATTATTCCCAAAACATCCCCATATCATTACAGAACAACCTCCATGTTTGACTGTGGGCACTACACAATTGTCATTTAAGGCACCTTTTAACCGTTGAAACCGAAATTGTCTCGCATAAAAACGCACACTGCAACACATTGAGCACAAAACTAAAATTTCATTTATATCCATGTTCCGATGGGACCGGAAGTTGTGTTGAGTAGGCAAAGATAGCATAAACATGCAACGTTATGTTTCAGATAACAAAACATGTTAAATATGTATAATGTCTCAACCATTTGTGAAATGATTTTTTATCACAACTTTTATTGTAGTCATTTTTCCAAAGTAATATTTTAACAAAGTCTTAGCAGAAGTTAGCACAACTTGGCAAAACTAAAAGAATTGCAATTAATGGAAAGTGGGAAGTTTACCTAAAAAATGTTTATTGCATTTCCTATTATATTTTAAATATCACGGTTTTAATGATAGAATGCAAGATAATTTAGTAGAATTGTCAAATTATATTAATTTTACAACTGGGGGATTAACTTCTAGTAAGTAATTGCTAGCAATTATTTCCAGTTGTATTCGAACATCGTCAATTATTATTAACGTCTATGCTATTAATCCCCAATGGTTTGTTGTGTATTATGTGATAGGTGCACAGCCATACTTATATTGCATGCATTAGTGGTCCTCAAGGGAATAATAGGAAACTGTAGCTGATCTAAACAAGATGTGACCTCGAGTGACTGTACAATTCAAATCTATTTATATGAAAATAAATTTTCATGATAAAATAAAATAACGAAATATTATCGATTTAATCTGAAATACTAAAAAATCTATTATAGTACGAGCTTTATAACAAAAAATATATATTGTTTTCAAATATGTGGTTAACTTTAACCTCAAACCAATGTTTCGCTTCTACTTTTATGAAACCAATTTTATAAATTCAAGCAATAATAATTTTGTTGAATTAGAAAGAACAAAAAAGATTTAATGCTACAATAAATTTCCGTATTTTACACTAAATCTATAAGAAGTTTATGCTGTTATTTTATTATAAAAATTTATTTTCATAAAAATACTGAAGATAAAATTAAAAAAGAATTAAAACAAAATTAAAAAAGAATTAAAACAAAATTAAAACTAATTCTGCAACATAGTTTTTTAATATTCCATATTAAATCTTGAGAATTGTCAACACATGACAGTATGTATATGTGTGTGACTGGTACCTGAAGTTTGTCGCATGTACGTAACGAGTTCTATCTTTTGTCCTGTCTTTTTTCACTGCCTCTAAAGTGTTGTGCGTCATGTCGTTCTTACCATGATTGTATAAACTGAATAAATAGATTAGTGAATAGAAGTCAAAGTATATTTATTGCATCCTACACCAAAATGGAATATCTATTATTTTATCATTCCATAATTCTAACAAATCGATAAGAATATTTGTTTTGTTATTTTATTACGAAAATTCGTCTTCAATCTTTTATAAACAGATCTGAATATAAACGCTCTGACATGTTAATTGAATTGAAAATGGAAAAGCGCAAAAACTAGCATGATGTCACAGAAAACATAGACATTGCATATACAGGGTGTCCATACAAAGTGTGACAGTCGCGATATTTCAAGAATTATGGATGACACAAAAAATTTTAGGAGAAAATACGATCTATGTTTTGGCATAAAACATACATCGATTTGAGTAGCAAGTCATAAAAGCGGTCTTATTGTTGCGGTAAGTGCCGCACGTTTGACTCTGCCTCTTGAAACCGATAACGGGGGTCTACGATCGGAATGACAGGTCCGAAGAATAAGAAACATGGTAAGTATTGTCCAAGTTTAGGTAGGTGTAAAAACAACTTAATTTTAATTTCTCAAAATTAGTACCTCGAACCCCTTGAGGTTCAAACGACTAGGAAGCAGCACCCGCAAGAAGATTTGAAAAAGTTTAAAAAATGTTGAAGTCACCCCTTGTGGGTTTTTTCAGAAATCGGTACAAACGAACTCAACAGGTACAAATATTTCTTTTTTTGATGGCGTTGAGAGAAATAAAAAATGTTAAAGTTTATGCTTAACTGTTTCGAAGTCAGATGCCAAGTTCAGGTAGATACGTTAATCTCCTTTCGTCGCGATGTCCTTAAAATCGGTAACAGGTACACAATTTTTTTTTATGGTACAAATTAGTATAAATTCGACACTAAATGTATCCGCTTTGCTTATTTCATTTTTATCAATTTTTACGTGTGATCTTGCTAGATCAATATAAAGCTGGCAGCGCCATGATTTTTTTGAAAACGGCACGAGTTGCAAAATTATTTTTGTGGTACAAATTAGTACAAAATAAGTACTAAATATTCCACTATGTCCGATATGATTCTGCTGGTTTGGTCCTGCCAGATTCAGAGAGGTATATGTACCTATTTTGTATAAGTATATTTAAAGAGTAAACACAGAAAGTGAAAACTTGGCATTTCTTTTTATCATTTAAGAACATTAAATTACATAAAGTAATTTTCTTTTTTGAGAAATATAGTGCCACTAGTTAGTTCAATAACATATAGTTCCGCAAAGCAAATTAAATAGTTTAGTTATATAAAATAACACAAATAAATTTTTTGAAAAAAAAAAAAGTAACGTCCATTAGAAAAATACAAATACTTTTCTGTTATGTGGAATCATTTTCAACAAAAAATTCTATTAGTTTTTTAATGCTATAATCTACTGTTATAAGTTTAGTAATTTTATAACAATAATCTCCGATGTTATATTAACTACTTATGTAAAATGTTAATTGTAAAACAAAATATTAAAGGTAAGATAAAATTGTATCTCTACTATGTAAAAATTTGTAAGTTATATGATTCATATGAACAAATACTAGCAAAAGTATTTATGAAAATTAATTCATTTTTATTTATGCATGCTTTGATTAAATATAAATACATCCATTTGTCAGTAAAAGCATAGGTTTTGGTCCTTCATTTACTAACCAGGTTAGTAAATGCATACAGTGACTAGAAACTGCCAGGAACTTCGTACGTTTATTGACTTAACGCGTTTGCTGTAATATATGCAACTATTCCATACAGTATAACTTAGTTACACATTGCAGTGGATCTTGTATATAAATTCGCCACTCCATAACGTAATTGGTGTAATTTCGCCAAATTTCTATTATTTCAGTTCCATAGTAACGAATTGTCTGTTTTTGAACTACTAATTATTTCAGATGATAGATAAAAGTGTAGAATACATTTTACCTTATAAATTGTCACAAAATAGCTATTCAGAAAAGAGATACAAAGCTCTAAACGTAAACTGACGAAGATATGTGCGCTTGCCTTATTCAGTATCGGAATGAAATAATGACAGAGCAATTTTGTGACGCAAAGAATATGATAAGAAATAATCAGATATTTTAAATAGGTCATGCTGAATTAATTTGGCCAACCGCCACGCGATACTCCCTTCAGAAAAATGTCCAAATACTGTGGCGACACGAAGACGCGACTCGATTGTCCTTCCGTCTCTTACGTCTTACATATGCGCGATTTGGCACATTCGTTTTGCGTCGATACTATTAATCAAGTTGTAAATAAAAATTTTATCTGATCAAGAAAAGAGACACAAATACGCGAAAAATACAGCAAATTTTACAAATCCCGTTAACCTCTTGAAGGCCGAATTTTCAATTTCAGTTAAAACAAAGAAAATTAATTTTCTTTTAACTTACTTTTGCTTAATTCAAAAAATACAATGTAAATAAATAAAGTTCACGATTCAGAATTTTAAAAAGTAAGTACAAATAAAATGATGTGGACGTTTGCTTTTTATGAAAAACCCAACATAATTATTTTTTAACCCAACAAATATATTTTTAGACCTAATAATTATTTTTACGCCTAAACAGTCGTAATACTTCGCTAAAATAACGACTTACTTCGTGCAAGAAAAAAACAACACCGTTGCTTGAATTGTCCTTTCGAAAATGTATATGTATAAAGACACTTTTACTTCACTTACGGCAATTGGGATTTATTTTCTGGTTAGCAAACGGAAAGATTGCATACTTATTTTTGTAACGGTTGTAGGAAATGGATATAGCTTTATATGTGGCCAAGGGCGTGAAGAAGTTAAAGAGCAAAGAGTTATGTACACGGTGTTCCACAACAAACGGTCAATGATTTCAAAACTGATAGTAGAAATCACTATAAACAAGAAGATTCATATAAATTTTGATCATATTTACAAGTTAGAAATGCTTACCTGGTAAACACATAATGTTCCTTTTTATAACAGGAATTTATGCTAACAAACTTATGCTATTCACACTTTAACTGATCATTAAACATATATTTAATTTTGATTACGGTGTGTTTGATTATTGTCATATTTACAGATCTATTGTTCCACGTAGCATTTATTTGAAATTTCGGATATTCTGTAAAAAATAAACGTATTCTGTGTATTATGGTAATATTAAATGGATTACTTTTGATATAAAAATTAATTTAGAAAAAACGATATGCGAAATGTTTTGTTTGCAATATACAGCTAAAATATTTTACTTCATCTTTACATGTCAATAATAATAATTAGAGCTCTGCAAGTTTCAGTTAAAAGCTCCAATAATCCAATTTTTGAAGCAATTCGTAAAAATGGTGGAAATACACCTGTTCCTCAATTAACGTGCACTTTTTTTATGCGAGTCTTTTTCACGCAATGAATCACACAATTTATGCAGTCATTTTGTATATCGTATTTTAAATTTATTTTCCTACAAGTTTTAAAAATATGACGCGTATAGACTTATAGTAACAAGTGTATAACTTATTCGACGCCATTGAAACGTGTCAGTGCTGTATGACTAAGAATTAAAGTACATTATGTTAAACTAGTCATCATATGTATACTTCTTCAAACAAGCATCGTTAAAGTAATATTATATTTAACTATTCAGACATTAGAATTAGTCAATAATGGTATATTACTCAGTACACAATAAATAAGAAGCGTTTTTACTATACTTTTAAGATATTTTTGAACTGATTAAAAAGAAAAGATTGGTTGTTTTGAAATACAGTAGCAATATTGAATAAAATGTTGCCTTCTGAATCGTCATTATTTTTTCTGTTAAGCTATTTAATATAAATATGTATTTCTAAAAGTTATATCTAGTAGCTTTTTCATTTCCACCGACACATTTTATTAATGCAGTTTTTATTCGCGTAAAATGAAACCATGTGGAATGGATACTCCGCGTAAATTGAGAGACGCGTGTACTTCCACCATTTTTGTGAACTACTTCAAAAATTCTATTGTTCATGCTTTTAATTGAAGCTTGTATGACTGGCATGCCTACATTATTTCAAACATGGTTTATTCTGCTTTTAAGCTTCAAAACTGTAGCACACTGCTTTGTATCAACATGTACTTTTCAAGATAGAATTTCAAAAAAGATATTCACTTTTTAGAATATGATTGCTTCATGAATGGAGTTAAAACCTCCAATTGTGGAATTAAATTCTACAATATTTTTACATACTTCGGAATTAACTTTCGTTGATATCTAACACCTTGGTAATCCTGACGTACGTCAACATATCTCAGTTGGAACAGTGTGACGTCTAGCGAAAAATGGAAGATCAAATAGATCGAGAAAATAATTTAATACACGTCAATGCATTCTTTTGTCTGTTATTTTTTATTAAACAATTATATATGTATTATTTGTATCTATTTTCTGCTGTAACACAATAAGTATCCTACTGATATAGCAAGCATAGCTCAAATCATTACGTGTCTACCACTAAAGTTCGATTCATAGGAATATATTTTTGATTTGTGCTCAAATCGCATCGATAGAATTTAAAACCATTAGGCCAACAGAACATCAAATCATCTTATTCAACTAGATTTAATCTGTTTCGCCTAAAAAATTACATGCTTCTTTTCTTTTCTCCAGATAATGTTATTTTCTATCAACGCAACTTTTGCTTGTTTATGGTAGGTCCTTGGTTTCGAAACGTTTCTTCTTCTAAAACTTAGAATTAATATTTATCTAAGACAGTTGTTCCTATTTCCTGATTTTTGTATCCGATTAGATCATAACAGAAACAGTTTCGTTGTTTACATGTTACTGTAATTCTATAAACTAAAAATGAACTAGAATACCATTATTCTAAATTATCTGCACCGAAACAAAGTCCTCTATGTTCTCTCTCAATTAAACCAAGGTTTCAGATACTTTTTATTTTTAAATATTATTGAGAGTTTGAAATATGACGGTATATTTCTTGCAATGATTGTATATTACAAATAAAATGTAATTTGTTAACATGAGCTTGCTAAGGATATTAAATTGGATACATAATTTTGGCAAATATCTTTTTATATTTTAAACAATGTATTGTACAAGTGTTCCTTGTGTTCAAATAGATACGATATAGCTAACGATTAAAGACGATTAAAAAAAATAACGGTTTTGTAAGCTAATTGAAATAGTTCGATGAAGGTGTTTTCACAGAATTAATTTATTTGGCGCGTTTGAAGTATGTATTAGGTTTCTTTATTTTGTCTTCTCACGGCAAAAGTCAATACCAGGATATCTTCAACGACAGAAATTCAAAACTGAATAATTTTTGTTTTATATTTGGTTTTGAAACTGATTTTTTCCTTTCCTTTTTAAAAAGAGAAAGAAAAGAACAACTCTCTGTTCATGTAATAGCCAATAAAAAGCATCAGGGAGTTAGTTTAGTGTGGGTGTCAACCAAGGTCATCGAAAGTGATATATTAGATGGTTTAGCCAATCAGTGAGCTAGACATTACTCATGTATGGCCACTGCAGATACTAACTGTTGAGGTGTAGGTGTGAGCTCTGATAGTGACCCCTTTACGGTAGGGCCTGTCCTTGAAGTATCTTAAAGTGTCCTTGAAGTAAGGGACCGTCTACACTCTGCATTGTGCCAGTAACTGATGCCATTAACCTTGCTAGTAAGTAGTCAAATTTTTGCGTTTCTTATTTTGCCTGTACCAGATCTGTTGCTGGAAGAAAGACCAGAAAGGAAGGAAACCATTTTCTTTTAGAGAATATCAAAATTTGGAGATGTGGAAATTTAGGTATTTGGGGATTTAGGAATTTAGCAGTCCAGCGATTTGTAGGTCCAGAGATTTGGGTGTTCGAAACACCATAAATGAACATATTTTCCTTTTGCAACAATAGACCTGGTACAGGCAAAGTGAGAAACGCAAAAATTTGACTACTTACTAGCAAGGCTAATGGCACCTATTACTGGCATACTGTGAACGGTCCCTGAGAGACAATTTGAAGAACCCATACTATGGATCTTGTCTCTACTTTTGCGGACTATGCACCACAAGAAGTCAACCGATGACACGAAATAAAAAGTTAGCAATTGAAGTAAATCAACTCAACGACCTAGGTTTGAGTTTTTCTTAGGAAATGAGTCCTAGCTAGAATAAATGTAAATACAAAAGCGTCCCAAAAATCATAATTTGTTTGTCCTATAACATGTGAATAATACGTGTCTCCGAAGCAACGTTTCGAATGTATTTTAAAGAAGTTTTAAAAACCTAGAAGGTTATTGCTTCTGTATGTGTCAATTGCCAGAATAGTTGTAGAAACTAAAGTCACGTATCCGGATTCTAAAAAACTCTACAACTCGATACTGGGTCGGATTTCTGTTCCCACGATCCTAGATCCTAAAATAAATGAGTGGACTGTAAATCACTGTAAATCCAATTGTTAACGGCCAATACAATCTATTGTAATTGGCTGTGCTTAATATTATTTATTATTGTACGTTATATCATATATTTCGCGATATCGTAAAACGAAATGTAACATCATTTGAATTTACGTGGTTGTATTGAAATGATAACGACTATAATATGTAAATATAGTATTCTTATGAATATTATACCAAAAATATTATACAAAAAAGCAAAACCGATATTATACTAAACATACAGGATGGAGCGACATATTCAGCTTAAATATTTTTGTTCTTTGTAATGATATAAGAAGATGTCGGACGACCGAATTGTATGCTGTCAACTACGTCATGACATAGCAAGAATGATTTTTCGCATGCAGAAATGCAAAATCAAAATATATAATCAAAAATCAACAGTATTCTTTTACATGGAATTGTATGTTTACTCTTACGTCAATCGATTCTTCGGAACATTTTACGCAAAACAGAATTGAGACTTAAGGTAACAAAACAAATTAATAGTTTGTAAGATATTTAAAATTTAGCAGAAGATAGTTTTTTATGCAAAATGTTCCAAAAGTTCGATTTGTGTAAACAACAATTTGCAATTTCGTTAAAAGGAAAAGAAATACGAGTGTACGCGTACAAAAAATGAAAATGCATATTCTATTAAAAAGACCAACAATTTGTGAGATATTCCAAATTTTGTTATGAAATGCGTTACTTTTTAAATTTAAATGCTTTTAAAGAATTGATTAATGTAAGAAGAATACGCAGTTCGATTTAAAAAGAAGAGAAAGCTGAGTATTTTCCTCTGCAGCTTTACCCACAAAAAATCCATTCTTCCATATTTTCCCCTTAAAAACCATGCAACTTATGTGTATAATATTTTTTATAGTATTGTAAATAACGGGAATATTCGAGATGGACATACACTCCTGCTTAAAGTGCTGGTACTCAATTTTTCTAAGAAAAGTTTGATTTTCGTTTGATTTTCTGCCAAATTGTGGCAAATGATATTTAAGTTGCACGACAAAGAAAGAACAGATCCGTCGTGTGATCGATCCACAGGTTTTTTCTTTTAAATTACAAAATTTGTTAAGATTCTTTTTTTGAAATAAATGTTGATTTTTACAGAGATAAAGAATTACATATATATTTGATTATTGTAGCGTCGAAACCTCTCCAACATGGAGAAGTCCCGTATTTCAAAGGAATGTTAGGATTTCGTTCAGGAAAGATGTGTATTTGATAAATGAATTTTGTCTTAATTGAGCCAAAAATATTGATTTTATTGGCTCGTAAAAAATGACAGGGGAAAAGCCTTGCGGCATAAAAACTGTATTATTCTTTCTTTCTGATTTCGCTTCCTAGCAACAAATCTTACAATTATATTCTCACTGACTTATTTCATACTTAACTGCATTTATTTCTATAATAAATATAGGTACTGATTTATAGTATGAAGCTGTAAACAACAAAAAGGGCAAGTAAAAACGGCCGTTTTTCACATTTATTCCAAAAGCACAACCCAATAGTGCAACATATGAATATTTTTTATGCAAATCATTTTTTTGTAAGGTATTCTAGACAAATGATAAAAAAATGAATTAAAGATTCATCATGACGTATATTTTTGCAAAAAAATACAGTGCGTCTAAACTTTTGATATGCAGTGTACATATCTATTTAGTGGCCTGTACACATTTAAGATTGTAGATATGTATATTGTAAGTATAGCAAACTTGCTGAGAAAAACTTATACGATCATTCTTCAAGAATGTGGATCAATTTGAGAACATTTAACCATTTAAAAATCCATCAGAGTAGAATAGAACAATTTGTCGCAAAATACGGCCCGTTAATTGTTTCAATCATCATCAAAGTGCACGATTAAAGGAATCATAAATAAAGACAGTTCTATTTCTATTTCCACACGATACATATGCACATATTTCGCAATTATGCTATAATTTTACCTTCATTGTTTTTTTTTATTTATTCTGTCTAATCTGAAGAATGATTTAATTTAATACCAGATTTCTTTCTTCTTTGCTGTAACATTTATGTATCATTTGACACAATTTGAGAACTTTTCTACAAAGAAATTAATCATTCTACACACATGTGCTGTTATTTTGCCCGGAAGTGTAGTAATTATAAATATTGATAAAAAGGGGCCCAGACCCACTGTTTAATAACTTTGTAATAAATAACGAGCGACGGTAAAATTATAAGGAAAAGTGATTCACACATATGTCAAGGTCTAGGTCATTGCGGTTGGGTCCTCTTTTGTCAATATGTATTTACCATAGGAATTATACCACACTCTATGTAATTGGAAAGGGTGGCATATAAAAAATATTAACTATAATTCACAAGCACATTTACTATACCCGAAAATTTAACTGAATTTTGTGTCTTTACCAGATGAACTACGTAACAAGAAGAATGCATGCATTGGAATCTTAGATTTAGGGATCTTAAACTTTGTGTACTAGGAGATTTAAATGTCTTGTTTACAAAATTATGGCATTATAGGGGCAGACTCAATAAATTTGTGAGATATTTACAACTGTAGATTTTTCATCACCATAAATACTCCCATCGAGTTGAGTGCTGTTTTGTTTGCATATACAACTTACCGTGAGCATGCCATATCCGTTGTCAAAATCAACGGGTCTCTTATAGCTCGCAAGATATTCACATTTCAAGTTCATTCCAATATTAACACGTTGAGCGCTTTTTATGGGCCTTTCCTTCTTTCTTTTGAAGTATGTAAACAGTTCTACTTGTAGTGGCATCACTGCCCCAGTTCGAAAGAAACATAATAAGGTGAAACAAAGTACTCTTCTGTTTATTCTCCCCATCTCAAATATCGCGCTGGCCGCCAAGCGGAAAGCATAGCAAAATCGGCGTCGCGCTCACCGTGTTAATGGCGTTAGGTTAGGTTACGTTATGTTAGGTCAGATTTTGATATGTGTATTTCACTTTTACATTAGTGTTTCTATGAACAATCATATAAGCAATCCAAGCATTAAAATACGAATATCTCGCGAACCATAAGAGACCCGTTGTGTAAGAAATGACTGAATTATAGCGGTAGAATTGAATCTAAAAACTATTTGTGGGCGTAAAATAAAAGTTAATGTGTATCCTCGTGAACTGTAATATAATTGACTTGCTCACGTCAAGACGGCTACAACAAGAATACCCTGAAAAGGGCACTTCTAGTCTTAGGACCCCTTTCGCCAGTCTAGCCTGCAAACTGAATGCTCATGGAAAGTTGTACATGCAAATAAAATTTCAGCACTGAATTCCATGGGGGTCATCCAAGACATGTCCCATCGATATGTTACTCTTACGTCCGGTCACCTTCGCCCGCTGTTCTTTTCTACGTTCGGCAAAAAATCAGACAATATAGGACCTGTACGATATACGCATGTATCTAGCGGTCGTATTGTTTTGCTAGCTGTCCTTTTCTACATTCGGCAAAACATCAATCAATGTAGGACCTGTAAGATATACGCATAACTTCAGACCCGAAAGATTTGCGTATATCGAATGATTACGGTATTAGGATTGTCCCACCGATATGTTACTATTTATTTACGTTTGGTCTTCATAGCTCACTGTCCTTGTCTGCATTCGGCAAAACATCAATGAATGTAGGATATATCGAATGTTGTATTTCGGTATACATATATGTATATACATATATACATTTCGCAGTGCGAAAGCAACAATCATAAATATCTAAAGAACTACTGAATATCTGTCCCTATAATGCTATATTTTCATAAACAGAACATTCAAATCTGTCATTAAACAAAATTCGAGCTAAACAATACTCGTTTCTTTGAAGGAATCTCTACTGGCAAACGTTCATGTAATCGTGCGAGTATTTCCATATCTGGCATCGTCCATTAAAGAAACGATTCGCGTGTATACGGCTTAATTATATTCTGAAGGTCATATATTAAATTCATGTATGCCATTTTCTGATATGAATAATTAATTTCGTTCTTGTTTACATAATTACATACTTGTAACTTCCATAACACAGTATATTAGATAAATCATTTACACACAATAATGAAATACCAAACCAGAGTTAATCCTAACAAGTAATTTATTCTACACAATAAAATTTACTATCAACTATTAACATTGATATAATTTCTTTTCACTAAAAATGTAATTCATCGTTAATTAAACAAGTATTTCTTTTGCATTTGAACCAGATAGAAAAAAAGGTCTATATGTATATATATGTTTATCTATTACCGACATACTGAGGTGAACAAAAACGGAAAATAACACAGTACTTCGTGCTATATCGCGAAATATCTGAATTTTTGCGATGAAACAATTATGACCAGAGATATGAAAAAAATGTATACTGATAAGTAATATCAAAACAAACAATGGTCAATATTTTTGACAGATAACAATAAATTCCACATCAACCTATTGGTTTAGGAGATATAATGGGAAACCTTCAGCATAATACATAGAATTCTGCCTATACAGACGTAATCAACACAAACATCTCCGCTGTAGTGATTACCATAGTAGGTAGTAGTGCCCTCGACGTATCTATAGGATGTCCCATATGAATACAACACATTATTTTGTAAACTGTGAATCTGATTTTCATTTTTGGTGGAACTAATAAGCTATCGAAATATTCCTAAACATTGTTACTAGTACAAAAAACTGTACTTAAAAGTGTAGATTTCAACACAATCGCAAGCATAGTTATCTTATGTTTGTATACGATGTATTTGTAAATTTGCCACTTATACATATAGAAGATAGCATTTCAGTAGGTCTAAAAATATTGGACCGCAGTATGTTTGAGTTAAGTTATACATACTTTTCAGGGAGGGGCGAATATCTATAGGTAGAACAAGAATGAAATGCAGGGATTTTAAAGCCGCTCCAAACGATTAAATGTGTTTGAAACTATCGAAAACGATGCCAAACACGATTATTGTTAATTTCGCGTCGACTGACGTCGATGCGACGAATTATTGTTGTCAACGATGAGTTATGGGGCTTTTAACGTGATTCCAGTCGATTCCATGTGTCAAAAATTATCGAAAACGATACTAAAACACGGTTTTCTTGTCATCAGCTCTCCGTTAAAATCTATCCAGCAAATTTAGAGCGTTTCACGAATCTATCCTTAAAATTTTAAGATAGAAGATACAGAATTGCGGCCTGTAGCGTGGTACAGACAAACGAACAAACAAGCGAACAAATGCAGATCGAGTAGTTCCTAGAGCCTGACTACATTTGGCAAACATAGATGATATCTTTACTAAATCCCAAATTGTAGTATCGTGATTTTAGTTTATAATTTATATTGCGTGTTAAGAAGAAAGACCGTGATATGCGGACAATGCGTCGATGTTTTTGGAGGAATGTAGGAGGGAGAAAGGAGCGCGTGGGTCATTTCGAGCGGACAAAGAGAACCTTAGAAGACCGTGTGTCGCACGTGTCGTTACGAGTTGTATTGCGTATTTTTGAGTTGTATAATTGCGTAGTTTTTGAGTCGTATAAGTTGCGTAGTAGTTTCTTTTGTGTATCAGGTCGCGGAACATTAATAATTTTTTAATTAAATCGTCATTATTATATTTTTTAAAATAAATATATATTATTTTCCACAAAATTTACACTAAAAAGACGCTATATTATTTGTAGACCTAGTTACTATCGAGTATCGCGAAGAATGCATACTAATAATCATTTTGAAAGTTGCAAAAAAAGATGAAATACAACCCAGTGCAAAACAATTTTTTTATCTTAAAGGTACATATTACAATATATTTTCATTTTCATATTAAACGAAATTGGTACAATGCGATATAATGTAATAAAAATCAACGAATAAGTTGACGATTACAGTTCAATTAATTTACAACAATTTCACAATTAACAAACAATTATTTTAAAAGCTGAAAAATTTACCTAAATGTACATTACAATAATTAACAAATAGATAAGAAAATAAAAGAAACTCGATTGCTTCTTCGGTTTCATATTTGTTAGAAATAGCTATCAATTTTTAATAGTTCTGGCAATTTATATGGATAAATGCATATGTTTTCATAAAATATAGATATTCTAAAAATCCAATGCGTGGTGTTCTCAAAAACTGAAGACATTAATGAAATGTGGTTTTGCTAGATAGCTAAAATATCATACTGAGCAACAATGCGATTTTTAGGTACTGTACCACAATATTTTTTTTATGTGCAATGGATCAAAGAATCATTCGATATGAAAGTAAGTATATAATTGAAACGATAAGTTTAAAGAGAGAACTAACCCAAAAAATATCTTCAGCGTTTATTCATCATCGGTGCCTCTATTTTTATAATGACGCACACAGCTAAAAAGTTATGCAATCTTCATGAACATTCATATATGCCTACCTATGGTTCAATCTTGCTTATAAACTTTTAACGATTAAAACAAAACTTGTATTATTTTTCAACTCGAAACACCCGTTAGTCACGAAATTTAAATGATACAATAGTAAGAAAAACCTGTCGATTAATTTTAAACGTAAATGAAAATTTATTCGGTAAAAGATTAACTACTAATATAACTTACTATAATGTTTAAATATTTATTCATTTCTTTGTTGGTCACTAATAGCTTTCCAAGTACAAATTTTGTCATTAATTGCTAATGTCTATTTGAAATATGTTTCAGTAATTGATTGTGAGTCACGTCACGCTTTTTCATTCATATTCATTAAATTGAATCAACTACTTAAAAAAAGAATGTTAGATATTCTTTTACCTTGTTTTTGAACATAAATTCATTGCATTTTACATTTAGTTTTCTGATTACGTCAAAACGATTAATTTTATACTCGTATTATTCTTCAACTCATTGAATTAATATTAATTGATACAAGTACATTACATTAACGAACTACATACTCTTTAGTGCAGATCAATTTTTAAAAATATTCTTTATAATTCAGAAGATATTCCTGAACAGTACAGGAGATATTTCAAATTTTTATATAAAGTATCACACGTTTAAATATAAAACACCTCAATTAATGAAATTTTGTTACGTCCTAGTGAATAGACACTATTCGAAAATATAATACACTTTTAGCGTAATTACTTTAAAACAAATAATATACAGTTGCCTTTAAAGAAAGATTACATTTGCATTTACGTGTACTGTTGCATTCGTAAAATATCATAGAAAAAATAGTTTAAAAGATATAACTTGTAATTGTGTGAAATACCTCACATAGAAGGTGAGTCAGTAAAAATTGCCGGCCTGAATATTTTCTATACTATTGAAGCTACGGAAAAAACTGTCCAATTAAAATTGTACAATAGGACAGAAGCCATTATATGTTATGACGTTAATAGCTTTTCTTCGAGCGGAGTTGTTTTACACTAGTTTTTTTTTATGTCCAATAGTTTAGGTTAAGAAGATATTCAAGCTGATAGCTTTTACTAACTCACAACATATGTAGTACGTCTGGTTTATTTGATAATACTTATTATTTGATAATACATTAATATACAAAGATACATATTCAGTCCACCTTTCTATTACGAGGAACATTGATAAATATAAATGAATAGTCTAATAATGTACAGTGAGGAGCAAAACTGAACACACATACGATATTTTTGCAAAAATTAATTTTTATTTAATGTTTGCATATAGAATACCAAAAAACAAAATATATAGTATTAAGTACAACATTTCAGGTTTTCAAGAAAATTTAAACAATCATGATATTATTATTATTTTGACAAAGACAAATTTTTTCCGTGTGTTCGGTTTTGCACCACAATTCATTTTCAAGGAAACATTTCATATTTTTATACATTTAATGTTTTGTCCACGAGCCTTTGGCCTTCATAGTAGCTTGCATGCGTTTAGGTATACTTGAAATTATATTTTCGCAGTATTCTGGAGTAATGGAATACCACTGTTGCTGCACTCTTTGCCACAAATCATTTATTTGCTGCTGGTGGAGCGCTGTACTCATTCGCTAGTTTCATTTTTAAATATGCACAGACATTTTCGATAGGTTTTTGGTCTGGACTTTGAGCAGGTCACACCATCGTTTGAAATTGTTCAGCTTCGAGCCGATTTTTGACCCTTTTTGTAGAATATACAACGATTTTGGGGGCGCTTCTGAGGGCGTTATCATGTTGGAAAACAACATCACATTCTCGTACCAGCATATTATCAGCAACATTCAATAAATTTTGTTTTAAAACGTACCTATCTTATATTCGTATCGATTATAACAAGTCAAAATTCAAGTGTTTTGGAATGTTTGATATTTAAAGTTAAAGAAGCATTAATGAACAGATTATATGTAAAAATCGGACTTCGTTCAACTCCGATTCTTTGATTCAGAAATAAAAAGATTGATGTATGTAAATGTTTTCTTTCTTACATCACGGAATTAATTTGTTTGTTAATGTCTTGATAACAAAGTAATAAAGTATCATTATAGTCATCAAGGATTAACGTCATCCAATTTCAGAATATGATCAAGGATTGACGTCATTTTAATTTTATCCTTTAGTGGTACTTGTATAAATTACCATAATTGTAGAAAAAGTTTGGTGTTTTATAAAGGTTGTTTTCTTACAGCATTGGTAATGTCGATGATTAAATTATTAAAAAAAAAAGAAAAATATGCATATCAGAAAGATACTGCTTCGGACAGCACACGTGGTGACGTAAATGAGGAAACGATTTATTTCTGCAAGTGAAATAAAAATTGTTACTTCTTGCTCCGATCATCTAATCACACGTGACCACCACGCACGTGTACCACGAATACTGTGCGATGACACAGCAATATGTTACGTGTAAGTAATCTAGCTTCCCACATTTCGATTTGAACGTTCAAGATTAGGGACTCATCTGGATAATTTCAGACCGTAAAGCAAAATTCTTTCTCACGAAAAATTACGTATTAGATAGCATTCATCACCCCAATTTCTGAAATCTCTTAATTGGAAATTGCGTTCACATTAGAATCAGATAAATGTTCCAGTGGTCGAGCGATTAAGGAAGCAATTAAGATAATGGCAATTTCTTTTATATTTGGACGCTGTAAAATTATAGCTAAATAGGTTTAACCGAACGTGTAAACTTTATACTTTCAGAAATAATAATACGAATCTGTATTTGCGAAAGAAAACATTTTAAATTAATTAGAACCTGAAAATGTTATTTTTTTATCATGTAGACGTAGAAATGTATAAGAGTAATTCAAGAACACTTGAAACCTATAATTAAAATTATTAAAGAAAAACAAAAAATGAAGAAAAAATATTTTTAAAAAACTAAGTCTAACGAACCGCAAACCTGCGTCCAAAAAGCATGTAGCGATTACGAGGTAAAACCTCTTAACCTCTTCGCCTATGACGTCGTTGCAACGTTTTACATTCCAGAATATAACGAATTGCATTTTATTTCTTTGCCTAATATATAATTTTTATCAATTATGAACGTGAATCTATTTAAAACAACTTAATAAATATATTGAAAAAAGTCATGCACATTCGAAACGGAAAGTACTTTTTTCAAAGAATGTACCGGTTTATGATTTTTTTAACTATTGAAAGTAGTTATTGAATACTGAAAATTAATACTGAAAAATTAGGGAATATTAATTATGCTGATATGTTATTATCACAATAATATTAAGGTAGTGCACTGATATCTTCAACAAAAATCGCATTTTTGTCGATTCTTGTTTTTTCATTTTTCGCAACTACAGCTTGCGATTAAAAAATTTGAAAAAATTATATAATATGTGTTATATGCATCTTAATATTGCAGAATTTGTATACTAAGTTAAAGAAGAAAAATACACCAAAATCCCGAATTTCGATTTTTGCCTTTTACTACCCCCACGGATTAGATAGAGAGTTGAAACTTGATGTGAAATATTTTCTTTTATATGCTATCGAATTTTCATCGTCTACATTATTTTTCACATGCAAAAAAGAAACGCTGAAAAGCCATTTCGGATTCAGTTCAATTTTCAGACTCAGGTCAATGTGTCAGAGTTTAACGAAGAACCTTTGTAGGAGAATACTGCAAAATCAAGAAGTAAAGTTCTTATCGAGCTTTACTTATCGTACTGTCCGTAGATGTACTGTTAAGCTTTATTTTAAGATTGCACTTCGTACCTCCATTTTCTTATACTCGTTAATACTGAGAAGGATAAGATTCTTGCTTCGTCGGCAGCGAAACTGATTAAATTCAATCTCCAAACTTGTACCAAGCCTTAATTCGTGAGAGAGGATCGATTGAACCGTTTCTTTTGAAAATGAGGCAAATTCATTTTTGACAACAATTAAGATAATGATAACGAGAGATAAAACTTAATATGATATTTTTATCTATAAGCAATTTATTGCCAAAATAATTGAAATTCCCTAATATTTGGGCGATGGAAATTTGGATGATAAGCGATATTAGAAAGCTGTTTATTTTGAAACAAATCCGTCTTAGATTGAAATTATTTTTAGCCGAATATATTACAGTACAATTTAGCTTCGGTAAATTCTAATAATACTGACAATACTGTAAAAAACCGCTAATTGTTTGAGGGATAGGTTGGTCGGGAGTCGGTGAGTACGGCCGGGCGCGATCGGGCGACTCGGATGGTTTCGGGAGAATCTGGGGAAAGATGGCGTTACAATGGTTTGGCGCGTAAATTAGCGAGCGTAAAGACAAAGGGTGGCATGTTTTTTGTTTTTCACGCGGGAATTGGCGAGCGCGGGGGAAGCGGTGTGGCGTCGTGGAGGGAGTCACGTTGTAACGGTCGAATGATACACGTCGTCAGGAAAAGTCGTTCTGTAATAATTTAATTGTTTGATTTATTAAATTTGTTAGTTATCGTTAATCCACCAGCATTCTTCATTTCCATCAACCTCGAAATAATCGATCCTACATGTATAATATCGGTGATACAGGTAATCTAAATATGATTGACGATGTGCCGTCGCGTCGGTCTGTCTAGGTATCATTGCTGATAGTTCACTTTCTAATAAATACTCAACAAAATCGACACGGTTCTTGTTTTGTTATCGATGCACAAAACACCTTTAACAATTTCGCTAATATTTGAAAATTAATTACGAATTCTGATTTATTGGATTAAAAAAAAATATGGCTCAGAATGATTTCAACGAAAATTATTACTGTGATGCACCTGAAAGTAAAGCTTGTAGATAATAGTAACAAAATAAACATACTTATCTGGGTAATCGCGCCACTCGAGTAAAATACTCATTTCCCAGGAATCTTATTTTTTTATTATAATTCTAGAAATAAGATCCATGAGAACTGATAATGAAAGAAGAATCTTGGAAACAAAATTTAAATATGAAAACAATTTGGACCAAAATGATTGAAAGAAACAGAATAACTGAACAACTGAAATATTACCTGATTAATCAGCGATTGCAAAAAAAAAATATAAAAAATTTGTCTATTAGTGTGTTTAGCAATATATTAAAATTTGACATACCATTAAATATCTCACAATAATTAAAAACTGACTTGCTCTACTTTGAAAATAAATGGTTCAATTCTTAATCGTTATTACACGAACATTATGGTACAACATATAGTTCTTTAACACTAAATTTACAGACGTTTGATATTCATTTAATCTTAAATTGAAACTGCGGTAGAAAAACAAATAAATACGGGATGAACAAAGGATGAGGATAAAGCTTGTAAACAAGCTTCTACAATGACTGTTTATCTTGACAAAAGATAACATACATTTTGATAAAAGTGTCCTAATAATTACTGTAATATAAAGTAAAAAATCTAAGATTTGTCATTTTGACGGTTTCTATGAATCTCGTATTAAAACCTCAAATTTTGTTTGAACGCCTGAACTTTCAAATTCACCAATCCGCAAGTTTATTACTTCTAAATCCCAAAATCACCCAATTTTCAAATTCCTAAATTCTCAGATTTCCAAATTTCCCAAATTTATAAATTCTCAAATTTTCTAACACCCTTAATCTTAAAATTTTAAACTTTCTACTTTCCGATATTTCTTAATTTTCAACAATCCAATATAGTTTATGAGAACCACAGTCGATTGATTACATCATTTACATTTACTTTGTAGTCTTCAATATTTCATAAATACATGAACATCCGCAATGTGGTAACGGTAATACCTAATTAATGCAGATACAATTATTTTTTTGTATTTTAGAATTATATTTGCTACATATATAACATTCTAATACTTTCAATCATGAACGAATGAATAAAGAAATTTGGGAAAGCGCATTATTCCACAGGTTGTCGGTGTCATTAAACAAGATCTGGCAGCAATACAACGAAATCTTGGAATGAGTTGCTTAGACTTTCACACCTCCGAATTCTGAAATTCTCAAAATTCCCACAAGAAAATGGTTTCTTTCCTTTCTTGCCTTCTTTTTCCGACGGCAGATCAGTATAGACAAAGCAAGAAACGTGAAAATTGGACTACTTACTGATAAGGCTGTGGACATAATGTGGACGCTCCCTTAGGACGAGTGTTTGGCAAAGGCGGTTCTTACCTACTTCCTTTAACTTTTTTCAAACCAATCAAATGTTTAATTTCAAGTTGCTTGTCCAGCGGCATGCCGATCCCCACCACAAACTTCTTTTGGCGTCAGCATCTTTTTTAGACACACTTCGTCAGAATATTCTGTTAGCGATCCTCGACGAGGCGGAATTATAATTATAAAGTCTGTTGTCAGTCTCGAGGTATTTTTCCTTTTATGAATTGCTACAAGACAAACTTTCATTTCTTGATATATATCGCACATTTTACTGATTCATAACCAAACCAGCTCACGGTTTCATTAAGTCGAAGCGCAAGAATACAAACATTCTGTAACCATAATTTAATCGATATTTACAGGAATATTTTTTGAGCTGTTTAATATTAACGAATTATTGTGAATATTTCAAATTTAATATTTCTGTTGCAAAATATGAAAAGTCATCTTTATTACTTAATTTCATCGCACCAATCATAATCACGAGAGTCCTTGATCATGTTATGTAATTTAAAATGAGCATTTATTTACTAACAAGCATCACAATGGTTGCAATAACGAAGTCTGAACAATACTGCGTAATTATCAGCGGATACTAATTATTTAAAACAATTCTCATAATACCGTAATTCACATCGGCTAACGGAAGAAGCAAATTTAACATTGTACAATGGTTAATACTGCGTTCTTCCTACTCAAATACCAACATAAATTCCTCATTTGCTATTTATTTATCAGAATACATTTATAATTTACTGATTTGTTAACATTTATTTCGTTGTTGTTTTTCCTCCGTTCTTTTTCAAATTATTTTTTCTATTACCCCTGTTATATTTTGGTTGAGTTTTAATAATTAACGTATTTGTATGCATTTTCCAAATTTGATTGCGTTTATTTTGTACTTTACAGATAAGATAATCTTTGAATAAACACGATTTCGTTAATAAAATGCTTTATCTCTGAAATTGCAAAGCTAATCTTATTTCTGAGTATTAAAATAAAAACAAATAAATGTTGCAAACAGAAAACATTGCAGAAATCTGGGTATCGTTTGAATCACGTATAATCGTTAAATGTCAAAATATTTTCGATATCTCTGCTGCGATACGAAATAAAGAAATATGATATTGTGTCAAATTATAAACACATATTTAAATATACAAATGTAAAAAGACGCTGCGTAATCTGTAATATACGGTTGCAAGAAGATATGACGTTTTAAGTAGTCAGCACAAATTCATTGTAAGTTCTTGCATCTAACAATAAATCAAATTTCACGCCAAGCACAAATTTTACGAACATATACTTTACGATAAAAAGAAAACACGCATCAGAACCTTACAGTGAATGGCCAAATATTTTATAAGTTTATAAAATGGAATATTATAAATCATTATTATAATATATTATAATGATATATTTTATAAGATGGAATAGAACAGATATTTTTATTGTAATGATATAATGTTGTTTTTTGACAATGATACATGTATGTAGAAGTATTCATGTATTTGAATACTTTAATATAAGTCGATCAGTATATTGTACAAGAAAATATTTTGTCAGTTTGCCTTTTCTATTTACAATCTTAAACACATAAAAATACAGCACATATCGAGTATAATGCCACTTAAATTGAAATCAAGGTTTGCTTCCAACTACTAAAAGAGACCCGAAACATAGAATACTTAACATACACTTATATCCACACCCTCCTTTTATCATAAAAATGACATTTATCGTATTATATTACATTACTCGTTTTAATATTATAGACTGATCTGTCATATAGCTTGTGAATATAGGAAGTATCAATAACGTTAAAAATTAATAAAATCTGCGTCTGTCGTATATTTTTAAAAAGAAATCTTTTGAATATAATAATTTGGTCACCTATTATAATATTCTAATAATTTATGTATACTAAATTTTAAAATTTATAATTTTCACGAAAGCTTATATACTTTTGGTCTGTAAACAATTTTAACACATGGTACAATCTGTTATTTCAAAAAACTCAAAGAGGGAAGTTATACTTTGAGGTAAGTGATTAAATACTTAAATTATTTACAACATATCCAATTGCATTATTTTACCCCTACAACTTGAATTTAAAATAGTCAGACTCTCATAAAACAAAATTTGCTGGGTAAAGTCAGATTTTTACAGATTGTCACAAAAAATATTAAATATTCATGTGACACTACACTGACAATGAGTATAAAAGCCTTGGTAAACATATATCGAAAGGAATCAGGAACACAAACATTTTTGTATGTTGGCATCATGATTCAATTATTAGCTTCCATGAACGTATGCAATGTTTACCTCATATTTATAAACCGCACTTTCAATGTTCTGATTTCATTTCCACAGAAAAAATTTATTTTGCATTAACCAAAAATTGTGCACTGTTTTAGTATTATGCAGTTACAAAGTACAGGACATTTCCAATTTTACGATACATCTGAAAGGAGAGTGAATCTATGATAATATAAGTCAAAAATTGTATAGAATAAAACTTTTCCTTGTATTGCTTCATTTTGAAAACAATTTTTAAGAAACGTTTTTTTACGTATAAAAAAGTTTTTACACAAACAATTTTTTTTTACATATTGCTACAAATGCGTGTTCTTATCATTACATATCGGTACTTACATCAATAATGCAAACCCTGGCAATAAGTTTTTAACCAAACGCACTAGTACGAAATTAATTGGAAATATCAAATGTTTTTGAACGTCATAGAACAGGGAGTATCAAAAAACTCCATGTTTTCGTTAAATTGGTTTAATATAACGTAAGAATAAGGAAAATAATTACAACATTTATTTATCATAAATTCAAAAATTATAACAAACAAAATGATGCTTGAAAATAAGTTTTTTGAAAAAAATGTTCGACCGTAGTACAAACAATACAATACAACTTTCTTTTTTATTCTGAGTGTTGATCTATCTTTGTCTTATCGATAAAGTATTTCACAAGTGAAGCAAAATATAAATTGTACTGTTGCAAGATTTGTTAGTTGTAAAGTAAACTAGCGATAGGAATACGTTGAAAACCAGGCTACCAGGAAAACATTTTTCTGATGACTTAAAACAACGTATAATTGAGCTCATAAAAGAGGGTAATACCCACAGAAAAATTGCAGAAATGTTAAATAGCTCTCATAGTGCAGTTACTTACATAAGTAAGTAATTTATGGAAACTGGAAGTGTAATTAATCCCACAAAGAACGATTAATGGACGATTATTGAACGTCACCGTTCAACATGCAAAAGAGACGATAAAAAATTGTGGCAAATTCTGCAGATCATGAGACGTGCTACGTCTAAAGAAATAAATTAAAAATGGACAAAAAATGTGGAAAACAGTATATACAACTGTTAATTCCAAAAAATGTTCTAATACCTAATATAGAAAATTGGTTTACGGATTGACTTTTACTTTCAACAAAACAATGCGAATTGTCATCACAGTAAAAAGGTGCAGGATTACTTAAAACAGAATAACCTTAAAACACTGAAGTGATCAGTTAATAGTCCTGATTTAAGCCCAATAGAAAATTTATGGGCAACGTGCAAGAAATTAATACATAAGAAAAATCTTACAAACAAAACTGAAGTCCATGTCGCTATAAAAAATCGTAGAATGAAATTACTGCAGTGGAATGCGAAAACTTTACAAAAAGCATGCCACAACGCATACGAGCTGTTATATGTGCATGTGGTAATGTGACTAAATATTAGGTAATGTGAATTTTAAGTAAATTATTGTTCATTTCTTTATTTGATTAATTGCAAATTTATATGGTCAAGTACTTTTTTCCAGAGGTCCCATTGGCCAAAAACTTATTTCCAAGCATCATTTGGTTTGTTCATTATTTTCGAGTGCATAATAAATAAATGCAATTATTTTCCCTATTCACACATTTTATTAAACCAATTTGACGAAAACATGAAGTTTTTTATACACCTTGTTCTATGGCACATAAAGTCATTTGGTATTACCAATTAATTTCGTACTATGTATTGCATTTGGTAAAAAACTTATTGCCAAAGGTTGTATTTTGAAGAATAACAACAAACTTTAATGGAAATTATAAGTAGATTTATTTATTTAATAATGGTCATTTACTCCTGAATTAATGACAAAGTAGCATTTGTCATTTTATGCGCCGTGAACAAATTTTTTAACGAATATTTCACAACTGTTCAAATTCAGTTTTGTTTTTTTACTGAAGTTAGATACGAACAAATTTTAGGAAACACTTTATCTCATTTTTTTATATAGATTCATTCGTTTTTCTGTTGTAGTCACCGAACTGGAAACATCCTATATTGTGGTGAAAATGTTTGAGTATTATTCCAATGAATAAATAGCAGATTATATGGCCATGCTAATGGAAATGCATTAACTGCACGTCTTTACATCGATTTCAATTTCATTATTGAAGAGATTTATCTTCCACCATAAATGTTGTAATGTTCCAACAACTCACAGTAATTATCAACTGAGCGAGAATTTTATAATAATAATTTCCACTTATTTTTAACATTTAAATTTTCACATCAAACCGACGTATTGAATGAAGCAGTCTTAACGAATTTATTACAGTATTAAAACAAGTGTTTTGTATACATTCATGTTAATAATAAATATACAAAACTATAATTCTGTTTATTCTCAAATTCATCACAATATCAACATAACTTTAAATTTTATAATACACTTTTAATCATTTTTCTTGTATTTCAGAATCACATCAATTCTTCAGAACGCCAAAGCAAAAGAAAAAAGAATACAAACGAAATGATGTTTATGGTTAAAGTAAAAGCCTTTAAAAGGTACTTCGCTACAAGTTTCACGTGTCAAAATAAATTCAGAAGAAAAAACCCATTACAATTGATGAAATTGAATTTATTACGAATAAAATATCTACTACATTCCACAAAACATTACCATTTTAATTTTTTGATTAACTACTGAAAATGATTAGATTAATACACATTTAATATTTGAAATAGAATTAATAACTAAAATATCCGTGAATATTGTTAAATTATTGGAGTATATGAAAATTTTCAGATTTTCATTAAACTAAAACTTCTTTTTTTCACAAATGTAGATTCTTATTACTTTATCTAAAGGTAGAAATTTTCCCCTTTGCGATACACACATTTAATTGTAACTTTACATAGTATAGATATAAAAGAAATTTTAATTATCTTAACTGCTTCCTTAATTTGATCACTTGGGCCATTTATTCTATGCTGTTTGAAAATCTTCATAAACGTTTTTATGACTCAGGTTCATATAGAAACTCAAACAGACCTAGATCTGTATCAATATCCAATATGGAAAATCGCATTGTAAGTACTGTAGAAGAAAATCCCGGAACCAGTAAGCAGAATCTCCATTGCCATAGAGTATAGTACCTACTGTGTACAAAAAAGGAACATGGGAAATTACCCTACCTATAACATATTCAACTAGTGCGAACACTCATTCCATCGGACTATAAAGCAACAATAAAATTGTCATACTTGCTGCTCAAAATGTAATTCGAATTCAAATTTGGTACTTATCCAACTTCTTTTTATGAGGATGTTTGAAAATCAATGTGTACTTATAGTCAATAAATGACTTACAAGAATTATGTAACTGAATCCATCATGCTTGTTCAATAATTCGACAGAGATGTGAAATTTTTAGGAGTTCGCAACTCTATAAGATATCAGGCGTGCATAAAAAACGAGAAACACCGTATGTAAAATAAAAAGTTAGTCATGATGCTACTGTGGCGTCGATATGCGGCCGCCACGACCTTGCTATGTCTAGAATAAGTTTAGTCTAGTCTTAGGAATATTCGTGTGAATGAAATGGGTAAATGAGTTGTTTGCCTGAACGAGTCTGAGTGAATGCTGAGTGGCGTTTGCGAGAGGATGTTTGGATGATCGGTTAGAGTGTCGCGTTGGGTGTCCGAGTTCGAGGAGTGCCTGAGAAATACGCGTGTATCGTTGAATGATTAGTTTAGAGTGAAAGCGATTCGGTTTGGAAGAAGATAGAATGATTCCGAGATTGAATGCGTTTGGTCGCGTGGAGGTGAGAGTTTTTGGAATGCAAGTTTAGTCAGTAACTGCTAGTCGCCACGAACGGTCGAAGACCGGCTTTGTAAATAATAAAGTACGGAAGAATAGTAATACTCTTTCCCTGTATGACTCCACATCCCATACTACTAATGTACGAAAATCTTTATATGTATCACATGATATTAATCATTCAATATCTCCTTCCATTGAACTATTAATTCACATTCAGAAATTGAATTTTTCATTCCTTAAACTGTTACATTTAGAAAATTATTCTTCGTACAAATGTTATTAGTGGAAAATTAATATTTAAACCTCTCATGCGAAGCTCTCGATGAAGTGAAACAGATACGCTGATTTTTTTAGAGATTAATGCAATATTGAAAACTTTCGTAAAATGCCACTAAATACAAAATCATACTTCGTTACACAGTAGTCAGTTGTTATTTTAATGTCAAAGAGTGATATGATTAAAAATATCAATGTTTAAATGTTCTAATTACTAATAACTAATATCAGTGGTTAAAATTTTGTTTGACCATTAGTAACAGAAATTAATTTTAGTTATGAATTGACAATAAAAATTTAATTCTTATAATCAATATAGATGACCAAAATTTGTGTGTGTACTAATGAGCATTGTTAATGCCCAGAATTTTATTGAGGTTATTGATAACCACTATCGACACCGGAAAGTGGTTTCTGATTACCGCTCAGTCAATATCGACGAAAAATTTGGTTCCGCTTACACTTGACCATGGCCGTTCATTATTAAAATCTAGGCTAATAATTTCTTATTGGTTTATGTACTTATTCATACAAACTGCTGGTAAAACAAAAAATTAAATGAAACGTAAAACTAAATTTAGAATTTAGAAATTTTCTAGTATACTATTAAGTTAAATTTTCTAGTATTCTAGTATAATTGTCATAGATTCGTAACAAGAAATGTAAATGGATGAATCATTGGCGATTAGTATTATATGTGGTAATAATATTTGATAATGGTCGATTGTAATCAATAATTTGATACTCATTAGACAGTAATAAAAAAAAAAAACTTCTCGTTATCGATAATGGTTATGAGTAACTAAAATAAGATTCTGTTCAGCAAAAGAGCCTCCACGAATTGCGTAGACTATTTCACATCCGAGTCTTAGCTGTGTACAAAATTCTATACTCGCAAATTCGAAAAACATTTTAATTTTCTTTTAAAAATATTAAATCCCAAAAGAACAAAATTTCTAGATTTTCAATTTTTAAGTTCGCCAAATTAAACATTTTCAAATTTTCAGATTTTTCAATTTGTAAATCCAAAAATTTTCGAATTCCCAAATTCCCTAATTAACAAACTATCGCGTCTCTAAAGGGTTTAGTCGAATAAGGTAGTCGAATATGCTATTGAGCCAAATGAAACAACTAATATGTCAGTCGATAGCATATCCAAAAAAAACATCTCATACCAAGTTTCAATTCCCTACTTCACTCGTAGGGGTAGTAAAAGGGGAAAAATCGATATTCCGGTCTTTAAGCCACTTTTCCTATTTAAATCTGTACAAAAGTTCTGAAAACTGTATTTGTAAAAAATGAAAAACTGCAAAAAAATTCGGTTTTTTATTGAAACACTATTTTTATATTATTGCCGTAATAACGTATCATTGCGGTAAAGATGCGTGTAAACTCTTTTTATTAACCCCTTACCCTACAACTACGTGTCACACATGTGACGCACACTCCAGTTGGAATGTGATAAACCAGACTCATATTTTCACTGCAATTGAATTTTGGATTCAATTCCACTTATAATCTGTATCATCAAGGATTGCTGAATGTAAAATGTGCTTAACATTTTAACATTCTTCAGCTGTCTTAACGTTGTAGCAATAATTAGGTAGCTGTGAATGACGCAACTGTCTCGAAAATTATAGGTTACGGGGTTAAGGGCACGTCCAAATCGGATTTTTGAATCCTCAGAACTCCAATCCAAAGCTTTATAAAATTTCGAAATTCTCAATACTTCCAAAACTCTTGAAACTTGAAGCGATGATTTTGTTTCGCAAGATATCTTATTTTAAGAAATAATATCAACGAAATTTTTAAATCTCACATACATTACGTGCGCTTGCTCTGCGGTTCTACGATCACGACTAACAATAAGATCCTAAAAATAAGAACTAATCATCGAGTATTTACAAAGCATCACACACCGAATATTCATGATATATAACAATACATTAATCAACTATTCGCCAGGCACGTTGTGAACGATTCTTTACTCATTGATTTTAAACGCTTTCTTACATGGGTTTCGAAAACTTTGAATCACGAATAAAATGCTAATTTTCGAATTTTCGAAACTCGAAACTTTCTTGTCTTTCGAGGAGTTCAAGGTTTCGAGAAACCCGTTCCAAGCTTTTATCATGCATTGTATTTTCTAAGATATTGAAGAGATTCATTTTAAACTTATACGTACCAAATAATATTAACAAATTATATTTCATGTAATAATTGTTACTTACATAATAAAACAGTTACGGAATCTTTACTCCATTTAAAATCAACGCGAAGAAGTGAAAATCGACAATATTACATTTACGCATCCGTTTGTACAGTCGATGTAAAAAGTATTCTTATGATATTTAATTTCACCAAAAGTATTGTCGAACATTATTTATTAACAAAATTTCAGAAAATAATAAGTACATACATATTCGTAGAGGTCTGCAGAATCAGTGCAATATGTTTTTATTGGGACAATATTAACGTCTATTTGGAAAGTCACAAAAATATACATGTGATAAGTATTGGTACAGTTTTAGTTTAACAGGAAAAATAATGAAGTTCAATATCCGAGTGGCAGTAAATCATTTTATTTAATTGTTTTAATAGTTGGAGGAAGTTCCTTTTGATTTTATTATGGCTTGAAATCGTCATAGCATCGAATTTGCCAAATTGGTGAGTACACGAACATGGTGAAACCGTATTTTTTGTTTCATGTGATTCCATGTGTTCAATAATGTTTACATCTGATGACTGTAAGGGCGTTTTTAAATGTTTTCGAATATTACATAAGATCCATTTTAGTGTACTCTTTGCATAGTGTTTTGGATCATTACATCAGTATAAAATTATCCCCTAAACCCATTCTTTCTGTACTTGAGAAGATTATTTTTGAAATATCTGTACGCATTTTATGATTCACAATTCCAATGATAGAATGGAGAGATATCTCTAGCACTTACACATCCCTACGTTAAAACAAAGCCTCCGCCATTCTTTATAGTGAGTATCAAATTTTATTTCTCATACTGTATATTTGGTTTCCTCTATACTTTGGATAGTTCCTGAGAACCAAGAATGTCAAATTTGCTCTCATCTATAAAAATGACGTTTGCAGAAATCAGCTGGCATTTTAACGTGGTCTTTTGCAAATTTCAATGTCTTCTTTCTATTCATTTCACTAACGTAGCATTTTTTACGAGCCAGGTACCATTTCTTCGCAAAAAGTTACGTATCGTACTAACATTTAAATCAACATGCAATTCATTTTTAAGTTCAGTAGCATTTAAGACATCTGTCATTATAGGATTTTGTTTTACTGTTCGAATTAATTCTTTTTAGCACAAGTTCGCAATATTAATTTATGGAATAATACCCAAACTGCCGCGCTTCCTTACCCCTTTCACAGCAATAAGGTTGTTAAGATAAATGTGTAGTTGTAATAAATGTCCTTCTATTTTTAAGAGAGTGTTATACAAATGGTTTTGTATTAAATGAAAATTTAAGTCGACTATACGACGTTTTAAGAAAGAAATGCAAGTTAGCTGTAGGACTGTTTTTGACTGAATGAATGTTTTCGGTTTTCTGGAAACAAAGTCAACTCTCTGTCCGTGTCACAACCTAGTTAGCGAAGGACGACAGGGAGTTGATCTAGCGTGGGTATCAATGAAGGCCACCAAACAGAGTAGTGTCAGACCTTTGACAAAAAGTGATAGTTTAGCAAATCAGAGAGCTAGACTTTACCCATATACGTCCACTGAAAATCCTAACTGCTGCGGTGTACGTGTGAACCCTGGTAGTAACGCCTTGATCCCTTTACGGTAGGACCTGTCCTTGAAGTATCTTGAAGTGTCCTTGAAATAAGAGACAATTTGAAGAAACCTTACGATAGGCCTTGTCTCTAACTTCGCGGACTGTGCACCACAGGAGGTCCGTTGATGACACGAAACAGAACATTAGCAATTGAAGCAAGTCGGCCCAACGATTTAGATTTGGGTTTTCTGAGAGACTAATCAGAATAAATGTAAAAATGAAAGTGTCCCGGAAATCATGAATCATGTTTATCCTATGATATGCGAACCATATGTGATGTCTCCGAAGCAACGTTTCGAATGTATGAAAACCTCTTTCAGGTAGGTTCTGTTCAATGCTAAAAAATCTTAAAAACCTAGAAGGTTATTTCTTCAGTATGTATCAGTTATCTGAAGACTTGTAGATACTCAAGAGTTGTACAACTCGAAATTGCGATAATAAATTATACATAGGTCGGATTTCTAGTCCTACGATCCTTGAAGAGGCCACTCTAAGATATATGAGTATACTATAAATCGTTACTACAATAATAGTATAATACAATTCGTTTTATTGCAGTTGGCTATGTTTGGCATTATTTATTGCTACGCATTATATCATGTATTTCGCGACATCACGAAACATTAGTAATTGTGCAGTGTTGTCATTTATTTTTCTTGGACGACCTCTTGTACTTTTTACTGTTTTTCGCAAACATCTGTCGATAATTCCTTGTACTGTAGACCGAGGTCTACCGAATCTTTCTTCATCTACTTGAAGAAATTTCGCTAAGTGATTTACAATTGTTATGTAAATTTATAACGATTTTCCGCTCTTCTTCTGTAGTTTCTGTACCTTAAGACTCATATTAAAATTAAACAACAAATTCAATGCATAACTATTTTAAGCAATGGCTTCTAGTCAACTGACATCCATAATATTTACATTCAATGTATATGTTAGAAAAAAAAAAATAATGTGTACACAGTGGTAACTGTACGAATATTTATTACATATATATTTCTATTAGTTTCTAGGTATTCGTTAATATTTTCACAACAATAATAAATATTGCATTTTTGTTCAATAAAAATTATTCTAAAGACCTCTACGAATACGTATATATTTTTTATCTGCTGAAATTTTTTTAATAAAAGATATTGTACAACATTTTTACTCAAATTACGTACTGTACAAATACTTTTTACACAAATTACGTACTGTACAAATACTTTTTACACGGACTGTACGTCCTTGTAATCAATACGAAAATGAAATCGGTGGGTATATTACAGTGCAGGTGCATTATAAGAACTAAAGTATGCTTATTTAATTGTTTTCGACAAAAAATATAATTTTTTTATCAAAATAACGTTCCTGTAGGAAACGTTAAAATTCGCTTATTTTTTTCTGCAAAATAATTACGCTTCTTTCAGTTATTTGTTACATCACCTTGTTTCTTCGAAGTACAACTCAACAAATTTCGATTACTGTGCCGTGAAATCCTTGTAACGTTTTTCAGCATTAAAATTACCAAACCGGTCGAATGACCGCTACTCAAGTTTTTTATTTTAAATTACAGAATTTAAGATACTTTTCATGAAATGTGACTGATTTCTATTGAAATAAATAAGTATATGTTTTATCCAAGGTTTATTTATTTTTTCAAATCTTTAATTTCAAAGTACGCGTACATTTACAATTGGTAAATTTAGCACTGAACAAAAACTTCGTTTCTTATATGGCGAAGAAATATTTTCCATTATATCAAGAGTTATTATTCTTTAGTTTCAGAATATATTCTATACTAAAATATTGCAAATTTTAAATATTTACAATTTTTTAGTCTGTATTATCTTCTCTGATGTTTGAAGAATTCTTCGAAAAAAAAGACGTTAAAAGTAATAATGACTTTAAGATATAAACAGTTGATAAATGCATGTTATGTTAGACACAATTCGATTCTAATTGTGAGATAGCGTGACAAGAGAAAATAAAAAATTTCGCATTTGTACTTAGGATGAAATAGCATAACCTATATGTCGACAGTTTGCATATATCAGTCTATATCTTCAAAGTTTATATTAAAACTTGCACTTTTGATGCTTTCCTTGCGTTACAGATACCGTACAGTAGCCTATGTTTTAAGATTGACCTGAAGCTGTTATTCTTATAGTATACTAAAGTAAATTATTAGATATAAAATGTTATAATGTGTCACATATTTTACAAACGCAGATTTCCTCCTGAGCACATTTTCCGCACACATATTTATTACAGATATGTGGTAATTACAGGAATGGTGGTAATTCTATTATAATTACAGTAACCTATTTGACGCAATTGGCGTGAATAAAGTGGGTTCTTTGGATATTAACTTCTTGCAATTCCATCCCTGGTTTTATATGTATATTCATAACAAAATTTATTAACAAAACATTTCTAACAAAATTTATTAACAAAACATTTCTAACAAAATTTATTAACAAAACATTTCTAACAACATTCATAACAAAAATTTCAATTCGCATTCTACGTTTCCAGATTTAAACAAAGAATTAAGTGTATGTTCAAATGAATGCATTATTTTCGCATTAGCATTATGATCAATCCAGAATTTTTCTACTAATTATCACCATCGTACTGAATGATACGCAGTAAAAATTCTAAAAACGTGCGAAAAGTTGTACAAAATGAACAAACTGGTTAATACAGATTCTGTTGGTAATGTAGATTTTGCGGTAGTGCAATTGCATTGTAAAAGTTGGCAATCCAGGCCGATTCGTTTTTGTTTTTTAACCATGAGGCGACGCGCCGCCAATTTCTCGCGCACTCCATCGCGACCCGGCTACGAGAGCACTATGGTGTCTACATACATTACATATTATTAAGAGTACAAACGTGTATAAAGTTATTTGGCTACCCTTCTAACAGGTTATGGGCCCAGATCGGCTAATAGTGAGTGAAAGATTAGAAAATTTTATATATAAAAGTTAAAATCGGTAAATCGTGACCACGCGGTCGATAGTGTGATTTGGTACGCCACGTGTGCAACGAATAGAAAAATATTCAGTATAATGGCTGAATATCATGGAAATATGGTAAGGACTGAAACCCTTACGAATGAAAATTACGATGCGTGGTGCATACAAGCAGAAGCTCTTCTCACAAGGAGCGATGCATGGGGATACGCCGATGGATCTATCCCGAGACCGATCGTGAAACCAGAAGACCCCGAGTCGATTGCCGCTGCAGTAGCATGGAACAAAGCGGATCGAAAAGCAAAGGCCGATTTGGTATTGTCAATTGGATTGGCACAAATGAAATTGATAAAAGGATGTGAAACAACGCACGAGGTATGGCAAAAATTACAGTCTATTTATGCGTCGAAAGGGCCAGCGAAAAAGGCAGCGTTGCTGACAAAATTAGTATTGTATCGTATGTCGGAACACGATAATTTTCATGACCACATAAATGGATTTATTGATATAGTTGACAAATTAAATGATATGAATATAAATATTAATCAAGAATTATTAAGCGTAATGCTATTAACTAGCTTACCAGATTCATACGAGAATTTCCGATGTGCCATAAAATCTCGCGATAATTTACCTACTCTTGAAGTTTTGAAGATCAAAATTCTAGAAGAATATGAATCAAGAAAACCGAGTCGCGCAGATGATCATGGAGCTCTTTGGACAAAACCACATGAAAGGCAGTATAAGAAAGGGTACACAAGGAACCAGTCAGTCTCAGAAGCTGGAAATTATCAGCAGAAAGCCAAATTACAATGTTTTAAATGTGGAAAAATTGGCCATAGGATGGAGGAGTGCCGTTCAAGGTATAGTAATAAGAATGATTATTATTCCAGGCAAAATAATAGGAATGACCACCACTCAAGATACAAAGATTTCAAGAGACAGAATGATGGTAAGCCTGGGGCCAGAGTGGCTCATGAGTTATTGTATGTCGATTGTGACTCAGAAAAAGCGTATGAAGTTAGAGAAAAAGAAGATGAAGAGTATTGGTGCCTTGACAGTGGCTGCACAACACATCTTTGCAAAGATGCATCGAAGTTTATTGGTATGAAACCGTCTAATTCAACGAAACTAAATCTCGCTAATAATACATCTACACAAGTAAAAGCAGCAGGTAATGTCTCAGTAAATGTAGAAGTAGGTAATAGCAGCAAATGTGTAGAATTTGAAAATGCATTATACGTACCTGACTTGAGGACTAATCTGATATCTGTAGCCAAGATTACAGACAAGGGCAATGAAATAATCTTTAAAAAGGACGAAGCCATAGTAAGAGGAAAAGATGGAAGAATAAAGGTAAAGGCACAACGCTTAGGAAATTTGTATTATGTACGTGAGAAAGTTGAACATGCAAATAAAATTATGGATCAGGAAAACGACGAATTAAGATTATGGCACGAGAGACTGGGACACCTGAACATCAGGGATGTATTATACATGGGAAATAATAAACTTCTTGCAGGAGCAGCCCTAAATAATAACATAGAGAATTTCACATGTGAGGTATGCCTGAGTGGTAAATTTGCTTCATTACCGTATCCTAAGGAGAGTCAACGACACTCTCAGTTATTAGAAATAGTTCACTCAGATGTATGTGGACCTATGAGCATGAACTCATTAGGTGGCTCAAAGTATATGGTCACTTTTATAGAGGATTCCACCAGGTGGTGTGAAGTACACTTCTTAAAACACAAAAATGAAGTTTTGCAAGCCTTTCAAACATACAAAAACTGTGTAGAAAAACAAACAGGACGAAAGATAAAATGCCTGCAGACAGATAATGGGAGAGAATATATTAATACAGATTTCGATTCTTTTCTTAGGAATGAAGGTATTCAAAGGCGTCTGTCTGTTCCTTATTCGCCGCAGCAAAATGGGGTAGCTGAGCGCAAAAATCGCACATTGATAGAAATGGCACGATGTATGCTGATCCAAGGTCAATTATCTCGTGGATTTTGGGCGGAGGCTGTTTCAACCGCCAATTACATAAGAAATAGATGCGTAACCAAGAGTCTTGGAGGAAGAAGTCCTTTTGAACTATGGTATGGCAAACAACCCGACCTTAGACATATCAGAACATTTGGTAAGAAGGCACATATATTAAATAAGGACCCTCGAAAGGGAAAATTTGATCCGAGAACCAAAGTAGGAGTGTTTATCGGTTACTCGGAGGAGGCTAAGGCATATCGCGTATGGGTTCCGGAAGAGAGAAGAGTAGTCGTATCTCGTGACATTAAAATTTTAGAGGAAGTGAAAGAAACAGATATAGTAAATAAGGGCTATAAGAAAGATCCACCATTAAGAGACGTACCGCAAGTTATAGATTGGTGTGATGGACGCGAATCGGTGGAAGAACGTGAGGCTACACAGCAACCAGGAGGAAGTACCCCTGAGACAGATTCGAGAAGGAACACCCTGGAACGCCAGATAAGAGCACCAGGACGACCACGGATAGTGCGTACTGGAGCAAGGGGTCGGCCAAGAAGAATTTACAATATGGTAAATGTTCTCCCTCCCGTGACTGAAGCCGAGGATCAAGAGGAGGAAATAAGTGAGCCCATGGATTCGAGTCCAAGTCAGAGCTCTTCCCTTGATCTACCCTCAGAAACAGGTGAGCTAACAGATCCAGTAAATGAAATACCAAATGAAGTGAATTTAACCGAACTTTTAATAGAGTTAGACTTGCGTAATTTATCTAAAATAATTATATACAATGATAATATAGGAGCTCAGTTATTATCCAAAAATGCGATTGTACACCCTAGAACTAAGCATATAGATATACGTTACCATTTTATAAGAGAAACCTTGAAGAAAAAGACTATTAGTGTAGAACATGTAAGGACTGAAGAAATGTTAGCAGATTTTCTGACAAAACCCTTAAGCAAGGAAAAACATTATTTTTGTACTGCGAGCTTAAATTTAAAAGAATGATTTTTGTTTTGTATTATGTGATGTAATTAACAGCATAGGCCTGTATTGAGAGGAGGTGTTGGTAATGTAGATTTTGCGGTAGTGCAATTGCATTGTAAAAGTTGGCAATCCAGGCCGATTCGTTTTTGTTTTTTAACCATGAGGCGACGCGCCGCCAATTTCTCGCGCACTCCATCGCGACCCGGCTACGAGAGCACTATGGTGTCTACATACATTACATATTATTAAGAGTACAAACGTGTATAAAGTTATTTGGCTACCCTTCTAACAGATTCCGTAAACAGATTATAAGACTCATACACTTTGATAAGTATAAGTCATTTTGATTGGTATTTATGTATGCAGCCACGATACAAAATTATTTTCATTCTGAATAAACAAAGAAGAATAAAAATCTTTCTTAATTACTGTAAAAGTAATCAAATATGAAAAAAATGTAACTCGAAGAAGGAATATTAAAATTGTAAAACAAGTAATATTGACTGGTGTGGTAGTTATAGTGTTAATACCTTTCTTAATTGTAATCGCTATACGTTTGAACAATATAAGAATTTCTTAAAATATTATTTTTGTTTTATTATTAATAAAACAAGGAAAGTGCAAATAATGTCCAACTTTTGTTGCAGACCACAAAAGTTTTCTCATCAACCGTTACTCTAAATCAGGCTCTAGTGCTAACTTAAATTGTATGTATCTGGTTATGTACAATTTAAATCGGAAGAGTAAGATTTATTGTGTAAGAGAAAGTTGGAAAGTAGATAAAGCGTTTTAAAAGTGTATAATTATGTAAGTCGTAATAATCTTTTTTAACACTAATTTGTCCCGAAGATATGCTCCCGGTTCTATTAAATAAACGTTTGACTCTATTATCGAATAGAAAGTACGTATATTAAAATATTTTATTTCTGTAATACGTTTTCTATATAATATCTTCATATTTTTTTAATCAATATACTGTTTATTTGGTAGACATATTTCTAAAACATTTCTAAATCCAAATTTAATATCTTTTATTCAGATAAAATCGTGTGTTCTTTTGTTATAAATCAATTCTCCAAAATATTGTGGACAAAGAAGTATTAAAGCACAATATTAAAATTATTAACGATTTGAAAGGATTTAAATCTTTGTATAAAATACCTCATAAACTATTAATTTTGTTTACAATGTACCCAAATTCGTATGCAGAATACTCCAAAGAATCGATCTATATAAAACATTGAGCGTTCCATAAAAAGCAACTTAAAATACTTCCTCATTACTCAAAAAAAGACGTTTATATCACACATGTCTCCCATCATAACAAATAACTTTTCTAATAACACTGTCTATAAATCTTTTCAATTCTTTCTGGAATATTCCATCAAATCGACTTAAAATTGGAACACTGTATAGGTATTAATCCAGTTGAGGATATGTAGAGTCTCACATACTCCAATAAAATTAACACATTGATGCACACTTTTATTGGCACGTTCCACTCAATAGTGGAGTACCTATATCATAATATTTTTGTGCCTGCCAGATTCATACATGTACAAGGTCCACTAAGTCTGAACAGATGTTTTATGAATATGACATGGTTCTCATGAAATGAACTATTAACTATTTCATAAAATCTTAGTCTTCATATCTACCATTTTCAAATATCAATACAGTATACATATCTATACCTAAATGCCATATCTGCAATTGCTTTACTCCTCAATTTCCAATATCTTCGATCTAAATTTCTATATTTCCAATTTACTATATCTCTACATTTCTGTATCTCAAATTCGTATACCTCAGCTTTCTATATACAGGGTGTTCCATCTAACTTCACCATGTTGAGTATCTTGTTTATTTTTTATGATAAAAGAAAATGTCAGAGGAAAACATTATTTTGTTCAAACGGACAAATATTCCAGTGGTTAAGAGATTTATCTCAAGCACGTTTCTTCCGGAATTTTAAAGTCATTAAAGTGTTTTTAAATGGGATAATATATTTTCATCAGCATGGCATAATAATTGAGGTCAAGACAAATCCAACGACCTATGATACTATGACCTTAAAGTACAAAAAATACATAAAATTAATACATATCTCTCAATTTATATGTTAGCGCCAACGTATTTTTGAGGGTCGTCGAAGGCAATTAGCCCGCCGCTATTTTGCTTTCGTACGATTTATGATCGGGATGAACTGTGCGAGGTCTGGACGAGTGAATGGTTGTAAACGGACAGCTAGGGCGACAGACGATTGCCAGTGACTTGAAGTCACATGGCAATCGGATGTTGCAGACTTATTTGTTTGAATGAGGAAAATTGGGAAAGGCAAGCAGCCCGACGTTGCGTTGCCGGAATGAATAGGAACATTGTTCCTCAAGGATCTGGCCACGGAGTGGGGAAGGCGAGGATGCCTTCTGGTAAGAGGACTAAGTTTGACCTCTTGGCACTTACCCCAGAACCCTTGACGAGAGCAAATCAAATTTTTCTCTAACATCAGAAGTGGGATACGTTAATCCAATCGCCCCATATAGTTTCGGTATTCAACCGTGTTGTGTTTTGTGTGTGTGTTCAGTTTTTATAAAACGCTTGTGTGCGATTAAAATGGCAGAATCTGGCGAATCCAGCACTCCTTCATTCGAAACTCTTTTCCGTAAATTCATGGAAACATTCACGTCGAATGCAATGCCGAGTGTTTCCGGTGTAGCGCCGAATGCATTAATTGATGCCATCCCGGAATTTGGGGGTGCTGACCTTGGTGAGGACGCGAAAAAATGGTGCCAGACAGTGGAACGCATCACGGAAAAGTTACCTCTTCCGCAACGATTGAGCCTTGCGACACATGCATTAACTGGACCAGCTAAAAAGTGGTACCAATCGTGGGAAGGTAATCCGAGAACATGGGAAAAATTTTCTGAAGACCTGTGTTCCGTGTTTGTCAGTGAAGATAGACTATGTGAACGGTTGGCTCGTGCTGTAGCCTATACGAGTGATGCCGCTGAATCGTACTCTGAGTACGCGCGGAATAAATTAAAGTATTTTGGACAAACTCAAATTGAGTTTAAACAACATGAACTTATTAGTTTAGTGGTCGGACACATTACTGACGCGTCTGTGCGGCAATCTCTTTTGAACGCGCGGTATACTTCTACGGTGGAACTATTGTCGGGAGTGTCACAATTCGTGAAAGTAAAAAGTAATAAAGAACCAATTCGGGAAATGCATGAAGAAAAGGGACGGGTCCCTTTTAAAAAGCAGTGCTACAATTGCGGTGAATGGGGACATACAGCAAATTACTGTTCCAAACGATCACGGATGGGCAGAAAACGCAGCCCACCGAGGAGTATTACCTGCTCCTATTGTCTTAAGCAGGGTCACAGTGAAGACAATTGTTGGGCCAAAAGAGCGCGACGTAACGAAAGCGAGCACAAAAAACCAAATTTAAATATGGGTCAGCTACAGACGAACGTATGTTTCTCTGTAGACCATAAACTGACCCCAATTCTGTTACGCGACACACTTGTAAGGGAGAGCCTTATTGACAGTGGAGCAACGTGTTCCTTGGTAAAAGAAACGGTGGCGAAACGAGCAAATTGTAAAATTGATCCTTTCGCCACAACGATTAAAGGCTTGTCTGATTCATCTACCACTACCATCGGCAGCACCACAGCAATTATTCAGTCAGAAGGGCTGTCGGTAGAATTAGATCTATTTGTTGTTCCGGATTCCTCCATCCCGTACGGACTCATCGTAGGGAAAAATGTTTTATCCAACGGTGGTGTCCGCATCGTTACCGAAACGGACGGATCGACCACCCTCCAACGGACTTCAAGCGGTCGAGAAAAGGGAACATCGAACGAAGACCCCGTCTGCTTCAACATCGAAAATGTCAGTGACGAAACAAGGAGGGAATTATCAAATTTACTGGACCGGTACAAACATATGGTGGCAGTAGGGAGTCAGGTTCGGAGAGTAAGTACGGGAGACATGAAAATCGTAACAAAGGAGGATCGTGTGGTAAGTTATCACCCTTATCGGTTATCGATTACGGAGCGCGAAAAGGTGCGTGCGATTATCTCTGAGCTACAAAAAAATAATATTGTCCGGGAAAGTACATCTCCTTACGCGAGTCCCATCATCCTAGTAAAGAAGAAAAATGGGGAAGATCGGATGTGCGTAGATTTTCGGGCATTAAATAAAATCACTGTAAAAGATCGTTATCCCTTACCTCTGATTGAGGATCAGTTAGATCGTTTAGGCAAGGGAAAGTTCTTTACCACTCTTGACATGGCATCCGGATTTTATCAAATTCCAATAGCAGAGTGTTCAATAGGGAAAACCGCGTTCGTGACACCTGACGGGCATTACGAATTTTTGCGCATGCCATTTGGGTTATGCAACGCGCCTGCCGTATTTCAGCGTGCGATTAACACCGCGTTGGGAAATTTAAAACATAATATTGCATTGGTGTATTTAGATGATATATTGATTCCGTCAGAGACTATAAGAGAAGGGCTTGAACGTCTGGAACAGGTTTTAATAGCACTCGATAAAGCAGGGTTTTCCTTAAACATTAAGAAATGCTTTTTCTTTAAAACTCAAATCGAATATTTAGGTAGAGAAATTTCGGCCGAAGGTATTAGACCCGGCGCTAGTAAAGTGAAAGCGTTACTTGAAGCACCTATACCTGCTGATGTAAAACAGGTACGACAGTTTATGGGCCTTGCAAGTTATTTTCGCAAGTTTATTCCGGAATTTTCGGCTCGTACGGCTTGCATTACGAAATTAACAAAACAAGGAGAACCCTGGAACTGGGGAGAACACCAAGAAGAGGCACGGAAGTATATTTTAAATCAACTTACTTCAAAGCCGTTATTAATCATTTTCGACCCGCAACGAGAAACCGAATTGCACACAGACGCTAGTTCATTAGGTTACGGTGCCGTTTTATTTCAGAGAGTAGGCGGAGATTTGAGGGTGGTGTCTTATTTTAGTAGACGTACGACCCCTGAAGAGTCGCGTTATCATTCTTATGAGCTCGAGACATTGGCAATTGTAAATGCATTAAAGTATTTCCGCGTCTATCTTCTTGGCATTAAATTTAAAATTGTTACCGATTGTAATGCGATAAAGGCAACCAACAACAAAAAGGACTTAGTACCTAGGGTAGCTCGATGGTGGATCCTTTTACAAGATTTTAATTTTGAGTTAGAATATCGTAAAGGTAAACAGATAGAATATGCGGATTATTTTAGCCGAAACCCCCCGAAAGATTATCGCGTCAATTTTATTTGTGAAGGTAGTTGGTTAGAAGTGGCTCAGAGAAGTGACGAGGAAACAAAAGAAATAATAGCGAAATTAGCTTCTAATCATAGTTTAACGTCAGACTTTGAATTAAGGGATACGATCCTTTGTAGGAAAATAAAAAGAGACACGGGACGTGTAGTATATCGTAGTTTCGTTCCGAAAGGCAGTAGGCTTGGTTTGCTACGTCTCTATCATGACGAGAACTGTCATGTTGGGTATGACAAAACATACGATCGTATATCGCAAAAATATTGGTTTCCGAAAATGCACGCGTTTGTAAGAAAGTACATTAAACATTGCATTACCTGTATTGTATCAAAACGACATACAGGACCAAGACAGGGATATTTGCATTCAATTCCAAAAAAATCCATACCGTTCGACACAATACACTGTGACTGTGTCGGCCCATTTCAACAGTCTAAAGAAGGTTTCCAGCACATCCTAATAATAGTTGATGCATTTACAAAATACATTCAGTTGATACCGTTGAGAACCTTAAGCGGCCCTGAAACACTACAAGTTTTTAGAGAACGACTTACATTGTTTGGGACACCGCGAATTATAGTCTTAGACAGAGCGACTAATTTCACATACAAACCTCTGAAACAATTCATAGAAAAACACGGAAGTCAGGTACATTTTATTGCTACAGGCGCACCTCGAGCTAACGGTCAAGCCGAGCGATACGTAGGGACCGTAACAAACCTTCTTACCGCGGAAACAAAAAAAGGAACAGAATGGCCGAGCAAACTAGCAAAGCTAATGCTGGCCCTTAATACCACTATACAAAAATCGACTGGATTTTCCCCCAGTAGGTTGCTATTTGGCCTAGAACAAGGCCCAGGTAATGCAATGCGTGCCGAAGAAACATTGCCGGCTACAAATGAGGAGATAGACATTGTCCGTGACAGAGGTGTAGCTGCCAATAGGTTAAAAGAAAACGCGGTCTTGCAAGAAAACAGATTTAATAGAACGCGTAGAGATAGTATTTTTTATAAGGAAGGTGACACTGTTTTTGTAAAGCCAGCAGATAATAGAAGGTCAAAATTAGATGTCAAGTATACGGGACCTTTTACGATTTCAAAACTTATAACAAACGATCGTTTCGAAATCATAGGAAAGTCCGGCAGACCACAAACGGTGCCCAAGGATCGCCTTAGAATGTGGGAAGGAGAATGGAATGATACGCAGTTAAGCGATGACGATACGGAATCTACTGATGGACCGTGTTAGCGTTAGAATATTTAGCACTGTTTGTTAATTGTTTTATTAATTTCTATTGTATTGCGTGTGGATTAATCTTTTTACTATACAAATGAACATTTTTCTTTCTTTTATCTTTTGTGTGCTATTGGGTTTATGCAATATTATAATAGCGATATTCGATAGTTTTGAGAATAATTGTTTAACGAAACATTTTAGTTTTTGTTCTTATCCGTACATTTTGTTTTTATAATAAAATCATTGGAGACTTGAATAAATGAGTGGTTTTGTGGCATTTTAACTGTATGCCCTGTGGTCAAGTGTGTTTTTATAACTGATGATGGGAAGATGTTTGTATACTCCGTAAAGCGCAGTGTCGTCGGAGGTGTAATATGTGCAGTCAGTTGTATACTCCGTAAAGCGCAGAGTCGTCGGAAGGGTATTAAGATTATTGGTGTCCGGGAATAACGTATGAAAGGCGTCAATGTCGTGTATGGAATAGAACGTTAAGACTTCGAAAGAGATTTTCAAGGGGTGACAATAAGGCCACGGACTTGATAGAATATTCTTCGAAGGACGACGTTTGAAAACTACACGAATTGCGCGGAATAGAGGACGTTATCAATCCCGAGAGAATATGGTAACAAAATGTTTGTTTGATGTTATGATACATATGGCTGTTCTTATGAATTGATGCTTCCCGAGAGCGTGAAGCATGTCAGGTTGGCCGTGTTAGCGCCAACGTATTTTTGAGGGTCGTCGAAGGCAATTAGCCCGCCGCTATTTTGCTTTCGTACGATTTATGATCGGGATGAACTGTGCGAGGTCTGGACGAGTGAATGGTTGTAAACGGACAGCTAGGGCGACAGACGATTGCCAGTGACTTGAAGTCACATGGCAATCGGATGTTGCAGACTTATTTGTTTGAATGAGGAAAATTGGGAAAGGCAAGCAGCCCGACGTTGCGTTGCCGGAATGAATAGGAACATTGTTCCTCAAGGATCTGGCCACGGAGTGGGGAAGGCGAGGATGCCTTCTGGTAAGAGGACTAAGTTTGACCTCTTGGCACTTACCCCAGAACCCTTGACGAGAGCAAATCAAATTTTTCTCTAACATATATATTCCAAAAATCTCAATATTTCCGAATCACAATATTCCAGAATGTCAGTATTTCCTAATTTGAGTATGTCAAATCTTCATATCTTCAAAATTCGATATTTCCCAAATCTCTATATTGTTCACACATTTATAATCAAACCTTTATATACCTCAATTTCTGTATTTTTAAATATCCCCATATTTCTATATTATGATACGTCTATACAGTTAACCCTCTAATAACACAGAGTTTAGGTATACAGACACACCACATGATCGAAAATCTGTGTATTAGTTTTGATTGCCCCAAAAGATAAATACATCTTTTACAATAAAATAAATTGCAGTAAAACTTGGATTTTAGGCGGTATATCACCTCGTTGGTTTCATACACCAAAAAATTTAATTTCTGCTTCAAATTTTATACGTATAAAATACCTACTGCGGCTGTGGAACGTTTTAAAATTCCAATAATTGGTGAAGTTCCAGCCCTGAAAATGACTACATATCACATCGGCTGGAAAAGCTTGTATCGTTGAAAAGCAGTTTCCAGTCGTTTGACTAGTTTTTTATCGATAAAAAGATTTTGCAAATTTTTAGAGTAAAGTACTGTTAGAAAACTAAACTTACTACATATGTATTTTTTAAATATACATAACTGGAATGCATTACAATTATATATGAAAAATAGTATTAGACCTCCACCCGATAATATACACAATTAAGCATGCATGGAATTGCTACTGAAAATTATGTATTGTTTGAAAGTGTGTTGCATTCGTCAAGTTTTTCTAATCATATCACACAAACTTCACGACAAAATGAATATCTGTCTGCTACTGTTTCTGTCATAAACAGCAAGTTCCAAACACATTCCGTCGCAAAACAGTATGTTAATATTATACATTTCGCAGGTGATATATAACATCTTTCGGACCATGTGTTGTTAGTGACAGTTTAAACTTTAATTTTAAACTGTAATTTAAACTGTAAACTTTAATTTGTGTTTTATTTGCTCTAAGTAATTGTGACAGTGTAATATATGATCAATCTTTTTTCCTATATTATATTTCTTTTTGTATAAAGTGTCTTTATCCATAAATAAATAAATATTTCTCTATGCGTTATCTTTTTCGGAAATATCACATCTTAAATATAACTCTTTAGAGACTTAATCCAATGTATACAATTCTACATTTTCTAGATTGAAATATGACCTAATCCATTCGCATAGAATTCTGCATTTTCTAGATTCAGTTATGATCTAATCCTTTTCATAGAATTCTGCGTTCTAAAAATTCAAACTGTTCCAAGTATTTGTAAAATCAGCGTTTGAAATGTTCAGGCATAATTGCCCACGTAGATATAATTCAAACCAAAAAGTATAGTAATCAAACTTCTCTGCAACCACAGTCACGCCCACATCCTTCTGTGCAAACACAAAAAAATGCATAATTGCAAAAATAACCGACGCCAATAGTAATCAAATTTTAATAGGTTCCAAGATATTATTATTCATCATTCATTCGCACTGCTAAGCGAGTATGTTCCTGAGTAGTTCGCGAACTATTTCTGTATACCCTATTGTTCACACAACTCCAAATTAAGTAATCCAAGGATTGCAGATATAATCTCAGGGACTAATTATCATCACTGTTCTGTAAGATAATTCTGCTACTAAACTTCGATTGTAACAATGTCATTGTTCAGACGATATGTGGTACGGTCCTGTTGAAACAATAAACTTTCTAAGTCAATACGGTTTAATTATGAATGCACAAGCTCAAGCAGTGGCTAACTGTTGCAATTATCGGGGTATTGACATTTTGGATTGTCTAGCACGGTTTCATGAACTACGGCAATGTACATGGTGTCCCATGTCAACTGGAACAGGTTGTATTTCTTAAACGACTGGAAATAGAAGGAGATGTTATAAGTAAAATTTAAATGGTATCAGGCTGTGCATATGTAACTAATTTTGTGTACTTTTGTGCATCGGTGCATCAGAAAGATACAACTGCACTTATTTTTTAAATGGAGTCCTATGTTTTTGACTGCACCAATCGATACAGTTTCTTGTGCTCTAAATAAAAGTATTAACATATTTATGTCCTAGATTTATTCGTTAGGAAGTTATCGCAGCTAAAGTTCTCCGAATTATTTCGGTCACTCGGCAAGTTTTCTGGAGTACTTACCTTAAAATTAAATTTTCTATCAGTAACTATTTGCTACCGAATGCAACCGAAATGGTACAGCGGCTGCAAGGCTGTATCGAAAAACATATCCCAATTGGCAACAGCCCCTGAGTTCGTATTTTTACGAACTGGAGTCCACTTTATGCAAGTATGGCTCCTTACACAAACCAAAACGAAACGTGCCGAAACCAATCGTTGAAAATGAACGCAATGTAGTAACAGTGCTGGCGAACGTCGAATTTAATCCACATGCATCCGTGAGAAATCTGGCTAGAGAATGCGGAATTTCCAAATCCTCGGTTTAACGCATTCTGAGAACACATAACTTTTATCCCTATCGGTTTTCCATTGGGCAAACATTGCGCCTTGAGGACCTCTCTGAAGCTGATAGGGCCAAACCGGTAGAATCACATCGGATATAGTGGAATATTTAGTACTTATTTTGTACTAATTTGTACCACAAAAAGTAATTTTGTACTTGGTGCCGTTTTCAAAAAAATCGTGGCGCTGCCAGCTTCATATTGAGCCAGCAGTCAAACGTCAACATTGATAAAAATTGAAAGAAACAAGACGGATATATATATATATAGTGCCGAATTTGTAATAATTTGTATAACTTAAATTAATTCTGATTTTTTTTTTAATTCGAGGAAAAATATTAGACATTCTACAAATACACGTGACCCTAATACCTCGTTCACAATTCTACGCACATGTATGTATATCTCCCTCATTGTGCAATTTATTAAAAATAACATCGTTAACATTTTTCCGATTGCACATGATAAATACATATAAGCTGTTTATTGCTATTTTATATTATGGATCTTCCGCGATAACACTCCGCGCATGTCATGTGGTTTTGAAACAATATTAGTACCGTTTTTTACAATATCTCTGTATTTTAATATTATTTCCTTTATTCTTTACGAATTAACGGATTAACTCTGATTAAATACTGAAGACTAAAGAACGAACTACGGCGACCTATGTCGATAAATAACAGTTGTGCAACGCGATCGTTCTGATGAACGTCGGTTATAGATTAGCGCGAATATTCTTTTGTATAATCTAATCAATATACCATATATTTTACAGCAAATTTTATATTCTACAACAAAAAGTTGTTTTCCTTTTTAATTTACCACAATAAATTTTTGTTTGTTTGTTTTTTCAACCTTCACAAAAGAGGAATTAAATTTTGAACGCAACATTTGGTAAAATGCTTTTCATATCAAACTGATATTTGTACATATTCTAGTATACATTTAGTTGCAGTTTTTAAATTATCGGAAAAATAAATTTTATACAGTTATCATATAGTTTTTAAAGTATAATTTATAACAGACATGTATCTTCTTTGAGGGAAAATGTTTTCTGCTACATATACAGTGCCTCACGAAAGTATTCGAACGCTTACATATGCAAACTTGAGTGGCCGAAATAATGCACATTAATTTGCTTAGACAAGTAAACGTCGTTAGAAAACAGGAAGTCTTAAGATTAAGTCAATAAAATTTGAAAATGATTCAACAACGTAGGTAGGAGTTATAATACATTTGTTAGAAACACGCATTGTAAGTGACTCACAAAAGTATTTGAACGCTACATATATTATTAAATTATTTAATATTGATATTTTGTTGGACCACCTTTAGCAGCAATAATGTGTCTGAACTGGCCCATAAATTTTCAATGGGATATACACCCCCGCTCAAAAGTATGTGGACACTTCCTGAATTCTTATAAGTGCCTCAAAAAAAAGTTATGATATCTCTGATTATTTTGATTATCCTGTATGTATTCCAGTTTGTACAGTGTTAGAGAACATATTTTAATAATAATTTATTAAATATCTTACCGATAATGATAAAAAATAATTATATTTTCTTTTTGTTCACATATCCATCGCGTGCTTTTACAACCGCGATTACTAATCGTGGCTATTAACTTTTTCAGCATTTCACTATTAACAGCTTTCTACACCGATTCTAGGATTTCCCGCAAATGTTATTCCAATTTTGGAAATTTTTCGAAATTGTCTATCAAGGTGGTCCCATAGACATTTATTTATTTAAGAAAATTGAATAACTAAATTGTTAATTTAGTACTATTATAATACATCACATTCATATTCATAATGGAATGTAGCAACAAATATTGTTTAACAATAAAAATATACAATATGTAACACAAATTTCAAGAAAATATAAGTGTCCACATACTTTTCAGCGGCAGTGTATGTCTGGACTTTGCGGTGGAATAATTAACATGTGTGCTGTTTTATATACGATCAATTCTTTCACAATTCTAGCAGTGTTAGGATCATTATTTTAATGCCAGCGGCATGGGTGCGGGTACCCACTGTCAATATTGTAAGCGGTTACACCGTGCCGTGGGCCGTCCCATGGACCGTGGCGGGTGCAGACGCGTGGAGGAAGAAGGCACACATTGTTTTGTCGCCGATGAGGCGTTTTTGTTTTTAATGATGTTTTCGTTCGACAGTCAGTCCCGTAAAAGCCTCAGACCAATAAAGATCATTTTCCTTTTTAATTCAGTTTATTTTGTTTATTCAATATCCCAGGCCTTCCTACAATATTTAAGTGCTAAAACTGGACCTCTCTTCGCGAAGTTAAGTAGGCTAACGAGGTGTCAATGGGGACTCCGCTTCGACGCTCTGTCTGTGATTTACAGGGGAGTCTTCATTCCGGTGGTGACGTATGCCGCCGCCGGGTGGGCCGACCTGTGCACGAAGGAATTGAAGACGCTCCTTACAGCGCCGGATCCTAATCTTGGTGACATCGGCTTACCGTTTGTCATCGTGGGACGGTCTGTGCGTGATGGGCATTCTTCCACCTTCGTAGAGGTCAGGGTGCGACGATAGGGCAGACGACGATTCCAGCCGGGCTGGACGACGCGAAAGAACGTGTAATCGAAATAGTGTGTAATGTGTGGCAATCCCGATGCGATTCATCCCCTAGGGGCCGCACTACGTACAGCTTCTTCCCGCAAATCCGCGACAGATTAGCAGCTAGTTGGATAAAACCCGAGTACTACAGCACGCAGGTACTCACAGGTCATGGTAACTTCCGGTACCGACTCTTCAGGTACCATCATCTGTATATCCTCCTACGAATTTGGATTCCTTAATTGATTTAGGCAGTTCTCATAAAAATGATATAATCTTTATCTTCCGGAGATCCCATGGTGGATTTCTTAAACAGTTTATTACAGAGAAAAAGAATTGTACCATGAGCCTAGTGTTGAAGTATGCACTAGTGGCTTGGGCGAATTAGGGACTAATTCCCTTACTTAGAAGGGATCCAACATGGAATTTCATTAGAAAGGGAAAACGAATAGTCTCAAACACTTCTTAATGGCCATACATCAAAAATCTTTATTAACAGAAAGAGAAGCTCACACTGCACAAGCTATAGAAACAGCAAAAGGCTGTTGAAACAATCCAACTACAGATGTTAAAGTTAGAAGCCATGGGAGCAGCAAGGACCTAATCCACTCGTGTTTCAGTACCTATGTATATCTCGATTCACCTCAGAGGCAAGACATTCGGATTATTCATCAGAATGCCCAGTCTTAGAATTAAAAGGCACCGGTTTTATATTAGTGATGCAGGGCGTGTGAAAATCTTGAATAACATTGTTTCATCCATTGAATTTGTATCCAAAGCGTTAATGCCATTGAAGGTGCTATTGGGCAAAAGAGAAGCCGCCGCAGCCTTGCTTTTAAATCGAGACTTGGGGAAATTAGAAGAACTTCTAAGAAGATCCGGTCCCGTGCGTTCCCTCATACCTAAAAGGCCTCGATTGGAGGCCGGCGACAACGACATGGCTATGAACCCCGCCACAATTTGGATTGACATTCCCCCTTCCAAACCCGACACTGCAACATTTGCGCCAGGATCTATCTAAATCTAACATAACTAAAAATGTGTAATTGGCCAAGAGTGGTTACTAAGATACTTTTCGAATTATGAACAGGGTTATTCAGTCGTATCCGAAGTTGGCTCGTATTGCTTTGAGACCAGTGGTATAAAACATCCGATCATAATAGCGGAGCGTACGATTCGCCTACCTGAAATGGAGATACACCGCATCCTTATCCAGTTTATTGTGACGTCGTTTTTCGAGGCTCCAGCCTTCTGAAAGACTTATTTTTAACGGGAACCTTCGAGGAATATTATCATATTTTTTTTAAATTTAAACCTTTTACCCATTTAAAAAAAAACGCGAAAAAAGAATTTTTTAAATTTTTCGATATTATAAAACAAATTAACGAAGTTGAAAAAATATTTTATAATATTTTCAATAACCCAATCCTTTATGAATAAAACATAAACAAGATATAAGTAAATCGCACAAGTAATTTCTGAGAAAAAAATTCGCAAGTTTTTGCCAAAATAAGCAAACTTTGAACGCTTGTTATTTCTTAACAAATTCGAAACCGGGAGAATGATGACTTAAGCTGCCCTTAATTTCACATGGACTATAACATATTTCAATTAAAACAAAATCGCAAATGCTGATATCAAAAAATAATCGATTTTGCGATCATGGAGACCATGATCCGGATGACTTGAAAATTTAGAAATGTAGAAATTTAGAAATTTAGGAATTGGGGGTTTTAAGATTTAGAAATTTGAGAATTTTGAAGTTTGGAAGTCTAGAAATGTCGAAATTTAGAAGTCTAGAAATTGAAGGATCGGAAGATTTAGAAATTTGAGGATTTGGGAAATTTGGAAATATAGAGATTTATAAACTTGAATATTTAGAAATTTAGAAACAAAAATTTATAAATATAAAAATTGAGAAACTTAGAAATCTAGAAATTTGGAAATTTGGAAATTTAGAAATTTGTAAACTTGATAAGTTTAGAAATTTAGGAATTTGAAACTGACAGTTTGAAAATGTAAAAATTTGAATTTCAAAGTTTTTAAGTTTACATATCTGTCTTTATCAAAAAAAAACCTACAGTGCATCTAAGAACACAAACTTCGTTTCCTTAAATTTCATTACGTAATCACGAACTACACATTCATGTTGGCAATTATGTGGACTATAAACATCGCGAGCTTTCCTAATCTCATTTCTTATCGAACCTAAATTTTCATGTCCTGTTTCTATTATCTTAATGCGTTCTTACTGTATGGTTCGAATTGTAATAGTCTGTACATCACTGTTCTCAAGCACAGCTAGCAAAGACGATTAATATTTGGAGGATATAACAAAAACATTGTGAAAATAATATTAGAAAATTTCTATATACAAAGTGATTTCGAAATGGTGGTATGACTAAAAAGAAGGTGAATCTACAGGGAAAAAATAAGTAAAAAACATACAATAAAATTTTTTCTTATACAGCTTCATTTTCGAGAAAATTGAGTTCAAACATTTTCCAAATATTTATAAAAAAGTTTGTTTACAACGTAGAAAGAGACAAAATCAATTTGTTTGTTAATATTACAATCAGCAAATATTATAAATCAGTAAATATAATTATTAATATCCCTAAAATGTATTTATCTTCATTATAATACATATCGTTACTTATATGTATTTTTATCATCAACTAAGTTCATCACATTGTATGTTAGTATTTACATACATCAATAATGTTATGAAAGATTATGGATAACTAATATTATTGGCATTAATGACTAGATTCACTTATTTAATAACATACATTAATTTTAAAAATTAATGGAAAAATTATTACATTTGTTGCAAATTCAGTTATTTCAGGAGTGCTCCATATGAACAAAATTCATTCTAATATTTGTGGCTTATTTATTCACGTGGATTCACCTCTTTCCGATTGCACCACCATTTCAGAAACGCCACGTATAAGAAGTAACTTGGTGAAGGATAAAAGTTCTTTGAACAATTTTGATGTAGCAAATATTTTATTTAACCAATGAACTCTAATGTTTGTAGTATTCGACATTTACAGTAAAAAAAAAAAACGATCGACGTTGTAACTTGTGTTTAAACATTTAGCTACATTGCATATTAATATCTACTTTCACAATAATTAACAGTATAATAATTATTTACCTTGATTTTTAAAGAGACCAATAACCATTAATCGACAAATAAATGTATATACTAATTGCTTTTCAATGAATTTTCTTTAAATGAAACATTAAAGACTTCGTCGAAACATTTATGACTTGATGTATCGACATTTATTGACAGTTCAATAATTGGTTTTCAAACCTAGCAAAAAACAGTACAAAATAATGTGCGTACTTCAAATGCAGTATTAAATTAGTACACAGTAATGTTATAGTACAATTCTTGAAAAGACAATACTATGCTAAAAAAATAAAACTGGATATGTATTCACTTTAAACACGGTACAAAATTTTATCGAATTGCCGGGTTAAAAAAATACTAATACAAAATGAACTTTTAAATGTACTTTTAATATACGCATACGAGTGTGTTTACGTAAGCGTATTGTACAAGTCTTTCTATTTGAATTTTTTATATCCCCACTATTTGTTCGATCGACCGCTTACCACATAACAACATTTCAACATCACGGAAGTTCTGAGTGAACTCAAAAAGAACCTATACCTTCGTTCGAATATCACGTATCTAAAAAAAAAATGAAATTTTGTAGACCAAAGTACAATTGATAACTTCAGGCTGATTCATATTTTATATTACGTGACAACAGTTGTTTTTAATTGCAAATGAGGTTTAAGACTGAAAGTATGACTTCAAGTATAAAGGAGGAAGTAGTATTTAACACGAGACACATCGATAGAAGCGAATATGCAATAAATCTAACTCGCAGAAAAGACAAGCGAATGGCGCATGCGTAAAAAGGATTTATAGTATGCTATGAAAATAAAATTTTTGTTACATTGTGAATAATATTATATTATTCTGTTAAAGTGCTCTTTAAATCATTTTTATTACTAAATTATTACAATATATTATACACGAGTAATGTATCATATAATGAACAAAATAACCTTGCAAAATCAATAACTACATTGAAATAATCGGATCTTTGTGGTCATTCAGAAAATTTCATTTTTTTAGATACATGGTACTAAAATAAAAGTATCAAAATACTTTGAGTCCAGTAGGTTATGAAAAGTGTGACACATTCTGAACTAATACAATTCAACAGTATAACAATGGAACTAATTGCTAGAAAATTCGAAAGATTGCGTTAAAAAACTAAAGTGATCAAACCGTATTGAAATTACACTCAAAAATTCAAATGAAGTCTACAGAATTAAAATCAAAACTTTTGTAAAATAGGAAACACGTTCAACTTTAATAACTTTTGAGTAAGGCATTAAGGGCATAGTATCGAATAGTGTCATGAAAATTTTAATTTCGGATCTCTTCTTAATATAATCATTATTAAATTTGTCTCACAACTTATTGCATTTAAGATACTTAACAAATCCAATATCTCATTGCAATTTTTACATTACCCAAGATACTAACGTTAATAATACTAAAACCCTAATCTACCCTAAGCCAAAGTTAAACCTAAACTAATATAGTTCAATATGCTTAATTCAATCGTCATTTAGCTTTACTCCCATTTTAACATAACATAGCTTAACTCAACTTAACCATCACTTATTCCTAATCCTCAACTGAAACCAAACCAACACATATATTAACTAATCTTATCCTAACCCTAATCTAATTGTAACCTTAAACTAACCTTTGATTAAAGTTTCACGATGTTACCTAAGGTGTGATAGCTTTAAAAAATTATTAATCTAACCCAAACTAACCTGATCAACTTATTTTAATCTTCGTTAAAAGTTTTACAACAGTAGTCATCGTTGTGACCTTAACTAACTTAAACCCTCATTAAAACTACCATAATATTACGTAGGGTAGTATCCTTGATAATATTAAATAAAGCGGACATATTGCACATAAATCTGACGGACACATAAAAGTCGTGACGTAAGCACTCCTCCGCTGACATTGAGTGGAACGTGCTAAAAAAACCGCTGACATTTTCATTAAAAAAGCAATAATTCTATACTTCATGACAAAACTATGATCCCAGAAAGATCGCACGGAAAATAGTCGCTCGTGTGCATCGGATCTTATAGAAATACAAATTATATTATAATGATTAAAAACTGTTAATAGGAACTCGATCGAAAATTTATTACGTACAGTACAGTGCCGAGAGAGCTTTCAGATGATTATAGTAAACCTTCTGTCAACTCTTTTTTTTCAAGCATTTTCAAGATCACCCTGAATTCTCTAATAATAAACCTGTAATTTCTTTCGCCTATCTTCAAGGTGATGTTAAGATGAATTCGGTAAGTATCATACCAAATATTTGTTTTCATGTCGAACATTAAAAATATATATTTTTCCTTAATCTAAATACAGTAAAGTCTCCATGTAAGCGAAAATGATCTACATGATATAAGTGAAAAACATAGACAATACCAATACAACTTTTTTATTTTTTATTTTGTTATTATCAAACTTTTACTAATAGTTTTTTGACATTTTTCTTAGTAAAGTGGAACCAAACACGATATATGTTCTTTGAACTATATTTACTAGTATAATTGACGATTATAAGGGATATAGTTCCGAATGAGTTGAGTGCTGAAATGTTGTGTGCATATACAACTTTTCATGAGAATTCCATACCCGTTTTCAAAATCAACGGGTCCCTTACGGTTCGCGAGATATTCGTATTTTAATGTTTAATATAATTGTTCCTTAAAACGCTAATGCAAAAGTGAAATACATATATCACAACCTGATCTAACTTATCCTAACTTAATCTAACCTAACCTACCCTAACCTAACGCCATTAACACGGTGAGCGCGACGCCGATTATGCTATGCTTTCCGCTTGGCCGGCAGCGAGCGAATACTTGGCGGAGAGCGCGATATTTTTGATGAGGAGAATAAATAGAGGACTACTTTGTTTTACTTTATTATGTTCCTTTCGAACTGGGACAATGATGCCGCTACAAGTAGAACTGTATACACACTTCAAAAGACAGGAGGAAAAGTGCATAAAAGGCGCTCAACGTGTTAATATTGGAATGAACTTGAAATGTGAATATCTCGCGAACTGTAAGAGACCCGTTGATTTTGAAAACAGATATGGAATTTACAACAAAAGTGCGTTAGTAACTTTCTTTATTTTCAATCCTTTTTTTACACAACTTTTTTCATGATATTCGTGACATTTTCTTGATAAAAATGAGACTAAACACGACGCAGTTCGGAATATATTTACATACATATAAATTCCAAATACCAAATAAATATGTTTCGAATTATGTACGTCGTGTTTGATTACGTATTAGTCAGGAAAATATCACAAATATGTTGCTAAAAGTTTAATAAGAAAAAAATAAAAAGTAAGAAAGTTTTATTCTGGCATTAGAATTGTCCCACCGACATGTCACTGTTTGTTTACATTTAGTCATTCGAAGTTTCTTTCGCACTCTCTTCTTTTCTACGTTCGATAAAATGTCAAACAATGAAGAAGCTACACCGATATAAGCGAAAGTTATAATGTTATTAAAGCGACCCGAGAGATTCGCTTATATCGAGAAAAGTTTCTTGCAGTAAAGCTGTAATGTTTAAAATAGATTCCATCATGAAGGATCGACTGGTTGGTAAGTCACAATCGATTTATCGAACAGGGTCCAAAGGAGCGACATCGCGTGTCGTCAAGAAGAAACGAATACAAAAGAAATAGAGTCATTCGGAAACAAGCGTGACATACAAACCTGGAACATTTTTACTTTTTAATAATTCTTTAATCTTTTTGCAATACATATTATTCAAAATATAAGCAACGATACACTTGTATAAACGATAAATGAGCCTTTTCTTTTAAGTGATATAATTTCACATTTGGAAAAATGAATTAATGGTAATTTTAGTAAGCTATAGGTATCATTTTTTTATATTGATAATCATACATTCAACAGAATACGATTTCTCGATAAAGTAATCAAAAGAAATTTAGATATAAAGTGTTATTGCAAAACTTTTTTCTTTGAAAGTGGAATAAGTCTACTCGTAATAACGGTAATAGAAACAATTGTGGAGAAATAGCTTCATTTTATATGAAACGAAACGAGGAGATTTTGTTTCAACCAGACCTCTAGAATAGACAATTCAAACCAAAAAAATTATAGACAAAAAAATTAAAAACTGGCTGAAAATATGCTGGGTGAGATTTAAAAGAGATGGAACACACAAAATGCTCCATTTAAAGTTATTTTTTTATTTGGAAAATAAGAAAGACCTAAATATCTCAGGAAAAATTACTATGTTGTGACTGTATTAAAATCCAAGACTAATAACAAACGAGAAATACATAATTTAATTCTTACACTTGTTCATTTTTATTATTATTTTTTAATATAAGTGAAATTAATTCTTATTAAACTTGATTATTCGTGTGCATACATGTTTTGATTTTATTTTTATTTTTTTTAAATAAAGTCAATGTTTATAAAATATGGACTTAAATTTTTTGTTTTTCAATTGTTTATTTTCTTTAACAACATTAATCATTATTGTTGTATAATAAATGTTATTGTACAATAAAATTTAAGAGGGTTGTAGTGCTAAAAACCACCTGAATTGACTAACGGTTGCCAATACAGTATTGATTCGTAATAAGCAACTCGCTTGGGTCTGGCTAGTTGCTTGTTACGAATTAGGTATGCTGTTCGGCTTGCTTTTGTATTTTTAATCGCTATGTGTTCAAGTGAGAAAACATTATAATTCTGTCCTCTTTTCACTAAACTGTTCGGTCAACCGTGAAAATTTATGACTTCTCCGGTTTCACGGACGCGTCACTCAGCGGCCGACTTCAAACAAAGAAGAAGGGATAGAAATTTGCTAGTTACGAATCACAAAACTGTTGCTTGTTACGACTCAGTACTGTATTTTGAAATTGATTCAAACGCAAACCTTAAATATCTTGATATGTATATGAAAAAATGGACTTATACCACTTTAAAAAATAACGGCTAAAATAAATGACTGTGTAATTCTACCAATAACACCTGCACCAATAGGTGAGCATGCGTTCACTATTCTTCATCATATATCTTCACTATTTGGAGTACCCGTTATGGTTTATTTATATTTTTTTTATTTTATGAAATATAAAATAAATTAAATATTGTTTTTTCCACTTGAAGAATTTTAAATTATATAGAATGAACTTGGGCCATTTCAAATTTCATTGAAACGCAAACTCTTAAATATCTCAATTTAAACATAAATGGAGTTAGGACATTTTCAAAATAAACGGCTCAAATATTATTTTAAATCCTATTCAAATATTATTTTGAATTCTCGTGGAAAGAGAAACAGAGTATCTTCTTGTAAACTGATTTTTCTCTGCTTCAAAAATAATTTAAACGGTCTGAATCAGTCAAATTGAATTATTTTTTTTTTCCATAAAAAGGATGATACATTCCCATATTATTCGTCAATATGCTTGTTCTTTTGCAAATTCCAATCGTACTTTTCCGTGATGGTTTGTTTACGGAAGGAGCTATTTTAACGTTTTACAATTTGATGTGTATTTTTAGATATTCGCAATTCTTTTGTGCTCTGCAATACTGACTACTATACCAGCTTCTGGTGCTACTTTGTCTCGCAATTAACATTGTAATTGGATGCAGGCTTTAAAATGGCACGTCTATCTTGTGGAGATGTCACCGTTAAACAACAACCAGGATGTTTTTTCGCGTAATTTTCAGTTTCTCAAAAATTATACCTATACATCGACTTTTTGATATTTCCGAAATCTGTTTTACAGAATGGTTTCCTCTTTTAATTATTAATTACGCGAATCACTGTTACATTTAGCATTTTGCCTCGAGGAATTTTACGCAATAGAACAAATAATTACTTTGAAACAATTAACATTCAAAATTCTAAACAAAACACTTTGCTTGCACTAAACACTGACTGCATCAAGTAAACTGTTTTATAGTTACAAGAGTTTGATCCATTTCTTACTTTAATTTGTTAAACTGTAACTTTAGATAACACATGGAACTATAACAATACTACCATTCGAGGTAGTACTGATTTATATCAGAAATGAAAAAAGAAGAAAAATATATAGTAGAGTACAAGTTTTTATCATATTATTGCATGTCATAGTTCTATCACGCACTGGACGAAAACGTACAACTGCATGCAGATAACTGTAATTCACATTAAAATAAGCACTTAAGATGAGATGTTATTCCATCAGACTGTCACTTGTTCGTTCACGTCGGTATCGTTTACAAGCAAAAAACGTACATGCGTTGATAGTAATAAAAAAGCCGCTTTAAAATTAATGATTTATAAAAATGCTCACTTATTTTTAACACGGATAAATAAAAAAACATGATTACTATATTTCACAATTTTAAATTTGACTTCTATTACATGTATCGTTAAAACGATTAAAAATGAATACTCCTGAAACTGTAGTATCACATATAAATCTTTAATGAATATTTATGTATGAACATACAATCGGAGATTAAACATAACCAGAAGAAGACGGAACAAAATATTTCAAGTTCACGATTTTACCCACGAATTTTCTGTAGTAGGAGTTGTTTTCAAACTTCCAGACTGTGACGATGAATTAGAAAAATTATATAATTCTTATTTTCGTGGCACGGTAAGCAGAAACTTTTATAGCGCTGTCCTTGACACTTGCTGGATATTCATATAATTTTCATTACAGGTCAGCAGATATTTCAACCGTATTTCAACTAATTATACTGTAATAATACTTATAAATATTGTCCTCCCGCTTTTTGTCATGTTAGCTTTTTATTTATAACAAATAAATTTTAACTATCTCTTTATGTTGCATACAACTTACATTTGTACTACTTCGCGATTTTATCGTAAATCATTTAATCTATTATTCTGGTAGCATAAACATTTATATTTTTGCAAATTCTAACATTAGATTATATTGTTAATTAATGCTTCTCACGAGTTATACTAAAAATATTTATATTTTTTATTAACAAAATTTTGTTAATGAACAACGATACGATATTGCAAAGCAAGTTTTTAAGAAGTCAGTAAAAATCTGTGATTATGAAAAACAAGAAATGTTTACGTTAATTTTGTTAATTACGAAATTTACTACTCATTCATATTTCATAAAATACAAGAATTTCATCGACACATTATTTTACGTTGCTTAATTGCAACAGAATGCAACGAAAGATAAACACTGCAAATTACAGTTGCATTACATGTACAGGATGTTATGCCTAACATAATTTACAAATTGTTAACAAAAATTTATCAGTACCATGTGTACAATAATAACGATAATAATCAATTTTTGCAGTGGTTTATTTTCATAATAAAACCAAGGTCATTTTGGACTTTATAAATAGAATTATATCTTTTTACGTAAGCCGATCCTCGTAAACATCCTACATAAAAAAGTATTACGGTATAAGGATAAAGAAACTAACAATTCATACAAATATTTAAATTAAAAAATGAAATATCGCATAAAAAATTCGATAAATCTAAAAAATTACTGACTCTTATTGCACTTTTAAACACTTTGTTATGTAAAATATTTTATATGACCTAGGTAAAAAATGAAGTACCTATGTTACAAAAAAAATAATGACTTCGTAATATACTTTATAATATGTTTCATGGAAGCGGTTTTAAAATACAATATTAAAAAGATAAATAATGTATGAGGTTTTTCAAATTTTCATATAAAATATCTTATCTGTGAGTTGAAAGTATTCCATGAATCGTTAAACGTTTTAAAATTGCACGCGAAACTCGTTAACATTGTACCATTGTACTGTGAAAGGAATTAGAAGGTTCTATTAAAAAATCGCGAAGTGATTTTGTTTTCACAATGAGTAAAACATACTTTAACAAGAAATTGTTATTATCATTGTTTAATATATATTTGGTTTCAATAAATAGTCAATAACTTTTTTGCTGTTATGATGCCACAAACTGGTAGAAAAATAGCGAGTCACGTTACGTATAACATAATAAATACGATGCAACAGGTATTTATTTAATATACAATATAAAATATCGATGAACCTTTGAACACGGTTCTCGCAAATACACTAACGTGGTTATACAAAACAATCGCATTATTATTATCTTTCATCGAAACAAGAAAACGATATTGAATAAAATTGATATTTATGGAAATTTTTTTTCTTAGAGAATTGCATGAGAAGTATGTAACACGAGAAAAAATTGATCTGAATTAAAATTTCGAAAGATTCATCGCTGTGAACTGCATTTATTGATAAATAAAGTATTAATTATTCTTTTTAATTTGCTCTACATATTTAGTCCATTTTTATTTGTTTATATTCTTGCTTTTTGATACAAAGCCACTACGCAATCGTGTAACTTCAAGAGTGCATTTAAACTGCATCTTTTTAAGTTTTAATTACAGGATAAGATGAAAGAGTCTGATTAGAAAATAAATGGACGTCGAGTTTAAAATCCTTGCAAATGCATCCTCGTTATCAGACGTAAGAACTTTTGAATATACTCGTAACTGAAACGTTTGTAACTTTCACAAAAATTGTGCTGCTGAAGAATAATGATTTTTCCGCCCTTAAACGCGGACGTTGTACTGCAGAAAACTCGTGAGCGAGAAAGAGCAGTGAACGAATCTATGCTCTTGTTTCGTTGAATATTTCGGAGCGAATTATTACAGTTATCTAAATGTTACATTTAAATAATTGTTTTACATAATTCAATTCTGAGTACAAAAAACTACTTTTATGTACTATTATAAGTAGACTCAATTTTTAGAATCAATCACAATTTACTATAAATCATTTTGAATAAATATATGTTTCAATAGTTACATAGAATTTTAATCTGTAAGCTTTGTTATTGATATCTATTTCATTTGAAAGTACGATAAGATAAAACACTGTATTAGTACTATTTCTCATATAATTACAAAAACAAATACGAGATAAACTTGAAAATTTGTTAATATTAAATTAGAAATTAAATCTGAAATTTATATTTCCAGAACTTTTATTTCCAAGTGTTTAATGATGTTTCGAGAATAATAGAAAAAGATATGATAACATTTTATAATATTGTTTTGAAATTAAATTTAAAGTTCGTCAGATAAATGATAACGTTAGGCCTTTTATCACTATATTATTATGAATCTGAACAACATGAAAGATATAGTACATAAAAATGGGATTAAACTTTTCAAACAAAAACTATACAATAATAATAATAGTAATAATTCTTTAATATAAATTAAAAATCTTGATAATATGTTATCTACTGTATCAAGTACTTAATGTTTAATTTGTTACTCTATGAAATGAAATTTTATAGATAAAAATAAATAAGTAAAAAGAAAATTTTTGAAACGTAAAAATTAAAGCTGAAAGACACGTGTATAATTTCATAATATTTATGTATGTAAAGAAATAATGGTGTACATAAGAAATTTTATATAAAGAAATACATTATGCATGCTTACTTTAATGTACTCTAGAGAGAATATGTTGGCACCTGGCCTGCATATGCAAGGTATGTAATAGAAAGTGTTTCAAATTCTAATGTATACTTATCTGATGCAGTTATATTTTGAAAGAAACATACATGTATGTGATTTGTAACACGATTTTACCTAAGATTTATAAGCATAGATTTGATATAACCTTAAATATAATTACAATAAATATTTAATCAAATAAGATACTTGAAACTGAAATGCCATTAGAAAACGTTACATTCTATAGGAATAGCGAATAACGGGGAATATCCCATGCTAAAGTTTTGGACTGCTTTTAGATAAGTAAAATATGTCGGTTAATATGTATAGCTTCGACTATATTATTGAACTTGTGCATTTCTTAACATGTAATTGCGTTAACAAAGAAGTATTGCAAAAAACTTCCTCCTCGCTTTAGTTCGTAACATCCGGCATCGATTATTGAACGCCAATGTCTACATCTACGTAATTCATCTTATTACAATAGAATAAAAAACGATCGATAATGCAACTTCCCAAAATTGCTGTGTAACCGTGTTAACAATAAAAAAATCTTGAACTTACCATTAATCAACGACTCAAGGTTCTCGTGACTAGGACTCATGAAACTTTTCGGCACTGGCACGCCAGCAATCAAACATTTGATAGCTAATCGCCACCTGCTAGCCTCCCGCAGATTATCCTCATACTTATCAAAGCTGCGAAACCGTAGAGTGATTGTCGTCCTTTCGCGTCTCTTAACTCCTTTCATGCGTGCTTTCTTCAACGTGTACGCATAAATATACAAATAGGCCGAGGTGTCGAACTCATCGTAACACTGAAAAGCTTCTACGGACTCAACCAGCTTGAATTGCGACCTCGAAGTACCTGGACCACAAACACAGCTTCCCGCGCTTTTACGTTTCGAACGCATACATCTACACCCTATTATGTCGTTCAAAATGATCGTTTCAACCTTAGTTGCACCATTATTGTCTTTTTCTAAGCTGAGACCCTTTTCCGTCAATCTCACCTTGTAATAAGTGTTTTTCTTGGATGTAACGTAAAAGGTTTCTTCGAGGAGTGTAATAGAATGCACTTGACCACCGTCCTCCATGACACGCTGATGATTGCTTTTCATTCGATAAGAAACACGAGTTACATTGACATTGGTAGCATAGACAGATCATTATCATAGCAATGAAGGCACTGAGTATACAAACATCTCTATCTTGCCTTACATGTAAATTTTCTTGTCTTGTCGCTTATGCAGGTAGTTATTACTGTGAAAGATTCCATTTACAAAAGACAACCGGGTCGTGATCACTTAAAAGCTTAATCTACGCTTATGGTTTACTTTATTTCTTCGACAAATCTTCTTTTATTTAATTCTCTCGTATATTGCATACTAATTTATCGAAGCACGTGTATTTCTTGAGTAACGTTCTTGTAACATTATATCTTCTTAAAGGATACGTTTCACGGAAAGTCGATCTCTAAATTGCACTCGTATAACACCGTTGATATACCTTTTGAATCGTATAAGCGTGATTAAAAAGCTATGTAATTCTAAATTATGAATAAATGAAACTGTACTAATATCTTGGTTACTTCGGTACCTGCGCGAAATCGAGCATCAAACTGTTCGAACACACCGAAGTCACGGTATATACTGTTTATCAGAAACTTGAAGCCTGATGGACGAATTGCTGGAACACCAACAGCGCTATCTTGTACTCAAAAAATGTACTACACTCTAAATAAACATTGAACGTGTGCCATGGAACATTTCAAATAGTAAATTAACTAATTTCCTTACTTTAACAAAAATTGAAGATTAATAAGGAATTAAAAGTACATATTAATACATTTTGTGAAAATTAATTAAATTTATTTTTATTATATCGTATTCACCTTCCTTATGACATGCTTATTCTTATTTTAACAGTAGGATATTTAATAAGTTGTTCTGATATTATGTATAGTAAAGTTGTAATGTATAAATTGCAAATATAAACGGAAAGAATGCAAATTTGTAGGCATTTTTCTTAGATAAAATCACACTTAAATTGATCTTTTTCCATGTAAAATAATATTTTAATAACTACATTTCATTGGATTAATAACGAAAAATTCACTTAAAAATGATTAGCAAGTACTTTATTTAATGGAGCAAAAATGTAAAATAAGCTTCCAAGAGAAATTTTATATATTCAATATTCAGTATTTATATACAAGTCTAAAGTATTTGCAATTAAAAATAAGTTATATAAAACAATTTATATATTAAAATGTATTATTTTTTCAAACATACTGTGTACAAAGAGCATATTTCCTGATCGTCGAGTTTTTGCTCATTCTGCGCATGTTAACTCTATACATTGTATAATCAAGGATAATGCGCAAACGCTCTTATGACGTTTGTGACTCCGAACGTGCATATCCAGTGATCTTTTATTTAGTACATATACTTTCCTAGGTACAGTCAAGTAATGAATAACAAACCACATTTGGTTTATATTTTATTATTATATTTACTTTCTTCATTCCACTAAATAACAAATGAGCAATTTCCATAATACCTACTTATATTTTCTACCATTTTTTTCCTGATGACGAACGTAACACAGCAAGCAAAAATATCTCCGAACATACCGATCGATCGCTGTTTGCTGCATCGCGAAAATTTAAATTTTCGTGATTTTCAAATTTCTACAATACTACATTTTCAAATTTTTTAATTGTTCAATTCTAAGTTGCTAACTTCCTAAATTTCCAAATTTCTTAATCTCCAAATTCCTAAATTGTTAACTAGCTTAGTTTTTAAATTTCTGAGTTTCCAATTTTCTAAATTTCCAAGTTTCCGTATTAAAAATTTTTTGGATCTTTATTATTTAATCTCTAAATTCTCGAAGTTTCTAAATTTTGCAATTTTTAAGCATCTAACATTTTAAACTTTTTAATTTCCAAATTTGTAAATTTCTGAATTTTTCAATTTCTAAATTTCCAATTATCAAATTCCGAAATTGTTACAATTTTACTTTATCAATTTTTGTTCTCTACAAATCTTTAAAGTACCTAGATTTTACCTACATGATCATGCTCGCTGTATATCATCAGTTTTTACTCATTTTTCCTGTTATTTGTACTTGTGTGTCCACCGTGTATATGACCACGAAGTGAGAAGTTTATAATAGAGAGGGTATCAATTGATGGTGAGATGTTCCTGGAGCTGCGCGAAATGAAGATGATTTTATGCGGAACGAAGTATACCTTAAACAGCGCCCTCTAGGATATCCGTTTATTCGGATATCTATTCACTCCGTATACCAACTCGTCCGCTTCTTTTCCGGTTTGTCAAAATGGTAAGGCGGAGTGTCGGATTCGCTTGATTTATAAAATCAATAGTTATTGAACTCATCTGTTTCAATCATAATGAGTAAAATTTTTGATTAGTTTTCAAGAATATTAAAAAGAGTTAATGAAGAATTATTTTGTTTATAGGGTATCGACATTAACCACAAACATGATCGGAAGGTTCGGCGTACCGAACCTAAATCACAAGATGTCTACTTACGACTTCTCGTCAAAGTAAGTACTTACACGTGCACTTTCAGATTTTACATTGTGTATAACTTGTTTAAGGTGGTACTAATTATACATTTTACATAATGAATAACTCCACGTACTAAATTACGTGATATAATTAACTTATAAAATAAAGTAGTGTAACTTAACCAAAACACATTGCTGATTGCTTTTATAAACACATGAGGTTGGCAATAAACAAATTTATTTTTGCGAACCGCACTCTGTGTCAGTTTTTTTATGAACTGGTCCAATTTGAACGTTCGCTAAAAAAAATTTAGTCAACTTACCTATTCCGTCTTTATGTATTATACAAAAGATGATTATACTTGTTGACACATTGTTATATGAAAAAAGGATATTAATTCTTTATTTAAAATTGTTTGTAATAAAATATTGTGAACTGTAATATTACATGTAATTGTACTTCATAATTATAATTTTTAAAGTTAGTTTTAGAATGATACTTTTATAATTAGTAGGTTATTATAGCTTTATGATACCATATGGTTTTTAATTAAATTTTCATTAATTCAAACTATCTTTAAACTGTTTTTTGATCACATAGGATTATAAATATGTTTTTTGTGTTGTAGCTTTACCGTTTCCTGGCTAGGCGTACAAATGCTAAGTTTAACAAGATTATTCTCAAGAGGCTCTTCATGAGTAAGATACATCGTCCACCAATATCTCTTGCACGTGTTGTCAGGTTTATGAAGAAACCTGGACGAGAAAATGCTATTGCAGTAATTGTAGGCACAGTAACAGATGATGCTAGGATTTTTGAAATACCTAAACTTACAGTAAGTAGTGTTATCAAGTTTAAAATATATTAGTTCCTTCAAATAAGCATAGAGTTCATATTTTTATTCATTTCCACTGATTTATTTGATTTTATTAAGGAAGTTTTATTTATCAAAAAACATTATATTTATTTGATTTATTTTATATCATAGGTTTGTGCCTTACGCATTACCGAAAAAGCAAGAGCTCGTATATTGAAAGCTGGAGGTGAACTAATCACTTTCGACCAGTTAGCATTACGTGCCCCTACAGGAAGACGGACAGTTTTAATGCAAGGACGCCGTAATGCACGTGAAGCAGTGAAACACTTTGGACCAGCACCTGGTGTACCTCACTCTCATACAAAACCATTAGTGCGTTCTAAGGGTCGAAAGTTTGAAAGAGCAAGAGGCCGTAGGCGAAGCTGTGGATATAAGAAATAAATTTTGTTTATTTACCATCATTTATTGTACCATATCCTTAAATTTACTTGCACGATTTAGACATTTCGTCTATTTCCACATTCTTTTATATAGCAAGTTACAGTGAGCTGGAAAATAAATGTTGGTTTCACAACATCTTTATACATGATTAATTCCTTCATTTATAGGTAATAGAATACTTCCTTATTATATTTTTAATTAAACATAAGGTTAAAAGTTCTGATCATAATTGTTTTACGCTAAAATAACATTTGATAAAAATTAAATTCAGATATAATTAAGTATTTGCAATTTATGTTGTTACACTTTTGTTTTCCTCAGGATTTTCGATTAATTCTTCCGGTTTTTCTTCATCGTCAGATTGTGTTTCCTCTAACGTAGATATATCCGGAAAGTATAATTCTGATTCCTCTATACCTTTTTCAGGATTTTCGCTTACGTGATACGGTCCAATACCGGCAAACCTTAAAAATGCTTCACATCCTACTTTCTTCACAACGCATACAAATGTTTCGTACCTATTAAGATTAATATAAATATTGTTTCATTTTGAAATCATTCACATTAATCCAACTAAGATTTACATATGTTTAGTATGAAAGTCAAAACTATAAAAAATGTTTATTAAAAAGACAGCATTTTAGTACCCTGTTCTTTCTTTTATATTTGACTCGAATTCTTGTATATTGGTCGCTATAAGTTTTAATTCTTGTGGTTTGTCAGATTTAAAAATACCAAAATTGACTATCTCATCTTCGAATTCTTCCAAAATTAGCTTCAGCTCGTTCTTCCTTGTGTAATCGTATTTAAATACTACGATAGGTACTTTTGCAGTTTTATCTTCATACTATGAAGTAATAATCTTTTATATAGTAAACGCATAACCCGATACATTTAGTACACTTACAGGATGCATTTTGTTAGTGTATGTGGTGAAAATTTTGCGAAAAACAATTGCTTTATTTCTACAATTTGGTGGTGTCCATACGACTGGAAACGATTGGTTTTCATTTTCACTTGTTACATAGGCAGGTCGATGACGTCCGGCATAACTTCATGAAAGAATTATAAAACTTACTTTTGGAATTATTAAGTTATTAATACGAAACAGTAGTAATTACATGACTCAAAAAATACTTTATGGTAAACAAGGATTTTGTAATTAAAGAAATTAATATTTCATGTGTAATGTTGTAATTAAATAGTTACGTACCATTCGCCATCGAGAATGTCTTCCTCGTTGGGTAATTCTGGTACACCAAATAAGAGACTTAACAAGTATTTATGAACATCAACTTCTGATTTTGTTTCATCTATTTTTAACCGCATAAACATGCATTTACCATTTAGGAGTAATTGTTTTGCATTCGATGATAACACATAGTCAGACTGTAAAAACATATGATGGTAAAAGTAATGTATATAATATGTTAATATTGTTATTATGCAATAACATTTAAATACATCGACATTTATTTCAGTAATAATACTGTGTTAAATGTATTACTTCATTAAATATAGTATTAAGAATATCTTCAGTTAATCGTTTTCGGATTTCTTGTTCAACAGAATAATTTCCTGGCAATATCTCTTCGATTAATTCAGTATATGGCGGACTTGACTTCTTATCTCTTTTATGGCCTTCTTCGTCTTTAAACACCCACGGATAAAGTAGAAGACAAGTTTCTTTGCACAATGCAGTAACTAAATGTAACATTTCAGCTTCATAACGTGCTATGGCTTCAGCTTCTGTTTAATAATTAATATAATAATTAGTATTTCGTACTATTATAATAGTAATACTAAGAAGCTGAATATTATATTTAATGCGAAATTTAATATGAAAATTGTAGTTTTATAGTAATGTTTATTACTTTAATTAAATGTGTGCAGTAAAGCAATGTGCAATTTTTCAAAATACAACGCGTTTTCCTTCAATCTATATTGATCTACACAATCACAACAGTTAAAGTATAATATGCAATAATTAACTATATTCACAAAATTGCGATAAATAAAATTATTCTAATAACTTGCATTTACAAAAAAGTAATTATTTTTTCTGGAAGAGACCTTTTCGTGCTCTTTTTTCGGCCTCCTTAGCTATTTTAGTTTCTTCGACAATTTTTAAACGTTTTATTTCTTCGGGGCTTCTTTCTGATACGCTTAAAGAAAACCTGCATGCGTGCGATAAATATAATAATATTTCGTCTTTCAAAATATTTTAAAGAATTTATAAATACTGATTTAAAAGATAATGATTAAAATTTGAGTTGTGATAATTATGTTTTTTACATAAATTAGTAGCGGCATTCATATAATTTAAATAATTATTATTATCAGTCACTTTTCATTATCTGTTTATAACAAATCATATATTTTACTTACTCGAACTCCTCGCCATTTTGTATTCGTTGTAATTCTGTCGTTAATATTTTTAATAACTGTGGACATTGGGCACCAAACATAAGATTCACCATTCGACCGTTCTACATAAAAATACCTTATTTTAATACACGCTCTATTATAAGTCCAGAAATTATAACAATTTGAAGAAAGTAAAAATATATAATAATAAATGAATGCACATATAAATCACAGTAAAGTAAAAATTGCCGTTTTAAGTATTTCCTAAATTGAAAGAGTTAGAGAAAAAATTGTCAAATAAAACTTGTATGGCAAAATAGAGATTATTTATAGTATATCGTTAAGAGTTTTTTCTGCATAATTTCGTTTTGATCTTATGAACGTCATCTGCATTTTTAAATGTAGCGATATCATTTAGGGAAAAAAAATTGTTAACACTATGCGAAGGCTCCTATGTTATCGTGCCATTTTTATTCAACACGTTTTTTATAACTTTTACAATTATTGATTATTTTTATATTATTATTATTATTATATGAATTTCTTAAAATTCACTTGTATATTTTACTTACGTGTATGAACATCCACGTTGGTTCACTTTTGCCTTGGAAGCGCTCTAAATCCGTGATGTAATCGCATTTTGCCTATTTATTATCATATATTTACCGTATTAACAAATTATTAATTTATTTATTTTAAAAGTATGTTTATCATGTTAAATAAAATTACCGTAGCATAACTTAATGCATCACCTCCAATTTCCATCTTGACTTTCTTTAAGATGCTTATCATTCCCGTGCATGGTCCGCTCCATTCTGAATATACATCGACCACTAAACAAATATTAATACAATGTATGAAATACTGCAAAATCAAATGTTTTATAGTATGTAAGTAAGTTCTTTTTAAAGTTGAAGTTAACAATCACTTTCTTCCATTAAATAGAACAAAGGATTGACTAATAGGCACGAAGAGATCTCTTCAGGAAATACTACTAGATGAAATAAAGAAATGCTTTATATTAATTTTTTTTAATAGAATGATGTTTTAATCCTTTCTTATTCAGAAAGTTCTTATTGAACTAAGTAACATTTACTCCAATTTTTGTATACTATTATAGTTCAAAGTGGCGATAAAATGTCAAATTCAATTGTAAGTACTTGTATATTTAGAGAAAATACTTCTGACTTATTTCGATTCTGTTAATAATCATGCTTTCATAATCTTTTTCTTTTTTATAATGGAAAAATGATTTATTATCACGTTACCAGTTAATAATTCCATTTATGTTATTAAATATTCGCGTAAAATTAAATAAGTCTTAGAGATTGAAGGATTTCTTAAATAATTTAAAATGTGCTTATGTACATTGTTCTAAACTTGGTCAAAGTTTTCTTTGAGAAATGTATTCTCCTATCGAGAAAAATAAAAGGTGTTTTTTTTGCCCTTCTGGCAATTGTTTAAAACAAATTTACAGCTCGTTAAATAATCAGTAATTTTGTTTTATTTAATTGAAGAAAGCGAAACCGATATTTATTGTGGTTTTTGAGAAAAGAGTTCATAATACTTTATTTGTCCCAATCCTTTATATATGTATATTTTTTTAAACTAGTACTTGAGTCGTAATTTGAATTAATGATCTATAGTATAGATTCTATACATTCCTATTAAACCCGCTCTTTGCAGAAGTTTTTCCCATTCTTCATTATTGGAAATTTCAGTTTGTAATGATGCCGGCGTTGTTTTTTTGGCCATCTTTCGCGAAGATTTTAAACCACCCTGTAATAATTTTTTGTACTTACGATTAGTAACACACAGTCATTAGTAACACATGTTTAATACAGTAATAAACAAATATAAAAATATAAAATTTACAACATATTTATAGTTTTAACGCACTACAATTGCATCTAAAGTAATCAAATAAATTCTAAGCAAATTAAAAACGAAACGATTTGTAAAGAACTAAATTCTTAAGAACCTTATGTAGTTTTAATATCAAAATATATTTTTACCGAACATATTTTACAAAGTGTTAAATTAAAATAATTAAATAAACACATCGTTTAATTTCAAGAAGAATCTTAGAATGTACCCTCTTTCGACGCATCATTTTTTAAATAGTTAAAAAATCTTCAAATAGATTAATTTATTTTCCAATGTAAACGAATTTAAATTATAGTCTCTAAGATCTATCTTGAACAAGTTGTGGAGAATAACTGTGGAAGTCGTACATTTCTTAGAAGGACCATGCTAGGGACTGTACGGGGACATCGGTGACATGGAGGACACGCAAACTCCACCGATTAAATTGGCTTTTCGCTCCACAAATACACGCACACGTAATTATAGTGCATTAGAGAATCCACGATAAGAATTTCCTAACCATTACCAGCAACATGAAATATTAATCTTATACTGAATTCCGTAATTACAGTTGTGTTGTATTGATATTCTGCCTCATAAATTAGAACGATTTATCGAGTTGTCTGAATAGCTACGTGATATTGTTCTTAAAATACGAAACTTCTTTTAAACGACATGAATTTAATTATTCTGAACAATAAATTCTGAACCAAATGTAATATAATTTCATTTTGAAAATGGTTTTACAGCAGAAGTTGCATAATGTAATTATTGTACCTTGGTATCGTTATGTTAAAAATTTACATGTTTTTTTTCTGAGGTACATAAATATTTATCGAATTTCTTATGTATTTAATTACTGTACGTTTAATTGCTATCTAATTCCAATAAATTTCTTATTTTATTTAGCAAAAATATAGAAATTTGAGTACATAAGAGTAACCTAGTTTATGAAATTTTAATTCACTATCAATTGTAATATTCTTCTGAGAGATTTGTGTGCATCAATTTTATTTATGATTGATACTTAATAATATCATTACGGAAGAGCATGCAACATAAAATACTCAATCAATATTACAGGTTTAGGAGATATAATGTTCACCTTTCACGAATTGTTGAAACATAAAGATGTAAATTTGTCTTAATTAAATGTAACATATGCTAAGCATTTAGTTTAAATAAATGAATATTTTTAACATAAATAATTATGATATTAACGTGCTATTTATTCATAGCTTGTAATGCACGATTGAAAATTGAAATCATCGCTACATTTTATAAAAATTTTAGTCTACATTTTCTATTTGATAGATATGTAAATTTTAAGCTCACAATACGCTTATAACAAAAGTATCATATATATGTTTTCTTACGAGGGTATAGAAAGTAAAGATTAATATAGAAAAATTATAAGCTCTTCAAAGGTATTACAATGTAAAACTAAAATTTTAGATGATCATAAATATATCTAATCTTATTTTAACGATAAAATTTATGTTTATTATCATAATTTCTTAAAATGAAAGCGGTTCTTTTGAAGGCACGTACCGCTCCGATTCAAATATTGTACTTCCAGATGGCGCTAATATCAAATGGTCTTTTTCACGAACACACCGTTGTTCATTGCACTTTAACAGTATAATAATGAACACATCTGTAGAAAATAATATATCGATTGTTAAAATTATGTTTGTAATCTTTATTGGCAGTAAATGTAGTTATAGCAGATTTGTATAATTTTTCTGTTGTGTGTTTTTACCTATGAAATCACACAGTTTAGTTCTGTAATATGACGTTTAGCGGAAATTTAAAGATGTACCCTGAATATTAAATTTTATACCATTGAAAAGGTGTAATATTATGACTTCTCAAGTTGTACTGATTCAGTGTTACCAATATAATAATAAATAAAATTGGTTGGTTCTAACTGTTGGAACAATTACATTAATTTTTGTATTGTGGTTAAACAAATCATTGTTATTTTTAATTTAATGTCTTAGAATTTTGAACTAGATTTTGGTTAACTTTCAATTAATTTGAATAAACTTATTATTGAAAAGGGAACCGATTCGTGATAGCAGTAAATGTTGATTATGCCATCTAGCTATATTTTACAAGTCGCAAATACCAGGGTCCATGGTTTACTCTTCTCTTGTTCTCCCCTCCTTTCCTACCATCTCCTTATCTGAATCAGCTGATTATTGTTTTCGTATTTCTAACGAAACAGACCGTTGCCGTAGTTATGATACGTGATATCTTTTAATGAACGACGTTTCGGAACATTCTCGTCGGTGCATTCAACCAGGCAACGAGTTTGATAATTTGTCGTAATTAGGAATTGTACCGACGAGTTTAATATTTCGAAGAAGAAGATTGACGTTTCGCGGGCGGGGTGACATCATTATCGTTTTCTGGTTGTGTTGTGTCAGTCACTTGCAGAATGACGCAGTAGAAGGTCGTCTCAGAGATGGCGAACTTCCCAGTATGAAAATACAATTTTATGGCGAGGTAAATTAAAGACTTTCTTTTGAATTTCATTGAAAACCTTTAAACTGTAGATATCTTTTTATGAAAAAGTAATAAGGACGTCGATAGAACCAATAGCTTTGTGTGAGAGAACTATCTTCTACCCCTTTGTTCGATCAAGTGTCAGGGTCGCTTTTTTAATGTTAGTGTATTTATTTTATTAGAATATAATGTATTTGTATTCAGTTTTCGAATGAAAATCATTCAGACTTGCGTTTTGTCGTTTTTCCAATGTTTGTATCTATTAATTATACCAGAACGTATACGACGAACAGCTGTATTATATTGTGTAATATTCTTTAACAGGCAAAATAAATTCTCCCACTACTTTCTTGTTACTCATTTATATATTATCAAATGTACAGATGATTATTCATAAATATCTTTATGCAAATAATAGTTGTTTCTATGATTGTATTATTTTCGACCTGTTATAACTTTTTAATTTATACGATTTTTTTTGTTACAAATTTTATTATTATTAATAGAAATATGCGTATTGCATATATTTAAATTTTATATAAATAAATATTAAACATGTAATATATACAGATTGTTTTAAGTTATTGCATTTTTGGTTTTTTAATTTTTATTAATCGAAATACCTGATGTAAATTTGTATAATTATGTTTTGATACTTATATAAATTTTTTGAGTTATTCAGTTAATAATAATAAGAATTTTATTTGCGGTATATGATACTTTATAATCATTAAACAATATATACATATATGGATTGTTACATAATATAATAATATTGTTTTATATAAATTAAAAGTCTGTAAAGTATTTTTGTTTACAGGTACAAATCTTAAGTTTTGGAAAAAAAAATGTCTGCAGACTCTCCAAGGCGTGGTGTGCATAAAGGAGTTCAAGTTGTATCACCTCAACCAATAGTCGACCGATCAATTATAGACAGTGTTGCAGGAATTATTAATGATATTGTTCCACAGGTTGGTTTCTTAATACATTATTCTATTATCATTTTTCTTCTATTAAACTATATCATTCATGTGTAGGCTTATGCTGGAACACAAAATTCTGAAAATAAGGAGTCTATAACATGGGCAAGATTTGAGTATGCAGACATTAATGATCCAGCCTTGTATCCAGATTACAATGAAGGTTCTAATACACCACCTTTATTATTGGTGCTTGGTTATACAACTGGAGTTCAGGTTTGATGTCTTTATGTTTTCTTATGTGAGATAGTTATTATTTTGTGATGAGGCCTTCTGTATCATAACATAGTAGTTTGATAATTGAGGAACTCAGTGGAAAAGAGGCACATATGACAGTACTATAAATTTACTTGAAAATTAGTCTTTTTCTGCTAGATTGTTAGAATTTGTTGATAATATATGAAACTAGCAGTTAATATAGATATAGTATGTGTCTTCTTCTCACTGAACTCTTTGACTTTTAAACATTTACACATATATTAATATTGCTGGCTTAACATTATTTTTATAGTAGTATAAATTTAAATGTAACAGTTTTATTAATTGTAGGTAGTAAAGACATAAGATATAACAGCTTTTTTAAATATTTTTCTTTAGTCCATGTATATATGTACATTTTTGATTCTGATTAATTGAAAGCTTTTAATCTTTAAAAATCTATGACTATCTACTATAGTCATTAATAGCTTGTTTAACTTATTCATTGTTTGCAACTGTTTACCTATTTCAAATGTTTTATAATGATCTAAATGAGTGGTAGTATGTTAGAATGGCAGCAAAAGAATATGATGATTGTCATGATGCAAAAATATTCCTTTCTTCTTCACTGAATTGGATATTTATGTTTATTTTATTTATTATTATATATAGTACAATTGTCTATTTTATTTAGTATTAAACTTTGCATATTGATATATAAATACAGTCTTTCACAGAAATATTTGAATACTTTTTACAATATACAATAACTTTTTCAAGATTAAAGTAATGGAATTAAGCATTTTTTAATAGCTAATAGAGGCAGTTCACTAACTAATGCACATCCATTGTTTTGAAAAAATAATGTAATTGGTTGAAGTAGTAAGGAAAGAGATAAAAGTTACAGTTTAAAAGTTTTTTATCTAAACCTATAATGAATATGTAAAATATAGTTATTATAGATTATAATAAATAACGTGTATGCAAAACATGTAATCACAATCATATCTACGAGCTACAACAAATAAAAGTTTTTTTATCTTGATTTTTTTCAATTTGAATTATTTGTAACTTTTAAGTACATTAATCAATTTAAATGCAACTTCGATTATGTATATAACTTATTTAAGCCTATATAAAGTACAGTTTTAATTTTCATTATAGACTCAAATAAAATTGATCCTTACCTTTTTTACACTCTATTGACCAGTTGTAATTTTTTCAAAACAACGAATGTTGTTCTCTAATTTCTCTAGCTATTAACAAAATTCCTTAGCAGATTATTTAATTCAATTTCAAAAAAATATTTTATTTTTATAGAATATTCAAATAAAACTTTAGTGACAGATTGTAAATTAGAGTTTGATTTTATGAAATAAAGCTATAATGGATAATGTAAAAGTTGAAAGAACTTTTATGCTCATGTAATATAATTTTTTATAGTTAATATTAATTAATATTCTGAGGATGATAGTTTAGTACACTTTAATATGTTTATTATTAGAGGAATTTATGAGGTAATTGTTATATATGATTTGCATTATTAACAAATCTGTGCATCTAGTATATATTGTATCCATTAGATATTAAATAATGAAATCTATCGTTAAATACTCACTATTGTAACAAATTAGTCTGGTGTGAGTTCCAAATTAGAATATTATATATAGTGATTATTGTGTGTTCAGAATGATTTAATATTATGTATAACGTCCCTATTTAAATTATTTGCATAAGAATATATATTATATTATGCTTAGATTGTTTATTGTATGTGTTTTGTGATATGTTTTAATAATGCTGTGTGGTGTGAATGACTCGTTTCGTCGTTTTTATGTTTTTAGATTTTATCCTTTTCACGATAAACAGTATTAAAAGTGATATGATAAAACCATCTTACAGTATGGTTATTATAATATCATTTATATATTTGTAATAAAACGATATATTAATTTTTAATATGTTGACGCATTGTTTTTTTAACCGTTGAATAAGTAAGTTTATAAACTTGGAAACCTGTAAATTTGGTTGTATATTTTGTTTTTAACGATGAAGTATATTGAGTTCATTATTAGCTTTATTGTCTTGTTTAATTCATTTGTTAGTTCGAATAGTTTATTTGTGTATAATAATTGAATATCTAAGGAAATTAGCCTGGAATGTGGTATTTTCATAATTTTTTTTAAGTAAGTATTTTTAGTTTATGATAAATATTGTTTGTGGATGGATAGATAATTTTATGAAAGTATGTTGTTTTAAATTGGCTTATAAATCAGCTTATTTATTAACATAATTGTTGAATATAGTACTAAGTATGGTGGGTGTAATTCTGGTTTTAGGTGTGTAAACACGGTAAGACACTTCAGATATTTGTGTTTTGCGTCTAAAGTGTATACAATATGTATATATTCTTATTCATAATAGTCACTAGTGTGGATAAAAGATAATTGTAATTGAATTTGAAAGAAAATATGAATTTGTATGATTATCATTTTTTGTAATTATATTTTTTTTCATTTTTGTTTATTAAGTTTAAAAATTTTAATTATATTTGCCTTCGAGGCTGTAAAGTAGATTACTTAAATATTGAGTTATACACTCAAAGAATTAATTATAAATAACTAATAGTTTTGAATTTGATAGATGTTTCAAGGCTATGATATGTTAATGATTATGTGATTAATATTTTTGAGTTTTAGATTCAATAGTTTAGGATGGAAAATGTGTAAATACCTCATGAATTTCTCTTTACAGATTTGTGTGAAAGAAAATTGGAGTATTTTAAAAATACATGTAAAGAGGCCTACTTATTATTTAAAAACGTAGTAATGTACAGCATATGATAGTTGTAAATTTATTCAAATATAAATAATATTTCACTTTATATAGGTCTGGTTAATAACAGCAACTGGAGAAGCAACTGAAGTGTTATCATGGCGTCAAGGAGTCGTTCGCACTCTGAGAATTTTACCGAATCCAAAGACTGATGAGGAACATGCTGATCTGTTTGAGTTGAAACGGCCAATGGTGGCAATATGTGATTCAGCTGGACCTGGACCACAATTTTGCAATATTAGTTTCATTTCACTAAAAACTGGGGAACAAGTTAAAAGCATCAAATTTAAAAATCCTGTTTGCGATATTTTGGCAAATAAGCGATCCATAGTAGTAACATTTCTAGAAAAAATTGCGGTATTTGATGCCAGAACATTGGATGATGTGTTAACAGTTACTACCTGCTATGCCAGTCCAGGTCCAAACCCAAACCCTGTTGCTTTAGGAACAAGATGGCTTGCTTACAGGTAAGAATTTCAGAAAGATTAAAGATGAATTTATTTTACATGTTAGCTAATTAATACAAATTGGAAAAGTAAGCAATTCACGCTTCTTTAGAAAAAAATTTATAATGCTATTTCTGTATCATTTTTAGCGAGAAAAAGTTATTACCAGCAAAGAGAAGCAGTGGTGGTTGTGAAGGTGAAGGCGTTCAAAGTTATACTGCAACCGTTCTTTACGCAGCGAAATCATTGGGCAAAGGTTTACGTGGTTTAGGAGAGACTGTTGCTTCAAGTTTAACTGGTAACTCGGTATCGCCAGTAGTTATTAATAATACAGGCAATGACGTGACGCAGCCAGGAGTGATTACGATATTAGATTTACAAGCAGCAAAGGAGGAAAATGAATCGGACGATGTAAATATGGAGACTATAGTTGCTCATTTTACTGCCCATAGTGATGCAATCGTTGCCATGACTTTTGACTTAAGCGGTGCACTATTAATGACCGCTGATAAAAGGGGGCATGATTTCCATGTATTTAGAATTCAACCACATCCAGGTGGACCCACTTTGGCAGCAGTACATCATTTGTATATTTTACATCGTGGAGATACTACTGCGAAAGTACAGGTACTCATTTTTCAATTAACTTTCAATATTTCAAATCTCAATGTTTCATTCATATTTTATTATAATAGGATATGGTGTTTTCAAGCGATACCCGTTGGGTGTCGATTTCTACTGTACGGGGTACTACTCACGTTTTCCCAGTAGCACCATATGGAGGACCGGTAGGAATACGAACTCATTCCACGCCTCATGTTGTAAATAGGCTTTCAAGATTTCATAGAAGTGCTGGTTTAATGGATGATGGTACCAGATCTCATTCCCCTGTGTCTCATACAGAATTGCCTTTGTCAGTGTATCCATATTCTAATCCAAGACTTCCACCGTATCCTCACCCGACCATTTTACATCCTCTGGCGCAGATACGACAACCATCTTCGTTGAACCATGTAAACAGTCAAGTTCAACAAAGGTAATTGCAATTTATTTATTACTTATTTACTTGTTTAAATATTTATATTTTATAATTTAAATATATATGCTTTATACAATACAGTAGACCGCAACAAAGACAACGATTGCATTCAGACGATAGTGGAACATTACCATTAAAAATATGTACTTGTTTCGCACCACCAAGAGCTTGGATGTATGCACAAAGGGAATCCACTGCAAAAGTTATGAAGAGAGCAGTCGATTCTTTGTTTATTATGGCATGTCACGGAAATTTGATTCAGTACGATTTAGAACCAAAACCAGCTGCAGGTAAAACAAATTTTAACCTGAAATAAAACGATAAAAATTTAATATTAATATTTGATCAGATTTATCAATTAATAATATGTGCCTAGGTGTACCAAAGGAAAAAGTATGCGACGATACAATGATAGAATTAGAAGTTGAAGCTAAAGGCCAATGGCCTCTCTTGAGATCTCCAAACTCTTTAGAAATTGCACCACCTTTGTCAACATCTAGCCCTCTATTGAGTGTTACTACTGTACCGAAAGACATTCAAGATGGTGATTTAGCAGAAGATCGTTGGTTAAGTCAGGTAGAAATCGTAACACACGCTGGTCCGCATAGGCGACTTTGGATGGGTCCTCAGTTTGTCTTTAAAACTTACAATGCAACCAGCGGGTTAGTTTCTATAAACGTTTAATGCATACCGTGAGTTGCAATTTGTAGTACAAATGATATTAGAGATATTCTATGGTTGAAAATTAGACGATAATTAAAAACAGTAAAATTACTTTGGTGGTTTTATCTTTGAGAAAAATGCATTTGAATTTTAATCAAATTCGTGTGCACTTAACCTAGGCTTCTTTAGTGTAAGGGCCCCTACGTATTGGCCTCTCCTTCCAACAGACGTTTTCTCACTGCGCGTCCTGAATGTCAAGAAAATCAATTGATGCTAAGGAGGCTACGTCCACATATCTATGAAAATGGTTATAGATGATGGGAACAGTGTTTATCTGTAACTTTATGTATTACTGTTTTGTGTTATGATGACTAGTGTTATAGATTTCACCATAAATCGCTATTAGGACAGCTTTTGTACACGACATAATGTCAGGGCCTGTTTTCCATCAATATATACTTACTTACTCTAAATATAAATGCTTAATAAACTGTTTCAGTTTTAATTAAGTTTGATTTATTATATTAATGGAGATATTGTTTAAAATCTTTACTGTTCTTCGGTAAACAAAGTTGCATTCTACAAAATAAATTATGACGGATTACTTGCAATATATCCTGAAGTTTTATTTTCTCTAATGCTGGAATAACTCTTCATTTTAATTACTCAAGTTTTGTAATATTTTCAGAGTAAACTGTTTCTTTTACATGATTTTATAGTTAAAAATTGTGGGACCTGAATTTCTGCAATCTATAATAAAATCCACAAATTTATTCATTATATAGGTGCATATGTATCCCATTAATTAAATGCATTTCACTCGAAAATGATCGTAACGTAGTTTTGGTATCCTTGATTTTCGTTTTATTTTTAGTCGTAGAATCACTCTTGCTTTTTTTCTATCACGAATTACAACTTACGGTGTATACATTGCTTAATATAATTTTATACTAATTAAAATTTATTTTAATGGCAGAGCTCCTGTGAACCTGGTTGAAGCAGAGGCAGTCGAAATTGGAATAACTGGTGGTTCTCGTCCAGCAAGATCAAATCCAGTCAACATGCCGCATGCTGCGTCTAGATCATTGGTACCCGTGGTTATTGATGGATCAGGAAGTAAGTTTATAAATAAAGAAAAATGTTTTGGATACTTAAGTTTTGCTTACAACAATAAATCAATTCTGCAATAATTTCATTCAAATTGAGACTAATATTTTTTAGAAACTAATATTTAATATCTTAACTATACAAAGTTGAATTCTCTTCAAATGTTTAGTTCATACATAGCATGGGTAAGATACAGTGGTCTAAATTGCTTAAAATATTTGTATAGAATTTACCCTTTCATAATATATATAGTAAATATTAATAACATACCACATTCTCTGATTTTGGTCAATATGGGGAGAGTTAATTAGTTTTGTGTTTAATATTTATTAATGTCGAAACATATAATGAAATTTACAATTCTAAAGATAAATTCGCATTCAGAGTTTAAACAAAGGTATAATGCAATTCGGTGACTTGGTGGAAGGAGTACCAATGTCGGTATTAATGAATTAGAGATAAGTTTCTGTCTGTCTAAGTGATTTTGAATTATTTAGTTCATGAAAAATGTTGACTTTGGCCTGTACAAATGTCATTATCTGTCGTTTTTTATGTAGATTATACGATTATTTATAAACCTAATAACATATTTAACTTATTTTTAAAAAAATATGACATTGCCACTGTTTGTACTAAGCCACAGAATTATTATTATGTGATTTACGTAATATTTTTTAAAAATGTTTTTTAGGCAGTTACGAGCAATCTCCAAGGTTCGTAGAAGCGTATGGCGATTCATTAGATAGTGAAAATACCGGGGTCGGAGGCGGTGAGAATCAGTTGAGAGAAGATTTGGCAGAAGCTATGCTGGAAACATCCACCGCGCCTCATCGTGCACCAGGTAAGTGATTATGTGAAACGTGTGATGCTTTGCTTTGAAGTAAAAGAATCTGATCCCGGTTTATCCCACTCGTCAATACTTTATATTTTTGAACGGTGTGAAAGTCGCTAACAACAGCGAAAACAGTGTTTACAACTTGAGCTACTGACACGTATACACGTGATCATTATACATTTATATATCATTTATACAATAAAAAAAAATCTAGTAAACTCAATTTTAATCTCACACGTTCAGTTCAATTATAATTTTCTGCTAGTAGTTATTACCATTTATTTTTTTAGAAAGACAATGCAAAATTTAATTATAAATCTATAACTACCGTGTAAATAAAAATCTTGTTTTAAATCTAATTGATAAATTGTGAAACTCTAATTGAAATAATTTATTTAATCAAACATACGTTGCGAGCATGCATCCGGAGAGAGAGAGAGATAGAGAGAGAAAAGGGAGGGAAAGAGTAAGAGACAGAGTGTGTGTATGTGTGAGAGAGAGAGAGAGAAGGAGAGAGAGAGTGAGAAAGAGAGAGGGAGGGAGAGAGAAAGAAAATAAGTGAAAGAGAGAGATACGATGCTTCTGCTTTCTGCATTTAATGATGGATGATTGTTAGGTTGTAAGTTTGTATGGATACAGAACTGGCCAGAGGCAGGTATCTCCGTTCCTACCCTCCCTTTAATGATGTATTACATCTAATCACTAACAGCAGATACATTTTCTCAACGTCTATCCTTTAAGTCGAGGTAAACTGTTGAAGGGCTGCATACAGCCTACTAATCCTATAAGAATCTTTTCTTCTCGCTCGTAATGTCAACGAGCAAGCATTGTATTACATAGTTCAGAAAACAGGAACAATCAATTTTGATACGTTTTACTTCGTTTCAAAATGATTGTGATACATAAAGTTTGCATTTTTGTGGTGTGCAGTGTGAAAATTCGACCAAACGTTATTTGATTCCTTGTTCTCTCACACACTATCGCAGCTCACACATATCGCAATATATATATAAGGTGTCCTAAAAATAGTGCATACAAATAATTTTCTCCACATGAAAATAAATCGGAAATTCCTTTACAATTTTGCATCTTGCAGCTTCGTTCTGAAATTTGAAAATTGGAGAAGCGATTTTCGCCGCGCTCGTATCGAACAGCTAATGGGTGAGCAGATGACTAATATAATGTTGTCCTAGATCAGTATTTAAATAAAAAAGTTCATGAAAGAATGAGGATATCGCAGTCCCTTTTTGATATCTGGAAATAAGGCTTTGTTATTTACGCGTGCCTTTAAATAGTGACCTAGGACAATGTATTAACCACCTATTTTGGTGTCAACTGTTTGAGATGAGCGTACCGAAAATCAATTTTCCAATTTTCGATTACAAATCGAAAACGGAGCCATAGATCACAAAATAGTAAACTAACTTTCGATATATTTTCGAGTGAAGAATGTATAATTTTACAGTTTTATACTATTTATAGGACATTTTCATATATGTATTATGTTGAAAATATATGAATGAATCATGTAGTCAAAAGAAACAGTCATCGCGAACATATTATTATAACATCAGTTCAGGTGAGAGACATTGAAATCTCATAAAGACCATAAACCGAGGGAGAGACACTTGACTCGATGTTGATACCTGCCAACGGCTTTTTCTGTTACTAGGGAGGCGATCGGTATATGAGAGGGTGGGTCAACCGGTAACTAAAGTCGTCAACCCTTTGGGCACCGTGATTACTGTGTCGGCCGACGAGGAGGACGTAAACTCCAGTCAGGAGTTTGACTCCGTGGAGGAGAGCTACATGCCGGAGCCACGTAGGAGCGTGTGTGCCGAAGAAGGTCCGGCATCTCTCGGCGATCTTGAGCCAGAAAGCCAAACTCTGCGTGACCTCACTGAGATCTGCGCGGAAATGCGTGCAGCTAACGAGCCTGCGATAGACAGTGTACCTGACGAGAACATTCGCGAAGTGAAGGAGAGGAAGGCTCTTTGTGTCGAGATCGCGGCTATCAACGAACCAGGAAGCACCTGTATTGACTTCGAGAAGGAAGAAGCCTTTCATGATGTGCCGACTAGCTTGAGTCTCTGCGTTGAACAAGGTGAGATACCTAGTAGCCCTATGACTCAGGCTAAACAAGCTGTTTGGTGTAAGAGATTCGATAAGAAAGCAGGTAAAGGTGCTCACGAGAGAAGTATTTCTGAGGCCCAATACGTGATGAACTGCGACGATGAAAGCGTCGTGTTGATGGAAAATAAACTAGCTCACGGGAAGAAGAATGTCTCAATGCACTGTAAGACAGAAAGCAAGAAGACTTACGAGTCTGAGAAGCTTGTAAAGAAATCGGGAGGAAATGGATGTAAAGCGGAGACTAAAGCAGTGATGAAGAAATACGTTCTTAAGGAGCACGAGGACAGCATCGTGATTGAAGATACGATTCGTGAAGAGTCTAAGTACAATTGTAGCAAAAGAAAAGGCTGCGACAAGGATACGGTTGATAAAGAACCCGTAAAAGAGATTGCAGGAAAATCTAAAGGGAAATCGAAGTCTTCCGCGAATCAAGATTGCAAAGAGACCAAAATTGAGTGCGGTACAGAAAGTAAACCAATTGTAGAGCTGGAACGTATAAAAGAAGAGGCTGACAATAATGACGATCTTAAATCAATGATTAACGTTGACATCATAATTAAAGATATAGATAAATACAAATCACCACCATCAGATTCAACCGATGATTTCAGTTCCAGCGAGTATCACATAGTCGAAACCGCTAGTTGCGGTAAGGACAGTACCCTAATTCAATCCGATGAGGATATCGAGCACATTCAAAGTTCCGAATTACAACAATCTGAATGCATCGACAGTGATAAATACGCGGACATGATAAGTTGCACCGGTTCTTCGCCTCGTATGCAAAGGAAAAATAGTAAAAACACCATATCTGATGATGACTTGGAATACATTCACTCTTCTGAGCTAGTCGAGGCTTCTAATAAAGCGTGCAAGGAAGATTTGAAGCAGGAAGCCAGCGATACTGACTTGACTACAAGTAAAAGTAAACAAGTGTTTTCTGATGACGATCTAGAACATATTCAGCACTCTGACATGTATTCTGACAGTGTTAGAGATGTTCCTGAAAAGAAAAAATCTCAAGAGACAGAGCAGCCGCCGAAATCTAAGAGTTCGAAGAAAGTGAGGGACATTGTAGTGATTGATAGCGATACATCAGCAGCTGATGTGACAGTAATCTTTAAACCAGTTGAAAGTTGGAAGAACAAGGGTACAGAGAAGAAAGAAGACTTTGAAGAATGTACAACTGTAAAAGAGTCAGTTCGTTCGCCTGTAAACGAAAGTACGAGTCCTCTGAGAACAGCTAAGACTCGATCTGCAAAAACTTCACCTTCTAATGTTGTTCCAAAACGGTCCCAAGCCGGAATCGAGATCATTGATATTGACGCGATGAAGAAAGCCGAGATGGAGGTCTTCGTCGATGTAACATCTACGACAGAATGTCAGGTTTTACCTGGATCTGAGGTCTGTGGAACTCGCTCGAGAAAATCTCGAAAAAGTAAAAAATCCTACGTTGAAAGTAACATACAAAGTACGGTTGAGGTTCCAGTCGAGTCTTTGAAGGCTGTCGAAGAAACCGTAAAGGACTCGAGTCAGGAAGAGATTCCCGACGTTTCATGGAGCGCTGTCGTGAAGAAAAAAGGCGGTTCTCCAGTCGTGAAATCTGAAATGCGAACAGAAGATGATAAACCTGTCAAGATAGGAGATACGGTGGAACCGGTAGAGGTGGTGAAACGTACTCCTATTTTGGAGAAGATTGATTCGATTAAGAGAAAGGTACACGAGTCTCTATCGAGGACGAACTCACAGGTGATCGAAAAGCTTCGAGAGGCTGTAACTGAACTAGATTTTGAAGAGCCTCCAGTTCAGACAGAAGTTTCTTGGAGTTCGATTGTGAAGAAGAAGAATGTCGAGCACGAAACTAAGCAGGATTTCGATGTCGATCCAGTGGCAGAAGAGTCGGACATCGAAGAACGGAAAATTTGTCACAAACGCGTAGAAACTTCATCTAAATCCTCGTCAATGATCGAGCAGTTGAAAGAGGCCGTTACAGAGACAAACGCGGAAGAAGAAACTTCTACTCAGCCAGGCTCTTGGAGCTCGATCGTAAAGAAGAAAAGTTCGGAATCAACCTCACAGTCGCGAAATTCTGAAGAAAGGGCTCGTAAAAAACTAGATTCTTCCTCAGACTCGTTGGAAATCGACAGTAACCAAAAATTTAAATCGTCTTCGGACAAGAACTCCGAAAATTTAGTTGCTGAATCCATCGAAGAATCTTCGAAGTTCTCGAGCACGTCTGTTGATCGAATTTCTTCAAAAGAGAAGGAAAGTACGAAATTTTCGAATTTGTCGGTTCATTCAGCTTCGTTAGAAGAAAAGGAAAGTACAAAGCTTTTAAAGTTTGAGGCTAAAAGCGAAATTGTTGAGGAAACTTCGAGCGAGAGTAAGAATTATAGTATCACGAATCCCACATTCTCGAAAGAAGATTCCTCGGAACCTGAACGAGATACGGAGAAGAAGAGCGACTCTGAACAAGAGATCGTACCAGAGCGTTCGAGCTCCTCAGACGAGATGAATGCAAACATTGTGTTCACGCATGCTGAGGGTGATTATTTGAAGAGTGAAACAGTCGAGAGAAGCGTGATGAGTGGCTCGACCTCGGTTTGTGCTACGTCGAAGAAAGGCAACAGGTCGAAGAAAAAAAAACGCAGATGAGTAGAGGATTGCATGGATGTACCTAAGGCCAGCCTTGCCCTCTATATACTCCTAATGCAAATGACAGGAGCCGATTAGCAGGAATACAATGCCAGAACATTCTTCAGTTCTCGTTCGTCTGCTTAAATCATCTTACAGAAAGTTTCAATTATCCTGTAAGAGAGAAGGGGGGATAGAACTAAATACGTTTTGATTCGGTAGCAACGATGTCTGTAATTTTCGTGCGCGTCAGATTTCATATTTTTGAGAATCTTTTCTAAAACAAATCACAAGCTGTATTAGAAATACTGATTAGAATGCATTGACTTAGCACTTAAACGGTCGGCCATTAATATTCATACGATTTTTACATTTTTCAATAATTATTAACAACTTCTGAAATAAGTATTTATTAGAAGATCTATTTGAGGACTCAGACCTTTGTTTTAACTCTTTCGCCGTTACCATAGTTATTCGCTTCTGATTGACCATTGGATAAAGAAAATAATTAAGAACATAACATGAAGGAATAGAATTGAATAAAACAAGTTAAAATAAATATAAAATAGGTCGAGCAGATTAAAAATTCGTAATGAAATAAGTCATGAATCCGTGTGATGAACACAGAAAAAATTAGTTTTGATTCCTAAAAATTTTATTTCCTTCATAGCATACATTATCGTAGCGAAAGGGTTAATTTTTATTTATATTAAACTATTAAACGGGTTAGATTTTATTATAATTACACAAATTTCATTTTACTTTTATAATGATTATTTATTCAATATTTAAAATATTTATTACTTTTTTCTGTGTGCGATATAGTTCAAACTGTAAACCGCTGAGAAGTGGAATGTTACAAGGTTCACAAATGAAACGTTCTAAAATCATAAAAGAAATGAAGAACGTTTTATGTTAAGCTAAATGCGATCACCTGTTACGGATGACGCAAACTGAAATGAGTGTCGCGTACAGAAAGCGGCAGTCATATTTAATTTTAGTTTCTCTTTAGATTTTCTTTTTGGACAGTAATGTCGACTTTTACCTCTTATTTTATAAATTTCGATAAATCTATTTTTTCTATTAATTTAAAACCTATTAAATGAATTTATTTATTTATCTCTTCATCTGTTCACATTCATGTTAAGTGTAACAAGTAATTGGACACTATCTATAATCTATTAATACTCGACCTGTCGATTGAGTGTTAATTTGAGTATTCTCGTATCGTGTTTCGGAAAAGATATCAGCACAAATAAACATAAAAATAATACATGTAAAAAGCACGAAAATATTATGTAAGACACTCGGTGTAGTTTTTTAAGATGACGTTAAAGGGCAAGGCTGTACCGTTTGATGTACGTCCGCTTACGTTTCACTGGAACGTATAAAACGAATTAAAAAAAAAAAAATGGGACTTAAAACAGAAAAAATGTAGGAATTAAAATAGAGACACGTAGGAACTTTTGAAACTTCTATATCATATATATATATATATTTAACAGATACAAGACAAAGAAATAAAAAACACCGTCTGTGTTTCGAATAGTTTCGTAGCGATACGTTTCTTATGTCGTCGAGTTAATCTAATTTGTGTGGTGCATACGAAGTGTGGTTTTAGCTTTATTTCGATCGACATAGTTCGAAACGAATGAACTAGTCGCGAGTATATTGCTAATTGGTCAGACACTTATTCACGGTGACTGCCTCTTGTTTGAATTATCATACGTTGCTACGGTAGGGATTACATGTTTCAGTTGCACAAAAACGCCTGTGACGTACAAACTGTTGAATATATGGTTACACTGAGATCATCGACAACGTTTATCTGGTTATGAAACGAAAAATATAACATAATAAAATACTTGTTTTTCAAGTGAAAACAATATAACATTATTTCTGTTTTCTAGAAATTATTTTACAACTTTTTTATTTTTAGTCTTTTTAACTCTCGATAAAGTAAGAGAGCGATAAAAATAACCTACTTTTTACATGATTTGTATTACATGTATTTGTTTTATTTATTAATTGATTAGTTAGTTATATACAACGCAGTGAACTAAAAATCAAAAGGGTTGATATTTCTGAAAAATACTGGGCAGAAATGAATAATTTATTACTAGGTAAAAAGAAAACAATTTATATGTTATAATAACAAAAAATATCACACTGTAGTTCCTTAAGGTCTCAGTATGAAACGATTTAACGCGTAACATTCGACGATGAATGTTATAATTTAATATATAATATAGAATAATGTATACTTACATTTTAGTTGCATCTGATTAAACCAGAATCTGGCTGGTGGCAAATACGATACCAGGCGAAATTCCTTTTTTAGTTACAAATTTCCTAACTTTTTATTAAATACTTACCTTATTTTATAAATTATGTTACATCTGTAAAGTCAAAATACTGAAGCTATTTAATGTATGTATAATTTTATTACAATACTGAACATATTACAATGTAGCTGCTATAAATATAAGTCGTCGGTAATTAATTAATTACAAATCGCTGGTTATTCTAAAAATAATAGAAACATAAAAAATGAAGTAGAATTTATCGATTTTTTTAGGGAGTGTTCAAGGTTATCCTTTTCACCCGTACCTTAGCCAGTCCTGGTTTAAACATTTGAAAAAGTTGACAATTTTTAAGATTATTTATGACTGTATTTCTGAATACAATTTCTCTCTTTTTTCGCCATATTTATACAGTAAAAAACGAAGTTTAATGTAGGAGTACTCATAAGAATTTAGGACCATTAGTTTACAGATTTTAGAATCGGTCTTGGATTGAAACGTTCGTAAACTAATCTATACGAACATATCAAAAGAAATAATTTAAAGTTTTACGGATTTCTAATTACGTATCTAATAGGAAATTTTTCGTATTGTATCGTCAACATTGCAACTGCCTGCTAGCTTCAGGTGTGTGATGACGCACTGTATACTTTGCAATAATGTCGGTGAAAGTCAGTGACAATGATACAGCATCTATAAAAATGTTACAGAAGGATACGTTCGTCGATGATTTCAACATACAGTCTTCGTCGCGGTATAGTAAGATCGTAAAATCCTTCAGAGCTCAAAGTAAGAAAATTGGATTAATAAAAGAGCAACTTAGAGAAGATGAGATCTTCAAATTCCGATCAAGCTTGTATAAACAAATGTTTCGTGAAATGTTAACGTGTTCTATGTATTACCATAAAAGTAGCATACGGTCCTGGAAACTGTAGCATTATTCGAAACTGCTTTCCAAGAACTTAAATTAAGATCTCACTGTACCGCAGCAGCGATTGTAACTTGTGTTTTGTACGTCATTGAGGCATGCTTTCCATGAAAGCCGTCTGTATGATTTAACGAATTATAGAAAATTCATTCAAAGAATTCTTCTAAACGCTACTGAATCGCGCCATTTTTAACGAATGAAAATTTATTAGCCATTTCCTCGGGCATTTTACCACATAGTTGATGCAGTTCTCATTATCGAGAAACAATTAAGTATACGTTTCGGATTAAGTTTACGCGAGGCTTTTGGCGTAATGTTAATACTAGGAAGTACATATAAACACGAGTGTCTTGTTCTAAAATAACAGTATAGCATAATCACATATCGTGAATGATTCTGAAAAAGAAGTTTCTAATAAATAATTCCTGTAAGTAAATCATTTTTCGATTATGGGTATTCAATAATGACTCTTAAGTTTCAAATTCGAAATTCTTCAGTTTTTGTTGTTGTAAAATTTAGTTCATCAGATAAATGTCGAATATACTTTGTAAATAATAATGTCTGTAAAATAATTTATATTTGTATAACTTATTAGAAATTTTATTTTATGTGGTACTTTGAATCTTTAATAAAGCAAATAAAATTTAAGAATTTGGGGACTAAACATTTGAGAATTTGTGGATTTAAAAAGTTAAGAATTAGAAAATTGGGAATTTGAAAATTTTGAAGTGTTGAAATTTCAAATTCAGTAGAGTTATTGGGAACTTGGGAACGAGACATTTGGAAACCTGAAAATGTATAAATTTGGAAATTGACAATTTTGATTTGAAAGCTGGAAATACAGAAATTAAGATACTTTGATAAATTAAAAACTTTCGGGAGTTTTGAAATTTGGGAAATTAGAAAACTAAAAAATTAGAAAATTTGGAAATTTTGAGGTTTGGAGACTTGAGTTAATGTACTTGGAAAATTAGGAGTTTTAAAGCATAGAATCTTCGAAATGTAACGATTTGATAATTAAAAAATTGTCGAATTTGGGAAAATTGGAAATTTAAAAGTTTGGAGTTTATTGAATTTTTAAATTTAAGAATGTGCAAGTTAGAGAATTTTTAAATTTGAAAAGTTAGAAATGAAAAAATTTGTGAGCTTTGATATTTGAAAATTTGAAAATTTCGGATACTTCATCCTTGATAGTAGATAATCTGGAACTAAATAACGTAGACACAGTATGGAATACGACTGTATTTCGTTACTATATTGAAAATAAAATACAATCTATAATTTTAATTTAAATAATGTAAGTAATTTTTCTGTAGGTGATTCATTTTTGAAATAAATTGAAAAGTATCCGTATAAATTGGTGCGTACTAACTAGTTGCCTATTTCGGTATGATTAATATTTCAATATTTTTCAATTATTGTGATGTAATAACAATTTCCAAATATCTGAATATTCACAGTTGGAAGACGATTCACTTGCGTACATGTATATGATTATTAGGTCTTCTTTGTTCAGACTCGTTTGTAGAAAATGTGATTAACTTCTTGATGATTTATAATGGCAAAATGTGTATACTTTTACACACGATATTTATTCTTTAAACGACGAACGTACAAATTCGTTCTTTATTGTCCACTTGGTCGAGAAATAACAGCGTGTTTCGGACACTTTTCTCTTGTAACGAAAGAAATTCGTTAATGGAAAGAGTGAAGCAACACGATTGACAAAGATTAGTGTATAAGTATTAAACTGAAATTGTATTTCATTGACTCTATATGCAAGTAGAGCTACAAAAAGAAATTAAGATGTCTTCTCAAGGGAAATTACTTTAAATCCAAAGGATTTTAGTTGATTTGTCATGAAAATCGTGTGAAATGGGTGAACATTCACCGTGTATTTATCGTAAGACCATCAATCATGTAAATTCGTGATGCACGTTGGACGTTTGTTGTGTAACGTATAACGTTCTTGCATTGTATACGAGCAAGAACTTAAAAAAGAAAAAAAAAGGAACAAGATTCTCTTTATATATTTTCCATTAATTCAGGATCTTGTTTCAGCGTGCTAGACTATTAATAAGTTATAGTAGTTATCGAGGTATACTTGTGTATGTATTCTTCTACCTCGGTTATCCACGTTTTCAATGTAATTTGTGTTTTAATAGTTTCGATTCGAGCGTAACAAGTTAACTTTAACCCATTGGATCGAATCCCTTGCGATTAGTCGAAACTACGGCTGTGTATTAGATTTTTGTGGCGTTTAGTGTTCCATAATGCAAATTCTTGAAATTATTAATATTCTTACATCAATGCTCTTAGGATTTATAAAATATCTTCATAGCAATTTTTCTATGGACCTAAATCTACTATTCGTACTTTCGCAAAAAATTTAAATCTAAAATTTTTCATTTAAACTTAAAAGTTCTCAAATTTCTCGTTCGCAAAAAAAATGTAATGAAATTGGCTGTCATTAAAGATTTCGTTTTCGACTAATTATTAGGTGCGCTCAATTTTAAGAATATATTTGACCAGTTGAAAGTATTATCAACGATTTTTTGATTAACATATTCATTTTTCGTAAATAATTCTTACAGAAATTTTAGTAACTGGTATTCTCTTTGAAAACAAAGGCTTCAATAAAAAACTGATTCTTATGGAAAATTAATGAATTTTTGTAAATTTATAAAATAGCCAAAGATGGATTGTGATCGATTTAATTGCGTGAATCTGATGTGTTATCAGTGACACTATTTTCATTAACACCGCTATAATAATTAAAAACAAAAAAATGTCAGTCACTGTTTCACGGAAAAACTGTTGTTTTCAATAGTGTGTTTCTTCTAGAACAAATATCTTAGAATGATTTAATGAAAAGCATTGTACAGGATGTAGAAAGAGTAATAGTTATAGCTGTCAGGGATGATTCTAAATTATAGAATCTAAACGATTGAATCTACCCTTGAAAGCCATAATCATTATTCTTTTTACACCCTGTATGTACAGTTGTATACGCGAATCAAGAATCATTGTAATTATTGCTACTTCTTATTTAAACACTTTCATGGAGACAAGATTTTTGTAAAATGAGGAGGTAAAAGAAGAGAAAAAGGCAAAGAGGGATATTGAATTTCATTTTTCTTCTGTATGTTTTTTTCTCTTCTTTTTGTCTGTACAAACTGTAATGTTCCATTTACATATTTCTTCTTAGAGAGGTTGATCTATGATCCTCTAGCATCTTTATTTTATATTTGTCTTTGTCGTCAAACAGATCGTCCATCGACTGAAATTTCTTTTACATTAACCCTTTGTCTTATTACATCGAGTCTCGCTCGTGTGAGAGATTTTGGGAACAATATGACAACGTAATGTTACACTTCTTGAGTAGTCAAATTTATATTTAGACTTTCATTGTAAGCTACAGAATCGTGGATTTCCAAAGAAGAATTGTGTAAAATAATTAATTGTGTCTTTTCGTTTGCTCCAACACTTAGCGAAATGCTAATTTTATCATATGAATAACGTACTGTATTCAGCGAATAGTTAATTTTATACAGTGAAGCGAACACTTACTCCTAGTTTATAGTGAACAGCTAATTCTATTCTAAATAACTAATTTTAAGCCGTGAACATCTAATTATAGCGTACATGGTCATTAAATAAAATCATAAGGAAAGGAATTAATAGACCGTATTGTCGAGCAGCAAATCGTTTGTTCGTTCGTATAGATTACACATAGACAGCAAATAGTAAAACAGGCATGAGCGCTCGAGATTGCTCGTAAGCATGGCTAGCAGCACTAGAGCAGAAAAAGTACAGATTCACTTGAAAGCGAAGGAATCTTTTGTTTCACCCCTTGCGCTGTAATAACGAATTTGTGACACGCTCACAATTCAAGTTTAGTAAACCTTACTGATATTTTTAGTACGATTGAATGTTCAATTTGAGTTCAATTGTAAAATCGCTAAATGTAAAATAGGCATGACTTTTTAATTTTCTTTAGTCTCCTTAACATTGCAGTTCGTTGTATGTGACCCATCTACCGAATAAATCATAGTGCAAGGGGTAATCCTCAGTTCGATGATCTCGCATTTGGTACATTAGGCTAACAATAATTAAGTAGCCGGACTGGAAGTAAAAAAGAGGCCTGACTGAGACAGGTTATCTTTCTCACAAGTTATTTGTATAGTTTAAACGCAACCTTGTCCAATTTTTATCATTCACAAAATCATGATTCTATTTCTACAACATCTTTTTTCAACACTTACCGATACTTATTAACATAGCAAACAGTAATTATCAAATCTAACGTAACACCGGTCACTTTAAAGGTAGTTGCGACTATACTTTCTTGTTAGTGTAGGCTTATGTACACATATTACTCTAAGCTTTAAATTCTTGCAAGTGCTGGATGTGCCGCTTTGAGCGAAAGAGTTTAGTGGTGCTGGCTAGGCTCTTTAGTTATAGATTTCATGCACACGAGATACAATCTTGCAATCACACGTATAATTACCCCTTTCAGCAGGGAAAAAAAGCACGACTTGGCAGTAGATTGACACTTTCCCCGTTGGGAACACTTTTCGACCTCTGTAACACGGCAGTATACCAACTTCTCTCTGAAAGAGTGTTTCAGTATAATCCTGTCACTATGACTTCAGAATTATTTCATTACTATCTGTGCTGACTTCTTACTCAGAAAGTGATTCTTCTGGAAACTAACGCTACATAACTATGCAAATTTAATGTAAAACCGCTCTCTAGATAAATCTAGCTGTGTCACCTCATTGCTTTGCCGAATAGCCTCTTCAGCCATGACACTCCTCACTTAACTCCCTATTGTGTTTGTCCATATTTACTCGTAATTGATCATCAATGAGACGAGTTCAAATTGTACAGCGGTACACACGCATCTAATCTCCAAAATCATCGTATTCGATGATTGAAGGGGTGATGATTTCCTTAGTTATGACGAAGTACTTCTTCATAGCAGTGAGCGAAGTGAGTAGCAGCAGTGTATTCTTCATCATGCCTATAAATCTGCAGGTATGGGTTAATTTTGTCTAGTACCCAAAGGCTTCGATACACTTATTTTAAAGTCTATAGACTTCTCGTTTCTGTGCCATTTATTATTCTAGCCCTGAAGGACTCATCTTAACAGTATTTAATATGTGCCGAAGTATTTTTTTTGACAGTTTTATGAAGTAAAGACATGACTATAAACCTCTCTATTTTCATGCATAGCCAGAGTTTCGTCTGTCGCTCAAAGGTGCTCAGATCAACTAAGTAGGATCACTTAAGTATTTGTCTTATTGTGTTGTTACATGAAAAATCATCTCATGACAAAATTACACGATTTCAAGGAACATGTAATAGTGGAAATGATTTTATCTCGTGATCACTTTTTTACGAGATTTCGAGGTCATCTATATCTTTTTAAGTGAAATTCTATATATTTTCTTAGTTAAGTTGAAATTTAAAAATTGGAATAATAAACATTAAACGTATCTTTATCATAAGATTAATATATTTACCAAAATTTATCTTTTAAATATAAAAATTGTGATTTAAATAATCACTATAAATCAGCTATTTATAAATAACTTTAAGCGTCTATAAATAATAATCAAAGTTTGTTTAGTATGACAATGACCCATCACTCAATTGACAGATACACAAACTCTCTTGTTTTTAACAGTATAACATCGTTTTAAATATGAAGATAGAATCTACATACTCGTCACTATTTGTAAGATAAGATGTACAATTCTACTTCAGAAAACATAGATTATCTTGAAATTTTATATAAAAGAATTACAAGAAAGAATCGTTTCCATCGTTACATATGTTCCATAAAGTAACGTGATTTTGTCCTACGGAAATTTTTCATATAACAACAAGTAAGGTGATATGTAGGTGATATTTAGCTGACTTATCTTGTATATCTCTCATTTGCTACAATAATGACATAACTAAAAAGTCATGATTTCAGGTAAAACGAGTTTACATATCTTAATGCTGATCTGTAATATTCTAAAGACGTTATACAGAAATAATTGCATTCACATTTTAAAAATCTCACTTTTAAGATTTCATTAATAAAAATTACAATCAAGAACGTATAAACAACCCAAAAATTATAAATTTTTAGTTATGTCTTTGTTACAATATATATACAATATTAAAAAGGTCAAAGTCCTTAGTAATTTTATGTATGCATATAATAGCTGCTCCCTTTTATTTTCAAGGATATGCAACATACACGAAAGTTATTTATAATATTATATATTTCATTTTTTAAGGCTTTTTAGCACAGTGTTATATCGCTATCAATGATTTATATAAAGAAATATAAATATTAAATTTTTTGAGCATGATATTGAGATTTTTGGGCATAATAAGCAAAGAAATCGAAAAAGAAAATATTTTAGCGAATTATGACAGTACTGCAATCCATATTTCTTACATATTTCTATATTAGTAAATGAGGAAAGTAAATATTATGATTTATATTAAACTTTGTAGTGTATTATTATTAGATTGTTAGACACAAAATGTCCGATTTCGAAATATCAAGAGTACGATGCAGTTTGATAACATAATAGTTACTATGGCCGCGTTAAAAATTTTCTGGCCCCAAATATACAAATGAAAGTCAGTCTTCTTTATCAAAACAAGAATGAGGGTCAAATTTGTTGAAAGAAAGGACACTGATTTTCAAATTGTATTAATTTGTATTAATATAGTTTAAGATTACGAAATTAAAATATAAAATGAAAATAAAACATGAATAGGTATTCAATTACTTTAAGAAATTAAAAACTCTTTTTCTACTCGTGATGTCCGTAAACTTATTAATATTATCGTAACAAAGAGTTTTTAGAAATAATGTAATACCAAACTTTTTTATTGTCAACAAACCTTGACTTTTGATATTTCTAAATCATAGTAAGACGAATCTTTAAACTTTCAAGTCAGATTTTATGAAAAATTTATAGATTTTATGAAATATTTTTATGTCTCCAATTTGGGTTACATTTTGTGTTTCAAAGCTGGTCATTGTTTCCTGCAATTGGCAGAAAATCAACTATTTTATGTTAAAAATATTAGCGATGAGTTTATGTAGTTTTTTAATGTCTGTAAGATTCAATCTGATATACTATTTCGAAGTCGCTCATTTTATATGCAACAATCTAATATTGTTAGCAACTACAAACATTTTTGACATTATATTAAAGAATGTAATAATTATTATTCGATTAAGAAAGTCGTATTATTATTAAAAGGAAAAATGAAAAAATCTTTGAAATTAAAACCGAGTAGCGTTATATGTATACAACAATTACTTATAGGGTATGCCAGTTTTTTACTGCCAAATTTTGTTAACATATTCCATATACAAAAATAAGGAGAAAATGTTATATTAACATAGGACTTTAAATATTTTATTAAAAACTTGTAACAAAAATATGCAATGATAATGGACTACTTTGTTTCTTGATGCCACATACAGTGTATCCCAGCTTTTTAGGTAAAACTTGATCAGAATATTCTATAAAAAAAAAAATGGTAAAAATATGTTATATAAACAAAGGCTCTTAAATGCTTCATCGAAAGAGTATAAGAAATATACGAAATAATAATACGAATAACTTGATTTTCATACTTTTTGTAATAACTTTCAATGATGTATTCAAGAGCCTACATTTATATAAGCATCTTTTCTTCTTTTTATTTATAATATACTCGAAAAGTTATATGAAAAAAATGGGACACTCTGTATGTAATGTCGGACAACTAACCAGTTCGTTGTCATTTGGTATTTTTGTTATAACTTTTTAATAAAATATTTGAACCTCTATGTTGATGTATCATTCTCTTTCTATTTTTATGAATAGAGTATGTTGATAAAGTTTGGCGGGACACCCTGTATACGAAATTATTCAGTACATTGATCTTTATAATACACAATACATACGTCAAGATCATTGAAATCTACATAATTAGGTCTTATCTAGTATCTTGATTCTGCATAATTACCGAGCAGATACGGGCTCGCAAACGAGGTGAGCACGGAAGCTGCTCAGCGGGCAAATTGACGCCCATGCCTGATATAGATACAAATCCAAATACATATACATATACAGGATAGATCGGAAGTCGTAATACAATAGAAAGAGGATTATTCTTTGTAAAAAAAAATCATAAAGAATTTTTAATATAAAACCTTTTCGTCCGAGGCTCCGTTTTTGAAAATATTATGAGTATTACTAGGTATCGTGTTATTTTGTTACTAATTATTTCCTTTCGTGTTATTTTTTCGAAATATTAATAGTGATATGTATTATCGTACCGCTGTAAACATGTCTAAGGTTTATGTCAGCAAGTTTATTTCAATGAAATGTGCGACATTAGTATTAACTTGTATTTTAGTTCATAACAACTTTAATCGTTAACTGGAAATTTTCGTCCATTTTATTTATCTAAAAATTGTAAATAAATAAGACTGTTTCTGTAAATAATGTCACATCGTGTTTTATACGGTAAAAATTATATTTAATCCAATTAATTTAATCGTTAGAAAATATTTTTTAAATAATACGGTAAAAATATACTCTGATGGAAATTTTTTTCTAACGGATATAATTATTTTTATACAGAATTTTTCTTGTACGTTGTATGATATAGATAGTGATATGATTTAAGTAATGCAATAAGTTCTTGTGGAATATAGTTCTTTTTAATTGTTATTGTTCTGTAAGATCAAGTGTTAGAAATGTACTGTTTCACTATTGATGTTTCTAAACATTATTACGAACAACAATAAGCAGTAATGGAATGGCACAATAGTCAAGTTGTACACATTGTTCTATATGTACTTGACCAATCTTCAAATTTGATTTTCTTGTGAATGAAGTCTCGGATAAAAATTGTATGCCATATTTGACTTTTAATTTTATTTATAGAGTAACTTCATTTTCGTTTGTAGTACGACTTCCGTCTCAACCTGTATACTTCTAACTTGTTAGAGTTCGTTGCTAGTACAAATGAAGAACGACCAGATCTTGATCAAACGAGAAGAATGTTTTTTGTCAAGGATCTAGCCGAGAGATTTAGTACAAAGCTTTTAACGTCGCTTTAGTCCTCATAAGTGCTGTGATTATGTTCGTGATACGCTGTATTGTTGCTGCGTCGAGAAAAATGTGTTTGATCGTGTCTTTCACACTTTCACCAAAAGAAGATTATTGCAAGATCATAGAACTTCCTAGGTGCAATGCTTTCACTAATTTTTAACGACAGTTACGTTGTGCTAACGAATAATAGGTGATCGCAAAAAAGAGAAATAATAAAGAAAAGAGAAAACGTACGTGAATATTATTAAAAAGGACTTTGCAAAGTTCTAATGAAAGACGATATTCGATTGCAGCTAAATGCAATTAAATGTATTTGTTCGTTTAAACAAATTTTTTGTTGCGAGTTAACCCTTTATAATCGAAATTGTATGTATTTGCAAAGGATGATTATGAAAGTCGACATTATGAAAATCTTGGTAACAGTATATGAATTATAAGATTAATATACGGTTTTATTATAAACAGATCATATGTTACTTTTAGATTGTTTGTTCCATTACCCTATAATAGTCTCATTACAATACATAAGTCATAACAGTGTACAATAAACAGGTGAGAAAGAGCTATGAATCTAATTATAAGATAGAAATTTGATATAATGTAAAGTTATACAGGTGCATAACTAAGGTTATAATACGTTGTATTCTACGTGGGTTTTTGTGACCTATGATGTTTATTAAAGGTAAATCTTTCACGAAGCAACAAATATATGTTTCGATTCAATTTACAGCAAACTGCGTCAGAAAAGCGAAGCGAAAGTATATTATAGTTGTATCATAATTGCAGCTTTTTATGATTAAGCATTACGATATCATTTTTGAACCTGGCTTCGAACGTTTGTCTTACGAAAGATATTATTCGTTTAAATATTGTCGAATGTATTCCTCGATACGAGGAATTTATTTATTTATTGCCGTTATTTAACGTGTGTATGCAAGAGTTTCATGGTATTTATAGAATTTAAATGAGAAGAGCGCAGAATTTTGTAAATTAAATTAAAGTTGCGAATGAGATTACCCGGTGTTAGTTTCGAAATTTACTTACGGAGGTAGATTTTAAAGATTGTTATAAGGCAGACGTCGAAACCGTTACTGTAACAATGTTCATATTTTTGAATTTAATTTAACCGTATTATACGTTATCATTATTTCTGTATTATTAGCCTTTTTTACAGCCTCTTATTTTTCCGTTCTGTAATTAATATATCATAATCATTATAATTTAAGTTGCAATGAAGCGTTGTCTAAATTTTTCAAATTTTCACTTCCGAGTGTAGGTTGCTAATATTCTTCGGTATTAAACAAATAAAAATAGTTTGTAATTAACAGAATATTTTCAATGTGTATTTGAAAAAGAGAATTACTGATGTTTGTAACTTAATATTCTTTGAATTTTATTTTAGCGAGCAAAGCTGCTTATTTACGTACTAAATCATGTATTATGACATCATGTAGTAATAATGTTTAGTTGTTCATTTAAAAGTAAATACATATTTATTATTTAAAGTCAAAACTTATAGTGTTTCAAGCGGTGTTTATTTTTATGATCGCCTAGAAACGAAATATATTTTTATCACGGACAGTATAATCAGATTATTATCTGAAACTACAACTCGGTTTGCTGATGTTAATGGTTTGATGCTTACGAGTATAAATTATGATCTTTAAAAAAGTTACATATTCTTACCATTTTGTTAGTATTTCATTTTATTTCGACAGAAATTTAAGAATGCCTTGATAATGACATACGTCAGAATTGTCTAGCTATCATTTTAAATCTTGAACTTATCAGCAACCTGAAATGTGAATATGAACATTATAAACTCCGCGACAAAATTATAAACCACTATATAAAATGATATAAACCTGCATTGTACGGTAAAATCTTTCCTTTGTGTATACAAAGTAGTTATGTTCGCCTCAGGAAATGTTTTTCCTTGAGTTGTCTTCTGTCATTTTAATGATTGTATAACAAAAATTATATATAGGAAAAAGCGCATTATCAACTGCAATAAGTTTTTATACGCAACAAGTATTCAGCACACAAATCGTTATACTGCTACTGCTCATTTGTCCCTTTTGTAAATTGATTTTTTCTGTCCTGTACTCATGAAAAATAATTATTTAAACAGTCTGGGACATTCTCATATGTGGCCGTTTACTCATAAATTCTAATTATAATTCTGTGATGATTCTTTAATAGTTTTTTTTTTTAGCATTTTACACTTACGTGTTCGTAATTCTTTATAATCTTTCGTGCTGTTCTAATTGCCATATCAACTTCCACTGCTATTTTGTCTCATAGTCAATGTAGAATTGGATGCATGTTTTAAAATCGCACGTCTGTCTCGAGAAGGTGTCAACTTTGAATAACCGAGATATTTTTTAAAGTAATTTTTAGTTTCCTCGATAATCAAAACACTATAAAATCTCATTCCAACCACTCACTCACGTATACAAATGCACAAACCGAACCGTGTCAGAACCAACTTTTCGTCAGAGAATCAAAGTTTCTTAAAATGGGCCAAAACATCCAGAGAAATTATCAAAAGTCTCGCAAGATAGCTAACGGCTTCTGACCTCAAATCCGTGATGATTACAGCGTTTTGACAAAATTTCTCAAGGTCCACAGAGTCGTTTGAATTCGAACAATTTTTGAAAATAAAAAAAAAACACTCCCGCTTCTCTACACTCCCACATCACGCAGAAATGAAGCTGGAGAAAACTGAGAGGATTCTAAAAATAGAGGCTTCGACCTTTGAAATGAGTGCAGAATGATTGTTGTACGATATTTTGTTACGAAACTTTAAATATCAGCAATTTTTCGGTGAAAATTTAGCCCTCCTTAAATTCTGCACGCCAGTATATTATATTTTCTACTGTAATATTTAAAAACTGTTTTCTTTACTTTACTTTTACTTTTTATTAAATGAATTAATATTTAAATAAAATTGCACACTATTTTGTTTCTAATATTAAAAAAATTCTGCTACAACTGAAATATTATTCGTTTAATTAACGATTACAGTAATTCGTTAATGTTGAAGGTGAGGCGAGTCTATTTGAGTATACATAATATAGCCTTTATCTTTTTTTAGCCAGCACTTGAAACACTATTAGATAATAAGCATACAGTATCAAACATCACAAACTGCAAAAAATTTGTTTATTAGTGCTTACCAGTATTTTTAAATTTATTAAAATGTAAACTCTTAAATATCTTGCAATAACAAGACATGGACTTGTCTCACTTTTAAACGGATCATTTATTCAATTTCATTTAATTAATGTTTAATCGAAATCTACTGAAATTCAAAACAAATTATACTAGCCTACGAACTCTTTACTGTGATTAATACTCTTATATACGTAATCTTCTGCATTGAGTTATGTGTAATTTTCGAAACAGTTTGTGTGAATTTCTCTGCCAATATTAACGTGTTCCCTTATAACTGGTGGTAGTATAGTAGACGCCTCATAATTCTCTTTTACAATCGTACGACAGTCGCTTGTGCTAACCCTTTGCACTCCTTAATTTATATTACCTACCAACTGCTTCATTTACAAAATAGATCAAAAAAGGGGTTCTCAATAAAATGTATTGCAACAGTACGGAGTATGTGACAAATACATTTTTGTAAATAAATGAAAACATATATTTGACCAATCTGTTTATCTGAATTATTTATAAAATCCAAAAGAAATGTGATGTCGAGTCACACTTGACATAGGAGCGCAAAGGGTTAATGTCGACCATTCCCAACACCCAAAGACCAACTACTATCACTGATTTGTGAAACATTCTCAGTATGACTAAAATACTACTCGCATTTTTCTATATTTAAATTATGTACCTCAACAATGATTAGAGGACAAAACTCTTAAGAGTCCTCCTATACACTTTAATACTTCATATCGTTGGATTCCATCTATATTTATCGCGTATAAAAATACCTCTTTTGGCATCTGTGATTATACAAAAAAAAATTTTTTTATATATGGTACTCCAAATCGAAGTTTAGCTGACATCGATACTTCCTAATATGTCCGACATTTTTCGTACAGAATAATCTATTTCTTTTAAAGTATTAATTATGTTAATTTTTGTTACATTCAACATTCTGTCTCGGAGTGTTTTATACAGAAAATAAATAATTACTCTGACACGATTAATATTCACAGTTCTAGATAGAAATCTTTTTTCGCACTGAACACTTTCAAGTTTTAAGTAAACTGTCTTATAGTTGCATGTATAACAGCATGTTTTCGTTTCTCACTGAAATTCTTCAAATTAGAGCTTTATAATAATATATGGAACTGTACGCAGTACTACCATTCAATGTAAACATTAACATCAGAAACGAAGAAAGAAAAAATGTTTAACAAAATACAATTTCCCATCATATTTTCGCATGTTTTATAATTTTGTTGACAGAGTTTATAAGTAACATTCAACCTGACGTGCATCTGTTGCGGAGTGTCCTTAAATTTTTACTAATGTTAGCTGTGTCGTTAAAGAAATCTTGACAATATTTTCCTTCTGCAGTGATTCGGCAAAAAAGAAAAAATTTGTGGTCGGAACTAGAGTGTGAAACCAAGTCTTTATTATAGATCAACTTCTACAAATCTATACACTACTGCTGCTAAAATTGATAGGTAATAATGGATATATTATTGTAATCACAATGTAAAGCCTTAAACAGTTTTTACGTCTGAAATCATAGTTTTATCCATTGCACTCTATTATACTTGAGCCTGTAAATCATAACATAAGGTACACTCAAGGAAATTTTGAATTTCTCAAATCCTGAAATTCGGCAAATTTGGAACTTTGGAGATTTGGAAATTTGAGAATTTAAGAATTTAAGAACTTATGACACTAGAAATTTGGAAATGTGCAGGTTTGATCATTTATGGATTTAGAAATCTGGAGATTTGAGACTACAGGGATTTGAGAATTTGAGTACTTATGAATTTGGGATTTCGGAACTTGGAAATTTGAAAAACTGAAATATTTGAATTTTGGAAGTTTGAAAATATAGCAATTTTGAAATTTCCAAATTAAGGAATGAAATAATTTGTAAATTATCAAGCTCTAGATTTCGAAGGAAGTCTACATTGTATCCAAGTGTATATTTATGCCATATTTCACTTTTTTATTAAATTCATTAAAGATAATAGATAGATAGTCCACATGTTATCTTCGTTAGACAAAATTATGTACTAAAAAAGGTATGTACTAGGCAATGTCAGTTAAATGGTTATCATCGGTCGAATATACATTAGCTAATAAAAATGTCAAATATTTAAACGGAATATATTTAGCTTTAATTTCTTACAAAATTTTTTCTGTTATAACTTAATTATATTTAAGTAAAATTAAATTGTAGAAAATGTTTCCGAACTGATGAGCTGTAAGAAAGCAGTAGGATAGAGGAGCCAAATACTGGTGCCCCGCAGTAAGACTTTCATGGTGTGATGTCCGGTTAGTATAAATTCCTCGGAACTTATGCGGATTTGGGGTAACACATTAACCCTTTGCGCTCGAAGTTTTTATTTATTCATATTACCAGCAACTCGAAGCATTTTCAATAGAAAAATCATATACACATATAAGTAAATGATATACGCATTAAAAGAAAAGTCATTGTGCTCAGATCCATTTGTCTTTATATTATGAACTGAAAATTATTTGCTTTGTCTCCATAGCGGAGCACTCGAGTTTGTAGACAAATAAATGGTTCCACTTCGGAGCCCTCGAGTTTGAAAATAAATTTTAAATGGCTTCGGAGCCGTCGAGTACAAAGGATTAATAAACGTAATCAAAGATCGACGATATGTGGTAAAACATAAATACTCTATTCAGTAACACTATTATTACAACGTGAAGTGCGCGTGACGAAATGAAAAATGCCCCCGAGAAAATAGGTTTCCAAAAGTGACCTTTAGGTTGTGACTAGGAAAATTCAGAAAGACGTTGAACGGTGAAAAGTCCGGTGTGAATCATGGTGAAAGTTATTGACTAGTTGGGAATGATGGAATGGAGAATGCATCTTAATCTACGGTAAATATTTGGGTGTATAACAATAGTTTTCGCTGGTTAAAATAACTTCAGTAATTCAATTGACCTTCTTTTAAAGTTTCAAGTTACATTTCTTTTTATCGATATAAATTTTCCCATGAAACAAATATTAAATTTTTTTTCGGATATTATTAAACATAAAAATTTCTACATAGAGTTATTTACATAGAGTCAGTGCTCCTATAATCTTCACAGATTAAATATTGCGCCTCCATTACTACGTCCCTTCTCTGAACTTCCCTTTCTTTAAATATTGTGTCTCAATAACTGTGCTAATAAGAAGTTAATATTTAATATAATATAATAACTTTTAATAGTAATAACATTAATAACAATTTAACCCTTAATTAACGTCATATTTTTCTATTGTAACTGATATACGTGTAGGAGATATCTGAGATGTTTTCATTAAATAAGTAATAAATAATTCAAATATGTACATCAAAATTATCAGTAAATAATTATTACTTAAAACGAGTATGTTCAAAAATTTTTTAAATAATTGTGTTCAAGATACGCGTGTGTCTAAGAGACGAATGTTACCAATTAAGGGTTCATTAAAAAGTAAATGTGAATGAAGGAATTAGTTATAACTTAATTAATAATCCAATCAATTTTGTAATTAGAGAGATTATATTTACGTTCGTTTGTGTGGCACAGCAACTAATGCATCGAGCGAAAAATACTTCAGCCATTGTGCACAATAAATGACGATCCTTCTAAACTTGTTTCAGTTACTAAATTTATTGAAAATAAAAGCAGAAACTGAAATAATCTCTTGCTACTGTTTTTCATTTTTTTTCGTAATTTAAATGTTTTACTAATATAATCTACATTTTTGTCTTTCAAGGAGATATCATTTTTGGGTCATCGATTTTGATAAAACTTTTTCTAACGAATCTAGAATAACAATAAAACAACTTATACCTTACTGATTTTATTTACACTTACTGTTAGTATATTTAATATTTATGTCCTTGATTTTCGAGAATAAAATTACTAAATTACTTCATCAAATTGCGATAATTGTGGTAGCGAAAGTGGTATAGTTGCCGAGTGCAATAAGGCTTGTATGACAACTCGATCTGCATTTGTTCGTTTATTTGTTTGTTTTGAATTTTGAATTTAAGTAGGCTCGTGGGACACACTAAATTTTTTATATCGTTTTCGATAATTTTTTACACATAGAATCGGCTGGAACCACGTTAAAAGCTCTATAACTTATCATTGACGACAATACTTTGTCGTCATTGGCGTCAGTTGTTTTCAAATCAACAGTAATCATGTTTAGGTATCCTTTTTTATAGTTTCTGATAATTGTTTGGAACAACTTGAAAATCTCTATACTCATTTTTCTTCTATCTATATGTTTGCAATAGGTACTCTAAATTTTAAATGCACATCGAATTCGCGCGATACACTTGGACTGTAGATCCACTAGTAATAGATACGTGAATTATTCTATCAGAATTTCAAATTTCTTATGATCAATATATGTTTTTACGCAACTGCAAACGACGCAAAAAGTAAGAATTATGATATTAATAGTCTATGTATGTATGTATGGGTGTTCCCTCGTAACTCTTAAGTATAGTCTGTTACTATCCGTAAACTTATAGCCCGGTAAACTTAAACTTACAGGGATATCACTTAGGTGTTACACGCGAATTTTAATGAAATTTACATATGTGGTAGCTTTTCAAAAATTATTTGACGCGTTTTTTCTTATGTCTGCTGACATGCATGTTGAAGGGATGAAAATAGCTCTCAAAGTTGGGGGTTGAAAACACATTTTCTTTAACATCTCGGAAACTAGAGGGTGTAGGAGGGTGAATTTTTTTTTAAATGTGTATTTTTGAGTAAGGAATTTAGTTTATTACAAAAATTTCGGGGAAAATTATTTATTTAAATAATATATTAAAAAATTTGATTTTTTTTCAATTTTTTACCAAATGCCGTTCGATTTTTATGCAGATTTGTATACGTAAAATATGGATCAAAATTGGGGATGCGTATTTTTGGAATTTTTTGTTTATTGCAATTTAGCAATAATTATTACAATTTTCGTCTACTTTTTACGGAGAAAAGTGTTGAGATTTGTTTTCGTAGAGTGTGAGCCCCTTTTATACGATCATTTGCCACGTTTTTAACAATTGGACAATATTACATGTTTATTGTTCCATCATCGGTAGCCAGAAAAGGTCCAGCGTACAGGTATAAATCCGCCGCGGTACCAGTCGTCGTTGTATGAAACGTAGGTTTTTATGGCCAATGCAACTTTTAGCCGAAGGCATAAGTTTAGCTATTTAACTTTTAATAATTTGAACCGAAATGTTCCCCGTTTAAATGATTCGGTAGCTCTGAAAAGAGCTGATTTTGGTAATTCTGAAAAGAGTATGTAGGTTTGAACAGTGCTGTGCTGTTGTTTCTTGGTTTTTTATACGTTGCTAAAGTGGAAGTGGACAATTTCTGAAATTTGTATTGGTTATCGTAATCCGCAACTGGGTAAGTAAGTACATTATTCCACTACGCCTACAAGAATGCTAGAAAATCCATAAAATATGCTGTCGCAGGAGAGATACTTATTAGTGGGTATAAGTAAGTAAATGGTAATTGTATTATTATTTTACGTTTTCAACTTTTGAAAAATTTATTTTTTATAAGTATGAATGATAATCCTATTAATGTTATAAACATTTTAATAAAAATATTTAACTGTAATAAGCAGGAGGCACCCATAAACTGAAACAAAATTAAACTGGCACAAAGCACAACAGATGGAATCGTCATATACAGATATAGAAATGCAACAAGTGTTTATATTTGATGATTTTACGTAAGACTAAATCTTGCCTATTTCTGTAAATGAAGAGGAAATGAAATAAGCTTCTACTTAAAAACCTGTCAATACTTTTTTGTTCCGCGTGCATCAGAAAATACTGTTTTGCTCCTTGATTCATGGAAAAAATTTAGCGAGAACAAGTTATGACGTTCAATCTGAAGGTAAGAAACAGTGTAAGAAACTAGAAATATTAAAAATACCAAAAAACACCATACTGTTTGTTCAACCATTTGACAATTTTGTTCGAAATATTTCTAATCCTTTAGTCTTATTGAATTTAGATACAAATTTATTCACAAAGGACAATGTAATAAAAATGAATAAAGCTAAAGTGGAATGAGTGTTTCTGAAGATTATGCTATATAGTCTGCACAATAATGAAATTCAACGAAAAAATTTGTAAAACACAAATGCTGTTTACGCCACCAGCACTTTATGGAAACTACATGAGCACATTGAGAACAATACGAAGTTTCTAAATCATTAAAACAAAACTCAACTGGGTTATTAAATTCATCAGGTCTAATGTTGAAATAGCCACAACGGAACCAGGCATATCGGAATAAATTTTTATATCGTGGTGACGAAAATTGGTTGTGTATCAGGGATTGTAATTTAATTATGGAATTCCTGGAATGTAAGGTTACATTCAAATTTAATAAAATTACTAAATCAGAAATCTTTCGTGCAAAATTCTTCCATATTCTAAAACCGAACACATCTAATGGCTGTATAAATCCGGTACTATCTTTAGGAATCTGCAATATTTTTATACTTCGATTAATGCATTACCCATAATACTATAACAAAATTAGCAGCTTTCAGAAATATCAAATCATTTAAACAAGAAACATTTTGGTTCAAATTATTAAAAGTTAAATAGTTAAACTTATACCTTCGGCTGAAAGTTTCATTGGCCATAAAAACCTACGTTTCGTACAACGACGACTGGTACCGCGGCGGATTTATACCTGCCCGCTGGACCTTCTCTGGCTACCGATGATGGAACAATAAACATGTAATATTGTCCAATTGTTAAAAACGTGGCAATTGATGGTATAAAAGGGGCTCACACTCTACGAAAACAAATCTCAACACTTTTCTCCGCAAAAAGTAGACGAAAATTGTAATAATTATTGCTAAATTGCAATAAACAAAAAATTCCAAAAACACGCATCCCCCATTTTGATCCATATTTTACGTATAGAAATCTGCATAAAAATCGAACGGCATTTGGGGTAAAAAATTGAAAAAAAAATCCAATTTTTTAATATATTATTTAAGTAAATAATTTCTCCCGAAATGTTCGTAATAAACTAAATTCCTTACTCAAAAATACACATTTAAAAAAAAAATGCACCCTCCTACATCCTCTAGTTTCCGAAATATTAAAGAAAATGTGTTTTCAACCCCCAACTTTGAGGGCTATTTTCACCACCTCATGCATGTCAGCAGATATAAAAAAATACGTGTCAAATAATTTTTGAAAAGCTACCACATATGTAAATTTCATTAAAATTCGCGTGTAACACCTAAGTGAGGTCCTTGTAAGTGCTTGTGCCTAAAGTGATCAAAACTATGGCTGATGTTACCTCGACATAGACATCCCTAGCGGGAGAGGAACGTTCTGATAGATGCAAAAAATGTACGACTACCTTTCCTTACGGAAAGGAGGTGGCAGGTTTCCGCCCTTCTTAGATTTTCCCACTCGTCGATTTTAGTCAATGGCAAGCAATAAAGTCAAGAAGCACGCTACCTTTGGTAAAACATGCCAGAAATAACGGGCTAGAAAGTTAGAAATGCTAATACCTGGCAACCAAATGTGAACAATGAACGAAAAACTACAGTAAAGATCGCGAGTTTTTATGGCTTCATGAGTTTACGGCTGGCACGGAACGATTTTCAAAATTCCCGAAGGGCCGATTATAAATTATAAAGCGACGGTCTTAAAACTAAAGAAAATATAAATCTATACAAATTACAAAACTTAAGGCTAAGCTAAATATGTACAAAGTTTAAAACCTATGGCAGACCTTACCAAATATGATGTCCAAGGTCAAATCCGATGTTGATCTTGGAATATTCTACATTCGTTTAATATACTATTTTAAAGCTTCAAATTTGCAATGGTAACTTTTGCTGATGATTTCGTATTTGTATCTTCTTATTTTAGACTGTGGAGTAAAACGCGAAATGAAGTATAGTAAAAATAGGACGTAAAGTAGCAAAAGCTGTTCTTTATTAAATATTGCTCAAACGTTTTGTCCAAGAAATGCAGTATTTGGTAGTTAACAAGCACACTGGGATTACGTCGTGTCTCTTAACGAGAGAGGTAGGTGTTTTCAAAATTGATGGCTGTTATATCCTTCTGATTCGCACGTTTCTTAAGTGCCTCAGAAAGAAAAGTGTAAATAAAAGATTGTGAAATAGCTAGCAAAAATTTAAGTTATAAAATGGAAAACAGTATCCAGAATTATTGGTAATGACTTCCACCTGCTATGGATAAATAAAGAAATCTGAAAATAGACGTGTTTCTTATTTACAAATTTAATATATCTTAATGGGACTTACTTAGATCAATATACATTTTAAAGTAATTTTAGGCTATAGAGAAAAGTTGCTTAATATTAAGTGCAGTGATGTTCTTTATTTGCAGTTTTTACACGTATAGTATTTAATGGCTATTTCCACTTGTTTTCATTATGTATTATAAAATATAATTCTGCGTTTCAATAAAAAGATTACATAATAGTAAGTTTTTTTATGTATTATCAAACTATAAAAACATAAAATCTTTTTACATTAGGAACACAATATTTTGAATGTAGGGAGACAAGTATTCTCGATATGGGATTATGTTATATAAAATCTTAAGTGTGGTTGAACTCTTTCTATTTTAGTGCTTTTCCCGTTTACCTTTATTTGATAATTTGTATTGTACAAAACAATAATGTGTCGAGCGATCATTTTGCCATTTCACAAATGTGATCTTATATTTCTTCCTCTTCAAAACTTTAGTAGGTAAGCTAAAATTTCCAGCATATTAATTCGTACATGTTACCAAAATCAGACAATTTCTTAAAGTATTTATTTTTGTTTTTGTGATGGTTATTTATACACAAATTAAAGTAATATCGTTCTGATATTGGATGAGAACGTTACGGTCTCATACAGCTATGTATGGCATATAATATACTTATGTATGTACAGATGTCAACCTACAAGTTGGCACGTAAGGAGATCGACCCAAATTAAAAGAAGCTACGCCTATCCTCACCGTGACAACTTCCAGTTTTACATTTCGGCAAATAAGAATAATAATGACAACAACAACTGCATCACGCACTTCGCATTATCTCACTCACTATCGAGACGTTTGTCGGCTGTCATTGTTTTTTGCCTAATTTATTGTGCGTAACCACTCGAGCCAATTGTTCCTACCGTCGAAAATACGTATGAATCTAGGCGTCCATTTTTTTATTCTAACCAATCGGAGCGGCAGCTCTTCTAAACAACTGGGTCAGTCTCCTCACATACCAACTCGTGAGTTGATATCTATACGTATTATTAACAGCTTGATAAGTAACCGCTTTCAGAAGAAAGCACGTTCGAATCTGACATTTGGTTACCTATAGATCGGTTACTATAATTGGAGTTACTAGTTTGATGTTAAAGATAATGGGAGAAATGACAAGTCGTTTAGCACTCGTTCTCGTCGTTTCTGGATCTCAAAAGAAAATTAGGTAACATTGACAAAAAGGGACTCAGTTCCAATGACTTTGATCTGGACATATATTATTAAGGACAAGTTCTTAATCGTTGTTTATTGTTTATTAGAACGTTATTAACTATAAAATATTTGTAAAAATCAAGGTTTATACGTAATCTGACAACGAAAATTTTCCAATTTTGGCAGCGGTTTAGTATTTCAGGCCACATCTATTGGGGATATATAACGGGTGAATTTATAAATCAAGCTGCAAAATTTCATAATTTTGAATTTTAGGTCATGTAATTTTATTCTGACCTAATCCAACGTAATATGCTTTACAATAAAATTAAAAATGAATGTCAGATAATAAATACCATGAGTTATAAAACATACTAGGTTGAGTCAGGTTAGTGTAGATTAAGTTATAAAGAACAATTATTCAAGGCGGCGACCTCGGCAATATATGTCAAGGACTAGGTCATTGGGGCTGACCTTTTATCAATTTTTAACAAAAATTATAAAACCTACATATGTACATTATCAGAACTGTAAGTTGATAAATATCCAGAAAACAACAATAGAGGACAATTGTTGGTAAAAGAAAATAAAAAACTATACGTGTTCAAGATAATTGCAATTTTGTCAAATGTCAATCTTAAAATAACTTTTACCGAAAAAAAAGATTTTGAATTTCGAAAAAAAATTTGTTCTCCCTAACCATTATTGTAAATTGTGCGGGAGCTAACTATGTTATAAAGGTAATGTAGATTTATTACGCTTATTTTTCGTGATTTTGAAATTGCAGGAAATGTGGGAAATAACGATAAAAACGTTAAAACGATTTTAAAATAGGTTTTATATTCAGAAAGCAATGTTCATTTTTCTGTCAACTATTTCTCACGTGTGTTCCTAAAATATTAATCTCAAAATTGTCCCATGGATATAATACATAGATATTCATAGAAGTGAATAAATTATGAACAAATTTTCCCTTATACATATTACCGTCGCTCGGTCATATTTACCGAAATCTTGACAAGCATATTTTCAACGTTACATATTGTATTCTGAATGAAATATATACTCGGTCGCAAATCTGCTGGTTCTTTCTGTACAAAGTTTAAAAATTCAGAAATTTGGCGATTTGAGAAATTGAGAATTTGGAAATGTGAGGATATGTACATGCGAGGATTTGAGAATATAGAATTTAAAAATGAAGGAATTGTAAATGTCAGATTTGGGAATATGGGGATTTGAAAATTTAAGGATTAGAGAATTAGAAAATACGAAATTTGAAAATTTAGAAATTCTTTTACTTTATAAATATAAAACCAAGAATGTATCCAGAATATCTAATACGGTTGATATGTGATAAACGTGTTTACGTCATTCAGCAGAAAATGACATTGCCGTAACAGCACAGGAACAGAGAAAATGTTCAAACTTAATTCTTTCGAAAACTAAGCCAAAAATTAAAAAATTCTGTTCCATATTTATTTCGTATTTCTCCATAAGGAATTACGCGGTGTTATTCATGTTATTCGGGTGGGCCTTGTATAAACTGCTAACTGTAAATTTTATGAAAATCGAAAGGGGATGGCCTATTAATACATGTCACGAAATGTTAAAATAATAAAATTTTCATCTTTCCAAGAAAGTATAAAAATAGATATTTTGTTATTTGTTTCAGGAGGCAGTCAATCGGTTGCTAGTTACGAAGATTTGAGTTCCAGCAGCTTTAGCTCGGCGAGCAGAGCTTCTTTGGATGCTAGAAGCTCGCCAACGCCTTCATATGGTGCTGAAAATATGATGGTTTTTCCTGGAGATAGCAATGGATCCATTTGAGATTATTTAAGATGCGCAGCCTTATTTCCAAAATGGCTGCGTTGTCTCAGGTAAATCAAGATGCCGCAATTGCAGTGTCGCTTGTAAGCGATTACGATCTTCTGGCACAAAATATACTTTGAAATATGCAATCGTTGAGGGTGTATAAAATCATCAGTGGCTTAGATGTGACGGAAGATCATTTTTATTTCTCAAATGGTACACTGTACTAGAATACTAAACGCGATATGGTAAAGTCGCAGAATTTTTATTTTCTTTCTTTCCTTATGGATAATTAACACATGATAATCGATCGTTTTTAATTGTATCTTCGTATATTACGTAATGTAGCTTTTTGGTAACCACCGAGTGACGAATGTAAGATATTCTACTTCCAGTGTAAACAATTGCATTTTATACTCTTTAAGCGTAAGCAATGCGTGAGATTCGAGTGTGACTACTACATTTAACTAAACTTGCTGTTTATTACGAAGCTTATGCGTTTTCTTATTTTTCAATCGTTGCATTTCTTTTTTCAATCTCTATTATATTCCGTAGCCTTTTGTAAACACGAATTGGGAGAACACGAAGATATATTTGTGATTTTTCTGCGAATTTTTTAATTTAATGCCAGTGTACGAGGTGCAGTCATACCGTGTCCCTATGTACAGGAAGACCAGTTCTCTTCTTTAATAATAAGATTTTTCAACAAGATTATGTATGATACATTCATAATTGTAATAACTTGAAACATCTGTTCAGCTGAAGTGTGTCATACGTTTCCGTAGAATAATTATATGCTAATTTTATGGTATGTAAGACGAATGATTATTGAAGTATAAAAAAAGCATGATTTTCAGAAATATCATATTATTATAAATATCTAAATTACGGCGTCTGTTTTTGATAAATGAATTTATAATTCATTTGACTGATAAACGTTTTGTATAAAAATATTTCCATGCGACATCTATGACAAATTTAATATTGACATAGAATGAAATAGCAAGATATTGAAATGGTTTCGTATGATGATTTGTGAGTAGAAGACTAGTATGAATAAGTTAAAATATTTGTAATTTTAACTATTTTATCACTATAGCAAATCACAATTATTAAAATTAGTTGAAACAATTGTTATAAATCTAAATTGAACAGCAGACACAAACCAAACATTAATATATAGGGTATATTCATATTTTACGTACGTAAATGGTATTAAAGATGGTCCAATTAATTACTGCATTATAATGATGCGATGTAAGTATTTATTATTCAAACGTTGTTTGTGATCTGAATACAACTTATAGAACCTTTATACTTAATATTTTACAATTTTTATCCACAATTATCTGTAAAATCCAAGCGCAACACCGTTTCATTATGACTGTAATAATAGGAGTCTTATTATAACAAAAAACATTTGACTATTTTCAAAATTTATCATACAATTTTCGGAATACTTATCTATATCCTTTCCAATTTTATTCTATTAATGTTTAATCATGATGGAGCGTTTGTTATCAAAGAGGGACTGAATGACTGCTTCTCGTATCATCCGATGACCAATTTCCAAATACTGATGATGAAAACTCAAGATTTTGTACGAAAAAAGAAAAAAGAAAAGTAAGGGGAAAAAAAGCGAAAAAATCACTCGCAGAAGTGAATTAAGCAAAACAAGTTTTCTATTGGAATGTGTCGTAGTCGCGTAGACATTATTACCTGAAAATTGTGAAATACATAAGTGGTGCTGTTTGTTGGGTAGAATTTATACCGTGTTGTATCACAATGCACTACGGTTTATCTGTTTTAATGGACAATTATTTCAGTTTTTCTTATTGTTTTATTTTAAGACAATTCAAAGACAGTTATAAACAATACTTTGTTTTCTAACTTCTTTATCTATAAGTCCTCTATAAATCCTTTTACGTCTGCCCGAGCCTGTACGTTCCTAAACACAGAAGTGCACGCACATGGAAATGAGACCTCAGACTAAGTTTCGAGCAGAGTTTTGACACGAGCATACCAGATATCGGTATTTCACTTGTACACAACTTTTCTCCTTCAGATAAATTCACAGAAGTTATCTTTCCGCTTATATATCTGTTTTCGGTTCCGATCGTGATCATTTAAGTGTACAATTTGTATAGTCAAATGATCCATAATGATGTGGAAGTGCATTAACACTGAAACTACTGATAAATAAGATGAAGCTATTTCTATCAAAATCAGTCAGAATGACTGGTCTTTAAAAAATACCTAACTAAAGAATAGAATAGAATTCTGAAATAGAATATTTTTATATTCGATTTATTACTTTTTTAGAAAAGGAATTCCATGTTATGTAGTACATCTCTGGTATGATTAACCTATCTGGGACCATGATTTCTAAACGAGGGTTGGCACATTTTATCATTTACACATCAATAAGAATAATAATTATAATGAAGAATATATACTTTCATAACAAAAATATTAAAACAAATTTCTTTTTTAAAGTTAAGTCATTCTTATGCTATAAAGTAAATTACTAATTATGAAAAGTTATAATCTGTCGCATTTTTTACAAATGTAGTTCTTTTTCTGATTGTATTTTCCACATACATACTTTCTACCGATATTACGAGCAGTGGTAGTCCTATTAATTATTACAGTACTATTATTTGATAGCATTTGTGTGAACAAAGAGAGTTCTATTAAGTTCTGTGACTTTATATTTTGATAACAAAACATTCCTAACAACATAATTATCACTATTATATTGAATGATACATAGTAAACATTTAAAACACGCGTAAAAAGTTTTTAGAAAACTAAAACTAAAAAAAGACTAATTTGAGTTTAGTAAACAAATTGCTGGACCTTTTCACCAGTCAAAGTTTAACAAGTACCAGCCATTTTGACTAGTATTGTTGTAAGTAGCCATAACACAAAACTATTTTAACTTCAAATAAATAACAAAAATTTATTATTCTTTTTCCTTTATTTATTTCTGTAAAAGTCATTACATTAGTGCAGAAAAAATTTAACATGAAGTAGGAATTTTAAACTAAAATTGTAAAACCAGTCATTTTGGTTGGTGTGATAGTTTTAGTATTAAACATAATTGCCGCAACTTTCTTCGCGTCTGCTTACTGTACAAGTAGTGCCTATACAGTATGTTCAGTTTATTTCGATACATTTAAATATATTGCAAGATGTGAATACGACAGTATGTTTCAGACGAAAATTGTACGATATCAAAGATGACTTACCATTTTGTTTATTTGACTTTACAATGATACTGTGAAGGTGATATTAAAATTTTTAAATGGAATGACACATTTGTTTAAATGACTTTTTGTCTAGATAGGTGCTAAGGAATAATATAAAAAATGAACAATTTGTGATATTTTAAATTAAAAAATTAAGATATGTCATAGACAAATTTGAAAAATATAAACTGTTGATTTTTTCACATTGTATCCTATTACTTTTTTACATAGTACTTTCCAAAGAGTCCATCTATACAAAAAAGGTATGTCATTTTTCTTAAAAATTTTAATATGACCTTTGTACACCGCTACTCACCATACGGTTAAACTGACAGATCCATATCTCTTTATACCATATAGCTGTTGTCTGAAACATTTTCTTGTTTCACATTTTTTGGAATATTTTAATGTATTTAACTAAATTCGACATACTATGCATGTGTTATGTCTGGAAAATAATGGGATTCATCTCGGTTCTCGAAAATTGACAACATTGTATAAACATCGTGAGTAAAATGATCAGATATTGATGATCTACATAAACCCGAAGAAGATGGCCAAATTTAAACAGTTATAATTTCTGCAAAACGTAATTGTATCAGTATCGTTGAAAAATCGTTTGAAATCATAGAATCAGTATTATTTTTTTTTTTTACGATATCAGTTGCAATGCTTCTAATACTTAACAATACAAAGAACGCTTCTATAATTTGAACAAATTTTATTCATTTTTGCAATACCCTGTAAGATGAACAAATTTTGTTAAACAATTGACATTAATATTGATCAAACATAATTACTTTCCTGCGTAAAATAAATAGTTTTTGTTTTCTGTGCAATATTTTTGACAGAATTATTCAGCTTTGAAAGACAAATTTTTTTCTTGCCTTCAATTACTTCTAAAAAGAAAACAGATCATCACAGAACGTGTCTAATAATAAATGTGACTAACAAATTAATGTACAGATACAAATTTTACGAACGAATGTTTTTAACTAAACTTTCTAATTGACAAGTAAAGCTTTCATTAATAAATTTTGTAGACGAATACATTTTACGGGTAGTTTTGCAAATGACCAATTTTTAAAAATTTGTTTTTGTTTATCCAACTGTTTTATTGATTTATTGTGTTTAAAGCTGTCTTCAAATTGAACGACCATTTACTTAAAAATTTGTTGAAGAAAATGATATTGTGGTTATTCTGTATCTACATGCAGCGAGTTGAAGAAAGAATAGAACTGCAATTTCAATTCTTTGCACTCGAAGGTATTTTTGCTGTTGACAGATAGAAACTTAAAATTTTCTAGTTGCAAAGTTTGATAAATTCTTTTGAGGGTATAATTTTTCTATTCTTAGTTACCATTATTACCTGTTTCACTATGTTTATACATTATATGTATAGCTCTATAGCCTTAGCTAAAAAATATTTATTTTAAATTATTGTATTAATCCGAATGGAATATATCTGGTATATCGAAATATTAATCAAATAAAAAAAATAATTTTTTCATTTTTTAGAATCCGAAAGACGATTTTTGCTTCAAATTCGAATAATACGATTAAAAAATATTTCTACAAAAAACCTACTTCTTTTTAATAGGAAAGTAGTTGCTTCTGACCGATATAAATGCAACCTGTATTAATAATTTTGTGATCTCATGGAATATTATAATATTAAACAAAAATTGTCAAGTTACCAAAGTGTCTTTGTATCGCTATAATGTCATCGAGAACTAATATGCAGCTGAAATCTTGAAAATTAGTCTAAAAATACAGATATAATTTTTTTATACAATTTTTCAAAATGCCAATACGACTCTTTTTTGCAGAAGTTATTACCATTTGAACTTGACTCCAATTCCCCGACTTTATGCAGGTAATCTTTTAATTATCTACCGATTTATTTTATCAGACACATCAGCTAGCACTATCCACTGCTACAACATTAAAACAGATAAAGAAAGTTAAAATTTTATGTCAATTTTGTGTTCCATGATTCTTGACTATGCAAATTAGACTTAAACTTGAAATGAAAGCACATAAAAATTCCAGTAAGATTTTTCACATTTTAACCGTGAGTGCGTTACGAGTCGTCAGACTTATCAAAATATAGCAAGGGACTAACTTTTTGCGAAGTGTAGATGATAGGATCGTATAGATACAGCCATGATAGGAGCCATCGCAATTTCATCCAGACTCCTTAACCTTAGATTTACGGACATTTAATAATCACTTATACTTAAATTGAAACAAAACTATAAAAATAACTAAATAATAGATATTACGTAAACCAGCTTATACAATGATTCTCTATCTCGATGAAAATTAATATATTAGGTTAGTGCGTATGACATGTCGGGTTTTTAACTGAATATATAAAACTGCATATCTTTTTTCAAAGTATGCGCCATTTGCTTCAATACACTTTTCCCAACGAGATTTTAATGCATAAATGCCAGATTCGATAAACTCTGATATAGAATTTTTTAGATGGTCTTCATTTTCATATTGTTTGCCCCGTAAAGACTGTTCTAAATGTTAAAAAAAATGAAAATCAGTTGGTGAAAGATCTGGTGAATAAGTTGGGTGTTGTAAAATTTCGGATGGCTTTGCAGTATGAGCACAAGCTTCATCCCTATCCAGCCATCGAGCACACCTTTTCCTGTTGTCATAAAGAACCCATTTTTCGTCATATGTAATGATCCGATCGAAGAATAGCTCTCGATGAAATCGGGTTAGCAATGATGAGCACACGTTCAACCGATTCAGCTTATGTCGCTCTGTGAGTTCGTGCGGTATCCACTTGTTCATTTTTTTCACCTTCCCAATCTCAGACAGGTGTCGCAATATTGTTGTATGGTCAACATCCATTTTGGTAGCAAGTTACTTTGTACGACTATAAACGAGGTTCTGCCAAAAATACAAGCACAACGAAAATAAGGAGACAATCGTTCAATGTAACGAAAAACCGACATTTAATATGCACCAACCTAATACATTTTGACAAAAGTTCCTTAATTTCCGTAATTTAAAATAAGAAATGTAAGATCCGTCATCTTGACGGGTTCTGTAAAACTTGTGTTAATTACTGTGCTCTATTTAGCATCCGCTGATGTCACTCTTATCTGCATTTTCCAAATTTCTTGGTTTCGTTGTTACTGGGACTTTGCCCTCTACATTCTTTGGTGTTGACGGATTCTTCCCGTTCTTTTCAAGATACCCGTTTGATCACAATCTTCTTATTTCTTATTACTAATATTTACTAGTATCATTTCCGATATGATCCTCTCTCACAATAGTACTTGATCGTACCCACCGAGATCGTTACTCGTCTTGCACAATTCTTGTTATCGCTCAGTTTGTAAAGGCCGTCAATTTTTCCGTAAATAAGGGTACATGTGACTCCAGAATTACAGATCTGCAATTAGGATGGTTAGATATGGTCATTAAACGCTTAGTGATCTCCCACGTCTTCATAGTCGTGCTTGTCTTCATAGTTTGAATGCATAGTTAAATTCATAGATATCTAATAACTTGAGTATAAGGTCTTGTGATCACTAACTTAGTTGGTAGTTTGCATACTGGTAGATTTCATCTTGTCTCTGAAAATATATCATACCTGTAGATAGTCAATACTTTTTTTTATATCTGTTTAAATCAACATTTCTATATCAAAGTTTCTATATGATGGTTTTTTTGTTACAATAAAATATAATTTTAGTATATTATACATACAATAATTATATTATAATATACTAAACATATTACACTTATATACCATTAGTTTGATATTCAATAATTCTTAAGGAGTAATTTTTGTCTTCGATTTATTGTTTCTAGTTGATTAGATTTTACACGTAAAAATGCATATTAAATTTCAAATAAAATGTTAACTGTATTTGTTATCTAAAAGACAGGAAAATGGAACAATCACTATCTTATATACATAAAACTATTTCCCTAAATGTACATCACCGTAGTAAAGTATGTATTGCGGTTTACTACTGGAGTATCTACACAGAAGTTATCAGAAATATTTTTATTATTTTTATTATTTATGTTAGAACTGTTTTTATGCAATACACTAGACACTTCTGTTATTCACCTTTTACTTGTTTTTACAAGTACTTCTGTTGTGCGTAATAATAATTGTGAGTACTCTATCTTTATCTTTTCATTTGATAACATAAATGATTCTGGAATATTGATGGAGAACTTATGTTATTCTGCAGAAAATTTTCATTTGTTTATGGTAAATATTCTCGTATGTATTTGTAATTTTTGCATTTCCATTCCTTGTGTTATCCTTTTCTTACACTGCACCCTTATACAGCAAACAAAATCAATGTTTTTAGTAAATAAAGTAATTTAAGATTCAATGTATATTTGTGCATTTTTCACACATAAAATCTAATTAACTGGCATATATAAATCGATCGCAAAAAAGATTGACTCTTGAGGATTTGAACCCTGATCTTAATATAGAAGTCTAGTAGTTGCTAAATGCTTGAACTAAAGTTATGTTTTACTGCAACGAAAAAACTTTGATTACAAATATTTAGTATCTATTACCATAGTGTTCTCTTACTCTATTACTATAATGAAGATTTTCTTTATTAATGGTGAGACATTCCTTTAGTAGAATGTATACAGCTTCATCTAAGTTGGCGATCCAAGGGCTCTTCACTTTTCTTGTAGATTTATTGTCGCATAAATAATAATCTTTAGTTGTCGTTTATCAGGTTCCTGTTTTATTTTGCTTTATATCTATATTTTAAATCGGTTACATGATATTTGTTAGTATTACTATTCGTGAGTTCACCAATGATATTTTGTTTTTAGAAAATTGTGTTTTTATTAAAAGTGAGGAATGGTGAATCATTGACGTATCATTTATAATAAATAGTATAATCAATTTATAATTCTGACCAGCAACGTATTTTTGATCTTGTATAAAAGTACTTTAGAATGATAAGAAGAAAACATTTTTTATCATAATCCATAGTTTAACTTCCCTGATAAAAAATTAGTATTAAAGTATTGAATCAAAATTAATAGTACAAATGTATTTTAAATTAAAACACCGATGTAAGCTTAATCCTGCAGTAGGGTGCCAAAATCTGCACAATCATGTATGAAAGCGTTATACCAATACCAGCGTATTTCATACCAAAATGCTATGTCAAATTTGACACTTTATTGAACTTCTAACAGCAAGTGTTAGCAGTAAAGTGGTTTTATACGTTATTAGTATACATTAATAATACCAATATACGTATAAAGGAGAACTTAAACAAATATCCATATAACATCGTACGAATGCTAACAGAATTAGAACGTAATAAGCCACATACTTTCTATTGTCAAATAATTTTTTCCGTTTATTTCTTGCTTCCTATTGAATCGTTTCACGAGTTCAATTATTAAGTATGTCATAAACTCAAAAGTACAAAGAGATTGTAGAATCCATGGAAACAGATAACCGTAAGTTGCATCATTTTCGAGGCCAGTGCTACGTGGAGAGGGAACATGGAACATTGGAAGGTTTGATGAAAAGTGAAAATGCGTGGGTTTGTGGAAATTTCATATTCTTGCTTTACCACGATTTCGATGTATTTTCGATGTGTTATATGTACGCGAGTGCGCGCGTGTATGTATGTGCGTGTATGCGTGTGAAAATCCGATGTTTTCCGAGGATCTCCACGGGGTACAGGATTAAAAAGACGGTAAAGCGGCGTATGCATATATTTTTATACCTTTTACTTTCTAATCTTTCATTTTTCTAGGGTTTAAGTGAGTTTGCAAGCTCCGACATGTAATGCACATTAGCAAGTTATACGATGATCGTGATTAATTAGTTTATTACGAACATATGTCGTATATTAATCCAGGTAACATAAACTTACTATTAAGAAACGAAATGAACAATCGAATTATCTGGTATGAAGATTTTAAGATAATCGTTCAGGCATTCTCATATTGAGTTTCGTTCGAACTTTCTGTGATTCATAGTCTATTATTGTGCAACCTTTTGTACTTGGAATTTGTTTATCTTCTTGATTGGACGCATTATAAAAATTCTGGCCGTTATTGATTGTTTACCTGTTTTAGAGGCGTAGAAGATTTAAACATTACCGATTTGTAAATCGAGTGTTGCTAGTTGTTTTCTTTTCTAAATAAATTCTCATCTTTTTTAACATTATATAAGGTAACCCTTCTGCTTATAATCTATTTGAAAATAGATTGTAATCTTTTGTCTCATTTTTTCATTTATACCTTGATTTTTAGAACGGTTTTCCTTTCCCTCCCTTTAATATTACAGATAGGTTAAAATACAATAATGGCGCTCATTTAAACAATGATTCGTAATGAAGTACAAGACATTAAGTATTTCTTGTACGTTTGCATTCACAAATTTTTTCTTTTATACATAGAAAATGCTTATAATCTCTGTTCCCCGTACTGGTGAGTAATACAATTTAAAATATAATTTCTTAACGTGTTTCATTACTCATACTTAAACGTAAAATTACTAATGAGGATGTGTCTTGTCTAAACTAAAGTCAAATTTTTTTCAGGTACTTACAAAGAACATCACCCAATTAATACACGCCGATTTTAATGAAATTTTAATGAAAAAATATTTGACACGTATTTTTTTTATCGGCGAATATCCACTTTGAAGTGGTGAAAATAACCCTTAAAGTTGGGGTTGCAAAAGCTATTTTTGCAAATATCTCGGGAACTATTAGGCCTAGAAAAAAAATTCAAAATGCAAATTTTTCTATTTTAGAAGGCCAATAATACGGCGCAAGTGGATTTTTGAAAAATTTGTTTGTTTAAAAAATATGTTGAAAATTAACATTATTTTGCAAATTTTTTTAATAAAACGTTGAACTATTTTGATCAAGTTTCACTTACGTAAACTATGGGTCCAAAGACAAAATACGGATAAATTGGAATTTTTAATTCCTCTTGTGGAAAATATATTACTAACGTTGGAGATATACGTACATTTTCTACCTTCCGGTCGGTGAACGACTGATTTCTATATATGATATTCTGGCAATTGTATTATATTACATTTTTTATACTAATTTATTTAAAGAAAGAACTTAAGGGTCCATAGGTGCCCCTATAAAACATGGGGCCCGAGTCAGGTATCCTGTTTGTTCCACGTTATGGGCGCGTACTGGTGGCAGTATTCGACGCACGGAAGATCTAAATGCGTAAATTGTACGTGCATAAAGGGTAATGACTCTATAATTAATTTAGATTATGGAAATGTTTTTCGAGAGCGTTAAGGTTTCATAATATTTGCCACGTAAACATTAAATCTAGGTACAATAGCCCTAATGCTGGTAGTAAGATCAGCATTAAATGCTTTCAAAATTTGTCCATCAACCGCAACAATATACGTATGTTGTATCATGTACTTCAGATAAAGATAAGGAGAAATGGAGAGAAGAAGAAAGGAGAAAAAAGAAAGGAGGTGGATAAAGGACGGGAAAGAAAAGGGAAGGAAGGGGAGGATGAAAGAAAAGAAAAATAGGCCATCAGCGTTGATGCTGCTGGCACATCAGCTGACGCATGGATCTATAGGTGCAGGAAAAGTAAGAAAGAAAGGAAAGAGAAGGATAAAAGTATCAGCTGTGCTGACGTTGTCGCTATACTAGATGGACGTGCATGTTCGGCCGCAGATAAATACTGTACTGTGTCTGTGAATCTTCCGGATTTTTTTCAGTCCCAAGCGTACTGGGGTGCTTTCTAGGGGGTAATATGTGCTCAACCACATCTATGACAAAATAAAAATGTCTGTGGCCGCGTGCATTCCTGCTGGGCATGACTATACGTCCGACAATAAAAATACATTCTGGCCAGTATTGGTTTGGACCTACGTTGGAGTATATGTATAATAATTGGCAATGACCTTTTCACTCGGCAACGTATCTCGGCTCCAATTTGCGTTACGTTCTTCTCGATCGGAAAGGATGTGAGTGAGTTCCGAGACTTCCGAGAATGTGAATAGTTCCAGTTCTGGGCCTATCACGGTATCAAATAATTGCTGGAAAGTGGCCGGAACAGAGTGCAGCTCGAATGCTACAACACGAAAGTGCATAAAGCCGCACCCTGATATTATGAACGCGATTACTCTCTTTTCGGTCAATTCGATCAACTAATAGCCATTCGTAAGATCGATCTTTGATAGATTGTTCCTCTGAGCTTCTTGAGCATGGTGTTTATATGTGAAAGGAGGTAAGCGCCGTGATTACATATTTTTCATTAATCGATGTCGTGGTCTTCCATTTTTTTTTCTTACGATGACTACCGATTAGCTTCATAGGCTCTGTAAAGCTCAATGACTCTCTCGGTTAGCATCTGTACTACTCTTTCATCTACAATTCTCTGGACGCCGGATTTTCTTAGCTGATAATGTTGCTAATGGGTTCGGGCGACTTGAATTGGATATTGTGCCAGGGGAGGAACATAAACCTTTGCACGTTCCTGAATTTTTGAAAGTTGACATAGCGTCGGCATTTACACTATTCAAGATGTACCGCGCGCAGGTTGCACGATCAGATTTTCGCCACTTACGAGGTGTGGCAATTAAACAACGTGACTGACGCTATAAAACATTTTATTTTGATTTCATTCCTATTTACTTCTTACCACCTTCAATATATACCCCTCCTCTATCCCTATAACGCTTCATGCGAATCTTGAGGGTTCTGCTTAAGAAACTGGAGATGACGTTCATGTGACCTTCAAACGATTTTTCAAGCTCAAATTATTGCAGCTATCTTATGTGTACCTCAATATCCTGCAACTTTTGTCTAAAATATTTGTCCATATTTAAAGCTGTTTCCGAAATACTCCTACGCGCCAATACCTGGTTTGTCTACATATATGTAAATTTCTTCCGTCATACGACCACTCATTTTGACACGCGAATTCATACTTCTGCTAAAGCTAGAATAAAACTATGGAGGCTCAGGTAAACGATTTAATTTTCGCAACATTCTGTAGAATACACGGTATAGTAAATATAATATTTGTACACCAACAACAGTATTTTACATGAAATCTAGGAAAGTTTTTTATATAATAGTTTCTGTTGTGTCCAATATAGAATATTACCGTAAATAATGAGACTCTGTCGAATTTAAGTCTTGTGGTTGATATGCAGTCGTTGAACTTTCTGGATGAAATTCACCTTTTCTGATGTTATATCTTGCTCATGTCGGTGAACGAGAATCGATATCAGAATTCTTGAGTTACTAATCAAACAAACGTCTTACTCTGCCAACAAAACTTCAATAATTTCTTTATAATTATAAGAATCTAATAACTTTACTATAGTAACTATATACGCTTCAGTAAATAAGATTTACAACGATTGCAATAATTTAATCACCTGCACTTTTATTGAAACAGTAAAATTTATTATAATTTGTAACTGTTTATTAAAGTAATTGTACACGAGTTTGAAATAATTATCCACTTTAGTATAATATTTCTGTTAATTATTTATGAATTTTCATTTATAAGAATCAGTCTTATGAGAAACTATGTGTTATACTGCTATTCCGATAATTGTACAATCGTAAACACGTCCCGACTACCGTCAGTATGTTAAAAAAATGTCAGATGTTTGACGCAACAAAATAATTAATTCAAGTAGCCGAGTATGCCATTTTCCGGGGGATAAACGGAGAGTGCATCCTCATCCCCGGGTTTCTGGGACGAGGACGTGATCGACCTCGAAATCTCGAGGCAACGGGGTGATCTCGCGCGTCATCGGTACATCGGTAGAGTATCAACTTTTCGTTTGATCACTGATAGATTATCATTTACGAATTTTATTATTTTATTATTAGAGTAACTGCAGCATATTTGGAATACCAATAGTAATTTCAAATAGTAAAGCATCTAAAAACCTACGGTAATTATGCATAAAAGGGTAGCATAGCTACAAGTACTTACGAGGAGAACTCCGCAAGTGTGACGCTCACTGCTTTATGAAACTTTGCTACTTTATAGAGGACATCTAATTGATCGTTCATATATCCTATTTTAGAGACAGACAGCTAATTATTTAAAATATTAACAATTAAAAATAATTCTTTAAATTCTAAAGTGCAACACACTGATACATACGAACTATTAGTTGCAGTTAAATGCTTAACTGTAGTTCAAAAGATGTACCGTTCAAATACTAATTAGCTTTTTTTTTTCATTTAAATATTTGAGTATATTAAAATATTTTGATTAATGTTGCAGAGAATTATAACTGTTATTACTAGTAGTAATTTATTAATTATATTGCATTTATTATAATGTTCAAATTATCTTTATTATTCATTGTGTACATTAATACGATTGGATATAATTGAAACCTAAATTATTGAAAATCGTTAAAAGGTATAAATAAAATGTATGAAAGAAATACGCATACTTATGCAATGTTACAATATACAATATCATTGTACACAATGAAAAATAAAGATAATTTGAATATTGTAATAAATGCAACATAATTAATAAATTAGTAACAGTAACAGCAGTTATAATATCATTTTTTATGACTTTAATAATGATTTAATATAATCAAATACTTAACTGAAGGAAAAGTAGGTAACTGATATTTGAATCGTAAACCTTTCAATTTACAATCAAGCGTTTAACCGCACAGCTAATGGTTTGTATGTATTTTATACCTCAGATTTTAAGAGTAGGTATCTTTAATTGTTAGTACCTTTCAAATAATTCGCCAAAAATAAGGTATGAGAATATTCAGTTAAGTGTTCTATGAGGTAGCAAAGTTGCATAAATGGGTGAACGTAACACTTAGGGAGTTCCCCTCATTAATGTTGAGTGCTACAATTAGAGTGAGTTATACTGAATATTTTCCAAAAGAAGAATGCGATGGTTGTAATTATTCATTAAGATATAACAATTGTAATGATTTCTCAGTAATTAGCGTAGCAACGTTAGCTACAGTATTTTGTCACATTAGTAAATACAGTAGTTCGGAAATGTAAACACAAATCAAAAAAGAGGATTTAGCGTTTCTCTTATATTCTTTCTTCAAAATAAATTGACCTACTTACTTTAATTCAATTTTCGTATGGTAGATCATACTATCCTATTCTGAATGATTCTAAAATTCCAAGTCAAGTTAGATTATGTTAGGTTATATATAATTTTGGGTGAGGGTTCAGGGAAAACGATGAAGTTCCCTCGTTTATTGATTTAATACAGATGTAACATGTAATTGAGTTTTTCTTACATAAAATTTCGGCGCGAAGTCTGCAGCATTAAAAAAGTACACAATGCATATCTAACTATTGTAAGATAACTTTAAGAAATATTTTTCAACTTACATTTTATGAATGTGCAAATAATTTGTCGCTTCTTTTCTCCATTTTGTTGAACATAGGAATCGTTTCCACAGGTAAATTTTAACAATACATTATCGAAATTGAGTTCAAGAATTTTCCCACAATTAGGACAAGTACCATCCCGAGTTCTTTTTTTCTGGGACAAAAATTGAATTAAAACCGAACAGTTGTACGTTAGATTTCAGCTGTTATACTAAAACTTATTATAAAAGCTGTCTGTAACTAGTGTAACGTTCGCAAAGGGATATAATAGAAAAGTTATTTATCCTTTTGTAATATTGTGAAATTAAGATCAAGCGCTAACAGCGCTAGTGATGAAGTGAAAGAGCGGTTTCTTCCTAATCGAGCGACTCATTTTTAACTTTATTTTTAGGGTTATATGGCTCCATGGGGTGTGTGGTTGAGAAGTGAAATTCACAGATTAATATCTTTCAAGAATAGAATTTATTCAGTTAAATAGAGTTGGGATTTCAATTAACAATTTTTTGTGAGAATATAAGAAGCGTATAATGTTAGATATTATAAATTCAACAAATTGAGTTATATAATAGTAATACGAGATAGTAATAAGTCAATTGTAGAATAATAATTGTATTTGAATGATATTTTGTAATCGGTAAATATTATAAAAATGGTTCGTTTAACAAGTAAAAAAATGCTATTTGAGGACGTTATGTTTTATGAGATTCGCTATTATTTTGCGAGATAATGAATTTACGATGTTCAATAATTAAACAAAATATTCGATTATAAAACGATTAGGTACACTATATTAGAAGTGCTACGTTTTACAAAGATTAAATTGTGTCGCAAAACAATGTTCGATAATTATAGAAAATAATAAACGCTATACTAGAAACGCTGCGCTTTACGAATGCATAATGCGACGAACTAAATTGACTCAGAACAACTACTCAATAATTCGACTCTTCAATTAATGAAATAAGTGCCCATTAATTGGAAACATGTGGATCACCACCCAAAACAAAGGACTTCAGAAACTAAGCCAGTCAAGCAGCTCCGCTCCTTGCTAGTTATAGATACAATCTAGAGCAACCCTGCGAGTCTGACGGTCGATCCAATGTTCCGTACAGGTACAAATTAATAATGACTCTAATTAACTATTAATCAGAACTACTGACTATGTCTCCCAAAACAACGGATTTCGGAAACCAGACTGCCCAGATAAGCTATATGAACATGTTAGAGCTACCGCGCGAATCCGACGGTCGAATCAGTATCCGGATAGAAATAGCAATCAATATAAGAGTGGCTAGAGAATCACACGTTTTAACGCCTCAGGTTTGGCTGCTCTAGAAGATATACATAACACTTCCCAAAACAACAGGCTTCACAGACCAGGCTGTCCAGATAAGCTATACCGCTTAGAGGCATCCCGCGAATCTGAAGGCCTGTACACAATGTTCCAAACCAGCCAAGACCTGAGAGCCTTGTTGGCCACTTCCAGCAAAACTGTTCCGATAGTCTTCCTATCTAGCTCTAAAGAGATCCTATGCTTAATAGATCGAAAATTGTTCTGTACCTGCAGTGTCCGATGATCTTGTATTTATATTCTGATGAATCCCGAATTTTGGCTACGTGAACTCACCCGTATGCTTGACGCGTATAAAACTATGTATAAATTTGATTTCTTTAATTAGATATTAATTGGTAAAATGAATACGACTGTTAATAATATATTTTGATTCGTAGTTAATTAATATTTTATAATTTTATTCATTAAATAGTTACAGTATTGCCTCAAAATAAGCAGCTGTTTCGTGATTTGAAATAAGCAACTTGTCCCTTCCTTTCTATGTGAAGTTGTCCGCCGAGTGAGAGATCCGAGAGGGAGTAAAAGGTCCGTGAAACGGAGAAGTCATAAATTTTCACGATTCATCGAACAGTATAGTAGAAAGAAAAAAGAATATGTGTAATATTTTCTCATTTTGATTAGTACTAAACTGAAAAAGCATATCATGTTCTATCCATCTCTGAAGAATAACGCCGCTGCTCGACCGATTACTTTATAGATTGCCCTTACACCGAACTCCTTGATTTTTCTATGCGTTCCCTCTCGTCACGGTCAGAAATAAAGTCAAGCCAAATAGTATACATGATTCGTAATAATCAATTGTTGGAATAATATTATTTGATTTAGACAAAAATGATTCTCTATGTTGAGAGTCACTGATATATGTATAAAGAAACAAAGGCCTAGCTCTGTCACCTGAGTTGATTTATTTTACAGCGTCTATATTCAGAAGTATTCATTCCTTGTTGCTACGTAAAATAATAAAGACGTTCCTTCAAAGCTTTTAAATAAAAATAGTAAAAAGAAAAAGCAGAGTTTATTTTATTTAAAAGAATCCCATATTCCAATATCAACTTTGATTTAACTTTGACGTAACGCTTTCTTATTATGCAATTACACTATCACGGTGCAAACGCGTTTGTTCATGACCATGATTAACCGTCACTCTCGAACCCATCGCTTTCGCAACTGGGTAATTAGTTAGTGCTATTCGTTAATAATTTAAAAACGAAATTTTAACCAACAGTTTCGCAAAGGAAAAGATTGTTTAGACCCAAGTACCACCTCCCTGTAATTATGTCCATCTATACCCGAATACTGTAACCGTTAAACTCGCAGTGAGTCGCTGGGGTCATAGTTTTGCCGGCTCAGTCGTTACACATAGTCGCGAGGAGGTTAGGAAAGTCAGGAACCAAAGAGTAAGGATAGCAGAGGCGACACTCTTTGTCGGCACCTTTGATCTCTCGAAAACGATGTTCCTTTAAATTGGTTGTGCAAACGAGCGGGAAATTCAAATTAAATGAATCTAATTTCATGTCAACCTCTAATGATTTGGAATGTATTTGTAATAAATTTTCTGTATACAGTATTGATTCGTAATAAGCAACTCGCTTGGGTCTGGCCAATTGCTTGTGACGAATCAGGTATGCTATTCGGCTTGCTTTTGTTTTTTTAATCGCTATGTGTTCGAGTGAGAAAGCATTATACATTCTGTCCTCTTTTCACTAAACTGTGCGGTCAACCGTAAAAATTTATGACTTGCTCCGGTTTCGCGGACCTCTCACTCAGCGGCCGACTTCAAACAAAGAAGGAAGGATAGAAATTTGCTAGTTACGAATCACAAAACTCTTGCTTGTTACGAATCAATACTGTATTGTGTTATTATTGCTATTGTAGTTTGTTGAAATAAAATAGTTTAAGAAATATTCATATCCAAAAATGGTAGGTCATCGCTGTTATTGCGACAATAAAGCAATTTGGAAAAAACTACGGTCGAACGTGCAGCTAGTTTTATTACCATCCAATGTGATAAAAGTTGACCGCTTTTAGGCTGTAACCATCAAAGACTGCCAATTTGTTTCTTAGTTCGACACAAGGGTCAGTACAGGCAGAATAAACCTGGATGTATTTTTCCTATATTTAATACTACAATTTTTTTATTGAACTGTGCCTTTTAATTGGGAAATCCCACCTTCAACCATAACCTCGATATAGTTGATAAATTACTGTCGAGGTTATGATTGAAAATGGGATTATCTGATTTTAAAAAAACACAGTTTAAAAAAAAAATTTACTATTAAACATAAGGAAATGTATATAATCAGGTTTATCCTGCCTGTACTGACTCTCTGGCCGAGCTAACGAAAAACTTGCAGCTTGGATGGTTACAGCCTAAAACGATCAACTTTTAACAGATTGAACGGTAGTAAAGCTAGCTGCGTGTTCGACCTTGGGTTTTTACAAATTATTTTATGGTCCCAGTAACGGTGACGACCTACCATTTTTGGACACGAATTTTCTTATAATAGTTTATTTCAATAATTACAAACAATGTAGTTTTGATCCGAAATAAGCAACTGTTTTTAGACTCGAGGGTAGCAACTCGTTATATTCTTTTTTTTAACACGTATTTTCTTGCAAATATAATAAATCTGTGAAAGCAAGAAACTGTAAACGAAGCCAAGGCAAATATTATACCCTATCCGTATTGTGTTCCGTCGAATAGAACAAGTACCCGTACAAGGGACCATCCCGAGTTAATAATTTCCGATTTTGATGAAACTCATGTATAATATAGTTCTTGAAAAAATATTCGACACATATTTTTTTTTAGCTGCCGACATTCATGTTAAGGGGGTGAGAATAGCCCCCAAAGTGGGGGGGTGTGAATCATATTTTGTTGAATATCTCGAGAACTAGAAGAGCTAGAGCAATGGTTTAAATTGCAAGATTTCGTGTTTTTTATGAGGAATCAAACTATTAAAACAGATTTCAAAAATTCGTATTTGTTTACATAATATATTAAAAAAATGACACTTTCTTGTTAATTTTTCTGTTCAAAAGTTGCTGTATCTTCCTGTAAGTTTTGATATAAAAAGTGTACTAGTAGGTACAAAATACGGATAAAATGGAATTTTCATTTTTACATTGTAAATATAGTTAACGTAGTTGTATTTTTATCGTAGTTGTATTTAGTTGTATTTATTTTAAACTATTTCTTGTTATCAACTCGAGTTACTCCTGATTCGGGAACTTCAACAGGTTTCCCTTAAAAACAGTGACTTGTCCTTTGCCGTGGACACGTATTTCGTTTTCTGGAAAAACCCAACGGTCTTTACCTGAATCGCTATACATACATATAAAAGTCATACAACTCTTAGTTCGGTCAGTCTTTCGACAACCCTTAAGCAGTGCTTAAAATCAAAGTGAATTCATAGTACGTGAATATTAGTATTTTTTTAATCATGGCAGAGAATCAAAGTAAAAAAAGAGTTTTTCTGTCCGTAAATAAAAAAATTAAAATTGCTGAGGAGTTAGAGCAAGGAGTGTCTGTAAAAATATTAAGTGACAAATATGCAGTGTCGCGTGATGTAATATATCGCATTCGTGGAAAATGCAAAAAACTAACAAATGAGCACGAAGAACAGAGTACAATACAAGTTGATACGAATGAAGAAGAAATAGAAGATCAAGTGGCAGGGATAGAAGCCAAAGATTACAATATAATAGAAGAAAAAAAGAAAGATTTAGATTTATTACAAAGTATTATAAGAAGATACGCAAATGATAATCCGGCAATATTAATGCTGGGAGACGCGTTAAGGATATTTTTAGAAAATGAATCGCCAGAAATAAAGGATGGCAATCATTGACAAGGTTCACTTTACTGGTCCGTGCTTTCCTTTTGAAGAATATTCCTGCTCGTGGATCGGAGATTCTAATAATTCGAAAAAGTTAAGTTTCAAACTATTTAAAACAAAAATCTTTGAACATTATACTTAATTATGTTTTCTTTACAGGTTCACTTTACTGGTCCGTGCTTTCCTTTTGAAGAATATTCCTGCTCGTGGATCGGAGATTCTAATAATTCGAAAAAGTTAAGTTTCAAACTATTTAAAACAAAAATCTTTGAACATTAAACTTAATTATGTTTTTTTTTTTCAAGTTCATTTGACTGGTTCGTACTTTCCTTTTGAAGAATATTCCTGCTCGTAGACCGAAGATTTCATGTTGCTTATACATTTATTATATTGTATATATTGTATCTGTTGTATAGAAATAGTATATTCCACGCGTTGCGTATTGATTATTGTTCATTGTACATAGTTCATATAGTTTTATATATTGTATATAGTGTATTACACTTAAATAATTTTCCCTTCAAGTTTTGTTTAGTTTTGCTAAATAAATTTATTAAAATTATAGATAAAAGTGTACCTCAAATTATTGTTCACTGTCAGCCATTAGATTTAAAAAGAAAGCATATTGATATAATATAATTTCGAAGAATATTGTAGGGTAGCGTAGGATTTTAAGAATGACGTCGCCGATACTGGCGTCGTGAATGTGATAACTAATACGAAAGTGAATCAATTGAATCATTCGATATCTTTGTAATATTTTGTCTTTCGTGATTTGGTCACAAGGTAACGGAATATAATATTAAGAGTTGGGAGTCGCTGTTGAACCTTTGAGTTGTACATGTCGTGGAATTTGTTAATTTGTTAAAACGTAGTTGATTATAATTAAGTTCGTTATATTTCATAGTATTAAAGTGTAGAATTGAAGTTTTAATTATTTAAATCGTTCTTGTTAAATTCGTTAATAAAATTCCTATAATATACTTTTTATAATAAGACAGAATGGCTATGTCTCTCCCCTCCTCCCCGCTTCTTGTGGTGACTACGCTCTCGCAAAACGGAGTACGCTCTCGTGTATTGGCTTTTGCTAAGAATAGATCATATTAAAAACCCTGAATAATTTATAAAACGCGCCCACCAGTTTATTCAATTAATCCTTCCCTTATCGAAATATTCCTGATAGACTTACAGTATCGTTAAACATACATATCTGTGATACCCACTAACATTTTGTTAGCGGAATCGAAGCTACCGCCTATTTATGAACGAACAAAGCTTTTATGCTATAAATATCTAGTAAAGGTCCTTTCAAATACCGGTCTGCAAGTTAATAAAGCAATTACCCAATTTTATTTAAGTACCATAACGATAAAGCGTAAAAGAAAATGTCTCTTAAAACAATGTATTGATGACATCCTTGACATTAAGAACTTATGGACTAGTAATCATTACAGTATCTATCGTTCGGATTACAACACCATTATGGGCACGGTTCTAATTAATACCGAACTTGGAAACACGCTAAAACATAGTAGACACCCTAATTCTACCTTAAATAACTGGTTATCTAACTGCAAGTCGTGCGTGATTTATACTGACGGCAGCAAAATACCGAGTTCAAAATCTGTAGGATCCGCCTGTATATGCAAAGACCTTAGTATTTCGATCAAAAGAAGTATACCTCCTGAAGCTTCTATTTTTACTGCGAAGTGCATTGCTTTAAACGATGCTCTCGACATTGCTCTCCTTAATGTCGATCATAATTTTAAAATTCTCACCGATTCTCTCAGTGCCCTTCTCTGTCTTCAAAGTTCAAAGATAGATATAAAAGTAAACCCTTACATTCTGGAAATCAGAAAAAAATACTTTAAATTTAAGCAAAATACCTCTAACGACAGCCTTATAGAGTTTATTTGGATCCCTTCACACACAGGCATTAAGGGCAATGACGAAGCTGACCATTTAGCAAAATTGGCTACCACAGAACAAAATGAAAACCGAATACACATCCCTTTTACCGACTTCCGAGAATTCTTTAAAAGAAAATGCAACACTTATACAAGGGATTTCATTCAGCAACAAGGACAAAAAAAAGGAAAAGAATTCTTTCGATATTATTTTGAAGACAGTGTTAAGCCATGGTTTTCAAACCAAAATCTCCCACGCGAAGTTATAGTTATGATTAATCGTTGCAAATCAGACCACTATAACCTTGCTGCATCTTTGGCGTATGTTCACATTTTAGAAGATGCTAAATGCAACTGCAGCTTTGAAACACAAGACCTGAACCATATACTTTGGCAATGTCCCTTATTAGATTTCCAAAGAATCAATCTGATTGAAAAATTAAGCAAACTCGGTCTATTTCCACCGCTTAATGTTAAATCCTTACTCCATAAACCGAACATCGAAGCATGCCTCGCAATTTACAGCTTTTTGAAACAAAATAACATAAAAGTGTAAAATGTCAGTTAACATAAAATTACTTATACTCTACTGTAAGCCCATAAGTCTGTATAACCCTTTGTGCAATCGTGCTAGTACAATCGTGTGCAGAAAAAGGCAAATTAGTTTTCTTGTGCTTAAGTAAAAAAGACTTTGGACTCCAAAGATCCGGGAACTTTTTTGTTAAAACTAATAAGAGATACGTCTCAAGCTTTACTTCAGAGCAACGCGTCACTGACCGTTAGACATTCGGAGTTTGCTCTATAAGTATAACGACTTAGCGATGGGTTAGCTCTTTATCGAGCAACCTGGTCTATAAATCTCGTTGTTCCGAGGAGAGTGGTGCGCAAGGTTCTTATAGAGCAGCCTAGCTAGAGTCATCAATTCGTGCACTTAAATTGCTATATGTACTTCTGGTTATGGAAATTGTCTAACAAGGGAACATATCCAACCCGGACACGCCAATTTTGACGAAACGGATATAAGATATAATTTTCAAAAAAGTATTTGACACAAATTTTTTGATCGGCAATCATGCATTTGAATGGGTTGACAACAAGCCGTAAAGTTTGGGGTTGAATGTATGTTTTTTTGAATATCTTGATAACTAGAAGGTATAGAATCATAATTTCCTTTAAATTGTGCGATTCTGAATAAAGAATCCAGTCGTAAAGGAAATGTGAAAAAACTATCATTTATTCAAATTTTATTTTTTAAAATATTCTTTCTTTTTTTCTCTTTTAAGTATTTATATACTTCTAGCGACGAAAACATCAATTCACTAATTTAAAAGTTCCATACGACTGTTACTCACAGGACTGTGTATATAAATAATTATATTTTGATCGTAAACCAAATACATACATATATCTATAATATTTCTTCTTAGATACAGAACTATTTATACTATGAATGCTTTTGTTTATCAATCATTAATTAGTCGTTTGGTTTTTGTTAAACATGTAATCCAACAGACCACTTTTATAACCAGGGACAAATATAGATCTGAAGTTTGAAATCTTTGATTGAGTTACTGGTTCTCGACCATCAGATTCTCGGAGCCTTAATGAGCTAGCGAAAGTCGGTGCTCCTTATCGAATGACCTGGTCTCCGAACCTCTGATAATTATATTAATAATTAATCGTTCCAGGTCTAGTAGTATAAATAAATTAGGATTATCTTTTCCCAATTTCACAGCGTAGCGTTTGCGCTGTATTGCGTCTCTTTATATTTTGAAATTATGTAAAATTTTATCAGCGTTATATTCTAAACGTTGCGACTCCTTTAGATTATAATTACTTTATAAAGTAATTATTAGATTATTGTTACACTTCACAATAATCTTATATGTTAACAGGTGAATAACTATTATTTCATTATATTTAATAAAATTCTTTGTTGTACCTAATTATACGATGTCATTTCCTGCGATTACATTTTGTTGAGAATATTACAAATTATCGAACGTAAATCATTATTCGATTCATTCATTAATCGATTGACAAAAGACTACTCAGTCATTGGTTTATATAAAACGTGAACACCGTCCTGAATATCTGTTCTTTATCGTGTAGTTGCCATCGAGTTATCATCAGTTTATTGTATTGTGTATATTATTTTAATAAATTGTAGAATTGTATTTGGCTTAACATGCATATAATAATTCTCAGTCGTCTTCAAACACTGCATAATTCTAACACATTTTAAATGCGAACGTAAATATTTCTTTAGGTACGGAATATAAAATTAAGAATGGAATTTGTCGCGGATACTGAAACAGAAAATTTTGTTAATGAAATAATGAATATTGACATAAATGATAAATTAGATTCTCCGTTGGATTATTTAAATTGTAAGCGAAACATATGTGTCACAGTGGCTCCCCTCAGCGGCAAAATTAATAATTTGTAAATGCGCAAAGTTTAAATTGTAAATGATGAACACAAAGTATATTAGAATTGATTGTAAACAAATTTCATAGCTTAGTTGTAAAACGCTCATTTAATGATAGAACAAATTTTAAAAACAAGTTACATTTCTTTTTGACGTTCAGTTCAAAATCTGTCATTCAAATCTTAGAACTTTAAAGCGTAAATGTATTCTTAGAATCTAAAATATTAGAATTCAGTTTGTAAAATTCAGTTTAGTTAATTAGTTATTGAAGTTGATTTTGTTAAATTCAATTAAAAAAGATATTAAGTTAAATTAAATTCTTCAAGTTAATTAAATTCACTTTTAAATATTAGTTAGTTTTTCTTTATTTAAATTATTCGTGAAACAACCAATCAAGCGCCCTTAGCGCTTTTAAGAACGAAGCACGCCAAAATTCCGTAAAAGATCCAGAAGAAAACGCAACAAAATATTAATCAAAATATTTCAGAAGAAAACAAGTCGAAAAATCGGAACATTTTTATTTGTCATTATCTAGAACCAGAACGACCCGTAGAATCAAAAGTAGACGTAGAAATTTTGCTATCAATTAAAGAGCATCAACCTTTTCATTTTTCCCCGTGCAGATTGTCGTATTCTGAAAAACAGGCTGTTCTCGAAATTTTGGACAACTTATTAGAGAAAAATGTTATTCGACCTAGTAATTCAGAATATGCGTCACCTATTGTATTAGTGAGAAAGAAAATAATAAGATTTAATTATAAAAATAATGCCAGGATTTAATAATTTTCAAAATACATGCGTGCGCGGCGAAATCACAATAACGAATGAATACTTATTTATAACAAAAGTCCTCGTAACCAACTCATATGATTGCTATATTGGCGCTCGCTCCAAAACAACCGCATCGAAGCCCAATCGATGTACAAAGTCTATATACAATCATGCTCATACATTATATTCATTATACGGTGTCCAAAATATAAGATATCCAATCATGTTCATACAAAAATTGTTTACAGACTGATTTTCGCCAGAGAATTTGTTGAAACATTTCAAGGTTGGTTGAATGATGTTATTTTCGCTTAAGTGAGTAAACATTGTATTTTTAGTTCGGATAGGAAAAGTATAGTGTGGCGAAGAGTAAATGAATGTTTGAAGCTAACAAATCTAAAACCTACTTTAAAACACGAAAGAGGTTCTGCGATTATATGGGGATACATTTTCAGTGCGAGCGTTAGTGAATTGGTGCTCATTGACAACATTTTAGATAAGAATAAATATTTAGACATTATAAAAACAAATATACTAAAAACTGCAAAGAATATGGGAATATAATATACCTTAAAATTTTATTTGGATAATGATCCAAAGCACAGAGCTCTAGTAGTACAGGAATATTTGTTATGTAATTGTCCAAAAATTTTACACACACCTCCAGAATCCGTAGACATAGATCTCATAGAGAATGTATGGTATGAATTATATAAAAAAATTGGAAAAACAGTAATAAATTCAAAAGTTGAATTATGAACGAAACTGTAAAAAGAATGGCATTCTGTTTCTTCAAAATGTTGAAAAAAACTATATTTAATATCCCCAAACGATTATATGAGGTTATTATACAAAAAGTGTTTGCAACCAAATTTTGAAATTGTAGTTGTTTCTGCATTTTATATATATAAATTCTTAATTTTTCATAAAATGTCAAAACACTAATGTGACGTGAAAATATGATAGCATTTTGTTTAAAATGTATTACACATGGAAATATTATAGTTGAAAAGTAATTGCTTATATATTTTCAATTTACAATAAATGATTTATGTTTTTGTAAAATAAACAATATGATACATAAATCTTCCCTTTCTGTATACAATAGCAAATACAGATGTATTTCGTGTGTTAACGTGAGTAACTGTAATTACCAACCGTTTTTCTGTCTTAATTCTAATTTTCAAGAAATTTGACTTTGAGAAAAGTAATGCAATATTTGAACTTTAAAGATATTTTGTGATAACCGTTATTTAATTACTTTAGGTACATAATTATAAACTGTTTCGAATAGGATGATATAACAGCAAAATTTTTGATGATCCAGACTTTCAGAAACTGATAGATCTATCCTAAAATGAATGATAGATCAAATGAACGATAGATAGAATGAAATGAATTATATATTCTAAAAGGAATGATAGTGTATCGTCGAAATCTTTCCAACATGGAGAAATTTCGTGTTTCAAAATAATGTCTGAAGTTGATTGAGGAGGAGGGTAAATAAAAAATTAATTAGACAAAATTGAGCCTGAAAAATCACAATAATTTATTGGCTCGAATTATACGATTTAGGGGAAAAAGCCTTGCGGCATAAAAAAACCCCTTCAAAAATATATTTGTTCGTGATTGAACGGTGAAAGTGTGGGCGATTATGTATATGATGTGTATGTAGTTGTGTATGATTGTTAATTGATTCGAGCAGCATATGGTCTCACTCAAATGATGTCACGATTCGTGTTATAATCCACATTGTGTAGGGAGTGTAGGGTCTCACTCGAATAGTGTTACGATTTGTATTGGAAACCACCTTACATTGGCTATTCACGTGAGTTTATTTGAGGAGTGCAGGGCCTCGCTCGAATAATGTTACGATTGATATTAGGAACCACCCTGCATTGGTTGTTCTACGTTAGTCTATTTGAGTAGTGCAGGGTTTCGCTCGAATAGTGTTATGATTTGTATTGGAATCCACCCTGCATTGGATAATTTACATTACTCCACGATATACGGAATTTCCTAACTCTCGATCCGACCCGCACAAGATTCAACGATGGACTCTCTAGTCAATATACAAAAATCGCCCGAACACCCTCGCGTGTCAGTAGGTGACGGTTAAGAAAAATCTATGCTTTGTTTGTTAAAAACTACGAGAAAAAGAATATATAGCCGTTAGCCGATTTATGGCAAGCACATGTTTGCGTTGGGACCGATCCGGACGGGACTTGATAGACAAAAGGGACCTCGCTGTCTCGTATTTCGATAGAGCTATTTATGGTGGTCTACGCGTCGAACCATTTGAACCCTGTAATAAATTTCTTAGTCGCGGCAAAAATCCAAGTTCGCGTCCGAACAGATAGATCTATTCTATGCATCGTCTATGACCTATGATATTGCGTTCTCACTGTTTTATCGACGCGAGATGTCGTATTGTTGATGCACGTTGTTTCTCTGCAGCGCTGCTAATCAAGTGTAAACCTAACCTTTTGTTAGGAATTTTACCTTTCCTCCTGTTTTTTTCTTACAGATGTTATCGTTTCCACTTTCTTTAATGTTGTCATTACTTTCTTGCTTGTTTTTACAAAAATCACCTATTCTCCACTATTTATGTCGATTCTAACGCATCTAATTATCAAGTTCTTTTTAAAGTAATAATGTAAGTTTGGCTTAAATTTGAGACAGAAATTAATCCAGAAAAATCTATAGAAAGCAGAATTATTCTTTATTCACGATGATTAACTACTGCGGTATTCATTTTCTTTAAACAAAATCTCAACCGTTCGAGTCGGTTACAGTTTTCAATGCTTGCGAAATACCATTGTTCAAAACGATTGTAGATCTTCACACAGACCTTCACACGGCTTATAATAAATAGCCTTCACTTAAATTACGACTGATACAGATTATTCACTCCTTAACCCATTTGTTCCCATGAGCAATTTTTTTGAAAAAAGGGACAATGATGCTTGTACAGATATTCAATATAACTTTATTGAGCAAGTAAAACCTTTTGTTATAATAAAAATAATAACACATCTCTTCATATTACAAACTTTAGTACATTACTCATATGAGTACACTGGGAACACATGTGTACATTTCATGTTTTATGAAAGTCAATGAACACAGTGTACTCGATTGAGTTACTTTTGGTGTTAATTTTGACTCGTTGAAAAGGGATTTCAGGAAACAAACTACGTTTTAGCATGATACACTATCATGTTTGATAGTTAATTTATATTTTCAATATAAATAACGACTATGTATAACGCGTAAGAAAATTATAATTATAATTATGTCAACATAGGTCCAAGACTATAAAAAATTATAACAAGAATGCATATTGATAATTGACTATTTTGACGTTTAGTACCACGTACAATGTGTTCCAATTTTGCCCATATAACTATAGTAATATATTCTACAAATAAAAATTAAGAAATGTGTTTATATAAACATGGATTATTGAATGCATTATTAACCCCTAACGGTCACCCTGGGGTATGAAACGACCCTAGGCCATTTAGCTTCAATTTTAGCCACTTTATATCCTGAAAATCTGAATAAATATTCATTTTGAAATACCGGTATTTTTATAACTGTGATATCTCAAGAGTGTTCAGCTACAATTTTAGCTCTTTATATTTTTAATAGCTGGGGTCTTAAACGTCTCAGTGTATCAGGCACGTTATTCTGATGAAATGCTTAAGGGTTAAAAGTTATTAAAGAAGATATAAAAGTCGACAATTCGTAGTATCAAAGGGGAAAATTATGCATTATAATTTCGTATATCTCATAATGTTTTTTGCATGGAAAAAATTGGGACACATATTTGGCGCTAAAAAACAAAATATTGTGTTGTCGTTTTGTATTTTTGTTATAACTTTCTAATACAATGCTTAAAACTTTACATTAATATAACGTTGTTTTATTAATTTCGCGAATGGAAAGTTGATAAAATATGACACCCAGTATGTGTAACGAATAGTCACTGTTCGCATACGTTATATAAATAAGACTATCCGGATGAGAATTAAATCTATTCAACATGCAACATCGCCAAATGGCAATATCAAATAGCGAGAAAATAAAATGTAAGAGTTCGAACCACTAAAATTACAGGATAGAATGAAAAGATCCCGTAGCTCTTGTAGAAGTCCTGTTTCCTGGCTGCGACAAACCGGAATCACCCAACGGGAGCAGCTACGTCGGCAGTTGCACGACAATTGGCAATCGGTCGAAAATAATAGGTTGGCGGTCGATTGAGGGGGGAGGGCTTTTTGGCTCGGTTGGGCTGCACCAGGGTTGGAAACAGCGTGAGGTCAGAAAAAAGAGGAACGGGCGTGCTTATCGTGCATCGTCTCCAACTACCTCGAAACGCTTCTCCACGGTAAGCTAAGCCTGAACCGTGTCCCTCCACCCGGCCGTACTTCTCGACATGCCTCGACCAAGAGTACCTCAGCTGACGTTCGCAAAAACATCATCACGACACGTGTATCGTCGTGTTATACCCCGCTTTTACCCGCAGGATCATCGTTTTCCTAATTTCATTTTTCACCGTGCCAGAGGTACATTCGAGTCTAACGTAGGCTTCCTTCGGTTCGACACTTTTTACATTTTGGAATTTTCGACTTCTGAAAATCTCAATTTGTTCCGTCCACAAATTCCTAAATTTTTGAACCTCAAACACCTAAATTCTTAGATCCTTGAATCCCAAATTACACGGGTCTAAAATTCCTGAATTCTCAAATTTTTCAATTTCTAAATGCCAAATACCTAAATTCCCGTACTTCTACTTCTCAAATTCCAAATTACTTTATTCCCAGATTCCTAAATTCCTAAATTCTCAAGTTCCTAAATTTCTAAACCCCAAATACCTAAATTCCCATACTCCTAGCTCCTTAAATCTCAAATTACTTTATTCCCAAATTCCCAGATTCCTAAATTCTCAAGTTCCTAAATTTCTAAACCCCAAATATCTAAATTCCCGTATTCATAGATCTTCAAATCCCAAAGTCTCCAAATTCCTACATGCTTAGGTTTCTAAGCTTCTAAATCGTTAGGCCTTTGAATCTTTAGATTTACAATTCCTATGTTACTAAATGTTTAGGTTTAAAATCTCTATATCCTCCAGTCCTAAGGTCCCTAAATATTGTCCGATATGATCCGGTCCAGTATCGTCCATTTTCAACAATATTTAAAGTGTAGTGTATTGTAGTATTGAAAAAGAATAAAAAATAAGTAATCAGCAGAATCACTTTGTATTGATTTAACCACGCAATCATCAATGTTTGTAAACACTGTCCCGAAAAGAGACAATCGCAGTTGGAGACACGACAAATTGTACTAAATCGCTTACAAGTCGTTCAAATTTTACAGTCGATTTTTAAAAAAACGGAGCTCCGGATGAGAAATTGTAATACCAAAATATTGTCTTCTTTTTTGACGTACAATCACACCCTGCCCGGTTGTACTACGATTTCCGGCCCACTCTGCATATTATATTAACTGACTCAAAACATAAATTCCGACAACCCTTTGATTAGATAGACAATTGAAAAGTATACAAATATAAATTCAGTGGTAATACTGAAATTCTATTTGCATGGATTCCTTTCTGTATAGACATTGATGGCAACGAACAAGCTGATATAGCTGCCAAATCAGCTGTGTCCTTGGATGAGAATCAAAACATATACATACATAATAAACGACTATGTATAGATAGATTACTGTTGGTACCTCGTCATAAAGAAAATAACTTCACGTTCTTTTTAAATATTTTGTGCTTTTATTATACATAATCTCGTATAATCAAAATACAAAACGAAATAACAAGAAAAAATATATTCGTAACATGAAAACCGTTAATAATAATTGAAAGCAAACTCTGATCCCTTTTTTTAATCTCTCTCGAAGTAAGAGATTTAAATGTGTTTCTACACACCTTCGTCAGCTGGCGCCAATATTCAAATTTAGATTGCTTCATTTCAAGAACTACAGGTACATAGTATAGAAATAATACTATATATATATTTGAATATTATAATCAGATCAAGTCGTTCTAACCAAACTAAGAATTTAACACACAAAGCTCTTACATCTACATCTAACAATCGAAATAGATGCATTGTTGTGCATTAAAATATCTGGATAGAAGAAACAATTAAAAAATTCCTGCAAGTCCTGATTTGTATACAATCATGAATAGTATAAAACTAAAAAACTAAAACAGAATAATCATGGTCGTAATCGATATCGTTATAACAGAATTGAAGAAAAAATTCTTCATTCAAACTAGCTGCATGCTAACGTGGTTGACTTGTGAGCTTACGACTAATTAAGTGCACAAGTACTTAATGAATATTCAAATTCAATTTTTGTATCACAATTTACGGATCACCCTGTATAGCGCAGTCGCCAAATCCTTTAGAAGCCAAACTTTGAGAATTTCGATTGGTGAAGCAGCAATTTATGAAGATAAAGAAATTTCGATCGAATAAAGAAACGTTTATTAAAATCTAAATATAATCTATGTAATGGAACCGAAATCGAGATGGAGCCGTAAAACAACGCAGTATACGGTTCTGACAATAACGAGATTAGTTTTTAATAGTTTAAGTTGTAATTTTACTATTAGATCGTTAAGCATGAAACTTGACAATTGTCAAAATGCAAACTTTAACATTTATTATCTTTAATTTGTCTCCGAAATTATGCATTATGTTTGGTTAATTTGAAATATACATCTTTGTACTTTATCCGCCATGTTTGCTTATTATAATGTCTTAATTAGTTTTCTTTTGTTTGATCTTTTGTTCTTGAATAAAGCCCTGTTTATCACTAGGTAAAATAGGCATATTAAGACGCACTGAAAAGTGAAAACCGCATACAGATATTTATTATTACTTACTTAAAAAGCTTTATAAGAGGATATTATTAATAAGTTGGTGATATAAATTATTTTTCTATTATCTATTATTTTCTTATTTTCATATGCTTCTTTGCAATTTCAAACGACACTAACATAAATTACCACCTTCAAACATTAAAGTTTTTGTAACAACTATGACCCTTATACATTCTTTTATGAGATCTCTGATTTTCATTTGTATGTCTATTACCCAGGTAATAAAACCACAATGTCAGACTCTTAAGGATCAACACTATGTTTCTCTCACTACTAAAGCCACAGTGAATAATTATTACAGTAAAAAAAATTTGTTCAATATTTTTGCAAAACATTTGACATTTGGTCATTATGAATAATGATTTTAGAACATAAATTTAAAAAAATGTAATATTTGTTCTTTTGCTAAGAAAAATCGAAATATTTAATGAGCATTAAAGAATAAATAAAATGCAATCTGTGTTTAAATTTATAATTCTAATATTTCAACATGAAAATGGACAAGGAACAAGACAATACAATATAAATGAGTAGAGTGAAATGAATTTTTAATAATATATTTAATGAAGAAAGAAGATTCTTCAATTAAAAACCATCAATTAAAAAGCGACAAAGGTACTTGATTTGTTATTTAAAATGTAGTTGATACTTGAATTCAGCATAATTAAAGGGAAGAAGTGGTATGATCGTCAAAACAGAATAACTTGCATAAGAGATCAATACGCTAAATTGGTAACACGATGTATGTACTTCACTCATTAAGCACCAAATTATTTATAGAAGAAGATACATTCCACGTTTTTAAGATATTTTTAACATTAAAGCAACCTAACGAAGAGTACTTTAAACACGGTATCGATTTAAAACCAACGAAACTCTGATCGATTCAATAAACTAATTCTATTCTATATTCTTTCAAGATCGAAACAAACTTAGATCCTGCGAACTATGATTTGTTTTCAAAATATACGCGTGATATTATTCGTGTGACTTCAAGATAATCATATTAATTCAAACAAAAAACTCAATATAGTGCAGCTATAATATTAAAGATACGTTTTCACAATAAAATCAGGACTTTTGTTTTAATATTGCGTGACATTCTCTTAAGACTATTTTTATGTAATTTGATATCACGTTTAGTTACTTTTAAACACAAACGACAAAATTATCAGTATTATTATTGTAAGATTCACAATTTACTGTCACGTGAAAACATGTATGAGGAATCTTGAGGACACTTTAAAAACGAGGGTCTTTCGGGACATACTCAGCGCGGCAACAACTGACCTCGCAGGTGGTAAACCAGGTCTTGCCATAAAACAAGCTGAAGGACCTCTAATGGGGTGTTTGCCATGTTTCTAGCGAACGAGGGAACTTCAGAGGGAAGGAGAGCCAGTCCTGGTTCTACAGCCGAAAAGTGTACAACAAATTATTTGCAAAATATATATATATATATATATTCGAATATATTAATTAAATTAAATATATATATTATATATATATAACTATTAAGTGGTGCTTTATTCGAGACAAATACATGGAATTGATACTGTTGCCCTACACATACACTAATAAAAATTCCAGCCTAGACAAATTTTAAATATGTAACAGAGAATAATAGATATTTGCTACAGAACGAAAAATTAATTTATGTCAACTTTATTATTGCGGTCTTTAATTTAGGAATAACATGAAGGGCGGAATACAATGCTTGAAAAGCCAATAAACAATCTTGAACCTATTTGAGAAGTTGCCTTAAGTCCGGTATAAATTTAGGTCGGCTCTGATCCGGCTACCAAATTAATACTAAAATTACCGATAGTTAAGACGAAGCTACTAAAATCAAACAAAATGGCTGGACTTTAAACAATACGTAATGCTAGAATATTTTCACGTTTATTGTTTTATTACTTTTTTGCAAAAGGAATGTTATATAGTACATTTTTAGTGTTGTTTGCCCATGTAGGACCATGATTACTAAATGAAGATTGTCACTCTGTATCATTTACATACCAATTAGAACAATAAGTATAATACAGAATATATCTAATGATTTTTTTACATAAATAGATTAATACTTTTTTGTAAAGAATATGAAGGAGCATCAGCTGATGCAATAAAATATATATGATTCCATTTAAAAAAACATTAATGTCCTTCATATCTCCTTTACACGTCCACCTACAAAAAAAAATGTACCATCAGAATGTGCCCCTCTCACAACCATTCAACTTCACCTGAAACATTGTTTGCTATGAGTAATAATAATGACGTAAATCTAGATGGCAAAATGTGGTGAACCACCCTGTATATATCTTTTTTTGTGTTACAAAATGATTTCAATATATTAAGGAGAATACGTTTTCCATCCCGACCTTTTGTTTTGGCTACCTAAATACAGATTGCTAATAAAAAATATGGGTCAAATATTGTTTCGAAAATATTTAATTGTAAATTATAATTAATTATAATTAATTGTAAATTTCATTAAAATCGGTTATTAATACCTGGGAAACCTCCCTTGTATTTCTATGGTATCTATTGGCAAGGAGTAAAAAATATTTTGGATATAAATAAGGAACATTTGTTTTTCAAATATCTCCATAAAAAGAAGTCCAAAGGATTTAAATCAGGAGGTCAAGGGGGAAATGTAAACAGTCTATTACGTTTATTCAACTTTGCCCGAAAAACATGTTTAAATTCTTTCTATGATGCCTATATCACAATGATAGTTTTTCTATCAAAGGCATATCGTACTAAGAAAGTGTATTTACAAGAAATTAAAATTCATCTTAATTAAAGTTTAGTCATTTTATTAAAATTCAGCTGAACAAACAACATCTGAAATCCAAGTTGGGAATATTATCGGGTCAGATCAAGAATGTTCATACGAATTATGAAATAATTATATAATGAAATAAACATAGCTCTTCTAAATACCTGGGTCAACCTCTTCACGCGCCAACTCATGGATTGACATCGGTATACAGTCTTTTATTGTACAAGATCTTCCTAAAATCCAACCCCACCCTTATATTTCGGATACGACTTTAAATATGGAGAAATATTGTCAAATAAAAGTTGTAGGATATCAAGGTACACATAAGATGGCGGTAATAATTTACGGTAATATTACTTAATAACGAGAAGCATTACTAAAAATCGTTTACTATCTTTACGGACGAATGTATTGATCTGCAGTAGATATTGTTATAAACTATTCCGATACAAACTTCCTCATCCTATCCGACTCTCTCAGCGCTTTATTCTTACAAAAATAAACCAAACTAAAAATGAATCCATACATCTTAGAAATAAGATGGAAAGTTTTCGAACTTTACACAAAAAACACAACAGGAAAATCAAATTCTGTTGGGTACTATATTGGTATCCACAGCAACGAATTTGTAGATAAATTAGTGAAAAATGTAGCCAACGGAGCACCCACCTTCTCTCCTAGAATATTTTTCATTGATCTCAAAGAAATACCCAAAGCCTCAGCAATCAAAAGGACCTAAGACACTATCATCAAACAAGGATTAACTAGTTCACTATTTCCTACATTTTCACAACACAAATTATAAACTATGGTATGCTGACAAAAATCTAGAACGGGAAATTTTAACAATGATGAACAGATATAGATCAGGTCATTACAATCTCGTCTTTTTACACACTCAACTTGTCATTACGGCCTGCCGCAAATGTTAATGTGAATACGAAAGACAGGACTGTGGGAAGGAAGAAAGGAAGGTACATTTAAAATGATGACTCGGTAAGTTCTGTTTCTCAACACAATTTTTATTCTATGTTTCTAAATGTATTCTAAAGCGCGATGCGTACTAACTGATTATTCCCACTGACTAACTGACTGACTCACGTATACAAATTCACAGGCCAAACGGTGCGAGATATGATATTTTTTCATAGAATCGACCCTTCTCCCCCTGAATCACCTGAAAACCCTAGAAAACTGTCAAACCTTTAACATTTGAAGGGAGGCTCCGCCCCCCCAATGAGCAAAGCGAGACTGTCCAAGCGCTGGTCAAACCTTCTCGTCGAAAACTCATTGGAAAAAGGAAAAAAGTATAGATAGGGAGAGAAAATGAAGAAAGTGAGGAAATTTAGAAAACCGTAACAAAAATTCGGAAAAGTACAGATACAGCGGAAAAGAGTCATAAAAAGAAATGTGACGAGAACAAGAAATAGAAAAGGTATAGAAAAGCAACGACATATGTGATGCCATGGACGCCACAGAATAATAACCATGTACTTACTGCGACAATGCGCGCTATTTGATAGTCAGAGAACCCTTATCACAAAATTACATGAAATGAAATACTATCTGCCACTTTCATATAACGTCATACTTTGGAAACCCACAGAAGAAGATGCCATTCACTCGTTCGTGAAAAGCTGCAAACTATCCGTATAAGACGTACTTCTTAGAAAATTCCTTGTATATGCAATATAATGCAAAATAACTTTAGAAAAGATTAAAAATGCTTGAAAAAAATCTCATAACACTCATTCAAACATTTAATTAACGAAAAAACGCTGTTGGTGATTTGTTTGAATAAATGCGTAGATTCGCTTCTGCTCATACATGAAAATTCTGAGGATTTAAAAGCTTATTTCACGTAAATACAGTTTCGTCAATAAATAAAACACAAAGTATGAAATTCAGATTCGAAGAACATTTTACGAGTTGCCGTTGTAAAATTCTATTGTTGCTTGATGGGTGAGTGGAGTGAATGCTCGAGCTCGTTGGATATGGTATAAATAGGGTAACTACTCGTAAAGTGTTCTCCAGACAAGAGTAGTACCGATTTATACGTCATCAAATGTTCTTTTAACGTTGGTTTCCGTGATCTACAATTCTTCAAATGCAATTAAAAATATACGGATCTCGGAGTAGATTAAATAGTCAATTTAGTAGCCATTTTTGGCTATTTCTAATTTTACAATTATTTTATATAATTTTTTGCACATCAACTGAATATATGTATATATTATTTAAAATTTTAGTGTACAATCGTTTGGGGTTAGTTTGGATCGTTATAATTCTATTTAATAGTTTATCAAATGTAATTTTGTAAATACTATAAATGTAAACAAATATTTTAAGAGATAAATTCACAGAAAAATAGTTATTAAATAATGCCAAATTTTTTATCTGTATCAACACGTTGACTGCTACATTCAAACAGTTGAAAATTTTATTATATCATTTTTTTTTTTTGACAAATGGCACCAAATATTTTTACAATATTTTGCTATATTTATTATTCATAGTTCAAATAGTTAATATTTCCAACTAGGCTAATAAACAAATTCTTAATAGTATGGGGGATGGACTTGTGTAAAAATTTAAGTATCAGTCATATATGGTCAAAGTGATAAACAGAAATGTAGATACTTCAACTATTGTCAAGCTCATACATTTCTAATATTTTATAACACCACCATTACATTTCATTGTTTGAAATATTATATCAGGTATTGAATTAACAAGAGTCTTCAATTATTGTTCAATATTTTGCTCCAGTTTGTTCGTTTTGAATTTTTAAATTCATTAATAGTGTTGATTATTAACCCTTTGCACTCCTATGTCATCATTACATTTATTTTGGATCTTATAAGTAATTCAGATAAACAGATTGGTTTATATATATTTTCATCTATTTACTACTACTACTACGTAAAAGAAATTAAGGAGTGCAAAGGGTTAATATACGAATACTCGAAAAATATTAATATTCGATTTTCTTGGGAATGAACCCTCATAGGAAAAAATTTAATTCTATATTTTTGACTGATTTTTTTCATGTAAATTCATCTTTTTTTCGGTTATATCACCATTTCGGAAATATAGATAATCTCCAAATATTTTTCGTTGGTTTCGAGATCTAAAATTAGTCAATTTTTACTATAAGTCCTCGATAAATACTTAAAAAAAATATATTAAGTGATTTGAAGCTACAAAATTCTGGATATTCAACGTCCAATAGAGAAATTCCAGGTCTTGTTCAGTGACGTCATACAGTCTTTGACGTAAATGCTTCGTTGGTGGTGATTGAAGAGAAGCTGACAACACTTTGGCCACTCGAGACGAGTTCGATTTTTTAAACGTTCCTTCCCGCGCTCTTCTTCGAGTGAGTCAAATATAGATCTTTAAATTCGATAGTACGATGGTCTTGTCCTGATAATCTCTTTTTGTTATCGAGGGATTTTAATACGGCACTAAAAAAAATAAAAAAAAGAATCATGAATAAATCGATAAACGTGTTATCTTAAAATTAATTCTATCAATTCTAGTGGACCTTGTTTTAGAAAATGATATAAATATTTGAGCTTTTTATTTGTATCCAGTTTTGTTGTATATTTATTCTTTTTAAAATCAAATGGAGAATCATGAATTTTATTACTTTCCGATTTAGAAGTAAGTTAATTATCATCTAACATTGATGCAATTTTGATATAATCGTTCAAGTTGAAGAGATTCCCTTGAAACCGATAAATATATAAACAACGTTAAGTTCAAGTATATCATTTTCTTAAAAAGTCATTTGTTTAAAGAATATATTAAAAGTTAATACCAATATGTCTTTAAAAAAATAAATCACAATTTTCAATTTTACTCTTGCAAAAACTATTATTAAATTTAAAACGTATTTCAATTTCGCATTCTAAATTATATCTAAGCCTTACATGCTTGATTTATAGATTTCTGTGACCTTTTTTCAAATAACGCTATTAATTAATTATAAGAAAATAAAGAATGACATAATTGGTGAAAAATAAGATAACTGAAATTTTTAATACTAACAGGTTATTTGTCACTAACAAAGAAAAGTAGTTGGAAACTGTATTAAACTTGAAAGATCTCCGAATTCTTCAAAAAGGGTCAACAACCGTACTTCTTTTTCGCTAATAAGGAAACTTTATCTGAAGTTAAAATTGCTTGTTTGAAATAAAGAACAGGCAACACCTACAAACCGTTGCTGAACAAGTAAAAAAAATGAATTGTACTAAAAGTGGCGTGATAGGGATACTTTACGCTTCTGAAAATACCGCAGACATCATCCTCCTGTCGGAACTTGTGGTAACGAACCATCGAGAGCAGCTTCTTTTTACTTCTACAATCAGGTCATTGGGCCTGCAACACCACTGGGAATAGTAGAATGCCGCGAACCACTCGAACCGCTCCTTCAGCAATCCATTTCTCGCCTCTTTCCTTTCTAACGGCAGCCAGCTCCAATATCGACGTCAGTATGTACTACGGAAAATGTCGTCACAAGGCGCATCGAAATATGTATATATAATCGGATGGAACGTGTGTAATTTCGTCCCTCTTATTCTTACCAAAATCAACATATTTCTTCTGCGTCAAAATTTGGGGAAAATATTATTCTATCTTTATAACAATACTATTAGCAGAAAAGTTTTGCCGTTTTCATATGTTTTTTCTTAACTTGACATATTTGTGTGGTGGAATCTTGCAACCTGATTTCAACATACTTCTAGACGGTGTATGATAACGAAACTTTTGCAGAGTGGTATAAGTCGGAGGACAATACAATGTTCTATTGTTAAAAAACCACTTTGCTATCACGTCCTATTTTAAGAGCGAAGTTAACGTTATGGCGGTGAAGAAAAATGAAAAAATCTACATATACGTATATTACTGTGATTCAAAATTTACTAAGTTGCAAATTCCTTCTTGTAACCCCTTCAAAAAGTAAAGAATAAAGAAATAGTTTCTTAAAAATAAATCGTACTAAAATATAAAAAATAATCTTTCCGAAATATAAATTTTAACAATGTTTTATTTATAAAAGACTAAAAAAAAGCATGGCGCACATACTCATATATGACAAAATCATAACTTTGTCAGTTTCAACGTAATATACATATACATATAATATGTTATTTTTACTTTCATAAATAGTAAAATATGCTTGATATTTCATTAATATAAAATGAGACGGCTACCAGCACGTCTGCCATTAACGCTTCCTTGAAGGTTTCACCAGTGAACAATATTGGGTTGGCAAATAAGTTCGTTCGGTTTTTCAGAATGGAATAAAAACACAATTTTTTGATACATAATATAAACTTTACGACTTCTTGCCATCTTTCTACCAACTTCATTATACCGCATTCGTGAAATGTTTGGGGCTTATCGGCGAAAAATGAATTCAGATGGTTTTTAACGGCTTCTTCATCCCTGAAGGTTTTTCCCTTCATAGAGTTCTACAGCGACCGGAACAAGTGGTAATCGGAAGGGGCTAGATCCGATGAATACGCAGGATGAGGCGAAACATCCTATCCAAGGCTAATCAATTTATTCCGAGTCGTCAATGACCAATGAGGTTTGGCGTTGTCATGATGGGAGACGATACCCTTCCGATTTGGCAATTCTAGACGTTTTGTGCGGATTGCTTGGTCCAATTTCGTTAAATGCATGCAATATACAGTTGAATCAATCGTTTTGCCTAACGGTAACAGTTCGTAATATAATCCCGCCTTCGGTGTTGTTTGTGGTGGCTCGCTGATATGCCCCCATGATCTTTTACGCGTTACATTATCGTATACGACTCATTTTTCGTTTCCCGTCACTAATCATTTCAAAAAGAGGTCGTTCTCTTGGCGCTTCAGCAACAAATCGTAGATGGATATGCGTGCGGTCAAGTTAGCTTCGGTTAATTCATGCGGTATCCAAATATTAAGACAAAAAACAAAACCCAGCTGGCGCAAATGGTTTTCTACGCTTGTATGTGATACATTCAATGTCGTAGCAATCTCTCGTACCAATTGGAATGGATTGACTTCGACTATACCCTTAACGTCACTGGAATTAATCTCGGTCAGTGGGCCGGAGCGGGGCGCATCATTGACGTCGAAATCTGCAGAACGGAATTTGGCATACCACTTCTGGCATACACGTTCTGATAAGACATCATTTCCGTACACACGGCATATTTTTTTATGAGCACCTGCAGCCCGTTTGCCTTTTTTAAAATAATAGAGCAAAATGTGATTATAATGCACGATAATTACTTCCATGTTCAAAGCTACGCAGTACACACAATATTGATGTTGAAACATAAGCTTTTAAATGTGTAATCGATTTGCACTATAACGCTGACAAAAGAGAAGCGAATCCGAATGAAATTTGCGTTGGAAGAAAAACCAAACAAACTTACTTGCTAACCCAATATATGAAGCGATAGTATATGTATGAGTATGTGCGCTATACTTTTCTCTTTGTTCGGCTACTAGTGGGCATAATTTCAGGAGGTGGTAGCTCGGGTGATACCGAACAACTTTTTCCTTTACCAAAATGTTGACTGAAGCTTAATCTTTGAATTATTAATGAAAAACACTGTCCAATCAGAGCGCGAGAATAGCGCGCGCCCAGACGCGAGAGCGACAGCTTCGAGTATGACGATCGATCATGATCGTGAACAAGAGCATCGATACCGCATCGATATAATAGGAAGCTGTTAGATGAAAGTTAAATCGAATTCGGCACATTTGCCACCGATCGAGAATCAAACAAAGAAACGACGATGATCGTGTTCTGTCGTAGCGTTGAGCGTTGTTGTGCATCGCGTGCAGTCTCGTAAAGTTCGGCAACCATAGCGTAACATGTAATTCAAATCTTTTCCATGTGTAAAGTTTCATTTCAAACTATTTAATAAAGTTCAGCCATCAGATTTGCAGAACAGATAATAAATAATATAATCGAGCCGAAAAATTTGGAGGAATTAATAGAAATTTTAAAATCGGTATTAAATAAAGATATGATCTCGATTCAATATCTGATGAGCTCAAATTAATTCAACAAGAAAAAAATGAAACTGTGAAAATGTTCGGGCAAAAAATAAGTAGCAAATATAACTTAGGAATTGAAGCAATCCAGGAAAACTATAATTCAGAACATAAGGTTGGTATCATTGCGTTATTAAATCAAACAGCGAAAACTGAATTTATTAAAGGTTTACAAAATCAGTTAATAAGTTTAAATATATCCAAGGATCCATCTAAGAATTTGGAAAATATAATTTCGGAAGCTACAAAATTAGAACAGGAAGTTAAGAGAAGAACTAGACGTATTGGGATTAAGAATAATAACATTTTAACCAGAGTTTTTGCAACAGATGTTTTGGAGAAGCAATGCTATAAATGTACAAAAATTGGTCACTTAAAGAAAGATTGCAAGGAAAATAATAGAAATTTTGATTCAGAGAATTCAAATCAAATGCGGTATGCATTTTGCAGAAGAGCAGGGCATACAGAAGAGAAATGTTTTAAAAAGAATAAAAGACATTCATATTTAATACTCATAAAAGTTTCAATAAAAGAAACAATGAAAGAAATTTAAACTTCAAGGTCGGAAAGAGTTGGACGATTACCAATGTAGTTAGATTTCTTCAGCAATTTTTTCCAGGAAAATCAGTTTCATTTTTGGTTGATTCAGGTTGTCAAGTTAATTTATTAAAAAAAGAAGGAATTCCAAATGATATAAATATAGGTAGGGAAGTTGTTTGTAAACTTTGTGGTATTGAATTAGGGTCAATACTCACTGAAGGAGAGGCAATTATCAAATTTCAAATCTGGAATGATATTTTTCATATTGAACAAACTGAAATAATAGGAATATATTTTTAGAAACACAAGGAATAATTTTAAAATTCAATGATATTTTACCAAATATTTTTAAAATTGGGGACATTGAGATTCCATAAGAACGGGCTTCTTCAGTAATTTTGCCTCTTGGATCAAAAATTTTAGTACAGTACCAATTAAAAATTCTCTTGATAATGGTTATATAAGGTAGTTGGATTACTACTCCAAGTGTTTACTTGAGTGAAGTTTTAGCAACACAAGAAAATGGTTCTGTCCAAATTTTTGTTATAAATACTAATGTGTTTCTCTTTAATGATATCATTTTACAATTTAAATTTTGCTCGTTTAGAGATAATTCAGTTTGCCGCTAAAGGGAGCCACATTTTTACAACATTAAGTTAGCAGAAGTTGGCAACATACTACAATTTCAATCAAAATCACTATTCCACAATACCTGTCATTTATTATTGTAATTATTACAAATTATAACAATTTTTTTTTAATTTCATTCGCTAACCGTAATCAATTGTTTTATTTCAGATGAATATTGACCTATTGCAAAAGTAAGATGAAAAAATGTGAGTTTTCAGGCGAAGATCAAGTTAGGATTGTCTCGTTCTTGATGCATCAAAAGATAAACGAAAAGTGGCAGAAAGCTTCGCAGTCAAGGGATCCTATCTACAAGTTTAAAATGCAGAAACGAAATTATTGAAAAATCCAGAAACTATCTGAACACTCAAAATAAAAATTAGGAGTAATATTTTTTATTTATTGTTTAATATAATCTAGTTTTTTGATAATTAATGTTACGTTCTATATTTATTTTCTTTTGCTATTGTTATTATAGGACAAATTAAATTCATCGTTATTATGATTATGGGACAGAGGAAGTAGTATTTAAGAAGTATTGACCATAATTTTTTATCAAAAACTCATATAGTTGGTATGTTTATGTAATGTACGGTAGTTTGACTGTACCATCAAGTAACCTGTATTCCTACAAATTCACGTGCAAGCTGCTATTCCACGTAAAAGTAGCAATAATTTGTTTTATTTGAAAGCACGTGAATGTAGTGATCATTTAAAAAAAAAAATAAATTCTGTTCATTCTCATTATTTTCCTATTTCACTTAATTTGCTATACTGGTTTTAAATAATTATTATGTTAGAAAGAACAGATTAGACATCGATATGAACCGATTGAAATTTAATGGACTTTAGTTACTGTTATGAAAAATATTCAGAAGGTATACTTAGGATTTTAGTTTTTCCTAATCATGTTCTTTTTAACAGAATTTTTAGGAGACAACGTCTATGCTAATATGTTACCATATTGCATACAGCACTCAAAAATTAGCAAGGCATTGTTGAAATGCGCTTTTCAAAGCAACTGGTCGATACTACGACTTAGAATTAGCGAAGAGAAAAGGATTTCGTATATTTTCAAGTTAATGTCACGAGGTCAAGGTACGTGTAACTGCGTTTATTCTGATCAAACGAAATTATTATTCATTAATCGTAGAATAACTCTACTTTTTCGGTTAATTTGCAATCATAAAAGCTACCGAAATTTCATTCACATCAATCGTTCATAAAACACAGCGAAAATAATCAAACAAAACAATAGTTTAGTGTATCTTTTTTGTAGGATACAGTTCACTCGTTTTTTGCATACAGTCGCACAATGTTCGCAGTTCATATATGTATAAGGTTACTCATATTAATATTCGGACACTGCACTACTTCTACATTTGTTATTGTATACAGGAAGGGATGATTTATTATATCATACTGCTTATTTTACAAAAACATGAGTCATTTATTGTAAATTGAAAATATATAAACAATTTCTTTTTAATTATAACATTTCGATGTGTAATACATTTTAAACAAAATGCTATCATAGTTTCACGTTACATTAGTGTTTTGACATTTTATGAACAATTAAGAATTTATATATATAAAATGCAGGAACAAATGCAATTTCAAAATTTTGTTGCAAACACTTTTTGTATAATAACCTCATATAATCGTTTGGGGATATTAAATATAGTTTTTTTTTAACATTTTGAAGAAACAGAATGCCATTCTTTTTACAGTCTCGTTCATAATTCAACTTTTGAATTTATTACTGTTTTTCCAATTTTTTTATATAATTCATACCATACATTCTCAATGAGATCTATGTCTACGGATTGTGGAGGTGTATGTAAAATTTTTGGACAATTACATAACAAATATTCCTGTACTACTAGAGCTCTGTGCTTTGGATCATTATCCAGATAAAATTTTAAGGTATATTATATTCCCATATTCTTTGCAGTTTTTAGTATATTTGTTTTTATAATGTCGAAATATTTATTCTTATCTAAAATGTTGTCAATGAGCACCAATTCACTAACGCTCGCACTGAAAATGTATCCCTATATAATCACAGAACCTCTTTCGTGTTTTAAAGTAGGTTTTAGATTTGTTAGCTTCAAACATTCATTTACTCTTCCTCACACTATACTTTATCTATCCAAACCAATAATGCAATATTTACTCTCTTCAGCAAAAATAACATCCCTCCACCAATCTTGAGACTTTTCAACAAATTCTCGTACGAAAATCTGTCTTTTTTCTAATTTAAGTTATTAATATACCATTTTTTTGCATTATTATGCATAAAGTTTCAGGATATCAAGCAGGAAATAACATAGTGGCCACAATTTGACTTGGATTGCTGTTTGGAGGTTACGTGAACCTCAGCTTCAATTTCTTAAATAGAACCCCTTATTTGTTCTTGCATATTCTTGTAGCCATTGTTGAGACGTCTTTACAATACTATCAATGTTTCTTTAGTGGTCATTCCCAAGTGAAACTTCGAAGTTGATACATAAGTGGCGTAAATTTAATCGTGTAACCTTCATGCGGTACACCTTGGGTAAGGTAAATGCTGAGGATATGTAGACTTTGAAGCTTCATATCTTGCGAATGACTTGTATAAAAAACAAACATAAGTAGTATTTTAAAAACGACGAGGACTACAAGAATATGTAGTAACAAATGCGGGTTCTATTTAAGAAACTGAAGATGACGTTCACGTCACCTTCAAACGACCATTCAAGGTCAAATTTTTACCAACATCTTATGTTCCTTTTGATATCCTACAACTTTTGTCTGAAACATTTTTCCATATTTAAAGCCGTTTTCGAAATATAAAGGTAGGGTCGCACTTTAAAGAGACCCTGTATGTATAAGGTGAGAAGACGTTTCAGAGATGAACGGTGCAAAAATAGAATGGTAAGAATATGACTATGTGGAATGAACAACACATATTAGAATGTACATGTATGAAACAGAAGTTTGAGTATGTGACCTTAAGAAACTGTAGTGCGAGAAGTAGTCTTTCCGTTTCCGATGAAGAATATGCATGGCCGTGAACTCACCAATTTGGTTTCAACTTTGCAGAGAAGCTTCAAAATTAGCGATTTTACATAGTCATAATAGATAAGTCTCAGAAATGAGAGAAAAATTCGCGTTACAAATTTTTAGGATATTTAGTTCACTTTTTAAATGTAATGTACATTCGCGAGTTAACAGATTGTAGCAATAAAATAGCAGTTTTTAAAACCAAAGATTAAGAGTTCGAGTTTCCTAGGATATAAAGAGTGTATCACAACATGTTGGAACCACTTTAGAAGTGAACAGGGAACAAAAGAACAATGAAAAGTTCATATAAACATATATCCCACTTAACCTTATCTCACAAGGACAGCTTCCAATCTGGAATCAATAAAATTTAGTGTGATTTCACTGAAAATTAAGAACAACCTGGTATATGAAATAAACATAGTATAATTATAGCTTCGGGTAGTTAGTTAATTATGAGGAATATACATTTAAAGTTAAAAGAAATGATATTCCACTAGGTATATAAGTTTTACAGTTAATTATTAAATTTAATATCGACTACGATGTACTGGCAAACGTGTTAACTTCAAATTTTCCATCCCAGTTTCGCAATTATCCGAGACATTATTTTTTAATAACAAATAATGTAAACTGTTAAAATTTTCGAACTTTGAATTATTTTACACATTGCTGAAAATACACTGCTCTTATCTATTTTTAAAACAATATTTTTAAAGAAATAATGTATATGTATATATTTTATCACTGAAACTACCAAAGCGGTCAAATAACCACTTTACTAATTTCTTATTTTAAATCACAAAATTATTTAAGATACGTTCCTAGAAATTTGTATCGATTTTCATCAAAATAAAGAATTAGTGTGTGTATCAATTTATGTTTTATCGTTTGTTTATTTATTTTTTAACTTCAGTTTCAATTTCAAAGTAAATATGCATTGTATGCCAAATTAATAATAAATAAAAAGCAACTATTTTCTATAAATATAAGCTGATAAGGATTATTTGAATACGGAAGTGACGATAACTCCGAAACAAGATCAAATTGGACACGTGTTTCTACATATAAACTTCTTTCATTATTTTGAAGCCTTCTGTCCTCTCCTAAAACGAATTCCACATATTATAAAACATTATATACATATAATACGCTTACTATAACTTTTGTTTCCCAATTGTTTTATTTCCTAATCAAATTAACGAAGGACTTTATTTATAAAGCTCAATAAGCAAAATTAAATTTAATAACAAAAAATAATTTTTATCATAAATATAAAATATTAAAAATCGATATAATGACTTTCTTCTGCCAACCTTCCGTAGTATTTTGCAAAGCTTAAACTTACAAGTAACATTATCCACCTGCCAATATTCAATTCCAATGAACCTGCATACGCTTATTAAATACTCAAAAATGTTAGATACGCATATTTTGTTTCTGCTAAATAAGTATTTTAGAGGTAGGTTAATTATTTCCGAAACAATACCTTTCCAGTTTAGAGTAGACTCCGAATATTTGAAGGATGGCACATAGCAGTCCGAAAAAATGAAGTTTAAGAGTGGTGTAAGCTAACGAAATTGTTCTGAGTGCTTCCTTAAGGTTCAAGTTCAGCTAAAGTAGCCTATGGAGTCCTATCCGAGCTAACCCAAAACTTGAATCTGCGCTCCGTTATTCAACGCAAGCGTATTTGCACTCGATCGAACCCGCATGCTCGTTATTGCGCAAATGCACTCCGCTCATCAGTCACTGCGTTTCACTTTCTGAAGTTATGCGCCAAACACGCTCCTAAAACTCGCTGCACATAAGACCTATCCGATTTTTCTGACAAATCTCATGTGAATATTTTGTCCGTGCAGCACAGTGCTTAACTGTGAAAAATTTGTTTCAAGACAATAAATTGTAATTAATTGACAGTAATTTGTAAATTATTTATTATAGGTCTGTATTCTTTTAATCAACATTAGTCAAATAATTATTGATTTGTATTCGAAAGTTAATGTTTGATAATTTTAGATTATATAACTTTTTTTTTAGACACGATAAAAACTTTACGAATCATGGCCACAAACTTTAGCGAGTCGTGTCATCGATGACAAGTCAACGGTGACATGACAAGCTGATTCGCCTAAAATCGAGGTCCACACCCGAAAGTTAATACAAGGGCCTCCGGGAAGGCCCCAACAGTCAGTTTTATTTCGTCATAAGTATTATTTTATTTCATCATAAGACGCGCAACTACGAATTCAGAGAAATTCCGACCTCCAGGGTAAAAGAGTATATTTTACTTGTACCTTGTAAGTGTGATTTTTAAGCAAAAATCAAGGATTCACCTATTTTTTCACATCATAAAAATCATTATGTCCTGTTTATATCTTGCCTACTTCTCCATTGGCTGTGTCATTCCCATGGTTTAAACAGAAAGTGAAATAAAAACTTTATTGCGATAAGTGATATTTTTTGTTTATATTCTGCAACTCAACGCTCGTCGACTAATTACCGACACGTCGCACCAGTACGCCACACAATGGTTCGCATATGTGGGCGTTGGGAACAAACTTTATAAAGTTTTCTTGCGATTTTTTTAAATTCCATTTTATATCACTGTTTTTTTAATTCCCTATATTGTAATTGGGTTCAAACTAATTAAACAGCGGTATAACTAAAAAATATATTTTATTTTAAGAACTAGGAAACATATTGGATTAATTAGATCAAGTTTATACTCAGTGTGATGAAAAAATATAATTTGATATTCATTTGCAGTTGTTTGAAAGATCGGTTCTAATTCTAAAAAGCGGAAGGCGATGCGAACGCAAGTGTAAACAGCCGCTTCAAAATCTTGAATTAGTAAATCGGAATCCAGTTAGTCAAAGGACAACCTCAGTGAATGGAAGACTTTGCTTCTAAGCTCTTACAGTTGTAATAAAGTATTGCTTAACAAGAGATTTGTTATTATAACTCTTACTTCCACCCATAAATCCTAAAAAGGATGTCTGTATCGATAGAATGCCGAACTAAAAGCGAAAAACGTTCAAGCCCTTGGAGAACATCTAGCAATATATTTATTATTCGGTCCTATAGAGCTAAATAGTCAAGCAGTCCATCAGCTTTATGGTGTCTTGGCCATTAATTTACTTAACCAAAAGTAGAAGTTAGTCTATTTGATTCCCAAGGAAGATACGGTCCGTCCGGACATAATGACAATAAAACCATTATGGAATTAGTGAAGCATATTTCGATTCTCGAGTCCGAACTTGCGAAGGGGGAGCAGACTCCCGAACTGAGGTCACATGGGCATCCGCCAAAACCAAGTTCGCGAGCAACATCAATTTTAGAGATTACTGACGATAAAAATGATCATTCTATTGAAATGTCGCATATATTAAAATCGATTGTTAAAGAACAACTTGTAAGTAATTACGGAGTTCAACGGAAATAATATGGCTGTAGAATCCTTTATCAAGGAAGTGAAGTCACTCTACGAAACACTGAGGCCGCCGGAGAATCTGTTGCCGCGAGCAACAGCACGACTGACTCTAGGATTGGAATAAAAGCAGTAAGTGATTTACTCAGTGATTTTGACGGCGACAACGAGTTGTTCAGTCATTGGGAGAAACAAGTCAAGTTATTGTGAAAAACATGCAATTTTGATGACAACACTGCAAAAATTTTGATCGGCACTCCATTGAAAGGTCGCTTAAATGGTTTCATTCTCGTCCAGAATATATTGAAATGGACACAACCAGGTTGCTGCGAGAAATGAAGAAAATGTTTGATAGGAGGGAGAGTAAATTAACTTTACGTAAAAAATTTGAAGAGAGAACATGGTGACTGATGAGCCATTTAGTATGTACTATCACGACAAAATCGTTTTAGGTAATTATATACCAGTGGACGAAGATGAAGTTATCGAATATCTCGTGTAGGGAATGCCGGACAGTCAATTACGAAATCAAGCAAGAATTAAAAATTTCAAAGGGGTATTGGATTTGCTGGCAGCGTTCGAGAGCAATACGCTGATGGATGGAAGAAATCGACTACCCCGTGAGCCAACGTCGCGTCGGGGATCAAAACGGAAACAAAGAAAAGCAGATTGCTATTCACACCGAGCAGGAACAGTTTTTCAATTGTAAAAGAATAATGCATTGTAGTAGAATAATACTGTAAGAGAGTGAATTGGTTTCGCATGAAAATCGGTAGTTGTTTAATGGCGTATGGTTACGTACTAATGTGGAATCAAAGAATTGACAGTCGTTTGAAACACGTCATGACTTGTACATCGTATACGAGACTTGTACGTCGCGTCGGTTACATTTATTTGTGCTTTGAATATTGTAAAGAAGCCTATACTTCACACAGAAAGTTTACAAATATTATTATCGTCCGATTTTTCTCTTCTAAATAGTAATTTGACATTAAATACGGGTTTATAATTTATTTCTCCATCATCCTGATAAAGAACATTGCATACCCAACTAAATGGAATAAGTGGTATTCCTGTGAATAAACATTACTCAGCAACAATTCAAGAACATCAGTTTCCTGTTGTTAAGGCCTGCCATAGATTTTAGACTTTGTGTACATATTAGGGTGTCTCATAAGTTCTTTCCGTTTATTATTGTCTTATTTAAATTAATGTATGAAACATACCTTTAATGCTTATGAAGAAATGTAATCACCCTCTCATTCTGCAACATTTTTCCATCTTTTTGATAAAGACATTTCGTCGTCATTATAAAATTTTCGTCGTTTTTAATTAAAATAGTTTTCAATGCTTGTTTTTAATGACTCGATATTATCAACTTTTTTTCGTGATAAAAAATGTTATACTGGCCGAAAGAAATCATAGACGGATAGAAAGAAACCTACTTTTCATCCCTAGTATCAAAATTTGTTAAAAATGATTCTTTTTCATTTCGTACAAGCAAAGATATGCACGCTGCTACTCGATAACCACGGTTCCGCTCTGTGAGCTGATGTGGCACCTGCACATACAGCTTTGGTATCATTCCTATCTTTTTCAATTGACTATGAACAGATGATTTTGGGATATTTAAGATTTCAGACATCTCTCGAACTGATAAACGCCGTGTTTCATCCACTGTATTACGAATTATGTCTTCCTGTAATTCAGTTGGACGCCTAGAACGTTCAAGATCAAAATTTCCTTTTCTAAATCAAACAAACCAATTTGTACACATGGGGGCGATAAAACACCTTCTCCCTAATATTGCTTGCAGCAACAGTCGCTATATTACCTTTGCGAAATTCGTATAACATAAGATACCGAAAATGAATTCGCGTTTCACTCATGGTTTCTTAGCTTATAAATGACAATAACTCTTACTATTTACGGAATTTTTCTTTCGAATACTTTCTATAGACCAAACTCAATCTCTAAACCCCGATAGATTTGGTCGCTTATCGGTCTGTGTTTAGTAAACACACTACAGATATTATAAACGCAAACGCGGAAAGAACTTATGGGACAACCTAATATAATTACAAAGGACGAAGGAAAACCAAATCCGGAAGAGATAATGGCAGTAAAAGAGTTCCTAGAATCCAAAACTGCGAAACAAGTAAAATAGTTCCTCGGCCTCGCTGGATATTACCATGGATTCATAAAAGATTTCAGTAAGAAAGCGAGACCGTTAAATCAACTCCTTAAAAAGGATAAGAAGTTCGTATTTGGATCTGAAGAAAAAAGAAGTTTCGCCATATTCAACGAAGAATTGTATAGGCCCTGTCTGCTCAGATTTCCTGATTATTCGGAAACATTTATTTTGTGCACAGATGCTTCAAACAATGCCAGTTCTCGTTTGATGAGATGGAGAATAGTACTAGAAGAATATGATTACAAGATAATCTATAAAGAAGGTACCACGCATGTCAACGGAGACGCCCTCAGCAGAAATCCAGTTATGGTTGCAACGGTTTACTGACCGGACTGGAGGAAGCATTTCAGATTCGTGAGCGAACCTAACGAGAGAAGTTTGCCAATCCATATACAGAAGGAGGTAATATCACTATTCATACATTACAAGGAGTAGAAGGAGAACTACTCGTAATGACAATTGAATAGCGACACATAACTGCCAACACGATAAAAAGTAAATTACAGGAATTATTGGAGATTCTAGTAGGGGAAGGCAAGAACCTTATTCATATTCCATGGAATAAATTGTGCAATATGTTTGAACCAAAGAGGAGTTGTAGGAGATAATAATCCCCATTTTTAATGATCCATTGATAGAAGTGGGACTTCTAACAAAACCTGTTCAGAGGCCGGAAAGACAGGAAGAAAAATTACGCATACTAAAGCATTTTTACGATTCCCTAGGCCTTAGAGGAAGGACGTCGAGGTGTAATGCAAACATCAAAATGCATCCTAAGGAAATATTACTGGCCGGGATGCTATAATGATATAAAAAATTATATTAGTTGTTACGAGATAACAGAACTACAGAATTACGAGATAATTACAGAAAATAGATCGTCATCCAAAACAGGCAAAACTGAAGATTACGGATACTCTAAAGAATTTTAATGAGAAGATAGCTATGGATATTGTAGGCTCATTATCACGAACTTTATTAACGCTAGAAGATCAATTAACCAAATTTCTTCGAGGGTATTCTATCCGGAAGGCAGAAACTATTATTCAATGCCTAACTTGTCAGTATATGTGTATACCATCATTCGGAGTACCAAAAGAGATTCTCACGGATAGAGAAATAAATAGAATATTGACGCCAGCATATCATCCGCAAACAAACGGGAGATGGTCTTCCTTTTTCCAAATACCTCATCCGTATATTTTATTATCTCATATAAAAACTTATTCGATTAATTAAAATAATGAACAATTAAGAGTTCCAGTAATTATTCGATAATAACATGAAATTCAATTTTGATTTAGATTAAATCTTACTTAAAATGAAAATTCATTCAAAGAAAAATTATTTCTTGTTTTCAAACATCCTAATTTCATTCGATTCATCAATTTGAAAATTGATTCTAAAATATTTTATTTATGTAGAAATCAAATCTTTTAGTCTATAAATAATTTTACTTATTCTTTACAAGAATAAAAATATAAAGAGTGAGACCAAGCTCCCACGGACCAATGGACCAGATTTTTTCGCAAAAGGGACTGTGGTCATGTTTGGTATAAATTAAAGGTCTCGTAACACTGATCACGAATATGTATGTTTCCTTAAGAACCTCGGCCCCGTTCTCGAAAAAATTTAGTCCAAAAATCCATTTCTGAGAGATAATCTCGTACTTGTGTATGTGTGAGTTTAATGCGCGCACCATCAGTTATTGCAGTCATGTGATCACCATCATCTGTTATTTGTCCTACAGATACAGCAATCCAGTTGTCATACCCAACCCTTCTCTTTGCAACATTTCCATTACTGGTAGTACTCAATGAATGACTAATAAAAGTGACTTTGTTTATCACTGCCTTTACTGATTCTTCTTTGGTTCCAAATTCACCAACGTTTTTATTTTCTTATACATGTTCTTAAATACCCACAAGAAAACAGGATTTTACTCTAGAATAGCTAATTTCCGGTCAAATGTGAGTTAGACTGGTCATTTTTGCATTTCAAAAAGGGTTAAATTAATTGTGCACCATCTGTTAGAAACGGACCCGGAAACTGATTTTCTCGAGAACGGGACCGAGGTTATCAAGGAGGCATATATGTATGTATATGTATTTGTGATCAGCATTACGAGACCTTTTTATTTAATTTTATACCGAACATGACAACATCCCTTCTGCGAAAAAAACTGGTCCAAACTTGACCTCACTCTTTGTTGGAAACAACGACTAGAAAAATTTGACATTTTATTATAATTCGTTACAATTTTACACCAAGTACACCTATTCTGTTCTTGTTTAGTACATTCAACATCATTCAAAAATAATTAAACATATAGGTGCTCACATTTCAAACGAAATGCTTAAAGGATGAAAAGTTTGTTTTATAATAAAAAACATAAATCTTAAAAAAATTGATCGTATATGACTCTCTGCTGGAAATATGCATAGAAAGATTCATAACAGCATGATCTTTCGATTTTCAAAACCTCGTTAAAATTTGAAAGGAACACTTGATACTTGGAACTTGGTTCTGACAAACGTAAATTATTTAACGTTACTTAAATAATAAAGCATGTTACGTTAATAGGCCAAATACTTTTGTGACTAACTGTACGAGGTACACTGCGACGCGTGCACCGTTGCACTTATTCGCGGTCACTGGGGCAAACCTGCGACATGCTGCATGAATGAAATTTTTGTGATATTGTCATTACTATCAATACTACACTGTGCCCGCAGTAATGTAACAAGTATCTACAGTATTGGGAGAAAGTGAGGTACGGCCTGATACCTTATGTATTTTTTCTGTGAGCGGAAGTCATACAGCAGGATGAATTTTATACATCGTAAGAAATCTTTAGTGGAGCTTTCACAGTCTGAACATAAGAGTTTTTGTTAGGAAAAATGTATTTGGTTTGAAGAAAGATAAGATTTTCGGGAAGTGTAAGGTAGTATAATCGGGTTTTCTCCGTGTAGAAAAACTGGGTAATTATAAAGTAATGTAATGTATGATCATTATTTGCTTTCGCTCGGCTGGAGGTTTCCACCCCCAACCCTCCGTTAGCCGCCTTTCGGCACTTCTGATCATTTTTCTCAGGGTTTTGGCCCATTTTAAAAAAGTTTGATTCTCTGACAAAAAGTCGTACCAGGCACGGTTTAGCATATTCATTTGTATACATGATCGGTCGAGATGGAATTTTCATTTCATTTCTGTTATTGAGGAACTGACAAAAAAGCTCTTTTGCATGATTTTTACAAGTATTAGCTGATTTCAAATTATATTAATTTGCTTTATCTTACCTACCTATTAACTTATCTCAATTATTTGGAAGAGAAATAACAGAAGTAGTTTTACTTTATATTCCTTTGGTTTATTTTATGTTTGTATTGGTTACATAATTTGACTTATTTATTTATCTATTTTAAATAACTTGACATGCAAACATTATAAATAAAACTTTCGTTGTCTTATTCATCATTTGTTTATATTTCATAACCCGTTATACATGATATACTAAATCCACACATTATCAGATTAGGAATAAAGAATTGTATTACGTAATTATATTATGATAATATATGTAATAATAATCGTGATTTACTTGCTAAAATTATTTACTTATAGCTGGGAATAGGTTCCTAAAGATTTTTTTTATAAAAATCAGAACATACAAGGAGAATATTTCATTATTAACTGAACGTTATAATTAAGCAGAAGTGTTATTATTAACAGTACTCCCACACAATTGTTAATAACTGGGACTTGATTGCGCACTATACATATGTATATCTGATTGTGCTACATACATATTCCCTGAATATTGTCATAACTACTATAAGGACTGTACATGAGCTTTCTTGAGTATTATCTGATTGGCCCAGTCTCAGTTTTCTCAGTAAAATAAAATGTTATTGCAATTTTAGCATAGTTAACATCTTTAAGAAGTTTCCATCATTCCTTTAGATGACCTTATCATTAAGATGTGGTTAAATTTTGAAGCAATTTCATAACAAAGTGCATTTGTGATATGTCCACTTTAAAAGTTGTAAAAAGGCATAGTTTTTAGAAAAACAAAACATTATATTATTATATGTGATATAAATGAGTAAACAATTCAATGAAAATGCTGTCTTCCGAAAGTTACAGTTTAAAATTCTAAATTCTGAAGTTTTTACTGAAGAATTTATAGAAAAGTAATTGTATTCCGTTATGATATACGAATAACAAATAATAATTTAATAACCTTGCTGAATAATAAAATAAGTTCTGAAATATTAAATTCCGAATATGACATTATATTTTAAAAAGTAGACGAGATTGGTCAGGTTATACTATACGTAATTGTATGTATTTTGCCATTTTGCGCCCTTGCTCTTGTGGTCCAAATCAACTATTTTTAGAAACTGTGAGAAGTTCATGAAAACTTCACAAAAAATAAGTTTTCAGCCTAAATAAACTTTCAAAGTACAATTTAATGTCAAGTGGTAATTATATACATAAAAGAAAGTTACAGCGTGTTGTCCTTGACAATATATTTCAGTCATTGATGAATGCGATGGATTATTATTTTACAATTATGTTAGTATTAGGTAAACTGACCGCCTAAATAGCGACCGGAAATTCAAAACTAATTAAAACCAAGTTTAACATTCACAAATTAAATATAAAATCAGGTACATACACAATATGTACACTCTGCTCGTGTCACACATATACAATCTATGTTATATAAAATCCCATTGACACTCTACTAATGACAACAGTATTCTTTTCCAAGGTCATTACGATCTGATCGCCCTATTTTATTATTTTTTCTGTTATACATACGTTACAATAAAATATTTAAAAAAGATCTCATTAAAATCCGAGAGCAAGTAGTACATCGACAAATTCACCTTCACCGTCATTAAGTCCATACTACATTTCCAAAAATGAGATATTATCGCCGAATTAAGTAATATTCCAAGCTTTGAACGTGTTTACAAGTTTAATTGGTAATCATTAATCAGCGACATCATTACCAAAACATATTTCCTTGGCCGGTGTCGAAAAGCAGTTCCTTACTTGCCCCTTGTAGACATTCTTTTCATCCACATCTTTACACTTGCATTCTTCGTGCATGTATGCACATGTATTTAACGGCGAAGTGATCAGAAATGTGTTCGCGCGCGATCACGCACATACATGTATACCCTCTCGAAGAACGGCCACTTCAAGATGCACGAGCGCGACGAACACGTAGCATTCTGTTCGCGGCACAATTTTCGAGGATCGATATATCGAGCGGTGTGTCCCGTCGGTCGACAACGATGTCTTCAAATAGCACGGTAGTTAACGTCTCTAAGAGTCACCCTCAAGAAGGGTGGCGGGAGAACGGGAGAGACTGCAGGATCCTTTCTCTTCCTCCTCGATTCTTCTGCTCTCTCGACATCGGTGACGTTCTTCCTCTTTCGTTCTCTTTACCTTGCTATCTTCTTTAGTTCCTTCTATGTTTTCATGCTTCGATGTTTGATTACTGTATTATTCTTGATATGAAGAGGGTAGTTAATGAACGCTGAAAATTAATTTTTTTCTCTTGCTTTATGAGTCTCCGAGTTGTATGTTACTTTTATGTCTAATGTTTAACACTAAAACTAGCAACCACTTAAAATAATTGGTTCCAGGTTTTGCGTTTTAAATTACTAAATTTTGTTGCCGTATTTTTAGCAAAATGTCTGTTATATTAAAGATTGGTTGTGTATATTAGTTAATGTTTTGATATTTACTTCTTTATTTTGACACTTTATTTTCAATTTAAAACTAAGTGTGCATTTAACGCCGTTTGTTCTAATGTTAATCACGTCCTAATACGTGATACGTGTTCGAATTAAGTTTTAGTGTTAGACACGATAGTTCTATGTACCACAAATCTAAGTAATAACCGATAAAAGTGTATATCATGGTTTGTGGTTCTTCAAATTTATTATAATCTCTTTCTGTATTTCAATTTTTAATAAGTATCTATATTTTTTAGTATGACGAGTTTAAACAATAACAAAGGAAATCTCTTCTGTTTAAGTTTATGTTTTCGTGAGTTCTCAAATTTGTTGCATTTTTTTTGTTCAATATAATAGTATTTCGTAATACAATAGATTCTATATAATTTCCTGTATCTAGTAGTAATTAATTATTTAGTAGTAAGTAATTAAACAACAGTTACTGTATTAGTATGGAGACTTTTAGATAGCGAACGATGGAGGTATATCTTTTTTTTAAACACAAGCACAGGTTCTTATAAAATTTCATAACTGTACTAAAAGTACTTTTGGAAGACTATAGTAAATAAACAATTTTCTAATTTCAACCTTTCTTATATTTCTAGATAATTTTTATGCTCAATATAAGTAGTTATTAAAATGTTTATTTGTTTTTGACTTAATTTAACTTAAAAACGCATTAAAATGATGCATTTTAAATTTCACATTATAAATTACAAAAATTATTAAGATACTCTTCTCGACTTATATTAACGTTTATCGAGATGAAAAATAATTATACAAATTACTATTTTTATATTTTACTTTTGAACTAAAGTAACTGGCCATTGAATGTCCGCAAATCTACAGTTAATAATGGAATTTGTGCATGTAATATTATCACCATTATTCCGGATGAATATGTAATAAATGCAAATAAAATCTTTCTCGAGAGATAGCACTTTCCATTAATTATATTTAACATCCCTCTTTCAGGTTTTATTATCATACTTCTTTAGTCGCGTGAAAAGATCTTGTCCGAAGAATTACAGACGTGGTGGTCTTGACTTCTTGGCATTTAAAGTTGCAACTACCTCAGGGTAACTTAGAACAGCAGCCTTGATATTCTGTTCATCGCTGCTCGTTACGCGCAACTCCGTTGAGGATTGTAGTAGATAAACATGTTTTTAAAGCTCACAATTCAGATAATAAATCTCTAGCGACAAAAACCAATTAGCTGTTTGACTTAAATGTTTATCGCATTTATGTTTATTCTAATAAAGATCTCAGCGTAGTTGAAATTAAATTTAACAGTTTTTAAAATGTACAGAAATTAGTAGAAGTACGTAGTAATTTCTTAATAGAGAAACATTTAAAGAAATAAAAATCAATTTACTTTATATTTTCAACACTTTTATAATTTTAGTTAAAAGAAACAAGATACAGTTACTTCGATTTATACATTTTATCTTAAGAAAGTTATTTACAGATTAAATCTTGAATTGTTAATGTTGAATACTTATTCGATTCATAAGAATTAAAATTTTATAGAAATTATTTTTATAAAATTCTTATAAAATAATTTTTTGAATTTATTAAATTAGCACTATCTAATAGTGATTTTAATAATTATTCGTGTTATGTATCATTCAATAAAACAAAATACAATTATTTCGCACGTATAAATATTAGTCTCATTTGAACAATTTCACAAATTGTTATAAGTATTTTCAATGTTAGTTCAAGCATAAAATCAGAATTATTTTTCTAAAATTTTGATTAATAATATATGTATATGTTTCAGGTTTATATAAAATCGACTTTCAGAAAAACCGGTTATCAAATTCTATTATCTCCAAAGTAATAGAAAATCTAGTTTTCGAATTTCAAAAACCAAGACAAAATATAACTAAAATAGCAAAAAAATATTTGTAGTTATTTTAAAATTTTGTTAAATAACTATAAATATATCACAATACAAAGTTCATACAAATCAAATAAATGAAAGGCAACTGAAATAATTGAAATCTTTCAATTTATTTATTACTTATGGAGTCATAAAAATATAAAAACATATAAACAAATAATTGAAACCTATATCAAATATAAACTAGACAATTTTTATTCAGTTCGATAAGCTTCTATAGTAATTGTCTTTTTATGCTGTACAAGCATAAACATAAATAATGTAGCTCACTTGATTTACACATTGCCTTTTGAAAAGTTTGCTAATTTTTTTTGGCCTAGGTCGTTTTGTTATTTAAACTCATAAGCTCAATTGTACAATATCTTTATACCTGATGTCATTTCAAGCTAAAATGTAAACGTTTTTAATTAAACAATTAATTACTGTTTATAAACTGGTTCTAGTAAAATTCTTTTAAACTTAATAACCAGTTTTCAAATTTCATATATTTATCCAAAAATATGGTTTTAAATTACAGTCTTTAAGAACTCTAAATGCTTTCAAGTAATTCATTAACACAAAAGATCGACCATTAATATTATGCAATACGTAATAATCATTAAAACGTTTGAAAAAAAAATGAAATTAATATTATCTGATATTAACATCAATGATTGTTCATGTCTGATATCGTTATACCCAAAAAATATACCCTGTCGAGATAAGTATTATTTTTATGAAAATAAATGTCTGTCACTTTAAGTACTCTGAACTGTTAATACCAACTGCTAATAGCAACTCGCAGCTGTTATTATAGTTAATAATCTTTTTAGTCACTATCCTTACTGACAATTAAATCTTTAAAATCTGTTCCAAAGATTCTAACAAAAAAATAACACTCCATTTCTTCAACACAGTAGCCGCACATACCGATGGATCCGAAGAATCAAACCAAGAGAGTGATTCGCGTGGCCTCCATTCAGGCGTACGTTATTTATCCCCTTAGCATTCATCGTCGCAATTAGCGCGTTTGACAACGTGTTCGTATTGCGCGATTACGTCCGTTGACGATGCCACATTGGGCATACCGCATTGGGGTAGATTCGTGTCGTGGAAACATCGGGACGCCACGACCCACAGGGATTACCACCACTTCTTTTCTCGTCGGTCCTCCGCGATACTCTCGACCCTTTCTAACCTGTCTTCGTGTAGCACGTCACGAGCGCGAGTTACCCCTTCTTTCTTTTCTTCTTCCCTCAGTATCGAGTTAAGAGGAAGAAGCGGGGTGACGACGAGGTATATCGGTACTGCTGGTGCTGGTGCTGCTGCTGGTCCACCACCTCCATCGCCACCACTACCGCTACCAATGAGTATCCACCTCCACCGCTGCCTCTCTATAGCCGACGATGAGGATTCTGCAGCTTCGACAAAGTCGTTTGAAGAAGTCAGTCGACGGTTGCACGTCCTCGCGATTCGGGGATTAACGATCAGGAAAAGGCAAAGGGATTGGCCAACGGAGAGAGGGAGAGAAAGATAGAGCTCAGTTTCCTTCGAAGAACTTTTTTTTCCTTCTTTTGTTTGCCTCTTCCGCTCACTTCCGTTTCACGCGCTATACGCATCCAACTGCCTTTGCGTTCATTCTCTCTGACACTTGGTTTCTTCCGCTTCTGGTACGAAGAAGATGCGCTGAGGAGACGTCGACGAAAGATGTCGATGGACGAGGCACATGGGGGCGGCATGGTTTCCGCAATTCTTTCCTCGGTTGTACTTCTTCTCCTTCTTGGACGCACCGCGGATGCTCAGTAAGAATCTTTCAAACGCTTCCAACTCAAAACGCCGCCATTTTAACGTGCCAGCAGCACCTTTTGGAATCGCGATCCCTTTCTATTGGAATATGTACCAGCAGATTCTTTCCTTCAATTTCTATTTCATTCCCATCGAGATCTTACATCATCAGTTTCTGTCTTTGAATTTCTACTTCTCTGTTGCGATTGCGACTCGGTAGGTTTGCTCTGAGAAGTTATATTTCTTTTACGTTGGAGTCTAGCACTTTTTGTTCTTACCTTTTTTCGTACTGGGCTCTTTCAATAATTGCATTGGAGAATTGTACCAACTGTTCCTCTTCTTGAATTTCTAGGTTCCTTCCATTGAAATTTCACGCTCACAATTTCTTTTCTGGATTGGCCTTCTTCTTTCGAAAAGGAAAAAATTCTTATTGTAATATTTCCTTTCCTAGAACTTGTGTTCTTTCTAGCAGTTTCTGTGTTGTAATTTGAACCTCTTCTATGAAAATTTCTTTAATATTTTCATCAGCCTACAATGTTTTGTCAAAGTAGTTACCTGTGAGAGATACTTTCCTCGGATATAAAATTCTTTGTTTTGAGGCCATAAATAAAAACTTTCTTGTAACTGATATTTTTGTTTGTTATTATATAATTCATTTCGTGCACAAATTAATGTATATTTCATTTTCCTCCAATATTATTTGATTAGCCATACGTATTCGTTATGTATATGTAAGATAAAATAACTACTACACTTCCACCCTTTGTATGCGAGTAAATTTGCTGTGCAAATATTATGTTGCGTAAAAAAATTGTTAAATAATTGTGAATCATAAAATTGTGAGAATTATTGCTTTCTTCAACATGATCTTAAAAAAATTACACTTCATAAATGTAATAAAATTCTGATCACAGTGTTAGCAATCTTCAATACTTAATATTTTGAATAACCTTATGTGATGTTAATTACAAAATAAAAATAATGTTTCAGTTTGGAAGAAGGAACAACCATCCCATAAAACAGTCTAAATTAAACGCTATGTTTAGCTGTTTCTTGAATCATATCAAATCGGTTATGGACAGAAAATTTGATGAAATCATTGTGAAGAAGCCGAAACAGTGAACCACGATAAAACCTACAGTGCAGTGTATTAAGTTTGATAAAACTAGATATGACCTGTGAAAATAGTGAATATTGTGAAACTTTAAATAATTGTGAAACGTATTACGTTAATATGTTCGACCCCAAAGTGGTGCTTGACAGTGACGAAGCATGAACCTAAATTAAAATATTAAAAGATGGCACTAGTTAACGTCGTGGTACTGAAAACTGCATAGTGCATTCTAACTCAATATATTAGATAAATATATTAACACTCTATTAAATATTGTTGTGCTGCCTCAAATTTAGATTTCAACTCCATATTTCTTCATATATTTCCTAAATTTCTGTTTCAAATTCGGTCTGTATTCTTCTATCGAACGATTTGACTATCTTTAAGTTCCCCATTTTTAGATCTCCATCTTTCTGACATGAGGTAATATTATTTCACTGAGATCGCATGTGTTATAACATGAATATACTCAATTTGTGTTAACAGAAAAAGTGACGAGATGTGATAAATACGCGCGACTGGGTGTTGAGAAAAACATTTTAGAAATTTTTTAATTCTAATTGTGATATCGTGTATGTTTAATATAAATCATGTGAAAAAGTAATTGAACACTGTGCAATCGTACATATTCACTCATGCTGAGGAAAATTTAAAGTGGCACCATAATAAAATGTGTTTTTTAGATGTAGATCAATTAAAGATGTTCTAACATATTATTTTAATAATGCAGTTTCTAAAAATTTATTATTAAACGATTATTCGCCAGAGTAAAAATGTTTTTTTCATCTTTATTCGTTTAACTTTGCGTGAAAGTTTATATGAAATTATTATGACTCGTTTAATAAAGTGTTTCTACTTTTATTGAAGCTGTGAATCGAAATTGCAGGCGGAGTTTGGAGTTCTTCGATCTTTTACCGGAAGATCCTAAACTTTACGATAAAATGCGACCACCTAAGAAAGATGGACAAGCAACCGTCGTTTATTTCCACGTTACTGTCATGGGACTTGATTCAATAGATGAGAATTCAATGGTACTATTTATTATCCAATTTCAATTTCAAATATTAAAGTTTTTAACGTTGATTCAAAGCAACTCAATTTTGCGAAAATACGTTGTACTATTTATACTTTAGAAATTCAGATTCAAACGAAATTTCCTTCTTGCATTGTTTTCTTTTCTACATTTTTGGATTCTTGGAAAATAAAAATTTAAATAGAATTTATTTTGACCAACAATATATAAAATCTCGATTAATTATGGAGTTTCACTAAACTTCTTAGAGCGCGAAAATTTCATTGAGAAGTAAAATACACAATATTAAATGCTGAATGTATAGATCTTGATTTTTGCTGTTTTCAGACCTATGCTGCTGATATATTCTTCGCTCAAACTTGGAAAGACAACAGGCTGCGATTGCCAGAAAACATGACATCTGAATATAGGTATGTCAGTTTCTGTTTTTATATCGTAGTGAAGTGTTTTCAAACTTATTAATATTTCAAATATTAATAAGTCGAAAATATTACAAATGACAACTCGTTAAGCTCAAATGTTAGAGACAACTGTTTTAATATAAAGTTCTATATAAAACTGTGAACGTCAAAAATTTATTTATTATAAAAATGTTTAATTAAAAATAAAACATTAGTTTTGTCACAAAAAGATGAAATATTAGCTAAACATCCACAAAACAGTTTTAAATACAAGTGTTGCTTAACTTCATAACCGAGTGAGTCTTTTGCCAAGAAGAAAACATTTCAACTCTGTATTTGTAACAAAGAATTAATTAACTTAAGTGTACTGGTTTTATTCAGAAAAAGGGAAATACAATATATTTATACAATATCTTTTTTTAACAAAAATATTTATGTACACTTAAAGGTAAAGATTTTTCAGTAAACGCAATATTATATACTGAAAGTTGATCAGTTTGATGACGAATTAATTGATCATACCCGGTTACCAGGTTTAATTAGATGTTGATCAGAAGAAATAACAATTTCTAATTAACTATAGGTTATTGTAATCACAGTCAATTAAACAGTGGTTTAATTTTTATAATGATGTATGAAGTATAAAAAATATTAATTCATATTAATGTTCGACAGTACGATAGAATTGTGGTTATTGTATGTCATGTGCCTGCCTAATGGAGAAATAGTGGTGAAAATGTACAGGATTAACTTCCAAATTCATCTTAGATCATTTTCTTATTATTCAGATCAATTCAAATTCAACGTGGTTCCAACGAATTTTTTCGTTTCATTTATTTTGAAAGTTTTTGAGGTCATCCTCAATGTATCATGAATGAATTAAATTTGTTTATATTCACTTTTTTTTTTATCAAAATTGAGACGAGTTCAGTATGCACCATGAAAACATTTTGTTCTATTCAACTATGGGATATATCAAAATACTATTCGATCAAACAGGAATTCTATTTACCTTTAAAACTTCGTGAATAAGCAAGTAAAAAAGATGCAACGTAATCACGATGAAACCTCACGTAACACTATTATTAGAAAAAAATTTTTCTTAATCGATACATGAATAATTAAATAATTTTATCGAAGTAATTGACAATCAATATGTTGAACATAAAAAAGCAGCATAATAACGTCGAAAAACATCTCACACATGAATTGCGAGTAATGTTACTATTATCTGTATTTATTAAATATTATGGTAATTATGTACTACAGGGAAGTCAGTTCCGATAATCTTAATGTTAACATAGATTGTAACAGTTACGGTTTTGACTAATTTTTCCTAATTCCTTAGTCAGCGGACTCTTACAGTTTTTGAGATATTCATGAAGAAAGTGTCGATACTTTAAATGTATTATTACGTCGCTCTTTTTAATGTTAATAAAGAATTAGTGAGATAAGACCGAGTGGAAGAATTGCAAGTGCTACCCGTTGAAAAAAAATTAGTTTAATCCAATATCTGTCTCACACGTGACCAAAGTGAACAAACAAACTTTAGACAGAAATTTTTGACTGAAATTCGGGCCCCCACCGCTTACTAATTTCATTTACGTGTGAAATTGTCTAGCCTTTTTCATGAATAATTTTAAATATTTTTTTATTCTCATAAAAGTAATTTTTCAATACATTTATGTTTTCGTTATTGTATTTTCCTTGATTTTAATAAATATGAACCAAATGGATTATTTTCTTTGCAAGAATCAAAAAGTTGATTCTTTTTTAATTTCATTTTTTTACAGTATAACACTTACTTTCCAAAAAAAATTACTCGAAAGTAATTTTAAAGTTACGATTCTAAGAGAAAGATATATAGGAGAAAATGCATTGGAGCCATAACTTCGTGTTTTTCTTGAAATCACGTTTCTCAAATTGATTACTATAATACCTCAGTAATGAATTTACCAATTTTCTTCACATTTTATACACAAATTAAATAAACGTTCATTTATTTTGTTAATTAAGATTACGGCGATATTCGCAACTTTTCTTTTTAATATTTTCAGATAATTTTTTCAAACATTACAAATTTTATGAATTTCTGCTTTACACAATTGTCATTTCATTGGAAACTTTTCTTTTCTTTTATTGTAGTTCACAAGACAGCCATTTTATATGAGTTAAAATCTTTTTTTTAGTTTTTGTTAGACTACGGAATAGATTTACTATGGAAAATAATTTCATTGTGATCTTGACATATAGCAAATATTTGTACTAAACTTCAGAACCCTTAAACAATAATAATCCACAGGTTGTTAACTTATACATCCCTTAAATTCGGCGGCAATTTTCTAAGGGAATATACAGTATCAATTATTCGTACTTTCTTTTTAATCGAAATATAGTTCTACACCTTCAAACTTGTAAAAGTTTGTCTTTCACAGGATATAATTTGAATTTCGTAACATTTTAAAGGTTTACCTTTTGCAAAAATAGAGTAACTAAGACATACGTTCATTCTTTATTTCTGTAAAAGATATTTACATTCTGGAATCAAAATTAGTGTAAATCTTTTCTTTGACTGCTTCTGCAAATGTAAAGTTGAAAAATGGAAAAAGCGATAGGAGAACTTTTCGTCCGCTAGTGGATTCGTTAGTAAGGCAACCTAACAGCCTCGTGCCTAGGAACGCATTTACATTATGCGAGTAACTGGTGCCTTGCTAGTAAATAGTAAAATTTTTACGTTTTTTTTTTCCTATACCAGGTCTGTTGTTGGAAAAGGAATAGCTTCTTTCCTTCCTCTTCCGATGACATACCTGGTGCAGGCAAAGCAAGAAATGTAAAAAAAAGTCAACTCTACCTACAGGCTACTAGCAACAGTTATTGGCATAATGTAGACACTCCCTTAGACACGGGATGACCATTAAACGGATAGGGAGCGATATTTTAGGCAATATGCCGATTATTAGCGCGAAAGATGTTTTGGCGGTTGGGCTAGAACAGGGGTCGGCAACTTTTCTGGAGTTAAGAGCCATTTTTTTTCCGATGTGATAAATTATTTTTTTAAAGAGCCAAATATACATACATCGGTAATATGTATTAGAAAAAATAATATAACCATTACCTGCTATGAAACATGTATTGATTATGAAATCAACAAAACATATAAAGTCAACGTATTAAAGAAAACGGAAACACTTTTTGGTTTTGAGTGTGGAGAACAAGATTAGCTAAAGCTAGGTTTACATGCATGCGATCTGCCACGCATTTTGATGTGTGCGCAGGATTATTATATTTGTTTGGCAATAGCAATATTGCAGTTAATTTTTCAATATGTACTATTAAACTACTCAAAAACCACAAGTATGATTCTACTGGTTGCCGACCTCTGGGCTAGAGGATGGTAAGGCTAGGAAAAATGAAGGAGACGAAGAGAACGTTTCCGTCCGGGACTCGTTAGTGGACTCGTCAGTAAGGCATCCTAGCAGGCCCATGCTTTAGACCCGGGGATGTATAGAAGAAATAGACAAGAACTATTTGTAGAAATCGGAAGGATTGTTGAGTACTAGCGAGAAAGTCTGTCTCGATCTTATGCACCGTCTAGTGGTGATGAGCGTAGGAGTGAAACCGCCACACTGTTGCGTACATGCGCGTCATCTAGTGGCGACAAGCAGAGACGTCACATTCTTATAATATTCGATTCTCAATTTTACCTTTAGATATATAGGCATTTCGTAACAATATATTTTTCCGCGAGAAGAGGAAAATGCATTACGCACAACCGGAAGGATTATCATGTAGGTATATAATTATAAATTCCACCCGGGCAATGTGGAACTCACAAAGTCAGATCCATTAGCGCATTACACGGACTCCAGAGTTACACTATCAGTGACTTTTTAGTGAATAAGTCTCGCACAGTGCTATAAACTTAATGGTCGCAGAGCAGAACCGAAACCCGAACACAAGCCATGTAGATATGCGTTTTTATTTCAAGAACCTTTTGATTTTGACTTTGAATTTTATTAACTCGCTCACGGCGATTTATGTTTAGTAAGAAGGGGGGAAAGATGTGAGGATAAAACGCCGAACTCGAGTAACAAGCAATCAGTTGCAAGAATTACTTGTGTAGGAATATCAGGGTTACGTCAGGAAAGTACTAGGCGTGTAACACACAATGTGTTTATTAGAGTACTTTGTTTTCGTTCAGATCTGTTCACATGCGCTCTATTTCGTATTCTAATGCTCATCTTCGCTGCTGGATCATCATTTCGTTCATTTTGTCTTTCTTGCACTCATTTTTCCTTGCTCTTCACATGCATCCTTGCCAATCATGTCACTCGTTTTCAAACATTCAATCTATCACGCTTCCAGATTCATATATTCAGCTACATTTACTTGAACGCATCTCTGTAGGCGCCGATTTGCTTGGCACAAATTTTGATACCATACTTGTCATAACTCCCAATTACTAAGTGAGCAAAATACCCGACCACTAAGTGTGCAACACTGTATTCTAGCCACCTGGAAACAGCCCTCTTTCCGCGATTCACGTCGCAGGTTTGTTCTGCGCTCCACATCTCTTCATTCATCTGTGAAATGTTCGCAAACGAAGAAGATGTGGAGCTCTTCTTCATTCACATCACAAACAGGGAGATGAATCCACCTACCCCATCTAGAATAGGTGTTTACGGAAATACCTGTGATCCGTCAGAAATTTAGTTAGGTAAAATTTCACCTTTCCGTGGCGACGTTTCAATCCATGAAGCCAAGTCATGCATCAGGAACCGGGACCTCTGTCATCCTTTGGAACTTGCGTCGCAATTTTTTTTGGTGACTTCCTTGTTCGGGTTAAAAAACGAACTATATTTTGTTTTCTAATTTACAAACGTGTGTTCATCACGGCTGTATTCAGTTCACATATCTGTGATATATATGCTTCTTTCACTACAACGTCAACTTTATTACTCTTCATAAATACAATAAACTTATCAATTGCCTCATCGTTTGTAAAAGATGACATATCGTTAGTTAAACGAATATTCCGACGTTATAATGTTTTTTCTAATAACTAATAGTCAGGTGACGGAATGGTGCATCAAAATGTTATAGATTGTAAATAATGAAAAAGTGATTCGGTTGTTCAAGGTATATAAGAAATAATAAACTATTATATATTTATTATTACCTCTAAAACGTTAATAATAATCTTATACTTTAACACAAAAAGTAAATATATCAATACTGCGGAAATAATACGCGTGATTTCACGCGAAATCAATCACTTTCATCCTTCAATGTATTATATGTGGAAATATAATGTAGTTGTTGAACGGAAATTTAAATTATTATCTTGTTAGCTTCAAGACTGTTTGAAGTGCTTTCAAATGATTCTGTTCATTTTACATTTAAAACTAATTAAAGTGAATTTCTATTTACATAAACAATAGCATAAATACATCGATTTCTAGCATTATTTCTTTATGTAATAAAATGTAATAAAATCTGTATACTACTATACTATGGGAGAAGTGATTCTATATTCAAGAATGATTTGAAAGAAATAATAAAATTTTTTCGTTTGATGCCTTCTTTTCGTATAAGTATTTTCAAAACTTGCAACGTGCAACATAAGCTCCGTTTACATAAGTACATATATGCTCACTAGAAAAAAAAAAACCGGAATAAAGGGAATCAAGATCAAAATTGATACGCAGTTAAGTGAGGTGTTCCCCTCTCTTCAGTAGTGGCTAGCTAGTTTTCTCGGACATCAAGCCGGTATAAGCGAAAGCTTGGGTACGGCATAACGGCGTGAGACCTCAAAAGCTCATCTCGACAATAACTTTTATATTATATTATATTAGTTTGCTTTATTTATTGCCTTATTAACTTTACTCATTAACAATCTTTGTACCAGCAACTTGACCTTACAGTCGTCCCCTTACACATTATATCGAATTCTAACCAGAAAGAGGATGTGTATAGCATAGTCAACTCAGGATTTGGTGCGTAGGAGGCCGACCCAAGTTTGGAAAGCCGCAATAGTCAGAATAGAAAAATACACAGCTAGCCTCACACGTATTCTCGGCGGTAAGAACTACCTGCTTTGAACGGTCACGCACAGCAATTAGGTCAAAAACAATGGCAGTTGGCAAACGTCTGTGTGAGAGAGATAGTGCAAATTGCGTGATGCAGTTATTGTCATTATTATTCGTATTTACCAATATGTCACGCTAGAATTGTTCACGGCGGGGACAGGCGGTGCGAATCGCTTCTTTTAGTCTGGGTCGACCTCCTTCATGCCAATTGCTGTTTTGTCTACGGTATATATTATAATTATATACGCGCGCTCTCAACACTGATCGTCCTTCTATTCACGCGATCTATATGAATTAAGATTGCTATGCTAACGTATCATTTAGGCTGATATACAATATTTAGAAACAATATTTTAGGTCTCTACTTTCCGTAGCACTGCGACATCAATGTCTTATTTTACATTTCTTACGATCTGAACTTCCTGAATTGTTACAAAATACCAATTTCTTTTAATATGGAAATGAAAATATATTTAAAGAGCTTTAAGATAAAAAAAATGTCGTGCTCAGGTTTGGACTTCATCTGTTTTTAACAATTTACAAAATGACTGTTGCTGTGTATATTTCGTGATACTCGATAATAGTATTTTACAATATGTAACAGATCTGTGAATAATATAGCGTCTTTTTAATATAAATTCGAAATTTAGTAAAGGCATTGATGGTCCGGCAATTTCGAATTCAGGGGAGAGAGACTCCAAAAAATTCCGGGCCGAGTGCCACACGCGATATTACCCTATCGATTGCTACAGGAAGCGGTGACAAAAACGTTTAACCAAATTCGTTTAATGCTCTATTAAAAATAATACCGACACGCGTAGTTGGACCGGTAAACCATGCAGATATTTCCGCTTTGCTTGATGAAGGCTTTGTTCGACTATTTCTTTGATTGACAATAAAGTTTCGCGATTTATCGGTGCACGTGGCCCAACAATTGACGTCACACTGAAAGAAATAGGGGATCAAGAGTAGTTAGTGTCGCAGACAATTCAAGTAGATTTCGATATTATAGGAGAAGGAAAAAGATTTAGGGTTAGGAATGTCCTTGTTGTGAAAAGTTTAAATCTGGCGATACAATCGCTTTCAGAGGATCTCGTTAGAGAAATTAGATCCGAGAACGTAGAAGTGTGTGCGACAAGAAACGCGCAACCTAAAGTTCTTTTAGGGCAGGACAATTGAGAATATATAGTGACACGCGAAGTAAGAGAAATAAATCTAACTAAATAAATCTAAGAGTTAAATCTAACAAAATCAATCTAATAAATGTAGTGCATCAGGTTCGCAAACATAACGTCCGCGCGAAACGAGTGTTATGAGGATAAACTTGACGAATTAATCAGGCAGTATTTTTGTATAGATGATTTAGGTATAAATGAAAATCTGAAGCCACGATAAACACGTTCACGCGTTAAAAACGTTGTCAGAGACAAGTCGACGAATAGATTCCACATGGGAAACTGGCCTATTGTGGAAAAAGATCCTCCGCCGTATATAAGTAGCTTTACAACGGCTTAGAAGCGACTCTATTCGCTTGAGAAAAGATTAGAAAAAGACCCTGAGTTTGCGTCGTTGTATTACAAGGAGATGGACCGTCTCGTGAGTGAGGGTTACACGAAAAAGGTGGATGTTAACGTTTATAGATCACGCGTATGGTATTTACCACATTTTGATGTAAAAATAAACCAGGCAAAGTAAGACTAGTTTATGACGAGTCTCAATGATTTATTGCGGACTGCTCCGGATTTATTACAATCGTTGTTAGTGGTTTTAGTACGTTTCCGATAGTATGATGTAGCAATTAAAGCTAACATTCGCGATATGCTTCTACGAGTTAAGATTAGGAATGAAGACCGTGGGGCTCAGAGGTTCCTGTGGCGTGGGAAAAATCGCGACATTATACGGCATATCTATGAAATAACATGCCTTATTTTTTGTGCGAAATCGTCCCCGTGTAACGCTATTTATATTAAAGATAGAATCGCCGCGGAATTTTCAAAAACTATGCCGAACGCGTGTAATAATATAATTAAAAACAGCTATATGGACGATTTTCTGACTAGTTGCAAAACCGTAAAAGAAGCCACGAAACTCGTAAACGATGTGATCAAAATTAATTCACACGCGAATTTTAAAAGTAATCATGCATATACATACGTTGAATGTCGATTCAAGGGAAAGGTTATCGGACGATTGTCAAGGGACACAAATTTGCGACCGGGGAGGAGAAACAGTGTTAGGTCTGTTTTGAAATACAAAAACAGATAAGCTAGGCTTTAACGCAGGCTTGGACAAAATACATACCAAAAAACATTTTAACGGGTGAAACGAAACCAAGCAAGCGCCAAGTACTCCGTATAATTATGTCTGTGTTTGACCCTCGCGGGCTACTTTCCCCGTTTACGATTCAGGAAAAAATTTTAATGCAAAATATTTGGCGCAGTGGGATTAATTGGGACGAGTTACGTGATCACGAATATTCAATATGGCGAATATGTATAGAAGGCCTTCATGATCGGAAACAATGTCGCGTGCCTCGTTATTATACGCCGGTGGGTGTTAGTATTTAAAATGTTCAGCTTCACATTTTCTGAGACGCGAGCTTGAAGGCTTACGCAGCGATGGGCTTATTGGCGTTTCGAGTTAGAGCACGCGTCGAAACATGTCGTTTTAGTTGCTGCGAAAACGAGAGTCGCGTCATTAAAGCCTCTGATAATACCGCGGTTAGAATTATAGGCCGCTTTGATTGGAGCCAGACTGATGGAAACATTGTCAAAAGACATTGAAATTAGTATCAACCAGAGATATTTGTGATCTGATTCGATAACGGTAATTCTTTCAAGAACTTCTGAATGGCGTTGGCTCCCATCGGAAAATTCGAAGCCCAAATTTCGGAGTACTGGATAACACGAATTATCTAAAATTGTAAAAAACTCAGCCCCTTTTTCTAATCGTGATTTTAACGAAATATCGTTTTGCAAATCACAAAGTTCTGCCTGAAATTCTAAACTTTGTTCCCCGATTGGAACAGTGAGAGGATTTTCAAAAAGAATTAAGTCGTTTCTAAGCGTTTCGAAGTCGTTGAAACGCGTATCAAATTGACTTATTAAAGAATCAATGATATTTAAGTGCCTTTTAAAATTGCAATTTGTGCCGTATTCTTCAAAGAGAATCTGGCAAGATGGAAAAAAGTAAAGAATTAAATTAAATTTCTCTTCATTCACGTACTTCGAATATTCATGCCAATGCTTAATCTCATAATGCCTAAGTAGAATGTATTTTTTAATTATACTGGATTTATACTCACACTTATTATTAATACCCGTGAAGAAGATTTCTTCCCATATCTTGTCGAAATGTTGGCCGTATCTCTGTTCGCTATCCATTTTTCCAAGAAGACCTAGGATAAGATTCTTCACGCACAGTGTGACAGCAACAAAACATTTCGTAATTCTTGGACTTTAAAATTTAAAGCCCAACACGAGAGCTTGATGACGTTGACGTTATTACATTATGGGATTAAATTTAATAAAACACGATATATTTTTCAACGAAAGTATTTATTTCATTTTATAATTTGAGAAGGATGTTTTAACTACATGAAAATTGAACTAATAAGAAAGCTTTCATTTAGTGGATGATTAAAACTGTTCTTTATGACATTATTTATTGATTCAAATAAATTTATGTATCATCTGAACATAGGTATTATGGTAGTAAACATGTTAATAGTGTACTTTTTATGGTGGCTTCAAAGGGCGCCGACTTTTTAAACTATTAGATTTCCTGAAACAGTTTTTTTTTTTTTTTTTTTTTTTTAAGGTGGGGGAAATACATTTATGTACACCTCTGCTCGCGGAGGTAGTGTGGGACTCATGCGAGAAGCGCATACTACCCACTAAAACCCCCACCGGAGGGTTGCCACAGGAGAGATGGCCCTGAAAAGAGAGATTATGGCTCTATGTAACCACCATTACCTGCAAGTGCAGCGCGAGCTCGCTTTTTCACGTTGCTTCCGACCTTGCGCAACGTAACCGGCGTGATAGAAGCAACTGCCCCGTGTATGCGGGCCACCAGTTCTTCCCGAGAGGTAACCGGTTGTCGTTACACCTCATTCTGAAAAATTAATATAAAATTTAATTTTACTTAGAATACTTTGAAATAAATATTTTCATAAGAAAATTCTGTATCTTACCTTCAAGAAACCCCAGAAGAAACAATCCAACGGGGTCATATCTGGTGACCTCGATCCACCTGTTCTGAAAGGTTTGATCTAAGAAAGCCCGAACAATTATGGCATAATGGGCTCGAGCACTAACATGTTGGAAACCATGTTCTGCCGAATCTCTAATGAAATTTCTTCCAAAAGAGTCGGTAGAACATGCTCCAAGAACGTTTTATATGTTCGTCCGTCCAATCTGTCGGGCAGAATGTACGGACCAACAATAAAATCCCCACAAATGCCGACCTAAAGATTCACGGACCAGCATTGTTGAGCTGCTCGTGGGCAAATCGCATGCGGATTCTCATCGTTTCACAAATGCGAATTGTGGGCATTAAAGCATCCTTCTCTGGTGAAAAGGACTTCATCTATCCACAAAACGTATTTGCAAAAAGATGGATTCTGCTCGATCTTTCCCAAGAGCCACGTAGCATATTCAACTTGTTGAACGTCATTTTCTGGGTTCAGATACAAATATGTACAGGTGCAGCATATTTTCCTGCAGATGACAATGAACCGATGACCTACTGATCCTAAAATAAAACATAAAAATACATTATTAAAAGATAAATTATAGCGATAATTAATTAATACAAAATAATAAATAAATAACCTTTATTTATTATAATCAATATTTATAATAATCAAATTATAACTTACCCCAATCGATGACTGGTGTCTTGTTTGCTAAGAGTCCCATCCCGGTCAAATTGTTCGAGCACTTCATCCACCCGTGCCATGGAGATCTGACACGAACGACCTGCACCTTTTCGTGCAGGTTCAAATGTGCCACTCGAATATAACCGTGCGGCTAATCATCTAAAACAATTAGCCGACGGTAAATTTTGACCGGGATGTTCCTCCGCATTCCCGTTGCACTGCGCGAAGGTGAAAAACATGGCGTAGTTTTCCGCGTCTGTTCGCGACAACATTTTGCACAATATGTATATTCCTAATTGTCCTGTCCTAAAAGAACTTTAGGTTGCGCGTTTCTTGTCGCACACACTTCTACGTTCTCGGATCTAATTTCTCTAACGAGATCCTCTGGAAGCGATTGTATTGGTAGATTTAAATTTTTCACAACAAGGACATTCCTAACCCTAAATCTTTTTCCTTCTCCTATAATATCGAAATCTACTTGAATTGACTGCGACACTAACCTCTCTTGATCCCTTATTTCTTTCAGTGTGTTGTGACTTTCAATATTTTTATAAATTGTTACGATCGATGAAACGATCTAGTTACAAGGATGCATTTTCAATGCAGCAGGATTATTTTTAAACAATGGGTAAGTCTTATTTCAATTGTTTATAAATTTTGTGTAAATTTAAAGTTACAGAAATTTCATTTGCTCGGTTTCACTTAATTACACATAACTAATTCTGTTCCTTATTCATGAAAAATGAATAAGTGAACATTACTTTTAATTATTCTGTTCAGTATTTAACTGAGATTTTACATAAGGGCTTTTTACTAAACGATTACACTGTCCCGGCGCAAAGGTGCTTGTTCACGATGACACTCAGCCATGAAACTCGAAGCTGTTGCTTACGCATCTGGGCGCGCGCAATTCTCGCGCTCTGATTGCCCTGTGTTTTTGCTTAATAATTCAAAAACGAATCTTCAAACCCCATTTTTGCAAAGGGAAAAGTTGTCCAAAATCACGTACCCTACCATCCATTTCCGGGAGTTACTAGTTGTGACACAGCCTGTATATTATCAAGGACACTCTTCTGGATAACATTTGCAAGGTTAAAATCACCGGCTACATTAACAAAAAAAAAGATCAATATATACTACAATTTTCCCGGAAATCTGAACTTTGCCATGGGCGCAGTGTTTATTTTATTTGTTTAGTTTTGAAGCAGACATATAGGAGGGGGAGAGACTGTGTTCCTCCACCCCAAATAATTTAACTTAACCGAATCATATTGTAATCTTGATGTTCCAACTTTTAATTTTAAATCCGATAAAAATAAGATTATTTTATCAGACATTATCACAATCACACTCTTTTCAAACAAAACTAATGCTTGTGCGCGAACGTTGGATATTATACTACATTATGAATACAAGGATGACGTGTTTATATTATTGCATATGTTTACATGCTAAAATGTGACAAGTACTTGTCCAATATTTCCGTGCTTCGTATCGAAAGGTTCAGATTTATGGAATAATTACAGTATAGTTTCTAATCTTTCTTCATCAATAACTTTTTAATAAATAATAGTCGACAGCTTAAATTTTTTAAATGTTCCTCAGAGAAGTTACCTTGATAACATACATTAAGATTAAGATTATATACATTATCTACTTATCAATTTAGTTAGGTTAGATTAGATTAATATGCCAGTCATATTATATACTTTGTATGTAAAGTCATTTACTTTGTCATATTCTTCACGTATGTACAGTAGCAGATAAAATTAAAATTTAATATTATTATTGATAAAAATAATCAATCTGCGTTGAATTGCACAATACGTTACGAAGACAACAGGTCTTTTGGAAGAATATTATAATTTTTCAAAATATAAAATGCTTTTTTTTATTCTTCATACATCGTTATAAACATCAAATCACCTTGTAGCCAAATATGATCGTGAGGCATTATGTAAATTGATAAATATGTGACATATCTTTGTAGTTAAAAACATTGAATGTATTTAATAATACAAATTTACTAAAATCGTTTGAATTATTTAAGATTGCTAGAAGTAGACTGGTTGAAGAACATGTGGCGACCGGATTCCTTCTTCAAGAATGCGAAATCAGTGACTTTTCAAACGATGACTATACCGAACCACTATTTATGGCTGTACAAAGACAAGACTATTCTTTATATGGTGAAGTAAGGAACTTTTCACTAAGCAAACTCATAACAATTCAATATTTTCACTTGATTTTTATTTTTTTGTAAATTTCGACGTTCTATTTCAAACATATCTTTTTCGTCCAATTAACAGTCAATTCTGTCCCACGTAAATATATTTCTATAGCTTGGTGCAAGAAGTATCAGTGTCATATTTTTGTAAAAAAGAGTTAAATTCAGTATTGTATTTGTGAACATTAAACGTACTTTCTATATAAAAAATAAATGTTTCAAATTCTGTCGACAAATGACTATAATGACATTTGTATATTGTTAAAAATTTTCATCAAATAAATTTTCCGCAAAATATCAGAGTCAGCAAAATAAAAGAGGAAACAGCAGAAATAGCAGAAACTGCTAAATCTAAAATTATATAAACATCAATTTCTTAACACGTTTTTAAGTGCCGATATACCTAATTCATAAATATTGACATCGGTACATCTTGCACCAAGCCACAGATTTATATCTTGAAGTTTTAATACTAAAGAATCAGTGATATGCACGTTTAATGTATATTTATTTATTCCTAATAACGAATCTGTAATCAATCATCTCATTAATAATTTCTATTTTCAAAATATTATATCACTGTGTTTCAGATTGACACTGAAACTCTCTTGTGCCATGAATTTCTTGATTTATCCTCACGATACGCAGGAGTGTAAACTACAAATGGAAAGCCGTGAGTAAAACAATTCTTTCAAACTGATATAAAATTTCCAAATATCACTGCATTTAATGAAACAAAATCAACGAGTATGTTTATTTTCATCCTGCAAATTCATTTATTAATATGTTAATCGTATAATAGTGCAACCATTAACACTTTCACGTGTACGGATAAAACGTGTTAGATACAATATGGTGACACATACATATATGCGGTTATAATGTGTATGTTTACTAAAAATTCATGTATATCTCCGAAAACTGCTTACGCGTGGAAGGATCAGTACAACTATTTCGAATCTTATTCCTAATTTACAGTAATACAGATGTTGGAGATCCCAATCATATGTTCTCTACCCAATCCCCGTTTCTCTTTCTCAATTCCTGTTCGATAATTAACGAATCAAAATTCTGCAAGAAACTCTATTAATGAACTTTCCACCTGCTTGACGTTCAGATTCTTTCAAGTACTCCACCGTGTCGGTTGTACTTCATTATATGCTAAGAATTAAAGTAATATTAGTTATGTACCAATAAGTAAACTATTTGAAGTTAAAACGCATTGATTCAATTTGGTTATCCAACTCAAATTACTCGAAGTATCGATTAATTCTTCAATCTAATACATCAGTTTCCAATTTCGAGTTACTATGTATTATGAAATTAATATTCAGAATTTTCTATTCATCTTCATTTTTTAACTAATTGACTACATCTTTATAGCGTTACTGCAGATCCCACGATAGCCAACGTATTCAAAGCGTCTTTCCACTTTTCTACTTGTTTCCACTTTCCACATTTTAATTCCAATTTATTTGTTTCAAACAAAATCGAAACACGATCGTTTTATTGACAACACGATGGGACTTCGGAAGGCGTCCAAAGCTTTGGATAAAAACCGTTCCAAATAATTAGATAGCAAATCGAGCAGCGCTGTGAATTCATTTGAATATTCGGGAACTGAGTTGTAGAGAATAACCTTTTTAGTTTTTACACCGTGAATACCGGTACGATTTCACAAGGACAAAACAACTCGGTCAACAGTGTCGCACACGACGGATGAAATGATCTTCCAGTGGGATCCTGATGTGCCACTCGTCGTCGATGAGAACATCGAGCTGCCGCAGTTGCAACTGGTTAAAAATTACACAGCCGATTGCACGCAGGTCTACTCGACCGGTAAGTGAATGTTTCATGTTGACGATGCTTTTCTTCGTGAAACGAGCCTTTTATTTTCCCTTAATTAACGTTCAATTGAAGATTGTTGAGGAAGAAGGGGCATACGAATGAAAAACAGATTGATTTTTGTGCGAATGTCTCTGTAAGCCCAGCGATGTTTGTAAAGAATAATGTCGATGTTCCGTGGGTATTCGTATTTGTAGAAAGATTCTAATAGTAGACTCAAACATGAACTAGAATATTGAGAACATGAAAATTGGTAAGAATGTTTTTGTAACTGATACACACAGAACTTGAAGAAAGACTTTACATTTATTACTTAATATATTTGGAATCTTTTCAAATATGTATAATAATTACATTCATCTAGCATTGCTTTTGTTAGTTAAATAACACATTTTAAAGGATTTCTAACCAAATATAAAATACAATTATATGTACTAAAGTTTTCGTGTAATAAAAGAAAATAAACTTCCGGACAAATTGATAGTACATGTGTGCTATCTTCAGATTCCCATAAAAAAGAAATGTAAATGTACATTATTGGCAAACGATCATCTTGCAATAAAAAGGTAGTAAATTCTGTAATTTTTAAATATTTTATATCGTAAAGTAAAGCAGTGCTCGAAATTACTTGCACATATCGGACCGATTCCTCAGTCATCGCTTACTGTACCCCCAGTACCGTTCTAGGTTGTTCTAAATGTAAGAAATAAGATCTCTTTTCCTCTCGCAAAGAATTTTTTTAAACATTTTCCTGTACTGGGCCACCTAACTTCACAATATAGAGGTACATCTGTGTAACTTTCTATGACTAAAAAATTTTTACCATCTTTAATAATAATGATTTTTGTTATATGATAGTTTGCCTTGCTGTGAATAGTTAAAACCTCATTGCTTTATGTGACCAAACAATCCATTCTTTTTGCCAATTAGTGTTTGCGCGTCATCGGTAAAGATAGCTGAACATTTACCAAAATTAGTATGAAACTTTTGAATGTTTGACCAACGGCTTTGAAAATATCAACGCCTGCTGTTTTTGAGTATAATGAAACGAAATGTAAAAGTTCTTTGACATGTGAAAAATCGTTTTGCACGATTCAAGTAAAAATATTCACTTGACTTAGATGTTAAGTATCGATGCTTTCATCGAGACATAATGTAAGACATAAAGTTGTTAAGAGAAATTTTTAGATGTTATGGGATTGTACTGCTTTGTCACTTGAAGCAATGCTAGCTTCTTCAAGGAATTTTCAAATGACTAGTGCATTATGAAGGTAGCATTTTCAATATTTGAACTACATCTTTCTTAATAAATCAATTTTAATCCTTCGATTAAGTTTTTCTCCTTGTCTATATACTTTTGCTACGCAGGATGTATCTCTTAACAATGCTGGGTTTATACCCACACAAATGACAGACGATTTTATCATCGATAAGCGTGAACAAACATTCTTTCTATACTTTGATGAAACGTTGGCCGTATTTCTGCTCGCTATCCATTTAGGATAGAACTCTTCATTCACAGTGTCAAAACAACATAAAATTTTATAGAGCTCAGACTTTAAAACCTAACACGAGACCTTGATCACGTTGATGCTTGGCTGGTTGTTTAGAATCAATTTATGAGGTTAAACAATTGCTTATTAATACGAGCCTAACCAACGAAATTAAAAGAACACATAAACATATTAAGTTAAAGTATCAGTCAAAAATTTCTTTTCGCTCAAACGACCCAGAAGACCAAATGAAAATTAAAACGTTTATGGTTTCGATTTCAGTTTTCCTGCCAAGTCATCTACTTTATTATCGCTTTTATTAGCGTTTAGAATAGGCCTATAGAGGAAATCACTTAAAAAAAAGTATTAACAATAGTACCTCCTGGGTGATGTGGAAAACTATTGACAAAATTGTAATTAATATATCATATATTATTGTTATTATATGTATAGTTAAAAGATATTTATAGACGTAAACGTAACATTAATAACTTTAATTCTCTGTAAAAATAAAAATTAGTCACAGTGCAAGGAAATTTTTAATCATGGATGGATCCAGACATATACATATTATTGTAAGACGCCTTTGAGACACAGCCTCATGCGCTTGTGCAATTAATTCCAATTGAAATGTGCAAGTAATTCCAAGCACTGAAGTAAAGCAGTTACTGGTTTTACGATTTTATCAAAGTAAATTTCAATATAGTTTTTACTATTTTATTAAAGTAAATTTCAATATATTTCTTAATGTTTATTTTACCTTATAAAAGATTGACTTCCATATTTCCACAGTATCCAATGATGTCCAAATCACTACAATGCCGCCTCCAATGGCAGGGAGACTTCAAATTTGTTGGTCCTTTCTTAAATCGTGGTAGTAATAGTGAAAGCCAATAGATCCGTATAAACAATGTCCTTGTAAAGTCATTTCTTTCTGAAATTTCAAGATTTTCTGTTTTCTTTTTAAATGTAAAAATATATATTTTTTTTCTTACATACATAGATCAAATTTTCAGAACATGCTGTATAAAAAAGTATTGTATTACATTGTTAAAGAATGTATGGTTATTTGTGATACAATGACATATTTCAAATACAAAACTGAGATACATTATGTAAAAATATGAAATACCTCGCAAATTGTCAATTTTGTTTATACGCTGCTTTAATACCTTTTTAACTAGAATATTTTATAGAATTAATTTATGTAACAGCAACTATCCAGCTGTAATAGCTATTAGTTTATGGTACTGTTACATTATTAAATCTTGTTACATTTGTCATGTTTCGAAATCGACCTATTTCATACAAGAAGGTACATGATATTATAGTTTTAGTTATAAAATATGTACAATAACTACAGATGAATTATTACATTAATTTATAAAAGGAAGAATTAAAGATTAATAAACGTTTTTTTTTTGTTATTAGGTAATTTCACTTGCCTTGAGGTAATCTTCGTCTTAAAACGTAGGCTTGGCTACTACTTGTTTCACACTTATATTCCTACTTGCTTGATCGTCATTATGTCGGTAAGTTTTTGAATATTAAATCATTAATACATACATACAGTGACACTGCAAAATAAAATTGAAAAGTTATTAATTCTCTCACATTATAATTTTATGGAATGTTAACGTCTAATTTTAGAGGATCATGTAACCTAACATTCATGTGTCATACATCAAAGCCCAGAAATGTCTCAATAGACTGCAGAAGATGCTGTAAAATGTTTAACGAATTTTCGTTGTTGATTTTGAATAAAGCCTACAACTATGTCTTTTGAAATCATGTAGATCCACGGATTCTCGGAAGGATGTAGGTACTTTAAACCAATCATTATTCTAATTTTTTTAAATCAATTATTCTAAATTTTCCGAAATGTTATTAGTCGATCACGCGAATGTGTCATACCAGAGCAATGAAAATTGTATGTTACTAAAATGAAATTTTTGGAACCTAAAAATTAATTGAAGATCGATCAAGTAAAAACTAGGAAATTATTTATAGTTACATGAAAATATCTGGATGTGTAGATATCAATTAAAGTCAAATAAGCAATTAAATGTAAATTACTGACAAACTAACTTTGCAATCTAAACGCGCAAAAAGGCAATGATAGAATATTTTATAATTAAGGAGGAAAGAAACAAAATTTCTTCGCATAGTTTATATGTATATTTAACTAGCGAAATTTTAAAAACTATTGCTCTTACACAGAAATGATAAAGCTTAAATTTTCCAGCTATGTATAATTATGATTATTCAGTGAACTTACTATATGAAATTTTATATATCGATTCCACTTATACATATATTAATAATATACGTGCTATTAAAAAATTAGAAACTTAATACATGTAAGAATCATCAGGACATGTTCTGGATAGAAAACTTACAGAACTGCAAGCCGTTTGCCGCTGTTTCTAACAAATATCACATTTAATGTGATATTAAATAACGTCACGCAATTAAATAATATCACATTGACAGAATACTCGTATTGATGAAGTACAGCGTCATTTATATTAAATGTTAATGTTAAAGAAGGTAAATAATACAATCATAATAAATATATAATAGAAATAAAATTTCATATGAGTCGGACAGATTTATGTGTATTTACAGACAACTATCCCTGTAGTATTTTGTTTCAAAAAAGTATGAAAACCATGTTAATTAATTTGAATACTAATGCGAACATACAACTTTTTCTAATTTGTAGCTTAGATTTTCTTTGGTAACATAAAAAAATATATTTACAACGATATTTGATCGCGGAAATCGTATTTTTATATAAATAATAAAATGTGCTTAATTGTGCACACTCCCTTAACGACGATTTTTACAAAACAACGTAAAAACGTGTGTATGTAGTTACTTTTCTATCAGTCCGTAATATATTTTCTTTTTAAGATTTTTTTATTTAAATTTTAAATTCAAATTAAATTATTTTTTTAATTTAAGCCAAAAAACCCTGAAACCTCGAAACCTCTTGAAACACAAGAAAATTTTGAGTTTCGAGGACTCGAAACTATGCATTTGTTTTTGCACTCTCGAAACCCAAATAAGAAAATATATGAAGTTGATAAATAAAGAATCATTCTTGACGTGTCTTGAAGAATATTTGATTGATGTGTTTTTTTTTACAGAGTTTTCGGCTACTGGCGGGCAATATTTTAAGGGGTGGTAGCTGGGGTACCCACCAGTAGCCGAACACCCTGTATACTAACAATAAATATTGGGTACGTGAGGTTATACGAATGTTCAGCCAATAGAGATTGTTTTTGAATATGTAAACTAACTGACACTCAATTATGATTGCAGAACTGCAAAGCAACTGCATTGTGGGGTTAAAAAATTTGGTTGACATCAGTTCTGTAAATAAGATATCTTATGCAAAATAAAATCACCACTTTAAGTTTCAAGAGTTTCGAAATCTTATAAAGCTTCGGACTCGGGTTTCGAAAATTTAAAAATTCGGTTGGAACCCACCCCTAATTTTTATAATATTTACAAATGGTTTGTCCTCATAATATTAATTATTCGCATCAAATAGATCATATTTCTCGACCCTCATTGTGGGGCAATTTCTGTAACTAGTTTCGTTAGAAAGATTGGTTAGCATAGCAGTAAAAAGTGACGGCAACTATTTATAAAACGGACGGTATGATCAATTTGCATGATTTTTAAATATGATATATCATTTTGAACATCTTTTTCCTGAAAGTGCAGCTTGGTCTTAGTTTTTGGGATATTTACAAAAAACTGTTTGTACTATGACATTAAATTTGTATTCCACACAGTGGGTCTCTTTTTGGATAAAACCGGAAGCAGCGCCAGCCAGAGTAACACTGGGTGTAACATCTCTGCTCACTCTATCAACGCAACACGCGAAGAGTCAAGCATCTTTACCTCCTGTATCATATTTAAAGGCCGTCGATGCATTCATGTCTGTTTGTACGGTCTTCGTGTTCATGGCGTTAATGGAGTACTGTCTGGTGAATATCGTTCTCGGCGATTCGGACGCACCAGCGGCGAAACCTGCGCCTCCTCCTCAGCCGCCATCTTCCAGTGGTACAGATACCGCGAAGCTTGACAAAATTTTCGACATCGCCACTAAGGTAACGCCTGGATGAAAATTTGTTTGTTCCAGACAGCTTCTGTGCCTCGGAGAAAAAAATTGAGAGTGACACCGATAGTCTAAGGAGATTCTTCCTTGTTCGAGTCGTTTTACAAAATTTTATAAGTGACAAATTGAACAGTATCATTTAGTTAAAGGTATCTGTTTTTATTAATGTTGAGAGAGACGAGGGAAGATTTTATTTGTTCAATTATTTTATTGCAAAGGAAACAATTTCTTGTGTTGATTGTTTAGTTGTTAAATTTACTTGACTTCCTCAATTAATTAATTTCAGGGTTTGAATTGTTGCTTTGTGTTGTTAACTCTGAGTTGGATATTATGTTATGTAGTATTAGGGGGTTAAATGAAACTAAAATTTGTCGAATAAGGTATAATTATTTATACGTGATAATTTCTAGCATAACAGGTGCAAAGTCTATACTTATTGTTAAAAAGAAACACTATTCCAGAGTATTTACAAATAAGTGAAGTTTGGTTATTTTTCCATTAATCATTACATGAAAATTCACATCTTTCAAGATAAATGGTAGTTCTAGCTCTATATTTCAATCTTTTATAAATTTAAAGTATTACAAAATGATGTATTTATTTGCTAGTCTTGAAATATTTGAATTATTTGAAATTGATTTGTTTTAACATTTGACGATAAAACAAACCTGTTTCTGATCTATGCTTCGGACACCAGCGCCAAAGAGCGTAGCATCTAGGCGCGTGTTGGATTAATTCAGTTGGTTATTGTATATCGAAGAAAAAAGACCGTTGTGACACCGCTACAAATTACATACCACTCGTTTTATCAAAATTAAATGGTATAAAACTGCTTATCTTCCTATAATTTTTACAATTTACGTAAACCAAAGAAAAGCACTTAAAAATCGAATCCGTGTGCGAACATATTATGAATCGGATATAAAACAATGTTGGTATTAACAATTTTCTTTGTTAAATAAGAATTTTGTATTTCAAATAAGTATAACTTGAATATTGGAGAATTTTTAGCTAAAAAAAAAGAAACTATTTGGGAATTTACTGATAGAGGAATCTGGGGATTTGTAAGGTTAGTCAAATTTAGAGATTTAGGGATTTGACAATTTAGAAATTTAGAGATAAAACAATTTAAAGATTTTAAAGTTTCAGAATCTAGTAGATTTTAAAATTTGAAAACTAGAAATTTAATAATACAAAAATTAGGTGATTTTAAAAATCAGATCTTTGAGAACTCAGAAAACTTTGGAATTAAGAAAACTGAAAAGTTGTAGATGAATAATATTTAAAAATGTAGTTTTCGAAATATGAAAATTTGGATATTTAAAAATTTCCAAGTTTACGTATCTATCCTTTTCTAAAGAAAGCCTTACGTACTCGAGGGTACGTAACAGAAAAGTGATTTTAAAATCTCTCCGATATCTCCGAGGCACAGAAGCGTTGTCTGCACAGCGGCGGTTCAAGTTGTGATCGTTCTCACGCAGGAGAACGCAATGTTGTTATCCGGTCGATCGCAGAAATCATCAGCTGGACCACCGCCAGGCCCTACACCTGCCCAAAGGGCGCGAATGCGTGCTCTGAACATCGACCGAGTCTCACGGGTCTTCTTCCCTTTCCTATTCGCTGTATTGAACGTCACCTACTGGATTATGTTTGCCGAATATATTTAAATGCTCGCGAGAAATGCAATAGCGACTTTCTCGACGAGCTCGGTTCAAAGAAGCTGGCGTTACCAGAAGAGGACAAAGGAACGATACGACTAGATGTTACTGAAAGAAGACAAACTTTGCTACTCTGATCATAGAACGTTTTTTTAAGGATATCGCGTAAGGGTATAAATGGAAAGAATATATTGATCGTGAAGGTGTGTTTTAAGATTTTGATTAACAACGTTTACGTTGATGTGATTGATCCAGGCTGTTGATATACAAAGTTTAAAAAATGTTAAGGGTAGAGGGCTTGAATAAGGGTTAAGTAGAGTGGATGGAGAATATTGATGCAATCAGAAAGGAAATGATTATTGTTTTGAAGTTAAGTAAAATCCTAATTGATCAGCATCTTTGAAATGCCAGGTTCCGACGATCGGATAAGCAAGAAAATAAATATGTGCAATTTGATTGGGCAATAATTCAAAATATTTGTTATTAATAAGAAAGGGAAGAGATATTGCTCAAAAACATTGATGAAAATATTCAAGGATTAATTCATGGTAATATTTTAGTATATACTTTCAATTCAATACTATGTAATTAAAAACTAGAAAATTAAAAAAGATTTATATGAACAAAAAAGTAAAAAACAGTACGATGAACGAGGTTCGAATTGAAAATTATTGTCAAGAAATAAAATAAAAAATGTAGATAAATATCAAATAAATTAATTATTATTGTCGATAAGAAAAAGGTAAAAATACATAGAAAAATTTATTTGAATAGAAAATTAAATAACTCCAAGCAAACTTCGCTTGACGAATGAACACTTAAAACTAAATTAATAACATTAATTATGTTAATTAAACGTAATTAAGAGTAAGTACAAGTGTCCTCGACCGAATTTCAAAATATATTTTTCAGCATATCATTCCTACAATATTCATTTTCTTTATGATTGTATCATTATTTTCAACGAACCCTTATCACAAAGAAAACGTGATACTTTATGTAATAAAATCGTCTTCAGCTCATTAACTTAGCGTGATACAAAATATGTACTTCAGTTATTTATACGTTATAAACTTGTTTGTCAAATCGTAAATTTAAAAATAGATATCGACGAAAAAAGTACGGGGAAACAAGGGATTATTACTTGCAATCGGTGATAAGAACGGTTGTCATGACGCTTTTAATTACGAGCGAAAGCAATAAAACAGAAAAAAAGAAAGCTTGTGTAGTTTAACATGTATTAAAATCGTATAAATATCGAAAATTCACGTTATGATCAAAGCATGATAAATGGAATTATCGAACTGTCCGAACGTGTGGCTTGATCCTTCTAACAAATAATTAATATACTGCTGTCTCGTCCATCAAATGGAAAAAGAAGAAGCATATTATAACACATACCTAAAGATTTACTATTAATTTACTTTAAATTTATAATAACTAAACTACTGTTAAGAAACACCGTTGCAACTACTAAAAAGAACATCGGCGATAATTTTGTCGAATGTAATTATTGAGTATAATCATCGTTAACGTAAATTCGATTAAATTATATATAGGTTTGATCATCAGCAAATACACAAAAAAGCTACAAGCAACTTTTCACTTCCTCTGCTTCAAATTTTATTCAAAAAGAATCTTTCTCAAGATATCATACTTCATCGTGATTTTATAGATAAGGTGATTGTATTACGAACACACTTTACAATGAAATTTCTTTAAAATTTAATTAGATACGATTAATAGTGATAATTAAACACAAGTGAAATTTAAAAAGTTAACTTATTAAATCGAAGATAATTGCAAATCTAGCCATTTAACATGTACAATATAGAAAAGAATATATTCTCTAAAGCTGTTACATATATTTTAGGCAAGTTTTAGAAAAAGGAAGTTTTAGACAAAAGTTATAAGATCTCAAAAGAGAAATTTAAGAGAACTAATATTCTGGAATTCAATTTTTGAAATAAAATTCTATGTTATTTGAAAATCCACTTATGCTTTTCCGTTTCAAAACTTAATTCTCGATATTGGAAATTAGCAGGACACAAAATTTTACGGTAAATACATGAAGTAACCTGTAGATCACTATTATTAGGTAACAGTTAGCTACAAAGTAGAATAATACTTTTGTTTTAGATATCATTCATAGGAGAGGCAAGTCAAATAATAAAACAAAATTAATTTAGATAATGAAACGATTAAACATCGCAAATAATCTACGTCCAAGTATTTATCATCAAAATGGGGTCAAAAAGTGATCTTTCTTTGAAATTATTAGATTCACTATGTCGTGACGAAGAAAAATGTATTTTACGAAACGATCATAACACTCACTTGATTTTAAAAAATTTAGCCCAGATAACAATTAATTTATTGTTTCAGTAAAAGAACATCATAATTTTCATGTGAACCTTTGAGATCAGCTACCCAAATATTCCACTACGCTGTAAACGTAAGATTTTGTGCACTATCGATTTCCAATATGCAAATAGGCTATACCGTATGAAAAGCACAAGTTGACTGTGAAATAATTTCTAAATTTAATTCCAGTCAAATTCAAAAATTTCATTGAAATCCATCCTTGAAATTTTATGACCTTTTTATAAAACACCTTTCACGAAAACTTATAGATTCCTTGAGAGATGGGTATACATTACGATGACTCTTATTTACTGCTGTTGAACATTTTTATCAAAACTTTTTGCATAGCAACCCTCCCCTTCCAGATTAATTTCAATTAATAGAAAAGTAATTTGTGCAAAATTTAAGTTCGATCAGGTAACAAGAAAACGAAATGTCTGATTATTATATATAATAATTAGAAAATGGTAATCAATATAATTATTCCATTTTGTCAATACTGCATTTTTTTTTTAATTAAAATTATAAATAAATACAAGAATTGAATAATTGATACAGTCCACGGTTTGATCTATAATATACAGGGTGCCTCAGCCGATTTTGGCATCTCGATTTTCTCATTATTGCACGTAGCGAGAAATGTTTCATAGAAGATCGAGTTAGGCATATTCTGGCGTTATTAGTTTTTTTCGTAAGTGAACGCGTCAAGGATATATAAAGACAAACTTTATTTTCTTAAATGGATTAGTTATTTTTTTATATATCTAAAAATGCAGATTTTTATACATCTGAGAATCCTTATGAAAAATACTGACTTATGTGCGTTGAAAAGCTAGCAGTTTAGGATATATTTTACCTTAATTTCCTAAATAATTCTAAAATTCGTACTGATATTAGCGTTTATTTACAAGTATGGTTCAACCTAACGACCATTTACATCACAGCATTTTTGAAATAGATGAAATAAGGACTGGCTTACGTTATTGTATGTATCGGCTGATATTTTGCCACATTCGTCGAATATCAGCCACTGCAGTTGAAACTTTCGCATAAACTTTATCCTTTAAACAGCCCCATAAGATAAAATCGAGCACCGTTAAGTCAGATGACCGTGCTGAAAATTGAATGCATTTCTTTTTATAGAAGAATAATATGCAGGGCGTCTAACGCGACAAATTTCCAGGTTGATGAAATTGTTGGAAGACATAACTGAATGTACTATACGATGGTTGATTTTTACGAAAAAATCTCTCTCCATTTACTGCTTCCAAATACATAGCAACCGTATCTACTTTTTCAGCTTCAGAATATTTCCCTTTCGAGAAAACAGATAGTGAACTCAAAATGAAAAACTGTTGTCGTGGCTGAATAATTTTTAAATATTTACATTTCAACCATACTACTCTCAATTAGTCTCTGTTAGTCTTACATTGGAATACATACGTAAATAGAACTCACGCCTTAGTACGGCCGAAATGACACCATAGTATTTAAATTATTTAACTTGAAATATCTCCTAAGCTATTAACTTTTCAACATGCATTGATTAGTACTTTTTTACAAAGAATGTCTAGCTGCATCTTTGAATATATAAAAAAAATACCTTATTCCATTTAAAAAAGCAAAGTTTACCTTCATACATACCTTGACGCGTACTCTAGTAACACTAGAATATGTTGCTCTGTGCAATATAGATGGTAATATTAAATGTCAAAATCGGCTGAAACACCTTGGTGGTAAATGAATATAATATACCTATTCCAAACTATCGATTTTGGCATCTTTTATGATCTGTTACTTTTTTTTTATACGACGAACGGTTTCTGAAAAAAGATGAGAAAAGCATACTCCAAAAAGATTTTGTTAATTGACTTCAGTTTTGGCAACTGAAGTGCACTTTATATTTATTACTATTTTTTTATGAATAGGGACAAGAGGGAAGCATTTTTTATGTTGAAGCACCATATGATAATTTCAGAGAATTGTTTAAACTTTTCAAATATCACGCTGCCAATGGTAGTATTTCTCATGTACAGTTATAATATTTTAAAAATCATTTATTATATTTACGTCCGGAAGTTGATACATTGACTTTTCAATTCAAAATTTTTACTGGAGTCCAAAAACTAAGCAATAGATGCTTCAAATCACAGTCGTAGAACTAAAATTGAAGAGAGTTAGATGAACAGTCTCTATAAACCGATTCAACTGGACCTAAAAATTAGAATTTTATTAAAATGTTGAAATTGATAAATAAATAACGAGTAGATTGGGCAAAGAAAGAAATTCAACTGACGAAAAAAAATAATTTTTTTACGAAAACTAAAAAACGAAGAACACATATTAAATTGTTAATCATGTAGGATAGCGAGCGTTTTGCGAGTCTACCCGTTTGGAGGTGAGCGTCGACGGTTGGAGTTAGCTCGTCCTGTCGACCCCCGCGACAAGAAACACCGCGCGCAGGAACCGTCACCCCACGGGCAAATTCGAAAAACATTCGTCTAGAACGTTCGGGCGAGACATACATACATAAAAGGACACGCTCGCGAAACGGGGAGACAGTTTTCAGTTTACGATTTACGAGAAAACAGTTACGAACACGATTATAATTACGAAACGAGAAAACGGTTACGACTTACGATTTTGAAACGGACTACGACTAGATATCACGAATTCTTTTACGGAACTTTGTACGGTTTTCGGTGTGTGAGTGCGTGCGTATAATTGTTGTATTTTTCGTAATTGTACTTTATTTGCCTATTCTTTAATAAACGGATAGATCCATAAAATTCTATTCCTACACTCATTACCAGTAAAAGTTTTCGGAATATAAAAAATGACTTCGACTGAAAGCAAATATTTGTATAATAACCTTATTCGAATTAGATTCAAACAACTATAGATTCGAAAAAAAAAATATAACGTTTTGTTCAAACCTCATCGATAAGAAATAATCAAATTGCACTTTGTTTCAAAAACGGTGAGAAATTAAAAAGACATATTTTAAGATTTTTCTCATGTTTCGCAAAACACATTCGTCATGCGATAAATTGTAGTGGAATATAAAAAATGCTTCCTGTCTAGATGTAAAATTTTTATTTAATATATCTTTTTATATAATTATTAACTTTGAAGATAATCGGAACAAACCGATTTTTACAGCATTTAATTCATTATACGCACATGGTAACAATTTTTTCTAGTTATTCGATGATAGTTCAAACGTTACACACATTATTCTTTCATTAATTAGAACTATTTCTACCGTAAACAAAATTAAAAAGTAAAAAATAAAGAAGATGAGTCACCCTAATATACATTCTGCATAGTTTTAACTGTGCATAGTGCCATCTAGGAAAACTATTCAAGTGAAGTCTTATTGTGTGAAACCCTTTCAATGATAAGACACACATTTATATCCGTGATTGACACTCCACCTAACCATCCTTATAAAATTACTTCATTTGTCTTATCTACTAATGTCTGTTGAACTCGACTGTCGCGATACAATCACCTTAAATTAGTTCGATGCAGAACTCACAATATTGCAACATTACGAACTCATAATACTTTAAAAATCGAAATATGTGAAAGCCTTGAAAGCGAAAGAATGTTAAAAGAAAGAAAGTTGTATTATCTTCGCATACAAGAAAAACAGATTCGTGTCCAGCAATATTCAACACTTTTTTTATGTTCTCTGATATGTTCTATGCATTTCTCATAGTTTCATACACTGATTGCAATCTCAAAACCGATTACTGATTCTCTGTAAATCTCAGTTTCTGAGAAAGTTATGAATAAAAGATATTCAACTCTGATTACTGTGGGTAAATTCCGTGTTAGCTGACCACCTAATCATGTTATTGTAATGAGAATTTGTTGTAACTCGACGTACTTTATCTTCTGATCGAGAAAAAGTTCCTACAAAGTATTTTTTGAAAACTCGGAAAAATGGCAGTGATACTGGACTTTGATTCTCGTAGCAAATTTTTTTTAGTATCGTATTATAGCTTCGGTTCTAATTAACCGATTTTAGTTTATGAATTCTATGATTGTCTGTAATGAGATGTATTTTAATAAAAACAGCGAGAAGAAAAAACTATGTTTTGTTGTTTTTTTTTTTTTATAAACGGAGGAACAAGAAACGTATTTTTAATTTTGAAAACGTACTTATGAAATCAAGGTATAAGGTATTATTTCACAGTTAAATCAATAGCAATAAATTGTTCAAACCACACGTAATCTTAATCTGGCCCTATACCCTTTGTCCCTTACTATTATGATATACCTGCCATTCGTGTTGTATGAACTGAAAATATTACATTTAAGTACCTTTTTATAAACTTTAAAACAAGAAACACGGTACACAGCATATTATCGAATTTTTTTAAGATAGAGCATGAATAAAATTCCATTGATAAGAATTTTTCTGTGTAAAATAAGGGAAAACCATAATACCAAAGGGTTATTGTTGAACCTCTTTGTACATTCCGTTTTTTTAAATACATAATCAGCATTAAATTCTTTAAAAAAATTTAAGACAGTGGATATTTTATTCTCACGCTTTTAATTTTATCGTCTGTACAATACTATATGAATAAATAACGTGAAAAAATGAATAATTTCAGCAACATACAATTTTATCTCAAAAGAAAAAAAATAAGAAATAAGCTTTTTATTAAATTCAGTAAACCAACTTAGTTTAAAATAAACTTATTATTGATTAAAATTATTGCAGGTCCACTTAGTTAATGTTCAACTTCATAGCTATAAATAAATGATACAACAAAATGCAAAAGTACGATACTTTTTCATAGAAAAAAATTTGTTCTTCGTTAATGTTGTTTCGACTTAGTATTAGTAACTAAAAATGTAGTATTTAGTCACTAAAAGTTCCTACCAATTAATACATATTATCATAATGAACAATTTAATAAATACTTACTTAATGCGATATCTTTAATGATTATAAATATTGCTTGCTTCTACTATTTGATTTAATGCAAAACCAACAAGAGCGCGACGTTGTAGTTCCTAAAAATTTAATGTTATCTGCTAAAAATCTCGTTTAAATTTTTTTTATAAGAAGGGCAATAGAAAATTTTAAACAGTAGCTCAGATCAATTTCGCGAAAATTCCACGTGGAATCTTACGTTTGAATTTTCATGTTCTAAATTGCTGACTTAGAAACTCTAAGAAACTTTCAGGATAATATTAATATCTTGGTTTGATAAAGAAAACAAAGAGAATTAAAACACACATTTTATTATACGTTTTCTGTACCTTCATTCGTCAAAAAACTTGGTTTTTTCTTCCGACGTTTTTAGATATTAAAATATGTCTCGTTAGCAACAATTCAAGAATGTATACAGTTAATTGAAACTAAAGTTATAGCAGTTAGAAAAAAAATGTTTCCACAAAAATCAGAACGCATATCCTCGCCAGTTTTTGAATCTCCCGAAAATATTTAGCTAGAATCTTTTTCTCGATCAAAGGACGCTAGGTTTCAGCAAAATTTCGTTCCATCACAATTCGTATAGTAAGTTGACATTAAATTCGTCTTGGAAAGCCTCCATTTCAACTTTTCATAAATAAATGTATGCCCTATTTTATGACGTATATTGTGTTGTAATACACTTCACGTTTCGACATTATTATTTTTTTTACAGTAAATTGAAAACTATTCTAAATGATTGGATCATAATCAGTATCACTTAAACATTTATAATTCATTCAACTGGATGTCTTTTATACTTGTGTCAAAGAAGGATAATGGTAAAAATATGGTTTTTACCTTGGTTGGTAGGTGCAGATTATTTCCAGAATATCATTTCGCATGTTTTAAGTAGTATAAAATACATAATCACTTACCCTAAAGCTGACGGAAAAGTTATAAATAATAAGCTGTAGAATGTCGTTGTTAATAAAACTTTTAATTGTTGTTATATTTAACAGATCATAATTCATTTTGAGAATACCTATTCAAAAAGTTGCAAAGAAAAATCATAATCGATTTTCCAGAGATGGCCTCCTCCATAAAATGGCTTGGATTCAAAATATGTTTTAGAGCCTTAAATAATTTCTCAACGGTGTAATAGCATAATATATTTTCACAAAAATGATGAAAGTGCACTTATTCCCCGATTTATTTATAGTTAATCATAATCAATATTAAATTTCCGTTATCGGTAACTGTTACTAATTTCTCTTATCGATAATAGTTATTAGTGTAAAAAAAAAAAAATGTTTTGAATGGTTATTCGTAACCAAAATCATTTTGTTAAAAATATTAACTGTTACACTATAACCTTTAAAACTTTGTAACAGTTATAATGTTTGCTTATAACTTATACAACGAAATCCCCCGAAACAAATTTTCATTTCTAATTAAGGTCGAAATTGATTACTTTTTACCAATGTCCTTCAATAAGTGTGAAAAATATGAATTTTATTCAAAATCAAGGGTTATCAGCACCTGCACGAGCAGTGTTGGACCTTCGTTCGTATTCAACGATTCTCGATGTATTTACTACAATGTATTTACAACATGTATTTACTGCGACACGTTATTTTACATTTATTCAAACATAACTTACGAAGTAAAAAAGTTTCGATGTGAGGTAAGAATGTTGATGCGTTACCATACGGCATGGTATCCGTACCTAGAGAATTGTAATAACAAAAAAGAATGCCAAACATTTTAAACTCGTTGCTATGACGCCACTCGTTCAGCTCGACTGCAACGCTCCTGGCGGTCGTCCTGGAAAGCAATCACCAGATCGGGCGCTTCATAGGTGCCTCCTGAGTGACCCGAGTCAACGAGGAGTAATAAAACATAACCTTTACGCTGACGGATATGTTCTGGAAGGCGGTGACTCTTGTGGGCTTGGAATAGGAAGATTATGCGCGGAATGGAAAGAATCCGTCTCTCGTATGTCCGTGTCTCTAGAAAGGCCTCATATGGTGCCTTGCAGAGGTGGTCCAGTAGGGTTCAATGCTCACTCATCCGGATGAAAACGTACGTGCATTCCGTTAAAGATGGATACTGGAATGGCCGTGTTTTGTTGTGGCCAACAGCTGGTGCAGGTCGGATTTTCTGGATCCGGATCCGGAGGTATTGCAAAAATGCAATACTTTCTAGAAAGCCGGAGTGTTATTCCGTATAACATTTCAGCTGCACTTGCTTCAAAGTCATCCTCCAAGCTTGTCCGCAGACCTAAGGGGACTACGAATAGCAGGCAGCGTGGCCAACCAATCTTCCCGTGTGTGGCACATCGGAGCTGTCTTCAACGGACGGTGTCTTCATTCGACCATCCCCGTTCGATGCTAGATGGTAGGCTGTTGCCCGATTGTGTTGTACCCAAACACTCTCAGGGCGATGTCGAATGTTCGCGAATGGGAGCCACGATCACTGGTGATAGTTGTTGGTGTTCCAAATCAGCTGAATCAACCGGTTTATCCAAGCGAATAGGGCACATACGATGGTGTGCACCATCGTCTTCATTAGCGGGCTTGCTTCCGGCCAACGAGTATACTTGTCAATAACTGTCATGTAGTACCTGTATTACAAGATTGGGGGCATGACGACGATGTCCATGTGGATTTGATAGAATCGTTCGGACGGGATGGCCATTCGCTGCGGGATGTTTCGGTGTACCGCTGGATCTTGCTGCGATGGTAAGCGAAGCACTCACGTGCCCAGGCCAAGATGTCCGTATTATTGCGGAACCATACAAATTTTTTCGCAATCTAGGCTATCGTAGCATGTTCGCTCGAGTGTGAGAAGTTATGCACCCCAGCGGCATAAGAAAATCGGGATGTAAAACTTTCTTATTTTTGTCTTTTTTTACATGAAACTTTCACCAACATATCTGTGATATTTTACTAATTAAAATGATACCAAACATGACGTAAATCGGGACGTAATTACTTGTAATAATTTATTATAGCAATGTGTTCGGTATAACCGGAACGCTTGGAATTACAAGTAAATATGTTTCGAATTGTGTCGTGTTTGTTCTCGTTTTAATCAGAAAAATGTCACAAACATGTTAGTAAAAGTTTCATTTGAAAGAAATCCAAAATAAAAAAGTTTTATTCTTGCACCGATTTGATACTGTTTTGTTTACGTTCGGTCTCCGCTGGCTGTCCTTTTCTATGTTCGGCAAAACATCAATCAATGTAAAAACGAATGAAAGTTCTGATCCGCGTAATGACTGTAAACACGGCAGCACTTCACAGAATACATAGAGTATTTTAAAAATTCCCCATTGACAAGATTAAATAAAATTAAAATTAGAAAAGTTATAATATTCTATTATGAACTGTTACGATACAATAAAATCTATATATATAAAAATGAATGTTTCTTTGTTTGTCACGTATGCGTTCCTACATTCATCTGATTGCGATGAAATTTTGGTGAGTTGTGCGAATACCAGCGAAGGTTTCAAAATTAGTATAACTACTTTACAATATGTGGCGCGCGAGTCGTTTAAACAAATGAATGTATTTCATATAGTCGGGAAACCTTCTAATTTATTCGTGTACGCACCAGACGGAAAAACAAAACATATTATCTATCCAAAAGCACTTCAATAAACAGAATTAAAAGACAAACACTTTCTTCCTTTGAGTGGTATTGCAACGCATGCCGGGTACTCGTAATAAATGAATTATCGCATTAAATTGAAGACAACGCGAACAAAGTCGCGGGTAAGAGCTAGTATAGAATAAAATCTGTTAGAAATGATATTTATTTATCGTCCATCGAAACATATGTAAAATACAGTGACATTTTTTACAATACTATCTTCTTTTTATCGTCTTTGTGCATTCCTTTTGTTGACTACCGGTGTCGGCGCGTCAGCTTGCTCGTTATCTGATGTCGTATGTCCAAGTAGAAATGGGGGAACTCTCTTTTGCCGTGTCACTGATCTCGTTCCGTGTTTGACAGATCAGCTGTTATAGTAATTTCTTCAACAGTGCAAAACGTCTCTTCCGGCGCCTATGTTACCCTCGCTCCTAATAGTTCCTAATATAGCAAAATAATTGTTTAATTTTTACAATTTCTTTGACTGCAAACTTTTTTAACATATTCGTGATATTTTTCCGATTAAAATGAGACCAAGTACGATATAATTTTGATAATACTTATCATTTATAAGAACATGGGTTGCTTCAAAATAGTAACACGATAATACGTATCCTGCCTTGTTGCACCATTCTTCCCGCTTTCTTCGCCTAAATAATACGAATCAATTTTATATAAATAAAGTACTTTATCGAATTTTAAAATAATGTATGTAAATAAAAACATGCATTCACTAACCTTTTATACATTGCAGACAAGTGTCGGTAAATAGCCAAATAGCTAAAATTCAATGACTGTCCACTTTTTTAGTACCTCCTACAGATTGACTTGGGAATCGTGATAAGAGTTCTCACTTTGCAACGAGGAGCGCGAACCCTTCCCCCACCCCGCTCAACCCCAGATCGGCTCTAAAACAGTCACCGAATTCTCACTTTGCAACGTATCCCCCTCAGATCCAATTCCCGTATTGCTTCTGGAAACACTGTTGGAATATCGAAAGACATTTAAATGTCTCACCGTCTTTTATTTCACTTACAAGGGACCTAATAATAATAAAGGGACCAATAATATAGTGTGTTGATTTTTGAAAAATTGGTCTGTTTAAAAAATATGTTCAATTAACATTATTTTGCATTAAGAGCGCATCTTGATAATTGTATCTCGTGCGTGTAAATTAATTTGTAAATGTAACGTACATTTCCGCTAAAAATGTATGTGGACACTTCCTGAATTCTTATAAATGCCTGAAAAAAAGATATGATATCTTTGATTATTTTGATTATCTTGTATGTATTTCAGTTCGCACAGTGTTGGAGCACATATTTTATTAATAATTTATTAAATATCTTACCGATAATGATGAAAAATAATTATATTTTCTTTTCGTTCAAATATCCACCGCGTGCTTTTATAACCGCGTTTACTAATCGTGGCTATTAACTTTTTCAGTATTTCACTATTAACAGTTTTCTACTACAAAAAGTAGAAAAAAAAGTACAGTTTTTCCAGTAGTGTTTTTTGCAATACATAAAACTGTCAGTTTTATTTGGTGAGGTGATATTTCTTATAAAATTTTCATCGTATCCTGTCCATGAGTCCAGTAGTAAGATACTATTTTCGGACGAATTTGGTAAAAATACTGTTTCTAACCATTGTTTAAAAAGATCTTCGTTTAATTTATCTAATGCCGATACTCCGATAACAACACTAGATGCTGTCACCTAAAAAAATAAAAATAAAAATAAATTTTTTTAAATTTATAGCTGTAAGAAAAAGAAAAATTCTATATCATATTTGAATACCGTACAACATTACCTGACATACCTTTCTCAATGATCTTCTAATGATCTTCGTATATATTATTTTTCGTACCAAGTTAGCGCATAATGTGTAATTTCTGCGACAGCACACGCTTCCAAAATTGGACGCCGCGCCGTCAGAAGTTTTGATTTGTAAGAGTACCACCGTGGATTTTTCGTTTGTCCAACTATTCCCTCTTCAACAGCAACTTTTTTTTCTTGCCACTTACGGAGCATTTCCATATGTTTTTCTTCTCCCAACTTATAAATATTTGTATCCATGTCTGGTTTTGCAGCGTTTGCTCCATAATCATAATCCTTTTCGGAGCGGAATTGTTTCTGTACGCCTGCTGCAAACTTCGTTTCACGTTTTTCATTTAGTATTTTGTTTGCTCTTTTTCTATTTTCTTCCATACTGCATGCAAATGCGGGTGGTTTCTTCTTCATCGCCCTTTTCAATCGGGATAGTGTTTCTTTAGTGTTGTACTGTAACACGGCAGCAGCACATCTTGCCGTGTACGAACCGCTTTCACCGAGATTCAGTCTTTTTCCACCAATGTATTTGGCGACAATCCTGTTGAAACTTTCTACGCTATTATTGTTGTAGTTGTATAATAAGCTCTCTGCATGAGCTACTATTGGTCGAAGTATATCATTGATCAGTTGATATATTCCCATATTCTTTAATTGTGGGACCATATTTCTTTCATTTTCTTTGTTTTTCCCATTGCAGAAGTAATTTATTTTAGTACACTCTGCGTGTTCGCCAAATACCTGGCTTAGTATATTATACATATCGCCGTATAAATTTTTAATCTTTTCGGCGATCGATACATTCTGTTTGTTTCTATATTGCTTTGTAATCGCTCTCCGTATCCGTCGAATGCTACTTTCAACGGCTTTCCTCATAGTTTCTGCCGTTGTTTATTTTGCAACTTCTCTCATTTTTCTGCAGAAATTCCGTAATAAATGGTTTGTGCATTCAATTTTCTTCACACGAATTTCTGTTTTGTACGGATCTGCGTCGATAATTTTTTTATATACTGTTCCGCGATGTCGCGAAAAATACGATGTAAATACAAATAAATATAGTTTCACGTTGACTGACAATTCATTCATTTATTTGTCTTAATGTAACCTTTTCAAAGATTATTGTATTAGAATTCCATTCATTCTCGGGAAAAACGAAAAGGTACATCATTGAACTGGCTTGTACCGTCTCTGACTCTCTGTCTCTTGTCTTCAACAGCCCTGCTGTGGTGCTTTTCACAAAGTCAGAGATAAGACCTATCAAAGGGTCTTCTCATTAAGCATATTTCAATAACGTGGGTTCCCTGCGTGACATCAGGGAGCGCTTCCGGTTGATATCCCCGCCGCTCGAAGACGTGCCCGAGGGTTTGCTTTCCACCTGGGCGCGCCCCCGGCGCTCGCCTCGGCCGACACAACGGTGACATGAACAGGAACGATACCGTCGGCACAGAAACAAGCTTTTCCGTGAATTGCAGATCCAAAATTGATTTTTTACTGTGAAAAATGTGAAAAAACAGCAAGGGGTGGTTTTTTGACAGCGTGTAGCGACCAAGGGGTTGGTGCAAACGCGACCAAACTTTTACCAGGTATAACTGGGGTCGAGAGGAAGCTTCGGTAAAAGTTTGAGCAAAATCTAAAAAACCACCCCTTTGGGAGGGGCGGAGAATTAGGGAGGGAGTTGGGGGTGTCGGAGGGGGTTGAGCCGGACATTTTCGGAAAGGCCGCAACCTAAAGAACCTCGTTCTGGAAAAAATTTCGGATTTTTTCTTTTTTTCGGTCAAATTTAGAGCCTTTTTTGTAGGTTTTTCCACCCGCTAGCATTCAAGGGGGTGGCAGGCAACAATGGTACTCCTGGAGCATTGAGATAACCCATGGGCCCACCTATCCTCAAAATTTCAATGTCCTACCTCCAACAGAAAGGAAATGACGATGGGCCAAAAAAGTGGTGCGTTAATTTTGGCCACCAGTGTATTCACGTGGGATTCGTTAACGGTACGAACATTGTTTTGACGAGCGACCTGCCTGTATGATTGTGTATGATGTATGTGTGTGTGTGTGTGTGTGTGTGTGACAAAAGAATGCGAAAAACATATAAAGCGCGAAGGCGTCGGAAGGGCAGTGGCGACTGGCCCGTGTAACGATTCGGATTGATTTGTTTTCTTGGAATATATTAAAATTATTTTTTATTATTACGTTAATCCGTTTCATCTTCCTGCTCCCATCCTACATTCATTACATACTTGTCTATCGGATTTTGACGGCCGATCTGCATTAGCAGTTTCCAATTTTTTAATCTGAGAGACTAATAATCGTCTTTTCAACCACGATCCTTTTTTAGAAAATCTTCTTGTTGGTGAAGGGCCAATTTCAATCCACGGCTTCTTTTTGTACTGCATTTTCCTTCACAGAAACTGTATCGTGTCAACTTCCCAAATATTCCGAAAGTCGAACCCCGGTGGGATATAATTAATTAGACTGAATTCGTTAATCAAATGACCAGTTTATTCACTGGAATCGCAGAACAGAAGTGGCGCTCGAGATTAATAATGACAGAAGTGTACTTGTAAATATCAAAAACAGAAGTGAGGGCCTCGAGGCCCTCCCGCATTTTATATTGAACAATCCCCTACAACGTCTCCTAGCAATCACGCCGATTCCTCGAGGAACCGTTGGCGCGCCCTCCGCCGATCTTTGTTACGCCGCCATCCCTGTGCGGCCGAACCGCCGAACGCTACTACGCCGCTCGCCCTCTGCGGCCGAGCCGCCGCGCCGCTAAGTCGCGTGCCGACACCGGCGGCTCGCCGGCCACTTACCGGTATCCGCCATCAAACGGAGCGGTCCGCACCTTTGTACGCGTTTCTGGAAATTACCCGTCAGGAGACGTCGCCGAAGAATGTCTTTCTTATTCGCCGAAGTGCGCACCAGGTCCGCCGACATACAGCGGCCGCATCAAATACTTATTAGTTTGCGCTTTACTTGGAAATTCAGAGCCTATGCCACGTGCATCGTGTACATTTCTTAAACTGATTATTTATTTGTTCTCGGGTGCCAGCTCGCCCCCGCCCGGGTTCTTACCTCTCCCGAGCAGTGTGGCTCTCGGTGCTATGGTAAGCATCATCCCTCCCGGGTGATTCTATACCCCCGGTGCTATGGTGATGTTCTTCATACCGAAACACTCATGGTGCTCGACGAATACGGCCACAGGTTTCCCTGTGCACGTAGGGCTTCGAGGCATGGCTCCCATACCTGCTGCTTTTGATCAGCCGCCCTCGAAAACACCTCTAATTACACCCGATCGTCTTAATGTTTTTAGTTGCTCTGATATTTCCTCGCGAAGCTGATTCTATCCGTAACAGAAACCTTCCACATTTTCTTGATGTTTTATCACATTTTCAGTATCACTCATTTTTTTCACAAATCTATCAACACAATATACACTTGTGAGAAAAAAATTAAACGAAAAATTAAAAAAAAAATTTAGATGCAACAATTTTTTACACGATACTGTATACAACTGTGTAATCTGATGTTGCTTACTATACTGCTATACATATAATCGTTTTCGTCGGAACACGGTTGGTGAGAAGGCATTTTTTCGATATTTATCGATATTTGCATATGTATATGTGGTGATGTACGGGACTTCCTATCGGTCGCTATCGTCGATCGTCTGTCATTTTACAAAGAGCCATGGATGTGAACGGTCCACAAAAAGTATGTATAACATCATGAACAATAGCGTAGTAAGCTATAGAATAAAATAATAAATTATTATATTACGTTAGAATAATAAATAAATCATTTTAATTACAGATGGATATTGAAACTGTACAGAATATAACTCAAAATGAAGAAAATAATGTTGCAGAGAAGCCGCAATATTGCACATCACATATACGTACATGGTCCCGTTGTCGTGTGACTAAGGATGTGCGAGAGAGACAAGTCATTTCGTAAAGTCGACTTTGAGGCTCGATGATTGCAAAATTGAAGTTTTTACGAGTACAGCACTCATCAGTAGACTTCGCTACAGAGTGGTCAGGTATTTTTAGACAGTAATAAATACCGCATGTTTAATAAAATCGAATTTTCGAAGGTGCAAGATTGAGACAGATGTAGATAGACAAAAACAAAATGGCCGCAGTGAAACGAATGCGAAGCTATATCGTCTTAATTACAATAGGTATAAGTGGTATATCTGTAGAGATTTAAAAGTTATTGCAATATTAATGCGTTTTCAAAGTGGCAAATATTTTTGCTTTTTATGTGAATAGGACAGTTGTGTACGATCAGACCATTACAAGATTAAAACATGGCTACTGCGGGAAAGATTTCATCCCGGGAAAAAAATGTACTATATAATAGTTTAGTGAATAATTATAGCCTAAAATTCCCAGCTTTGTCCGAGGCAACAAATACAGGGGTCATTATTATAGGGACACAAATACTCACCTTATTTAAAGATGAAGAATTTCGAAAAAAACCAAATGTCACAAATAGAAAAGAATGTGTGGGTAGCATTTAAAAACACTTGTGAAAATTTTCTTGGGTCGCATCGTACATCAAATTACATAGAAATTGTTGAACATTTGCTTCAACATGTAAAGAAATGGGGTGTAATATGTTGTGGTGAACAGTCGCCACGAATGCTTCGATTAACAGTTTAGGATTTTTCCATGAGCGACCGTTACAAAGATGGTTCGCCGCCGCGTCGACGATATTCAACTGCGTGGTACTTTTCCAGAAATGTTCGTTGAACGATGTTCAACTGTTTCTCAAAAAACGCGTTGCGATGGGCATAGGTTGTTCGGCAGTTGAGTCTTGCGCGTCTCGAGTAAACGGTCGTGAAAAGCGATGCCGCCCGGAATACTTGTGTCTTTCAAATAAACTGTTGTTACTTGTTATATATATTAGACTTTATTCACTCACGTACCATCTTAAAATGCCATGAAAAGGGCATTTTTTACTCTCTCATTTAGACTTTTTTCCTGAAAATGTCAGAAACGTGCATGATGAACATGGTGGACGATTTCATCAAGACATGAGTGTTATAGAAAAACGCTACCTTAGAAAAAACGAACCTGCCATGTTAACGGACTATTGTTGGCAGTTGAAGACTGAAGAAAAAGAAATACATAAACGTCAAGCAAGTAGAAACTATTTTTGAGTATGTTTATAAATTTCAGTATTTCCACATTCTTTACAAAATAAAATTATTTAAAAAATTAACGATAATTTAATGAAATAATAATAGTAATTATAATATAGTAATAATGATGGTCCACGAGGTCGTACAGAAACGTAATTCTTTTGCAGCAACATTTGCCAATCGCGGTTTACATGGCAAAGCCATGCACGCAGAGCGCGAAATCGAATATGCATCGGTATCACAAATATTGTACATAGATTATAATTCATGTACATATATTGTATTTCTCATGTAGACGATGTGGAAGAAATACCGAGGAGAGTATTCGTACCAGTACCGGTACCGGTACACTTCATGTTCATTCACCATCTCCGCCGCCGGCACCAACACCACTACAATTTGGAAGTTGAATAATAATTAAGTGTTTAGTAGTAACGATAAAATAAATATTATAGTGCACTAATCTCATCATTTTTGTCTGATTATAGATCAATAGAAGAGAACGCCGGCGTTTACATGATCAGCGTCAGCGCCTGCGCCTACAAGAAGCGCAGCAGCAACAACAACAACAACAGCTGCAACAACGACCGCTTGTGCGGGGAAGAGGGAGGGGATGGGGACGGGGACGGAGACAGGAACGGGGTCGTCCATATGTAAGACCAATCCTAACAGCAGAGAATATAACGATAAAGATTTAAAATTAGTAACATCTACATTATTTGTATATGTACCTCTCCTTCTTAGAATTAAGCCGTTTATTCTGAAAGTAGCCTACGTCAATTTATGTTTAAATTGAGATATTTAAGAGTTTTCGTTACAATTACATTAAAAATATACGTATAGAATATAGTATCATGTAGGATAGTATCGCACTTCTGAAGTGTATTAAAGATTGTTAAACTAACGTGTTAATTATAGAGTTAAACTTACACGAAAATTAATTATCGTTATACATTTCGACATTGACTAAGTAAAAAGAAATTGTATTATATAATTGTATAATAGTATTTAATATAATAGTATATATAATACTATATCGTTTTATCTAGTGAATGTAGAAATGTACAACAATTATTCAAAAACACTTTGAACCTATATTAAAATTATTCAAAAAGAAAATGGAAAACATAACATTAAAAAAAGTAAATCCGGCGGGACGCGAACCTGTGTCCAAAAGACACATAAGCGATTATGAGGCAAGACTACTAACCTCTTAACCAGAGATGTTGTATTAGCATGCATTTGTATAACATTAATTAATAATGAATTTAATTTCTTTAACTAATACATTATTTGTATCAATTATGAATATGAATCTATTTAATATTACTTAATAAATATACTGAAAAAAGAAGGCATGCAAATTGGAAGCGGAAAGTACTTTTTTAAAGGAATGTAACGGTTTTTGATTTTTTTTTTAAATCTGAAAATATTCTATAATTGGATCCAAATGTTTCGGAATTTTTGTACGAAATTAAATAGGAAAAATAGGCCAAAAACCGAAATTCCGTTTTTTCCCTTTTACTACTCCCACGGATGAAATAGGGGGTTGAAACTTGGTGTGAGATATTTTTTTTGGATATGCTTCCGACTGACGCGTATTGGGTGTTTCATTTGGCTCAAGGGCACATTTGACAACCTTATTCGGCTAGACCCTTTGAACTTATTTATGACGTTAAGAAATTCGTTCAAAGATTCAGATGATTATCCATTTTTACATGAAAAAATTCGCCAAATTTTCTGTCGTGTACTTTCAAAGAAAAAGAATTCTCTCATTCTTAACTCGAATATCGTGGAACTAACAATAAGACATTCTTCCAAACCAGATCAAATAAAATATCTTTTTTCGTTATAAATGCAGTGAGTTTTAATTTAAATCAACTCCATAATCCAATAAAAGTATAATATGAACTACATTAAACATGTTTAATTGAAAAGAAACTTATTAAATTTGTAAATAAATTTAAAAATTAATAAAAGAATGTTTAAAAATTAGCAATAGGACACTAAATTTCTCGATTCAGATCACGGTGCAGCGGGGTAAAGATTGCAGGTTTTCTCCTGGGCCTTAGGAGTAATGGGAACTTGGTAATAAAGTGTGAAATGATCAAGAGTGAAGAAGATTTTTGCTCCATAGAATTGATGCACGAAGTCATTGAGCCGCGATATCGGAAACCTATACGGCACGATGATAGCATTTAAACATCTATAGTTGCCACACTAGCGCCACTCGTCTGAAGGTTTTTTAGGAAATTTTTATCAGGCCTCAGGCGTTTGTATACCGAGCATTTGTTGCACGTGTTATAATAAGAGGAATTTTCTGTGGTACATCATATTGCGACATCGAATTTTATTTTTTCGAGCATTTATTTACTGCTTTTGGATCAAAATCGCTTCACGGTTTCATCTAAGAGCAGCATTAGTTTTAAAGATTTAAGTTTAGTTAGAACTATTGTTTGTTAACGTGTTTCAATCTAGATTTAGATCCCAATTATTACTCTATAGTAGATAAGTTAGATTATAGAAGTTTCGTTCATCTTTTAAGGTCTGAGTTCAGTTTTGTTTGACAATATCTTCAAGGTATCTCTTAGTTTTTGTGGATTATGCCTAAATCCTTATTTTCTAAGTCACTCAACACTACAGCGAACATGAGTCCAAAAACGCCAAAAAAGAAGCGCAGTAACTCCATTTGCACTCAAGGTTTTTTCACCAAGTGTACAGGGTTCGCCCAGGCACTGCACGATGGCGCACAGAGTCCCTGGTTGAGCGTGTCCTTAAATTCCGCCCGAGCAACAGCCAGTCTATCCCTCGCGAGTCGTCGTGCATGTTTGGCAACAAGGTAGCCTCTCGTTTCAGTGACATGCCGAAGTATTTTGGCGCTTGCTGATGTGCGGGTTTTATCTCTTTACTGAATTCGTGAAGCCACGCGTAATACGAATGGTACTGGCTTACCGTTGTAATCACCGGATGCGAATTGTCACTGACGGTCGTGGTTGCTCGCGGCGCAGTCAACGAATCGCGCAAGTACTAATGTACTACATCAACTGAAAGTTTGTAATGTTTAATAAAGTCCGTGCAGAGAATAGGTGTCTTCACGTCCGCAATTAGGAACGTCCACACAAAATCAGGGTGTAGACTGTGATCAATTGTCAATCGACACAGCATATATGTATACACTATATACAAACATACTCTCATTCGTCGTTATCATTATCAACCTCCCTTAATTTCGACAATATCTTCATGTTCTCCAGGGAACAAATACCTTCGAATGGTAAATTGAGTTAATTGATGTCCTTCCGGATCTCGTATTACGTAACGATTTTTATCCAATACTTTAATAATTTCGTACGGACCTCTAAATTTAGGTATTAATTTTTTATTTGCTCCGGGTGTTACATCAATGTTTTTAATAATACCATAATCTCCTACTGCATATTTCGTCGGCGATTTATGTTTCTTATCATAATAATTGTTATTATACGCATTCGATGCTTGTATTTTCGCAACTGCCTTTTCTCTAATAGCATTTAACTCACGATCGTTCGTAACTTGTTCTTCTAAAATTACGCGTAAATCATCACGAACATTTCCTAATTGATTTATACCGAATAATAATCAACTTGGAGTATCTCCGATGGCTCGGTTTACACTATTATTCAACGCATATTCAACGTCTTCTAATATCTGATTATAGTAATCATTCTATATACGCAAAAATGTCCTTTACGATATAAGCAAAAATCTTATCCCTACCACTGGGGGGGAAGGCCCCTCGAAACGCCCGAAGTTCACTCGCCGAGAAATGTAACAATATCCGGGTTCCGGTATATGCGTGAGACAACACCAATGCAAATATACAAAATTTTTATTTCTTATTTTTTCGTTATCAAACTTTTACTAATAGATTTTTCGCATTTTTCTGATTAAAATGAGACCAAAACACGATATAATTTGGATTATATTTATTGGTTTAATTGACGATAAAAATTTCTAACATAGAGAAGGATAGCGAGTGAAAAAGAGACCTCCGATCGTGCAGTCGGCAAAGATCAAAAGTCTCTTCAATTGTTCATAATGCTAATGCGTTGCTAACTTTTTTATTTTTAATCCATTTTTTATACAATTTGCTCCATCATATTCGTGACATTTTCCTGATTAAAATGAGACCAAACACGAGGTAATTTGTGTTATATTTACTCGTAATATCTTATTGGAGTAAAGTCACCGATGTACGCGTAACATTTGAAATTATTAATAAATATGTCCCGAATTACGTCGTGTTTGGTCTCATTTTAATGAGGAAAATGTTACAAATATGATGGAAAGTTTCAAAGAAAAAAAAAAAAATCAAAAATGAAATAGTTTTATTCTTGCATCTGGATTGTCCGACCGATGTGTCACTGTTTGTTTACGTTCGGTATCCTTCGCTCGAAATGTAGTACCTTTACGATATACACAAACGGCGACCATGTTATTTTTCTTTTCTGTCCTTTTCTACGTTCAGCAAAACATCAATCAATACGATGTACGCACAACTTCAGACCCGAAAGATTTGCGTATGGGTCATTCCGCGCCAAAACGATCACTTTTGGAAGTCACCATCTGCGATTTTGCTCTAATCGAAATATGTTGTAGTCCATGTGAAATTAGGGGGGAGTTTAAGTCATCATTTTGCCGGTTTCGAATTTGTTAAGGAATAACAAGCCTTCAAAGTTTGCAATTTTTGCCCATTTTTGCAAAAATAGGTTTCACTTACGAATTTTTTTCTCAGAAACTGCTCAACCGATTTAGCTACATTTTTTTTTGTTTTATTCATGAAGGATTGAGCTTTTTTAAAATATTTTTTTTAACTTTGTCAATTTGTTATAAAATGTCGAAAAATTTAAACAAATTCTTTTTTTGCGTTTTTCTCAATGAGGGGCGTAAAGGATTAAAATTTGAAAAAAATATGGTCATATTCTTTGAAGTTTCCCCTTTGAAATAAGCTCTTCAGAACGATGGAGCCTCGAAAATTGACGTCACTATAAGCTGGAAAAGGACGCGGAGTACCGCCATTTCAGGTAGGCGAGTTGCGCGCTCAGCTATTATGATCGGTTGTTATACACACTGGTCCCAATGCAATACGAGAAGACTTCGTACACGACTAAATGACCTTGTTCATACCTCGGAAAGTATATTAGTAACAACTCTTAGCCAATTACACATTTTTTAATCATAAATTAATTTATAGATATGAGTTTCTACGTTCATTGTTTATGGTCTACAAAAAAGGTGTGATTGTTCGACGAAAACTGCGAGAAAGGGGTTCTTTCCTCTTATTGAGATGGGTTAAGGGGGGTTATGATCAAAAGTATGGAGAGTATTATTGTGTGGAGTGGACTTAAGAATTATGGAAAAAATGTAATGGAAGCTATTTCATTACACTAAACACAGAATTATCATTATCATACTGGCAAGTCTTACATAAAATTTTTTTATTTGATAATAGAGCAAAGCTGTGAGAAGTGCCTGTAATAACAGAGTTCTAGTGCGTGTAAAAAGTGAGCTTGTAAACAATCAGCATGTATAACGAATTCATTTTGTGTTACATAATTAAATGCTACGTTTGAAAAAGATAATTCTGTTCATACAAATATATCTTTAGGAGTGAGAATTTGATTTTCTAACAGTTTTTGTAAGCTATTGCGCATTGCGAGTCTTTCTATGCTCCCTCCAATACTATCCCTTACCATGAGTTGTTGCAAAAGATTGCAATTCTGCAGAAGCATCGGAATCATTAAAATAATGAGTTGAATTAATATAAATTCTTTTGTTTTTACTGCCCAGCTGCTCTGTCAGTTATGTTTTCTAGAATCTAACAATTTTTACTATTTTAATATTGTTAAACCCATGACCGAACAAACGGATCACACTTATATCACTTCAGAGTTAAGTCTAGCATAACTGAATATGCTTCATTGACCAAGAGTGGCGATTGATTGACTTTCTGAGGTACAAACAGAGTTATTAAGTCCTGTACGAAGACTTCTCATATTGCTTTGGGACCAGTAGTATAAAACAACCGATTATAATAGCTGAGCGCGCGACTCGCCTACCTGAAACGGCGGTACCCCGCGTCCTTTTCCAGCTTGTCGTGACGTCAATTTTCGAGGCTCCATCGTTCTGAAGAGGTCATTTTAAAGGGGAAACTTCAAAGAATGTGACCATCTTTTTTCAAATTTTAACCCTTTACGCCCCTCATTGAGAAAAATGCAAAAAAAGAATTTATTTAAATTTTCCGACATTTTATAACAAATTGACAAAGTTAAAAAAAATATTTTAAAAAAGCTCAATCCTTCATGAATAAAACAAAAAAAAATGTAGCTAAATCGGTTGAGCAGTTTCTGAGAAAAAAATTCGTAAGTGAAACCTATTTTTGCAAAAATGGGCAAAAATTGCAAACTTTGAAGGCTTGTTATTCCTTAACAAATTCGAAACCGGCAAAATGATGACTTAAACCTCCCCTAATTTCACATGGACTACAACATATTTCGATTAGAGCAAAATCGCAGATGGTGACTTCTAAAAGTGATCGATTTGGCGTGGAATGACTCGTATATAGAATATTTATTGAAAAACTACATACAATATAGTAATAAGATAATTTATTCAGTATGTGAGATATAACTTATATTTCAATAAAGAATATGTTAGCGTCAACGTATTTTTAAGGGTCTTCGAGGGCAATTAACCGACGCTATTTTGCCTTTGAACAATTTATGAGGACTTATTCATGCAATTTCACTTTATTCATACATCATATTAAGAAATAAACTAATACATTAATAAGTATAAAAATATAAGTAATTGGACATTGTCGTGCACGACGATAACTTATTGTTAGTATAAAGAGAAACGGAAAGAATGAACGTAAGAAGCGGAAGTTACACATATGCGCCGCTAGAGGAGCAAACCTTACTTCAATTTATGACAGAAAAAGTGTTTCTATGGGATCTGGCCACGGAATGGGGAAGGCAAGGAAGCTGAAAGAGAATGAATGAAGTTCGGCACATTTGCCATGAATCGAGCGTAAAAAGAAAGGAATTAGAGCGATCGTGTACTTTTTCGGTTGGTGTACATGGCGTTCGGTTGTAAATGCTCGTGAATGATTCAGCTATCTGATTCCTTCCGGTAAGAGGACCTTGTTGGACCACTGGACACTTACCCCAGAACCTGAAAAGGACACTGGACTCCGAGTTTGCTTTTACCTTCTTGAAAATTATTTCTAACTAAATATTTTGTTTATAACTATTTAAAAAGAAATTTATTTATAATATAATAAAGATTTTTAGAAAACTTATAAAATATTCAACAAACTGTACGCTGCTTGCAGTTGCCCAGCAGTACACATCCTCAGGTAGCTCAAATGCTACGTTACATATCAAGTTTAACGCCAAAGTTTAATAATTTTGTGTACACTGTTGAAAGCTGAATGCAAGCAAATACTAGTATTATACGCGTAAAAAATTATGTTTTTATTACAAAATATTCACTGATACTTTCAAAACAAGAGGCCACAAACATATTCGACATTAACCTGAAATCATGCAAATTTGAAAAGTTTAACGATTGCGGCACGGGTTCCTATCATCCAATCATGCTGAAACTTTGACACTAATTTTTTCACCAAGTGTCAAAATTTTAGGGGGTAAGACCATGAAAAAATCGAAAAAAAAAAATCAAGCTCTATAATTAACACTTTCACGACCGCATGTTTGCGCAGTGAAACGTCGCCACGCGCCGACAATATTTTTGAAGAATTAATTTGAGGTGAAGGGTGAATAAATCGTAAATCGATTAACAAATAACGAGAAATTTATTTGTCGAGATAAAAATGCGCGTCGGTAATAAAGAATACGAGTGTCCGCACGTGTCGAGTTCGCTTTGTCGAATATCGTTTCTCGTTGCCTCCTGAACCTACCCCCGCTAGCCCGGGGGAAAACAAAAGAGGAACAATCCCGAAAATGAACGTTAATGTTTTCGGTGCCTGGACATTCTACAGGCCCAAAAACATCGGATTTGTAACGAGGAGAAATTCACGCTGCTCGCTACAAATTTAAAAAAACTACGTAAATTCACGAAATAATTCATACAACATTTTTATACAACAATATTTTTCCTTTGTGTGATAATTATTAAAACGTACAATTATAAAACAAAATTCATGACAACATAATAAACTTAGCTGCTTTTTATGATATAATACGCGTAAATAAATATAATTTATCGGGGTTATTAAAAAAAAAGCATTCTTCTAGATTGTCCTTCTAGAATTGTATCGAACATTTGCGAACGCCGATAGCGAGCTCGCGGCTCGCTGACTGCGGAGCCGCGAACGTTCTTGAAGCCGTGAGAGCGGGCCTATCCATGGCACCACATGAGTGTCACCGGCAGACAACGATTGGCCTGCCTATGACACCACATTGGTGTCACCGGTCGTGAAAGTGTTAAGGGCCATCCTACTGTACACACACAGCTGTTGGCACTTTTATGCGTAAACATCAAATAGCTCGCAGTAACAACAAATCGCATCACTTCGCGCGCGACTAAGCAACTAACTTTGGGTTCGGCTAAGCTCACACTGTCTAATGAGCCGCAAAGTCTTCACGAGCATGTCGCTCATCTGTTCCAGCTGAAGCAACAGACGTGAAGTATCGCGTCCGAATTGTCGCGATCACCCAGTAGATTCTGTACTAGCGACAATGGTCTTCGCACCGGAGCAAGAGCTCATATAAATCAAAGCCGGGATAGGAGTCGATCTACACGGCGCGGCGTGCCGAGAGCCATGTACAAGTGATTCGTAATAAGCAACTCGCTCGGGTCTGGCCAGTTGCTTGTTACGAATCAGGTATACTATTCGGCTTGCGTTTGTTCCCGAGCGTGACGACGGAGACCGCGTACAAAAAACAGAGGGTTGGATGTCGCGGTACTCTATAAAGTAATCGGTCGAGCAGTGATGTTATTCTTTAGACAAGGACAGAACATAACATGCTTTCTCTGTTTAATACTAGTAAAATTTCGTGAATGGCTATGTATCGCCATGTATTAGAGTGAGAAAACAATATACATGCTCTGTCCTCTTTCCACTACACTGTTCGGTCAACCGTGAAAATTTATGACATCTCCAGTTTCACGGACCTCTCACTTTTTCTCGGATCTCTCACTCAGCGGTCGTCTTCAAATAAAGAAGGAGGGATAGAAATTTGCTTGTTACGAATCACGAAACTGTTGCTTGTTACGAATCAATACTTTATTTGAAGTCGGCCGCTGAGTGAGAGATCCGAGAAAAAGTGAGAGGTCTGTGAAACCACAGAAGTCATAAATTTTCACGGTTGACCGAACAGTGTAGTGGAAAGAGGACAGAACATGTATATTGTTTTCTCACTCTGATACATAGCGATACATAGCCATTCATGAAATTTTACTAATATTAAACAGAGGAAGCATGTATGGTCTGTCCTTGTCTAAAGAATAACATCGCTGCTCGACCGATTACTTTATAGTTTACCGCGACACCCAACCCCCTGTTTTTTGTACTCGGTCTCCGTCGTCGAGCTCGGGAACAAAGGCAAGCCGAATAGTATCCCTGATTCGTAACAAGCAACTGGCCAGTCCCGAGCGAGTTGCTTATTACGAATCAATACTGTACCTATTCTATAAATGGGAAGCTCCAGACCCGAAGTTTTCACACTTATGGAGCGAATACTGTACACGTTACCGACCGGGATTTTCGGTTACATTTATGTATGAAACCTGTACAGAAAGTTATATAGAAAATAGATTAAAAATAAAAAAGTTAGACCGTATTAGGATTCTAAACAATTGAACATGCTTTTGATCTCTGCCGACTGCCACAGTGCAGTGTCTCTTTCTTTTTCACTCGATAGTCCTACTCTGCGTTAGAAACTTTTATCGCCGATTAAACAAGTAAATATAGTCCAAAGTATATCGTGTTTGATCTCATTTTTAACACGAAAATATTACAAATATGTCGGTGAAAGTTTCGTTAAAAAAAAAAATTGAAAATAACAAAATTTTATTCTTACATTAGGATTTTTCCACCGATATGTTATTGTTTCTTTACGTTCGGTATCCTTCACTCGCTGTTCTTTTCTATGTTCGGCAAAACATCAATCAATGTAGGATTTATACGATATCAGCAAAAGTTCAGATCCGCGAAATTTGCAGATATCGAATATTTACTGTACCACGGCCGTTGCTTGCGCATATCGTACAGGACCTACATTGACGGGAAATATTTATTTATAATTTCAAATGTTACGCGTACATTGATGACTTTACTCCAATAAGATATTGCAAGTAAATATAATACGAGTTACGTCGTGTTTGGTCTCATTTTAATCAGGAAAATATCACGAATATGATGGAGCAAGTTGTATAAAAAATGGATGAAAAATAAAAAAGTTAGCAACGCATTAGCATTGTAAACAATTAATCCTTCTCTGCGTTAGAAAATTTTATCGTCAATTAAACCAATAAATATAGTCCAAATTATATCGTGTTTAGTCTCATTTTAATCAGAGAAGGGCAAACAATCTATTTGTAAACGCTTGATAACGAAAAAATAAAAAATAAAAAAGTTTCATATTTGCATTGGTATTGTCTCACGGATATACCCGAACCCGGATTTTGTGACATTTCTCGGCGAGCGAACTTCGGCCGTCTCAAGAGGTCTTTCCCCCAGTGGTGGAGATAACATTTTTGCTTATATGGTAAAGGACATTTTTGCGTATATAGAATGATTACTGCATTGCGAATAGATCAGTCTCGCAAAAGAAATCGATTCGAAAGTTACAGTCACTAGCGATCCATTAATCCATATTTATCGAAAAATATATTATTCCACACTGTGTGTGAAATTCGTGAGTGCAAACGAATAGTTGTCAAGTGATAATTATGCCAAGCTGCAAACGAGTTGTTCTAACTATGCAACAACGTTTAGACGTTTTAGAAGATTTGAAAACATTTTCTATTGCGAGTGCCGCGAAAAAATACAAAGTGCATTACACCACCATTCGACGCATATTAGAAAAAGCACCAGAAATTTTAAAATTCACGGAAAAAGATAAGAAGGCGAAACATCTGAAAAAAATAAGAAAACCTTACTACGAGGAATTGGAACAACAGCTGTTTATATGGTTTACAGAAAGGAGAGCTATGGGCGACATCGTATCCGATGCGCTGTTTCTAAAAAAAGCAGTTGAACTGAAGGAACAATTAGGGACGAGTACACATTTTAAAGCCAGTCTAGGGTGGCTTGCAAAGTTTAAAAGACGCCACGGAATAAAGCTAGTCCACGTATACGAAGAACCAGCCAGAGCTGATAAAAATGCAGCCGACAAATTCGTAAGTTATTTTAGGAAATTCTTGAACGAACAAAATATTGACTTAGACAATGTATATAACATGGAAGAAAGTGGACTATTATGGAAGGCATTGCCAGTGAAAACCTTTGTGGGTAAAAATGAAATGTGCGTAAGAGGACAGAAAATGAGTAAGGAAAGAATAACTGTGAGATTTTGTGCAAACGTAACTGGGACGCACAAAATGGTGCCTCTTGTTATCAATAAATATAAAAAGTCACGCGCGTTGCGAAATGTTATCGATCAACTGCCAATCAATTTTAAAGGTCAGTCAAATACACGGATGGACCAAGCATTATTTGTAGACTGGTTTGAAAATTATTTTAAGAAAGCAGTGCGAACATTTCAACTACAGAAAGGATTACGTGGCAAAATTGTATTATTAATTGACAATTGTTCAAATCATATATTTCCACCAACCTACACACACGACGATTATTTTCAAATAATATATTTACCGCCGGATACAACAGCCTCGATTCAGCCAATGGATCAAGGAATAATAGAAAAAACTAAAATATGTTTCCGACATAAATTAATGCAGTCCGTAATTCGAAATAAAAATGGAGTCCAAGATTTTTATAAAAAATACACAATTAAGGATTGTATCGAAATAATTAATGACGCGTGGAATGAAGTAACGCAGAACAACATAAAGAATGCATGGAAAAAAATTATTACACCACATCAAATGAAAATTAAAAAAGCAGCAGCAGAAGAAGAAGTAGAAAAACAAGACATCATATCAGAAATACGACAAACTTGCACGCATTTTTCTAAACAAAATATAACTGCAAAAGATATTGTAGACTATTTATCTACGTGTATGGCAGAGGAAAATAGATATTCAAAAGAGGGTAAAAAAACTCTCGAAGTGTGGAGCCAGGATGAACACGAAAATATGGAGATAGAAATGAGTGAACAAAGAAAGAAAGAAGAAAGAGTGGACGAAGAAAGACACGAAGAACACGTTGAAGAAAGGGACGAACACGAAGGAGTACAATTTCATGGAGTTGAATTTACGCAAAAAGAGAGAAAAAGAGTAGAGAATGCGTTTAAATGTTTGGAAAAATTTAAAAATCGTTACTCACTTCCAACACAATTCATTTTAAAAGGGGTAAAATTATCAATTTTAGGTAAGATAATTTTTAATTTATATAATTAAATATTAATGAATACATCATATTATTCTAAGCATGATTCAAAATAATTTGTTTTAGGTAATCATCGACAATAAATTCATGAGGAATACTATGTATTGAGAAAAAAACGAAGCCTATTCAAGCAACAGTTAATGATTTATACATTCCTCGAGAAGGCGAGGGAAACACAACATGTTGTGACACGTTCTATTAGGTTCACTTAAACATAACTGACGAAGTACAAAAGTCTCGATGCATTACTGTACGACAGCACGTGGCGTCTATGTGTAGAGAAATATAATAACAAGAGAATCACAAATATTTGAAAATCGTTTTTCAACCGCCACGCGCCGCCCACACAGATCAACCCCAACAATTTTGAAGGTCATGCTGGGAAGCAGTCACCAGATCGCTGCGTCAGTATGGTTAGAAACTCTCTTTTACGAAATAGCGGTATCGATTTTAATTGGTGCTACTATTTGTCAGTGAAATCTAAGCCGTGAAATTTAATTTGTAAATAGTAGTGTATTTTAAGTAAGAAATATAAATTACATAAATAATGAATTTTATTATTATTCATATAAATTATTTTATTTCAATTAAGTATCGTTTAATATATTTTTATAAATAAAACGTCTATATTCTAACAATATGAGAACCAAATATCACTTACAAATAATGCAGACATAAATATTAAAGCATAATTAAAAGCTATTTTACTTTTTTTCACCTTAATATAGGTATATCAAGTTTTTAAAAGATTTTCTATTTTTAAATGAAAGATTACATGTAAAAAAAAAACAGACCAAACGAAATAGTAATGTGTAATACATAAAAATGTGAATAAAGATTTATGATTTATACAAGTTATATCTTTTGTTTAAAATATATTTTGTTATATGACAAATACGACACGGAGGTGCTATGCAATCCATAGAGCGATAATTTGAACGAAGACAATTTATGCAGAGACCATGCTTTTTTCCTGCTCGAAACCATTCATTGGAGATAATTGTTTGAAGCTTTCGCAACGATAAATTGAATGTTCCCCTTTGCAATGAGGACACGATGCTTTTATGGCAGACGAAATGTTCCGTGATGTCGTGAAAAATACGATGTAAATACAAATAAATGTAGTTTCACGTTGATTGACAATTCATTCATTTGTCTTAACGTAACCTTTTCAAAGATTATCTTATTAGAATTCCATTCATTCTCGGGAAAAAACTGAAAGGTACATCAATGAACTGGCTTGCACCGTCTCTAACTCTCTGTCTCTTGTCTTCAACAGCCTTGCTGTGGTGATTTTCACAAAGTCAGAGATAAGACCTATAAGGGATCTTCTCATTAAGCATATTTCAATAATGTGGGTTCCGAACGTGATGGGCTTGAACCATATAACAGTTACCACGTGCACGACAGCAGCAGGATTTACAGCGGGCATACAAGGGAAGCGTCTACAGCATTTAAGAGGCTAGAGCAAGCTAGCCTATCACATTTTTGTCAAAGGTCAAAAACCACACAGATTGGTTACCTTCATTGACATGCTAGACCAACTCCCTGAAGCTCATTCGCTAATTATGTATGTTGGGCGGGGGCAGAGAGGTGAATTGGTTTACAAGAAACCGAAAAGAGAACAAGTTCAGTTCAGACAATGGCATGATTACTTCAGTCTATAGAGAACAGTTATATTCAGACTATTCAAACGTTCAGTTGCCTATCACCGATATCGATAGCTATCGTTGCTAAGATAAGTAACGTTCAATTGGTTCGCATTCGTTCAAGTTTAATCGTATGAATCGAAAAGTTAATTGGTTTTCTCGTGTGTAATTAATCGTATAAATCGTACCTATTCACAGATACACTTGTATCAAAAACAGTACCTAATAAAAGACTATTTCTATTTCTATAAAAAAGTGCAATTAATTATCCTTACTGCCGTAAAAGGAGTAAGGAAGCGCGGCAGTGCGGATATTAACCGAAAGGGTTAACATCCCAACTTCATGCAAAAAACACGAAACAAAGGCTTGTTGTGACCGATGTTTGTTACGCATATTTGATTGTTTTATTTCCGACGGAGTCTGAGATTTGACAAAACTCTGATGAATCTTCGCGTCTTCCATTTGTGTGCGACGTTGCAAAAAATGTACTAATTCCTTAAAAGTGGGAGCACTAGATTCGCAACTAGAATCCTCCTATTTTTCGAGAAAAGGCACAGTTAATTTTTGTTTTATGATCTCATCTAGAAGTGTATCCCATTGATCTACGGGTTCCTTTAGAGCTTCATGTTTTTGAGCTTGATCTATTAATGATCGAACTGAAAATTCTTTCGATATACATTGTAAATTTAACAACGCCTTGACATACGTTTGACGAATTAACTCACGATTGTCATATCGTTCTTTCAACAGACCCCAAGCAACGCAAACAATTCGAAACAATTCGATTGAGGCAAGGACCTCCGCGGCTTCATCTTTTAAACAACCCTTCAAGTGGTACAGTTTTTCGATATCCGGGATATCCCTGTCATCATCGACGAGTGATTTGAACAAATCGTAAAACCCTAGCTACGATTCATAAGACCCGCTAAACGACGGCCAATTGATCCGCGGAAGGCACCTTTTGGGAGCTTGAACGACGTTCAAAGGTGATTTGCGTAAGGCACCTTGTAAAGAGGTTGAAGGGATAGCATCATTTAAGGATATCGTTTCGATCGCAGCTTCTTTTAAGAACAACGTCGCTTTACCGTACGCGATATAATAAATGTCTTCATATTCCGTACACGTCTTCGCAAAGTTTACATCACCCGTGTAGTGCTTCTAATTCTGTGTATTATTTCCCAAATTCTACAAATTCCCTATCAATGTCTTGCATCGCTTCTCCAGACTTGGAAAATGACGTTCACATAACCATCGACATACTTTACGAAGTTAATTATTTTTCTTTTCGCGTTTGCGATTTTACCTTTAAGTTGCTGTACGCGTTCAGTCATTTTGGCGATTTTAACAAATTATTATTAACCGAAGCAAAGGATTTGTTATGTTATCGTGAGATTGTGGACTATGGATTGGGATTAATTGGTGGTCCATTAAGTCGCTTACCTTGGTGATGAACCTTGACCCAATTGTTGAGTGTTGCGATGATGTTGCAGCTTGGCACCCTTCGTTTGGTAGACGATGTACAACTGATGTTGGGATGATCCAGTCCACGAACTCCCAGTACAATGTCCTCTATAGTTTGCTATTGCGTCTCGATATACAGGAGTCCACAGGCTTCGACGATGATAAAGTACAACGGAATACCGTATGGTTCCCTCTTTCTTCAAGTCCTTGATCAGCGTCTTTTCCGTTATTTACACGGAATTTGTATTAAATGACAAGTTTACGACAATTTTTAATGTTCACTTTGCTTTTATATTCTAGCACGACAGTTAATTTGTGGTCATTCGTGACTCACTATGATATTTGCCATAAAGCGCGACACTTGCTATAGGCACGACAATTTTAATATAATTCGACATTCACTCCCGAATCACGTTGATACCGTTTCCGACACTAAATTGATAATCAGTATTCTGATTGTCCGGTTCGAAGGACCATGTTATATCCCGACGTTTCTTTTAACATCGGTCTGGTGAAACAGAAAAATTTACGTAACTTCTCAACCAAACAAAGTATATATTTAATTGTGATAATATTCCGGTGACGGACCGGAGTGACACAGTATTCTTTGTTATAAATTGACTTATTCCTTTACAATATTCGGATGTATTCCGCTCGAGGTACAAGACGATAGTGTCGAAGCACGCGGTTTTTCTAACAGGTTTTGTCCTGTTTGCGACTGTCAATTATTTCTTTTGTTCGTCTCCCACAAAGCCCTGGCGCGCTTTGGGGCCCCTTTGGTGTCCTTACCGACCGGTCGTGGTTCCGAACGTCGACTTATCGACGTTATCGGCTAGGTTATCGACGCTGATCTATGTATATGATATTATACCAATTATGTGCGAAGGTGGGCTGAATTTACGGTTTGTCGTACGGATGTAACGTACGCTTCAACATATTTAATTAAAATATGGATATGGTGAGATATGTTTTTATATGATGAAAAAATTCTCAAATGTTAAGCTCTTTATTAATAAACTTCAATGAAGCTTATACTTTCTCAAAATAATATACTGGAGACACATTTTCTTTCCAGATTTCACTATATTGTTCTCCTTCAACAATTTGAATAAAAAGTTCTTTGAGTAAATTATTATTACAAATGAAACACAATCGATAGTTGTTATGGATGTTACTTAAATTTAAATTCATGAAAATATGTGTTCTCTCAAAACACCAGCAACTTTCTCTTAAGTCATGTATATGAGCTAAGCTGGATTATGTATTTACATATGTATGTCTTAAGTAAGCCAATTATAAGAGAAGTGCTGTATATTTTTTAAAAATTTACGATGTACCTGAATTTTATTATAGAAATATTTCTCCAAATGTAAGTATTATTTCATTATACATATAGTTGTAAGTACAGTTTCATTATACATATTATTATAACATTTATACAAAATTGAAATAAAAAATGTTCTGTTTCAGAAGACTTACTTTCGGGAGTGAATACTTTGAAAAAATGTTCAGTTCCCCATTTAATCTTTTTCTTTAGAAAATCAATAAAAATAAAACTGGCTTCCTTATTTTCATTGGTCAAAGTTGTAAACTGTAATGAAATATTATTATAAATGAAGACATTTCAGGCAGAAAACTGCTCTTATGTTGAATTTCTCTTCTTTGTATAAAAAAATTCTTGTTTCTTTGCATTACAAGTATGACCCGTTCTAAAGAGATAATAATAATAATTTTGTAAAGTGGATAAGATTTAAACGGTAATTAGTTTCTGTGTTGGTAAGAAATAAAGTTGTTTATCTTAGACAACTATATTTTCAATATCAAAACAAATTAGTTATATTACAGAAAATTATATTCCTTTGTTTCATAAATTGTATATTGCATAAATTTTAGGATGGTATTAAATATGTACACTTCCAACGTAAAACATTCTATATCGAGAAGTACCCTTATATGATATTTAACATCAAATAAATGTTTGAATACTATATGGTAATAATATCCTTTTGTATAATCTTTTGATATGTCAAAGTGTATTAATCACTGTTTGATAAACTTTTTTATATTTTTTCGTTAAATTTTCTTAGAGGATGTAAATCACTCCTGAATAAGAATAACAACATCAACTAAAAAAACTATGGTAAAATTCATAGAATCTAATAAATTGGGAAATTCTGTAAACAGAATTCAGCTTCTTTATACGAAGTTGAAAGGTGTTTAAAAGTTGCAGCATTTGCTTATATTCTAGAAACTCAATACATATGATTGAAACGTTTCTTGTTGAATAACACTTTTCGAGTTCTATTGAATATACCGACAGTTCATCCAACTTACATATCCTGAATAATTTATAAAGTTTACGTTGTAGGAATACATTTTTTTTGTATGTATATAAATTTCATAATTTAGAAAGGCACATTATGCAGGCATTTTTGTTATATAGATTTCTAGATCAATTTTGTTATTATAAACATCTTTTTAATTTTAAAACATGAAACTGTATTAAATTCCGAGTAAAAAAGGAAAGACCTGACAACTCTAATCCGAATAATTAACGAATCATTTTTCTTGACTTTAGCTGTAAATTATGGAACTTTTGAATAAAAATCTTTTCACTACAATATATACTTTACAAATTATTTGGTGGTCAATTCGATTCGCTATATTGTTATTATCGCATGATGCTGTGTAATGCATAAAAAAATAGACGACGCAAACATGAGTAGTTCACGTTTGCTTATGATCAAAATCGAACACGAAAGAAGAAGAAGAATACCGACCGTCGGTAATACAGAAAATGTATTAAAAAATAGAGTTCATGTACTAATACTGAATATGTACATAAATCAGTAAATATTCAATAGCTGCAAATCTCTCGGGTCTGTTTTTGCTCATATCGTAGAAAAGGAGAGCGAGTGAAGGATACCGAACGTAGAGAAACAATGTACATATCGGTGGAACAATCCCAATGTATAAGAATAAAACTTTTTTATTTTCCATTTTTTTTTTAATATGAAATTTTTACTATTAGATTTGTGACTTTTTTTGATTAAAATGGGATTAAATTTGTAATTTCACGTATTTCACTTATATGTATTGAGAACTTTACTCCAATAAGTTATTAGAGATAAATATGTCCCGAATTATGTCATGTTTGGTCTCTATTTAATCAGGAAAATGTCACGAATATGATGGACAATGTTGTATAAAAAATATTTTAAAAATAAAAAAGTTAGAACACATTAGGATTCTAAACAATTGAACATGCTTTTGATCTTCGCCGACTGTCACAATCGCAGCGTCTTTTTCTTTTTCACTCACTATCCTCCTCTGCGTTAGAAACTTTTATCATCAATTAAACTAGTAAATTATAGTTCAACTTATATCGTATTTGGTTTTATCTTTATCAGCAAAATGTCACAAACATTTTGGTGAAAGTTTAGTTTACAAAAAGTCAAAAATAGGAAAGTTTTAGAGAGGTCTAGAGAGGTCTTCTCCTCAGTGATGAGGATAATTTTTTTGCACATATCGTATAGGTCATTTTTGCAGATATCGAATGTTTACTGTCATATATACTATGATTAAGAAACTTACTGATTTCAATTCACTTACAACTATGTTAAAAATAATAAAATATATTTTACTAAAAACATTTCAAAAAGATAGAAAACAATTTGTGTATTTGTTGAGGGATTAAAATATCATGCAAGTGATTATTATTAAAATGGAGTATTAAAATATTTTTTGATGTTAAGAAAACAGAAGGTTTAACGTCATTGATGTATTTTACTTCGAAAATATATGTATATATATTTAATAATAAATCAAAATTCATACAGAACATGGTAATTTTTATTCACAATAACAATGTAATACAGGGCAATTTTGGGGACTGGGATAGGTTACTATTCTTTTTTAAACAAAAACAGTACCAAATTGTAAAGGCAGATAGTGATTATTTGTGCATAACAGAACGGATTAAACTCAACAACTTTATTTCAACAGTATGCAAGAACAAAGGTACAAACAGAAAAAAAGAATCCGGAAGAAACTAATACAGCATAAAAAATAACAGATAAAAAAGTAATAACAAAGTACTGCTAATATTGACATTTTAAATTATGATCAAAAAGTGCCGGGAATAGGTAAATAAAACAGGTTTTTTGTTCATTTTCGGGTACCTTTATGTTATCGCCTTCAAAATAATATCCATCTGAAGCGATGCGTATATGCCAACGCTTAACCCATTCATCCATACACTTTTTATAGTCCGATGAAGGTATGGTGTTCAACTCCTTCGTCGTACACTTATCCCCCGATTTACACTGTACTTTATTTACACGATTTCACTTTTTCATGGTTTTTAAATTTGCCCCCCGCCCGGAACGAGAAGATCCGGGATACAGTAATCATGTATAAGCAAAAATGTCCTTTACGCTATAAGCAAATATGTTATCCCCACCACAAAATGGTATGTTATGTTATGTTAAATTTTTTAATTTATACTTCTTGTTTCTATATGTAAAATGAATTAAATACATATACCTTTATATTTTTATCATTTTATCAATAGACCGTTATTTTTATGTATTTTAAGATATACTTACAATTAGTTTTATATTACATTGAAATAAATCACTAAATTATGCACATTTTGATTTATACGGCTTTCTAAGGAACCTATCTTTAGTGTATATCGGGGGATAGGTATATTTTCGTTTATTTCATCTATGCTCGAAATTTCTTTCCACGAAACGGTAATTTAAGTTTTAAGAACAAGAAAAAGTTACAGGGTGCCATATCCGGAGAACATGTTGTTTGTTGTATGGTATTTACTGTATGGCGTGTTTGGTCAAATAGTCGGTCACAATGCGTGCCGAGAGGGAGCGTTATGGGTGCAAAACCCAAGAGTTGTTTTTTCATAATTCCAGTCGTGTTCTATGTACAGCACTTCTTAAACGCTTTATTACAGCCAGATAATACTCCTTATTTACTGTTTGACCCGTTAACACGTACTAATAATGAACAAGAATATTAACCTCGATAATCAAGGAAAACTGACAGCATAACCTTAATTTTTTATCGACTTTGACACGCTTTCTTCGGTTTTAGTTCGTTTTCATAGCGCTATTCGAATGATGCCTGGTTAATTTCGACATCATATTCGTAAATCCATGTTTCGTCATCAGTCATTATGCGTTTCATCATGATAGGATCGTTCGTTACTTCTGTAATTATCTCTTGGGTTACTGCCTTTCGAAACTGTTTTTGAACGAAATATAAGTCTTTTGGCACAAATCGTGCTGCAACGTGTTTCATGCTCTAAATATCCTCCACAATGTGGTGTGTCGATCCATACACGATATTGAGCTCATTAGCTATTTTTCTGTGGCTTGCGTGAGGTTTTTCGAGCACGATTTCCTTAACGTTTTCGATGTTATCATAAATTGCTGATGTCGAAAGGCGTCTACTACGAGGATCTTCAACTTCTTTGAGGCCTTCTTTGCATGCCGCATACCACTCGTATGCTCGTGTTTTCGAGAAAGCAGAATCTCCGAAAATGCTTTTTACAGCATTTTCAATGCATCGTCACAAGAAATTTCATTGCAAACAGGAAACTTCAAATAGACTCTTCGTTCAATATTTTTTCCATATTCAAATGCGACAAAGTGCAAAAATTTGTTTGATGTAAACAGACGCCAAACAACTACTAATGGCAAAGAGTAGATATAACAAGAGGCGACACTAGACAAGGAAACCTACCTCCTAGAGAGAGACACAGGACACAACCAATTTAAATGTCCAAGTCAAAAGAATCGGGAGTGCGCATGTGCGTACTGTACTAGTATGGCGGTCGAAAAAGAATAGTTTAAACCTGCACAATCACCAGTAGCTTATTTGTAATAAATATTTTGTCATATCTCTGTAACACGTTCATTTGTAATTTCTTGTGATATATAGTTTTTCATTTTCTTATAAGTTACTTCTAATAATCATTTCCATAATGCATATTCTTCAAATATATATTATAGAGCAATCATTTTCGTATATTCTTTTCTTTTTCAACTTTTCAACGTCGTAAAATTGATGCAAATACCACAAAAGACAATATTAGTAATATACAGAAAATTTATTACAAATATATTCTAAATTACTAGCAACCCGGATAATCCCCATTATCAATTAATCTTTTTAGATTGTTACCTATGCGCGCGCTTAGAAAAATTTAAAAGGCTATGACTCTATCTCGGCGAGTTCTACACTTATAATATATTATATCTCCTAAATTTATTAAAGATAATTTTTATTTCACTTTTCTTCACCATTTAAGAAACATAGTACAAATTTTAATCCATAATTGTCATTTATTTAATCCATAATGTTAACATCTGAGAATATATTCGTACTTATTTCATCAATCTACAGAATACATAACATACATAATATAAAGAACAATATAAAGTACAATAAAATATTAACTATATAAAAATTTTGTTCTAATTATAGTCTTTTCATTAATCACTATTTTATAAATGTATAAGTTACATCACAGATTTTTAGGCACAGATTTATAGTGACTTTCAGTGATTATGTGAAAGACGTGAAGAGTCAAAGTGCACTGGTCTTCTTCCTGTTTAAAAGTTTGTAAACCACAAAATATCTTTGTGTACAGGATTTAAACTTGTTATATTAAAACTTTCAACAGCTAATATGTGTTTCTTTTATACTAATACTGAAGTATTCTCATGTTCATGTATTAAGTATCTGTATTATTAACAGATTTACAAACATCTATTAAACTTCTTAAATCATTATTACTTAAATAATTCAATATTTTATCAACACAGTTACATGGCAACTCACGAAAGTTAATAAAGAAAGAATAGAACAATAGTTTGCCTTGTTCTTGTAAGTTTCTTCTTACCATTCCCTTCTGAAAATTACTATTTATCAGACTAGCATATTCTGGAATCATTCTTTGGTAATTATTTAATTTTAATACCTCTACTATATTTTCATTTTTGGCATACATTGCTAATTGACTTATATTGTTTGTTAAAATATCACAGAAAGAAACGTTACTAATACCAATTTTCATGCACTTCATAATTTTCATCTCATTCTCACATTTATTCTGGAAATCATTTTCCGTTTCTTGTGATATTAATGCCAAATTTTTTTTACTTACATATAGTTTTGCAATTTTCATCTTAATTATATGTTGTAGACGGATTTTATCAATTTCTTCGTGAAAATAACTATCATCATAATAAATATTGTCACTATAGTCTAGCAATATATCACCATAATGAGGAACAATATTTATATCAGAACCATGTTGTAAAAGAATCTTAACCACTTTTACAAATCTAAATTCACAAGCAAGGTAAAATGCTGTTTTACCATATTTATCTCTGAAGTCAATATCAGCGCCAAATTTTAAAAGAATCTTAACAATTTTTGTAAAACCCTTTGAAACAGCAATATGAAGTGCAGTGACTCCGAATTTTTTGCCATCAGTTACATTAGTTTCTTCATTGAAAAGCACTCTGCCAATTTCTTTGCTTTCCCTTTGAATAGCGTGATAGAGTCGTATGTCACAATCTATTATAGAATTAACATCTACTTTATATTTCAAAAGGAGCAGTTTTACGACCTCTTCGTGTCCTATTTTAGTAACAATATAAAGAAAATGTGATACGATCTTTTTATGTAATATCAATATTTGTATTTTCGCTTAAGAGTATTAGGCAGTTTAAAAACAAATTTTTTTATAGCATTATTTGAAACAGCTGCTCTTTTCGAATAAAATGAAGTTTACTAGATATAGAAATTTGCAGAATAACCAACTGGACAAGCAAAACGTAATTCAGTAGTATTTACAATTTTGGGTCTTTTCAATGTTTAAATGGCTTTACCATAAAATTTTTCCTTACAGTTATGTTCTCATCACAAACAGATAGCCATTCAGATGGGCTTGAAAAACTAGAATGTATTAAATAAATATAATTGTCTGCAAAATCTACAATACAGTCTGTAAAAATTCGAATTTTCCAGAAAAAATTCAAATGTCACGTTTCTTTGTCCACAAAATTCAATAGTGTTTTAGAACAATTATAATTCATCCGCTATAATTTTAACATTGTTTTAATCTGAGTTTCTTTATGTTGGACCCAAAACTACGAAACAGTTCAACTAAGTCCTAAAAGAAAAATATCAGTATCTCCATTTTAGTCTGTACCATTACAAGACTGAAAAAAGATCAGTTTAAGTTTCTCCTTTTGTGACATCATTCTTATAATATGTATATATAATATTAATTTTTTCTCTATCATTATGAAAACAATAAACAGCGAGTGTAAAGGTAAATGTTGATTTACTTTAAATTTAATCAACATTTTTAATCAACAAAATTTGACTGTCTAATGCCCTTAAAAACAACTTAATAATTTCTTCCTTACCTCTATCAGCAGCAATATGAAGAAGAGTTTCATAGTTATATCGTTTAATATTGATATCAGCTCCACTGTTTAAAAGTAATTCGATAATTCTTTCATTATTTTCTTCAACAGCAATATGAAGTGGAGTTTGATCGTATCTTCCTTTAATATTAACATTAGCACCTTCATTTAAAAGCAATTTGACCATTTCTACATGACCATTCTGAACAGCAATGTGAAGAGCAGCTGTACCATGTTTTCCTATAATATCAACATCATCACCATACTTTGATAGGTTTTCAACAATTTTTAAATATCCTTTTTCAACAGCAGTATGCAGTAATTCAGTGTTATTCACATCTTCAGGGTTGATAGTAACACCATATCGTAGGAGAGATTCAACAATCTTTTGATGAGTTTTTTGATAACCACATATCGCTGTGTTAAGAAGACTTTTGTTACCATCATTATTAAGATCCGGAGAAAATTTTAAGATATTGTCAACAATCTCTGAATATCCTTTTTCAACAGCACTAAATAGTATGGTTTTGCCCCAGTTATCTTGAGCATTAACATTCGCTCCATGTTGTAGAAATAATTTTACAACTGTTTTATGTCCTTTCATAGCACTGATGTGAAGAGGAGTTACACCAATGTTATTTTTAGCATCAATACTAGCACCTTTACTCAGGAGCAATTTTACAATTTCTGGACTATTTAGCACTGCAGCATTATGAAGTGGAGTATCTCCATCTTTTGCTTTAATATTAATATCGGCACCTTTACTTAAGAGAAACTGCACAATTGCTTCCTTATCTCTTAAAATAGAAAAATGTAATAGTGTTCTGTTTGTCATGCAATTGATATTAAACCCATGCTCTAAAAGAAGTTGAATAATTTCTAAACTGCTATTTATAATTGCAGGATAGATTAAATCATCACAATTACTCAAAATATCAATACTAGCACTGTGATTTAATAATAATTGAATCATTTTTACATTGCGTCCAATAAGTGCATGACACAATGGCGTGAAACTGCATTTACTTTGAGCATTAACATTAGCACCCCTAATTAATAGTATTTCAACAATTTCTATAAAATTATTCTGAACAGCAAAGTGTAGTGGAGTAGAAGAAGGCATTCCGCTCTTACTATTAATTTTGGCACCTCTACTTAAAAGTAATTTTGCAATTTCTACATGTCCCTCCTGAATGGCATCACGCAGTAATACATATCCATCTGACCAGGCTGGTGAATATGATAGATCATAAGCAGATACTAATTCGTTAACTCTTTTGAAATTGCCAGATTTGACTGCAAATATTAAAGCTGCATTTACATTATTCATTTTGCAAAGTTTTTTGATCACATACACACAAGAATAAACAATTTGAAATATATTCCACTTTGGTTCAAGGACTTTTTATTTCCTATAATTAAGATAATAACGTTAAAGGTTTATCTTTACTTTGGAACACGAATTAATTACATTTTTTTTACCATTTAATAGTTTTTTAATGTTTAACCGTTTTAGTCCCAGAGGCTTTAAAAAAAAAACACTACCGGAAAAGCCTGAATGTAGTGCCATAGTCAAAGAGCTGTGCAATAGTGCTTGTTTCAGTTTATGCTGAAGGATGTCAAGCCGTCAAGCGGCGCGCCAGCGCCTGTTTAATATTAGGTTGTCCTATAAGTTTTTTCCGCGGTTGCGTTTATAATTTCTGTAGTGTGTTTACTAAACACAGAGCGATAAGCGACCAAATCTATCGGAGTTTAAAGATTGAGTTTGGTCTATAGAAAGTATTCTAAAGAAAAATTTCGTAAATAGTAAGCGTTATTGTCATTTATAAGCTCAGAAACCATGAGTGAGACGCGAATTCATTTTCGGTACCTTATGTTATACGAATTTCGCAAAGGTAATACAGCGATTGTTGCTGCAAGCAATATTTGTGCCGTTTAGGGAGGTGTTTTATCGCCCACATGTGTGCAAATTGGTTTGTTTGATTTAGAAAAGGAAATTTTGGTTTGAACGTTCTGGGCGTCCAACTGAATTACAGGAAGACATAATTCGTAATACAGTGGATGAAACACGGCGTTTATCAGTTCGAGAAATGTCTGAAATCTTAAATATCCCAAAATCATCTGTTCATAGTCAATTGAAAAAGATAGGAATGATACCAAAGCTGTATGTGCAGGTGCCGCATCAGCTCACAGAGCGGAACCGTGGTTATCGAGTAGCAGCGTGCATATCTTTGCTTGTACGAAATGAAAAAGAACCATTTTTAACAAATTTTGATACTAGGGATGAAAAGAGGTTTTAGCGCGGTTAGCGCGCTACCAAAGAGTAGATACACTCTGTACTCCCGATTCATTTGATTTGGTCATTTAAATTGGTTGTGTCCTGTGTCTCTCTCTGGGAGGTGGGTTTCCTTGTCTAGTGTCGTCTCTTGTTATATCTACTCTTTGCTAATGGTACAGATAACGCTCACGTTTGACAGAAATGTCGGGGAAAGGTTTACCAACATGAGAAAAAAACATTTTATCGAATCGGTAAAGCGCGCGTCATTTAAAATACAAATTGCCGGAACTTTTTGATCATAGTAATATAGAGAACATATTCTTGCAAAAACAGAAAAAGTGATAGAGGAAGAAATATCGCATAATACGTTTTAACTTTTTAACTTTCACTTGCGCTTTATTCTTTAATGCAATCCAATTTTGTGAAATTAATCGATCCTTTTTATTATCTTGCATATAAAAATACTAACTCAAAGTCATCCAAATATCAATACTTTACGAGATATTTAATATTTTATGTGAGAAACGTATTGCATTAAAGAAAACTGGATTGCACTTGGCAGGTGCAAATGTGCATGCATTAAAAATAAGGCTACAAGAAACTAAAACGTATTATGCCATATCATTTTTTTTAATTTTTACTTAAAAAAGAACAATAAATTATTCCAGTTCGCAGAATCACCCTGTAGACGATCGCATGATATTACAAGTCACCGATTACAAAAAATGAATGGGTTGTGTGAGTTAGTATTGATGTAAACAAATATAGATACAACTTACACTTAAAGCTGTGTAGGCGGTGTATGCAAAAATGTCACTTCTGGTTACATCCTGAACTGTCTTCTTGAATTATTGAATACGAGGATGAAATTGATGTCACAATGTTGAGATTGAAGTCTATTAATATACTATTTAGAAATGCCCGATACTATCTCAATGCAATCTGTTGATAGTCACGTTTTATTGTCTTTTTTTTATCTAACATACCATCTGACTGATTTCAAACTCGTTCAAAAGCTCTTCGTTCAACGGGTTCCTGAACATTTTGCACTGTTTATAAAGGTATGGATGTCATTATTGAACGTCTTTCATTCTTCCTATTTGTTAATAAAATTTGTTATTTACAGTAGAATATATATCTAAAAACTAGAATTTACCGAGCCAAAGACAGTCACAGAACATACTACTCATGTCGTCAAAGAATATTAGTAGAAAAAAAACAGTACGCCAAAATGGCTGTTTCAGATTGTACATCCGAACTCAAATAACTTTGGATTAATACAAACAAACCAATGAAACTAAAATGTAAAAGTAGTCAGACGTTTTACCTATACGTAAGTAAATGTTCATTAAAATGGTAAAATTTTAAATAAAGACCATAGTGTACTCCTTTATAGTAAAATCACCTAATAAGAACACAATAATTTCAGGCAGAAGGGTGTACATCCACCGCCTGTGAGACGAGCCATGCTTCCTGAAAACGCATATGTGCGTGTTTTTATGTAGTTTGGAAACACGGCAAGCATACAGGATAAAGTACAAAAAATCGTCTCGATCTCAAAGCGTTGAGAACACTCGATTAAGAACACTTTTATTAAAACTCCGCCTTAAAACATGTTGTCAAGGTCATAATTCTGAATAACTTTTTTCTAAACATTTAATAGTCGGAGTCTTTTAATTTTCTAGACATTTACAAAAATATGTAAACCATAACAATTTGTTTTAACGGCTTAATTCTTGTGTGTATTAGCTACTGCAACTGTAAAAGAAAGAAACGAAATGAATACTAGCATTTGTTATTTGCAAAGAATGTGAAATTAAATATGTCATTTTAAATGTGTTATTTCTCAAAATAATATTAATCACCGAATTTACGCATTTTAATGGAAAAACAGTTATTCAGTTCAAGAAAAAAAGAGTTTAAATACAATAGTTAATAAATGTATTAACCGCTGTCTACTTTAAATTTACAGGAAATATAGAAAAAATTAAAATAAGACTCACCCATTATTTGAAAATAATGCTGCTTCAGAAAGTGTTTGGGTCCTTGCCGCTGGGTCGCTCCACCGATCTTCACCTTCCGTAGAATATGCAGGCTCCGCACAACAGCTCTCACTGTTGTGATGGCACTCACAAGTCACTGAACTGACTTCGCTTTACAACACGATTATTTTCAGGGAAATATTTTCACGATTGCTCCTAAAGAAATTAATTGTTTTTCAATTGTTTTGATATATAATATAGTTTATTATTAAACAAAAGAAATCTGTCTCATTATTTTCTACACAACCATGTGGTACGTCCAACAGCAACAACTAATTGCTAATGCAGGGCTGCAGTGACTGTAGATATTCTAAAAATTATGTGTTACATGTAAGCGAATCACACATACGCTTCTTTAATAAGGAGTTCGTTTGGCAGTTAAATGTGATATGCTGGACGATAGAGTATGTTAGATGCGCACGTGTAACTAATACGTATAAGGACGTTTTTATCGTACATTAAACGCGTATGCACTGAGCGGTAACATATTGTATTTAGAAAACTAACGGTGTCATTAATTCCGATGATTCTTATCCATCTGTCTATAACTTTACGTTTTTTTTTATTCACATCATCTGCATACTGAATCGCTACAGTTTTTTTTGTTAGGTTCTTATTTTATGTACAATTTTAAAAAACTCTTGGATACTCTCCAAAGTTTCTACAATATGTAATATAGATAGTAGGTCGCGAGCACTAGACGCCGCGATGGCGATTGGGGCCCCGCGGCCACTAAGGTTACACGCGGAATCCGCTATCTGCAAATAATCAAGTCCACGCAGAAGATACAGAGGCATAATTTCAAAGGGTGGTAGCTGGAGTGATATTGAATAACTTTTTCCCTTACTCAAATGTTGGTTGAAGTTTACTTCTTGAATTATTAATGAAAAACACTGACCAATTAGAGCGCGAGAATAGTGCGCGCCCAGATGCGAGAGCAATGGGTTTAAGTGTAACATTTGACTATGGTCGTGAACAAGTGCCTTTGCGACTAGATAGTGTAATTGTTTAGTAGAAAGCCCTTGTGCCAAAATTTAGTTATATAACGAACAGATCTATTAAAAATAATGTTCAGATATTCATTGTTCATAAATAAGGGATAAACCAATTCATTTTTATTCGTGCAAATAAAGTGAATCGAGATTGTTCGATATTTGTATTAATTATTTCAAAGGAATAAGGAATAAAATATCAAAAATTGTTCTTGTCGCTCATTACAAAGATGCAAAACAACAAATTCGTACATTTTGAAGGAAAAATAACTTTTCTATTCAGCACGAAAAATTTTAAATCTAATGATTAACAAATATTAACCACTGCCTGCTCTAAATTCACAAAGCATGTAGAAATAATTTAAATGAGACTCACCTGTTGTTTAAAAATAATCCTGTTTCGGTGAAAATGTATTCCCGTAACTGGGTCGTTTCACCGATCCTGAGCTTTCGTAAAAAAAGATGCACACCACATAACAGTTGTTGTTGCTGCTAGGTCAAGGAACTCACTTTACTTCACGTTTCATTGCAATATTTTAATGTCACTTTTTTCTAATTACCCAATATATTAACCACAGAAGAAGAACACAAATGAAAACTCGTGAACAATTATTTCTAAATAACTTTAACGATTTCTTATTTTCTCTTCGATGTCGTACACCGGACGCTGCCTCCTGCACTGCTGATTGCAACGTGATCAACATTCTCGACAGAAAAAAACGCGGACAGACTTCTATGCCACGACGTAACAATCCCTTGAGAAAAGGATGTGTGACACTAGGAAGAGAGAGAAAGACGAATCGATCGTGTTACGATTGCCAGTTTAGGACAAAATGTTCGAAGCGCAACGTTGAAGAGAAAGAAACAATTGCTGAAGTTATTTTTGGATAATCGTTTACGCCTTTTCGCTTGTTAAGAAAATCAGGAAAAACAGAGCGATCGGGTATGTATTTAATACATGAAATTAACTCGATAAAATACTTCGTTTATCATGTGGCGTGTGACCCTTGACGACTATTCATTACCCTTTTGGCCTCGAAAATCTTTCCCTTGCGACCAGAAAAGCACCCTAACAAAACACTCATGGCCCGCTCTAGTCGTTCGCATTTATAAGGGTTAATACATTTGTTAGTCGTAAGATTTAAAATCTTTTTTGATGAATAGAAAAGTTATTTTTCCTTCAAAATGTGCAAATTTGTTGTTTTGCATCGTTGTAATGAGCAGCAAGAACAATTTTCGGTATTTCATTCCTTATTTCTTTCGAATAACGGATACAACTATCGACCAAATTCGATTCACTCGGTTTAAGTTAATAATAAATAATTGGTTTATCCTCTATCTGTAAATAATGCATAACCCGTCCTTATTCTTGATTGTTTTATTCGTTATTTGATTTAACTCTGACGTAGCGGTTTTCTGTTAACAATCACACTGTCACGATGCAAACGTGCTTATTCACGATCACGTTCAGTATAAAAATTGATCAGTATCACCCCAGCTACCACTCCCTGAAATTATGCCCATCAGTAGCGTATACCCTGAGTAAGCGCGGCCACGAGTGGCAATTCTCGGCGAGGATTTATTTCGCTTGGTACATCCGATTCATACCGATACCGCCGAAAGCTAAACGCCTGCACTAATTTTTTAAAAGGCAGAACGAAATATCCCATTGCTATTCAACCTTCCTTCCACCGCAGGCGTCCCGTACGGAGTACTCAGTTAGCTGTCCGTGAACGACATCGTCGTGTCCTCCCTACTGCCTAGTAGCTTGCTACTGAGGCGGCATCATTGACCACCGGCTAAAATAAAGAAGCGTCAAAACCTGTTGAGAAACGTCCCTCGAATATCGGTCCTCCAATTGTCCGGGATACAGCGTAGTGCCGAGCAGCTGCTGCCCCAGGTGCAACCGTTCCGAGCCTGCCGTTTCTGATTTCCACTTTGCACTGCTGGGACTCCATCGAAATCGCGACTCTGTCGTGATTCCGACAAACAGCGTATTCGCTAGACTACGATCACACCGACATCTGCCTCGGCTATACTGTCCCGCAACCGTAGATTTTAAGGACCGTATAAATAAGACCAGCGTAACCTTAGGTGTAGTTGTGAGCATAAAAATAAGTACTCTTCGCACTCCTGAACTTGGTGGGCAGGAGGGTCAGAATAGAAAAATGAATACCTAGATTCACACGTACTTTCGGCGGTAAGAACTATTGGCTCAAACAGTCACACACAATAATTGAGCTAGAGAACAAGAACAGTCGGCAAACATTTCGAATGGACACCTTAGACGACAGAACGTCACATTGGAACTGTTCTGTGGCAGTGTCCGCCACAAAAGTTTCTGCAATCTTCAGTTTTCCCAGGGTCTCGCACAAGTCTGGTCAATGTCAGATTGCACATTTGGCAGTCAAACTTGTGCGGACCTACGTTTTTCCGTTAATTTTCTGTTTCACCCCTTTCTTTCCACTCTGTATCTCTCCTTTTCCTTTCCTATTTCTATCTCTTTTCAAAAAAGGGCATAAAAACACTGGACATCGCGCCGCTCGAGACAGTCGTGATTAAAGTATCGACACGTTACAACCGCGATATCGCTGACACCCTCATTGCTTTTTTGTTAATCAGTCTATGGTTAAATATATTTGTTGAGTGATTATTAAATACTCTGCTTTTCTTTCACACACCCACATCTTCAGTTCAAAATGGGGTAGGCGTCCCTTACATCTAGGTCAGTCTACTACGCGCCAGGTTCAGGGTTGCACAGAGTATATATTAATAAACCAGGTTACAACGCAGCTACCCGAGTCATTCAGTTCACTCGAACCCGGCGTACCGACTGGGTCGGCAAGTATCCATGGCAAAACAAAGTAAAATTTAATCAGAATCATGAAAAAATGAAGAATTACTTAAAAATTTATATTTGTACCTTTGGATTTATACACAATTAGGTATAACCTTAAAAAATTGACATAATAGCTTTGACTTAAAAAGGTGTAATTTTGTTGTAGCGTATGCGAAATACGAAAGAAAGACATCTTTTATTCAGTATAATTTTTTACAATAAAATTTTACTAAAGGTATAATATTGTTATGTAAATTTGTTCATTACTCATTGTCAGCCAGAGGCGGTCAATCACGTAAAAGATTTATACAACGCTTCTTTTTGCCGTTTTAAAAAGTATTGATTTAATAACTTAGTCACTATTATTAAGGCATGTAAATATTTTGAAGTTAATAAAAATCTGTGATTTGCAATCTGAATGGTTTACGACTCACACTCGAAACGATCACGTTTCTGATTAAATATAAATCGGTAGCCTGTATTGTCACTTAAACAAACTGCCGGTACTATTGCATTGAATTTTCCGTATACATTTAATGTTAATAATGTGATAATTTAAACAAACCATGTTTTTCAATTACGTAAACATAGGCGATCTTCTGTACTGTTTCGTCAACATGTTTCGTTACTCTTGCGCTGTTAATTCATTTTGTTAATGTTCTTTGTCTAAAACTATGTAGTTACAGTTATTCATTTTACCAAATTAATATTGTTTCCTTTTTCTCTTTACGAACATACGTCTATATTTTCGTTATTTACCGCCATAGAAGACATTATAGTGTTTATGTTGTACAAAGCGACTTTGAAGTTCTTTGTGCAGCCAATAACTATTTTCACATTTAATATTATACTTTTAATATGTATACACAAAATTTATTGCAATAATGCAGATAATTTATCGTGGCGATGAGTTCGTAGCGATATATGTCTCAGGAAGGGATCACTAACCTACTTCTATAAATACAGTAATGCTCACTTAGTGCTCATAGAACGTGACCAGAACCCGACCACAAACTGTGCAAGTATATGTTATTATTCCAGGAAACATTTATGTTTCATCGATTCGTTCGCCACGACCTTGAGTTTGGCAAGAAAGGAGAAAATATGCGAAGGGAGGATCGAGCTGGAGTATCGAGCGACCAGTTCCAAGAATTGCTAGAAATGGTTCCTGACGATTAAGTAAACAAGGTACCTGTCGACTAAATGTGCATTACAGTATATTTACAATCTTCAAAATTATACAACTGCCAGTACAGAAACATTATTTGTATATAACTAATGGGCTAAGTCCTTTCTTAAACACGGAAGTAGAAAAATATCAAAATATGTATGTAGGAGCTGAAAGAAACATGAAATTTTCGGTAATAACATGTTCTGTCAAATACAATATTTTTATAATTATCACATTATTTATTATGCTCTTTTATGATGATTAGTAAGTGCAGATTGTAATTAAATATCGGTGCTAGTCATTTACTAAAGTAACGGTACAGTAACAAATTTAGGATAATTAATATTTTTTTTAATACATTTATTTACTCTCGTATGTGTTATGCAATGAAATATTATTGTTCTACAAACTTTTTTGTTAGCTGTAAAAAACCTGAGAAGGAAAATATAAGATAATTCTTCTGTTCATTTAATAAAATTCTAATATTTTTATTTAATCTTACATTTTTGCTGAAGTCTGATTATTATTGATATGTTAAGAAAAACTTAAAAAATTATCTGCCGTAAGTCTTGATTTCTGAAATATTACAATTAAATTCTAACAATCATTCTTAAATACGCTTATTTTCCGGAATGTTACAATTGAATATTATGTATTATGTATTTCTAAACAGATTTAACTTCTAAAAATTTAGAACTCAGTCTTATAAGGCACTTCTGATTTATTCAGATATGTAGTAGAATAGGTTAAGAACTATTTCCAAAATTTTATTACAGAATTTTTAATATTATTGGTTTTGATCAAATTTAAAAAATTATTTCTAATAGATCCTAATTTCCAAAAGGTTACGATTGAATTTTAACTAAATTTATTATCTTTTATAATGAAAATGCCTTTCTATAGTTATCCTATATAAATATCCTAGAACTATTATGTATAGTAAATAGTACCTAGTAAATATCCGAGTATCTACATATCCTATGTATTCTATGTATTATTCAGAGTTGGAACAATAGTTCACAGGATGATACAGAAGCAACAGAGGATACTTTGTTCTAGAGTTATAAACTAACTTTGAGTATTCAAATATTCGATTTGTTGCAGCTCTATTTTGTTCACTCTATTGACTTTCTTGGATTGTGCAAGTTTATTAGTAAATGCGACCGTGTCAATAATTGATAAATAATATTGATGAGCCCTTCGACAATACAAGCAACAGAAATTACATTTCTTTCAAACGCAATCCCAGCTCTGAATAATAGGCACCAACTAAGTCTATTTATTGTCCGCGAATCTGAAATTGATCGTATTTAACCGTCAATACGTATTATGTTTACTATTTACAATGAACATTTTATATCACTTTTAGGTCCCTTGGGGTGTCGACACTTTGCTCGAATGCGAATGAGTCGGTTTTGAGCCCATCTTCGGTGTCTTTCCAGAAACTGAACACAAGATCTGTTTATATGCTTCTCTATAAAGTTTGTTAGTGCCAGCATAGATGAAAGGATTGATAACAGATGAGGCCCATGCTAATACAGATGCAATCACGTGTAAAATAGGAATTTTCATCTTGTCGTCGATCACGTTAGCCAGCATCAATGGCATGAAGCACAACAGGAAGCAGAGAAATATGGTCAACATCAGTCTAGTTACTCTTGAGTCTTCCCTTCGTTGGAATCCTACAGATTTTTTCCTCGAGATACCTGCATGCGTCTTTAAATTCTGCCTACTCTTCCTCACACGCCAATAAATGCATAAATAAGAAACACTTATCACAACGCAGGGTACGATAAATCCTAGAGCAAACAGGAACTTCTTCGGGCTGGTGCCGTTCTTCTTAAGGATAGTGCAGGAAAAAGTTGTCGGTTCCAAGCCCAAAGTTCCCCAGAAACCGAGTAATGGTGGCAAAAGCAGGGAAAAACTGAGCGTCCATATGGCGATTAGCATCAGGATGATTCGTTGCGTTGTGTACAGCTGCGCGTACATTTCTGATCGTGATATTAATATGTACCTGAAATTTAAATCTCGGTTAATTATAAGTTTCTTGTTGTTATTGTTTACAATGTTAGGTAAACGTCCATTTATACATAACAATATCATCACTATATTGTTATCGTAGCTTCTCCCTCTATGCGTTCATTTCGCTCATATAAAATGTGGTGTAGATACAATATCAAGCATATGTGTAAAATAAGAAAGTTGATGTTCGGAAGGAAGGTATGTTTAACTGATTATAACATAATAAGTTTACCACTTTAAGTACTGTCATGAAGACTAAGTACGTCGTACTATTACTAAGTACATACTAAGTAATAGTATAAGTATAAGTATATACTAATAGTAATAGTATAAGTATAATGCTTTAATTATAAGTATAAGTATAAGTACATACTAAGTAAAGTGACTAAGTACATCATACGGTATCATGTAATAAGAAAACAACTGGGAATTACCGAACTTAATTACTGTTAATATACTTATTTCTCGATGCCTCAGAAAATCGTATAAATTAAAATCGTACAAGTTGAAATTATCGTTAATTAAACTAATAAGTGAACTCCAAATTAAACCGTATTATTCATTTTAGTTAGGAAAATGTATAAAAGCTATTCATAAATGATCCATAACAAAGAAAAAAGAAAAAATATAAAAGTTCTATCCTTGCATTTGTACTATTAAAATGTTCAGTTTTATCAGTTTTTTTTCTTACAAAAACTGGCTTTTTCACTAAACTAGAAATTATTAGATATAACAAAAAAAGATGTTTGGCATAAGGATAAGATTTTATCTCATAAGAAAAAGACATTAAAAAAAAAATATGTTAGAATCAGCCAGTATTATTAAACACTTTATAGTTCTAGTAGGTTTTTTTTCGTCAAAGATTCCAGTCACACCACTAGGTGACTTGAGCGTGAAATTATGTACATATATGACAGGAAATTATAGAGCGGGCACAGTATGGCATAGATGTGAGTTGTTTGGAAAGAATGCTGAATCAATCGAAGTACTGTTCTTACATCCACATATACCACCATATACGCAAAATTTTCAACTTTGTGTTGTGCGTTGTTCGTTTTTACTCAGGAACTCAAAATAAAATAATTACCTTAACAATATGGAAATGATACGGCCGTGTATGTTAATGGACATTGGTACATATGACAAATAAAGAAATTTTAATAAAAAAATTGTTTCTATAGTATATTATTTTCAATATAATATTGGTTATAGAAACTAAAATAAAATACGCAAAATATAAATATTTGTCCTGTTAATTATTTAATATAAATTATATGTAGATAAGGAGCGCAGCCGTTTTATTTCTTTATTTTTTATATTATGTAGTTAATCATCTTTATTTTGTTCAAAATAACTCATGCTATAGCGTTCTATAACCTTTTATCTTTTTAAAGCCGTTTAAAATAGCGTTCTCTATTTAATGTACATCTAGGAAACGTGTGATTAACCTTCTTGATATTTCACTAATGTACAAATATTATTATTTATTTATATTAAATTGAATTTTAAAGAAAATGCAAAATGTAAGTATAAATATGAATAAAATTCCATTAAACTAACTATTATATTAATATTAAGTATTTTAATTGTTGCACATCAAGATATTTAAGTAAACATTTTGGAATCAGAGGTATTATTTCTTACATTTTATATCATTGGTCACTCATGACTGACATGACTTGAATAAAAAATTTTAACTGAACATTTCACTAAGTAAGGTAAATATCTTGGTGCTCAAATGAGTCCCGATAATTAACATTTTAGTAGGAGTTTTGTTAATAATGACATTTCAGCTTACTTTGATCGTTTAAATTAATCAAAATGTAATAGCGAAGTGCATTAGCTTTACATAAATATAACTATATATTTTTGCAAGTTAGTACTGTATATGACACAGAAATATTATGATACATGTAATATTCCAAGATTCAATGGTTTTAAACTCGTCCATAATGACTCAAACAAGCGATGGAGTTCTTTTGTTAAAGTTCTAATTAATTAATATGACATAATTTTTTAAAATAATAAAGTTGTTTTAGATTTTTTAAATAATATGCAATTTAAATTATTTTAAAATAATTTAACAGATACTGTCACAGATGCTCTCACAATTTCATACGAGACAGAGTTATTAACTGAATCAACCTTAATAAATTTACTACATTGTTAACATTTATTGTATTAAATTAAATATGTCTTGTATTCTATACATTTATGTTAATAACTATACAAAAATGTAATTTGTCATATTATTAGCATAACCTAGAATTTTATATATTTATAATATTTAGTGAAAGTATATTTACTTTCAATCATTTTTCTTGCATTATAAAGTCACATAAATTCCTGATAATGCCGAAGCAAAAGAAAAATAGGAAAGATGACAAACAGAAAGATGCGTGCACAGCAAAGAGTAAAGTAAAAGAAGGCTTTTGTTACAAGTTCTCAGTAGGAAGTTCCATGTACTAAAAATACTCTTTGCAATTGATTAAATGAATTTATTTTAAATAAAATATTTTCATTCCACAAATATTACCATCTTAATTTTTTTTATTAAATAATGAAAATAATTAAAAAAATACATATTTAATATTTGGGGCACTAATAATTGATGGCTAGGACATAAATATTGTTTAATTAATGGGCCATATGAACGTTGTGTGATCCAAATTAATTTAAAGGTTTTTCTTTCGCAAATGTAGATTCTTATTATTTCACCTGAAAGTAGACATTTCATCGTTTCGGAAAAACCATTTAGTTAGAATTCTATATTATCTAAATATAAAAGAAATTGTAATTATCTTAACTACTTTTTTAATAGTTCAACCACTGAGACATGTACCTTACGGTTTCACATGTAAAACTCAAGAACGGAATGTAGCATGATCTGAACATCTTTGAATTCAGTAGTCACCTCTTGACAAGGATCTTCTTTACGACTTTATTATTTTATGGTGGAAATTACACAGATGCTCAAATGAGTTAGTCTGTCATTTCACCGTATTTAGATACGTAGTGAAATGTTCGCTTTATTGCCAGGTCATTCGTGACCGTAACGACGCTCGTCGTGTTAAAGGTTGCCACCCACTTGATATAACAACATCAGATCAACGATGTTTATTCACCAAAATACAGATGCCATATCCTATTTGTCTATATTTGATGCCATATATTACATGTATAACGTATAAATATTAATACGTTTTGGGTAAGACCGGTAGAGTGTACAGAGACGCCATTGCTGATGTCAGTATTGCCCAGTGCTGCTGAATGTAATCCATATAAACGGTTATTTAGTGAATTTGACCCGCTTTAATGTGCATAAAGTGAGTGGGCGGTGTCAGCAATAATTACTTCTTTGCGAACTTTGCCCGATTTAAAGTGAGTACTGTTGGCAATAATTTTGTGTGGGATGAGCCACGGTAAGTGGTTTCTGCTTTATTTTAGAAACTGATATTTATTACTTTAATAACATTACTTAATACTATTTATGAAATATTTATTGGAACACAATTTACTGCAACATAATTAGTACGCTTTTTTCTGAAATAATCTCCCTGCTAAAATATATCCCAACATACATTATATTCAATATTTATAATATATTCAATACACTATTAATATTTTTGGCATACTATATACCTATATATTGTAGTATATTATACTTTACTACAATATGTCCCCTATATCATTATTTGCTTTTTTTAAGACTACTGTCACATTAAATAAATTTATTTAAAATATTATAGATTTCAGTACACACTCAAATTCCGACTTTAGAACTTCGTTCTTCTTAATCCTTCTATTTTTAGTGATTATGATATAGGATGAATTTGTTTGGAATTATAAATACAACAACATATTTCAGAACGAAGCAAATTGACTAGGTCAGTTTTTCCCTATACGTTGTATTGGATTGTAAATATATGTTCGGTTTTATATTCTTATCAAATGATGATAATATCATTTTTCGTTTTTCTGCTTGTTGACCATCCTAAACTAACTTAAATGTACCAAAAGAGTGATGACAGTAATGTTCAGTGTTTGACTAATCTCACCCGTTATCAATTGACAGTCGCTATCAATCATTTTATCCTCATCTTATCTACTATTGTACGAACAGGATACCTAACACGACGCGAGATGCACCTATATTACTTAGATTTCTATCTCTAAATATCCAAAACTATTTCCTACGCGTTGAATCGTCTAGCGTATTTACTTCTTACACCGCACAAATTTGCTCACGTGTTTGCAATGCGTTTTTACCTTTTTGATAATAAAAGGAGCATACGATAGAAATGTTCTTTAATTTCTGACACGATTAACATTTTGTAAAAGACACAAGAAATTTGTACCAGAATGATCACCAAAATATAATCTTTAAAATGATAATATTTGAATATTATGATCTTTTCCAAATTTTGAAACTTATAAATTAACAAGTCTCCAAACTTCCCAATCTTCAGATTTTTAGATTCGCAGTTTAAAAATTCCTGAACTCACTTGTTTTATTTTTAAAATATGAATGCTTTAATTAGAAGTCAAATTGTTGAAACCAAAGATCGATTAGCTTTTGTTATATGTATGTGAATTTTACCAACAATTAAATAAAAAGCATTAGGTCTGCAGAAGTGTATCACTCGAGAAAAGGAGCAATTTACTAGTATCATATTTGTCATGCACATATTTGATACTATTTAAGTGATTAATACATGATTCAATCAGTTGCATAAAGTTTGTAAAACTGATAATACATTTCGAGAACGTATTTTAAAATAAGTATCATGCAACAAGCACAAAGCGTCATACAAATCGTCACCTTAGAAGCCTCGATCAAAAACATTAGTATTACTATTAAAATTAATGCAATTTAATTTAATAAAGAGACTGGACTCTCTAACAAAAAATTATCAAGTTATTAAAATTTGAAAAACTTAGTTTATAGGAAAAATGTATTTTAAATTACAAACCGATTTATTGTAATCGCCACCATACTAAGCAAAGATACTGCCACGTTCCCATAGAAGAACAGCGGAAATATTTTGCATAGAGTTTCACCAAGCACCCACGCCTCGTTTAAATATCGGCTCGCAGTCAGTGGCATATTTACTGCAGAGAATATCAGGTCTGAGATGCTGAGACTTATAACGAATGCGGTCGTGGCATGTCGTCTTAGTCTTGTGTATTTTAACAGTGCGATCACTGTTACCAAATTACCTGCAATTCAGAAAAATATGAGTTATAAATGATGCTTTGTAGATTATTAACCCTTTGCACTGTATTTTTGCTGTTGGTAAGTAGCAAATCTTATACTTTCTAAGACGAAGAAAAAGACAATGGTGGCGCTATCAAGCATCGCAAAAAATGAATTTAAACAATATTTTGAAAAATGGAACAAAATATTAGACGAGTGTATTAGTGCAAGTAGAGAGTGCTTTGAGAGGGATTAAAGGTTTGCACTTAAAATTTCAATAAATAAGTAAAAAAAAAAGTTCGATTTCTTTTGGATTACCTCACGTATAACACTATAAATTCAGTAAAAAAATATCTATCCAAAATTGTTGTATTATACCGAATGGTGTTTGTGAGTGGCATGTCAAGTACAAAGGGTTAAATTTTAATACAACTTAGTACAAACTGATTATTAAGAACTTATCTACAAATTAATTTGTATTATGTGGTTTTTAGTTGAACGTTACTTTTGAATATTGTCCCACCGTCAACAACCCAGTCGTTTCGACATATCTCGATTGTCTTAATAAGAATGCCCAGCCGGTTTAAACTGTGAATTCGAAAATCTGAGCAAGATGCTTAGACAGAGGGGTAACGGGAGGCATTATGAGGAAATGGATCATAAGTAGACGAGATTCCGCGGTACCGGTATTCTTGTCTCGGTGCAATCAAGCATGACAGAGCGGCTTACATGGATTAAAGTTAATTAAAAGTCCGTATTGAATTCAGGTTTCTGTATTTGTAGAATAAATCGGTCCGAACCTTGCCTAAAGCTACGTCTTTACACGATTTTCGGCTTTACTACAATTCATCTAATCCGTTGAACTCTTTCGTCCTCCACTGAACGTAGAGGAAGTGACAGTAGGCTCATTTTAAAGCTTGCGACCCGAGCAAGGACAGTATATAAAAGAAAATGACCTTCTAACCAACCAGGTGATGAGATCAGAAAATATCTGAAATTAGCGAAAACGCCCGCCCAAGGACAGGTACAAACTGAGGCCGTCTAATACCTTCCTATCTGTAGATACTCAACCGGCACTTTATCAACCGCAGTTCAACAGTGAGTGTGGGCAGAGGGAATGACGTAAAGGACCGTGAAAATTCAACCAATCGGCGCTAGGTACGGTGACGTCTGTTACGAAGGAATCAATCTTTATAAAAGGTTTGTCACCTTATCTACCGCCGGTTTGTTGGATTTTCACGATTCTTTACGTCATTTCTTCCCCTCACTATTCAACTGCGGTTAATGCATTTTCGGTTAAGTATCTACAGATAGGAAGGAATCAGCCTGAACTTGTACGTATCGTTGGACAGGCGTTTTCGCTAGTATTCAATAAAGTTAATTTTGAAACAATACGCATTCTATTTAATTTTAACGAAGGAAATCAACGCTTCTGAATGGGACACTACAATTCCTTATCCTACAAATTTTTCGGCAGTTGCGTCAGTTAGAGCTACTTAATTATTACTGCAGCGTTAAGACACATAAAGAATGTTGCAAAGTTAGATATATTTTGGATTTATCGATCTTCAATTGTACAAATTACATTTGGTATCGAACAAATTACATTTGGTATACAAATATGATTTAGATTTGTCAAATTTGAACTGTAACGTGCGTCACGAGTCTGACTCGATGTTATAAACTAGGAGTAATAGTAACGGACGAGTTTAATCCCGAATACAAATATAGTTTTAAAAAAAATACGTTAGTAAATTTGCATATTTGTTTTTTCTAAAGTATTTTTATCTTCTGTATCAACTGTTTACTAATTAAAATTTGAAGTAATATTACAACATACGTTAAATATCAGTTTTACACAAAGCTGTATTAATAATCTCCTGTCAAATATAATAATAAATATGAAATCACAAAAGTCGCCGATTCCATGAAAAATATCTCCGTTAACGTGGCAAAGCGTGCTTTTTTTTTAACCCTTTGGAGGAAAATTTTTAATATTCCTGTTTCATAACTTTTTTAAAATTTCGTAAATAATGTAAGTCGATATAATCAAAGATATGACTGGGTAATTTGATATAAAAACGAGTTGTAGATGAAAAATGGGTTGAGGTACGTATTTTGTATCATCAGTCTTGAAATGCAGTATAAAAATACATTCAAAAATTACGTGTTTTCATATTCATATCGTTTTATAAGTGAACAAAAATATCAAAAATATCAAAATTTTAAAAAGTGTTTGTTCAAGTATAAACAATTGTAACATTAAATGAAATATGTAAATGATTACAGAAATTCCTACAACTGTAAATAAAAGAATGAATATGCAAAAATGAACCAGTATTTAGGAAGGATAAAATGAACCACTTTGTGTGACCACAGTTTCTCACAGAAATTAAGAAGTTTAAATGACCTTTAGATCTTCAAATTAATCCCTTAATTCGAATTTAAGCACATACTTGAAGATAAAGTTGTGACTGCTCTCTTCATATACTAAATCTCTATGAAGAGTTCTTTAAATAAAATTCATACTTATCTTAAATTTTATCTAACAATAAGTTTAGTTTTGATCATAAAGTAAAACTCTACAAATTTTTATTTACTAACAAGTGATTCGATAATGAATGTATAACTTCACTGGGGTAATAGTTTCTTTCAATGGTTGCACTATTATAATTATAATTAAGCTTCTGAAGGGATTTAGGTCTTTCTAAATATCATATTACAAATTTTATTATACATTTACCACACTGTTAGAATAGCAATTCCAATATTTAAAAAAATATTGCAATTCGAATATAGCAATTAAAAAAAAGAAAAGGCTTCGTTGGAAGCAAGGTTGTTCGAATAAATAATGAAATAAAAAATAAAATGTGTTTTGGTATAAAGTTGAAAATACAAAATTGATTAATACGTTAACCTGTATACAGTCAGCGAAATTTTCGTAGTTCCACTATAAATATATAATAATTATTTATTAAATTTATTATTTAACTGCTTATGTATTTCTTTTATCTCATTTATTTGATACAGTATATTTTTAAATTAAGCTAGTCTATTTAAAATATGCTAAAAGGGAAATTATTAAATAAGAAGAAACCGATCAAAATAACTGCTTTTATAAAAATGTAGGACTTTCTAACAGAGAACCTATCCTAAAAATAGAAAGATTACACCACGTGATTAATAACTTCATTCGATTAGGTAACTCATGCAAAAAGAATTATCCCAGGGACGAAAATAAGAAACTGACTCAAAAAAATACATCGTTAATTTTCCGAGCTGCAATAAATAATTATGTAACAGCGAGTCAAATACCAGCAGATTTAAATCTCTCTGTTAAAAAAAGGCATATACAACAAATTTTGCGAACTACTTTGTGAGGACGGCAAATGTCTTGAAACCGTCTTTGATGCATCATCATAAAGAAGCAAAGCTCGTGTTCACACAAAATCACATGACTTGGAGCGAAGAACGGAAGTACGTAATCCTTTCGGAGGAAAAACAGTTTAATCTAAACGGGTAAGATGGTGTTAATTTCTATTAACAGCATTTGACAAAAAATGAAGATGTCGCTATTAGTTGAAATTTTAGCGTTGACAACGTAATGATTCTGCATGTAAAAATAAACTGAAGGTCAAAAATAAAATTTACATTTAAAGTCTCATTTTTGAAAACATCGATTTACGAATATCTGGTGAACACATGTATATTTGATTATTATCTTGAAGTTGTTCGATTTCCAGGGAAATACATATTACTGTAATTAACGTGTTGTCCTTTTGCCTTTTTATCATGAAAGAAACTGCATTCTTTTTATGTTAGTCGATTCTTGGGAACATTTTATATAAAAACAGTATTGTAAAATAAAAAAGGTCAAGTCCGGTGAAATGACCGAGTCACTAGGACACATTTTCACCGAAGCAGGATTATTTTTAAACAATAAGTGAGTTGAAAGTAGACAGGTGTTAATACATTTGTTAATTGTTAGATTTAAAATCTTTTCTGATAAATAGAAAAAGTTACTTTTCTTTCAAAATGTGCGAATTTGTTGTTTTGCAAATCTGTAACGAGCGACAGTAACTATTTTCGGTATTTTATTCCTCATTCCTTTCGAATAACGAATACAAGTATCATACAAATTCGATTTACTTGGTTTAAGTTAATAACAAATAATTAGTTTATCCCCTATCACACAAATACAGAAATACTGCAGTGTCCAAATATTAATGTGAGTAACTGTACATATACACGGCTTTTCGAACAATTTTATGAGTATAAGAATACGAGTGTATATAACTGTATAATGTGTGCCCTTTACTCAGTACTGTTCAAATGATGTATTGCAACGGATGTAAGGATAAAAACTTCGCCTTCTGTAAGATGTGCGAAGACCAAGGTCACGCAAAACATCGAGCAAACATGGAGAGATGCCAGACCTAGCATACCGTATTACGCAAGATCCACGGAACATATGTACACAATCATCAGTGAAATTTTATTTGAACGAAAATTTGTAATCTGTACAGATAGAATGCATGCCATTATTGAAGGTATACTGCACGTGAAATTTCCAAATACCACAGAAGATATTGTAATTTAAAATCGACTCTTTTTGTGCCATCAATTATGTAAATCAAGTATTATTTTCATCTCCTCGATGCTAAGGTAATGGCATCAGTACTTGACCAGTTAAAAGAGATCTTCCACGTAAACAATGGTACAATAAAATAGATATACAATATATATACAATAAAATAGATGCCTCGGGACATTTTTTAAACCTTCTAGATTGTGTAACAAGACCACTTTTTAAAGAGTTAAGTTATACAAATTTGAGAAGCATATTTAAAAATTCGGTAAATGCTTCACTAGTTGACCACTCTTAAAAATTAAAGAAATAGTAATTGACCCTTTGTTCGTTAGCAGTTAATCACTTATCCGAAAAGAAATATATTTCATTCACAAAATGATCACAACATATGAACTTTTTCACCTAAATCGTACAGCTATGCTTAAAAAAAACTAGAAATACAACAGCATATTACTTAGTACGTTAATGAATTTAGATGTTCGTTATTAATAAGCATACTTCACGTTACATGTAATTGTTTTAAAATTTAGTTGGGACAGACTAAGTTTAAACAGAAAAATCCTGACTCCCGTACAGCGTGAGGTCACATAAGCCAAGATTCAAAATTATTGAAATTATAATAACGTAAAGGTACCATTAATTGATCATGTATTAGTAGTTGACCAGTTCTTACAGGGGAAGACACGGAAGTGTCCCCTTCCGATTTTGAAGAAACTTCGTACATTTGTTAAGCAGGCAAAAATAAGTGACACGTATTTTTTTTATCGGTTGAGTCGCGGGTTTAAGGGGTGAAACGACCCCTTAAAGTTTCGACCTGCTTATGCTATCTCGAAAACCATACGAAATACATTAAAACTTCTAATAGGAAAGTTGTATGGTGTTTTACATATAACACTAGGATGTTAACAAATTGGTCAAAATGCAATTTATTCATAACAAACAAATTTGTCATAACCTTATTTTACAATTTATTTAAATTTTCATAATGACAAAAAGTGAAGATAATTTTATTCCAAATCCATTGATATACGAAATTGCCTCCTACAGTTCCTCAGATTTTTATTATATACGGATTATTTCACCCCAAATCGATTACTTTTTAACCTCGCCATCTGCGATTTTGTTTTAATCGAAGTATGTTATAGTCCGTGTGAAATTAAGGCGGGTTTAAGTTATCATTTTGCCGGTTTCGAGTTTGTTAAGAAATAACAAGCCTCCAAAGTTTGCAATTTTTACTCATTTTGGCAAAAAAAGGCTGCACTACGAATTTTTTTCTCACAAACTACTTGTCAATAATGGGGATGTGATCCCTAATGGGTATATTTACTTTACTTAAATAGGTGTGGGTTGCAAGTAAATACATACCAAAGAAATTTCGAAAAACTCAGAACGATCATAATTTTTATCCAACAAATTTTAAAAGTTATACCACAAATCTTACCATACAAGATTAATATATTCGGTACAAAATTTTGGTTAAGAATAATTAGTAAAAATGATTAAGAACTTTTTCAATTTTTTCTAGATACAAATAACGATTATAAGTGATATAAAATTTTTCGGTTACTAACAACCGTTATCGATGACCGGAACTTCTTGTGGTTAACCATTATCGATAACCTGAATTTTATTTTGGTTATTGATAACCGTTATCGTTGACGAAAAATTTGTGCGGTTACCGCTAACCAATATCGCTGGCACAGTTTTGTGCTGATCATAAAATAGAAATACGTTATAATATCACAGCGTGAAATTTAGTTAATACAGTCCTTTCGTACAAAATTATAATGTATATGCACTTATTAGTCAATATATGTATTTACATACGATTTCAACAGAGGTATAAGCCGAATATGAAAATATGTACTATTCCTAATTATGTATTCATTTAGTACATAATACATACATTTCCTACCAGCACGTTAGTAAAAGCATAGTATCAAAATTGCAATTTTTTTAAATATAGATATATTTAAGGAATAGAAATGGTAACTGAAAGCTTAACATCTTAATTGGTAATATAGTGACAATCAGTAATGTAAAGTAAATTATATATTTAAAACATACATTATTTTAAAAGAATGGGTTAGGTTATATTTTTATTTAATAAATTTAAAAGCATATTGATTATTGATAATCAAAATGAAGTTCTGATCTGACTGATAACCATTATTGGAAATAAAACCAAATTTGTAACCAAAAACAATTCCGGAAATTTATATTGGTGATTAGTAAATAAACAGTTTTTAATCGCTTATAATAATTATTTATAATTATGAAGTTTTGGCCATATATCTATACTGGTTATTGCTAATTTATTAATTTTTAATTATTTTTAATAGTTGTTCGTGACCAAAATTTTATATTGAAAATATAATCTGTTATGGTATAACTTTTAACATTTATCTTGTAACATTTATGCTTTCTGACAAAAAGATTGCTGATCCGACAAATTATTAAATTTTTAAGATGTGCTAACTTTTTATTACGAACTGCACTACGCCTTCAATTGTATTATCTGTTTCATCTACTATACATATAGGTCTATTTATTTTCGTCAAAATATCATTATAGCTATGTATAGCAATCATGAATACACAGTCGTGTTGAAATCGTTGGGTATAATCATCTCTGTAACCAGTGATGTGTTCGATATCATTTCGATATCATCGATACCGGTTTGCGAATTACAATCTAGTATCAATACATATCAAAAACAGAAGTATAAAAAAAAATCGATATTCTTTTTATATTGACGTACGAAAATGTATCGCTAACTTTTTGATAGCTTCTCAAAGATAATTATACCGGTTTAATAACAACCGAAAATATTGATACCTGTTTGATGTCTACAAAAAGTATGGAATACCTGTTCCATACTTGCATATCAATACCTATTTGGTAAAAACAGGCCAAATGAGTAGTAGTAATGAATAATGAACGAGTGATATATCCATTAAACATATCAGACTATAATTTACAAATTACAAACCACAAATTGTAATTAAAATTATTTATTGCCAATTATAATAATGTAACTATATATCAATTATAACAACTAAGAAATTTAGAGAAATAATAATAATTTATAAATTGTAATTTGTAATTATAACTTCGATCTGCGAATATGGAACATACATATATTGATATTTTCGTGTGGGTATTAAATAAGTATTGATATTTTCGAAACGTATCAAACCGTTATCGCTGTTTTCGTTAAGTATTAAACTAATATCGATACGTTATTGATACTTATTAGTATCGATATTGGTACCTAAATAAAGATACTAGGTACCTAAAATGTCAGTACATATCGATACTTTGTACTGAGTATTTTAATATCGAATTGAGTTGAATATTATTAATACTATTGCTACTGATCCTATCACTAGCTAAAAACAATCTTGTGAAGGATAATGTTTATATTATAATTTCATATGATTAATCAAAACATATTTTATGGTATAAAAAACATGTTTTATTCACTAAATATGACCAGTACATATTTACTAATAAACTTAGTTATAATATATAATCTAAAAATTACTAATAGACTTAGTAACGTATTAATCTAACATCACCAATTATTATTTTCTACCATATATTACGATAAGATTTTCAAGTTTGATTTTCTCGAAAATAAGAATTCATTTGAGACAATTTTATTCTGTATTTCCGATTTGTCTCCGTATATTGTCCCTTGTTCAGTTATACTACGCGTTCTAATATACTTTGTATAATTCAAGCAAGTGCAGCTTAATTTTGTCCTCAAATCAATTTAATTTAAAAATCAGTTTAATTTTGCTTGATCATTTCATTTTTGACTATATTTCATTGGCTGAATTAGCGATTAAACATATCGGAATGGTATTAAATCATATACAAATTTTACCTGCAACTCCAACGATGCTAAAAATTATCGCACAAACAGCGGCTGCAATAGTAACTGGACGTGGAAAGTACTTCAGACTTTCATCTTCCGCAGCGAGGCTGAAAATTGTGCCATTCGTTACCACATCGTCCATTTTTTGTTGTATCTATGTGCTCCTCGGTCGTAATATGTTTTCAAGAAGTAAATTGCACCAAACAGTATCAGCTACGCTTTAAAGAAAGAAAAATAACGTCGTTAAAGGCATCTAAATTAATTAGAAACAATTTTTTATACTTATAAAAAACATCTAAATTCATAAATTATTTGTATGATACTTGTGTAAAATAGGATCACACATTAATATTACGTTATAAATTCTAGTAATTTCATCTACTATAACTCCTTGTCTTTAGTTTCAAAGATGCACGTCATTTTTGTTTCGACAACAGTCAAATGTTAAACAGTCGAATAATTTACATCTTTTGATATAATGGCTGAAATATCCTTAATTTATAATAATAATTTACTATAAATTTTAATATGAACTGTAGTGTTTATTTTTTTTTTATTCATTAATTGTGAAAATATGTGTCAAGTTTGGACTGCGACACTACTATGTTATCATTAATATCATTTTTGCATTGAATATTTTCATTTTTACTACTTCTCTTATTATTAAGCTAGGAGGTCCTAATTTTACAATAGAAATATTATTATTTGCGATAGAAATTTTAGTATGTATATTATGTTATGTAAATCATTCAAGGCAACATTACAACATTACTATGTGGAAAATCTTCAAACATGGTATTAACACTAAAGTAATCGGTGTATAATGCAGACTTAATTTGAAATTAAAAATGAAGTTGGAAAATAAATAAACAAACGACGTAACATAAATTAATATACACGTTAATTCTGTATTTTGATGAAAATCAACGCTGATTTGGAGGATTGCACCTTAACAAATTATGTGAGTTATAATCAAAAACTCGTGAATCGGTTATTTATCCGATATGGTAGTTACAGTGTTAGAAAGTACTTTCGTGTATATCACTGAAACTAAAAGCAAGTAACAGCTATATGTATACATATATCTATATCAAAGAGTAGATATAATAAGAGGCAACATTCTGATAAAGAAGCTACTTTTAGAGGAACGATATGATATAATCAAATTAAATGCCGTGCAGAGATCGAGTGTAGTGGGTATACGGTTTCGACATGATGCGCGATGCTCCGAAAAGCGTAAATTTATGGCACTTTTTGCTAAGGTTTTTTGTCTTTCGATGTTTAAATGCTGTAGCTTGTCCCACTTGCGTGAGATATTCTGTACTGACATTTGTAACACTTAGTATAAGTAAATTTGTATTACATGCATACGGTACCGATCAAATCAATTCCAATACAGATGTTCTCCAGTTTGTTTCGTAATATAACGATGGTAATAAATATTTACCAGGTCTAAAGTGGATTGTTTATTATTAATACAGAGCTGACTATATTTATATAGAAAAAAGTATTCAGTTATTACACCTGTACAAGGTGTCCCATTTAAGTTGACATTGTAAAAAGTCTCGAAAACGTGTCATTTAAGAAAAACAAACTGACACATGTCCTTTAGAATTTCAATAGGCATTCAGATGGCGTTATATATTAATTTTTTAATGCATGTGCGTTTTCGAGGTTATTTCAAGGTCATCTTGTCTTTTTTTATCATAAACCCATATTTTTTATTCCGGAATCATATTCTACGTGAAAAAATGCACGACTTTTATTTGATACATTTTGTTGTAAGTTCAATATTACATCTGGTAGGCTTACATCTTCAAGCATCATTAGTACCTTGAAATAACTTTAAAGATGTCCATGCATTAAAAAGTTAGTAATGCCATTTGACTCTCCATTCGAAATACTGAAGAACACGTGACACTTTGTTCTTCACACGTCTTCGAGATTTTTTACAATACCAACTTAAACGGGAGACACTGTATATATAATTTATAATACAAATCATAAATACCTGTAAAATCTTAATTTTATAGGATTAAATTCAGCAAAATATATAAAGGAAGAAATTATAAACGCTTCTAATGATTAAGAATCTTAAGCATTGTGACACTTTGACATTTTGAAACGAACTGTATATAGCAGTAAAAAGTAGTTTCAAAGACAGATGAAAATTGAAAGTTAAAAATATTAAAGGATAATTTTAGGACGATTTTTTTTCTTTATTTTAATTTTTTCTTTTTTTTTAGGACAGTATAGTAATTGGCGAAGTTCAGTTTAAACATAAGTATATTTATAGTACAATGTTCCTTGACAATCTTTGATTTAGATCAGTTTATGAATTACTTATAGAATAATAAAACTATTAATTTTGAAAGAAACCAGGGAAGCCTGACTTCAAATCGCTCATAAGTATTTGAATTGGTCAGCTGCCAATTGGTTCAATGTATTTTCCACTGACTGTATGTAAAATTGTTTGAATTTAAGGGAGTTTAGTAAGTTTCACCACAAAAATATAAAATATTTAATGTCCGTCACCAAATTTAAAAAAATAAAACATGAAGAAGTAAAAATTATGGTATGCAGGTGCATTAAAAATATAATTTTAAATCTTTAGAACAAAGAAAAGGTATCGTGAAAACTGTACACCAATATCTATTACAAAATCATACTTTAGTACATACAGGTACAATGCACACAAAGGTACAGCTGTTATTTGAAAAGACTTTCTACATTCTCCTTAAAAACCAGACTAGTTTACGTCGTGTGACAAAATTCGATAAAACCAATGTGAAATTCTTTTTTACAATTTTGAAAATCATTATAGAAAGTTACGAATTTACTACTAACAACGTATGGAATGCGAATGAAATTGGTGAATGAAACGAGCAGAACAACATTAAAAGAAATTAATCAGTAACAGTGATTATTACGATAAATGCGATAAGAAATTCAGTGCCCACTATGTTTATTTTTCCAACGATGCTCGGTGAAGGTCATTTTGACACAGAGGGATCTCTTGGATGTATTGACATATCATATCCGACGAGATGGATAAACATTTTCATAATCACGTAAAATCTTCAATAGTACTTAATTTTTGTAAAGACAATGGCATCCTTTTATTATCGTTCTCGCGTCACACCATACATTAACTGCAGCCACTAGATAAATCAGTCTATCGACCTTTCAAAAAACATTGTTTTCTTATAGTCGATAACCGGATCACTAATAATCCCAGAGAAATGTTTTCTACTTACAATATTCTTAGCATCATTAAAAATATATTTTTTGTGTATCAACACACAGAAACATTTTCAAACTATGGGAGTTATACCGTTTAATCCTTGTATATGTATTGAAGAAGATTATTTACCTAATAAATAATCTCAAACATAATATTTATTTATCAAATAAATAATCTTCTTCAGCAACTGATCGCTCTTTTATTAAAGAAAAACCTTGCACTAGTCAAGAAAGTTCAAATATTGGAATTTTAACAATTAAGCAAGAATATGTAATAAAAAGTCAAATTGAAGAGACTTCTCTTACTAGTTCCCAAAATCCTAATATTATAACTATAAAAACGTTGAGACCCTATTTTAAAGTTAACGAAAGTAAAAAAATTAAGAGGCAAGAAGAGATTGTCTTCAATAATTCTTACTGAGTCACCAGTAAAAGAAAGATGTAGAAAAAGAAAGAAAAGCAAGGTATAATAAAGAATGTATAAAAAAAGACAGCACAGAAAAGAAATACGTCTTTAAATGAGAAATGATGGCGATGAAGAAATGAAAACTATAGATAGCAGTAAGAAAAATATAAATGAAAGACCAGTTAAAAAAATAAGGATATCTTATTTTTTCTTGAATCATGTATCTTCAATTTATCTTGAACCATTTTTAAGGTCTGAGCAAGGTGAACAATGGATTTAGTACATTTTATGCATGAAGTGGACTCATATAAAAATGTGGCAAAAGAATCTAATTGTATATATGTATATTAATTGTTACTCGAAGTTACAATGTGATCCTTTCTTTATTATTCACTTTGTGTTGTTTCTAGAATAAAAAGAAATATTTATTTCATATTTGTTACATTTATGTTTATTATATAACTAGTATAACTATAATAATAAATTTCGAGTAGTAAAAATAATTAACAACAGTAACAACAAAATATTATGTACATGTGTATTAGCATGACCAAGAACAGTATCAACTTGTCTCATTGTCGGTCAACTTGATAAATATTACATCTATCAAATAAACGTTTCATAATTTATTTTGTATGTACTTTTCTGAAAGATTCGCTTACAACAGACGAACAGGAAGGTTCAATGAATATTTTAGCATACTCGTTTTTACATAATTAATTCGAATAACAGTTGCAGAAATTAAAAACAAAAATGTATCAATTTGCCCCATTCTCCTCGACTTGCAGTAATAATTCTTCGTATTTGACGGGTTATTAATTTCTAATTATATCTTTTAAACGGTTTAGTATGGTATGAATTATTTTCTTCCAAAAAATCTCTGTTGATTTTGTATCATACTTTTGTATTAGATTTATCCGACTTTTTAGCTCCTCGTTGTTTATTACAGAGGGAGGGTTACAATACTTTTACACAATTATAAAGTAAATATATTTGTATACTTTAATCCTTATATTTGGGGTCATTCCAATAAAAATTAAACTTTTGCCTAGTAATTTATTTGTGACATCTTTTCTTAAATTACTTTTTAAAATATTTATTTAGCCATTTTTACCTAAAATTTCATCAATGAGTACAATTTCACCTACATGCAAACATCAGTATTAGCAACAGTCAATTATTTTTTCATCTTTCGCCAAACACTTATTCTTTCATCGCAGTCATAAACATTACATTGACTTATTTGCAAAACTCGTATTTCATCTCTCTTTTTTGTTAATAAAAAATCTTCTGCATTTTTCCCTTTTATATAATTAACATATGATTTCTTCTTAGCTATTACATAATAACTTTAACTTTAAATATTCCTCATACATTTTATGTACTAATTATAGTTTTAAGTTCTTTATACAATTTAGTTGCGAATTTTAGGACATTCATGCTAGAATACTTTTTTAATTTTTTTTATCATTATTCGTATTGTATTTAGTGATATCGATCCGTACAAAATTGTGTTTACAAATATACTTTTAAACCATCCTCGCAATTCATTAGGAACTAAAAATTTCTTGTAATTTAAAAATGTTTAAAATTTGACAGCAAAATTTAATACCAACATAGATCATGCAAAGACAATAAATAATGGAGAATAGGTAAGTACTCAGATAATAGAAGAATAACATGAAATCGACATAAATTTTTTGGATCAGTCAACTCCTAACATGTCGAAACATTTAAGAGAAGTCTTTATATCTTAAATTAACAAAATGTCTTAACAATTTTGTAGCAAAATATACGTTGAAATTCTATTGTATAAAAATTCTATCCTTCCTATCCTACTATCTTTGGGACAAAATTCAAAAGCTAATTATTAATAAATTAATGAAACAACTATTACTTTTCAATTTAAAAACACATTTTTATTACTATAAAAGAAGTTAACATTTTGTTAATGGTACCTATTCGTAAAATTTAAAAACTAAATATATAAATTGATCATGAATGTTTAAAAAATCTTTGTACAAGCGATTAGGTAATAATTCTACATCCAGAGATACGAGCTTCAAAAAAAGAATAAAAATTTCTTCATGATCGGCTTCGTTTTTGAGAAAAATGATGATTTCAACAACTCTTTAACTTATATAATAGTTAATGACTATTATATATCGATAAATATCGATAAATCAATAAATCGGTAAATATAAGTAATATTAAAAATGTTATCGGTCATTATTCTCCGTAACATTGTTGATACATTAATGTACAAAGTGATTCATGCTACTGCAACAAGCTATATATCTTTTAGTGGAAGTTAAAACTGAATGTCAATGGGAAAGATGAACAGTGTATATGTATATTCACGATCACACTATGTTCGTAATTGCTATAGTACAAGTGCATTTTGTAGTTGCATTATCTGTTTAAATGAAAACCTTTTCGTTTTTGCATATGTCGAACCCTCCTATAATTTCTCGTAAAGAAGTATACCTATTCCCCGATTTACACAGTACTTCATTTACACGATTTTTAAAATATCGAATTTTAAAAGAAAATGTTATAAAAGCGAACATTTTAATAATACTAATGCAAGAATGAAATTTTTATATTATTGATTTTTTTGTCATTAAACTTTTTCTGATTTTTTTTCTTTATGAAACAATAGGTTTTCGACATTTTTCTTATTAAAATGAGACGAAACACGATTTTATTTGGACTCTATTTATTGGTTTAATTAACGGTAATTTCGATTTACACGGTTTTCTGACGAATCTATCTTCAGTATAATTCGGAGGATAATTTTATTATGATACTATGATATAAATTAACAGTTTATGATATATTTTAATTTCAAGAATGAAATGTTTCTTACAAAAGTTTGAAATATTTATTGAATTGTTGACTCTTTTGACATTGCACGCTAATACTTTTTTATTCAGATCGATCTGGATTTAGTCGATCTGCATAACAATAATTGTTGCAGTTTTTTTTCTTTTGAAAATATTTTCTTCTTTAGAATTCCTTCTTCTTCATTTGTATTATATATTTTAATCGAAGTACATTTTTATATTTACAAGTAACGATTGTTCAGAAAATTCGAAGTAAAATAGTGTTAGAGTATAATGTCTAAAACGTAAAAAATTCGTTAGATACTTCAAACTTTTCTGCAAAATATTTAACTCTTATAATTAACATATCCCTGAAATTGTTGATTTGCCACGCGGTACTCTAATATCTTTATACACAGAATAGCGAAAGAATTGAATATTAACAAAAGCAAAAAGGTTTTCACTTAAAGAAATTGTGCAATTGCAAAGTGCGTATATACAATATTATATTTACGGAAAAGATATGTATATTTATTGACATATATTCTTTGTACTATTCGCTTTTTCTTAACATTTTTTGCTTCAACCAAAAAAAAATATAGCTTGTTACAGTTGTGTGAGTATATAAGTATAATATCGCAGTGTTAACTACATTAATAATTACATTCATTAATTTATAAAAAGCATGTAGTTGTTGAATTAATCAAAGAAGTGTCAAAACTATCCTCTTCATTGCTGTAAACAAATTTATCTACATATACTTTGAAGAAATTTCCAAATTTTATTTTTTCAAAAACGAAGTTAGATAAGACAAATTTTTATTCTTCTGTTTGATTTACTTTCTAGTATAGATTCACCATCATTCGTTTATAGCACAATTTTTTAAACACCCTGTATATTTATAAAACGTTTGTAAATGTTACACGAAGCCTTCTTATCCCATCAGTCATTTCAATTCTCCTTTTCTGTTTCATCTTTTCGTATATTCACCACCGATCTCGTCGGTTCCCTTTGTAGCTCTCTTGAAATTTTCTTGCTCCTTCTTACGATGTTGAAAAAGCAAGATAAGAATCGTACATTCATCTCTCTTAAACAAAGAGCTTCCTCTTCCAGCTCTTCCGTGTTTGACAAACAGGCTTTTGATCTTTTCGCGGCGCAATCTTTTAGAATTATCAAATTTCAGCAAACTTTGATCTCCTCTCATGGAAAATAATTCATTTTCATTGTGTTACGAAAACAATAAAATGCCACTTTCTCGTAAAAACAATAAGCGTTTGTATGAATCGCATAGACTAAAACGATTAATTTTCTGTATCATGCTAACTTATGAGTTACAATGTTGTTACGAATTAATTATTCTATCAAGTACCTTTTTCCTTCCATTTATTTTCTTGCGTTCGAGTTACAATTGATATTAATAGTAAACCATAATGCTATTTCATTGCACAACTTCACAGCTTTGCACTTTTCCCTTTCCATTGAAAATGAGCCGTCAAAGTCTCTACATTCACTTCGCATAATACCTTATCACGAATCACTCTAACTATAAAAACTCGTTCTCCAGTATTTTTCCATACGTTGCATCCATGATATGTTAATAACGTTTCACAAAATTTTGTGTCATTTTTATTGCAAAATGTTGATACCTCTTCTTAGTTTCTTATGTCCTTTTCTCGACGTTTAATACTCTGTCACAGATAATTTCGAAATAAAATCATACTCATTTCACTATTTGTTCATCTTATATTTTTAACAATTTATCTACAGTACACGTTTCTTTATGATTCTCCGACAAAGTTTATTAAAATTGTTCCTCAAAACTTGTCTATGTTATAACTGTTCTACTAATTGTAAGTACACATCTCAGCACAGACAGCTACAATTACATAGCCAGCGCAACTTGTACTGAGGGAATCTGTTGATCTGTAACTCCCCTTTTACGTCGACTCCACGGAGTCTGCTTATCTGGTACTGCTTCTTCTCCACTTGTCTCCTCTCCCGTTGTTTTTTTTAACTTTTATTTCGTATTCAACCATGCTTGTAGCAGCGTTGGATCCATTTGAGCACCACTGTCAGCGAAGAATCGTGTAATTAATAAATCTCTTTGGGGATCATTGTTATATCGTGCAGCGTTGTTCAAGTGCAGTGGAATAAAGTGTTACTCATCGAAGTACGCTGTGAGAATTCTCGGCTCTTTGGGAACCTTGCGGCAATCGTTCTAATGTACAAAATTATCGAATATAAAATGTTATTTCAAATATGCAATAACTCTATTGTTGAAGGTGTATAAATTACATCAAATGACAATGATGTGTTCGAGTTTAATGTCATGTTCATACATATAGTGAAATGTTAAATAACAGCTCATGGTATATCTTACTTAAATATCTAATGTTCAAACTAAAGTTAATCATTATCATTTTCAGCTAGAATAAATAAATTTTAATTAAAAGTAGTTTATCGTAATACGATTCAAATAGTATATATAATGCTATTATTTAAACTAATCACGACGGCATTCCTACTAACCAAAAATTCGAAATAACAGTTACTCTTCACATTTTTATGAAAAGAGACATTGAGTAAAAAAACATTCTTATTTAAGCCGTAACAGTCATACTGGGATATGAAACTTCCCCAGCCATATTTTAGCATCAATTTTAGCCACTTTATATCCTGAAAATCTGAATAAATTTTTGAAACACCGGCATTTCTACTATTTTTTTCTTCAAACTGAACTCAGAGTGTTCAGTTGAAATTTTTGGTCTTTATATGAAAATTGGAAAAAATGTTAAATTTTTCTGTGAAAAATGACACTTTTTCAATTTTTTCAAGTTCTTAAATTTTTTTTCATTTAAATTTATTACAATCAGCTGTAAAATATGTAAAACAACTTTCAAAGATTATTTATAACTTTTTTCAAGTTAAAATAAGAAATACCTTCTTTGTAAGAAAGATTTTTAGTGTCTGGGATTTAAAATGTTCTAGTATGCCAGGTATGTTATTTTGAAGAAGTGTTTAAAATTAAATGGAAGTCAGATGTAACTTTTCAAAAAAACATTTCAAGCAATGACAATAAAAAAGTATTAATTTTTAATTGTTCTAGTTTAATAACTATTATGAATGAATAAACTTTCTAGACCATTATCAATGTCATAAATTAATTTTAATTACAGTGGTCCGTTATCAACGACAACCATTTAATTTTGGTTACCACTAACTAATGTAAATGACAGAAACTTTTATTGATTATCAGTAGCCGTTATCGCAAACTAGGATTTTATTTTGGTTACTGATAATCATTATCGGGGACAAGAACTTTTTTTTATTACAGTTTAATCAATATCGATAGGGATTTTGGTCAAATTCGACCATTATCAATTATTATTATAGTAACATCTGTATTACTAATCCTAATATTTGATCCGTTTACTCATTCTAGTTATTGGTATAACAGGAAAATAAATGAAACGTGGAATGATGATATATTTCCTTAATAAATTGTATGAATGTAACTGTAGAAGAAGCAAAAGTGACATAAATGTACTCAAAAAGAAATGTTTGTTATCAATATCAGTCGATAACCAAAAGAAATTTCACGCTATCGATAACGGTTATCAGTAACCAAAATGAAATTCTAGTCATTGATAATGGTTGTCAGCAACCAAAATACAATTTCGATCATATATGTTGGTTAATAGAATATCAAATTACTAACATCTGTAACAGTCATTTGTAATAGAAATTAATTTCTATCATCGGTAATGGTTATTAGTATTAAAAAAAAATGATACTTATTCATGAAAACTATTTGTAACTAAAATGATTTTATTGGTATCAACCGTTTATACTATAACTTTAAAAATTTGTCTTATGATTTCTGTTACTAAATTCTTCTCAAATAATTCCACGTCTACTTGACCTTTTGACTTAGTGTCGATAATATGGGATATTATTTCAAAATAAATTACAATGCTGTTCACTTGAATAGTCTCAGATCAAATTATCTGTGCGGACAAGTAAAAAAAAGATTTTATATTTCTTTATATTACTGTGAATATGGTAAAGAATTATCAAACAATCTTGTTATAAATAATAATTACTGTAAACGCTGTGTTCGCATAAATAACTTCATTTATTTAATAGAGCTTAGTTATGGAGATGTTTCCATTCTAAGCCATCGATTTCAGATAATTTATGAGATAAAAGATAGTTAGGTTATTATTGCTTTAGAGTTTCAATACTTTGTATTCATATTTTAAGATAACGTAGTGAAATTGTCAGACTATTATCTTTATTATTATTAAAATTATATTAGTTTTTCACAGGTTCTATTTTTAATAACTGCTACAATTGACTTCATTACATTTGCCTAAAAAAGAATTCATACATTATTTTAATTGCTATAAAAGTGGTTATATTTTAGACTAGCACGAAGTAGGAAAACTTTAATAAAATAACAATTCTATACAGCAAAAAATCATAATATTTGTAACTCTGTCTGACAATATAAAAAAAGTTGTATTGATATCGACATAATTCAAACTCACAAAGTAAAGAAATATCTATATTATATGTGCGTATGAGTTGGGAATTGATCAATTATTGATATAGTATGGCAGACAATATAGGAAACATAGTTTTGAGGAAAACATGTTTATAGCGATGTATCATTCTACTATGTTATCTTTGTAATTATCATGATTCTGTTATTTTTGAGTTGTGTGCAATTCATATAAATTGATAAAACATCAATTATACGCTTGCCAATTAAAATTAAATTGATTCTTTACTGAATTAAACAAAACTTCTTTTTCTTGTAGTACAATCTAAGAAAACACGATACACAGAATTACCAGTCATACTTACCAACCAATACCTGCTAGTATTTAGAGTTACTTACAGTTTCTACGTAACTTTAAATTCATTATAAAAGTGCAAAATTATAAAAATAAATGCATTGTTACAACAAAACGAGATAGCTAAAAGTGATCCATTTTTTTATGTTTTTCACTTCTAACATTGAATGTTTCAAATTGATTATTATGTTTTGTACTACTTTGGGTCATTCCCATAATTAGACATAACTAAATATATGTATGTCATGACATGAATTGATATGTCACGATTATCATCGGAGCAACAAATTCCTTTTGAAACACAGTATTTGTGTTTCAAGTACTAATACGTGTCGTACAATATTAATTATTAATTTTATAAACGATGAAAATCGTAATAAATTATTCTAAATTTAATAAAATACAAATCAGTATAGACGAAATTAAAAGTTTATTAGCTATATCGTATAAGAGTTGAAAATCTATTTGGACACCAAAACCATCTTTTTTTAAGAAAATGCAGAGAAATCTATTTCATTTTTAATTAACGTATTATTTTAAAGGAATGATGTTATAGTTTATAAATACATAGCTATAGAAATATAAAATCGTAGAAATATACTGTATTTTTCTTTCTTATTCCCACAATGCATTTGTTACTTTTTAAATAAAAAAAGTTTACCAATTGGCTATACTTTCCAAAAGCCTGTATCTTTAATTTCTTTCTTATCGCGTACACTGTACGTGTTTTAATACCTCTATGCTGTTGATATTTGTCAACTCGACATTGAAAAAAACGTGATGAATCAGTACAGAAGAAATCATTAAAGTATTACAAAATGTAATTTTGCAATTTTGTCGCAACAAAATATGAACGAAAATAAAATGTCCACGTTGGAAAGGTATTGTACAATTAAACGACATATCATCAATTACTTATTATTCATTTTACATACCATTATTATTAGAAAACTAAACGGCGTAAAACGTAAAAGTTCCATATATTATTTACCGATTACTCTGCTACGTTATGATGACGAATAGTCCTCGACAAATATTTCTACCAAAAAAGCTTAACATTTCATCATGTACAGCTGTCGATTAGGTCGCCCTTTGCCGAGAAGCAATTAATTTATATAATTCAATAATTTTGTTCACTCATAACAAGCATCAAGTAAAACCTTTGTAACATTAATTTATGGCATTACCTTGATAATAATATATGTATAAGATCACTGATATCAGTAGTTGATCGATTATTGTAAATATTTGTCTAACATATTGAATATCAAGTACAAATGAGAAAAGAAATCAAAAAGAAACACTCAGCTGGGATATGTTAATGTTTAGTGTCGGTTAAACCTTGCAGAGGTTACTCGTAACATGTGTAAAGATGAAGGTCACTGGAGCATCATCACCTAAACGTAAGATTTCACCTAAACCGAATCTAATCTAACCATACTAATTATTAATGTAAGTAATATAGTATTAGTTTAAGTAATTGCAAATTGCAAAAGATTAGAGACGAACAATATACACTATTAAAATTTATAGCTTTTGTATTTTATTCGTAATTTAGTAACAAATGTGATTAAAGCTATAAGAATTTTTAAAGTAGTCACAAATAATGCATCTACCCTATTTCTTAGAATCCTCATAATGTTATCATTTTAATGAATTCAAGCATCAAATTTTGAGAACATATTTTTATGTTATAAATGTCTTATACGTTGCATAAGGTATTGTACCATAAAGCAATGTAATAAAAAAATTAATTTCTTGGCCCTTCGGTTTGGAAATACTTCTTGAAAGCTGAGATGTGAAACCTGATTTTTCAACATGACTATCGAGATTTTAAATGTTATAAAGATGATATCACACACCATTATTCCTGTTCTAAATAAAGGTGCTTTTCTGTTTTCCTGTGAAGATGACGAGAGAACTGCAGTTTACAACGACAGTTTTATGTAGCTTGCTTCGAGCTAAATTCAGTAGTCTGCCGATTTTTACACCGAACGAAAAACTACTGATTAATACGATCCATAATGAGATCCTTTACTAAAGAAGAAAGAGTTAGTTTCCTGTATGTATAATGTTATTTTTTATATTGTTTTTTAATAAAAAGAAGTCTATTAATTTCAAATTCTCTTGCTTCGGAAGAAATAGCAAGTATTTTTATGAATCGGCAATATGGGCTATTTTGAGTAAAAATGTTTATATGAACATGTGTACGATTATCAACGTGGAAGTACAGTCGTTTGAGGTACCAAGATTCCCAGGCCCGGCCCCTTTATATTTTTACCTGTGGAGATATATGAAATGCGAAGTTTACAAAGTAGAAGTAAACACAAGAGACGAATTGGTCGTTCGGAGCACAAATTGTGTTGCCCTTAGACAAGACCGCAAAGACCATCCCAGAAGATTTACGAACATTATTTCGGTGAGGGTCAAAACAAATATTGAACACGAATCTGTAAACCATCTTTTTGTAGTAATTACAGTTTTTAAGAAGATCGAACCTAGAGAAAAATGATAAATATTAAAGTTTAGAAAAGTTTTACATTTCTATTTTGATACCAAGTTCTTCTACGTATTCTTCCGCATAAAATGATTTGAATTATTATTACGTTGTAATTATTTAAACAGATATACATAACGATTAAAGTGAAAAAAGTACTCAAGATGTGTGCTGACATTTCCCAATTTGTTTCGAAAACTGAAAGTCTAAAGGAGACTCTAGTTATACCATGCGAAAGGGTGAACATTTCTGTCATCAACAGCAGAAAAGAACGTCAAATCATACTTTTTTGTGAGTACATGTGTCAAACATTTTGGCAAGAGCGCCGCGATGATGGCGGTAAATGATAGAAAACGAAATAATCGATAATCAGGACTACTGTCGCCACCACGTGTAATTGCTTCTGCGACGAAAACAAAACTTTCGTCATTACTAGTACATTTTCAATCACTAAGGTTGGTAAATAGTTTTTAGACAATGAAACGATGTTCTTAGAATCATTATTCTGTATAATGAAAAACAAATTAACAGTCTTCAAAACAAAGAGTCAGTAATTCCAGTTTTTTGAACCTTATAAATCCTTTCTTTATTTTTTTCTGGCTATATTTCTTCATTCAATTATTTTATATTCTACTAAAATTGACAAAGGGACACATTTTTAGAATTTAATAAACAAAACTAATAAAAAAATTATTTCACCGTTCTCGATTCATTGTTTTAGGTGCAATCACTCATATTTTGAATGTTTCTATATCATCTGAATTGCTATAAATATATTTTAGATTTTCTTTTTGTTTTTATAAATATAATTCTTTTATAATAAAATTTATTATTATCATTTCGTACAATAATAATAGAATATCATATTCTATTTTAGCAGTATAAGTGTCAAAATATATTAATTATACGTACAAGAAGGCTAGCTTCTAACCGGTTTCATAAACTGCTCAATGTTCAAAATCTTTATATTTCCTTTGTGACATAATACAGCGCACATAAATTACATAACCATTACTCCTTACAAAACTTCTCAACAAAATTTTGTTTACTCCATAAATTGTTCAATTTTCACATTTTCTACTTTCATCCCTAAAACAGACATTTACAATGAAATATACTTATTTCTTTATTATTTTGACGAGGTTATACTTGTCGATTATGAAAGTTTAAAGAGGAGAATACATATACCTAAGATTTGAGAAACACTGATTTAATCAAATAAAGTCAACATTCATATCTTCTGTGCATCTGAACATTTAAAAAAAGATTATTATGTAATTTTGAATTATTGTCAAAAACAAGCAGTTTGTTCAAATACAATTTCTTATATATGGTGTCTCACGCACTGGACCAAACTTTAAACGACAGATGGAATACAATTTTATAAAAGAAATTAAATATCATCGAAACAATCTGCATAAAAAAGTATTAAACTATAATATTAAAGAAATGAATATTTGAGATATTTAAAATTCCAACATCAAATGTATCATACAAATAATCGTAATATTTGTTTACATGTCTTTTACTTAATCAATTTTCGATTATAACTTCTGTTTTATCTTCATTTGTATTATTGCAACATATGATAAACACATAATAAAGACATGATTATCATTTAAGCAAATTTGCGTGTAGTTAAGCAACATTTCGCAGGAGTAATTTGTTTTCGTAAAGTCAGTGTCCTACAATCTACTTTGTTCTATTTCTGGATTTCATGATATTGTTTGTTCTTTACGACTTCACTTTTGTATACGATTTAAGACGCCTGCTTGGATATAATGTTGCTTGTAAAGTGTATAACAAATACAAGCACGTAAGAAATCTTGCTTCAGAAGCGTACACTAAAGCGATAAAGCGTAAAAATTATTTTTGATCCTTGCGATCTACTTGTACTTGATGTACTAGAAATAGTAATTTGTGTTTTTACACGATTTAAAAAATTTACACGATACAGAAACCTTACAACTTTATTCAAATTTCATAATCTGCAAAATGAAGGCACTGCGAAATGAAACATTCTTATAATTCAAATATAAATGTAAAAAGTTACTTCTCAAATATTTTATGAGCAATTTAATTCACTGTATCGTCTTATAAGAGTATTGCAAACGATCACGCATAAAATTCGTTAAAAATTCTTTTTTTTACAAATATTTTACTGTGTATATCATATGTATATTGTCGCACAATATTATTACTTACAATCACAATCATACTTACAGTTATGAAGTCTTTCAATGAAGCTTTCTGATTAAAAGAATATCAAAGGAAATTTAATGATTTACGAATTTTTGAAAAGAAAACCTGACATCACTGTATTATTTTACACTCAGAATGATGCATGACGTTGCACTCTTTACCGATTGTTCTCCAAAAATCACATTATTCTTTATTCAACTGTCCACATTCACTTAACTTCAATATCAATTTCAATGTATAAAAATTAATTGCATTTCACAAGAATAATAAAATCTAACAAAATACTGCTAGTTCTACGTCACTGTTGTTTCTTACAATTGCCCTTCGTTAAATGTTTTTGTCAAAAGCCTGTCTGAAACGCACTCCTCGATCGTATTTCCGCTCCATTCGCTCTCACGGCACACGTTTCACGTACTGCCGGCTGTTCTTCACGACGAGGTCGAGGCGGTGCGGTGGTGAAAATGGTCGAAACGAGGGACGGAACGCGATTGGTACACATTGAAATTATCGCTGTCAACGGGGTGCAAAGGATGACAGAAAAATAACGGCATACTCGTCTGTTTTTCTATTGCAACGGGTCATTAATTCTTAGATTAACGAGGTGCTATCAATCGAATGGTCGCTTGCTGATGAATTGGTTTTTCACTTGTTTCATTAACGAATTGATCAACTCTATGAAACATAATATACAGAAGATTAATTGGTATTATAAACATTACCTTTTTAACATTTGGTAATATAATTCATCAAATTTCAGTTTAAACAAATTGCATTTCTTTCATCTTTAAATCTGTGTTACAATTTTTGTGTATTCTCATGAATATTTTTATAACATGAACCTGTGTAATTGTTTTGCTTAAATCCACAAAATTTGGATTAAATATTATGTACCGAAAGTGTGAGATCAGATATATTTTATGAGTGCAATATACACGTAAATAAACGTATCTCAAACGTATTTGCAATACATGAATTGCAATACATAATATAATAAAATTAATATGCTTTAGACGTGAGTTCTAACTTCCTAGAACTTTATTAATTAATTTAATTCCTTTATTTAACAACATTTACAATGAATACGTATACGAAAATTTCATAAAACTAAACGTCGATTAATTTTTCTAATTTTTTATCATGTAATCTTAGAATCATGTAATTTTAGAAGGAAGAAGGAATAAATCGTTACAAAAGAAATATAATTAATACTAATTTTATTTTTACGTGTATTAGAAATATTGAGATGACAAAACTTAAAAGAAATATAATTATTTGTTGTTTCCTGTGAATTATTATAATCGCGTATTGCATATTATATGTATACCGGAATAATACCTAAAAATAATAAATTTGTGTAATATTTCATTTGTAATACTGTACTTATATTTCACTACACTTCGTATTAAATTTCATTCATTTTCTGATAAATGCTTTCGACACTCATGAATGAATATCACGAATTGCGTTCTTTCGCTGATAGTACGAAGTATTAAATGTAATATTTGCAATTGTGTGAAGATTTCTCACGAGCAATTTCAATGCAAGTCAACCCCACTCTAATGTTGAAGATAATCGTAAAGGCGACTTACCATCACGTAGGCCAGCTGCCAGCACAAAGCCGAAGTCTAACAATCGAGAGGAACGATCTCACAAACAAAACTGAATACATACTCCCTTCCTTCCCCCTCCCTCTCCGTTACATCCCTACAAAACGTTCCATATGGCGATCCACCCCGTGATTAAAGGTAATCTTGGAATATCATAGTTACTGCGCATAGTATTCAAAAATAACTGTAAAACTATTTCTACATAAACGTATTTTACAGAAATTATAGTTTCGTTTCATCTTCATCTTGAACGTTTGTACTTTAAGAGTTTAATCAAATGTAAAATTTAATTTCTTTATAGGTGTATTATTTTAATCGTGTACTAAATATTCATTTTACGTTTCACCTATCTTGTTTGTAATATTAATAATATAAATTATTAGTTATTTGATATGCTTTATTATTATTTTATTATTACTCTAATCCAGAACTCGAAACAATATTAATTTCACCTGGTTGTATATGTTAATTTTTAATCATTTCGCTCCAAGTTAAGAATTTTCGACGTTAAAAACAATTTTCATTTAATGAAAAATTTGTACTTAATATAATTACAATTCTTTTATTCACACGTTTTTTTAAGTTTTTCACGAAATATCTACTAAAAATATTACTTTCCACTGAGCAATTTGAAAACTTTATGGAAATTCAAACAAGATGCACAAACATCTCGAGAGCCTTTCGAAGGGACTATTTTGAATAACCAACCCCGATTAGACCGGTTCAAGTAACCTGCTTACAACAGAAACGCTCCGTGAGAAGAACAGTATTGTTTCGTTGCCTATTTTCAGGATAATACAGGCCAAATGTTTCCTAAGACGGTGGGTCTGTGTAATCAGACTATACATACAGAGGTCCCTTTCATCTAAAGCCCTTACTATCGCCGCGACAACATTTCATCTTTCGAAGGAGAATTCATCTCGTTATCTGGCACGTCCTTTCAAAAATAATTTTTACACAATGTGCCGCTTTACTAGCTGCCAGTCTACTTCCATGTTTACAAATTCATTGAACTTGGAAATCATGTATTGAGATCATTGAAGTACGTATTTCATTGATAAATATTTTATCTTTATTTGATTGAGATTTCTTGAAAAGTTTCAAGGTATAATATTATAGCACTTTGCATTATTTCTTTAAATACTTTTATTGATTGCAAGATACGACCTTTGCAAAGCCCTTCAAATCACAATAACTATAATAAATGCGTATAATTGTATATTTTCTATTGAAAATTTTTGCCGATAGTTTAAGGCGATTATATCATTTGGAGAAATAAGTAATTGTGTTAGTTTATCGCAAACGTTTTGTTCATTTCCGTTGTCAATAGAGGCTGGCTACCTAAATAGTAAAAGATACAGATAGTACCCACGTAAAAAGGGCGGGCCCTTCCGGCTATATTTATTACCGATAAGCTATCTACACACGATAAAATCCCCTAAAACAGGCCCCATCTCAAGAGAGTCATACTGATTAATTTTTTCTATTCAATTAGCATCTCTTTGAAGTTTAAAATTCTATTATAATTTAAGAATATTAAAAGATTCGCTAAATTTTATAACTAATATATGTTAATTACTCCACTTCACTAGCTATAGATAATATTAATATAGTAACAAAAATTTATTCATAATATTTATTAAATATTTATTCAAATATGTTCAAATATTGCAACGAATATTTATCAAATGTTACTTATATTTATTTAAAAGTTCTGGTTACATTGTTCTGAGAAACAAACTGACATAAATTTATTATTTGCGAGATGCATCAGTTAATTGTTTGTTCGCTTATTAATAACAAGGTGCGATTCTTTACATTTTCATTGTCACACCGATACAAATACTTTATTGTTATAACAATAAAAAAAGCTGTACTTAATCAAGCTCAATGTTATTTATTAACGTATTTTAGCAAACTTTAATTCTCATGACGAATCTATTAAAACATAATAAAACTGGATTTGAATTAATTTGTCTTTCGGGTAGAGAGTTTATAGCCTGATATGAAAGAGTTGTTTTATTGACCGTGATTCATTAGTAATTTTCTTTATGGCAGCAATCGAAACTTTACGTATTAACTGAAAGAACTGAAGATCTGAACACACATATTTAAAACAAACCAATACATGTCAATAGATAAATATAATCTACGACCAATAAAAATCATCGGTAACAATAAATCTCAGAAGACAGACAACGATAAGAATGATGTAGATATACATACATTTAAAAAAACTCTTTGTTGATAATATTTAAACAGAATAATAAGATATATAGTAGAACGTCAATTATTCGAACATTGCTTATGGAAACAGTCGGTTAATTATCTGAATACCGATTATCCGAAGAATTAATTATCCGAACACAGATTTGGAGAGTGAATCGCGTATTTAAGTTATGAAACAATATTTCCACTTTGTAGCACGTACTTTCTTTAATTTAAATACTAGAATTTAATATTATTTTATATTATGAATGCATTAAATATTGTATAGAAATGAACAAAAAGGAATAGATACAGTATACATACATATGTATTTAAAAAGGAATCCAATATTTAGCAATATCTGTAAAAAAATTTCATTGTATTTCATTTGTTATTATACAGCGATCATTCATTTTTCATATTAAGCCATAAATTACTTTTTCATCCGTTTGATTTGAGTTAAAATTAGATTTTCCTAGTTTAGATTTACTATGGATTTATATAGTATTATATCATATTATCATATCATATAATATTATATTATATAGTATTATATAGTATAGTTTTACTATAGATTTACTTTAATAGTAGTTAAAAATTCTTATGTTTCTCCTTAAGCTGATATGATAAAATTTTCCTTACTTCTAGAAATTAATAAAATGGAAAAATCACTTGGGAATGATTATCATGAAATTAATTTTCCGATGGAAAAAGTAGAGTGTAGTTGAGTATTTTTTAGTATTATAAATTTGTAATCTTCGTATTTACTTTCTTGTTGGATTCAACGTTTTAGATATTTATCTCTGTTTTAATAGTAAAACAGGGCATTGGACAACCACTGTTGGATGTCTTGAATGAACTCATTATGTATAGTCCCACAAGCTTATACACCATTCCATTTCAGTTCAGTTCAACAATGCTGTCTATTCATGGAATACTACGGCGTCTGAACACGATTCTAAAAGCCAAAAGGGTGATTGAAGGGCGACGTGCGTCGAAATAATAAATAAAGGAGTCCGTTTTTAGGGGCTGGGGGTTTTTTCATGTTGGTCATATTCACAGAACGATCAAATGTTTTACCATTATTGAAATGTTGAATTTTTCTTTTCAATCACCAATTTTTTTTTGTTCTTTGGTCTGTAACAATACTACTGTAATTACCATACAATCTTTTTAGAATTCAATTCATCCATTTTTGAATATACTATACTAAATAAAAAAAGTAATAATAAAATTATAGTATTTTTATCATATTTAATTTTTTAATTTTATAAAAAATACTACTATTACATGACAAAGATAATTAGAAAAAGCTTAATAATTTAAATTCAAGAATGATGCGGTGTCACTTGAAATTATTTGGAATTATATTGATATCATGTTATTAAGAAATAAATGAGCATTTTCTCCAAGTTTTCTCAAAGTTTTTGTCAAAAGAAAATTTCAAATTTTTTGGGGTTTCTGATGATCACATTGTCAGGTTTTTGATCTTTTGTTATTATTAGAAATCGCTCGCACATTTAATCGATTTAAAGGTTCTTTTTTATCAGCAACAGCTACCAGTTTAAAAAACTGTGATGCTAACAGAACATCTTGCTGAAACTTTTGACAGAGTTGTTACACCGGAAGACACGTGTAGATCGAAACCAGACTATACGATACTAAACTATAAATACTATTTTTATTGAGAAATCCAAACATAGAGTGTATCTCGTAAGAACGTGTACACCAAATCTGGAAGAAAAAATTATGATAATAGAAAGAAATACTTATCATTTTAATGTATATCAAAATGCATTTTCTCGGCATTATTAAGCACATAAGTGACAAGTACATAATCTCCTCCACTATGAGCCGCAGAAACCCCACTAATATCAACCGATTACTTTGCCATTAAAAGGTTGATTATTAATTCATGTTTTTACTTTGTGTTTTAATTGATACTCTTACAGTCTCGTCCAGAGTAAATGTATAAACCAAATAGGTACCACAGCGTATACATAATTAATACAGCCCAACTTTTAGTCACAAGTTGTACTTACTTAATCGATTACACAGTGGAGCCAAAAAAGTACACTTATTGACAAATTAATTTTTGTTTTACATTTTTTATCCGATTAGAATGATTTCTTTGTGTATGGAACGTAATTAAATTTCGAAGAGATTTTTGGAACCAAATTTTTGTTATTTAACACTAAGTTTATGGAACTTGTTACGGATCTTAAATTTCTTATTCTAAATTACAGAAATTGTTAAGTTTTTTTCAAAATGTATATTAACTTTTGTTGAAATAAGGAACAGTATATGTATGGGCTAGTTTACGTACCATTCTTTCTTTCTTTATTTGTCTAGTTTAGTTTTAATTTAAAAGTCTTTAAAAGTAATCTTTAACGAGTGTAAGAATTATCTATCAATATATTGTGGTAAATTCAGATCAATAAAAAAATGTCTTTCATATTAGAAACTAATAAGTGGTAAAACAAAGGTAATTTTTTCGGAATTAACGATGTTTAGATTTCTCAAATCCATGTATTCAATATAAAATATAAAGTAATTAGTGTTTGATTACCATCAATTTAAAAAAAGAGGTCAATTTACAATCGTTGGTAAATATCTACGGAGGGTGACCTTCACTTTGATCTTGAAATATGTTGTTAAGGTTAACATTCAGAAATAACTTTTCATTTTACGTGTACCCGTCTTAGATAGTAGTAAAAATATATTCAATTTTGCATATGATACTATTTTCGTATGTTATACTGTATAGTACAAACCATACAGCTGTATCCTCGTTTACGTGCTAATAATATATTGCTATGATTTTGATAACCGAACAGCCACTTTTTGTATATCATTGCTAAAATCTTTAAAATTTCAAATAACAATAACGTAATATAAATCTTATCATGAACTGTAGTTATGGTATTTAGGGTAAGATTCGACTTGAACCAACGAATTTGTGATATTTTCGAAACTCTGATCACAATGTATTCATTAGAACTAGTTACTGAATAAATTCTTCATTTATAAGTGCATAATTTTATTGCATCTTTATAACACTGACAATTATCGATAAATCAATCAGGAAGCTTGGGATCTTTCAAATCCGCGGTCATACACAAAGATGAATATGAAATATCTTGGGGAGACGAAAATTACAATGACAATTCAGCTAAAAATGTTTTGTCATTCCCTTTTTACAATACTTTACTATTAGAAAAAATCGTTAATTGTTTAAACACTTATTTAAATAAATACATTTTGTGGTCATCTTTCCTTCAGTGGAATCATCATCGCAATTGATACGCGCATATATTTGATAGGTTTTTGATTTTTTAACTACGGCACACATCACCTAAAAATCTGACAAATTAGGGAATAATAGTTATACTACTATGTAATTACCACATTAATATTACAGTAGTGCTTCAACACCTTCAATAGAAAATCGCTTTTTCAATTTTTTTTTCGGTTTTTGATTGTTTACAACTCCAGTTTGCGATAAAAAAATCTGAAAAAATTTCATTTCTATGTGGACCTCAGTCTTTCGAAATTAAATAGGATAAATATACCAAAAACCGGAATTTCGTTCTTTTCCTTGTTACTACCCCCACGGATGAGATAAAGGGTTGAAACAAGGTGTGAAATGTTTTTTTTTTATATACTACCGACTGACGTATTGGGTGTTTCTTTTGGCTCCAGGATACATTTGACTATCTTATAAATTATACTAATAAAAGAAACAATTCTGAATAAATCCGAAAATATTAAGCAAGTAGCACTTGTGGAAAGTAAAAAATACAAATTTTGTTAATTTCAAAGCAAAATAGCAAAGGAAACTTTTCTTAGAAATCTCCTGTGACAATTGTTTCACATTAATTATTTTCATTGAACAAAAATTCATCCAAATCGGATAAAAAATGTTGGTTTCAAAATTGATTTCTTCACAAATACTTTATTGCACCATTGTGTATGAACGTCACTTTTAATCTAACAGATCGTCTAGTCTTCATAATTATCAAATATGACTTAACAACTAGTGTGGATACTTTGAATAAACTTTTGGTACAAATAATAGGAAACAACTACTATATTTTCCGAAGTTTATAAAGTAGCTGCTGTACGTAGTTGAATACACCTTTTCACTCAAGGTTTCTTCTACAGACTGTACCAAAAAAACAAATTTTTGACGTTCTTATTTTACGGCTAACTAAATATGTGTTTTTAATATAATTAAATGTCTATTTAATTTATATCATAAATTTTCAGTTTTAAGGAGAAATTTTAATGAATCACTTAGAAGTAATTGGTTTTTGATTGAGGTATTTGGAAAAAAAAATATTTTGCTTTAGTTGAACTGAGAATAATGGTTTCTTTTATTTTATTCACATTCACACTCATACTCATTCATTCACATGCAATGCACTTTAACGATGCAATTCTTGCACGTCACAATTATCTGTCGTCGGTGTACCTTCTGTAGCGATTGCCATCCTTATCGACATTGAGAAGCCGTTCAGAAAGGGAAGAGAATGTGTACGACCTCATACAGTTAATCTGCCGTCTCGTAATATTTGTATGTACCACCGCTGCTCGACGCCTGTTCGAACACCGAGATGGCGCCGAAATACCCAAAACGGGTCAGGGGAGCGCTGGAGGGCCAAGGAACCCCTTCGACGAGCAAGGAATTCTAGAAAAGGAGCACGATGAAGAAAATAGAAGAGTAGAGATTCCGACAGCGAAGCGGAAGAATCACGGGGTGTCCGCGATTTCGGCACCAGGACACTTATAATTCATTCTGCAAATAACAATTTCTTAGTGCATATAGAGAATAGTAAAGTTTGATTGTGACAGCATTTGAATTCCGCGGAAAATTCGTGTGGAATCTCCTGATCTCTCTCTCACTCCTTACTTATACGCTGGTGCGCGGCGATTGTGAAGAGAAGAATTCGTACAGCGATCACGAGAAGACACGTATTGAGATAGTTAAAAATTTATATCAGTGTATCACCGCTTTCATTTTCTGTTTCCATCCTTTTTTCTTTTGTGATAAAATATTGCCACAATTGGATTAAAACAAGTCCAATAGTATCGGAAGTTCGCTTTGAGCAAAAGTGCAACGGAGGCTCTGGCACAGAGTAGACCAGAGGCGACACTCTCTGTCGGCACCTTTGATCTCTCGAAAACGCCGTCCCTTTAAATTGGTTGTACAAACGAGCGGGAAATTTAAATCAACTAAATCTACTTTCATGTCAACCTCTAATAATTTAGAATATGTTTGTAATAAATTTTTTGTATACTACTAATATTGTCTTTTGAGGTATTTGCATCAATTGTACGACGTTGAAAAGTTGAAAAGGAAAAGAATATAGGAAAATGATTGCTCTATAAAATATATTTGAAGAATATGCATTACGGAAATGATTATTAGAAATAACTTGTAAGAAAATGAAAAACTATATGTCACAAGAAATTACAAATGAACGTGTTACAGAGATATGACAAAATATTTATTACAAATAAGCTACTGGTGAATGTGCAGGTTTAAACTATTCTTTTTCGACCGCCATACTAGTACAGTATGCACATGCGCACTGCCGATTCTTTTGTCTCGGGCATTTAAATTGGTTGTGTTCTGTGTCTCTCTCTAGGAGGTGGGTTTCCTTGTCTAGTGTCGCCTCTTGTTATATCTACTCTTTGGCTCTGGGAGATGCCGAGGACACACTAACGAGCTCTTTTACGTTATTTGTGTTACCGTTCATTAATCTTAGTGATAAAACGGGGTGTTTCGATTGGTAGCGTTTTGTTAGAGTTAAGTTTGGGTAAACCTGGAGCGCTTCCACCCTTCGTATTTTTTTTCTCAGGAGGTCCAAGTCTTGCGTGCAAGGCGTATCGTTTAGTGTTAAGAGTAGGGATGCTATCGATGAGCGATCACCTAAGCTGTAGCTACACCCCCCTGTGGAGGTTCCCGAAGAGCCATGGGGTTCGAATTTGTAGTCAGGTATAAGAGGCAGAGATAAAAATAGAGTATTTCGTCGTGCACTGTTTCCGAGATATCTTCTCTATTCCGGGATATATCGTAAACTATCGACCGATTCTCTTTCTCTGAACGGCCCTTCATTTCGGCGTCTAATGAGAATTGCTTGTAAAAGCGTCCGACAAATTACTTCCACGTTCGTTTGCGTTTAGAATGGACCATCTGTGAAACATGGGGCAGAATTAGACCTCTTTTCTATCATTGTATTTGCGCTCGCGTAGTAGATAGCATAGCAAATGTCGTGATACGTGGTTGAATTCATGTTACTTCTGAATTTTCACTCTGTCCTTGATTGTCTTCAGATGTTGATGCTAACAATGATGGGGCAAGGCTTAGTCCAGATGAGGATGTTCCTGGCTCATCAAGACTGGTTACAAACTGAAAAGTTTTTGATTCATTACATATGTATTATTTTTAATCTAGTTGAAATGTTTTTATTTATACATAAAACTATAATTTCTGTGAAGTATTGATTCAATTTTAAAGATATTTATAGTATGTGCCATTTTTTTATTAACTTGTGCAGTATATTTTATATTTTATGTTTTATAATCTTATATTTTATATTTTTATATTTCATATTTGTAATATATTTTTGAAATATTTGTTATATTTTGTATTTTTTTATTTGACTCTAATTTGTATGCTTATAACGAAAATACAATCATCTACTCATTGTATTTGTGTCTTATGTTATAATTAAGCTTACCTGATGTGTTCTTTGTCGCTGGTGAAATAGTGGGATGAACTACATTAATATGTTCTTTCAAATTTGTGGTTGCAGTTTTATATGATAATTTCCTTTTGCAAATTTTGCTGTTAGCGTATCCAATATTGCTAACTGGCACGAAGAAATTCCACACATCATTAGTTTGGACAGACATTTTACGTTAGATGTCATCTCTGAAAAGTCAAAAATGAAAAATTGTAAGTAGTTTATAATGGGTCTAGACCGAACGGTTATTTTTAAGGGACATAATTTCGACATCTCCGGCAATATAAATTTTCTTTTTTTGACAAAAAACTATTCAGCATGTTTTCTTAGCGTCAACGTTTTCGGATTCATTTGTCTCAACTTACTTAATCGATTCAAAAAATTTGCTGTCGTTTTAACGTTCGGACCCAACACATAGTGAACCATTGTTCCTAAAATTAACTTTTTTAGAACAAACCCACATCGTGATTAAAGTTACCACCAAACACAAAGATCGAACATTTTTAATTGTGACGCAATCTTGACGCAACGTTCGGCGCGTCATCGCACTTGCAAGTACTTGAAATTTGTTATTAGTTATTAATTTGATTCTACGAAGTTATTAGTGCCAATAAAGTTAATGTTTTTATATAAATTCAGGTAAGAATTTTCGTTATCGGTGATTTATACATTTTCTTATTTTTAAACCAAGCGTTTTACACATAACTAAGATATCTTTTAAGAAGGTATACAATTAACCGTCTTCATTGCTCAGATTATGTTGTTCTACAATTTATATTTGCGGCATTTGTAGTTTCTTAAATTTCTGCTAATAAGCCTTAACCCTTAACGCTCCAAAAGTGCCTCTCAGGCACCACCGATGTGCGGCGTTACATTACTCAATTATAATTAATATGAATATTGTAATCAAAATTATATTACTTCTGAGATGAATAAAGATTGTTTGACTTTAATATTATTATTTAGACGTCATTGTAGCATTTAAAATCTGACACTTAAAAACTTGCAAGTGATGATGAGAATAAGTTTTCGATTTTCACAATTAAAAGTCGGAGCGTTAAGGGTTAATAAGGAGAAAACTTTAATAAGTAAAAAGCATATTGTCAAAGTGCACGTGTTCGACGTAACAATTTTTTCTTTCGAGCTTTGTAACTATCCGTCTTTTATGTTCAGATATCTACATATGTATTTTACAAGAAAATAAAAAGTAACAAAAAGAGACTATCATCTCGTATTTTGTTATATGTAATTTTGGAAAGTCATACTTGATTTCGGTATCAAGTATTCGTTATATTTTATTGTAACAAATTATAAAATATAATACCACAGAATATTATAAATTTTCAATGAGTAATTTAAAATGGTAATAATTATATTATGCTTTTTAATATAGAAAGAGTTTGAAATTTAATACAAAGTAAATAAATTTTAAAATTATCGATAATTTGCACACTGTTCGTTTCGACACTGTAAATCTAATCTGCCCGTCACATTAACGTTGTCTACTGTTTCGCGTTCTTCTGTCTCAGTCTCTCGTTTTTCCGCGTCCACCTTCCCTTTTGCTCCATTTCAAACAAGCTTTTACAATGGTCCAACTTAGGGAGCGTTGTTTACGCACTCCGCGACAAGACCGAACCGTTGCAGTTCAGACAGACATGATAATTTTTTGTAAGTTTTAAAATTGAGTCTATGTTTAACTTTAACAAAACTGTAGTTTATTCAGAAATAAAATGGACTGTGAGGTTGAAGAGTATGATCGTGTCGGATGATTGTTGTATTCAGCCAAGAGAGTTGAAAAAGTGTCGTGCAAGTAAACTTGTGTAGATGTATGTAATGGGGGTGGTTGTCTGTGATTTGTGAAAAAAGTCGTAGGCGGAAATATGGAAACAGAACTGATTGGTGTGAAAATTAGTGGTGTGGTGTCTTAAGTGACCGCCTAATCGTGACGTCAGATACTTTGGGAAAAACTCAGAAATGGTCACGCAGATGCTTTGAGTTGGACCCTTGACCTTAGCGAGCAATAAAATCAGGATGCGCCTTGACGTTAAGAAAACATGTTTTGGCGAAAAGTGAAAGAACTAGTAATAAATATAGGTAAAAAGAAATCCGCGGAGTTTATTGCTGCTGTCGAGGGTTTGGGACTCGCAAGGGCGATGGTTGTAAGTGTTTATGGTTGGGAAAAAATATTACATTGTTGTGTTTGATTAAAAATACTGGACACGGCATTAGTCCGCGTAACAGATTTAAGCCAGGTTTCAGTAAGTATAATAATGTTATAATCCACAGCAATATTAACCAATTCGTCCAGCTTTTGCCTGACACTTCTGCAGTTCCACAATAGGATTTTAAGAGCGCTCCTATTCATTATTTCTGTACCGGTCCTTTGTATTGCTTAATATACTGTGTGCTCTTAACTTTCTTGGTACCTACTACTTCAAGCAGTTTGTCCTTAAACCGGTCAGGTCTACTAATAATTGGTCCACTTTTCACCTTCAGATTTTCCAGCAATTTGTTTTTCCTTACGTGAGGGGAATCATTGTTTACTTTATCCTTAATCACAGTAGAAGTAGAGCTGCTTTTTTTGAGTACCTGAACATCCTTAGCAGCCTCACTGCTAATGCCCGGAACGGAGCTCACTTCAACCGTTCACACATCTACTTTTCGTATCATTGTTTTGGAGTTTACAAGTATTGGTTTAGCCTGTCCACCTATCTGTTTAACCTTGAAAGCTTGAACCATCGTCGGTTTTGGAAGATAGGGAAAATTCTTTAAAGTAGGAGTTATAGCTGCTTTCTTGCTCGAGTCATCATTAAAAGAGTTTGCCGACAGACCCTCTACTGCATCTCTTGCCTCAAAAAAACTTTTACCCTCATATGCCATAGTTTCCCTAATTCGTCGATTCTTTTGAAATACTGGACACTCCCTAGAGAAGGTCTTATGTTCTCCATCACAATGCAGGCAGCCTGTAGCCTTAATATTTTTACACTCGTGCTCTTCCTCCTCCTGGTCACAACATTGTCCACAGATTCTATTACTCCTGCAGAACTTCGTTGAATGTCCATATTTGTAGCAATTATAGCAAGTACGGACAGGTTCAACATAAACTTCTACTGGAATGTTGAACAAACCAAACATATGTATGTAGTCCGGTAACGTTGTCCCCTCAAATGTGATAAGAATGGATTCACTTGGTATCCACTTCCAAGCGTTTGCTCAGTTTTCCCTAATTCTTCTATTTTGTCTTACAGCAGATTTTATTCTACATGGGAAGAAGACTCATTTATCACATCGTCAATGGATGCATCTAGAGGTACCCCCTTTATTATACCCGTAACTTGAATTCTATTTTTTGCAATAAAAGGCTTGAACCCAGCTTTCCTTATTCCTTCTTCATTGACAAAGTTATTGGCCAGCTCCCCATTCGGGAACCTAACCTCAAACTTTCCCCAACCTTTTGGTACGATGTCCGTCGCTCCAACCTTTAAATTATTCAGCGCTCTTGCCAGCATAACCATATTGTGTACTTTTGATTTTCTCTTCTACTCGTCCATACTAACATCAACAGTAGCTGTACCTAATTGAGACTTTGGGTACAACAACTCCTCTCTCGGTTTTTTCTTCTCGATAGTAGAAGCCTTTTTAAAACTTTTCGTTTCCTCCATCAAGTTTGAATTTTTTCTTTTTAGCTTTTTTAATTTAGGGTTATGGCCCTGGCAACCCTCATCCTCCATCATGACTTTCTCCATAACCCCCAACCCCAAGGGGTCTGGGGTGCGTGAGCGGCTACTACCATCCTCAAAATCCACCTTCCTACTTTCTTTCACCAATCCTTCTAATCTACAATTAAACCAGGTAAAAACCAAAGACGAAACCTCGTCTCCAACTTAATTAACAAACTTTATACACTCGGCTCAAAAAACAGATGTCCGTACTCACTCAACTTTATATCGAGAATCAAACGGGGATTAGTGGAAGTACAAAATCGATGCGCCATCAGAAAAAGTCGAGTGATAGATGGTAAAGTTATTTAAACTGGTAAAACGTCGTTTATTCTGAACAAGAATGCCTCTTCGGCATGAATACATAATAATTAGTACTCGTATTATTCCGACTACCGAATAAAATTTTATTTTATCTAACCTATATGTTTTTTTTACTAAATAACTATGTATAAAAAAAACTAAATCCTATATTATATTTTTGTAAAGGTGTACAAAATTACGTGACATATAATACCTTTTTCCATGCACGAAGTGATTTTTTCCTTCTCTTTCGAGACGAAGAACTACACGTGCTGTCATACTGATGAAAATTTCATTCCTCGCAAATCTTCTGTTGTAAAATCTGTAACAAATTTTTGGTATATTATTAATTATTGGTAAATGTTAATAACCCACACTTAGCCAATGACATTTCTTTCATAACATCAAACATCAATATTTTTTATTTTGTTATTATTTTGAAAGAAGTGTCATCGCACGATGGAAACCACGAGAAGGTGGTGGGTTTCTTCCATCGGGATGGGATAAGGATGGAACAGAATGGATAGGATCGGATAGAATAATTTTAGGTAGGATAATGATGCCTTATAGGAAAAGAAAGGGTTGAAAGTGCTTTTAGTTATTTGCAGTTTACCAGTGTCCAGCAATTGCAATTAGCTGCAATTGTCAACCACCGATGAAGTCAATGGAACTACACTTTACAATGCAGTGGGACACTGGATTGTTGCAACCTTTGTATTAGATTCGGAAAGATTTCTCTGTCGCTGTTTCAAGCGCTCTCGTTCTTCCATTATGAATGGGGGTTCCCTAATGAGCATACCCCAGTTATACCAGCTATCTATGTACCCCGGTAACATGCATTCCACATAAAATTTTATCAATTTTGGCTCCAAGTTTGGCCAAAATACGTCGTCTCTTTCGACGGTAGTGCATTGCTTTCGTTCTCTTTGTTTTTCCCGTCGCAGAAGTATTTTATTTTACTACACTCCGCGTGTTCACCAAATACGTGGCTTGGTATATTATATATATCGCTGTATAAATTTTTAATTTTTTCGGCGGTCGATACATTTTTTTCTGTCCGTATCCGCCGATTACTACTTTGAACGGCTTTTCTCATAGTTCCTGCTGTTATTTTGTTTGCAATTTCTCTCATTTTTCTGCAGAAATTCTGTAATAAATGGTTTGTGCATTCAATTTTCTTCACACGAATTTCTATTTTATACGGATCTGCGTCGATAATTTTTTTACATACGCTGCTGTCTCCATTAGCGATTTGCATGGAATAAATCAATCCACGTTGGTTTTAAAGCCTGCCACTGTTGCATCGCTTTCCATAGCGGTGGATGCTTGATTCCTTGTCCAATTTTTGAAACATGTGTGTCTTCGGGGCTGTTCTTTTCTTTTTGTAGAAAAATCACAAATTTTGTATGTTTTGTTCCGCACTCCGATGAATAAAACTTTTCTGGTGCGGTATTCAGTTATTACACCAACTTCCGACGCAGAGTTATATGTACCGGTGCGGTACGATCTTTTCATACAGCTCCTGTCGGCAACGATGGCAATGTGCGGGATTCTAGAACCTGGAAGAATATCTCCTCTTCCGATAGCTAATCATTTTTCCTCATCAGCCGCTGCTATAATTTCTTTTTCTGCAGCGGCAATCAACGAATTCACGATTTTATCGTGATGCTTTATATTTTATATGTATATTGCCTCTTCGACGTACATTGTATGTTCATTGCAGCGAGAAATTCTTCCAATTCTTCATTTGTTCAACTTCATCAGATTCACTGTGGATTTCACCTTCGTAGTGGCATATAGTGCACACTTAAAACTGCGTAAAATTCAATAACAATAAATATAGTTAATAAAAATGTTTAGTTATGTTAAAAATGTAATAGTCAATATAGTTAATAAAAAAATAATAAAAAAATAGTGAAGTGAAGGAGGCGGCCGTGGAGGAGGCGGTCGCGGAGGTGGCCGCGGAGGTATAACTAAATAAATATATTTTTAAAATATTTGAATATTTTTAATTTTTTTATTTTTCGTACCATATGTTTTACATTTTTATGAATACGTAAAGAAGTTAGCTACTTATATTTGACTGATTGAATTATGTGACATGCGCGATGCCATCCGCAGTGGCATACCCAGTCTAGAAAGCCATGTTATAGATATCGACCGATTTGTATTTTTATCGACATTGTCGGTATCTTGGCCAAAACTGCGAAAATAGGTAAAAAGTACTACGAGCGCTGCTATCGGATAACCGTTGAACTATTTCAAAAAATACTTCACAGCTTACGGCCATCTTGTTTGTTTACATCAGCATCTGTCTCACTCCTGTACCTTCCAAAATTCGACTTTATTAAACATACGGTATTTATTGCTGTCTAAAAATGAACGAGCACCATCTGGTGAAGTCTACTGGTGAGTGTTGTACTCGTAAAAACTTCATTTTTGTAATCATCGAGCGTTATAGTCGAATAATTGGAATCGACTCGTCCCTCTCACACCGATAACGGGACTATGCGCGTATAAGCGATGCGCGAGAGAGAGACGAGTCGATTCCGATTATTTTCCCTAGCCGCTCTCCTCCACAGGGAACCTCTTCCCCGTTTCCCCAACCGTTACGTCACAAATTATTGTAAAGTTAAGCGAGTTTGAAATAGTGAATATTGACCATAGCAGCAATAAAAGACCAAGGAACTATTATTTGTTAGTTTTTACCCGGGTGGTTTGCACATTGAGCCCAAGGTTGGCATAGTCCTAACTTTTAGGTTCCGAATGTAATTTGAAAATACTCGAGGCGACCCATAGCTTTATTACGGTAATTTATAAAAGGCTGAGGGCTGAAGGTAACGTTCTTGTGTAACGAGGGTCTTGTGTAACGCCTGCAAGACCGCGACCGTCTCGCATCAGGACTCGGCGGCCCGCGGAAACCGCGGCCGCTACAGGACCCCTCGAGTGACGCGTTTCTCGCGGGTCCGCGGTAGCGGCTCGTGTACATATAAGGATATAGAAGCGACAAGCGTCGACCAGGACCTCGCTTTGACATCTGCCACACAGTGCCGATATAAACTCTAACGAGTTCATCCTGCTCTCATTTTTGAAAGAGTCTCTGACTCAACTCCCCCATCCTCTGACGGTGTCTCAAGCGGAGTGCGCTGCATCCGTGAGAGAATAAACCACCGGTTCCTCCGCCGCGCCCGATAGCTTGCTATCGTGGAGCAAACCTGACCGCCGGAAGAACGAGCACCGTTCAGGAAGCGTCCGCCGAACCACCGGTCCTCCGATTGTCCAGACTCCAGCGGATAGCCCTGCAACCGCTGCTCTAACGGCATCCAGCGACCTCCTACAGTCCGTCTGTCCCCCTAGCGCACTATATATGCGACCCGGGATCTGCGAGAGATTGTAACACCGCGACCGACGCGATCGAACCGTCCTGCGCACTGCAACTTGCGGCAGTCTGCGAACTGCAAACCGTCCCGTGAACCGCGAACCGTCCGTTACTCGCTCCGCGTTAGGTTGTAAGTCCGCGAACCGCGTTAGCAAGTAAGTCCACAAAATGTATAGTTAAGTCCAAATAAAAACCGTTAAATCTACCACACTACTCATTTGCCCTGCCTCGACCTGGCATACCGGCTGAGCCGTCAAGCGGAATTACTTACACTTGTTCTTGTCTGTAATAACTCAAAATTAACAACGTACTGTAATTTATGAAAGAACAAAGACTCGTAAAATGTATATTTCAAATAAAGTGTTTTCTTTTATTTCGCTATTTTAACCAATAGTCGCAACGTTTCGCGAAGTCGAAGACGCAATGAATCACGAGACCAGCGACGGCGTTATTCACGGGTTGATTCGACGAATCGTTACCGTGAATCGTGTCGAGATGAGACGCGCGAGGTACGAGAGCATTCTCGGAGTCGTGCGCGAAAACATGAGCAGGAAACTCCGCGTGGTCGGTCGCACCATCAAGACCGCTCGACAGACAGTTCCGAATAGGAATATTTGCGTTCTACGGTAAAACGACTGAAGCAAGAGTTAGAAACCGTGCAGTACCGACCAGTAAACGAGGAATTCATTATTCCGAAATTTGATCTGTCGCGGGACAACACAAATGTCGAACAGTGGACGCGACAAATTGATTGAATAGCACGTCGATACAATTGGAACGACGAGAATATTTTACTTGTTGTATGTTCGATGAAGAATTAACAAATGACCATACGTGGAAGTTGTTAAAGACGATGCTTTTACAATGGTTTAAAAAACCTCTAACTTTTGCGCGACTGCTGCTGAAAGAGGGAACGTATACGGGTAGCCCTGGACAGCGGCTAGGTGATTATTGTTTTGAAAAATTGTCGAAACTACGCGCCTTGAAGTTAGACATTCCGGACGCCTATCTGAAGGACGCAGTGATTGGCGGGATTCAAGATGATAATATAGCCCGAACCATCCAATCGAAACGGTACGAGGACGTAGATGTACGCGGTCATGAAAGAAATGGGAACGATGCCACAAGCAAACCGACAGCACCACGTACGTTCCATCGCAGAATAGTTAGCAATAAGCCGGAAAATGCAGTATCCACGTCAACGGGAAAATCCGGCGCTTCGGTGACTGGAGAACCGACCTAGAGACCAGCAGTCACCTGTTATAATTGCAGGAAAATTGGCCACTTCTCCTCCAGGTCCACCGAAGGACTAAGTGCATGTATACAATTATGCAATAAATAATATACAATTATGCTACACAGATAAATATTGTGGCGGAATAAAGCGGATCAACATGACCAAGGTAAGTCAAAAGAGCCATAATGTGTATGGCTGCCTTCTGCAATTAAGGGTTATGGAGTCGTATACCTTGTACATACCGGGAGTTCGAGTGACATTATACAGGGTGTCCCGCGACAGGTGTTACTCCCGGAAAGGGGTGGTAGAGGACGTCATTCTGAACAAGATTTCCCTTTGCAAAAATGGGGTTTGAAGCTTCGTTTTCGAATTATTAAGGAAAAACACGGACCAATCAGAGCGCAGGGATTACGCGCGCCCAGAAGCGAGAGCGACAGCTTCGAGCCTTGCAGATGGGCGCGATCATGATCAAGTGCCTTTGCCTCGGAATAGTCTATCGTCTAACGAGAAGTCTTTACATCGAAACTCAGTTAAATAATGAACAGAATAATTGAAAATAGTCTTCAATTATTCATTCCTTATGAAGGAGGAACGGAATTAGTTATGTGTAATTACTAGAAACCGAGAAAATTAAATTTCTGTAATTTTAAATTTTCGCAAAACTAAATTAGTTTAATGGTTAATAAGATTTGTACGCGCGCCAATTCTTTGACGAAGAGCAGCGACAAGGTCCGACGTATGAAGTGATAAAGATGTAGGATATCGATTCGAGAATATCGATTTTATAAATCACCGCATTCGAGAATAATCGATTTTGTAAATAAATTAGTAGCGAAACAAAAACGGTGCGAAAAGGAATAAAAGCAGGGCAGTTGGCGACGAACAGGCGTTGAAAAAAGTTTTAGAGCGTTCTTGTAGCGTAAAAGCAATTACGAATAGCGGTTGTGTGCGAAAACGTTGTTTAAAGAGTGAATATTATACAGTGTTGTTGTCCGTTCTTAATATTAAATTTGTTATTAATAATAAAGTGTTTTGTGTGTTTATCAAACCCTTTGATTTTATTCCCACGAAGATGACGCTAATTGCATGATTTAGAAAACCGTTGCCCTTCAACTGGCTATTCTGAGAGATTACCATCTACACGGCTTAACCAGGATAGAAGTTGAGTGATTATTACTTTATAAGTTAAACGAAATTGAGGGCAGTCAAGATGGACATCCCGTATAAGTTTTCGATGGATGTCGTACTTGAGAGTATCAGTGTTGAGACTTTCGAGAGGACAATTCAATCAAATAAGTATGCGAGTGCCTATGAATTGTATGTAGCGATGAGCGAAATAGTCCCGATGCCGAAAACAGAAGCGAGTTTCTCGCACTTCATGACTCGTGCGCCGACAACAGTAGCAGGGTCATCAGGAATGCAGGTTGGCGATAAGAGAAAATTGTCGGGTGACCATCAGAAGGCACCACTTAAACTGGTATGCTATAATTATAGAAAGGAAGGACATGCTGTGAGAGCATGTCCAAAAAAAAGTCATAAATGCTCTAAAGAGAGAAGGGCATCTAGAAACATTTTGTTACAAGATGAAATCAACACGATTCAAGTGAGTATAAACACAAATAAATGGATTATACATGCTAGAGTGAATGGGAGAAGAGTATAGTGTCTGTTGGATACAGGTAATTCAAGTACTCCCATTCGAAGGGCGACAGCAGTTGTTCAGGTATTAAAATGATGTAGGAACCTTTTATTGAATTGCGGGTTTATGCAGGTCTAACGATTCAGATCATGGAAGCAATTGCCGATGATACTGCTACCATTGTTGAGTCTGAAACAATGATATATAAGGTAATTGTTGGACAAGATTTTATCGAATGGGATCGCGCGATTTTGATCAAAATGCATGATCAGATTGTTGTGAAAGAGTTGCTGAATGAGAGTGACTAACAACTGGTAACGAATGCGTATGCAACGGAAGCGGTAGCCGATATGAGCATGTTAGATTACGATGAAATGTCAGAAAAGAATAGAATTAGTTGCATGAAGTTAATCAAGGAGTATAAAGATCGAGTGACAACGTCAATGATTCATTGAGTAAAACAATTGTTGCCAAAATGGACATAAAATGTACATCCGATGCACCGATTATTTACCACCCGTATCAAATGGCTAAAATCGAGCGTGTGGCGGTACAGAAAACTGTAGAAGAATCATTAAAAAATGGAACAGTTCAAGAATCTACGTCACCGTGCGCGAGCCCTACTACTCTTGTGAAGAACAAAACAGGCGAGTATCGACTCTGCGTGGATTATTGGGGATTGAACGCAGTCATTATTAGGGAACCTTCCGTTAATTGAGGACCAAATAGATCGACTAGAAGACTATCGATATTTTACAATGATTGACTTCGCTTCGCGATACTACCAGATAGCTACGAGCGAAAAGGCTATGCCAAAAACAGCTTTGTTACTCCCGATGGCCACTATGAGTTCTCATGAATGCCTTTTGGATGAAAATTGCTCCGACTGTTTTCCAGCGACTCATAAATACAGTCTTAGGACAACTGCGAAATTCGATTGCCTTTCCATACATCGACGATATAATTATTTCTTCAAAAACTGTAGATGAGGGCTTAGAACGTCTTTATCTCGTTTTGGATGGGCTGCATGAGGCGAACCTTACATTTAAATTGATTAAGTGTTTGTTCTTGCAGACAAAAATTTATTACTTGGCCTGTAGATTATAAAATCGCTGCTGTTCTCAAGGTGTCGGAACCCAAAAACGTTAAAAATGTACATCAATTCCTTGGTCTTGCTACTTTAGAAAATTTATTAAAGGATACGTAACCCTGGTTACTCCATTGACAGCACTTACCTGGGATAAACAACAGGAAAAGACCGTTCAAGTAATAAAAGAAACTTTAATGACGAGACCTATTTTAGTTATTTTCGTCAGTACAAAATAGACGGAATTGCATACGAACGCAAACTTCTTGAGATCCTGCGCCGGGCGGCTCACTTTTTCCTCTTCTTCTTCTTGTACTATGATGCTTCAATCACGATCCTTGTTCTAGCCAGTATTTTTCTCTGCGACGAGGCTGCGTTAATCGCGAGTTGTATTGTATCATGTATTAAATATCGTTGTGACGGATAACGTATATGACAGTAATTTTGTTACCTTCAAGTTGGATCATTCAGTTGTGTTAACGTTGTCTTTACTCTATCCTTCCATTCTTCAGAAATATACACACGTCTCATAACATACCATGTAACGTGAACTAAAATCCACAGCCAAACCTAAGAACAGTATCAATTTCAATATAAACTGAAAGTTGTACTATATGTATATTGATAAATACTTGCAACTATAAACATTACAACACTTTCTAAAACATTTCGTTTTTAACCAATAAGAATCAAGTCAGCAACGATAATTATTGTACCAATTGTTCCAATTGCATATAAAGTAATTAGAGAATTGAATATCATCAAAGTTAATAATACTATAAAAGCTAGAATCAGCATATTCTTAAAATACTTTCAACTAAAGCACTTTTTAACTTATAATACATGCAATTTTCAACCTATTATTTTCTTAACTTTTTTAGATTAATATCTTTTTAATTGTATTAGATTGTAAAGAATATTCAATACAGAATTTTTTTCTATGATATGTGTTATAAATAATAATGACTATATTATAAGTTAATAAAAAAAACATATGAGCAATAGAATAGTATCTGATATTAACAATCAATCAAACAATGTACTTTTTAAACTTAAGATTTAAAAAATTTCTTCCTATAAGACAAGCCATCATAACTGAACTTTTTATAAAAATTTAAAGTGGCAGAGTTTGCAGCTTTTAATAAAATTATTAGAATATTTCAATGTTGAGTTTAATTAATTTTAAGAATCTTGTTTCTATAAGAACATCAAACTTGTTATTATTTACTAATTTAAATATTTATGATAACTCTTGTAGTGCAAATACTTACTTGATTTACACAATTTAAAACAAAGTCTGTATCTAATAAATACTGCAGTAAATAATAAGTTATACATAGTATGCATACAGCATTTGATTTAAATATGTCTATGACAATTATAAACTATTCAATTTGATGTCAAACAATGATTTTGATAATAATGAGCATATCTTTAAAAATAAGTTTATATTTTTAGAATTTTTACCAATAACAATGCATGCATAAGCAGAAAAAGAAATGCACTCTTACTATCAACATGAACTACAATTTTGTAATTCTATACTATATCCAATATATTTTAATTTTTTAATTTTATCAATTTTTCTTATTTATCTTTAACTTTAACTTTTAGCTCACTTGTCTTTTTATTGTTTACAATTTTTTATAATATTTCAGTTTTTCTTTTTCTTATATTTATGTTTCTTCTAACGATAATTTGGCTGATCCTAATATGATTTGGTATATTTACTGTACTCTATAAATTCTAAAATATATTCATATTAGTTATGAATAAAATGACAAGATAAAATTGAAGTATTTTAAAAACTGGTCACATACAGCATATTTTAAATATATTGGTTACATACCTTAAAGGAAGTACCTCTTGATTTAGTTATTGTATATAATAATAATATTTTGAAGTATTTTCAATCAGCTGCTCTCTTGGATTGTTTGCTTTCAATAAATTTTTCCAAGCCATAAGCCATTATATTAATATGGTATTTTTTGCTTCGAAACCCTTAACAAAATGTAGAAACTGGTAAGGAAATTAGTAAGGAAGAGCATATATAGAGATTTTTGATAATATAACTAGTATTTGCTTTCTAATTGAAAATCAGAGAAATTAGGAAAGTTTTTAATAGTCTGATAAATAATTAGGCATGTTGAAAAAGATATATTTATATAAATATTATTGTCAAAATGCTACAAGGATAATGAACTGTTACATGACAGAACCATTATATAGATAGTTATGCTATATTATAAGTCACTTTTAAGTTACTTTATTGAAACTGTTGTAGTTTACAGCAAAAATAAACATCTGGCCTGAAATGTTATTAAGAGAGTTTCTTAATATACCTATAAAGGTTTTGTTTATTTATTTTACAATTATATTTAATGTAATCATAAAGAAATAATAACAATTATTTGTTATTTTATGGAAAATATTGATTCTCTAATTTTAGAAAGGTGTATAAACTGTTGAATTAAAAAGTTGGCATGTGTTTACATGATGGAACAATATAATACATGCATATTATAAATACTTTTTAGTAAGAGTCAGAAAGTAACTGTATCAAATTTGACTGATGTCAGCATTTACAGCATAATTCATAAATGCGAAATGTAATTTGCAAATAATGTTGTATTTTAACTAAAAGATATGTAACAAAAAATAATAAATTTTAATAATAGTATATTTACATGTATGAGGTATCATTCACTGTGTTTTAATAAATAAAACACATACATATGTATGTATTCAGATAATATGAGAAACAACTATCACTTACAATTAATACATACATATATAAATATTAAAATCCAATTTACTCTATAACATGAAAGTATAGATTTTTCAAGAACTTATTGTTTTTAAATATCAGATATTTTTATAATAAAATGATGCATAGTAAATAAAAAAAATGACTTAGTTAAGGTAAAAAATCTTTTAGTTAAAATGTACTATTTTTTATGAATTAAAGTTTTCACTATGGTTTTTGCAGAAGAGACCTAATTGACCTATATGTATTGTATACTGACATTTTTCCTAATATTATAATGTTTATAAAATATCGAAACAATACATTTTTTAAACTCATTTTATTTTTTTTTTTTTTATACATAATTAAATATACTGAATAACGAAATTAACTAAACATAATGGGAACATAAAATACACATGAATGGTAACAGCAATTAGAAATAAAATATGTAAATATAAACAATTAACAGTATTGAAATAATTAACAATTAAAATTATAATTTCTTGGTTTCTTTCTTATATTTTAAATTGTTTGTTTGCAAATTTTAAAGAAAAACAAAGTCTAACATTTTGCAAACGAATATGCATACTTTGAAGAACGACTTTATATAAGTATTGTTAAATCTAACAAAAAAAGAATACGTTATCTAAATTTTCTATGTAGGAAAATTATTTAATACTTTCGTCCAATTTATTTGGAACAATTCTCATGTCCTACATAGAATGTAATATCAGTGACTGCAGATATAACCTATAGTTATATGCTTAGTCAATGGTAATATGGAACTTAAAATGTGTTCAATTAAAAATTATATATGACCACAACTAACAATCTCGACAGTTACTATATACGAAGTGGTATATATTGAAGTGAAAATCAAAATATCTTATCTAAGGAATTTGTAAACCATTATTATATAAAACAAGATAAACATAATAGTTTAATCTACTGCATATTATACCTAACCTAACCTAAAATTATTAATTAATTAATAAATATTCAGATCTGAAGTTAAATGAACAGGAATTAAGAAGCTGAATGTTGAAGCTTTGGTAATTCAGAAATTTCAAATATGTAAACTGAGTTTGACTTTTCTTTGAGAGATCAGAAATATAAGTTTTCTTGAATATCAAAATAGTTGACTATTATTGAAGTGTTATATCATTTTTCCCAATCACTACATGATTTGCTATATAATCAGGTACAGGTGTAACGAGTATACGTCGTTCTATTAATTTTGTTAAACATTGTGCAATATTTTTACCACGAAACTCCCACCTAAAATATGTACAATTACAATTCTTATAGAGCATGGTATTAAAATATACTATAATTTTACAAAACAAATACTCACACAACATGCATACTTTCATTTGGCAACTCATTTCTTATGCGGTCATGAGCTATAGGTGTACATGGTGCCTCAAAACTAAGTGTCTGTATAGTAGGAGGTTTATCCCCAAAACACTTTTCTGCATATTGTTTTCTCTGCTGTTGTTGAGTAAAATCTACACCTGCTTTTCTAATGATATAAAGTATATAATATGGTGAGCATTATTTTTTTGTTAAGAAACATTCTAATTCTATTTTCTAAACATTTGAAAAAGGAAATATTACGTAATATTAGGAGCAGCATTTTCATATTCAACAGTGTTATCAATATTACTATGTGGGGTTCCCTCCATTTTTTTCCAACATATTTTACTTAAAGATTTAAGATCTTTTCCTGATAATTTACGTCTCTTACATTTTCCATAACCCAAATACTCTAATACTGCATGTAAAACAATTGTTGGAATATATTTTTTAGATGAAAAGAAAAAGTCTTGACCCGCAAATAGTGCAAAATACGTAGTTCGCATAGCAGTAACATGATTTTTTCTTTTGGTTCTTTTTGTTTTCTTTCCCATTTCAAATAAAGCAACATATGTAATACCATCATGTGCATTTGCTTTAACAACAACTTTTAAATTTTGAGAATGAAAATAATCTTGCATTTTGTCTTGAATTTCTCTATTTAAAAAATATTTTTTAGGATTATCATGATTTAGGCACTTATAACCAAACCATGTAATTCGTTTATTATGCCAACTTATATCTAAAATATGAATTTCATTATTAACCTTTAAATAAAGAAAAAAATAATATAGTGTATATTACCAAGTAATTTTAAAGTTAATATATGATTTTCCAGAACTTTCTCCGATAACTTTTTATCCTGTTAGAAGAATGTGAAACATAAGCCATATAAAATTCAATTGCCTCAAATATAATTATATAAGAACTTACAGTTATAATTTGTTTAATAAATTGTGCTACATTAGCTGACGTAAACTTTTTGTGATAACTGACCAAATCAGTCTTAATCTTAGTCCAGGACATTTCACGAAAAATTGACATTACAGATACTTCTAATTCTTCGAATTTAAATCTTTTAATAAGATTAATCAAAACTCGTGTGATATGTGTGAAAGTTGCTAAAACATAAAAAAAATATATCTTCAACATAAGTTGGATACATATTTTATTATAACCTCTTTAATTCAGAAATGGTCTCAGAATTTTAATATACTAAACAATACTAACTCACTGACATCGTGTAGAAAAGAAACAGCAAATTAAACTAAAATATGAAGTAATTTTAAAGTAGTGCCAAAGGTATTCACAATTTTTCACGTATCTATCTTCGTTTTATTTGCTCAATTGTGCAGGTTTCATTATAAAGTTATTGGAATTGTTATTCATTGTCCGGAAACTCCTGTAATGGGGATGTCCCTTTGTTGCGATTATATATAATTCCAAAATCTCCCACCAAGGGAAGGGCACTACGGTCGTTCTGTATAATACAGAATATCAATGAGCTGACTATATCCCATACACAATAAAATAATAACAGCGTTATGTGGCTAGTGAAGAAGATACGAAACTTTTGTACTTCGTTAAAGGATTACTTGATTTAGATAAATCTCTTGACCTGTATCATATTTATACGCCTTATTTTACGTTTCTAATTTGTATATAAAATTAAATTGTATAAACGTGGTTGATTTATGACACCTATTGTAATATTCTGTTGTACTATTACTTACTTTTATGTAAAAAAGAAAACAAATTTTGTGAAGTATTTTGGACAAAACTAATAGTTGTATTGACCGAAATAATTTACAATAACTTATAGTAATTTATATATTCTTAAAGAACGTAGAACATGATGCTAATAGAATAAAATCCTACAATGCAGTAACAAGTACAGGAAAGAGAGTACCTGCCAGAAAGTAACTAAACAAAAGACAGTCTGGGATGGCGCGAATAACATGAAACATAAATTTACACACATTGTCGTGAAACGAGCCATTGTAACGTAGTTGATTGTAAGTTTTACCATTGACGTAATAAGTTCCCAAAAAATCGTTACTGGTAAATGTGAATATTTACTCGGATCGTTGGAATGTGATGAACTGGATTACAAATTTTAATTCCTCCATAAATCAATCGCCTGACGAAAATAATCTGATAGAACTTGTTTCGAACTTATTACTAATAAATCACAGATAGAGAAGTTTTTGGACCCTATACATATACGGTGGTCTTATCCAAGTTCCTTATTACAATAGTATACAGGGTGTCTAACAACTAGTGTAAGTTCCGAAAAGAGGTTGAAGAGGACGTAATTCTGAACAACTTTTTCCTTCACAAAAATAGGGTTTAAAGCTTCGTTTTTGAATTATTAAGAAAAAACACAGACCAATCAGAGCGTGAGAATTGCGCGCGCCCAGAAGCGAAAGCGATAGTTTTGAGCTTGGCGGCTGTGCGTGATTCTGAATAAGTGCTTTTGCGCCAGGACAGTGTAAACGTTTAATAAAAAGCCCTTACATCAGAACTCAGTTAAATAATGAACAGAACTATTACAAATAGTGTTCACTTTTTCAGTTCTCATGAATAAAGAATAGAATTAGTTATATGTAATTAATTGAAACCGAGCAAATGAAATTTCTGTAACTTTAAATTTACACAAAGTTTATAAACAATTAAAATAATATCCTCATAACTAGATTGTTCCAACGATCGTAACTATTCGTAAAAATAATACGCACCCCACATACCAAATATTACAGACGGTTCACTTCACTATCATTTTTCATTATCACTTTTTACTAATATTCTAATGTAATAATGATGGGTAAAAAACCGAAAATACCAAAAATTACAACACGACTAGAATCATCGAAATCACGGTAGAACAGAACTTATAACACGAACCGAATACTAATATCACGATCGAACAACTATCGTATAAAACACAACTAATTGTAACGCGAATAACAGTTTTTTTAAATCGCGAATCAATAAAGTACGCAGTATCATTTCAAAGAGGTCCAGGTTCATTAAATTGTGGCTGGATCAGAATTAGCGCTGGGTGCTCGAATCCGCGCAATTCGCGCAACAGTATGTATAAGTGAGAAAATATGGTTGGATCGAGTGAGTGCCTCAGTCGGTAAAATCGAACCGTCAACCGTTTGTTAAGCGATTCAAACAACAAAACAACCGAAAGTAACAGTAATCGACTAACCAAACCGTCGCCCAGCAGTGTTCGTAACGACCGAACTCGCGTACGAAAAAGAAAGTGAATTTTGCTTTAAGTTTCTTTTTTTCTTCTTTTTTTTCTTTCATAGAGAAAAGTTCATTTATAAAATTGACAAGTTGTGTCTAATCTTTCTGTTAATGTAAATACACAACGTTTAAGTGAATCGAGTTCAATTGTTTCCCCCTCGAGATCCAAGTCTTTCCTAAGGCTAGAACCAGCCACTGCATCCGATCGGAATGGTGCAATTACCGTTGAGCTCAGAACACTATCCGAAACAAAAACAAAATCATAAATTTTACTTTATTCGACTTAAACTGTGTCTCATTCATTTAAGAGTCACTCTTGACAATTTAAATTTAAAATGTATAATTTGTCTGTTACTTAATCATATCTAAAAAAATTAACTTCCTTTTGTATATACATTTTCAATCTATCGAAATTGGTTAATCAAGTCTAGATGTTACCTTCACGAAAATACTTTCACATTCAACGTTCAATTATTAAAAAAGGGATTGTATATTTGTATTTTGTTCAGAATGGGCAGTGAAATCATGAATTGTATAAAGATACGTGGAGTACAGAGGAGGCCAATCAAGTGTCATGAGCAATACGAGGAATTGGAAAACGCGCCGGAAGGAGGGTCTGAGGCTTGCCAGGGCCTTCCATGCAGAACAAGGAGGAGCAAAATGGCGGTAAGCGGCGAGAGGAAGGATGATCCTTTGGGCGGACAGCATGTTATAGAATGGACAGTGGTGGAAGGGGAAAAGGTGAAAGAGGAGAATGGGTGGCAGGTGGCACTGGAAGGAAGTAAAGGGTGGGGGTAAGATTAGCGCAGGTGCGTTTGGTCGAGCAAGCGTTGCAACGGAGATGTCGTTGCCACTATAACATGCTATTTGTTTGCGATGGCTCTCAAGGGTCAAGACGCAATATGATTTCTGTGGTCTGAATGTCAACGTGAAGAAATTCAATTAAGCGCAGGTAAACGGCGGGTGTTCACTATGATTCGCTTTCGTACGTAACCACCATGTATGCGAGGAGTAGTACGATGTTTGAGATGCGTGGTCAAAGGTCGGAGTTCTTCCCTATAGGCAGAGGCGTCAGGCAAGGTGATCCGTTCTCCCCAATTCCGTTTTGCTTGGTAGCAGACAGTATAATGAAGACGTTCCCCCCTGACGTTGGATACGATCTTGGAGGAAGTCGTCTTAACGCGTTAGCGTATGCCGATGACTTCCTCCTATTTGCCGCCTCAGTGTGGGGCATGCAGAAGACGCTAGGCGTGGTAGAGCAACGAGCTGGGGAGAATGGGTTCACCTTCAACGCCCAGAAGTACTCGGTCCTGTCTCTGGTCCCGTCGCGCAAAGAAAAGAAAATTAAAGTCACTCCGACCCCCCTTTTCCACCTGGGGCGCCAGGCCTCCGTTCCGTAAATTACAACTACTGCGGAATGGAGGTACCTCGGCGTTGACTTTCGCCCGACGAGTCCCAAGGAGGTAAAGGACGACCTATCGACTTAGTTGGACAGTATCACCAGAGCACCCTTAAAGCCGCAAAAACGTCTCAAGCTGGTGCGTTGCTTTTTACTCCCCCGTCTTTATCACGTCCTGGTGCTCGGACGCGCCACGCTGCGGAAATTAAGAGCTCTCGACATTCTGACCCGCGCTACGGTTCGCAAATGGGTAAGGTTGCCGAAGGACACCCCTACAGCCTTCTTGCACGCGCCCGTCGCGTCTGGCGGCTTGGCCATTGGAGTGGTCGCAGTCACCGCAGATCAGGGCGATTGCGGAACTCGCGTGGGTGGCGCGGACTCCAGTGGGCTACGCGCGCCCTTACACGCGAAGAGGGAGTACTGTCCTCCAAACACCTAAGAGACAAATGGTGGACCCATCGGCTGTACACGTCATTCAAGGGTGCTTCCGCATCCATGGTGGCCGTATCCTGAGGCACAATGCAGTGTGTCGTACACTGGCCTCAGGATACCGTAAGATCGGCTGGACGGTCCATGAAGAGCCTATCTTCAATACGGTTGTGGGCAGACGCAAACCAAGTCAGGTTTGCGTCAAAGCTGAGAGGGTCAGTGTCATTGATGCACAAGTCGTCAGCGAATTAACACCGTTGGATGACTTTCACGAGCGGAAGGTTCGGTATTATTTTTCGTATTTCAGCCTGATATGGTGTGTCAAGAAGGAGAACATTTCGTTTTCATCCTGCACCATATCATGGAGGGGCGTATGGTCGTCTAGATCCGCTGATTGGCTTTTGGGCTCGGAACTGACTTCGGGACTTCTTCGCGGAATAACAACGCGCTTACTTCAGGGAAGCCACACCAATTGGACTAGGTGGAATCGTATGACATCTCGCGATTCACCTGTGTCCTGGGACAGACGTGGGATTGGATGAAACTTCGATAGTAGACACTCTACACAGGGACAGCGCGTCATGAAAAACCGTAAGCATACGCGACGTGAGATTTATAACGTTGTGTCATGGAAAATAAAATTCCGTGCGGTCAATTCGCAACGCGAGTACCCTCGATCGAACAGTACAGTAATCACCTTTATTGTGTCATTCAAACAACAAGCCAATTTCCTCGATCGCCAGACTCTTCGCTAAAGGGTTCCAGTTGAGCACTTTCCAAGTTTTCCAAACTCTCTCTCTTTCCAAATCTCAAAGCATTACAAAACTCAATAGAAATAGCCAATATATTTTTAGATGGATAAATCTCTACTAAACAAAAACATAATAGCTTTGTTCTCTTTCTCTCTACTATTACCTTTTCGCTAACATATCGTTTACTCTGAAAACACCAGATTTTTCTTGCGAAACTGAATCGAAAAATTTTTTATCATTTACAATCTGTGGCTTCGTTTTTGAGATATTGTTGTATACTATATTATTCATAATTTTATCATATTATTCACTGTTACTCTTAGACAATCTTACAGCAAACATCATGAGTCAACTCCCAGTACTTTCTATCCTAGTCATTTCGTCTACACATAGTCATCCATGAACTTCAACTGCATGACCTCATCCCTTACCGACCACTGGGCCTATGACAACCCCTACCTTTCTACTTTCCGATCCTATTATATACCACCGCTTTTCCTCCAGATTTTTAGATTTTATTCCGAACCGTCTTAGGACGAGAGTCTACGCTAGTAACAACGAATTATCTGTATAACATTCTGTACTTCGTTATTTTGTATTTTCTACGGACTTTAGTTTATTGTAAAACATTAATAAACTTCGTAAACGGAATACAACAATATAAGTAAAGGAGAATTACAACATCAACTTCCGTAGAGCGCGTTTTACACGGGAAATAGATAAGCAGGTAATCGATGTTTTGGGCCTAGTGTCAAAAAAGTAGGGTACGTGTGAAAATAAGGATGGACGCATACCTTTAGAAGTATAAATCGGTTCACATATCTCAGTCCTTTCTCAAACGGTAGGAATGTCTGAATGTTCATGTAAGTTTTTCCATGTTAATATTTACACTTAATTTAAAGGGTTATCCTTTAAAAATACGAAGCAATCATTGTTTCTAACGATGTTTCGAACATTGAAAATATAAAAGTGAGAAGTTATTTTTCATTAATACAATTTTGATTATTACCAATTTATTTAAATAATACAATCTGAAACAAATTATTACTTCTTACATTGTTAGTTGCTGGCTGTTCCATATCAAGTCACCTAACATTGCACTTCACATTCAGTGATTTTTACCGTTTCTGGATTGCTAGATAAAATTAAATCACAAAATTAAATACATAAATATGTAAAGTAGTTTTCTAATACAAGAAATAAGAGAAGAAATAACATTAGGTAGTGAAACTGTGACCTATTTTCGGTGATGTTTCCAGCGGACATCAGATAATTTCAAAAAGATTTAACAATTGAATTGTTATTTCAACGATGCAATGTATATCCTCGGCTACTGTCACAATTGTTACTCTTTACACCTTCTTTTCCTAAATTCTTATCTCTCTCTCTCTCTCTATCTCATATATAGGCCACCATAATTGTTCGATTTTGCAATTCGTCTCTTAAAACTTTATTAAAAATATTGATAAATTTTTTATCGTAACAACTTTTTCGATTTTGAGAAGTTTCAACCAGCAGGGTTATTTACTTCGTGTATTTTGTAGCAAAGTGATCTTTTCCACATCAATATTCTGCTACAATGGGAATTCTCTCAATTTTTTCAAAACATTACAATCACCCTAACCACTGTATCGTCGAAATCTTTCCAACATGAAGAAATTTCGCGTTTCAAAATAATGTCTGAAGTTGATTGAGGAGAAGGGTGAATAAAAAATTATTTAGACAAAATTAAGCCTGAAAAATAATGATAATTTATTGGCTCCAATGATACGATTTAGGGGAAAAAGTCTTGAAGCAAAAAAAACCTTCAAAAATATATTTGTTCGTGATTGATCGGTGAAAGTGTGAGCGATTATGTATATGATGTGTATGTAGTTGTGTATGATTGTTAATTGATTCGAGGGGCATATGGTCTCACTCAAATGATGTTACGATTCGTGTTATAAACCACATTGCGTAGGATCGTTCACGATAGTCTATTCGAGGAGTGTAGGTTCTCACTCGAATAGTGTTACGATCTGTATTGAAAACCACCCTACACTGGTTACTAACGTTACTTTATTTGAGGAGTGTAGGGTCTCACTCGAATAGTGTTACGATCTGCATTTGAAACCACCCTCCACTGGTTACTCAGGTGAGTTTATTCGAGGAGTGCAGGGTCTCGCTCGAATAGTTTTATGATTTGTATTGGAATCCACATAGGCTTTTATGGTCAATATTGTTCAAAAATAATTTAATTTTATTTCTTTTCTTCTTCATTTCTTTAAAATCTCAAAGTTTCCAAAATTTATAAATATTGTATTTGGAATGAAGACTTTTCGGCTGTAAAGGTACGAAATCAGTATTGGCCATAAAAGTCTATGTTCCTTGCGGCGGTGATTAGAACCGCATGACGCTTATACCTGCGATGTTTACAATAATTATTGAGAAATCAATTAACGGCATATGAAGAGGTGTATAACGTCGAGAATATTGTAAAAGATTGTGAAAATTATGATATTTTTAATAAAAATACTGATTGCCCCTCTTCACAGGAGGTGATTTCAAATTATATATTTAATAAATATTGGTAAAAACAACAAATTCGAAAAATACGTATCCTCTATTTTAGTCCATAGTTTACATATACAAAATTGCACAAAAATAGATGAACATATAGTAAAAAAATTTAAACAAAAATTATAAATTTTCAAAATATTATTTAAACAAACAAAGTTTATTTAAATTTTTTCTGCAGAAAAATTCCCTGTTGAAAGACCAACAATTGAAAAAAAGTGCTTTCAATTATCTCCTTTAATACCGGAGATATTCCCAAAAATATGATTTCAGCCCTTAACTGAGGGCTATTATCACCCCTTCAATGTGCACGATGGCCGATATAAAAAAATACGTGTGAAATATTTTCTTGAGAACTATCTTTCACATAAGTTTCATTAAAATTGGTGTGTCCCGGTTGGATATGTTCCCTTGTTAGTTGGAATGGAAGGATTTGTAGCGGTTACGACGCAAATTCGATGGAATATTCTCGACGACGGTGTGTCCTAACGTGTCGGCGTTAGACTTTTGTTTTATGACCGTTAGGACCGCCGCGCCGTCGAGGCAACGCGTGCCTTTCCATGCATTAGAATGCTACCAGCTCGCGTGACGGATGCATCGCGCTTCCATTAAAGTTCTTTGTTGTTAATATATATATATTTCGTTACCAGTTAGTGATCGTGAATTTTATGTACCATCACCTCACCTTATCCCACAGGTTCGTAGTTATCTTTACAGATGATATTCTCTGCTTTTCAAATACAGTAATGGAACATGCGTAACATTTCACCAAGTTGTTAAAACGGTTAGAAAATATGCCAATTCAGGCGATGTGAAATTAAATTTCTTGGTAATAGCTTATCAGAGGGAGGGTTGAAACGAGATCTGCTAAAACTCGGCGTGACTGGACAATTTCCTACCACACACAATGCAAAGCAATTACGCGTATTCTTTGGTGTTGTTAACTGTTACTGTTTCGTGACATATCCACGAAACCGATTTACTTAGAAGTTTTTATATTGTAAGAATTCATAAAATGACGAGTAAACTATTATTATTTTTTCCATTTACGAGTCGACATTCAAATCCGTAGTTCGATTATTTATATAGGCATTTTGGTTAGTGTAAGACAGATTTACTTTGGCTTCAGCCACCATAACTTTTTGTAGTCAATTTTAGTATATCCTATATAGTCTCTTTGTGGAATTGTTGTGCTGTACTTAAGAATTCTTTTATACGGTTTATTTTGTATCGAATCCGGAAGAAGGTGGATGGCTTTAACGCCTTTATGACGTAGGATATGGTATAATATCGATACTGCTTCTTCATTTTGTATATAACCCTGCTTATCTAGGAAAATAAAGGCTTCCGGCGGTACGCAACCCGAATTAATTGTCTTTTTTACATAATTGTCGTCTGTATATGGAATCGGGTAAATCATGCTATTGTTTGTGATTTTGGCTGCTGTTGCAAAATAGTTTCTAATGACCTTTATAATAAAGTTATCGATTCGATTTATATCAGCTGTATTATATATTATTGTATTATTTACGTACTTTTGGTAATACGAGCTAAGTGATCTGTTTAAACTTAGACATGCTCTTAAGCATCTTCTTTCGAATACGCGTAGCTGCTCCATTAATGATGATCCGATATTATAACGTATCTCGCATTCACAAGTGATTATCGGTCTTATGAGTAATTGATAACATATTAATTTACCCGTAACTTCCATGCCTTATAATTATAATACAGTGAACATTCGATATCTGCAAAAATCACGTGTATGTGCAAAATATGTATTTATTCCCACCACTGGGGGGAAGACCCCTCTAGACGCCGTGAAGCTTGAGCATCGAGAAGTATAACGTGAACCTGGTTGTGTATATCCATGAAACAATACCAATGAAAATGTAAAACTTTTCTATTATTGACTTTTTTTACATAAAACTTTCTCCATCATATTCGTGACATTTTCCTGATTAAAATAAGACCAAACATGACGTAATTCGGCTCATATTTACTTGCAATAACTTATTCGAGTAAAGTCCTCGATGTAAGCTTAATGTTTGAAATTACAAATAAATATATTCCGAATTACGTCGTGTTTAGTCTTATTTTAATCAGAAAAATGTAAAAAATCTAATAGTAAAAATTGCACACGAAAAAAATCGAAAATAAAAAAGTTTTATTCTTACATTAGGATTGTCCCACCGATATGTTATTGTTTCTTTACGTTCGATATCCTTCACTGGCTCTCCTTTTCTATGTTCGGTAAAACATCAATCAATGTAGGACCTATACGAGAGATTTGCAGATATCGAATATTTACTGTGTTATAGTTTTTGAAGTATATTGTGCGTTTTTCAGTTAGTTTTAACTTTTTTAACAATTTAAGGAATAAAAGTTGAAAAAGGAAAGAATATACGAAAATGATTACTCTACAAGATATACAATTTGAAGAACATGTATTACAGAAATGATTATTACAAATAACTTACAAGAAAATGAAAAGCTATATATATCACAAGAAATTACAGTTATCACTGTAATGAGCCAGTGCTTATCACTAGCACCCAGGATTGTGCACGGTGGTACGTGGAGAATCGTTTCCCTTAGTGTCCTCTCACGCAGGGAGCCTTTAGCCTTCGTACATTTAATGTATGTCGCAGATATTACCTCACATACTCAAATAATTGTATTCCTTCATTGGTTTTTTATCGATGATAATAAATGGGTAGTACAGTGCATGTTCAATAGTGACAACAGTGATTATGTTGAGTTATCTTTTAAAAAATGGCTCCAACGATATATTTAACAAAGCATTTTGTGTAAGAGGACAAAACTATTCAAGTAAAATTAAAGAAAGATGGTGTATCGCTATTGTATTATTTATCAGACAGTGAACAACTGTGTGCAACTAAAAATGGGAAGCGTATTAACCAATGCATTACCATTGTACAAAATAAAGAAATCAACCAATTAAAATGAACTTACATGATTTTTGAATACTGAATGTGTGTGTAAATGTGTAATCTGCTTTATCTTATACATATGTATTAATGTAATTTTAGTTGTATTTCAACAACTCAAAGCAACTAAGGGGGAATCACCGTACCATTGCACAGAAGATATACCTCCCTTAACTCAGTTCTCGCGGGTAAGATAGTTGTGTTATACATATGATAAAACATAAATGAGTAAAACAGTTGGGACTGTCGATATTGCTATTTTGTAGTACTTACTCAACCTTACCTTCAGAAACACGAACTACTGACGCATGATCACTATTCTAGGATATTCTTACTAATATAGAGAAAGTATATTTAATTGTAATTTTTTAATTTGAGAATTTGATTGATTTGGTTTCAGAACCAAAAGATATAACATTTCATTCTTTCTTAAAGCGCATTTGTATTTACTTTTTTTAGTCAAATTATAAATTGCTTTTACGCAAATCGCTTTTTGGAATGTTTTATGTTAAAAGTGCTAGAATTCAGTATCATAACAATTAATAATTCGGAATATATTTCTATTTTTTATAGTATATCATAATACCTTTTAGGAAACATGCTTTGAAGAATTCAAATACAAATTCAATATACAAATACAAATTGTAATATGGCCCTTTCAGGATTAATTCATCCACTGTTAAATACTCCCAGAATAATTGTTTAGTATATTTAGCCTTTAAGTTTTTGATTAGTTGACTTAGAACTTGATTCGATATTCTCTATAGTTTAGTCAGTTTCTTATCTTATTTACATTTACATTTACCTTCTTATCAATACCATTTTTGAAACAAGTCAAAGCGTTAATACTGATTCTCGTTTTTCTGTTGTTATATTACATTAGTTCATTTGAATATGTTCATTAGCGACCTTTTCAACAACACCGAAATGAACATCAATATGGTTTCTAATAAGAAGAAGACGTCGAAAACCGAAGATCAGGCGTGGGAAACTTTTTTCACCTACATTCGCTGTTTTGCCCATTCTAAAGCGGGCGTTTCACGATTAAAGACTGAGAGAGCGATGTATAGTTGGGAATGGGGTCCTGCTGGACTGAACTTGTATATCGGAGGATGGGGAATGGAGTTTCCCAATTGGATTAACAAAATCTATGACCATTCGTATGCTGCAACCAGCCGAAAGGCCTTACCATATATTTCTGAGGGTAGTAGTTGTCGCGATGGAGAAATTCTACATGTGTCGGGTGGTGTTCTATTTTATGGTAGCGTGCCTGCCAATCCAATAAACTATGTCGGGTTTGTTTTATTTTCCGACGAAGGATTTTATATTATTCATGGCGGGGTTAAAGGTAAGCCCTTACCGGAAGTTCGACCCGCGAGCACCGGTAGAGCTTTTACTGGGCGCATATCTTGTCTGGCTTGCATCGAGGAAGAAGAAGAGAGTTCCGAGGGGGCCGAGCTCCTCCCTGAAGCACGAGAACAGGCAGAAAAGGGTCCGACCGAACTGATAGTAGAGCAGACGCCTCCATACTATGGTGGGCCTGTCAATATCACCGAATGGAAAGACTACTGGGGAACGACTTACGACAAATACGAATATCCTCATTGGAGTTTTGTCAAATGTCGAGAATCCTCAATTTTCGCGGGGCACACTACGCGTGGACCAGACTACACTGAAATTTACCCTGACGTGGTTACAAGACTTCAGACAGTGCGGCTCGCCTTCTCGTCAGAGTCCGAGTGTTATTATACTGATACAGGCAGCGGCAACTATTTTTACCCCACGGGAAGGCAGACGTTCCTTATGATGCGCGGCGAGACCATGGTGGTCGCTCACTGCCTTGTGATTAGGACCGAGGTGCGACTCTTAAGCGGACAAATACTGTACCGCTGGCGTCAGGGTTGGTCCCCATACACGAAATCAGCCGTGACGATTGCCTCAGTCGTAACTTTGACCCGGAAGGTTGATGGATATTACTACTACCCAGTGATGAATGAGTCCACCAACTACTACAAGGTAAAGCTCAGTAACAGTGGCAATTTGTGGAAAGTGGATCATGTACGCAATAGGGACATTTGTTCACATCAGCATGCAGTTAGTTTCATTGAGAAGGCCGATTTTAAGGATAGTGTCACGTATTGGCTATTGTCTGCCGATCGTAAGATCGTCAGTTCCTGGACTGACAGTTCTGGAGTCAAGTATGAACCATGGACGTTCGAGTATTGTGCTCTAGCTAACACCGAAATGTCTCCTGTGATACATGGGGCTGGAAGAGGACATATTGTCTAAAGGAGGTCTCGCCAAGTTTTTTCGGGCGCTCGAAGAAGAGATAATAGGGCGCGCCAACTGTGTGCCTGATGAGAGCTAGGTGGTGGGTATTATCTGAGGTGTCGACCTCTGGACCAGGCAGTGAAGTGCTGTGACAAAGGGGCTTTAATTGTATCATTTGGACGGATCAAACTTAAGAAAAAAAAATAAAAAATATATTAATAAGAATACTATATCAACACATAATTGCATTATTTACATTGGTTTGCTAAGGCGCATTTTTTCATAATTTGATAATTTATGACCTAACAAATAGAACAAATAATTTACTAACTAATAAATGAAAAAAAAATTAAAATTCGTAAAATTTGAAATCGTTCAATATGAGATTTGCGGTTTCTTTAAAACGTTTATCGCAATTTCAGTGCAAAAGTGATCTAAGTTGCAATGTATTATTCCATCTGTTAATATAAATACAGGGTCTCTCATTATAATCTTTCCACGCGATTATTTCGCAAAATATTCATTATTCGAAAAAAATGTTTAAACGAAACATGCTCTATCTGAAGAGGGATATTCAATGGTGTACACTGTTTTTTTCTGTGTGGAAGAGGCAATGAATATTACAGCTATTAAAGATCGAATAACTTCAAAAACGTTTTCAAATTCGGATACCTCGAATATTTGAATATTTCGACTAATTTACATATTCGAACATTCAGATACATAATCGGATATACTACAGTCGATTGTATAAGGTAATTCCACGTGGAAAGCACATTTTTATACTGTCCCGACATCTGTTTTTGTTTCTACCAGTTACATTTAGTAGATTAAGTATACAAAAGTTTCAGTATGAAATTAATCTCATCACACCGATATGTTTCTTTCAATGATCTGATTTTCGCACGTTTTTCTTCGTGCCGTGTTTACATTACAATAAATCCCCTTCCTACTAATAATAACAATGCTAATTATGTAATATATTTTCAATTCATATAATAAATACTTAATAATATAGTATTTTTTTAATTCATAACTTTAAATAACAGCGTTAAACCTGTTTCTTCAACCTTACATCACTTTTATGTTTAATCGACATTTCGGCTCGAACTTTCGAGTTTTATTGAGCGTATATCAATTAAGTGAACCTAATTCCATTTATCTCCATTAATCACAAAAACCTGACTGTAGTAGTATGTACCAATCAATGTTAGCTATGATAAACATTTTGCGGTTAAGTATGTTAAGAGTATACGATAATTTTAATATTTAAATTTTCGCAGTTATTCTGATAGTTGAAAAATTGACTTTGCAAGTGGCCCAAGTCCAATCTGTTATTGATCATTTCAGATATTGCGGATTTTCAAATGTCTGAAGGCAGTAATGATGGTAATTACAATTAATTATTAATTAGTTAATATAATAATTACTTAATTTTAATACGATATATACCATCAAAGCACCATGCGTTTTTCAAGTCCCTCATGCATACACAAAATGTAGATCAGCAGTAAATTGTTATTTAATTTATATAATTAGGAGATTTCCTGCATTGCTTGAGTGAAAATAATGCAAAATAAATTTTGTAAGTGTTGTAATGAGATATAAAATAAATTGAATATTGTTTTTCTAATTTTGAATTGTATCGAATGAGCTCTCAAATTTTATGACAAATCTAGTTGTTAATTTTGAAAGCGGCTTAAGTCAATCTTCGATAAGAAGACACATTTTTCACTTAACAAATGCTGTTATTTTAATGGAAATCGAAAAAAGTCTCTTAGATACACTTCAAGAGTGTGATATATTGGTATCCTATACGTATATTTTTAATTTCATTGAAACGTGTGCTCTTAAATATCTCAATTTAAATATAAATCAACTTAGGCTGCTTTCAAAATAAACGGCTCAAATAAGCGATTTCATTATATTATTGTTGTGTCTTTAAATACTATACCGACATCTTAGTGTTTATATTTCGGTTGTTTCGACTCTCTTGCTAACATTCTTCTTTCTGACCTATAGGTGAAAACAAAGACGGGTACCGAGGCATCATAAACACGAATATTCGCATGTCCGAATATTCAAGAATTCGAATTTCAAAACCAAATTTTATTAACATTATTCGAATTTGGTTTATAGCCTTAAAAAAAACTATAATATATATTAACAAACAATAAAGACATCTGGCAAATAAGAGAACACCAGTCGAGAACCTTCTTAACAACCGACATCATTTTTTATAAATGATTTTTTTTCTAAAAAATCGACAAAATTTTTCTAAAAGTTGTAATCTTATGATGGTATTCGAAAACTGCTAATAAGTAATGATATTATATTATATTATTAATAATAAGTAATAAATAAATAAATTAATAAGTAATAAATAATATTGAAAAAAATATACTGATATTATTACGTACTTAACCCTTAACACTGGAGTATGAAAATATGCTGCAAAATATAATGCAAAAATATGTTAAAACAACTTTTAAAGATTATATATGATTTTTTGCAAGTTGAAATAATGAGTAATAAATAATAATAAATTTGCCAGTGTGCCGAATACGTATTCTGATGAAGTCTGACCGTTAAGGGTTAAAAGCATAAATTTCAAAACCTATTATTGATGACTTGAGTTATTTGAATATGTTACCTATTATATTTTGACTTCGAACTACTGCGGATCAGAACGACATTCGCAATAGTTACGTCTCAAAAAAGACAATTTGATATGTTTACCTTTAACGATGGTTGATGTGGAATTACCTCTCCTCACGCTCTCAAGGTCGCTACGGAAAATTCTGAAAAGGCAATGTTCTCCTACCTGTATGTTGTCGAATTAATTCTCTTTGGTCACTGAATAACCGGGAAATTATCCAGAAAATTACTGTATACAAGTAAAACGGCGATTGATAACTAGCACTTTAAACTATCACTCGCACTACTGAAAAAGAGGACCCACACGTGCTAAGCCGTGATACAAAAGGCAAGTGAAAAAATGTGAAAATACCCGAATTACAGAAAAATTCGTAAGCAAATTTGAATGAAATGAGAAAGGAAAGAAAATTCGAAATGATTCTAATATTCTGAAATTGCAGAAAATTCCAACTCGCAATTCTTTTGGTCCTGCCGGCTTCCTTTCTACTCGAGCGATTGAACAATTTAATAATGGCAGCTTTCCTCATCATCGTTCCCTTACCCTAGATAGTCGACCGTAGTGCTAATCAGATACCTGTTCGTGTTACTGATTGGAGATCGATATCGATCTTCACGGCCGCTGCGTGGCGCTCTCCTCTTGTATGTTTAATTCGTGGGACCTTGTTACGTGTCTAGGTGATATAATATGTATAACACCATAAATATATGTATAGTTAATCGTAGTCGTGTTCCTACATCGCATGTTATATTTCTAATTTTTACTAAAAGTTTAACTCTATAATTGTGATGATTCTGTAATACACATTCTAATATTTCTGTATCGCTGTTTACTTTTGCGTGAAAGAGAAGTTTGTTAAATATTTCATACAAAATAGATTCATAGTTACATAGATAATTGTGCAGTCAGTGTCAGTTAAATTCATAACCCAGATTGAAAATTTTGATTAAAAATTGAATTTGTTTGAATATGACAGCTTTATAATGCATATCATAAAATACTGTCTGTGTTATTGACTGTTTATTCGTGATTCGAAAACATCGTACTTGTGCCGTTACACAAACGTTTTCGTCGAATATATCCTTGATAATGTACATTGAAGAGCACAACTATAAGCCACGTTTTAATTCATGAACGTCTAAAACCAACTTCATTCCAATTGTTACTCATATTGTCACGTACATATTCAAGCTTAAGTATTCTATGGCGTTTTATTTGGATTAATATTTGGATTAATTTAAGGGATACATCAAACCAGGGAACGAGGAACACGAGCCTACATTCCTTTGCAATTTGCTGATCATTTCTAGGTATGTTGCTTGCAATTTTACTAAAGTGCCATTCAATACGAGATAATAACTTTTATTTAAATCCTTCTTCCTTATTTTCTTACTTTAGTACGATCACGTTAAAAATTCCATATAATTTTATGAGATCGCTCGCGCTTACCTGCGATTTTACGAATTCCCATTTCTGTATTTCTCTATGCTAAAAGTTAAATTTGTTCTTTGTCATTAACGTAACTGGCGCGTGGTATTGCGTAAATTAATTGAAAAGTTTTACGCTCATTCACAATATTACGACACAAACCCTTGAAGCCTGTTAAAAATAAAACTGGTATTATTTTCTTGCATCAATACTAAAACAATTTGTTATGTATATCTCGACATATACATATTCTGCTAATTTCAATAATTTTCATGTGAAGTTCATTAGTTAACAAAGTTGTTTCACATCATACAATTGTCTCCGTCAAATTATTTTCTTAGAGTTCAGAAACATTAAAACGGTGGTATGATTATGTTCTTTAGTATATTTAATAATATTATTGTTCGATAATGTTATTTAACCCTTAACGCTCCGACTTTTAATTGTGAACTTATTCTCATCATACTTCAACTTGCAAGTTTTTAAGTGTCAGTTTTTAAATGCTACAATCATGTGTAAATAATAATATTAAAGTCATTCAAAATAATCTTTATTCATCTCAGAAGTAATATAATTTTGATTGCAATATTTATATTAATTATAATTGAGTAATGTAACGCTGCACATCGGTGGTGCTTGAGAGGCACACTTGGAGTGTTAAGGGTTAATTTCCTAAGATCATCTTCTCATGTATACAGTCTGCAAAATATTCATCCGATTTCTGTTTTCTTTGCTCGAATTCATATTTTAGGATTTACGACATGCTTTGTTATTGTTCAAACATGCTTTGCAGACCATATAAATTTGAACTGATTCTAAACAATTTTTTGCATCGTGAAAATATTGATTAAGGTTTTGTTTTTTAATTATTAGTGAAAGTCAACTGCGAAGCAATGTATTTGAATGTGACCATTGATATGATTGTGAATTAGCGCATTTGCGCTGTGATAGTGTAATTGTTTTATAGGAAGTTCCGATAATGATAATCAAATACTGAATTAAATTAATTAAGAAGAATGTCTAATTATTTATTACTTATAAATAAGGGACAAACCAGTCATTGGTTATTCGTGTAAACCAAGTAAACCAAATTTGTTTAATATATTCATTATTCGAAAGGAATAAGAAATAAAATGTTGAATATTGCTTTTATCAATTGTCATAAAAGTGAAGAGTAACATTCCTGTTAAAAGAAAATTTTAAATTTAATACAGTACAACTACATACGTAGTAGTAGTCTAGTAACATAATGTTTATAATAGTTAACAATGGAATATAAAAATATGTAACAATATGAAATTGAAGTACGAGGAGGATATCAATAAAGTATTATAAAGAGTTTGATGTACCAACTACATGGGCTATTTTTTATGTAAGTGGGGTGTCCTTACTATGTTGGTATGCAGGATACGAATATCACTTTAGGTCTCTTGTGTGTGGTGTTGAATAAGTTCCTAGTATTGTGGACTTTTAAGTTGATGTCTTGGAGAAATGGTTTGATCGTAAAGAAAGGCTTCCAACCATATAACGATTCTCCTGATAGAAGGACGGAAGAAGGAAAGGGCAACTACAAGGGTAATTTGAGTGTCTGTCAATGCCTATCTTCCTCATCGAGACTTCAAAGTTGCAATGATCAGATCTGCATCTGGAGACCTAGGATGAAACGAATCTAGGAACGCTGAGGTTGTGAAACCATGGATGTTTAAAGAAATCAAAAAAGGTATTGTAGTAGGAGGACCATTTGCGAATTTAGTCTTTAAGCCAGACTTCAGTTGCGTGATCCTACAGTTTTCTTTTTAGGATTTGGTGGAAAACAAAAAAGGGAACTGAGGGAGACGATAATGGAGGTCTTCTTACTGCTTCGTTGGCTGTCTTATTTGACAGTTCGTTGCCTAGTACGTTCTTATGCGAAGGTTCCACAGGAAGGAGATGCTACTGTCAGGAGCTGAGGTATGATTGAATTGTTTTAAACTGTCTACTAATGAGTAGATTTGTAGCTGTAGTGTAGGGTTTGCCATCGCGGGATTGAATAGCCCTACGTAAATCTGTGCAGATATGGCAGAAAAGGTTTTCATTTGCCATGTCTATTCCTAAGGATATTGCCGCGTATTCTGATGTATAGGTTGAAACAGTTGGGTTTAAGTCGAGGTCTAATCTTCTATCGAGTTGAGAAGAAACGAAGATTGCGTCAGTGGATGTAGAGTCTTCTATCACAGAACCATCCGTAAAAATGAAGATGTGGTTAAGGAAATTCTCGGAGATGAAGGACGTGAACTCGAAATTTGGCGAGGGAAAAGGTTGTAGGAGAAGTCCAAGAGAGGTATCGATATTGATCCTCGCAAACTGCGTCTATAAGTTAGATAAATGACAGAGAATATGTTGAGTATGTAGTTGCTTTTTCTATCATGCCTTTTCCTTGTGGAAGAGCCTCTACTGTGCTCATTGTATGTCTTGCTGAATTCTCCTAGATAAGTGCGAATTCGTTTGTCCTCGAAAGTGAGGGTTTTAAAAATACAGTTGCAATTCGAATCGGGGAAGTCTGGCTTCACCGAGGGTTGCGTTGTTGGAGGAGCAATATCTCAGGCCTAAATTAAGTATAGCTGCGAGCGTCTATAGTAGTCTTTCTAGTTTGGTTGTCAATCCCTTCTTGTGAAAACAAAAGAACCTCCAGATGCCATGTCCTAATTTGGATCTAATGAGAGATTTGAATATGGTGAGCAGAATCTACGGATCGTAGTCCCACCATGTGCCTCCGAGAAATTTGACAGTATGTAGGGATGTGTTATGAATGTGGATGCCGAACCGAAGATGCTGGTCGACGTGGACACCTAGGAATTAGGTACACTTTGTAAGTTGGGGTTAAGGTGACTATTTATGGAAGCGGTGAAAGGAGTTAGGAGGAGTATTTCCTCTGTCGAAGGAAAGAAACTGACAATGAGCCTTGAGGGAAGACAAGTCAAGATTCATAGTTGAAAGATTTTGTCTAATACTTTCTATGCAATTCTGAAAAATATCTATGACAGTGGATCTATCTTTACAGGTGACGACAATAGCAAAGTCATCAGCAAACTGCAGAAATTTGGTATGGAGCGGACGATGCGTCAAGATGTTTCTGAAGTAAAGCTTGAAGATAAGGGGATCGAGGACTCTAACATGAGGTATTCCCTTGAATATCAGGTGGAGAATAGAATCTGAGGAGTTAGAGGAAATGGAAACTTTTGTAAGGTAAGTAAGGTTGGATACGAAATATAGGATGTTGCCTGCAAGACCGAGGCCTGTTAGCGTCTGGATGAGTTGATGTAGTCAACTTTGAGTTGATGTAGATAGTATGAGTTGTTAGCGTCTGACTGTTGATTGCTTCCAGGTTGATGCTGCCGATATTTTTTTTTGATAGGACCTTGTTTTTCGAAAGCTAGCTTGCAAGGTGGGTAGAATATTATTTGTCTCGTGCCGCCATTGTAGATGGAGCTTGGCCATTCTCTCAAATAGTTTGCATACGCAGAAGGTTAGACTAATTGAATGTAACTACTTGCCACCATGCTTCGAAAAGAAATGAATATATTAGTTATACAGTTAGTATATTAGTTATACACATTCCGACAGAGTGGTAGACCCCTCGCGCAGGCAATTGATCGCGTAATTAAGAAAAATTTTATTTAAAAAAAAAATCACATTTTTCAAATTCAAATCAACTTTGTTAGGTAACTATAAAAGTTACTAACAATAAGATTCTGTTTGTATCAAAAGATTCTATAGACTTTTCGGAATACAATGGTGTTTGTTTTTAATGCATTCTGAATATTTAAACATGTTTATACAAGTATTGAGCATGCAAAGAGAGGCCGGTTATGCACCAACTTTTATACTTTTCAATTATCACCAACGGTTATACTTTTCAATTTATCTTAAAATGCAAGGATCTAGTGGAAAATTGAACTATACTACGTGATAGAGTAGACTTTCACCTTTAGGAAACATCTATAGAAAGTTGCAACGTCATTTTTTTTTTACAATGCCAGAAAGCAAAATAGCAACGCGAGAAACCAAGTGAGACAGTGGTGTTTTGTGTCTAAGCAGTCCTTTGGGGTGTCGATTACAAGGTGTCTCTCAACTAGTGTAGGTCCCAGATATGGCTGGTAGGGCAAGTGATTCTGAACAATATTTCCCTCTGCAAAAATGAGGTTTGAAGCTTCGTTTTTGAATTATTAAAAAAAAACACGGACCAATCAGAGCGCGAGAATTGCGCGCCCCCAGACACGAGAGCGACAGCTTCGAGTCTGACGGTTGAGCGCGATCATGAACAAGCGCCATTGCGCCGGAACAATCTGAACGTTTAATAAGTAACTTTTATATCAAAATTCAGTTAAATAATGAACAGAACAATTAAAAATAATTTTTACTTATTCATTTCTCCTGAATAAAGAACAGAATTAATCATGTGTAATTAAACGAAACCGAGCAAATGAAATTTCTTAAATACTGGCATTCATTATTTACAAAGAATGTGAAATAGAATATCGAACATTGTTCGTGTTATTTGTCAAAATGATATTAACTAACAAATTTACGCGTTTTAAAGGAAAAATAAATTATTCTGTTCAAGGAAAAAAGAGTTTAAATGTAATACTTAATAAATATATTAACCGCTGTCTACTTTAAATTTACAGGAAATCTATAGACAATTATATTGAGGTTATGATGCAGGTGGGATTATTAAATTGAAAACACAGTTTCAAAACGATGAACTTTAATATTAGATATAAGGAAAAATGTATATGACCAGGTATGTCCTGCCTTTACCGACTCTCCTGTCGACCTGGCTAAAAACGGTCAACCTTTCCAGATTGAGCAGCAGTAAACGTAACTACGCGTTTGACCCTAAGTTTTTCCGGATAAGTTTATGACCCTAGTAACCGCAAGGACCTACCATTTTTGGACATGAATTTTTCTCAATGATTTATTTCAACAAATTAAAATAAGACTCACCCATTATTTGAAAATAATCGTGTTTCAGTTGAAGTGATGCTTGCTTTGAAGTGAATGCTTGCCGCTGTATCGTTACACCGATCTTGATCTCCCGTAGAATACATAGGTACCGCACTGCAGCTGGTGGCACTCACAGGTCACTGAATTGACTTCACTTTACATCAGGATCACTTTCACTATCACTTACAGACAAATATTTTCTCGATAGTTTTTAAAGGAGCTGTTGCTTTGGTGACTGATGTGTGGCCCTAAAAGGGGTCGATTATTTTCGATTGTTCCGTTGACCGATGTCTGTTATTGGCCAATTATCTTCTGTTCTTTCGTAATTGGGGTATTTTGCTCCTCAATTGCTCCTTCGATTAAGGAATGAGCAGTAATAAGTTGTAATAATATTATAAGAAACAAAGATACGCGAAGTGGATATCAGGAACGAATTATTGAACGAAATATTTGCTGTTCGGAAGAACACATGGGAGTGGTTAAAAATGGCAAGCAGACACGTCGAAGTGCCTCAGACAATGTGGACACATTTGTTAAAAATCTTACGAACATTTTCCTGATAACTGCCGAAAAGTAAAGATCGCCATATCTGCTGAACGTTCGAACGCTAAATTTTATAATATGCTTTTCATCTACGCGCAGTGTAACGGGAACGCGGAGGATGTTGCCGAAAGTTACTCGGAATAGTATCGCAGTGAGAATCCACTCACTGTAAACTGTTTTCGCAGATAAGCAAACAGATTATATTCGAGTGACTTGTTTCACTGTGTATGATGTGATACAAGACGTTCGTATCGGATTCCAACAATTTGATCGCGTTGGGACTTTGAGCATACGTGACGTCTGTCATCGTTTTGGGTAATTAATATGACAAATTTTAAATCGTTATTGTGAAAATATACTTTCCCTTTTATTAATAGATTTCGATATTTTATTACTGTATGCATTGTACACCGAATTCTGCAAGACAATTTCATGTATAAGTACAAATATGTTCGGGTGCAGCCTTCGATCTCGGAAGATTCTGTTCAACACCTTTAATTTTTCCAGGTGGATTAGGGGGGAAATCGTGGATAGATGAAGCTCTCTTCACAAGAGAAGGGTGCTTTAATGTACACAATTCGCATGTGTAGGACATACAGAATTCGATTGCGATTCAGGCACGCGTTGCGCAAAAACGCAGGTCAGTCAACGTATGGGCTTGAATTCGCAGGATTTTGTCGTTGGACCGTACATTCTGCTAAACACGTTGGATTTTTCATCGCACAGAATTTTTGTGGAATATGTTCTTCCGAGTCTCTTGGAAGACATTCCATTACAGATTCCGAGGCATATGTTCTTCCAGCGTGATGGTGCGCCTGCACATTATGCCGCAAATGTGAGGTCATACCTAGACACCTTTCAGGACAGGTGGATTGATCGCGGCGGCGCAATTACGTGTCCTCCAAGATCTCCAGATTTGAGTCCATTAGATTTCTTTTTCTAGGGATGTTTGAAGGTATGATAATTGTTATTAATTATTGTTACATATTTTTAAACTATGTATTTAAACCACTTAATAGTTTGCATTTTATTTTAATTGTTTCAGAATGAGGTGTATTGTGAAGAGATAACAACACCGGAGAATGTAGTAATCCGCATATGCAGCGCTGTCGCCAAGATAACGCCCAAAATGTTGCGCAAAGTGAACAAAATATTATAAAACGAACGTCCGCGTGCGTTGCTGTAGGCAGAGGATACATTGGGTCTGTGCTGTGATATTCTTTCCGGCATCAATGTTCAGGGTCACTCATTTCTTAATCGATCAATTCTTAATCAATTACGAAAGAGCAGGAGATAATTGTGATGAAAAATCAAATGACATTGAAAGTGATCTTATTGCAAAGCGAAGACAGTTCAGCGACATGTAAGTGCCATCAGCTGTTGTGCGGCAGCTATGTATTCTACAGAAGATCAAGATCAGTGGAACGACCAAGGGCAAGATCCCAATCACTTTAACTGAAGCAGGATTATTTTCAAATAATGGGTGAGTATTATTATAATTGTTTATAGATTTCCTGTAAATTTAAAGTAGACACCGGTTAATACATTCAAGAAATTTCATTTGCTCGGTTTCGTTTAATTACACATGATTAATTCTGTTCCTTATTCATGAGAAATGAATAAGTAAACATTATTTTTAATTGCTCTGTTCATTATTTAACTGAATTTTAATACAAGAGCTTCTTGGAAGCTTTAGTACCATACTCGCACGCTTTATCTGCATGTTCTTCCGTAGAGCCACAGTACCTACACATAGATGAGCTTCTACAATATTAGCCGAATGCCCAAATCAATGACATTTGTGGCAGATCCTGACTGCCTCGATGTAAATTTCAATTTTCATATTGTACAGTCTATACATATATCTTAATTGAGTCAGGCAAAATACCTCCCTCAAAGATTAGCAGTACTGTTTCACTATTAACCCATTCTGGTTTGCCACTTTCCACGCCAAATTTTTTTCTGTTTCTTTTACTCCAAAAGATTGTGTTTAACCAATCTTTTGTTTTTTCGCATAATGTGGTGGAGTTCCATCATGTTGGTACCACATATCTCGTCTATCAGCTAGAGATACATTATCCAAAATATGAAATAAAAAATTGTCTAGAAATTTAAGGTACGTATGGGCCGTGAAGGAACCTTCAAAATAATATGGCCCATAAATTTTTTTATTAAAACTGTCGCACCAAACCAAAATGGAGATTCGGTTTCGATTTCAGTGGCGTTTTTCTTTAATATAGAAAGGTCCACAATAGTCTACTCCCACGTTGGTGAATGGGCGAGTTTCTGTAACTCGGATTTCAGGTAAATTATCCATTACGTATTCCACCGGTGGTGGACGAACTCAACGACAACGTATGCAATCCTTTATGATTTTCCAAACCTGGCTTCGTCCATCAGTTGGCCAATAGCGTTTCCTGACTGCGTAGAGTGTAGCCTGGGAATGTAATTGCGTGCGATGCTCGTTCTCGATAATTTGCGTTGTGACGAATTTCGGAAGAATTATCGGATGTGTGGTGACGTTTTAAGAATATGTGACTATGTCAGAGTGATACGTGCAACTGTTCGATATGTTCTGGATTTACTAATTCTTTCCACCCCAATTTAGTAATTAACTTGATCGGATCTGGAACAAGATAATAGTTATCACCGTCTTCTATAAGAAACTTGAAACAAAAGTATGGAATTTTATAATCCCTTAGAAATTTTTATTCGAGGTTGAAAAGATTTGTACAAGCACCGTTAAGGTCATGATTGAGCTTTACTCCCCCGACGAGAAGACTGTCATCTCACGCGAACATACCGAACTCAACTTTAGACATGTCTAGTAAAGTGGCGAGAACAGCTATTAAGAAGAATGTGTTACCAATGAATGGGGAGGCATCACTGGATTTCCGTTGGTAATTAACTTGACATTATACTTTGTTGCGACGATTGCGAAGAGTAGTTCTTATATGTGAGTTACGCCATAAGTTTATAAAGCGTGCGTCAACACTGGCAGCAGCCATCAACAAACACTCAAACTCAATCATGGCAAGACCTTGTGACTTGTCAAACTTGCTCATATCTATTTCTAGTAATTCCTTACAACGGATACCTTATCTACGCAAACGTCGGCGGATGTGCTTCTCTAGTTGTGACATCGTCAAATCGGTATTGACGATGAACCTATCCTGTAGTAATGGAAGAATATGGTTATCTATTTCGCGAAAAATGGGCCAAAATATGGCGTTGATATTTTTGTCTTGATATAGTTTGTATAGCGTTATAAGTAAACGGAGCGTTATGGTCAAGTTGCGGTTTAACTGTAGATTTAATCATGAAATTGTAATCACATAAGTACTGTTCATCTACTTTTTTCTCCTGATATATCTGTTCAACAGTTTCTGAAGGTTGTGTTTCTAACCATTCGCTAACGCCGTACTTGTTCGGTAGTATAGGTCGGATCTCAAATGTAAACATGGATTTATGACCTTTAATTAGATAGGTGTTTGTAAACCGGTCGAACATGGTCTGTGTCTACTACTTATGATCGACGATCCCAGCCAAGGAGGGAATGGCTTGGTTACGTTTGACCATAGCAAGTAGACTTTCAATTTGATTCGACGGTCGACTAGGCGGCATTGATGTTTGTAAGACTGGACTGAACAGTTTTTGGATTGTATTTGTACTGTGGGTTAAATGAAGTAGCCTCTAGATTTTCCGTAACAAAATTCGCGGTCACGCACGTATTAATTAACATTCGGCATTGAATCGGGTGAGGATTGTGATCAAGAATAATGATTCGCGCGGTAATATAATATCATAAGATCCTGTGTTACGGAATTTACAATGAATGTTTTTTGAACCGTGGACCCCGTCGAAGACTCTGACTGCCCTAATGAACGAATCTAGTGTTCCGAAAATTATTTGTAATTCTTCGGAATACTGCCGTAGCGAGTTTAGAAATCGCGGCTGGAACGCAATTTGCCCGTTTCTCCAGGAATTCCAGTAAGCTCGTATACGTTGGCATCTTTTTGTCTTTTAACGTAAGTTCTCTTTGCACGTTAGGTTCGCGTTTACTTTGGATAAAATTATCGACACTAGCATGCAGTTCCACTACGCGATGTTCTCGTCGAGATTCTTTAATGCTGTCAGATGTTGATTGATGATGTCGACGAGGTTGCCTATTGCATCTGGTGTGTCCCTAGTCAACTTCGGTATTTCACGAATCGCGTCGCAATGACTTAATAAAATCCGTCGCGGGCAATCAAATTTCTTTTTTAATAGTTCTAACGCGTTAAAGTTGTGGGGTAGAGGTTAAAACGAGAAAGTTCTTAAAAACGTACAAATACTTTATTATAGAAACTACTAGACTCCCATGCTTACGCGGTTACATTAAAAAAAGGACTAACCTCTCGCCCGCTTTCCTACGGGCTTTTATAGCCCTTTTGCCCAAGCGGCAAAGCTAAGGAAAGTCCGCGCAAAAACGGGTGGGAAACTTAGCGTCGCGTCGCCAAAAATCGGGAAAAACCTTGGCCGCACAAGTGGCCGCCAAATGTGGGCCCGCTTGCGCTTTCACCCGGAGAAATCTCCGAGCTTATACCTACACTTTCTAAATGCTTAAATGATAGCGACGAGGCCGCTACACTGCTTTCTGCGGACAATCCTCCAGAACAAATTTATTTGCAAGATCTTTATTTGGGAACGTAATTACAAATTTTCCCCAGCCTTTTTGTTCAATTCCAGTAGCGCCTGATTTCAAATTATAAACAATTTTAGCTACAGAAAACAAATTATATTTTTTATACACTTCAGCCGGACCAATATGAGAATCTGGGTACAGGCAAATAATCCTTGTCCGCTTCTGCTCAGGCAATAAATTATTATCCCAAACCCCGAAGGGTTAGGACTATCCAAAAAAATTAATTCCTCCTCAGTTTCCACTTCTTCTATTTCTTTATAACAAAAAAACAATAACTCTATCTCTAAAATACTAAATCAAATATCAAATTCAAACGTCAATAGCGCCCCAATCAATCTATATTGCATTTTATGGACTTAAAGATGCTTACACATCTAGCGGTGAAAGGTGGGAACTAATGGAAGTAAATTTGAAATACATTATTGTACGAAATATTGACCTTTTCGATTCATTAGACAGTATAATTCTTCAAACAGCAATGATAAGTTGCTATAAAATGTTTTACATGTGATAATGACTCAAAAACAATAAATAAGGTACATAGTTGTTATAAACATTTTGTTTTATTAGTTTTTATCTTCTACCACTAGATGGTTAAGTATGTTTAGGTCTGTAGAGGATCGATACATATCTTGCGAGAAAGAGAGAAACACAACACGCTGCAACACGTTACTTTAGATTAGAACTGGTAAAATAAAAAAGTGCGTAGAGAAAATTACATTAACATAAGAGTCACGCGCTGCTTACTCGGTTCACTTAATGTGAAAGTTACATTTACTGTTTAGTCACTGTTTTATAAAAATTAAACAGTCTTCTCTAGAGAAAAAAAAACACTTAATGAACTAAAATTTAATTGTTTTTCTTTATCCTTTATATCACAACACAAAATACGTCGATTGCCTGTTCCGTCAATGACAGAAGGTCCAAGGGGTTCTGGGGATTTAAGGTCGGTACTTCAATCACCAGATCCTCTTCAGGGATTACTTCCCAGGATAAGTCTGGGTCACCTACGTCTCGGACTGGCGACGGTGGATGACCTCCGCATGACGTGCTGGGCCTCTGTTCCATAACGGGTTTTCTTCGTAGGCCGGTCCGTGTTCGGACCCTCCAACGGGGTCTGTGTCCGTTGTTTGAGACACTTAGCCCTCGCGATTGCGCGATATTTGTTGAGAATTCTATTAATCTCTGACTGGCACTGTAGTGCCAAGTCCGAGGGCAGCGAACGCAAACGCATTATTGCAAAATTGCCGTACATGTTCCACTCGTCCTCCTCGTGGGTCGTATCTTGTAATAATTGGCCTAGTTGCTGCAGCTGAAAAGCAGCCGTAGTCAACTGCTCTATCCGGGTTGTTCTTTCGGTCGAATCATTGGTCGAATGACTCCTCGCACGTCGAGGAGTAATTGTGGGTGCTGGAGGTGTATTGGAGGAACTCCCCGCACCACTTTCGTTCCCATTATTATGTGGTTGCTGCCTCGCCAGTATTTGTGGGGGATCCTGAATAAAAATTGGAGCATTGGTATTGTAAAAAATATGAACGTTGTTAACGCTATTAGTGCAAACTTTTGTTTCGATAGATGAGCAAAATATGTAAAAGGAAAATAACTTACCGATGTACTGTACGATGGTCTTTGTACACGAGTAACTCTCATGAAAGTGTCCATTAAAGCAAACCATGGGAGCAAACCTTTGATTTGTATACATCCTCCGCACCAACTCCCGATCTCGTGGATGCCTCGATTTTTCGAACTTCTTGTTGATAGGTCGTGCGCAGACTTTTGATCCTTGCCTTCGTTTCGACGATTGTGAAATTGGCCTTTCCCATACTGGAGGCAAGCGTCTCTAATGCTCCCGCGCGCATTTTGTTGTTCCTACAGGGTGTCTCGTAACTAGTGTTACTCCCTGAAAGGGCTGGTAGAGGACGTCATTCTGAACAAGATTTTCCTTTGCAAAAATGGGGTTTGAAGCTTCGTTTTTGAATTATTTAGGAAAAACACTAACCAATCAGAGCGCGAGAATAGCGCGCGCCCAGACGCGAGAGCGACAGCTTCGAGTATGACGGTCGATCGTGATCGTGAACAAGCGTATTGATACCGCGTCGGTATAACAGGAAACTAGGTGAAAGTTAAATCGAATAACGAATTAAGAAGTTAAAAATAATATTAAGTTCTTCGTTATTCTTAAATAGGAGATGAACTAATTAGTTATTGTTGACCCAGACCAAGTATATTGTATTTATTTTGTGCCTTCGAAAAGGAATAAAGAATAAATTTATGAAAACTAATTTTGTCAACTATTCTAATAAAGCAAACGAATAAATTCACGTTTCAATACGAATGAGTACCTTGTTTATGAAATGAGATAGAACTGGGATGGAATATGTAGTGCAGTAACTCACTGAAGTCAAATAAATCAATTTCTGCGTACGTTTAATTTTAAAAATGCACAAACAACTTAAATAAAACTTACCCATTGATCCATGAAAAAAACTAGCTACGATAAAAAATATTTGTGTCACCGAGTAGATTCACCGATCACAGCACTAACAGCTGATGTCCTGGCAGGGTCAATGAACTCTCAACTTATTTCACTGTCTCTTTCTAATAATCGCACAACATAAGCACGACCGGTAAACGGACCGAATGAAAACGCATGAACGATTATTCATAGACATGTATGTTTAACGATACTGTATATTCTCATTACAAGGTATCCGAATTGAGGAATCGATATTATATCATATTTTAATAGAAGACATTGTTGAACGGGCCACGTATCTCGGTTTCGTTCTCGATCGCGAGGCGTACGTCGCAAACGGTTGCTACGCAACGGGGATCTGTTGATCGACTACGGTGTCGATAGACAGTCATCGTTTATTGTCGAAAGACACCGGCCGAAATAAAATACATCGTAGTTTTTAATCGAAAATTTCGCTTTCTTGTTTTCAAGACAGTATCGTTAATATTATTTATGAATATTCGTTCACGTGTTCCGCCGATTTACGCGTTGCGCTCACAGTGACTAATTAGTGAAAAATGACAGGGAAAAGTGATAATGAAAGCTAATAATGAAAGATGACAGTGATAGGTGACAGTGAAGTAAATTGAGAGTTTCTGTGTGGTGATTTATTTTTTCTAACCGGTAAGGATCGGTGGATCGACCCGGTAATAGAGATGCATTTTCATCGTGACTATTTGCGGTTCAATGGGTAAGTTACATTTAAATTCGTTAATTATTCGATTGAAATTTTTATTTGTTGAATGGAAAAGTTATTTAATTTTTCAAAAACGAGAATTTGTTCTTTTTCATCATCACAATATCTAACGAGAATAATTTTCCATATTTTATCTATTATTTCTTTGCAATAACGAATAAACGTATCGAATAAATTCTATTTATTCTGATAGGACTAATTTCTTTATATCTTATCCATTAATGAAAGATAATTCAACAATAATTAAGATTTTTTTATTCGTTTTTCGATGTAACTTTCATTTAATAGATTCCTGTTATACCGACGCGGTATCGATACGCTTGTTCACGACGACGATCGACCGTCATACTCGAAGCTGTCGCTCTCACGTCTGGGCGCGCGCTATTCTCGCGCTCTGATTGGTTAGTGTTTTTCCTAAATAATTCAAAAACGAAGCTTCAAACCCCATTTTTGCAAAGGAAAATCTTGTTCAGAATGACGTCCTCTACCACCCCTTTCAGGGAGTAACACTAGTTACGAGACACCCTGTATATGATGGAGAGGCACTATTCCAGAGGCATTCGTGCTCCCTGTACAACTCAATAAACCGCACTGTTTCTTCTACGGTGAATTTAATTTTTCCCGTTCTGCTCTATTCGGCACTTGTTCACGCACTGTGATGTAATTTCTCTAGCTTTTTGCTTTTTATTTACGACGAAAGTCTCAGCAACGACGAGCCGACGGGGGTGAAAGACAGGTATTGCCCACCGACATTAGAGGTGGGGAATGTAATTAACGCATTGAAAGTCCTGAAAGCACTAAAATATTCGGAAAAAGTGACCGACCCGAATTGAATGGTCAGTTTTGGATACTAAAAATATACCGGGGATAGTTATCGAATTTAGGGGATAGTTAAATTATTTTCGCTTCGTTTTCAAAACTATTGATTCTGTAAAAAGATATAACTCTTTAATTTTTTAAAAGCTCTGCAGTGCTTTGTATTGTAAAAATACACTTCTTACGAAGGACAACACCTAGGTGTTACATGCTGATTTTAATGAAATTTACATACATATGTGGTAGCTTTTCGAAAATTATTTAACACTTTTTTTTTTATATCTGTTTAAAAATTTGCCAAAATTTTCCACGTGTAATAGAAAATACTGTTGTGCTCCTAGACTCATGGAAAAGATATAGCAAGAAGAAGTTATAACGTGCAATGCCAATGTCAGAAACAGGGTAACAAACTGGAAATATTAAAAATACCAAAAAATGCCACCATTTGTTCAACCATTTGACGTCTATAGATTTCGAATTTGGAAAAATTTTGTTCGAAAAATTTCTGATCATTAATCTTACTGAATTTAGATATAAATAATAAATTTTAAAGTCATATCCAAATTTAATAAAATTATTATCTCAGAAATCTTATGTGCAAAATTCTTCCATATTCTAAAACCGAACACATCTAATGGCTGTATAAATCCGGTACTATCTTTAGGAATCTGCAATATTTTTATACTTCGATTTCTGCATTACCCATAATACTATAACAAAAAATAAATCATTTACACGAGGAACATTTCGGTTCAAATTATTAAAAGTTAAATAGCTAAACTTATACCTTCGGCTAAAATTGGCCATAAAAACCTACGTTCCGTACAACGACGACTGTTTGTTTCCTTTGTATATAAATATTTTCTTAGTATCCATTGTTCCTAGTATGTAAGTTTATACCTCTGTACATATTTTCGTATCCAGTATTTCTAGTATGTCAGTATACCTGATACAATATATAAACCGTTCATTTCGATACAAATTGTCCGTTGTTATTCCGTTCCTAAAAGGGACGGGGGGGTGGGTGTATTGTAAAAGGGGGGTGGGGTGTATTGTAACGCATAATAAGGCGCGAATGCTATTACACCGTATCGCCGCCGATAAAGGGCGACACTCTTATGCTTACTGTAGTGGACTGGTTCGGCATAGAGAACGAGGTCTTGTTCTGAGGTTGCACGATATAAATATATTTCTTGTCGGCCGGTTACAACACGTGAGAGAGCGTTATGGCCGCCCGCGTCTCTTTATATATTATAATAAATAACAAATGACTATCTACATGTATAATACCAATTTACAAAAACTAAATTTGAATCTTAGCGTATTCACACCACAATGTTACCACTATAACCTGTCAGGTAACAAGGGGTGCCACTACATTACCGAACAGAACAGTTTTATTTCCGGAAATTTATGACAACACATAGCAATCGAGAGTATGCTGATATGATCCTCGAATGTTCCACTTCATATTCGAAGGAATTTGATTTTTCAACAAGATGGAGCACTACTGCACTGCAGTCGCAAGAGTAGGGCACTTTTTAAATGAAAAGATGGAATATCAAAGAGGTGAGGTAATTCAGGATTAGAGAAATTAAACAATGCAAGAGTCATCACCGTGTGAAGGGTCTATGCGAATTAATCTGTATGTGCTCAATAAAAGTTCACACGCGATTAATCGTGCGTGTTGATAACTATTCACAGTAATTTCCCTCTAATTTCCCTCTCACAGTGAAAGACGACCCTCCCTATGTTACCCTCGCTCGAGCCAATCAAAGTGTAACACTATACTCACCGCGGTTTCTTTGGTGCGAGCTGACAAATCTCCAGTTTCTAATATGTATACAGTAAACATTCGATTTCTGCAAAAATCACCTATACGATATGTGCAAAAAAGTTATCCTCTTCACTGGGGGAAGACCTCTCTAGACACCGCGAAGCTCTATCGTCGAAAAGTATAATGTGAACCTCGTTTGTGTACATCCGTGAGACACTACCGATAAAAATATAAATATTTTTGAATTTTTTTAAATGAAATGTCACATCCTGTGACGAATTCTTTAAATTCCCTGGTCAGCATTCAAATTCATCGTCTCGCAAATTCCAAGAGAACGGTTCACTCGGGTCGACATGTTGCGAAAACGCTGACAATCCGAATGAATGTCGTTCACCCGGGTTGAGAAATTCAATTTTATGCCCTCTCTTAATCGTTATAAAAGAACGCGACAAAACGCTCTCGCGAGCAGTCATAGTACAGTCAAGTTCGTGCAGTCACAGAAAGAAAATATCCGCGTTTCGGTAGTCACAGTGCAGTCAGTTAGTCACACAGAGAAAGTATCAGCAACGCCGTAATTAAGCACAGCTCACACAAATTTTCAAGTACAATCCGCGAAGTATAATCCGCGATCATCCGATAAATTGGGCCTACACGATTTCGCTACGAAACCTCCGAGCTTCGACAGAGCAAGGTTCCAATAATTATCAATTATAATACGTATCGACACAAGTGAACCTGTACCGGTAGTGAATAAACTGATTTGTGCCTAAGAATACGTGACTTACTTGGAGTTCTACCCTATTGCTTTACTACCTGAACATCCCCCTCCAATAGGTACTATACACCAAGGGAAAAGTAAGTGAGATAATTTCAATTAAACTAACAACATATAAGTAACGCCGAGGACTCAGGTGAGAGCAATACCTCGCGACGTTACACCCAGTCCTAACTACGGACATTACATTAGCATTAAATTTGATTCGTAACGTAGCGTTTGACCTACCAAATTATGTGACTCTTGGACAACTGAGCTGTATACAATTTGTTCAAAACTTGATAAATTTTCTAAAAATCTTGATTGTATTGGCACTTATAAATGAATTTTTTTAATAGCTATAAACCAAATATTCTTTATTGAAATTTAAGTTATATACTGAATAAATTAGCCTATTATTATATTGTACGTAGTTTTTAATATATGTATATCCTGTGTTAATATAACCGCGCCACCCAGCGGCCCGAGCGGTCCCACGCTGACCAAGCGTCTGGGCGAGATTATTAATACGTGCCCGATAAGCATGGCGATAAACAATTATTGGAACACAGGCCCCGAAGGCCCGGAGCAGTCAGCATACGTTAACTCTACATTCATCATTCACCGCATACACATCGCGTTACTCTCTACCGTCAACTAATTATTCAATTTTTAACCGCTTAACAGTTAGTTAATTTGTCATCAGTTATTCAGTGCAAAGTCTATGAGTCATTAGTTAAATTCAGTTATTATTCAAGTGTACCGTTTATATTATAGACATTGAACTACGAACATTGTAAAGTTCTGCACAACATCGACTACATTTCACTACATTCACCTGTCAGCCGTAATCATCCGATGTATTATCACGTAAGTTTTATTAAAGTGTTATATATATTGTTTTACAATTTCGTTACAAACGGAATTTCTGCAACGGAACCACAGAACATCCTCGCATTCGGTCTACTATTATTTTGAATTCATTATAACCTTATGGTATTTGTGAAAATCGGTAATACTTGTCATTTAGTGATTTTAAACGGAATGTTCGCGTTTGCAATCGCTTTCTTATTCCTCACATCTGGATTTCAGGGTCACTGCACCTCGGGTAAGCACAACAGGAGCTCTCGGATATCCCATTAGTAGCCTTGTGGTGACATTTAAGGTGCTCAGACATACGAACCAAGGTTCGACGGACTCATCCACGCGCGCTCAAGTTGGGTCCAGATGGTTCCGGATTACGTAATAAGGAGCACTCATTTCAATAATGGACATTAACCAGGTAAGTGTAAGAAAATTCGAAAGCTTGCATTTCGTATATTAGAAAGTTGAACGTAGACCATCGATGTTTTGTCAATGGCCCTTGAGGAGGACCGTTAAAGCTATAAACAGTTCGCAGGCTAGACTGACGAAGGGGGTCCTAAGGCTAGAAGTGTCCTTTTCGGGGCATTCTTGTTGTAGACGTCTTGGCGTGAGCAAGGCAATTACATTTTTAGAAGAATATATATTAACGTATTTTACGCCCACAATAGTTTTTCATTATTTAATTATACCTACGCTACCACTCGGTCGATTTTCCTTACATAAGCAATATTCAATATATTCAATTATATTCACGTAGTATATTCCAGTGTTTAGAACCTTTTGCTTGCGAATCTATTATTGTAGCCGTGCAAATACCCCAATCGAACGCGAACCGAACGTCGCAACCGGAAGAGCCGACGCGGTGGTATTAAGAATTATCTTCGCAAAGAACGGCGACGACTATTTAAGGAATTGATATCTCGATCTACCGCAGAGTCCGCACAACAGGAGCTACCAGGCAAGCCATGCTGTTCGTTATCTTCCGAAGCATTCACTGTAGATTTAGAAAATAACCAACCTAGCATTAAAATAATTGAATTATCTAGCGTGAGGAATGATCCCCAGATAAATTCCCCGCCTCCACCGTCTCCAATCGAGTTTACTGATACCGGAAGAGCTATTCGGGCTTAGACTTACGAGGCAATTTCAAATCACAATTTAAAACTGTTTACTGATAATCATATTGTAGAGATGCAAAATAATAAAGACGGTTGTCGAGCCGAAACCGTTGGAAGGAGACCAAAAACCTGTGTACAAGTCAGCTGTTAGGACGCGTGCAGCGATCGCTCTCCTTTGTCAACGGTTTCGGCAATAAACACCTCGAAAAGGTAATCGACCTAGGAATAGAGTGCGAGAGAGAAAATGTAATAAAGGGCGATAACCGCGGAATATATGTATTCGTAAGTGCGCCGGAATTTTGTGTATATAAACCGCGGCGCAGCGTAAAGAGAATCACTATTATAACACGAGCGATTATACTGCGAGAAGAGAGCGAGATAGCGAGAAGAGTGCGAGCCAACGAAGAATTGTGAAAACGAATAAATTATCCTAATCGAAATTACGAGGGATAGTTCAACTTAATTAACCATATTGCTACAATACAGAAATACAAAAGAACAAGGTTCCTTTACATTATGTGAATGCTACGAACAGATGCACCATATAAATATTTAAATAAAACGTTAAATTAGAATTTCGAGCATCTTCATTTTTCCTTTGCCTCTTCCTGCTATTTAAAAGTAATATTAGGAACTAATAATAAAAAAAATTTTATATTTACCTTATCCCTCTTATTGCTTAATTCTATCCTAAGGGTCATTCCACGCCAAATCGATCAGTTCTTCAGTTTGTTGTGATGTCGTATTTCGAGGCTCCATCCTTCTGAAAGACTCGTCTTAAAGGGAATTGACCATATTTTTTTTTTTAATTTAAGCCCTTTACGCCCCTTATTGAAAAAAAAATCGTAAAAAAGCAATTTGTTTAAATTTTTCGACATTACAAAACAAATTGACGAAGTCGAAAAAAATATTTTACAATAGCCTAGTCCTTTATGAATGAAACAAAAAAACTGTAGCTAAATTGGACGAGTAGTTTCTGAGAAAAAAATTCGTAAGCAAAGCCTGTTTTCGCCAAAAATTGCAAACTTTGTAGGATTATTATTTCTTAAATTCGAAACCGGCAAAATGATGACTTAAACCCCACTTAATTTCATATGGATTATAACATATTTCTATTAAAACAAAATCAAGACAGTTCTTCTTGCCGCGAGGAATGCGGGCGGATGGACCCGTATTTGGCGATCAAATCCGAATTCGCATATAAAGTGGTAGCGCAGAAAACGGTCAACCAGGGTTGCCCAGGTACCGCTGGTCTAGAGGCCTAATAGGTCCATTGTAGGAAAAATACACAATGTTTAACTTTTAAACCTTTTTATTTCAATCAAAGATCAGCTTTCCAACTAGTTACGTACAGTATTATTGAATAAACGATTTTTTAGGGAGACGTCGGTTCTTCTTTTTTCTTTTTGACTCTGGTGTGGAATGTTAGGGTAGTTTAACTCCAAACGCACTCGCTTGGATGGCGTTACATGCGTGGTTGCCACACCATCAACATTATAATCTCTAAGGCGTAGTGTCGCTCTAAAAAAGTGGCACATCTTGATCCCACCACGACCCTCTGTTCTTGGACAGCATGGCGACGCGACCAGTCAGATTGTACGCGGCCTAATCCGGGGTATATTCGACTTAAACGAAAGAAAAAAAACAATCGGCAACCGAAATCTTAACTGATACTGACTCCCAATGCGGACAGAAAACAAGACAACCATTCGGATCGGTGCGGAACGCCGGTAAATTCGAAGAGGAGGAATAACAATACACCTCGAAGAAGAAGAACAACGAGCGCGGTAAAGTAAACGGCGTGTTACCTGTATACAAGGGAGACAGGAAGGTGTCAAAGTAACAACACCAATCCTCTGTTACCCCTTCACGAAAAGAAAATAAATGCTCGTCTTCTAAATTGCTCGTGTCCCTTGGTCAAATCTAAACAGGCCTCACGTTGGGCGCCAATTTTGTGACGTACAAAGTAGGGGAACAGTTTCCCTGTGGGGGAGGACAACCAGGGGAAGTGGCCCTCCACGTACCGACGTGCACAAACCCACGGACAATAATTCTTCCGGGCACCAGTGCATTCGCACTCGTCCGGTGTAGTCGCTTTTCCGGCTACTCAAGATGAGAACGGGACTCAGGAGAGGTTCAAAGAAAATATTGTATATAACCCGCGAGTACTTGGTACAACAAAGATCCTTTAATAAGGCCGAAATGGGCCATTCCAAAACAAGAAACAGAACTCCAGTGGTACAAAGTTCGTTCGGGAAAAAGGGTACGCAGCTGCCAAACGTGAAAAAGATTTCGCGACGCGGGAGTTCTCGGTACGGAAGGAAAAAAGAACGAAAAAGTAGAACCCAAACGCACGCGAGCCGTGGTGCAAGTGATCAGTAACGGAACGACAAAAAAAAAAAACGAAAAAATAGCTGACCCAGGAAAAAATCGGAACGAAAAAGGGGATTTAATATGGGCCGAAACATGCCGTTCCACAAAGAGAACCCCGCAGTACAAAGTACGGTACGGGACAATTATATGTATATTTAACAAAAGACTTAATATTAATTAATGGAGAATTTCATTTCTCCATTCTTCCGCACAGGTAGAACACTCCTTGATGGACGCCCCTGGTCGTCCACAACGGTAACAGCATCGCCGCAGACCTGGCGTGGGGCATTGGGAATAGCGGTGTCCCATTTGCCAGCAGTTCCAACATGCCCTGGGAGGGGCGGTAGCTGTATTCTCCTGCTTCTCAATTGTCCGGGATGGTATGTGGTTCGCTGACTCCGTTGACATCGACCGGACCCATGGGTTGGGAGGTGAAAGCCTCAGTAATCGGGGCTCGGCCTTCGTCGGCGTGCGCGGTTCAAGGTACGTGACCCCGTCCAAGCGCGGCCGAGCTACCACTTCTCGTTCCTGCCACGTTTGGGTTGCCGTTTCTGCGGTAAAACGATGGGGCGATGTTTGTGGTGCTCCGCGTTTTACAGCGGGACACCCCAACTTGCACCGCAAACTGGCTGGTGCTCGGTCGGGGTGTTTGTGTTCCTCTCGTCCGTTGAAAGAACTCCTGGTCCGTTTGAGTGGCAGCTTCATACGATCGTGGCTTTTCCCGGGACGACCGCGTTTTGGGTCGTAGGAAATTGATCCTGGGCGTTTTCTGCGGCTTGCCACAACGCTTCCCAGAGCCCTGGATATTCTCGATTTAGCCGTTCGATCAATTCTCGGTATGGCCGTAGGTGTCTCCATCCGGGCGGCGAGTGAATTTGGCTTTTGTTCATCCTGATGAAGGGGCGCGGAATTGATAGTACAACTTTTTGCTTTCTTCAATGACGGTAGCTGCTATTGCTGTAAAAATTCACAAGTGGTGGTTATATGGTTTCATGTCGCCGATCGGCTAGGTCTAGAAATTTTAAATGAACCGGGAAACTTGGACACTAACTTAGCAGTGATATTTCATTCCGCTGACGACAATATATGTTGTTTCTTTAATACTAATTGTAAGTCTCCGACATTATGTTGCTTATCTTGTCGTTGCAGAGTACATCTGGACGCCTGCGTTTGAATAGTCTTATCCATATTATTAATTACCCAATCTTGTGTTAATTTTAACTGTCCCATTCGCTTCTTTCATGATTCTTTCGACAACGGTTCTATATTTTGCTCCTCTGTACGATTTTCACGATAGTAATAAAGGGGATTGGTTCGCGACCAAAGTTCAAAAAGGCGGGAGTAAATTGCGTCGATGAGTGGTGCGCGGTATTGTACGCGAAGCGAAAGTCCGATAAATGGACATCTCAGTTATGATGATCTTGTTCTACATATGATGTTATCATAGTTTTGAGTACGCGTTTGACTCGTTCTAGGGAATTAGCTTGTGGATAGTACGGAGCAATCGTAGATTGGAAGATTCCATACTCCTACGCGAGTGCATTAATTTCACGATTTTTATATTCTGTGCCGTTATTGGTAATGAAAGCGCGCGGAGCTCTCCAACGACAGAAAATCAGATTGTTTAAGATCTTTCTAATGTGTTTACCCGTAGCTTTTCTTAACGGACAACACTCTATCTATTTCATAAATAGATCGTGGACTACTAAAACATATGCAAAACCTGATATACTAGGGGGAAAGGATCCCATAATGTCAGTAGCTATTATATCTCAGGGTTTTTCGGTAATTTGGTAATTCATTATGATCGCGGGTGCTATTTGTTCGACTTTCGTTCGCTAACAGATCTAACAACGCCGTACATATTTCTCTATATCTTTAAATATCTTCGGCCTGTAATATCTCAAGACTACTTGTTCCTAAGTTTTTTCTCTTCCTAAATGACCGGCTTGAGGTTAATCGTGAACCTCTTGACAAACCGAACTAATACTTTATAAACCGCCAGAAGAACTAATTTCCACTTATTTAAATCCGGTATTACGTCCGTTAATTCAGTGTAATTTATCTAAAATATCCATCATATTTGGTAGCGGGTAAGCATCTTTCTTCGATACACTATGCACTTTGCGGAAATCTAAATAGAAACGGTATTTCCCCGTGGGGTTCTTAACCATTACGACTGCACTCGACCATTCGCTACGCGAGGATTCAATATTCCCGTCTCTTAGTATTATGTCGACTTCTGCGTGAATTGCTTCTTGTACTTTGGGAGACACTAGATAATTTCGCTGCTTTATTGGCGGATAGCCCCTGTTTCGGAATCATATGTGAATTTTAAATGTCAAACGGCTCTCAAGCGGTTTAATGTTTTTCGCGTTGCCGAGCGTCCGGGCGCATATGTTTGTCGTCCTATCTTTGTCTAACTCACTATCCGCGCGCTCGCTCTAAACGCTTCCCACCTGCGAGGTTTTCGTTTTGGCGGTTTTACCTCCGAGCGTACCTATCGTTCCGCGAGTCAGTTTAAATCGAAAAACCAAGGAGAACAGAAGAAAATAAATCAGTATAATCGTTCAAAAGTTTAATCATTTCACGCGACCAGAGTTCACCGTTCCCCGGCTTCCGATCCAGCATTTTCGTTCCAAGTGTGTAGGAGTGCGCTCGATAATATTTCGACGACCCGCGTACAGCCCCCGACATTGATTTTATGTTCCGTTAAGGTCGTGTATGTTGATTTTTCCGGTACTGGAAGCAATTGAGTATCTAAAAACCTTTTTAATATCCGCAACTGTTCCGGGGTCAATTCTATAATTCCGAAGCACGGAGCACCGTTCACGATAACGAGATCTTCAAATACGGAGTAAAATGGAAATTCGATAAATGGATTTATAACGGTTAAGGTCATAAATTTAATTCGAAAGCTTTGGAGGTCCTTGAGGGCCCAGACTTGTTCCAACGTTTTCGCATAGGCCCTTTTTTTTCCTGCATGGGTCACTTTCTCTGACACGTGCATTTTTCCAAAGGTCAAAGAGAGTTTGGAAAACACCAGAGAGTAGCTAACTCTCGAACGAAACAGATCGCGTCGTTATAGTCAAAGTTTTTGTTCTCGTTAAGGTTAAGAGTTTTAATTGATATAATATGTTATCGTTTTCGTTATTGTTTTATTAAAATATTATATATATTATTGTTGTCTGTTAATCGGTGTGAAATTCACTTACTTCATCTCACATTATCCTAAAGATTCGATAAAAAATACCACAAGGTCCTTGAAAAATCGATATTAATTCGATTTTAATTCGATAGTTAATTGGTTAGTGGTGAGAGATTGAACCCACGAGTCGCCCGGTGGCGATCGAAGCAGCATTTCACCTATTTTTATTAACATATAATTAAAGTGCCGTTCTGATAATTTTCGAAATCAACTGACGCTAAATATAATACGACGAATTCGTTACGCAACAATTGTCCTGTTCTCAATTAGCTATCCCTAATATAAACAGAACGAGTTCAAGTGTTATTGTTCGTTGGGCGTTGGCGTGTCGCTTCGAGCAACTAGAAGGAAAAAAAAACCACAACGAACGATGCAAGAACGGAACGTTTTACTTATTCCTTCTAACGTTTTCAAAGTTACTGGCGTTTATAATTTACCGTCACGAGTTGTAGTCAGATATTTTAAAATATTGTATTTCAGGGCTACGGAAATTCGGAATGTCGTACGCGATATTTGTCAGTCATCTAATGGTACCTTGTCAGGAGCTTGGATAAGGTAAACAACCAGAAAAACGAAATTCCTAAGACGAATATGAAATTCCTCGTCAAATTTATTACGAAACTTTATTACGTAGTATACCACAATTAACACAGAGTTCTCCGCGATTTCTCTTAATGTTTTTACTACTTTACTTCTTTATTCTTTTGGGGCCCCACCTTGGGTGCTAATTTGCAACGCGGAATCCGGGGAAGTGGAGGTGTGTTTCCGATTCCGACGACTCCATTTCGACCGCGGGTAGACTCTACGGCTCGTCCGAGAACCCGACGCGAGATAATGATCGAGAAGAGATATAATTGTGTCCAAGTTTCACAGAAGGTCCTTATTATACGCGAACAATCGGAAAAATAATTTGTAGAATGCTTTAACAATTCGTGATTTTGTCAGAGAGAGAGAATGTCGGTCGGTATGTTACGATACGTTCCGCAATACAGAAGGTATCACGAAATGGTACACAGCTAAATACGCAATTTATAATTCTGCCTCTTATATTGGACTACGAATTCGGGAATCGGTTTACGTAATTCCGTCGACTCGAAATGCAATATAACACGATAATTTCAAGACTGATGGCCCCTCGGTAACCTCTACATGGGGGTGGGGGGTGTAGCTACTGCTTAGGTGACCGCTACTTGATAGCACCCTTATTCTTACAACTAGACGATACACCCTGAAGGCAAAACTTTGTCCTCGTCCGAAAAATAATAAAAAGGGCGTGGTTTACCCTAATTAAACTCTAACAACTCAGTCGAAACACCTCGTGTTATCTCTAAGGTTACTGAGCGGCAGTCCGTTCGTCTGACTTCGGCCTTATTCCCCGAATTCGTACCCTTACACAAAGATCTTAAAAGAACTCACCAAGGTGTCCTCGGTATATTCCTGAACGGTAGATGCGCCTTAGGTTTGATCTCGATTTTTATTTAACGATAACTCTAGCAGAATGATCTATTAGCACTCTGGTACCGAAAATCGTGGAAGCCACGTGATTCCCCCGCTTCGTTCCGTAGTCCTTCTTCTTCTATCTTTTTCGTCCAACTCCTTTTCTATTCCTTCTTCTAGCGCACTTCGCTCATCGTAAGGGCTCCTTGACCTCTTCAGCTCTCCCCTGCCCATCTTCGAGCCATCGGCACGATATCGGCAGCGGTTTCGGCATCACGGCTCTCTCTCGGTGTTCGCGCAAGCGTAGAGCAGCGGCGGGACATACAAATAATATGCTGCGGCAGATTACTATATTCGATCCCACGCATTTCTCTCTCTCTCTCTGAACGGTCTTTCAGTGTCGGTAATGATGGCAACTGCTATGGGAGACACCGATCAGAGGTACTTGTGACGTGCACGAATTGCACCATCACAGTACAATTAGAGGTTCTTGGACTTGCAATAGTGTACCGAAAACTCCGACTAATATTACTTTGGCTGACCTCTTCTTAAAGGCAGAATTTTTCAATTAGGATCTAAATACCTCCTTAAAATTTTAACCAAGGCTGCCCATCCACTTCTTCAAATATTTCTTAATTTTCTGGATGCCTGTAAAGTTGCTGGCTACTGCGTTCATAGCAGTATTCACTCCAGTAATCCTGTTTTTTGTTCAGTCAGTCACGTTGAAAAATACATTGAATTAATGCACCTGCACTCTAATTTTCCTAGCACTGAGTACTCACTGCAGTTGGTAAAGATTAATATAAACGTGGCCCTTTGCTTATCAAGCCTCACTAATCCTTACTACAATGGCATCTTTACGGAAATCATACAGTTGAAATTTCAGAATCATATTATTTTGTATATTGGCGGTACAAACATTCTTCAGAATCCCTTTGTTGGAACTGCGTGTGTTTCACCACATCTCCATTCAGTTCGGAAAGTCTCGTTATTGTTAGTGTTTTTAGCACGAGTTCGCGATATTAATTTATGGAATAATACCCGAACTGCTGCGCTTCTTTATCCCGTTTATAGCAATAAGGATATTAAGGTAGATTTGTAGTTGTAATCAATGTCCTTTTTATTTTATGAAAATGTTACACAAATGTTTTCATGTTAAGTGAAAACATAATTAACCCTTTCAAAGTGTGATAAAATTACGAATTCTGGCCCAAAAAATGTCCAATTTTTTATGATCGAAAAGACTTCAGCATGTAATAAAAAATGTAAAAAAACATGTTTTATATGTACCTTGTTAGTAATTAGCCCGTGTATGATGAATTTTGAAACATGGAATACATAAGTCGATGTCGCAATCCGGACAGTAGTATTTTGTTTCTTTCCTCACTTTTTTTGCACTTATTCATTTTGAGTAGTGTTAGAGAAAAACTCAACACCCGTTATCGATGTTATCAATTCTAATGTATTCTGTACACGTCGTGAGAGGGGATGAGTGACGTTTTTTCTTTTGTTCATAATATATTATATTTTATTGTAAATCGGTTACAACTCGTGGACGTGCCAGTTGCTTTGGTTTTGTCTTTGTTTGTTCTTTTCATATATTAAATATTATTTTTCAACGAAACTGGTTTTCTTTATTCTAATAACCACAACAGGTTATGGGCCAGACTATCACGTTTAATGAATATTAATTGAATTACGAAAGTAAAGGGAAAAAACGGTTACGAGATCCAAGATGGAGGTTACAAGCCTGAAAATTGAAAAGTTGCGTGATACAGACAACTGGCATCAATGGCGTTTTATTGTTCGCACTTTATTAGAAAATGAGGACGATCTATTGGATGTCTGTGAGGGAAGATTAATAGAACCTGCAGATAGTGTACAAGATCGGGATGTGAAACTTAGACAGTTTGAAAAAGCGGACAAAGCTGCGAGAAAATTAATTGTATCGACAGTTGAGAAAAAACCACTGGATCTACTTTTGAACTGTACAACTGCAAGGGATATGTGGAGGAAGTTAAATTCCGCATATGATATGAAATCTAATGAAACCTTATCATTGATACAGAAACAGTTTTTTGAATGCAAGTGGGAATCAAATGAAAGTGTCGCACATAATTTGTCAAAACTGGAAAATTTGGCTACAAAAATGAAGAGCCTTGGTGGTGAAATTCCTGATTCTATGGTGTTAACGCGTGTGTTGTGTATTTTACCAGCAAAATTCAATCATTTTCATAGTGCGTGAGATTCGGTGGACGAACAAATGAAAACGTTTGAAAATTTTACCACAAGTCTAATGGCGGAAGAGCTGAGAAGTCAGGGACAAGAAGAGTCACGAGAGCCAACAGTTGCTTTGTTTTCAAATTCAAAACAGAGAAACATGGTTGGTAACAGATATGATCGAAAAGCTCAGGACGTGTATGTGCGAAATAATAAACAGATAATCTGTTATACTTGTGGACGGAGAGATCATTTGAAAAAAGACTGTCCGGGTTGTTATTCATGTGGCTCGAAGAATCACCTTAGCAGAAATTGCCCTAAGAAAGGAAGAAAAGTGACACAGTTGAATGGTGGGAGTTCATCACAACGAAATACACACATCAGGCAGGCGTTCGTAGGTGTGAACGGCGTCGTTACTGGAGATGGCTGGCTAATAGATTCAGGAGCATCAGATCATATGACACATCGGCAGGATTGGTTCCATGATTTTGAAGAGTTCGAGAATTCGGTAAATATCAAGGTTGGAAACGGAGAAGAAATTTGCGCATATGGGAATGGTAATATTGAAATACAGACTTTTGTAAACGATGACTGGATCGCAGGCACTGTATGATGTTTTGTATGTACCGTGTTTAAAACAAAATTTGTTTTCGGTAAAAGTTGTAGCAAAGAAAGGCGTTGTAACGCTATAGTATGAGTTTGATTCAAGTAGTAGGAAATGAAACTGTGTGAATGTTGTCATGCGAAACTGCCTGAAGATTTAACCGTCTGAAGATTGCGATATTAGACCACCTGAAGGTTGCGATGTTAGAAACGCGGGAAAATGCTTGTTACGTAGAATCGTGTGAATCTTGTAATTAAAAGAAATGAAGAAGAGAAGAAAATTGAAGCAGAAAAAAAAGAAATATTTAAAAACGTCAGAAGAAGAACGATCGCTCTTAAAGAATCAACATCTTTTCTATTGCCTTCCGCAAATTCATTAAATCAGAATACAGTTATTTTCAAACGTTGAACTGTTTTATTAATCATCTCAAGCAGAGTGCCCCATAGGCACTTCCTACGCCTGAATTAAATCCCTAAAATACAATTTTTCACCGCTCGCGCACGCTACAGCATAAATTTCTCTATTACAGATTGCGGAAAGCATTGCTCATTTACGCGTAATAATAATGTCATAGGGACAGGTTCAGATAGCGGTAATTTGTATAAACTAGATACGCGTGTGGTAAAGCCAAAAGAATGTTATGTTGTCGATAAAGCAGATACCCTGCAATTATGGCACGAACGACTTTGTCATCAAAACAAAAGACATGTTAAATCTTTTCTGGAAAACATGGGGATTTCTTTGGCAGTCGATAATGATTTTTGTGACGGGTGTGCGTACGGAAAAATGAATAGATTGAGTTTTCACGAAAGGATGGAGCATGCAACCGAAGTTCGTGAAGTCATACATACTGATGTATGCGGACCAATGCAATTAGTCTTTAGGGAAAAAGTGATATTCTTTAATTTTCAAGGATGAATATTCAGGTTTTAGAAGCATTTATTTCTTACGCGAAAGATCGGAGATTTCTGAAAAGCTAGAACTGTTTTGCAAAGAAATTAAAAATTGGTTTGGAAAAAACATAAAAGAACTTCACAGCGACGGTGGCAAAGAATACATGAGTAAACAAGTAGAAAATTTTTTAAATAATAGTGGAATAAAACATTCTCTAAACATCGCTTACACGCCACAACAAAACGGTGTTGCGGAACGAGATAACCGTATTATAACTGAAGCCGCGCGATCTATGATTTATTCAAATTCAAACATACCTTTATTTTTATGGGCAGAGGCTATGCATATTTCGCGACATTGTGAAACACCTAGGAGGTTCAGTTTTTATGGCTAAGTGTGCGGCGATAGAAGTTATGGTCCAGAAGGTAAATCGGAATTCGAAGTGCTCGTACTTAATTTGCACTGATTCACTTACATAGCCTGATTTAGTGTCTTACGATAACCAAATTTCACCCGAGCGCGAATAATCACTTGATTGAAGTTAAAAAGGACTAAAAACTTTAAGCGAAAATGTGTCATCTTATTTAATCACATTCATGTAGGTTCCTTTAAGATATTTTAAATTATTTTGACACTCTCAGGAAACCTTGGTTTCATAATAAAAGTCGCTTAAGAAGACTCATTGCTTGGATAAATAGGGCTAGGACTGATCATTATAATTTACGCACCTCTCTGTCTAAAATTGGTGTGTTACAGGATGCGTCCTTGCTATCGCAGGATGTGTGTAACAGCACTGCGTGAATGCAGTGCTCCGTGGCAGGAACTTGATTACGTTCTGTGGGAATGTGTTTTGCGCTCACAGGAAAGGAAGGTTCTACTAGGTCATCTTATGAAGGATAGAACTCTGAAAGATCCATAAAAACCCATTAAAGCCCTAAAATGGATTGATGACTTTTTCTATAAAAGTTACTTAAAAATTTGACATCTTTGTGCAGAACTATACAATAACTAGCTACTACACAGTGTAAGAAGGCAGGCCGTTTCTCGTTACGAAGGCCACTATAAGGCCAGCCAGCCCCACCCCTCCGCCCAGTCGCACCCTCGCCAAGGATCGAGAGTGGAGGAATGAATGTATCTTTTTTTGTATGCGTGTTTTTTATATATTTTTTTTGTCTCCCCTTCGGACGGTACCCGGCGCCACGGACGCCGACGAGTCTATGTCCCCGGTCACAAAGAACCTCCACCTGAGCGAGGGAAGCGCGGGATAGGTCAACCTGAAGACCCCAACCTCCCTGTTGACCGGCCGCCAAGCCGCCCGTCAGCCTCCACGGGGGCGACCGGCAGCGAGCTGCAGCGGACGCCGGGGTTGGGGACAAGCCACCCCAGCCACCACCAGAAGCGGGCCTCAGGACCCGGCCAACGAATCCAGACGCGGTAGCCCATCCTCGACATGGAAATCCTCGGGGAGGGGAACACCGCGCACCGGGAGACGGCAGGTAGGAAGAGACGCAAGTGAGCCGCGACTGTGAGAAGGCAATTATCGAAAAGCTCCGACGTTTATCGATTTCGTCAGTTCCGTTTTTTATTTTCGTTTTTCTTTATTTTCCTTTTTTTGTTTGCAATTGTTAGGGCAAGTGCACCGTGGATCACGATTCTCCTCGGCCTCTATTAGGACGTTCTACTTTAGCGGCGCCCACCTACATGTCCAGGTAGGACTTCGCCTCCTGGCACGATTCTTCTTTTTTTGTGTGGTGCGAGAGTGTATGTGTGTGTGCGAGTGGTACCGCGACCGGACCACAGGACCCCAGCGACGAGGACCCTCGAGACCCGAACCCTCCTTCACAATTTTCAGTACCGCGCTAATTCTAGATACCGTTTCTTTTTTTTTTATTTAACTCTAGGAACATCATCCCCTTTTTATATTCGATCCCTTGAGCAAGCGTGTGTTTTACCGGTCACTTCTACCGCAGTTTCGTTTCCTTGTATCGCGTCTCCGTTTCTTTCGTTTTTTTTTTATACCGAGAACCCCCGCGTCGCGAAATCTTTTCCACGTTTGGCAGCTGCGTACCCCTTTTCCCGAACGAACTTTGTACCACGGGAGTTCTGTTTCTTGTTTTGGAATGGAACATTTCCTTATTAAAGGGTTTTTGTTATACCAAGTACTTGCGTGTCATCTATTTTGTTTGGACCTCCCCTGAGTCCCGCACCTGTCCTGAGTTACCGGATGGGCGTCTACCCCGGAAGAGTGCAGAAGTTGTGCACGTCGCGCGTCGGTGCGTGGAGGGCCACTTTTTCCCTGGTTGTCTTCCCCTACAGGGAACCTCTTTTCCGTCCCCTCGTCCGTTACGTCGCAAAATTGGCGCCCAACGTGGGACCCAGATAGTCTTGACCAAGGGACGCGAGTATCCTATACTAAACGACGGTTCATGCGTTTGGTTTGAAAATCCCGTTACTCGAATCATTAAATTAAACGACGAGTATTTATTTTCTTTCTGCAAGTGGGTAATAGGGACCCGCTTTTGTTATTTCGACACCTACTTGTATCCTTTGTGTACAATTAGATTCCCGTTTACCTTACCGCCATCGTTGGCAGTGTTACCGAGAAAGTCTATTGTTGTTCGTCTTCATTTTGGAATTCACCGGCGTACCGTGCCGATTCAAACGGAAGTTTGTTTTCCTACCGTATTAGGAGTCGAGGTTTCGACTGTCAACTGTTGTTCCTTTTTTCTTTCTTTCTACAGCTGTGCCGATTACACTCCGGGTTAGGTCGCGATATGCACAATGTCCAGCTCCGAGGCCATCGAATCTGACCGTTCCCATCGCCATGCTCTCAGAGAGCAGAGGGCCGAGTTGCGGTCAAGGTGTGCCTTGTTTTTAGAGCGGCATTATACTATTGACATTATGTTGATGGGTCTCTTAGGCCTCCAGACAAACGGTACAGGTGCCACTTTGGTAGACCAATTCCAACGTTATCATTTCAAGCGCGAATTCGAACCCAACGCGGCACAATGGAACCCCGAGTAGGACGCTACGGACGGAGCATTGACCACCGCGGTTGAAGCTGTCCTAGCGAGCGGACGTGGAGAGGATTTGATTTCAAAATATGAATTCATTTTCCGACATTCCCTGCTCGACGGGGCCAGTTATTCCCAAAGGGTACTTGCGGCCAGACGTGCTGTCACCGAGGCGGCTTTCCACCGCTGTTTACCGATTTCCAACGAGCCCCACGACCTGTAGATAGCCTTCGCCGCGCCGTGAAAGGAGAACCTCTGCTGTACCGCGAAGATCCACAGGCTTGGGCACAGCGAACGCGTCGCTTGTTATTGTAGCACGACTTCGTGCGAGAACAATTAGAGCGAGCTCACAAGCGACAAGCGAAGTATTAGGACGCGCGTCATAGTAATGTTAGGTATCATGTAGGTGATTTAGTTTGGCGCCGGAATAGGGTCCTTTCGTTTGTCGCAGAAAACGTGGCTGCGAATCTGTCGGCAGCTTACGCCGGCCTGTTTCGAATTAAAAATGTCCTGTCGCCGGTTGTATATGAGTTGGAGACGTCTGGAACCTGAAACGCCTGGTTCCGAAGGTCCACGTCTTCGACCTGAAGCCGTTCGTCGGAGACGATTCTGACGACGGCCAATTATCGTTCCTTACTAACCTATCTCCGCCAACACAGGATGCAGCGAGTAGGAAAAGGGGGAGGCCGCACTGCGGTTCTCTGGACAACAAGGCACCCGGTGGAGTCCCCCTGCCCGGAAGTGGAGGTCAATCCCCTCCCCCCGGAGGCATGTCCGGACTCGCGAAGGCCTGCGGCGATCGGCGAGTCTGTCGCCGCAACCTCCGGGAGCAGCGCGGAGAAAAAGAAGAAGAAGAGGAAGCGTCGCGGACAACAACCAGCGGCAGCAAAACCCATCGCACCACCAGCACCAACATCCGCTAGGCGGGTGCCCGTACCGGTGGCTAAAACGCGTCGCGCGCGTAAGAGGGTGAACACCCTCGCGAAGGACGTGGCGCTCCCTTCCTCAACACGGCCGCCCCCTAGGGTCCTTGAAGAAGCAGATTTGCGACCGATCAAGCGTGCGCGCCTGTATTCGGAGTCGCTCGATGTGATGTCTGCTTCCCTGCAGATCTTCACCATTCTGCTGAATTTGACTGAGAATACGCGTTCCGTGGCGACTCCGCATATAAGTGAGCCGAGCCACGAGAGTTGCACAACCGGGCAACTTGCCCGTACCCCCTCAAACAGCCGCTTATGCCACTGGTGTGGTAAGCTGGGGGTAACCCTAAAAACATGCCCGCGTTGTTCACAGGCATGGAGGACGGAAAAGGAGGCCTGGAACCGGAAGCACTGAGGGCGGTAGACCCTGATCTACCGTATCGTTCGTTTTTCTTTTTATGTGTATTTTCCTTTCGTTTGATATTGGATAAAATTTTAGGTTTTTTTTTGTTGTTTGAACGATTTAAATTTTATTAAAATAACAAAATCATTCATTTATTATTCTACATTCAAACCTTGAATCAAACACACGTAGTAAAATAAATATTCAAAATCAATTTAAGAAATATTAGTTACCTTTGCGATATAATTTATTAATTTTATAAGTTCATATAACAATTCTTTTATTGTTAAATATTATATATTATATAAGTTTGGTATTTACTACCAAACTTTTCCAATAATTAAATAATTTGTAATTGGAATTTAAAGTTTCAATTTTGTGTTTGAAACGTTAATTAAACTACTTTAAATTATACAAAGAGCAGCAAATCATGTAAATAAAATTGTTAATTAAACTACACGCCACGTTTTGGCCCGAATTCAGTTAGTATTGATTTTTTCCGCTTAATAAACGATAATATACGTCCAGTTGTTTCCGAAAGTAACAGTAATTAGCTGTGTTCTAGACGTGTTAACAAATGGGAAAAGTCAATAAATGCAATAACTGTATTCGATATTTAGTTCTATTACTGTTCACCCCTTACCGCTAGATGGTTAAACATATTACGGTCTGTGGCGTGCATTTTAATTAATTTATTTACAAAATTTATATTCTTTTCGCATTTAAAATTTTTATTTTTAACGCTATAAAATTAATCGCAAATTGACTTTATCTACAAATTTGGAACAATTAGTTGCAGTAGCTAAGTTGTAGATAATGTCAATTCCTGTTTTGAATTTGTAGATAAAGTCAATTTGCGATTAATTTTATAACTTCATATCTAAATTCTTTTGTTGTTAAATATCATACTCTTTTTGCAAATAGTCAATAATAATGAGGCGTCATTGAGATAGCAGTGAAATTATTTGTTATCTAACAAATTGATTAATTAATTAATGTGTCATTAGAATTTAAAGTTTAATGTTTATGTGATTAAACAGTTAATTTAACTAATTGAAATTATAAAAAGGAGATGAGTTTTTTAAATAAAGTTGTTAATTAACATACACGTTTATTTTTCATGCTATACGTTTCAGACAAGCGTAGAAGTCGCTAAAAAGGGAATCCATGAAACTGCGGAAAACCGTCATGCTCTTATATCAATCAAATTTTGTAAATAAACTGTTTTTTGCAAAAGGAAATATCTGTGAGAACGATTTTTAGCAACTTGAGAAAAAATTTTTTATCATTTGGGTGTCACTCCCTATTTTATCGGCGTAGTATTTGCATCTACTGTTATGTACGCTTTTTATAATGGACACCCCAACAGATAACCTAACCTAACCTAAGCTAATTATACATATAGTACTACTCTGGATACATTGATACCTTTAAAAAAAATTAAAAATAGCAGATTTCATAGCATCGGAATCGCCTTCAAATCTGCGTCGGTAAAGTAGGGAGTGACACCCAAATGATACAAAATTTTTTCTCGAGTCGCCAAAAATCCTTCTCGGAAGCATCATTTTTATTAAAAAGAAACCCATTCCCAAAATTTCAGCCAATTTGGAGCATGGAGGTTTTCGGAAGTACAGCCCAGTATTCAATAAAATTACATGAATTATATGCAAATGTGCATGTAAAAAAAAATATTATAAAATTTCTATTATCAAAATTTTGTTTAATTCGTAGCATCATTTTTAGAATAGTCAATTGTTAATAAGGTAGAAAATGACATAAAAATGGTAAAAAATTTTTTTCGAGTCATGAAAAATAGTTTTCACAGATGTTTTTTTTTTTTAAAAGGAGCTTATTTGCAAAATTTGACGTGATTTAGAGTATGACGATTTTCCGAAGAACAGTCAAGAAATCAATTTTCTGTTCGACTAGTACCATATTTCGCTGATAGATGCTGCTGCTAGTACTGTTTTTGTGATGGTCGTCAAAAGTTATCGGTCAAGAAGTTTCAATCTTTATCTACCTACTATCTTCGTTTCACGTTTGCTGTTGATCATGAAAAGCTCTATTTATTTTTTTGATAATTATTTGATGTTATAGTCAATTTGATGCGATTCAATCATTTGTCATTCGAACATTTCAGTTTTGTTAAACAACAAAATAATTTATTCATTCTGCTTTCGCGTCTTGTATTAGACACACGTATTAAATATTCAAAAACAATTTAATAGTATTTATTATCTATGCGAGTTAATTTATAATATGGAAAAACAATTCCCACATTTTCACGCGGAAATATAACTTTTAAAATACATGAGAGAATAAGATTTTCAAAATACTTGAAATACTCAAATTAATTACTTTATAAAGGACTGTTGTTTTTTATACACTGTTGGATGCAATTGCAATACATTAATTACGATTATTAACTAAAACATAAAATGCAAATATAACATTAGCGATAGTTTACATAAATGAAATAATTACATGTACCTTGACTTCTGATCGCAAATAATTTAAATGTACGTTTTCTTCACCTTCGCTAATATATTGGCCATAATTTTCATCCTTAAATTAAATCGTGATTGCGTTGTTTACTTAAAAATGTAACGATTAGTATTTTCACCTCGTTATTGAGAAGATTATCCACCTTCAATTCATCCGTTTTGTTTAAAATGTAACCTTCTATTGCATTCTATTCTGAATTTACTGAAAATTTTTTTCTTACCTGATTCTATTGGAAACGTTTTGATGTACGTGATTTCACTAATTTACGCAATCTACTGTCGATACTGTAAATTAAATGTTAAGAGTAGCCTGAAAAATTCAGTAATTTTTGGTATTCCTAAACATGACTCTCTACAGATAAGAATTCTGGTTATTTCGATGTCTTTCACTTAATTTCAAAACATTTGGATGTTAATTGTTAGCGCACGGTGTACATATGTACTTCCAAATGCACGCGTGATTGTTCTTATTCGATGTGACTGTCGTCACCTTCTCGAAGGACTACAATAGTAAGCACAGTGTGTAATGTATAATGCTTAGGTCATCTTGGCCCACTATTCAATGCAATAAAACTCAGTATTCGTAGCTATCTTAGACTTAATTCTGACATTCGACTTACTTAAAATTTGACAAACTGTTTTAATTGATCACGAAACTACTGACTGCGCTGTGACGGATTACTAACTGAATGTTCAGAGATTGATGACTAACTCTTTACTTTTTCTAACCACCCTTGTAGCTTCGGGTGTATTTCCACCCTGCCATAAGCATGTCGGAGGGTGAGAGGACGTATCTTAAAACGAAAATTATCTAATCAGCGACCAAGGTTGTCCTATCCCTTCCAGTACGCTTGTAGCATGTTAAATTTCTGGGTAGGATGGCAACTTGGCACTGGTGAACACATGGTGAAGATTTTAAAAGAAACCGTTAAATAATTTTTCCTAAAAATCCTAACCAGTTGTAAAGCTCAACGGAAAGTTCCGACTATAAATTTATGATGGTACTGAATCTTTAACTTTCGACTGAATCGTTAACTGAACAATGGTCACCCGAACTGGCTAATATTGCCGTCCGCATGGTTTAACTGTAAACAGGCCTACATGCCAGATTGGCCAATAACAGAAATTGCTATGTTAATTTATGTTGTCTTGAGCACTAATAATTAATAGAGTAGGTCTAAACTTACTACATAGTTATTAGAGGTTACCCTGCAACATCTTTTTTGTGATAAATAACAATTGCTGTTTATAATGGTACTAATAGAAAAATTCTAAAATTACTATACATTAATTAGAATTTATCCATCAACTTAATACTCTTTATTCGTAACAACTCCTACCTACACAGGCAATAAAAAGAAAAATCCTAAAACTGTTATTTACATATCAACTCTTACCGACTTTACTCTACAACTTCTTTTTTCCTTACTAAACTAATAATTGTCATCAAAAGTATTCTTCTGACTGAAAAGTTTAGAGATGTTCTACAGATGGAACAAGTTCAAACAAAGCTGTTTTCGATTACTTCAAGTTATAGAGTAACTTTAGCCGTTCGATTTAAGGGAACAATTGAGTTTCATAAAACGTAGTCGGTAATTCATAAGTCCGGTATATCTCGGTTCTATCGGCGCCTAGATAGAAACAGTGACAGAACAGTTTGGACAGCAAACATTTTTCCGTGGCTGGAGGAATCGACGTCTCCATTAATTAGATACCGGTCGATCGAGCGTGCGACGGACCACGTTGCCGTCGCAGCCTCCCGTGAAATTGTGTTCACGCTGATTTATGACGTGCTCCATCTCGCCTCAGACTTCAACCATGCTATCCTTACGCCAACTATTATTTCCTCGTTCGTCTTCTTGACAATTCTTTTCGTTCATCCGCCAACAACAACTAATTTCTTAGCTGTACTCGAATGTATAATTTGAACCCGCAGAAAATCACGTGTTCTTGGGATACCACGAAAATTTTATGGGTATACAGCATGTGTAACTGGTATTGCAGAAGAGGATTCTATGCGGAATAACAAATTGAAAACGTGGAATAATTGAAGGGGAGAATTCGTCGAAAGGTTTGTTTATTGAAATCGGGCATACAAACACATAAAAAGCCACAAGAACAGGCAAAACAAACAAAAATCACGAAATAGGCACTTTACCATCTAATGATGGTTTGAATGTATCAAAAACTATGCTTTGTTATTGTCAGTCACACACGTGTCAACTATGTGATATATCGTCTGTTAAATTAATATTCCTTAGCAACCACGTCGTCGTTGATATTAAAAAGTCGTTACACCGGAAATGTAATGGAAAAGTGAGGTTATCGACATTTCGGTATAGCAGGCCGCAGTGACTCGTCGAGGAAATTGAAGTTCAGCATCGATTGCGTTTATACGTGGAAAGAAAACTATTATTAAATTGGGTACGACAATTCGAAGCTCAGGATTGGCTCACGACGCTTCCTTTGTGCTCGAAATTGTAAAGAAATTGCAACAAAAGAAACGTAACCGACCAAAAGAAATGTACTTTTCGAGCGATCTGGTCAAAGCGAGAGCAGCTTCGCTGTTTCGTTTTACAAGTTCTTTTTTCCTCTCCATCTTCAGTTGTCATCAGTTCGCCACTTTGTTTTGTACAAAGACATTCCGACACTTACCAGTTGCGATTTCGCAAGCAACAAATACCGACTCTAATTGAATTATGCTTAATTGCGAACGATTTTAACGTAACGAATTTGGTTGATATAGACGTACAAGAATACAGGGTGATTCATTCTAATCTGTAAATGGTGTTACTTTGATATATAGAACTATTATTATACTTTTAGTAATATTATTATTTATATTATATTATATCAAATATGTTTCAAATCAAACTTATTGTATTTTGAATGGGACATCTAATTATGGTCGTAAAAAGTATGTCATTCCATTTTTTTTTAAATATTTTATAATGACATGTCTTACTGTTTATTTCAGCACTTTATAATTAGATATGTTTCGTAGTTTATTTAAATACTTAATGATTACGTATCAGCCTTCAAAATTTCTTTTTTAAAGAAAGAAGTTTTTCGAGAAAGAGTAAGATTATTTTTACAAAGAAAATCAATTTGTTATCGAAACCGAACAATTCGAAGTACTTTCTAGGGCAAATTATTCAGAAATATTATAACAAAATTTTTTAAAATATTAATTTCTTCAGAAAAGAATGTACAGACCCTCTGTGCCCCTCTTTAGATCCGCTACTGTTATAAATTAATAGATTACATATCTATCCTTCAATTAACACGGTACTTTAGTTACATAGTTTCGCTTTTACACGGTTTTTAAAATAACAGATTTAAAAAAGACCTCGTAAAAGTGAATATTTGGACCAATGCAAAGATAGAATTTTTATATATTTTACTTTTATATTTAGTTAGAACTTTTATACTTTTTGTTATTAAATTGAAACAAAATATGATTTCATTTACTGGTTTAATTGGCGATAATATCGATTTACATCATTTCGATTTACAGGGTTTTCTAAGGAGTGTATCTTCAGTACGAATTGGAGGTTAGGTGTACTTAAATATAAAAGTCAGTCACTAATATTGTTAATTGCTACAATAATCACGAAATTACTTATTTTCATGTTTAAGTGAGGTTGTTACACTCAACTCCAAATTATGAAATACCGGAATTCTAAGTCACTCATTGCCATGCAATATCTTTCATAATTTTCGTGCGTTTACCAAACACCTACATGTAAACAATTACTACATGAATGTATTTTTACAAAATTTATTAGATATCTCTTAATTGTATTTTTACGCATATTTTTTTTTATTCTTAATAAAATATAATAGGATTATTATTATTTCTTAACAAAATACAATAGAATTATTATTATTTTTTAATAAAAAATAACAGATATATTAATATTATTTGTAATAATTATGAATTATGAAATTCTGTATTTATAAAAAATTTATGAAAATATAACCAACAAATTTATTTCGAATCGTTTACCTCACTCATCATCAACTCATCCGAATCGTTAAAATTATTCGCTCGACTTGTCGCCTTCAAAAGCGATTATACACCATTGATCGAACGAAATGACGATTTAAATGTTAAAATTGCGTTTGAACTTCGTTACGGACCAGTGATTTCTGCTTGCACATACCGGCCGGAATATTCTGCTTCCTACAATTTCATTTTCAAATTAAGTACGTTTTAGCGAATTATTATGCCAAGGGAACATTATAATGTTGTGTTGCTATCAGTTTTTAATATGGGGATAATACAATTTAATAAACGAGCACTTTCGTAATTTAATACAGATGTGGGTGTTTATGATGAGTATTAATTTTCACAGTTTGAACATTTGGAAGGTTGAAACTTTGCAATTTCGAAACCTTAGGACTTTGTGGTTGTGCAATTTTGGAATTTTTTAATTTTAGAGCTTCAGAGTTTTGAAATTTTGCTGTTTTTGAATTGTAATCTTTGGAATCTTCGAAAATCAGAAGAATGTAATTTTGGAACATTCGGATTTTGGGACCTAGAGACTGTATGATTTTGTAATTTTTTAATTTTAGGATTTTCGGGTCTTGAAATTTCGCTATTTTTGAACTTTATACTTTGCAATCTTCAAAATTCAGAAGAATATAATTTTGGAACACAGACACTTTGGGACTTCGGAGTTTTGGAATTTTTTCATTTCGTAGCCTCTGGGTCCAGTAGATAACTTCTGAAAATTTAGAATTTTCTGTGAATATTTAGAAAATCTTACAAATCATCTGTATGGTTTGATCAGAATCATATGTAAATACTCATGTATTGCAATAAATGTCAGTTACATAAGAAAATTATATGAATAAGGGTTGATATATGTATATAAACAGAAAGTTAACCTTCTTTGTTTACACATATTTGTCAATGTACTCATCATATTATAAAATAATAAAAGGTTCCTAATTAATACTTAGTTAGTTCAATCATTTTTATTTTCACATAGCTGTCAAAGCAGTCATTATATTAAGTAATAATAAACATGTCTTTTAATTATCTAGAATGAATATTAACTTCAACCACTTGCGTTTTTACACAGCTGTCAAGGCAGACATTAATAAAAAGTTTGTTTAGTTATCTTGAATAAATAATAGGTTAAACTACTTTCCTTTTTCCATAGCTTTTAAGGTAGTGACTGTATTAAGTATTAACCCTTATTGGTCGTAAGTCACCTCTCACGTGACAACATTACTTTGGCTCTGCGGTCGCACGTCACGTGGGAGGTGACAATGATGGAAACTGTCGAAATTCTAATTTTCGAGACGGTGAAACTACGCGATATGGAACACCATTAACAACAGACAATGAGAACAGATTAGATGGAAAACTACATATCTTGCAACTTGATGCTAAAGGAAAACAACGACTGCTTAGTAGGTTCTAATTGTAAGTTGCCTGGAGAAAGAAAGCAACAGCATACTTCTGTGAAACGTGCAACAGAAAACCATTCCTTCATGTTGGAGATTGTTTTAAAAAATCTCATACATTAAAAACTTATAAATAATTATTTGAAACTCATATACAATTTGTAACATATCTTCAAAATAAAAATGTTATTCTTATAATACTGAAGATTTTTGAAAATCTTCATATTTACTGAAATCAGTTACAATCGGTTACAACCCAATTAAGATAAGGGTTAATACGAAGTTTTTAATTATTTAGAACAAGTAATAAGTTTTACCGTTTTTCACACATTAAGAAGTAGTAAGAAGTTAATTTAATAATCTAGAATGAAAATACAATATAATTATAATGAAACTTAAAATCACGTTCTCTTGTTTATTATATCAAACAATTTCTGAAACCTGCGTAACACGTAGCAGCACAGCGTAAAAAAATGTTCACACCGTGATCTGCATAACGAACGCAGCCGGTCTGTGTACATAGATATATCAAACGATAAGAAAAATCTCTCGAAGTCGCCAAGCACCTCTACATTTCTCTCTCAGTTTCCGGTTGTGCCGTCTTCCGTCTTCCCTTTTCCTTATTACCCCCTAGATTCGCATCGGTCCAGTAAGCCGAAAACTCGCCTCCATATCTCTATTCCCGTTTCCTGGTCTCGTTTTCTCGTTCCTTCCTCTCCCCTTTCCTGCCCCTTTCTTTACCCGGCCCTGTTTTTCCCTGTCCAGAGATTCAGCTCCTTTTTTCTCCGGTGCTTCTCGTTCCTCGTTATTTGTTATTGCAACGAAACTGGCCACGTAATGAAATATACACGAAACAGCCGCGTCGAATGAAAGAGAGCACGTCGGCAGTGATTCATAACACGATCCTATCCCGCGTAGGAAATATTGCGATTCCGAGCCATCGCCTTAATAACACAGTGCCGTACAGTCAACAGCAAATACGACTTCTTTAAGGAATATATGGCATCCATAAGGTGAGATTTTAAATATTTTGTTATTTTTAGTTCAGAAATTTTTTAATTCGCTAATGTGGAAATTTGAGTAATTAGAAATGTGCAATTTGGGGGTTTGAGAATTGGAGAACACGCATGATCGAGTGATTTGGGAAGTTGGGGATGTGGGATTTGAGGAGATTCAGAAATTAAGGAATTTTTAGTATTTTTAAGAAATTAGAATTGTAGTAATTGGGAGATTCGGAAATTAAGGAACTTGGGGACTTAGGGAATCTGGAACTTTGGGTATTTGAGGATTTTGAAATTTTGAATGCGGGGAGATTTTTAAATTAATGTGTTTTAGGTATTATTGAGAAATTAAAATTTGTGAATTTGGGAGATTTGGAAATTAAGGAATTTTGGGTAATTTTAACAAATTAGAATTTGAAAAATTTGGAGAATTCAAAATTACAGGAATTTTGACTATTTTTGAGAAATTGGAAATTGGAAATTTTTAAGGTTTGGAAATTGAGGAAGTTGAGAATGTAGGGGATATGGAAATTTAGATATTTGAAAATTTTTAAACGTTGAGATCTTTAAATTAAGAAGTTTTGGGTATTTTTGAGAAATTACAATTTGGGCCTTAAGAGAATTGGAAATTGGAAGAATTCTGGATATTTTTTAGAAATTAGTGTTTGTGATTTGAAAGGTTTGAACTTGAGGAAATTAAGAATTTGGGTGTTTTGGAAATTTGAATATTTGAAAATTTTTAATTAAGAAATTGACGTTTGAAAAATTGGGAGATTTGGAATTTGTGGAATTTAGCGAATTTTTCAGATATTAGAACTTGGAAATTTTTGAGGTTTGAAAATTGAGAAACCTGAGTATTTAGTATGTGGAAATTTGGGAATTCCAGGATTTGGAAATTTAGAAGCTTAAAAATGTCAGTATCTGTAGGTGTGAAAATTTGGAAATTTTTAAAATTTGAGAATTTGGAAATTTAAGTATTTGAGTACTTATGGACTTGTAAATACTGGAATGTGAATATCTGTGGGCCTAGGAATTTAGGAAATCTATGTATTTTAGGATATGGAAATTAATAAGATTGGGTATTCGGAAATTTCAGAATTTGAAGATATAGAAATTGGTAAATTTAGGAGTTAGCATATTAAAAAGATACGAATTTGAGGTTATGAAAATTCAAAAATTTAGAAATTTGGGAATTTGAGAACTTTGCTAACTTATAAATTTTAAGATATGCAATTATCGGAATCTGGAATTTAGAAATGACAAAATTTTTAACTTTGGCAATTTGAGAAATGATGAATTCAGATCTTTAGAAATTAGGGAATTTCAGATTTTGGGAATTTAAAAAATTGTTAATTCAGAGATTTTCAAATTTACGGATTTGAAAATTTTGGGAATTTAAAAATTCGGCGATTTAAAAATTTGAGAATCTATAAATTTGTAAATTTAGAAATTTTCGAATGTTGTTATAATAGTATTGTAGTATATACAAATTTCAGAATGTTGGAAAACTAATTTTGGCAATTTAGAAATTTTGAAACACGTGAATGTAAGAACCCGTGAACTTGCAAACTGTTGAATTGTGAAAATTCGGTCATTCAAAGATTTAAGAAATTGAGAATTCTGTTATTAGGAAATTTGGTAGTTTGAGAGTTTATAGAGACTACATAATCTACATATTCGAAGATGTAAAAAATTCAATAATTTGCAAGTATTGCAATTGAGATCTAAAAGAAGCCTACGTTGCAACCGAGTGTACACCTTCTTTCGAATTCCACCCTCCTCATCCCCTTCGTTTAACTTTTCTCTCTTTCTGTTTCTATCTCTGTCTGCTTCTCTCGCAAACCTCCACCCAACCCGAATTGGATCCGAACTCCGTGTTTACGCGGTTTTTGCAGCCTCCGTCTCGGATGGTTGTTCGGGTTCCGCGTGGAACAAAGTGAATTCGAGTTTCTTCGCCGTGGTTGAGAGTACGTCAGTTTTTCCATTCCTCTCGACGATACCAACCCATTCCACTGATAATGTGGATTAATTTCGGCCACAGATGTGTAATATTATAGTGAGTATCAATGTAAAATATAAAAACCCTAATTTATTACGATCGAAGGTTATGTAAGTTACACAGAACAGTATATGTATACATTCGGATGGTTCACAAATTTTTTTCTTCACTCTCTCTCTAAAAATTTAGTGCATGGCGTAAACAAATCTTTTTAAAGTTTGAATTGAAAAATTAAAATTTAAGAGATCGCTTAAAGCAATTTTCTTTTCCAAATCTCGATATGTATTTCTAAGTTTGTAAATTTCTAAATCTTAATTAATGTACCGATCTTTGATTTGACGTGTGAGGAGATCAATCTAAAGTAAAAAGAGCTTACGTCGTGGATATTTTCAGCGTTATATTTCGGCAAATAAAAATAATAATGAAAATAACAACTGTATCACCCAATTCGTACGATCTCACTCACTCTCGAGTCGTTTGCTGACAGTCATTTTTTATCTAATTGGCGTGAGTGGTCAATTGGTCGAGTCAATTGTTCCTACCCCGAAAATACGTGTGAATCTAGACGTCCATTTTCCTATTCTGACCAATTGGAGCCGTAGCTCTTTTAAACACCTGGGCCAGCCTCTTAACGCGCTAATTCGTGGGTTGACATCGGTATTGCCTCCTCCAATTTTTTAAATCCTCTCCAACTTTTCAATCCCTAAATCTCTAAATTTCCAAATTCCCCAGGGAATCCATATTCACCATTGACTACACAACTTTCGCAAAATGCCAATAACTTCCTCCCTGAACATTATCTACGACATTCGATTAAAAAGGGCAAGTTCGTTTGATTCGTTATCTAGCACCTGTACAATTAATTCCTGATGTCGTTTTCATTGAGCGCTCGGTGGAGATAAAGGGGATAAATTAGTCGTTCTTATCGAGTAGTGCTAATTTCCTACAACCAGCACGTTCTCTTTCTGGCTCGCCGACATTCTCAGACATTCTCACCCTCGTTCCTTCTCCTTTCTACGGCTAGCTACCCTTCGTTGTTCGCCGTTTCTCCCTGCAGCTTCGTAACCATGGGGCGAGCGACATTTAATGGAAATCTGCGACATCTGTCGCATGGGGCCACGCCGCTAATTTAAATCCCATCACATGGCTACCATCGCTTTCCACCGACGACAGCCACTTCCACCCTCACTCCCCCCGATTCAACCCCCTGCTGTTCTCTACCTAGTACTTACCCGTTTACCTTTTGCCTCGGCATTCCTTCCTTATTTCCTTCTGCGTAATTGAAAAGTAATGCCTCAATTACGTCTGACTGGTGTCGCGTTTGATGGCGAGCGATCACCTGCTAGAATTCAATTTTAATTATCGCGTTTTATCGGCTATGCGTTCTTTTCGCTTGTTCTGAACGAAGAACGAGAACACTGCGATTACTGTTCGTCTAATCGAATCGTTTAAAAGCAGTCGTTGATATGGTAGAACGAGTATCGCGATGGAAATATCTTCATATAAAATTGTTCGTAATGTCTCCATTTGAGTGAACAGTCCAGACAGTAATTATTTAGAATAACGGATTACCTTCTGACGTCAATGACTTTGATATATTTTATCAAGGTCATTATCTAAATTATTACCCAACAGACTAGGTTTTTAAATTGTTAATTATTTCTAATTTAATCGACGATTTATCGATGAATCGGTACTATTCGATTTGGTTCATAATCAACTTTAGTGTTTTATCAACAGTTTAATTTTTATTTTTAGATAGAGCTGTGATTGGCGTTTGTTCAATGAGAGCTTAAAATTAGATTAATCGTATTTTTTGTAATTTATATTAATGTTTAAACACCGCTCGTTATTTATATTGTTATTTTTTAATGTGAGGGTGAATTTGGAACGTAATTCAAATTTATAAGTTTGAATTAATGAGAGTTGACGGTGTAAGTAGTATTTAATAATTCTACAAAAGTTGTTATAATAGTTTTATTATCTCTCAAAAACTTGGATGTATACTTTTTCTGATTTTAAACTTAATCAAAAAACTGACACTTTACAATTGGAAAAGACTTAAATTCTGAAATTTTTAAATCCCTAAATCCTCAAATTTCCCAATTTTCAAATCTTCAAATCTTCTTATTCTTAATTACTAGGTTTCTAAATTTTCAGATTCGCAAAATCATGAAATTCTGAGCTCCCTAACTTACAAAAGTTTAAGATTTCCAAGTTTTCACACTCCAAAATTAAAAAATGTTCAAATCCCATATTTTCCACGCCCAAAATCTCCTAATTAGAAATTTTCAAAGCCCTTGATTTTCAAAACTTAAATTTCTAAATTCTCAAATATCCAAATTTGTACATCCCTAATTTTTCAAATTTTAAAATCCTCAAGTCTCTAAATTTCAACTTTTTCCAGCTTTAAAATCTCTAAATTCAAAAATTCCTAATGTTGCAAATTTTTAAGTTCCTAAATCTATAAATTCTCATCTTCCCAAATTTTCAAGTCCCGAAGTCTCTAAATCTCTAATTTCACAAATTTTCAAATCCCAAAATCCTTAAATTCTCAACTTTAAAATTCATTAAATTTATAAATGGCCATATCCTCAAATTGTTAGATTCACAAAAGTCTGAAATCCTCAAACCTCTTAAAGTGCTAGAATGTCAAATTTCTAAATCCCCATATTTTAAGTTCACCAGCTTTTCAAACCACTAAATTACCCAAAATTTGAAATTCTTAAATTTCCAAAGACCTCAGACTTTCAAATTTAAATATTCTCAAGTTCTTAAGTTTCCAACTGTTCTCCAAGTTTCTAATTTCTTATATTCCTACATTTCTAAACCCCTAAACTTCTAAATTCATAAATCTCCGAATGACAAATCATTAAAATTCCAAAAATTCCTGAAATTCCAAGCTCCGCCACCGAGAAAAGTTTACTTCCCCAACCCTGAACCGAATGGTTCCATAACATCGCGTACACCATGGATAATCGCATATGTGAGATAGGGTCGCGTTGTTTCCCTCCAGCTCTCCAAATGAAAACTTTTTTTTACCTGGTAACCATAATGTATTTCATGTTGTTACATCTCGTTGGTAAACGAAGCGGCGTGGCGCGGTTCCAACGAGCTTTGGCCAGAGCGATTGCACTGCAAAGGGCAAAGCAGGGAGAAACGAAGCCCGCAAGATATCTGGAAAAGCAATTCTCCGCGAAATGCATTAGTGTTGCGCAGTCTGTTGAAAATACAATGTTCTTTCGTTATGTGTCGTCCCACTGTCGCGATCGTAAGTCCTCTTGCTTTCGCAACAATGCTTTACCTTGATGTTTTTCTACCCCTTGCGGTGCGGCTTATTGTATTCCTTTATTACAGAAATCTGTATTATCGACCTTACAGTATACCATTCCGATTCCGCGAAGTTCGAGATCTGATTGTCAGATGGAGAAAGCTACCCCTTTTCGAACTCGAATCGCAACTAATTTTTAATTAACTATGCTATTTTAATTTATTTGCAATGCTTTGTATAAATAGCAATGTAGTTTAAAGATATAATGTATTTGAAATATTTAACAAATATGTAATTGATTGTTCTTTTGATACGCTTTCAAACGTTTATAAAGAGATTAGAAAAAGTATTTTAAGGAGATAAAATATTTGATATTATTTTATTAGCATAGGTACTTAAAAATATGTATACATATGTACTTTTTAAATACATTTACAAACATTTTATATATGTCTTTTATATTTTATTTATTATATTTGTATATTATATACATTACATTTTATATATTTCTATATGTATACTTTATATTTTATATTTTCTATATTTCTTAGATATAAAAATGTATATATACTTAAAAATAAAAATATACATATACGTACCTAAATACATATTATACGTACAAGTTTATACAGTATCTGTAAAGTATCTACATAACTGTGTTATTGATATCAGTTTATATAAAATGGCAAACACATACTGTTTTCGTGCAAATTACTTTTTGTTTTCATTATAAACAGAATAGTAGGCTTTTTCAGAATATCCGAAATGAGATTAATTTCATTTCACCGCAAACCAATTGGAATACACAGGAAGCAAGGTTCAATTGGTAAATAGTTCCGAGTGCAATTCGGTAAATGTTATTGCGTTCTGATGCCAGCTAACTTAGGTGGTATCGGACTGAAGAGATTTGCGGTAGGTTCGATCTGCAGTTTCAACGCATATTATGGAAATCTCAGATATGGCATAAACTAACGAACGTCGTTTACGATATTGGAGCCAGGCTTTCGGCCACGGCACGAAAAACACTGAAATACTGACATAAAATGCATTGAATTTGTGTTCGATATACTCTCGAAGTGGTTTGTCGTGCTTTTAAATTCCGCTGACTTTGATTACTTAGATTATGGATGCATAAAAAAATCAATTAAAGTGTAAAACAATTCATTCGTATTAAAATATTCTGTATTTATAACTCTAGAACTACCAGTCAAAACGACTTGTCTTCAAAAATACATCATAATAGAATATTTTTATATTTATTGATTTTTTCCTATCTTCCAAAAGTAAATCCATTTTATACAATTATAACTACTACATAATGATAATTATAATAATTATAATAATTAAACACTCATTTTATCATCTCACAACTGGTTCCGTGTGCATCAATTTCATTTTGACGACCTTGTATACTTTCATTTTCATCTGCTGATCTTGAAAGCATGCGAGCATGTCTTTCTTTACGTACATTCCAAATATTTTTTAATTCACTTTCTGAAGACTCCTGAACATTTTCTTCGTCTACATACAATCGCATTATCACTATACAGTTCAATTTCATTTTCTTCTAATACACTTTCTTCATGCTTATACAATTCATCATCCTCCATATCAGAATATTTCATTTTTGCGACAATTCAGAGATTTTCAATCGTTCCCCATTTTTAGAGCTTGTAAAAAATAGTGATATAAAAAAGAATTACGTCCTATTTCAACGACTGTGGTATACAAAATGACGGCATGAAACAACAACGATTACTATGTTACGTTACATCGCGGCTGTGTTTATGTTGTGGCGCAAGATGTTGCGTGCGATAAAATTTCGTAACAAAACATCGATAAAGCTATCTAAATATCTAATAAACGATTTCGGGTTCGGTAAACAAATTATAGGAGACTTTTCCACTTTGGAAAGTACCAGTCAAAATGGGTGTATAGGTATAAGTAACCATAATACAAAATTACTTTGATTCTGAATAAATGAAACAAAAAACTCATTATATTACACCTTCAGTTATCGCTGTAAAAATCATCGCATTATTGCGGAAAAAAATGTAACATGGAGTAATAATTTTAAAACCAGTCATTTTGACTGGTGTGGTAGTCCTAATAAATTAATACTAATTATTCGAAAACTCATCTCATTATAGAATTCATTTACGAATACGTAATTGTTCGCTTTTAGAATATTGATAAACATTTGGAAAGGTTAGTTAACTACATTGAAGGGGTATAACATAACCCAAGTTTAACATAATCGAAGGGGTAAAACTCCAAATATTGAGAATTGAACGTTCGCAGCCATTTTAGTTACTTAACCCAATTGTCTGATCGAGACTGGCTGTTTTCTATCTTCTCCGAGTGTATCGTTCGGATTTCGGTGTGCAGCCGCGGCTAAAGGCAATTTTCATTTAAGAACCGTACGATGAACCAAAAAATAAAATTCAGGATTATCGGATATACTAATGCAGAAGGGAATACCACCATTCCGGGCTTGATCGAATATACGGTTGAAATTTAATCTCTTAGGGAAATCAATATATCGGTTGCAAAGGATTCTGCCAGTCTGTTCGTGCAATCTCTTCATTAATAAATTACTTAATGTTGTTAAGCAGTTGTTACGCTCATGTTCTCAACTCTGATGTGGTGGCAGTAAATATTTTTTATTGTTTCCTGTTCGAACATTTGAAGAAAATTATTACTTCAATTATTGCTATTTATAATTTTCGATCAAAATTTCAAGAAAATTATTATTTATAATTTTCGATTGAATTTTGAATAAAAATATTGTTACTTACAATTTTTTACTAAAGTTTATAAAAATTATTGAAATTATTACTATTCAAAATTTTCGATTAAAATTTGAAAGAATTATTGAATCGATATTGGTACAATTTTCGATTGAAATTGATAAAAATTATTAAAATTATCATTATTTACAATTTGCGACAGAAAGTTAAAAAAAATAGTGAATTGATACTGGCGCAATTTGCGACTGAAATTTGTAAAACTATTGGAACTATCACTATCTATCTTCGATTAAAATTTGGAGGAAATTATCAATAAGGAAACCTTTTATTAAAAAATATTTTAAACGCATTTCACTAAATGCATCATTATATTAACACATCCATGAGAATTTATTTTCAGTCAAACAAGTGACAACATTTTAGAATCATATTGATATCCCGAACCGACATTTATCCGAAAAAACCGTTAAAGCGCTTTATTTGAAAATGTTTAATAAAGGTTTGCAGTGTTATGAGAGCTTAATTTGCATGTCCGAGAATCAGGCGCAGTAAGTCTTTTCAACCGGTGTAATTTTCCATTGCAGTGGTATCGTATTCGATCTTTCAGCCAATGTTTCTTCTCATTCTCCTCGTTCTATCATCGAAGCTTGCACCCCAGAAATTTCAACCGCATTTCGCTGCGGTATAATAACCGGGAGCAGATAATTTTCGGATTTTCACGGTGGAGAAATACGTGCAACGATGCGTACGATTGACCATTGGATAAATACTACGAACTTAGGGTAAAATCAACGGATTGCCGATGGTGGGTTGTTTGAGGCTGCAACATCTAACCTCGTTTTTGGAACGGGAAACAGCAACAGCAGCAATTCCGCGAGGATTCAAAGAAGCGCGAGGAGGGACGAGGACGATACAATTCGCGAAAATGGAGAGGTTGAAAACAGGTTGAAACGGCTACGAGTGAATCGTCTGGTTCGTTGCATGACAGATTATAACGGGTGACACAATTAAAATCTGTCCTTCGCTTGACATCCAAGAGTAATGCAGTTTGTAATTCTGCAGCTGACTCGGCAATGCATCGTCTTGAACCATTCTGTATCTCTGCACATTGTTTACATTTCGAGCTTGATATACGAGTGCTTGGAAAGCTTGGGCTTGTGTTAGTAAACGCGAAATTAATGATAATTAATAACGAAGTGAATACGTGGTCTTCGCTTCTAAATTACTGATCCTACAAATGTTCATTTTTTAAGGTAGATATCTTCTGATATTATTTGTTACATGTTTAAAAATTTTATGGTTGTAAAATTTTGATAAATGTGACGTAGCGATAAAGTATTACTTATTTTGATTTTATGTTCAATCTGTACTTTTTGAAGTTTGTTATATTAACGAAGAAATAAATATAAAGAAAAATATAATATTTTAGTGAAATACATTTGATAAGTCTATGTTTTTTAATAGTTTTGTACGGGAATTAAATCTTCATATTTAGAAATTAAATAAAAACCTATTTTAGAAACTACTGTGTGTATTCTACTGAGTTTGGGGACTTGGAAATTGTGAAATTTCGAAATTAACAAATTTGAGAATGTAAGCATTTGGAAATTTGAAAATTTGCAGATTTGGTAATTAGAGAATTTGGAAATTTCGAAAATTGAGAATTGGAGAAGGTAGAAACTTGTGGTTTGGGAATATAAAAATTTGAAAACTGGGGAACTGGGGTCCACAGGAATTTACGCACTTGGGAATGTAGATATTTTGGAAATTTGGAATCTTGGGTATTTAGGGATTTGGATATTTGAAGATTTAGGTGTTTGTGTATTTGTGGATATGTAGTTGTTGTGAATGTAGTGTGTTGTGATATGTAGTATGTTGTGAAACTGTAGAATCTGGGAATGTGAGTACTGTAAACGTTTGGAGATTGAAGAATTTAGAGATTTGGAAATTTGGAGATTTAGAAATACCGAAATTTGAAAATGTAAAAATTTGGAAATTTTGAAATTTGGGTATTTAGAAATTTGGAATTTGAGAAATTTGATATTTGAAATTTTGTGGACTAGCGAAGTTAAAAATGTGAATATTGTAGAATTCAGAAATTTGAATATCTTGGAAATATAGAAATCTAAAAATTTGGAAGTTCGAGAACTTAAAAACTTGACGACTAGACGAGTTTTGAAGTTTCGGAACTTGGACATTTGAAGATTCGGGAATACGAAACTCATATAATTCAAGAATATGAGAATTTAAAAATCTAAAAATTACAGATCTGGCGGTTTTTAATCCCCATTTATTTAAATAATGATCGAAAATAATTTTGCTACATCTTTGATAAATATTGCTTAAATGTTCCTAAACAATTCAATATCCCTGAACAAACCATTATAAAACATACGTTATTCGATTCAATAAATTGTGTCACTGTATAGGGTTGTAATTATACTATAACAATGCAACTGGTAAATGACGTAACGGCACCTAAACCTCAACGATTACAGTTCCTTTAACCCTTCGAAATTTCTTGGAATCAGCAAGGGCTCGAGACAAAAAGGAACGGATAAGCGGGTCGAGAAACAAGCAAAGGATGGCAAGAGTTCGTGAGAAGCGCCTTAACGAAATTTCCCTCGCATTTGGATGCACGGCCTGGCAAAGTGACACTCCCTCGACAAGTAATCGAGTTATTCGACGTCTTATCGAACCTCTCTCTTTTCTTCTCTCACCAGGACATCTCTGTTGCGTTCACTCTCTTTCCTCACTTTTCTCCGTTTTTTCTCTCCGTTCCTCTCTTCTGCTTGTCGTGATCGCTTGCCAGGCTGCTTCGGCGATTTGCTGATTACTTCGCCAGGAAAAAAGAGCTAAAACCATGGGAGGGAAGAGAAACGAAACGGAACGAGTGACGTGCTCGAAACAAGCGAATCGGTCTGTCTGCCTCTTTCCTTCTCTACTTTTGCTTCCATCTTCGCTGACGTTGCTGGTGTGACGTCAGGGACGCAGTCATGTCAGCAACACGAAGGTGCAACACCCTCTTCTCTGTTCATTGTCAACTACCGAAAGAAGTCTCCTATTAATGAGTAAAAAATTCTCCTGACCATTTCATCTTCCGTCATGCTCCTGAGTCGCCATTTTCCGCGTTATTTCCTGTCCACTATTATCTGATTCTGATGTATATGACTGAAAGATATATTCTAGAACTTGATTTTCGACGTCTGTACAAATTTTCTGTGCATTCTTTAATTATGCATTAAATGCACAAGTGAAAAATTCTCCAGACCATTTCATCTTCCATTATGTTTCTGCGTCACCATTTTCTACGTTGTTTCTTGTCCACTATTAGCTGACTATGATGTATATGACAATGATATACATATACTTTACACTGATTCATTCTATATCATGACTTTCAATTGTTGGACTAAACTGTTTTAAAGTTCTGTATTTACTGATAAAACGCATTTATGAAAAATATTTTTGATATGCTTTCAAATTTATTCTGATTTAACCAACATCAGATTTAATGAGCATTATAATGTGTCGTATGCTGGGTTTCATTCAGCCTGCAGATGTATGGAATCTATTGTACTCTTCAATTAGGCAGAATAAAAGGACATCGTGGACGATCGATGATTGTAAATTGGACGGTGGAATCAATTTCGAATTAATTAAAAATAATCATTGTAAATTGAAAATTTGATCAAATTGTATTTCGCAAGTGGAAACTCTGTTTTGTTTCTGTAATTTCTACGATTTCTGAAATTGTTAATTGCGTAAGCCGAACGTAATTATCTCCGCATTTTAAAGCAATTAATTACTTGAAACGCTGATAAAATAAAGAAATTAATTTCTCGTAGCAGTGAGAAGCGTTAGAGCTTAGCTTTTTACAGACGAAAATTTAAGATGACAGGCAGTGTATGACATTTAGAGCAAACTTTAATACTTTAAGCAAGAATAACACATTCTTGTTAAAATAGTTGTATAATAATTATAATAAGGATAATAAGGAAGTATTTATAAATAATTGCAAATTAGTACAAATACTTATATAAAGTAATATTTATAATAAGGAACATAGATTCATATTTCAATTTTTACTAAAATAAATTATTAGGTCTGTTTTCTTCTTACCATAGTAAAAATGTCAATATACATAACATATAACACTGAACTCTATTAATCAATTAAGTGCATTCGACGCGCATACATATACATATGTACGTTGATTCTAAACTTTACTTCGATGCGATTGACGCGAGTACGCGTGTAAGACAACAATTTACTATAAAAACTGGAACCATTAATAAAAGGTAATAAAAATGTTATTTGGTGACATGTTTCCTTTTACCAATAAAACTGCTACGTAATTTATAAAAAACGAGTTGATATATTGATTATTCTCTTCGATATACAATTTATTCCCTGTACAACGTATCACATTTTACAAACTGAGTTGATTATTTTCTCCAATGCATCTGGTATTCTGCGAATTGTTTTGTGTTCTTTGTACACTGGAAATTACCCGAAAATCTACAATGAAATTAACTGAATTTCTTAAAATTATTGCTTTTCTCTAACTGTTCCTGTTTATGAATTTATTCATTTTGATAATTTTTAAGCATTTGACAGCTTTTCAACAATGAATTGCTAATCTTTTTATGAAATGAAATCGTTCTTCGTTTTGCTTTACATTTACAGCAGATTTATAACAGAAATTTATAAATCATATAAATTATATAAAAGATATAAATTTATAATGGAAGTACTGCGTTTAATATACTCGTCATGTCTCATTCTAATTACGCATCCCGTGATTTTTAAAAATAAATTTCGCAGTTAACTGATTAATAATTATTAATTATTAATTCCAATACAGCAATAAATTTGTAACGATATCAATTGAAAATCGTTGCTTTAAGAAGAGCAAGCGTGTTATTCTTTGTTCTAGTCCGTGTACGGGGGTTTTCTAAATCTGAATGCCGTTACTGACCTAGGTAGGGGAGTGACACCACCCTAACCCTCTTCTTAAGTTTCTCAAGAGACACTGGCCGTAGTAGCAGGACTAATGAAAGGCGGCTGTGTTGCCAAGATTTTTTTAAAAGGCACCCAAGCCGTGTGCATCCCTCCCGACCTCTGTCGTCCCGTTTTCTTTTGTATCCTTAGAGGCGAGCACAAGGGACGATGATTGGCCGACGGGGCTAATTGTAGAGATCTATCGGCATTCTTTCCCTCTTCCGATTGTACACTAATTGGTGTCGACCACGCGAGAGCTGCAACGTGGATGCGTAATAAATCGACAAAAAATCAGTCTGTAATTTCGACGACGAGACGGGAATGGGAAATGAATTGTGAAAGCTGTTCATAGAAAATTCAGCCGGCGAACACTGGACAAACATTGCGATCAGATGTTTTCATGAAAAAATGATAATGCTGTTTATGAAAGTCTTCAGTAAAATTCAACACATTCTGAATGATTCTGTATGCAACTGCAAAATTAAACAATCGAATTAGGAGTGCATTCAAGCCACACCTGACATAGAAGTGAAAAGGGTTAATAATTATTAAATATTCTTTAACATTTAATAAAGCAAACATATTTTACTTGTATCTCAAAAATAGTTAACAGGCTTAGCAACATGAATTGAAGCAAAAGTTGTAGCCTACATTTAGATCATTTTCTGTATTTAGTTGTTAAATTCTTGTTTTCACGAAGTTCGCGATAACTCTCAGTTTAAACCTCGTTGTAAATCACTATTAATACAGGAGATAGAAGAAGAAATTCTCAAAGGTTTGCCTTTCTCTCCTGTGCTGTAGGTGGATCGTAATTGGAAACTTAATGCTAGGTCGGGCGACCGCTGTGCTGAAAAGATTTCTCCAATTAGCAGAATAAGCCTGGATGAAGATAAGACACGCCCTGCTACCACGCTACGTGATAAATATCGCAAATAACTGATGCGTCCCACGTATAGTCTGAGAGATAAAGATAGCTTCGAATCGAAGGAACGTTACGAGGACCCATATTGACGCTAATAACTGCGTTATATCTATTCAGTTTCGAGAGAAACAGAGTTTCATTGCTTATATACATCTTTCATTTTGTATACATTTTAAATGTTACTGTGAGCAAGCTCTATGAGAAAAGCTCTTTTTTCTTTCAAGTAAAATAGTCCTTAAGTAGAAAACCTACATTTACCTGAAATATTGATGATCAGAAAGGAATAAATAAATAAAAATAAGCCTGTATTGAATCAGCGTACTTTGTTAGCTAATGTATATTTTTTTTGTATCTTGTCTTTTATAATTGCACTTTTCTGTAGGTCTGCAAAATGTTGCAATATTATATCATTTATCGTATATACTGTTTACTAGGAAAAAAATATACCTTTTATTAGGAAATATTTAAAATTAATATGTATTGTTACTTTTTTGTTAGTGTTATTTGCCCATGAGAGTTTAAAAATGCATTCTTTTCTTCGAAGAAACATCATGCAACAGGGGGTGAACACGCTTGCAAATCTTGTAATGAGTATAATAATTTTTTATAGTTACTGATATATTATATTTCTATAGTTTTACAACCCATTAAATACGTCATCATTTCTAATTATTTTTAATATAATTGTATCAAATTATAATTAATTTCAAAACAGAAAAAGTATGGCAATAAATAAACATTGTGTTTTAAGAAGTATTTAATAAAATATGCTACACCTAACGTTGTAGAGTCATTTAAGGAGGCAGAAGAAACCGTAACTACAAAAAATAAATATTGTTTCCAACAATTTGTTAATCACCAAACTTGCTACATATTCGACAAAATCCAAAAATTTCACAGTACATTATTTCACGCTACCATATTTACAAATACAAAGAAAGGTTACCTCGGTGACCATTCGTAAAAAAGATTACATTCATCACGAACGAGCAAACGAATCGAAAATTATCATTGCACCTACAATAAAGTAATCAACATTAACTCTATTTGTTTTAAATTCCTGATATAACGAGCGTTCGCTAAACAACAGCTCATCAAATGTTACCCGGTAGCCGCTGGTAATTCGCGTACTCCCATCGAAACAGTTGATCAATCGACGCGTAAAGTAATTAAAACAAAAAAAAAAAAGAGAGCGGCGGAAAGAAGGAGGAAAAAAAACGAAACGATCGATCCCCGATCGTGGATATTCGTTATTTTTAACGATCCCATGCACCGAAAGGGAAGAACCGAGTACGCTTTCCAGGTCAGACCGGCCAATATTTCAAACGGCCAGACATTTGGAAAGAATTGACGAGGTACGCGCTCCTGCAAAACAACCCTTTCGTCCGTGGGGCAGGCTGGCGTCGTGGGACGTAGGTTTGTTGGCAGATAGGTTCTACAGAGGGGTGGGGGAGGAGGTGGTTGGCTGGCACACGAGTGTGAGAGTGTATGTAGGGGTGCAGCTGGCGGCCATCTTGTTGTTTGTCCAAGCTCGGCCTTCACACTAGAGTTTGTAGTCCGGTACCACCCTCAAGTGCGTCCTATTGGTGCATTTAATTGCAAATAACGAGTTGAACGTAGCCCGACGAGTATTTGACTGCGTTCAATCTGATTAACTCTAAGGCGTAATTGGAACGAAATACGCTGGCTAGATTTATGCGAAAAAAAATAACAGCCCCATCTTGGGAGAACGCCAAACTACGGTGGTTAGGGTTTATTCGATTAGGGGCGCACGCGTGCGTTTTGAAAACGATTTTCCTTTCTAACTCTGCTGGATGTTGCAAATTAATTGCAAATACATTTACTTCATTATGTTATATATTTATTTACTTGCAGATTATGGGGTTATCGGTTATGAAGTTGAAATAGGACTATTACGTGAATTAACCGTTGTATGTTCTACCGTTTATCATCCGAAGATCGTGATAGCAACAATTTTTATTAAGAGTAAATTAACGATTTTTGTAAGAAATAAACAATTTTATTAAAAGTTCATTACAGATAAGCTTGCAATAGTTTGCCAAATATGGGAATAGATGTGTATTAATGTTTTCGGTATAGTTGTATGCACAATCAAGGTTAATTAAGATACAAGAATGGTCTAAGAGTTATACACTGATTATTAGCTGATCTGATAGCCGAATTTCTTAAATAAATCAACGAACGTTGCGTTTCGTATTTACGGTTGTGGGTAAAATTTTAAGATAACTACCTTTTCAATATTCTACTATATTTATTGTACAATATTGAAAACATTGTGTTATATTGTAAATATTGAACAATCGAGAAATTGATATTGTTTTGTAAAATTATGTGAACAGTTGCACTGTATTTGTCATCAAAACAGAATCTCCAAAACGTAAATATTATGCAGAATGATAAGAGTAAAAATTGCTGCGTTCTATTTGATGCAGGAATTAGTCCAACACTACACTTGAGAAAATTATACCTTGATGTTAAAAATTTTTTATTTATAATTATTTTCCTGTAAAGATTACAAATTATGTTGATAAAATTATTTAAAAAATAGATAAACTTTACGAATTGCTTTACCAAATTTATTTAAAAATATTACAACCTTTACAAATTATTAACACAAAGTTTTTAACGTAAGTAACAAAACCCTCTTGAAAAACTAATATTTTGTAGAATAATGCTAACTTTCAGTTATTGCCCCAATTTTTCGTATAAATGCTGCTGATTTATATTTCTGCACGTTTCGTTTAATTTATATGAAGTTTTTGCCGTTCCTAGGTTTTTTAATTATCAAGCTGTACCTACACAGACTGTAAAAGAAAATTAATATCCAAAAGAAGTCATAAACTAAATGTCAAATTATAATTGAGTAAGTTAATATTATTTTATCCACTTTGCAACTATGTTTCAAAGTCACACAGTTCCATATTTTTGAAGTCCTAAAACGCCAACGTTAATTCCTAGCGTCCAAGGAAAGACCTTAAAATTCCAAAATAAAAAAATGCTTGAGTTCTAGAGTCTCAGGGTGCTTAAATTTCAAAGTTGATTTTAAAATTGCAAAATTCAAAAATTTCAATGTTCCAAAGTTCCAATATTCCAGAACTCCAAAGTTTCAAAATCTCAATGTTCCAAAGTTCCAATATCCCAACATTCCAAAATAATGTCCCAAAGTCCTAGTACAATGTTACCGAATTTCCAAGCCCTATAATTTCGAGTTTCTAAAGTCCTAAATTCCCAAAGTTTCAAAACTCGAAAATCCCGTTTCTCGCCCTGAGTCCTCCTTCCCTTCGTTGCGCCGCTGTTTTCGTAAGATAATAGTTACTTCACGGTATCGGATAACAATTTCTCACGCAACGGACGTTGCAGAATGTCTGAGAATGTTCGTTTTTCATTATTTCGGCCTGCCGTCCGCGTTATTGCTTTTCAAATGCATATACGTACGTTGAACGTTCGGTGAAACGGTATTTAGATAATCGAGCTTTTCTGCTGCAGTTGTTTGTGCAGTTCGGTCGAATTCAAATTTCCCCCTTCCGTGTACTTTTTTCTCTCCAAACACCGGGAACAGGCTGCTGTTTTCGCGACGTTATCCATCGCTTCAGAATTGTTTTGTACGCGCGAACGAGCGGACGCGCGAGTGAATTTCATGAAAAATACCTCGAAGCAGTCGCATTGTTTTGAACGGGAAAGGCTACGCAGAAGTGATGCAGACCACGAACAGAAGCCACTATGAGATCGTAAATCTGCACACGTCGATTCGAATCACCCGGTAGAGGGTACGAGAGCGTTGGTCCGATGGAAGGCACGGGTCAATAACCTGGCGTACCTACATTTTTCCATAGCCACTGAAATGGATATGGAGGCTGGTCGCAGGCCACGTCCAAATGCGCAAGCATTCCTGTAATAGAGATGATCGAGTCTCGCCGCAATTGAAATTGATATTTTTTTCGTATTGATACTGACCGTACGGTGAGTAGCCTGTCTCGATCCAAAGGTCGAAGGGCTACTATTGGAAAGTCGAAATCGTTTTTTCGAATGGTCCTCCTCGGTTTTCATGGATTAAACGTTCATGGATTTTTGTTACGTATTGCCCAGTTCCCTTTGCAAATTGTAAATGGGGATATGTAAAACGATAAGGTAAAGTTCACTTTGGGACTCACTTTTTTAAAAAGTCATGGCTTTTGATCGTAAACAAGTTTACTGAAACTCAGTACGTCTCTTAAAAGTGAAATACCAGTGGGACGTAATTCTATTTGTTTCATATGAAAATCGCATGAGACCCAATTATTTATGCAAATTGTAATTGGGGATATGTAAAACGATAAGGTAAAGTGCACTTTGGGACCCACTTTTTTAAAAAGTCATGGATTTTGATTATAAACAAATTTACTGAAACTTAGTATGTCTTGTAAAAGTGAGATACCAGAGGGATGTAATTCTGTTTGTTTCATATGAAAATCACATGAGACGCAATTATTTTTGCAAATTGTAATTAGAGATGTGTGAAACGATAGGCTAAAGTTCAATTTGTGACCCATTTCTTTAAAAAGTAAGTTAGTATGTCTTTTGAAAGTGAGATCTCTATTCTTCTGCAACGTTTAACAGAAAGTTGTAATCCTTTTGATAGGGGACACCTCGAATGATCGATTTATTGTAGACTTCGTTATTCTTGTAAAAAACTTAGGTTATTAGTCATAAAAAAGACATAGTTAAAAATGAAGGTTGTCGTCCATTTAATAGTACACTATCTAATTAACATCAATACATTTTCGTATTAATAATATAAATATAATATTGTCAACGTGACATTGTTCAGATGGTGTGTCATTAGATGGGCAATAATCTTAAATATACTACAACAGGAATGCATAAGTATAAAAATTTTTAATGAATGAACAAGAATTTGATGAACAAAAGGACAACGTGTCCACACATAATTTAATTACATCAGTAATAAATAATTAAAAATATTAATTTGATAATAATTGCTGCTGATTCATTTTACACACGACTATTATGTAAAATCATTTTTTCAAATTTTAACGTAGTGTTGGGCACCTTGAATATGCTTTGCGGACATTGAGGTACTCACGAGTTCCATATTAACAATCCCTATACTGGAGAGTATAATAAAAAAGATTCGGTTCATTCACAATTAAATGAAAACGAATTTTCTGTACAGTCAAATGAAAAAAAATTGTGTATACATAAATAAAAATATTAATTAAATATACAAGTACATGACTTCATAATTTAAAACTCAATTGTATTTGTTTATAGAACTTACTTTTTATATTGATATTAACATCTGATAGGAATAACATTATAATTAGTTTATATCATATACTTCGTTCTATTATAGTACATAATTTGTACATGTTTGTAATTAATAAGAACGACATCAGCTTATATAATCGTTATGTATCTATAAAATGTGACTTCAAGTTTTCATAAAAAAGTTATTTCAATTTCTCTTCATATTAATAAATTTATATATTTATTATTTCAAATATGTGACGGAGTAAAAATTTGTCACAAGAAAGGGTTCACTTCATAGTGTTTGATTCGGAGAAGCGCAAATAATTTAAAGGTATAACAAATTATAACAATTATCAGTAATTGTTAACACAGTGACGTAATTTGTTACAATGAAATAAATTGCACCATGAAATGCATATTTCAACATATTATTCATACATAAGGATAAGATACAATTAAAAATAAAATGAATCACATCTAAAGGTGACATTTAAGAATGAAAATCTAAATACTGTACAGAATAAAATGAAAGATATTATAAAAGGGAATACATAAATGAGATAGTTATAATTTTCTTATGTAACCTAGATCATAATCGTAAAATTACAATTTGTCTGGTAATAATAGCTGAAGCTACAATGTAATTCCCGCGCAAAGTCACATACTTATAATTAACTACATTGTTCACTTTCTCGCTTATTATTCGCCGCGATAATTCCACTGTTCTTTTTATTTCGCGCGAAAAACGCGTGAACTGTGTGAGAAAAAGAGTGCGCACCGCTTAAAGAGAATCGAGTTCGAATATAGCCGCGAGAACGTTTTAACCTAAAAAATGGAAATAAGTAAAACTTGCGGAGAATGTGAGATTCCACCGAGAGATTGATCGCGAACGTGCAAATCGTACAGCTGTTATCGTTTCCTCGCCGTTTTCAATATTTTATACACATTCTCCAATTTCAGAAATTGTAATCTCGGTCGATATGAACACGGTTTTTTAGCCATTTGTCTGCGAGCCTGTTTCGAAGTAAACGAGTTTGTAACGGCCTTATCTATTAGGTCGGTGAAACATAAATGTCTAACCTTATCGTGTTACTATGACGGAGATTATTTATTATACGTTCTTAAATGTTGGAAAATCAGTCACTTCAGATAAATACTGACAGAAGGTAGATAAAATGCATAAGGGACCGAGAAAAAATTGATAAAGTTGGGTAATCAAATGAACCCACTCTATTACGAGATAAAATGAAGTTATAAAAACGTTAGTTGTGAAAGTCTTTGAAAATGTTTCTAGTTATGAACTTTTAGAATGTTTCAAAATATGTCGAAGTGATTTTTAACCTCGTTAAAAATTGTATGAGTTGCAGATACGTGTAGCATCGAAATGTAATTTCATACATATATGATGGATGATTTTAAAGGTGACATTGATATTATTTTGAAATATTAATTATATTGTATTTCAGTCTGTTTAGATAATATTACATAATTTAATATTATAAGATCATTAAATCTATTTTCAATTCTAATAACACAGTGGTTTAAGCAGAAAGTAAGACATTAATTCAGTTTTAAATATAAATATTTTTATTTTAAAAAATATTGTTTTTTATTACTAAAAAAAATATTTGTACCAAAAATTTATTAAATTCTAATTGAAACTCCTTTCTTCTCCCATCACTTAGAAGTCTTATATCAAATCCCGATATAATAGAAGAATCGGTGTCGTGAATTCACCAAGCATGAAATTTTTATTTCTTATTTTTAGATAATATTTATATATAAAAATCGACGTTCGAATCTTTGGGGGGCCGAATCCGTTCCGTCAGTTTGGTGACCGTTGCACCAGCATCAAATGCGAAGAACCTTGAGAAGAAAGAAAGTGATTTAGAAAGAAATGAACACTTAAGAGATAAGAATGCATAAATGGAACGTTGAGAGGAAGAAAGACAAATGAGGGTAATAACCATCTGTTTCATCGTGGAGTCAATAGTTGAACGAATAATCGATGAAAGTGTGCATAGGGCGCACGATAAATCATAGTCGCGCGACCATGGATACCGATCGTGCTCGCTTATCCGGCAAATTCCTGTCAATAACGAGACAAACGTTTAAGTTATAGTATCTGTTTAAGAAAGAAACGTGGAGGGCAAGGTAAAGAAGTGGCGCGCGGCATTCTTCGTGATATACGAGCACCGCTGTGTCATAAGATATATGTAAGTTTCTAGATGGAAGCATCTGTCGACCGATCCTCTCGGTGCATTTCTTTCGTTATTCGTTCAACGGAACGAAATCCAACGTTCGATCGACTCCACGCGAAATGGAATACTCGCTTTGAATTCCGACGTGGTGCTTTCGCGAACGCGTTAAGCAACACGAACCAACCGAACGGGGAAAACAAATAAACCCTTTCCTTTATACTTCATCCTCTATTTCTATTTTCTTCCTATCGTGTCGGATTTTTTACACTTTGTTCGCCCGTTTTGTGTTACAGCTGTTGTCGAGAATCGACTTTCTTCCTTCGATCTGTCTCCCTTGGTCGAATTAATGGATCAGCATACCAGTGGTGTTTAAGAATTTAGGGATTTGGAGGATTGGAAATAGGGGATTTTGTTATTTGGAAATTTGGGGATTTTACAATTTAAGAATTTTAAAAGTTGGAGACTTGGAGACTTGGAGATTTGGGATTTGGAGATTTGAAGATTTGAGAAGTTGGGGGTTGGAAAGTTCAGGACTTTGAAAATTGTATTATACAATTTGGGGATCTGAAAATTTGAGAACTTTAGAATTTTTAAGTTTTGAGATTTATTAATTTGGTAAATTAAAAATCTGAGGAATTTGAGAAATAGAGGGTTTGAAAATTTAAGATTTATGAACTCGAGATTGAAAATTTGGGAATTTAGAGTTCTGGAAATTTGAGAATTTTTGAATTTGGAAATTTGAAAATTTGAAAAAATAAGGAATAGAAAGTTGGGAAACGTAGGGTTTGGAAATATAGGAATTTGAGGAATTGAAAATTTGGTTATTTGGAAGTTTGAAGATGTGAGGGGTTGGAAAATGTAGGACTTGGAAATTTAGGATTTTTATGATTTGTTATACGAATTTGGTAATACGAGTACTTGCGAATTTGATGCTTTGATTTAATGATTTGGGGATTTGGGAAATTTGGATGCTTGAAAGATTGAGAAATAAAATAATTAACAAATTTAGGATCTTGAAGATATGAGGCTATAGGGGTTGGAAATTTGAAAATTTGAAGAATTAGGTGTTAGAAAATTTCGGAATTTGAGGATTTAACGATATGACAATTTAAAAATATAAAAATGTGAAAAATTGGGGGTTGAACAATTGGAATTTAAAAATTTAGGAGCCTGAAAAAGTAGAGTTTTGGTAGTTTTGAAGTTTCAGGAATTTAAAAAGTAAAACACTTAAAGACTTGAGCATTTCTGAATTTCATGATTTGATAATTTGAAAGATTTGAAAGATTAAAAGTTTTGGAATTTAGAGGTTTGAAAATTTGAGAATTGGAGAAGTTTGAGAAGTTTGATAAATTTGGGAAAGATTTGAAACTTAAAAATGATGTAAATATGAAATTTTGAAAATTTGAAAAATTGACAAGTTTTAATATTGATCAATTCGGAGGTGAAATGGAAATTTTGTTGTAACTACATTTATATTAAGATTGTAATCGAATATTCAAATATTCGACTACCGAGTAATTTTTAAGTAATTCAAATTGAAGTAATAGGAATTATTCAAACATGCAAATATCAATGAAAGTCAGTTTCGAAATGCAAATATTTAAAATATTCAAAGTACTAAAATACATCAAATATTCAAGGTACTCAAATACTTCGAATATCCAAAATACTGAAATAGTTCGAATATTCGAAGTGTTCAATATACTCGAATTTCAAAATCGTATTCAAAGTAATTCAAATTATTCAGATATTCTACCACTCTGTTTTTACAGCTCTAATTTATATCGCCAAACACATTCGACATACTGTTCACAATTTTCTCAACTTTTCAAATTTCCAAATTCCAACTTCACAAACGATCAATTTTCCATATTTCGTTTAATTTTTGTACACTTCTCCCTACTTCGTACGTTCGTTTTGTATTACATCCGTTATCGGTAATCAACGCAACGTTCCCGTTCCATCTGTTCCTCTCGCTCCTTCGAATTCCCCAATCGGTGGGCAGAAGAACCGAGAAACTTGGCCGTATGCTATATAGCCGGAAGTCGTGAACTGGCGAAAGGACCGTGCGACCGTCGGAACTTGTAGAAATGAATGCGAAGAGATTGCCGTAGAAAGAGGGGGAGGCGGAATGGCGGGCTGTCCGGGAGGGTGGACAGCTCACGGAACTAGAAAAAGGAGAGACGATACGACGCTTCGAAACTTTTCCACTTTAACAATTATGAGCCGGAATTGAATACAGCTTGCACCGATTGTAAGTTCACTCGATTTGCTATCCTTATCGCTATCGGCTGTCCCCATAAATAACGTGTGCGATCTTTTCGAGTTTAACTGGCTGGCGGACCGCTACCGCGGTTCCATCAAGATCAGTCCACGAGATTGTCCACATTTATTTTTCCTACGATCCTCTTCTTCGTGCTGGCCGCCATCGTGATTAAAAAGTTATCTAATAGCCCGTGCGTCTGAATTTTTACCGTTCTGTTCTCTTGCTTCTTATTATATGTATACCATAATACTTGTGGAGCATTTGGATACTGTAGGATTCTACAACCGCGGTGGACCGCGATTCAAAGATGCGTTTAATCCCTTGTCGAATGATTTATTTGTCAAATGCGTCAATTTGAACTAATTATCGAATTATGACAATATTAAATTAAATAAAGGAAGTTGCAGTATTGTCAATGTTCTTTTTATGAATTTTTGACTATGGAAATTATAATTGGACTTAATTTTTAAACTGAAGCGTATTAAAAATTTGAGTAAAATTTGTCACATTTGAACTGTGTGTGCCTCTTGAGTCGAAATATGGCGGAACTCATCAAACTATGACGAAAAGTAAAGAGTGTAAGTTTACGTTAATAAATTTTTAAATTCAGTATTTAAGAAATTTGGTGAATTTGGAGTTTGAAAATTGTAGAACATAGGGATTTTGAAAATTGAAGAATGAGAAACAACCGAATTGAAAATTGGAAAATTTAACGAATTTAGGACCATGAAAATTTAAAAATTTAGATGTTTAGAAATCTGGTGAATTTTGAAAATTAAGGAATTTGAAAATTAGATGCTTTGGCATTTGAAAATGTAGAATGTGAGGAAAGAGAGAGAGAGAAAACGGGAGAGGAAAGGAATTTGGGTATTTAGAAAATTGGAAAACAGATCATTATGAATTTGGAAAATGGAAAATGTTTCAATCTAAAAATTTAAAAATCTGATTTGTATGTTGGGATTTGAAGATTGAGGACTTTAGGGATTTAAAAATTTGGAAATGTGAAATGAATTTTTTATTTTACCTACACTTGATTGTTCTTATACATTATTTTGTATTTTATACATTATTATAATAAGATGACTTCCAATTCGGGATAGCAAAATCAGAGAATCAGTGAAACACAGAAATACCGCAATCTCAAGATGTTCTATCTCGACAAAGAAGTTAAAAATCGTGTCGCTGGGCAGATCTGTTTACAATCAGCCAGGATCAACGAGAGAAGCTTTACGATAATCGATATTTGATTGTAGCCACTGGAATGCTTTCAAATGGCTGTTGAACAGCATACAATGCTGTCTGCCAGTATAACCGCGATTTGGTGTGCGATTTCAGAGCGAAGGGGAGGTTGAGTACATGAAGGGTGAGTGCGGAAGAATTTGCGTTTAAAAGTTTGCAACGGTCCCGTTAAGTTTCAACAGTTACCGGCCTAGTATCCGACCGCTGTGTAAGTATATCCAAAGGCGAAGTTCGACGTGCACGACCAGGCTATTCCAAGCGTCTGTACGTTGTTTGTTTTCGAGGACAAGGAAAGGAAAGGGGAACGATTGCGAGAAGAATAGGAAGAAAAAGAAGGAACAGGAGAAGGAGGAAGAGGGGAAGGTAAGGGTATGAGGAACTAAGAACGTCCAAGATGGGGAAAGTGGAAAAAAGGTGATGGGATTGTGCGCGACGCAAAATAGCCAGGAATCGTGCTGAAGTTAAATTTATACGAACATTGGCGTAATTAGAAATTTTCTCTGGGGTGGTACAAATTATAGAGACTTACTGCCAATTAAATACCAAATACGATTGAATGATTTTCGGAGATTTAGAAAGCAATTACGAATATCAATAAATTCAGAAATTTGTTAATGATGGTATTTGGGGAATTTGGAAATTAAAGAATGTGATGTACATATAGCAATTTGAAAATTTGACAATTTGGAGCTTCCGAATTTTGTGAAGTTGAAAATTGAGGGTCTGAATATTTCTAAATTTGGAAATTTAGAAGTTTAGTAATTTAAAATCTTTAAATTTGAAAAGTGGAAATTGGAAATTTAGAGAATTTGAAATATGAATACTGTAGGAAGTGGAAAGAAGTGGAAAGAAGTGGAAAGAAGTGGAAATGACATGACCGAGCGCTGATATTAGATATTTATAAACAAAAGGTGCTGCTTGTTACACGTCGGTAACTTCGGTCAGCTATTTTTCAAGTTACCGACCTGGCAAGCAGCAAATCAGTATTAAATGAAATTAGGATCAGATCATTTTGAAAATGAGGATCGAGAAAAAGAAGAGAATTTGAATAGGTGAACCGCGGCGAAATACAGACGTTTTAAAAGTTTTTAAAAGGCGATAAAAGTTCTTGAAAGTCGAAGTTTGGTGTTAATATTAGAAGTTAAAAGTTAGTGTTTATATTAGTTTTGTTAAATTATAAATAAAGTGTGTTAATAGCTTTGCACGGACTGAAATAAATCAGTGCAAAACCGCTTTTGCATCTTTTCCTACAATTTTGGGGGCTCGTCCGGGATTTGAAAGAAAGTCGAAATAGATCGAGTGGTTATCTGCAGTGATAGTGCGTGCAAAGAGACGAACAAAACGAATTCAGGCGAATAAGAATTATGCCGACCAAACGAGCAGTGTGTTATACCGTGACAGAATTGAAAGACATGTTGCGAGCTCACGGATTAAATACAACGGGTACCAAGACCGAGCTGATAGCACGATTGCACGAATGCGATCCGTCGGGCCGATGGATGAGCGCTAGTGCTACGTATGAGGAGGGAGATCTGCATGATGAAAGAAGCGTATTTATCGCGGGAGAAGAGGAAGGAGCAGTTGGAGATGCAGGCGCTCCTTTAACGACGAGCAGTGATGAACTTGAGAGAAGTCGTTTTGAAATTGATCTTTTGCGTCGGGAAAAGGCTCTGATGGAACGTGAGCTTGCAGTTACACGGCGTGAACTCGAAATGGCGAGAATGCAGCAGCGTCCCTCTATATCGGAAGAACAGCCAACACCACGCAGCAGTCGAATAGGGGTAGCAACTGTTGCAGAGCTGTTAAAATGCTTCGATGGGAAATCGGAAGATTTTCCAAGTTGGGCCAAACAAATTCAGATACTGCAGGCAACATATCGACTTGAAGACGAAGAGGTGAAAGTTTTGATCGGAATGAGGCTGCAAGGGAAGGCCCGAGAATGGATGCATTCTCGCCCAGAATTCATTGAGATGAACGTTGGGCAGCTGCTTGATCGCTTCAAGGAAATGTTTCACCATAGGCCGAGCGTGGTTGCGGTACGACAGCAGTTCCAGGAGCGGACCTGGAAAAGGGGTGAGACATTCGATGAATATTTCTACGATAAAATTATAAAAGCAAACAGGGTGCCAGTGGAAGATCAGATCGAGCTCGTCGATTATTTGGTCGAGGGAATCCCAGATCCCATACTCCGAAATCAGGCGAGGATGCAGTGTTACACCACCCCGGATGCCTTATTACGAGCGTTCGAGAAGCTGTCACTACCACCAGGAAACCAGGGTGGAAGCGTTCGGGTCAGTCATTTGAAACCTGTGGCTGCTGCGGCAGCAAGTACCTCAGGAGTCAGGAGGGTCGACGAATGGGTGCCAAGACGAGGACCAGATAGGTGCTACAACTGCGGGGAAGCAGGGCACCTTAGCAGAAACTGCCCCACGAAGGAACGCGGAGTGAAATGCTATCTTTGTGGCGAGCATGGACATATCGCTCCAGAATGTAAGAAACGCAATGAAAGACAGGCAACCCGGAGCACGAACTTCGTCGAACAGCCAGCAACAGAGAAGACCTGTAAAATGGTGAGACTGAATGATCACGACATTCTGGCGTTGATCGATACGGGTAGTGACTTGACTTTTATGACGGCGGCATGTTATATAAAAATTGGCGCGCCGCGATTATCAATGAGCGAATTGGCGTTTCGAGGCGTAGGGGGAACTATTAATAAGACGTTGGGGAAATTTGTAGCAAGACTTGTGATCGACGGCCACTCATATGAGACCACGGTCCATGTTGTGTCGGATACGGTATTAAAGCACGACGTTTTAATTGGTATAGACTTTTTGGGGTCGGTGAAAATAATAATCAACTGCGGTACAGTAACAATCCTTCCAACTCGGCGAGAATCTGATCTCGATAACGGGGTTCCAGACATCTTCCTGATTGAATGTGACGAGAAAACAGCGAGGGTAGACTTATCTCATCTTGCGGAGGGTACGATTAAGGAAAAAGTACAGACAATGGTCGAGAGCTATGCCCCTGACAAAACGCTAGAAACTGAAGTCCGTATGCATATTGTATTGAAAGACGACAGGCCAGTATACCAGCGAGCGAGGCGATTAGCTCCAATAGAAAGAGAAAATGTAAATGCGCAAATAAGTGAGTGGTTACGAGATGGTATCATCCAGCCATCGCTCTCTGAATATGCGAGTCCCATTGTTTTAGTTAAAAAAAAAGACGGTTCCATGCGTTTATGTGTAGATTATCGTCAAATTAATAAGAAAATTGTAAAAGATCGCTATCCCTTACCCCTCGTTGAAGATCAGTTGGATGCGTTGCAAGGAGCGAGGGTTTTTAGTACTCTCGATCTCAAAAATGGATTTTTTCATGTGCCAGTAGGTGAGGATAGCCGTAAATTTACCGCGTTTATCATACCTGATGGTCAATACGAATTTTTACGCGTACCTTTTGGCCTTTGTAACTCGCCAGCTGTCTTTGTTAAATTTATTCATGCCGTGTTCAGAGATTTAATTAATAAGGGGATTGTAATGGTATACATGGACGATTTAATAATTCCGTCAAAAAATATTGAAGAAGGGGTACAGAAGCTCGAAAGAGTACTCTCAGTAGCAAGGGACGGAGGGCTAAATATAAATTGGAAAAAATGCCGGATTTTACAAAAAAGGGTTCAATTTCTCGGGCACGTAATAGAGAATGGGAACGTCCAGCCTTCTGAAGAAAAAACAGAAGCCGTTATGAAATTTCCGATACCAAAGAATGCGAAGAATGTACAGAGCTTTCTGGGGTTGACCGGATATTTCCGTAAATTTGTTCGCGAATACGCCTTGATTGCCAGACCTCTAACAAATTTGTTGCGAGCCGACGCGAAATTTAAATTTGAGAATGAGGAAATTAAAGCATTTGAAACTTTAAAAGCTCGATTGTGTGAAAAACCAGTGTTAAGATTGTATCGAATAGGCGTGACAACTGAATTGCATACTGATGCTTCAATGTATGGGTTTGGGGCGATCTTAATGCAGCACGACGATAGCGACGGCAAAATGCACCCTGTACACTTCGCGAGCGGGAAAACGACGCCCGCAGAAACGAGATACGCAAGTTACGAACTCGAAGTTCTAGCTATTGTGCGAGCTCTTAAAAAATTCCGCGTATATCTAATAGGGATACGATTCAAAATCGTGACAGATTGTAAAGCTTTTGCCTTAACTATGAATAAACGCGATTTGTGCGTTCGGGTAGCGAGATGGGCTCTCCTGTTGGAGGAATTCGATTATGAAATCGAGCATCGTGCGAGCGAGCGTATGGCACATGTGGACGCGCTGAGTCGAAATCCTCTACCAACGTGTCTATTAGTTAGCAGAGGATCGGACGGTATATCGGCGAAAATTTACAAGGCGCAACGGGAAGATGAAGGAGTTCGGAAGGTATTGGAGTTAGCCGAGCAAGGGAAAATTGAAGGTTACATAACGCGAGGGGGAGTTTTGTTCAAATTAGTCGAGGGTGATATCCGTCTTGTGGTGCCGAAAGCGTTACAGACACAACTTATACGTAGTATACATGAAAAGGGGCATTTTGCAGTGACCAAAACGGAGGCGATGCTACGTGGAGACTACTGGTTTCAGGGTATTAGAGCAAAAATAGAAAAAGTAGTTAAAAATTGTATTCAATGTATTTTAGCCGAAAGAAAAGCGGGTAGACAGGAGGGGTTCCTTCACCCGATTGACAAGGGTGAGGAGCCGCTTGACACGTATCACGTTGATCATCTTGGGCCGCTTTTGTCGACAAAAAAAAGTTATAAGTATATTTTCGCTGTAATAGATGCGTTTACAAAATTTGTATGGTTGTATACGACAAAAACTACAAACAGTCGCGAGGTAGTACGGCATTTAGAAAAACAGGCAGTTATATTCGGGAATCCGCGTCGAGTTATTTCCGATCGGGGAACGGCATTCACTTCGAGCGAATTTGAAGAATATTGCTTACGAGAAAAAATTGAACATTCGCTCATTGCAACAGGTGTACCACGAGGCAATGGGCAAGTAGAAAGGCTGAACCGAACACTCATTCCTCTCTTAACAAAATTATCAACACCGAATCCGGATGAGTGGTTTAAATATCTAGAGCTGATCCAAAGATATTTAAATTCTTCGCATCATCGGAGCATAAATACCACCCCTTTTCAATTATTTTTCGGAACGCGAATGCGAGCGAAAGATGACGCACCGGTTCGGGAGATACTCGAACAAGAATGGGCGGCAATATTTCAAGAGGAACGAGATAAAGAGAGAGAGGTTGCCAAAGATAACATTGCAAAGATCCAAGCCGAAAATCGAAAAACTTACAATAAGAACAGGAAGGAGGCCAGAGTCTACGGTGACGGTGAATTGGTGGCGATCAAGCGGACACAACTGGGGCCCGGATCGAAATTAGCAACAAAATACCTCGGCCCATACCGCGTAAGAAGATCTCTACGCAACCATCGTTACATGGTGGAAAAAGAAGGAGATCACGAAGGACCGCGACAAACAACTACCGTCGCGGACCACATGAAACCATGGGTAGACACGGATTCAGAGTTGAGCGACGAAGACGAGGTGCCGGAAGATGCAGCATCCGAGGGCGAATGCTAGTACAGGATGGCCGAGTGTAGGAAGTGGAAAGAAGTGGAAAGAAGTGGAAAGAAGTGGAAATGACATGACCGAGCGCTGATATTAGATATTTATAAACAAAAGGTGCTGCTTGTTACACGTCGGTAACTTCGGTCAGCTATTTTTCAAGTTACCGACCTGGCAAGCAGCAAATCAGTATTAAATGAAATTAGGATCAGATCATTTTGAAAATGAGGATCGAGAAAAAGAAGAGAATTTGAATAGGTGAACCGCGGCGAAATACAGACGTTTTAAAAGTTTTTAAAAGGCGATAAAAGTTCTTGAAAGTCGAAGTTTGGTGTTAATATTAGAAGTTAAAAGTTAGTGTTTATATTAGTTTTGTTAAATTATAAATAAAGTGTGTTAATAGCTTTGCACGGACTGAAATAAATCAGTGCAAAACCGCTTTTGCATCTTTTCCTACAATACTGAAAATTAAAGGAAATTGGAAATTTAAACATTACAATTTTTTTAATTTGAATGGTTCGGAAGTTGAAAATTGATAAAATTAAAAACTTGATAACTTGAGAATTTAGGGAATTTAGAAACTGAAGAGATTGAGAATTTTCTACTTTGGAAAATTGGAGATGGAAAGTCCGACAATTTGGAAATATAGAAAATTAGAAATTTCTATTTTTTTTAATTTGAGTGGTTGGAAAGTTAAAAATTTGGTTATTCAGAAATTTGAAAAAATTTGGGACTGAAGAATTTGGAAAATAAAATTTTTTAAAATTTTGCAGTTAGGGAAATTGGGGTTCAAGGTTTGAAAATTTGGGAATGTGGGAATTTAAAAATGTAAAAATTAGCAAATTTAAGGATTCTAAATTTTTCTGTGCAGTTGAAAAACTTAAGAATCCGGACATTTTTTAATTTGAGAGTTTAAAAACTTGGAAACTTGAAAATTTCTAGTATTTCAATTTGAAAGCTTAGAAATTTAAAAACGTCTGAATTTTCAAGTTTTTCAACTTTTCATTTATTACAAAAAAAATAGAATGGATATGAAATACACATACGTAAACGTATTACACCCTGATTTATATGACCCTAGGGTGTTATATGGTCTCTGTTAAATGAATCCTAATTTAGTGTAACACATTAACACATTATGAAGCACAGTAAGGTTGTTAAAAGTTTCATTAGATAATATTCTTATTTCAAACGAATTTTAAATATTTTCACAATATTTTATTTTATTATTCATAAATACCTTATATCGTTTCTAATTAGATACGTGAAAGAATTTTTGAATCTAGAGTTACTTCTAAGACAATCTATTCGTCGACCATAGGTAACGCAACATATTAATCACGAACAAGTTAAAGAATCTTTACGTATATCCACAAAAGTATAACGAGAAAAGCCTACAGTCGATAGGCCGAAAAAGATCGGCGAAAATAGTTTGTTGATGCGTTGGCACGAGGGGCGTAAAAATGATAGCTAGTAAAACTTCATAAAAACCATGAACGTGTCGAAAACAGTTAAAGCGACAGAAAGAAAGGGGAATAAAAATTTCCTGTCGCTTTTTGCCCGGCCCTAAAGGAGGGGGAAAGTTGCTTTCGCGAAATCCTTTTCAAAGTTTCTTTCGTCGCGGAGAATTTATACGGGCATCGACAATGTCAGCTTCATAGCCGTGCTTCAGTTCGCGACACTTCCGGCGAAAGGACGCAACAACTTTTCTCGACGGAAGAGAGCACGCTCTGCAATTGTGTATCGACGACGCCAAGCGTCGAGGTTGTTTTATGGCCAGGCTGAGGGCCTCGATTCACCCAACGAAGACGCCCCGTCTCTGTCTAACTCGTGAAATAGCAAAAGCATGGGGGAAACAGTGTATCACGACTGCTTCGTGGCTGCTTCTTGCAGAGTTGACGATAAACTTTCGTATAAGTTAAGTACGAGCAGGATGAAGATGCATTACCCAACCGCGTGACCTGTCGGCTGATACTAAATTGAAAATCGGCTCTGCCCCAACAACTGCGGGGAAAGAAACAACTGAAACGAAAACGCAATCATGCTTTTTTGCACCCATCATCGAACTTCCGTTCGTTTTCTTTCTATTTTTAGGTTATGGCAAAGTCGGTGTACATTCTGAAACGTTTCCATTACAACACGTTGTGGACGGTTTGAAATGTTGTCATTGATGGGGATGCTTTAATTAGAAGGAAAGATAATTGTGCGTAATACTAGAAATAAGGTTAAAGAATTCCGTTCCGACAGAGAACTGTGGCGAAATAAATAAGTGAAATGGAAACGCGATTGTGCTTTCTTGTATCTTCATTTCTAACCATTCATCGAACTTCCTTTCGTCCTCCTTCTTGTTTTAGGTTATGAGGAATTTAATGAAATTTAATATACGTTTGGAAACGTTTCTCGGCCATTTCGTTATGTTGAAATACTGTCATTAATACATAATTGTGGGCGTTATTAGAAATAAGGTTAAACAAATTATAAACCTGCGAAGAAAATATGTCTTATTATATGTACATGTACGTACAGTTAAGATAATATTTAGGAATTCATGAGGGATTATACACTGGCGAGATATTTGAGTTTCGGCATTTGGAAATTTGGAACATTGACAATTTAAGAATTTAGAAATTTGGGAATATCAGATATTGGTGATTTGAAAATGTGGAATTTTGGGAATTCGAAAATTTAGGAATTTGGAAATTTGGGAATTTGAGGATTTGAGGATTTGGGGATTTGGATATTTCGACATTTAAAAAATTGGAAAGTTTTGGAATTTAGAGTTCTGGAAATTTGTAAATTTGAGAAATTTGAAAACTTCGAAATATTGTAGAACATTGAAAACAGAATAATATAATATAGAATATTTACAACAAAAATTGTAAAGAACACGAGGTAGAAATAAATTTAATTAAAAACTCAGCTCGTTATAGGATACTATACGGTGCAAAATAATTATGTAAAGAAATACCATGCAACAAAACCGTACAAATTTCGATAAAATCACTGATTTGAATACGAATCATCCTTCGTGGAGTGATCAAAAACTGATTCAAGTAGGGCAAACCCATCGAACAGGAGTAAATTAAAAACAAACAAATACCATATAATAAAACCACACAAAATTCGATAAAATCATCTTTTGTGGAGTGATCAAAAATTGGTTCAGGCAGGGAGCAGCTATTGAACAGGAGGAGTAAATTAAAACCAAACGAACATTATACAATAAAACCTTATGCAGCTTCACGCGAATTATTTTTTACCGAGCGAATAAAAATTAATTTAAAGTATGACCAACTACCGAAGAAGAGAAGCAAATTAAAAACAAATGAAAATTGTATAATGAAGTCATTCAAACCTCGATAAAATCATTGATTCGCATCGAAATTATTTTCCGCGGAGTGATCAAAAATTTATTGAAGAACGGAACGGCCATCGAGGAGTGAATAAAAACAAACGAAAGTCATATAACAAAACCATAAAAAATTCGATAAGATTATCGATTCGCCGTGTTTCGCAAGCGATCAAAAATAGATCGAAGAAGAGGACAGTCATCGAGCATGAGTAGTAAATTAAAAACAACTGCGATACACCATGGGTGTGTCGTTGCTAGTTGACGGGCCTGGAGGCGGTACTCGAGGTTCGCTTGCACCCCCGTCGACCGCACTAACGTCATTGCCAACGACATCGTCGTCGTCGTCGTGCTCGTCGACTCGGGTAGTTGTAGTGCAACGTGACAGTGGTGTAGCAGCCGGCAGCAGGATAGCGGGAACGATGGTGAGGGTAGTGGTGGTGCAAGCCTGGAAGGCTTGAAGGGCCTGAGTTGGCAATAGTGGAGAGCATCCACTCGTTGCGACACTCGTGAGCGGCCTCATTGTCTCTCAAGAGGCTCCTCGCTTCTCCAGCTTCGCCCTTTCCCCTTCAAGCCCGGCTAACATCCCCGTCGCTCCGATTTCTTCCTCTCCCCGTACCCTTTCGGCCGAGTCTGCAACGTTCCCTCTGTTCCCGGTGCCCCCTTTCGGTGACATCGTCCCCCTTGATCTAACTATCCGACAGCTTACCCCGCTGCCGCCGTTCAAGTTGCATCGGCGACACGTTGGTCGGTACAGCAGGTACCTGCTATCGCTTCTCTCTTCTTTCCGCGTCTACCCTCTTCTGACTGGCTGTGCCGCTTTCCAGGTTCTTCTACCGCCAGAATAAGGGGAAGAGGGTAGAAAGAGCGCACTACCAGCGTGCTCGGTGACGTGGAACCGTGGCAAAGCACCCAACCTTAATAAGCTTATGCAGCACTCTCCAACTATGTTGGAGCTAAGCTCGACCCAATATCTTCCTCGACGTCTTCCAGACGACATCGAGTCGTTCTGCTTCCCTCTGCTCGACGCTACCGTTCGAGCGATCTGTAACAACCTGGACTCCTACCTTTTCTCTTATGGCTCTCTTTAACTCTTTGTGGTGCGTGTCCGCGATATACACGATATTTTCTTAAATATTATATTAGCAAAAAGTACTTTTAAATATTATGACAGCAAAGAGCATTTTTAAATATTATACCAGTAAAGAATATCCTTAAATATTATGACAGCAAAAGTCTAAGTAAGTTGCTCGGCACGTCAGGAGGAAAGTCTCGTAGATCTCACAGTTTATCTTCGCTCTTAGGTGAGAGTCCATCCTCATTCTTGTCTGCCTACTTGCCTGTCGCACTTGTCGAATGTAAACGCGTCTTAGGCTGCGATTATGTTTTCGGACGAATCACTGTTCCGAATAGCGTGAACTTAGAAATTTGCTTATCATGTGTCAAAAGGACTGTTCATCCGAGAACGCTTTCAACATATTTTAATCGTCGATCTTCGCAATATAATGTTCGCGTAATCGTTCGCGTTCAGCCGATCGAGTATCTGGCTGGGAATTAACGGAGCGTAGAAATTCGGGATGTTATTCGCGCTGCGTTGCCCGGATAATGGCATTATGCGCGCCGGTAATGGGTCAGGTGCGAATAAAATTCGCGGCACGGTTCCGTTAGTCAGCTCTTGGCAAGTGTACCCAGGACGCGACGCGATCAGGCACGTTACGAGACAATGGCAACTAAATTCCGCGGGTTCCTACATCTTGTAAGAGGGCGTTGCTTTTGGCGAGATTGCCAGGCGGAGGAAAGGCTCGGGAAAGACGGACGGGTTGGAAGACGAGTTACAGGGAAGAGGGAGACGGGGCTAGAGATGATCAGAGCCGAGAAAGAGAAGGAGAGGGCGAAGGATAAAAGTTGAAGCGAGAAGACTTAAGAAAGAAGGTGGGGGAGCGGTTGATGAGTGGATAGAGAGAACCGCGATGAGGGTGGAAAGGTGGAAGCAGAATCCGGATCGGGGTTTGGGAACGAGGGGTCACGTCCAAGAAGGGACTGCATCTTCCCTTTGTGGGAATGCTGTAACGCTGGGTAGACACTTCCTTTCATCCATAGCACCAGACACGATGGGTCGCGCGGCGTTTCGCCGACAACTGAAGGTAAGAGGAGAAGGAAAAGAGTGCAGACCGAGATGGAGGTGGAGGAAAACGTCGTTTGAAATTTTTACGTTGCGCCACGGTTATTCTCTCATGGATTTTCACGGATGAAGCATAACGACGTCCCTTCGACTCCCTCATTTCGGTGTCCGTTCCTCTGGTAATTTTTCGCAGTACGCCACGTGCCCCCTTAAATTGCATTTTAATCACTTACTATTTATTACTGTTAACCTTTTGCACTCGGAAGGTGACTCGTACTCAGTATTCGATTGACTATAATTTGAAACCTATATTTCTTAACAAAATTTATTGTGTTGCACAACACAGTGAAAGACAATAATAATTAATAATAGAGACGTAATAATATTGAAAGAATGTATTGAAATTTTCAACCGAGATGTTTTAGAGTTGCTAACAGCAAATATATATTTGAGTGCGAAGGGTTAACCTTTATTCATACACCGCATACAAATATTATATGATACACATTGGGTATAACAGAATAACGATTTTAAACAGTTATCATGATTAAATTACTTATTATTTTACATTCCACAAATGACTGAATATATTTTAGAATCATATTCATTAAAATATTTTATTAAATCGTTTTAAAATAGGTGTTAACTTTATAAATTTTTAAACTTGTAAGTCGGGAAATTTGTAAATTTGAGAGTTTGGAATTTGTATGTTTCTAAATTATTAAATTTGTACATATACATATTCTCAAAATACTAATTCCCTAATTCGTAGACTTAAAAATCTGGAGACTTGGTATTTCTATACTTTTAAATTTTCCATTTACTAAATTATTTAATTTTTTAATTTGCACGTTTGAAAATTCGTTATTTCTCTTTCTATAAAAGTCTTTACAATCGAGTTTAACAGAGGAACCACATTAAAATTAAATCATTCGTAAATGTAAAATGCATGTCTTCAATATCCCGTTCATGGCAACCAAGTGTAACGTGGTATTAATCGATATCAAGACCAATACTTTGTTTTTTATGTCCTACATTACTTAACCATTCTTTCTTGCTTCGCTTAATATCATAGCCCTTTATTCTCTGCGAGCAAAACTGCACGAATCGATTCAGCATAACAATCTTTCATACCGTTCCTTCCCGAGGTAATAATAAATTGAACAAAATATTTTTTATCGACTTCAACAATGGAAAATATCGCAATGGAATAAATTGACCTTCCAACAAGTTCGAAAGTTTCGAACAACTTCGAGCCGCGTTCGCGTAGAAATATCTCGACATTGCGGTACCATTCAAACTGCATCAGCGATAACTTCTCAAATCCATCGTACAGAAAAAGTAAAAGAAAACAATGTGGAAATAAAACGGAATAAAAGTCAGAAAAGGGACGAAGGACAAGTGCAAAGTGCAAGAGTGAAGCGTCGCAGGAAGATTTGAAAGTAAGTAATCGATATTTCGACCTATTGTATCTCTCGGAAAATTTCCAAAAATCACTTTTAAGATTTCTTACTTCACCGGCAATAGCTCAAATTAGTTTCCGGAAGAAATCAAGCCACAGTTTCAACGCTTGTTTTCAGTTCGCGCCTCGCCACGGGGGCTCGTATTCTTTCTTACGGTGTCTCCGTATAGCACCCCTCTGCCACGTCTTTCTCTATTACGCATTTCCGGCTCGTTGGACCGGAAACGGTGAGATAAGGTGAGCCTACGGTGCTCGCTTTCGCCGTGCACGAACGGGAAGAAGACAGAGTTAGGTCTGGGTGTGTCTTATCCAAAAAATATTATGGGCACGTGGCTGGCATCGATCTTACGTGTAATGGGACGGCGAAATGGGACGCGATCGAATTTGTTCTTCGCCAACTGATCGGTATAATCATTACATTCGAGTATTAACCCTTTAGCTGCAAAGAGTGTCTATTAAACACCCGTGTTCGGTTAATCATTGAGTAAAGAAAAAGAGTAATCAATGCGTTTATTCCTATGATGAGAATAAATATTAACTGCAAAATTTATTATAGGAGATCAACAGTATAGTTAAAAAAGAGTCATTGCGTTTTACTTTACTATACTTTAAAAAAAATTGCTGTATTAATGTACATGACCATAATTGTGATTTATATTAAAAGGCATATAACGAAACCTACTGTGATATAATGCATGTGTCAGTGAATTTATGGAAGTGGAAAATGATACTGGTGTACTAAAATAATTTTCTTAATTTGAAATGTAATAGTATTAATCTGGTCAATTAATATTGAAATGATTAATAATGCTATTGGCAGTACTAACAACACACTGTTAACAGTTTAATTCGTTCCTCCAACTGTGGCAAAAATTAGATCTGAATGGACTGAAAGTATTACCATTTTTGTCAATTTATTCTGACATACATATTACATGCAGAATACTTCTTATTTTTATAAATGGATAATAAATTATTTATTAATGTAAGTGATTACTGAATTAAATTATCGTTATAATGGAGTAAGATCGATTCAATAATGATGAAATAATAAATTACAGTACTAGTACTGATTAAATATTAGACAGTAAATATCGTTTTTATTTTTTAAGCACTAGGCTGTAACACAAAATTCATGGTGAAATATAATTTTATAAGACTTATAAAATTTAAATAATAAAAAATTAATAACTATATATCTATATCTATAACTATAAGTATACATATATCCATAATTCTGTGATTGATAACGAAACAAGAACGATCAGAGAAATATAATAAAATAAGTCGTAAATGTTCAATAATATTTTTTCACATGTAATCCTATTTTCAATAAAAGTGAATTTGGACAATCTCCAGAATATTAAAAATTAAGTGAGAAATATTGTTTACGATAATCGAAATAATAATTTACCAACGTCTTCTCTAATTCATTAATTAACGAATGTTATAAGTTGATAACAGTAATGTGAAGTTCAAAGTTAAATACAAAAAAATTGTCTTCAATATTTTTTATTTTCTGTACAGAACATTATGTACGATCTTGGAATCTGTTACAGAAATTAATTTTCACAGTAATTTCATGTATACATATGTATAACTGTCGCGCCGCTTTAGTTTCAAAGATATATGCAAATGTATTCTCAGCAGCTACACTGTATTAAGCTTATACATATAAATAATTATTACGCAATGCAGAATGAATAAACATTAAGCGATACCAGTGGTGACAGTAACCTTACGGTGCATAACATAAAGACGTTTGTAAAACAGTTTTAGAGAAATAATAAAAGGAGTTTCTATAAAATCATAATATTCCCAAATTTCCAATCGTTTAAATTTTTTAATTTTTATATCTTCAAATTCTTAAGTTTCGAAATTTCCGAATACACAAAATTACAAATTTTCAAAGTTCCACATCTTGAAATTGTCAGATTTTTAGGTTCGAAAATTCTCAAATCTCTAAATACACAAATCTTCAAATTTCCAAATGCCCAAATTTTTATATTTATCAAATTTCCGAATCCCTTTTGAAGAATATTCAAATCCTCAAATTTCAAAATTTTTAAATCCCCAAATACCAAAATTTTTCTCAGTTCTGAAGATTCGGTTATTTATTAAAGTAATTTATTAATAATTAAGTTATTAAAGTAAGTTGTTAATTGTTAAGTTATTGAAGTAAGTAACTAATTATTAAATTATAAACAGAAATTATTAAGTTATTAATTAACGGTTAAATTATTAAATTAAAGTAATCATTGCTCACGTTTGTATAGAGAACGCGATATTCATTCGTTTATGCAGGAAACCTCTATTGACTCGTGTTTCCTTCGAATCGGTGGACGATCTTCATCGTTGGTACCGCTTCATCCTTCTCGTCCTTCAAGATGCTCGTTCTGGCACAGAAGTGCCGAAATCCCAATTGAAGCGAATAAGCGATCGAGCATTCCGCGGTATATTCAGGGATTGTACCGAGGGTAGAGCCTCTCGATGCCTACTGTCGTTGAAATATGTTCGACGAGGGTGAAAAAGAGCTGACGATATTCATAGCCGATGGGCGAGCAGGGCAACAGCGGGGCAGGGGGCAGAGCAGGAAAGTCGGGTGCAGTCGTAAGGGGATGTCAGGCGTTTCCCGAAGTCGTCAACGATGAAAAAGAGGGAAAGAGAGAAAGCAAAGAGTAGTGAAAAAAGGTAAGAGGTGGAGGGTGCATATCCTGGTGTACTTCACGCCACGGCAAATTCGCGAGGCGACTGCAACGTCAGGCATTTCATCGACTTTGATGGTGCTCGAAGCTTCGCTGAAAAACAGTCACTACCCTTTAAAACGAGCCTTAAATCGCTTCGCTTGTTGTTACTTAATTGTTGCCGTTTCAATCTCTGTTTTCGTTGCGGTTTTAATAAATGACCGCTTGTTTTCTGTTTGCCGAACACGAATCATCATTATTATGTTCATGTTATACTCTCGTATGCGAGCAAAATACTAGTGGATTTTTTGGAACTGTGTAATGCTTATTATTGAATAAATACTTTTGTATGCGTTTCGTAGTATTTTTTTTACTTCTAATATAATAAATAACTTTTCTCAAATATTATTACAATTTTTGTATTTTTATATTGAATTTGTATTTGAGATCTGTCGATCTTCATTGCAATATTTTACCACAGATTTCCCGAAGAACGTATTTCGTTTACGAGGAACGAGCTTCCGAAGAAACAGTGATCGGGATGTAATGCACGAACGCGATTAATGCAATGAGCTAGAATTATAAGGTTCTGGAAATAAAATGAATTGAATACGAACGGTGCAATAACGAGCATAAAAGTATTTGAAAAATGCGATGAATATGGAAACGTTTAGCTGCCGTAAAGAACGCCGTTTTATCATCTCGTGAATATCGATTGACCCGCTCTTCATGGAACTATGCAATCTTTCAGCTTGTTCAAACTTCGAAAATAACGTTAGACCTAACGTTCGGCTGATAGTATCCGCGCTACAATCTAATTACCGTATGCTTGTAGCAATTTTTCGCCAGTTTACGACAAAACTGTTCGGGGAACAAAGTTCTAAGCCACAAATATTACATCTATTCCACGGTAATCCTCTACAATTCATATTCCAAGCACAAGCATTAGGCTTAATTGAAATGTCCGATCCCCGTAATCCGGATCAGACGGATATTCCGACAAGCGTGGACGTCTCGCCGTTAATTTATACGAAGCGAAAGATTATGGAAATCTCAAGTTTGTTTCTATGAGATCGAAAGTACAAGGTCATCGAGGATAACTCCTTTGTTGTAATAATTTACAGTTAAAAGATACGATACAAATGTGATTTGATAGATAGTGTTTGGACTTGTATATTTTAGAAAAACCGTTGCATTGTAAATCTCGTACGTGCAACACAAAAAATAGGACTCTTAACGTTAATTTATGGCAGTTTGGCGAAAACAGCGTTAAAAGCTAAATCGCTTTAGTGGTGCCATAAATTTAAGCATCTGAAATTTGTCAAGATGGGTCCTGGGGTGCTGTCTCAGGGTTAAGAGGTCTTGGGACTTTCCAACCGCGTCACTCGTAATCTAGCTAAGGGTGACCAGGACTTTGGAGGCGTGGATTGTCAAACGAATGACAGGAAAGATGACCGCCTTCTTCCTGATGAACCACGCAAAAATCAGCCAATGAGGAAAGTCACCCCCATCGACAGCCCTCAGGCAGAAGTTTTAAAACCAGTGTTTTTTCGGAAAAACGTCAGATTATATTCAACCTTTAGAACCGATTAGATCAAACCTTTAGAACCGATTACATCAAGATTCAGAACCGATTATATTCAAGATTTAGAACAGATTATATCAACTTTAGATCAGATTTTGTGAACCCAGTCGTACGAACTTACGACAATATAATCTCTCCAGGCGTACTCCTGTGATATGTGAACTTGTGCGAGCGAACTCTCGTAAAAATAATAGTTAATTAGCCAACTGTCATTTCAACTCATTTGTTAACCTTTTTACAATTTTTACTATAAAAATTACACGTACTTTTACACAGTGCACTTGCGTAATTCATTCAAAATTTCCTGGTGCACAAACAGATAGGCTTGAAGTATTAAAGGGACATTTCAAATATGAAATGGAGTAGATGAAAAATTTGATATGACTGATTAGTGCTTTACTTTGTACAAATATTCGTGTATGTTCGGGCACTGTGTGAATTATCTTTGAAGTATACGTGGATTCAAAAACTTTACAATCCACAATTTTTTGTACCCTTTAATTTAAAAACTTTTATATTATAAATTTTTCAATTCACAAATTACCCAATTTCTCAATTTCTCAATTTCTCAATTTCTCAATTTCTCAATTTCTTAATTTCTCAATTTCTCAATTTCTCAATTTCTCAATTTCTCAATTTCTCAATTTCTCAATTTCTCAATTTCTCAATTTCTCAATTTCTCAATTTCTCAATTTCCCAATTTCTTAATTTCCCGATTTCTTAATTTCTTAATTTTTCAATTTCTCAATTTTTCAATTTTTCAATTTTTCAATTTTTCAATTTTTCAATTTTCCAACTTCCTAAATTCCCAACTTCCCAATTTCCCAACTTCCCAACGTCCCAACTTCCCAATTTCCTTTATAGAACTTCTAAACTTCTAAATTTATAAATATCTAAATTCTTAGGCTACCCATCTTTCAAAAATTTGTAAATTTCTAGATTTATAAATGTCAAAAATTTCTAGATTTCCATGCTCTGAAATTTCCATACTTCTGAAATTTCTAAATCTTCAAATTTCCAAATTTTCATATTCCTAGATATCGAAATCTCTGCATTTTCAAATTGCAATACTCCCAATTTTTCCACTATTGAGATGTACAGATTTCAGGATTCTCTAATTTCGAAACTCCCGACTTCCTAAATCCTTAAATTTTATGATTCTCAAATTCTACAATACCTAAATAAAAAAATTTCAATTTTTAATATTCCCAAATTACCAAATCCTCAAAGTTCGTAGTTTTCATATTTTAAAATTTTCGAATTTCCAAATTTCAATGTTCTCGAAGTAACCAATTGTAAAACTTCAATACTTCTAAACATCCAAATTTGGAGATTCAAAAATTCCCAAATTTCTAAATTGTCAAAACCACAAATTCCAAATTTTACACTTCCCAATATCCAAATTCCCAAATCACAGAATTCCTACATTTTCAGATATCCACACTCCGAAACTTTCAAATATCTACAAATTTCTATAAATCAACGATTTGTATTGTCCCCCTCCTTTACTTCTCATATTTTCCCTAATTTCCGCAGATGCATTCTAGACTTCTTCACCGTCTAGAGCCCTAAAACCGTCTTCCAAACATTTCTATAATCACCATGTATATGTTGTAGGGAGATAATAAAAATAGGGATTTGTTCAAATTCCTAAGGTATATTATCAATTCATGGAAGATGTTAAAATGAGAACTCTGTGGGGTGATTTCCCTGAAGAAAGGAAGTGATTTGCTTAAATTCCTTAACTGTTTTAGTGAAAAGATTAAGTAAACAGCTCATGACTCGTACAGCTCTATACATTGTGTTTCAATGACTATTGTTGTATTAACTATTCTACATTGAACTGTAATCATTTTATTTTTTGATACTGTATGAGTATGCTTATATACCTATTAGATATTAATGCCTTTGTTTAGGTGAGCGCCGTACCAGCAATCGTGTGAGTTGTTAACGGGAAGTTTTGTTTAATACAAATTGTCGTTCATTAACGCGATTCCGCCACGTAAACATGACATCAATTTTTAAAAATAATTTTAAAATTAAAAAAAATTTCTTTAAATAATCCTGTTATGTTTCCTTTTCCTTTTACATAATAATGTATGGTTTACTAAATAAATACTTTTAATATCTAAATAATATTATTTCATCTTTTCACTAAAACAGTTAAGGGATTCGATCAAATCACTTACTTTCTTCAGGGAAATCACCCCACAGAATTGTTATTTTATCATCTTTCGTGAATTGATCATATACCTTAGGGAATTGTTCAAATTCCCATTTTCATCATTTCCCTGCGACATATATATTAAATAAATCTTACTAATAATATACTAACAGCTGCATAATCATCCATAATATATCTGTTACCTAATTTATAAATAAAAATGTAACTGGTCCACATTAATCTCCCGTGTTTTCCTCTCCGTTCTTCCTCGGTAGCTTTCACTTTTCTTTTTCGCTCGCTCGTGCGTCAGTTTCTATGAAAATCTCACCCTCGGTCTGCAAGCTTTATGTGCCTTCTTTTTTTTCGTCTCACTCGGAACGACGGCGTCTCGCATCATTTCGAAGATTAATTCGTTAGAACGGCTATCCCCTTATCCCTTCTTCGTCAGCGGTCGAGAAGCTTGAAGGTGTTGAGAAGCTGCCGGGAGAGAGAGTCGAGATCTATTATCCGCCTTACTTCGTTATGTTCCTTTATTTTATTTCGTTTCGTGTCGGCCCTTACGTATTCTCGGTCATTACCGTTTACGTCCCGACGGCTTCTGTCTTCGTGCTCGTCGCTTTGCGGTCTTCACCGATAACAGCCTCCCTGTAACCACTTTCTTCTACTTCTCACCGATAACTCGCGAATTTGTTTCTTCTAACTTCTTTATCGACTAAAATAAATTTCCTTCGCTACTTTCTGTGTGTTTTGTGGGAACAATGGAAAATATAATAGTTTACGCGTTTAGTGAAATTTTAGAAAGAGTAGAAATAATTACTTCTTTGGTGAAAACAGCGCTTCTTAAGTTTTACTAAAAGTTTGATTTAGTGGATGCGATATTGTAGGAAAATCATATTTTGATTTTTTTCTCAATCTTTAAATGAAATTTTTGTATAGCGGAGGATAGAAAAGAGAAAACTGATACATGAATTTGTAATGATTCAATTTCTGAAACTTCGTGATTTACAAGTTTTCAAATTGGCAGACTACTATATGTCTGAATTTTTTAGTTTCTTAACTCCGAAACTTGGTACACTATGAACCTTTCAAATTATCAAGTTCAAAAAATCTCAAATTTACCACTTTCTTAGAACCTTAAATTCCTCAGTCGAAATTTCCAAATTCATGAACTCTCAAATTTCCATATTTCCGATTTCTAACTTTCCAAATCTCAAAATTCTTAAATTTTTCAAATTTAAATGTTTCTAAATATTCAAATTTCCAACTGCATAAGTTCTAAAATTTTCAGGGGGTCAAATGTCTACATTTTCAAATCGCTAAATTTTAAAATTTCTCAATTTTCTGATTTGCAAATTCTTATGCCCCAAAAGCTTAAATTTCTACATCTCAGGATTATCAAATTCTCAAATTTCCAATAGCTTATACTTTCAAATTCAAAGTTTCATAAAATATATAAATGTATGAAAAATCTTATTTAGTCTTCTGTCGTTAATAATATTTATGAAACAGAGACAGTTTATGTTGTTCAAAAAGTTCTTTCTTGAAAGTGTTAAAGCTAGTAACATTGAGACCAACTTTAAAAAATATTAACTGGTAACAGTAAAATGCTTTAGAGCTAAAACTCTTCCTTATTAGTTCTTTTCTTATTGCAAATTAAGAATTTAAGCAGAAGAAATCACATTAGTAAGAATTTCAATAAAAAAATGTATGAAAATGAAAAAATTTCATAGAAAATGCATTAATATTTTTAATAATGTTACTGTTAATATTTCCTAATATTGTTAATATTTTAAACTATTAATACTTTTTAAACAATTATTGAAAACTTATGTTAATATTTCTCAACCATTATCAAAGCAAGCAAATGTTAAAATAACAAACGGTATTAGATGAAGCCAATCGAGGTTGTTCGAAATCTTGTTCAAGGGGTTTAGTTCTGCAGATATATACTTACACTCGACACAGAACTGCCATGGTAAATTATAAAATAGCAACTACAGCCTGTTAGTTGAATATGAAATAATGTCATACATGGAAAGCACTTGATCTCGATCTGCGAATTGCTATAGGCACTCGAGAAAAAGACCAGCTTTAGTTTCAAGTAGCACACACAGATGTCGCCACTTGCACTATGAAATGCATTCTGGTACTTATACTTTCGTTTCATTTCGTACAATAGATCATTTCAGAGCTATTGACAAGAATTTTAATCCTATAATACAATCATTTGTAACTTTCACGTCTTTACTTTAATCAAAATATACTACTAATTTAATATAATAATATATGCAATAAAATTGTTATCATTTTACAGATATTTAAATTGTGCATATTTAAGAATGCCCATAGACAAAATTTCAATGACCACAGACGTAATTAAATATTTTAAGAGCGGCTGTTGAGAGATATTGATTAAATATATAGTAAGAGTTTTCATTGTTTTATTCTTCATAAATGTCTTAAAATTCTTTACTAGACGAATGACCGAGCTTCTAAAGCAATGTTGCACCATAAATTGTGCTCCTATCGTGTATTTAAATCGACAGAAATGTCCTTTCGACCTCAATATTTGTTTTAGTTACCTAATGGCTTACAGCACGTGGTCGAATGATGATGGTCGATGAAGAGGCGAAAGTGACGAACATTTAGCTTGCTCTGATTAATGGCATTTCATCGCAGCTGAGAATGAATCTACCGGTATCATGCTTCATACTTAGTTGATTAGGATTATCGATGACTTCAACCCTTCTTGAAGTCTGGAAATATCATCAGATTGCCTTGAACACCAGATTCAAGAATGTCCTCTTCTAAATCGTGAAGTTTAATGGCCGACGCCATTAGCACTGAAACAACCAACGATAAATGCACGCTTACTTTTAAATCCGCAATAAAGTGAAAAATTAAATAAGTAAATTGATGTATACAACTATTTTTTACTTGAAAAAAAATATGACAGTTACTTTAACAAAAGTATAAACACAGAATTTTGTAATATAAAATGTGAAACTGCAACTAGTCATTCTGACTGGTTAGTAGTCCCAGTTTTAAGGTCCTCTCGAGAATTATTACGTTGTTTTACAGATTGTCATTATTTTATCAATGAACAACGCAGGTAAAAGCTAAAATTGCGAATATTCGTTGAACAAAGTAATTTTCGACTATTAGTCTATACCTACTTCATTGACACTTCATTACATGGTAAATTATTTCGTCGACAAAAGTAGGTCACGCTAAGAATAATGAACGTAAGCGGGGAATAAGATGGAGTGTTATTTGGTCGAATATGTATGCAAACGTATCCGTAACTCTCCCGGAGGGCTCGTAAATGGAGTGACATTTTTATTTAACCTTTCCCAATATTCTGCAGTATTTGACGCAAAAGTGGCGTTCTTTACTGGTGACAGCCGGTAAATCTATTTCGAGCGGATAATCCTCCTCTCGTCACGGAGTCGAGGTAATCGACGCGATTACCATCTTTGACGTGGTTTCATTCTAATCTACTTTTCGCGCTTTTGTCAGAGAAGAAAACGCCTTTCTGCGGCAAGCAACGAGATTACCGTTCGATCCCGAGATGCGTTCGCGACGCGTGAAGGCGCCAAAAATCTGTTAGACGAGTTCGTCGTTAATGACAGCACTAATTGATATACTCGGCGGAAAACGTAGGTCGCAAAGTTAAACGTGCTTAGCCGGCGATCTTCAGAATCCCTTTGATCCAGCGGGTCTCTCGAGAATGGGGTTTAAACCATCCGGCCTCGGTCAACCGATAACGTGGCAGGGAAACCACGGTGTCTCTTACAAGCTTTCCATCTCGTTGGGAAACGTGGCCTTTGTGTTTGCCACAACCCTCCGTTACTTTTGGCGAACGATTCGCTCCATTTTCCTCTCAAACTTGTCGCCGTTCTCCGGAAACTTTTCATACTAAGTCAGCGCACTGAGGTGAATCGCGTGATGGTAGAATCCATCATAAATGGAAGAAAGTTGCTTAACATGCAAAGAGTTCCTGATAAGTGGAGGGTTCCGAATGTGGACAGGTGTACAATTTGACCAAATAAGTGCACTCATTGTAAATCTGCTTCGATAGCACTACTGAACTAGTCAAATGACTGATATACATTCTTTCTTTAAATTACAAATTTTGTTAATATTCTTATCTAGAAATCCGTGTTAATAAATGTTGATTGTGGAGACAAAGAATTATGTGTATATTTAGTTATATTCTATCGATTGTTTATTTTTAATTTAAGTGTGCATAATTCGATTAGTGTTAAACGTTTTGAAGTAATATTTTAACTCTTTTAGTGCCGATTTGATGTAAATTAGTGCGACTTCAAAATCATAAAAAATAGTAAGAATGATGTTTATATAAAAGGTACATATTGGGAAATAAAGCATAAATGAATGCCAATTATATTTCAATATCTGTTGAAAATCATACTAACACTATTTATTCAAAATGATAATTTTCGTAGGTATTACTAATAACGATACATCGTTCGTTACTAAAAGAGTTTATGTACTTCATATACTAATTAATAAATCGAGTTTATTAATTTTATATCATATTTTCCACATATCTATACAAATTGTCACGTTTGTCACCTGGAAATTTCAGATTTTATAGAAATCTGATCAAATTTTAAGGCACTTATTAGAGTCAGTGATGTATTATACAATCATTTGTTAAGTCAAATTATCTGTTCGAATTAATCTAAATTATAAAATTTGAAAATTTGAGAAATGTAAAAATTTTTAAGTTTGATTTATTTAAAACTGAAGAGTTTAAAAATTGCAAAACGTGAGAATTTGAGTACGTGAAATAATAAAATTAACGACTTTGATGAAGAATATATAAGGTGAATAATAATTAGCATAAAGTCAAGTAATTCTTCATAATGAAACTTCACATTTATGTGTAATATAACGTAATTTTGCGTGTTGATTTTATACGCCACTTTACTTCATAAATATTTAAAGTACAAATTACTGTATAAACAGCAATCGTGTTTTCTTCAATTAAATCCGTTAATATCATCGGTATAACTGTAGTCAGCACTCGTGCGTAACGCGAAAGCGTTCATTAAACGATAAGCAGATTTGTTGATTTCGTAAGAATGTCGAATCGAGCGAGCGCGATAGAAACGGTTTGCGGATCAGTCGGGTAAACACGTATTATCGAACGGCCAATCTGAAAGTATTCCTATTCAATTCATCCGTATCTGTGGAATCAGGTACAAGGGATTACAGAAATCCGGAGCTCCGTATCGGCGTTAGTCCTCCGAATTTGAATAGTCGATTCGGTAAATCTCATATTCAAACTCGGATAGTTTCTCTTAGTAACCTCATCACCTGCACACCGCCTCTCCTCGCCAGCTTTATCGTAGTCGAGCAGAGGCGAAGATAAATTTGGCGATGAAATTACGAAAGGTGGTTGAAGAGAATCGATCGTAGCATGTTCGCACGCGTGTATCCACACACCTATGAACGACACGTTCAGTTAATCCACTTTTAAAATGCGCTGCAGACACACTAATAAGTTGAAACCAGTCAATTAGCACGCTCGCTCTAACCTACTCTACCCAGTCCTAAGCAAATACTGGCAGGTGTTTGAACAACGTAGCTGGGAATGCGGATCGCTTCGATGATGGGGGAGAGAAAAGGATTCCCATCGAGAAAGGGTGCTAACGTCGGGAAGCTGACAAAGAGTCGTAGATGGAGCTGACTATGAAGTGAGAGGTCAAGGGGTTAAAGGCTACGGATCAACGTCTTATTCCGGTCCTTGGTGAATGCGGTGGACTAGCTGATTATTTTCTATAAATTAACCACTTAAATACGTTCAATGTATATACGCGTTAAAACTTTATTTCGCTGCGTTAAGGAATTAGTCATTTTTTGACGTTACGAGTTGTTCATTTTTTGATGTTAGCGTTTATAATTTTTTATGAAATAGATATGTCATCTTTCATCGTTTTGCTTTAGTTTTGGTATATTTATAATAGCAGTTGCTCTGCTTCTTGATCTATATACGCGTAAATACAAAACTTTATTTCAGTGCGTTAGCGAATTGATCATTTTTTGATATTAACAAGTTGGTTATTTTTTATCGAATAGACACATACTACTTCAAAGTTTTGCTGGTTTTGACACTTGTAATGGGATCAGTTGACCTGCATTTGTATATTGATTTTTGCAGTTAGTCGGTTAATTGAATGTGCAAATCATTTGCATTGAAAGAAAATTATGCAGAATAGAAAATAGTTATATCAAGAAATTTTCATGTATTTAATAATGAACACATAACAATGCAACAGTATAAGAGTGACAAAACAATAGGAAATAGGAAATAAATAGAAAATACAAAGGAAATATAAAAAGAAATATGACCATGTGTGCTCTTATAGCAATATGCAATAGGAAAACACTTATAACGAATGAAGTGTGATTTCATGGTGGAACATTTTACAATATAATGTTAAACATCATAATTTGAACTTGATAATTCGAGAATTTGAAGATTTGAAATATCAGAATTTGGAAATTTTTGAACGTGAAAATTTGGAGATTTGAAAATATGACTTGGGAATTTAAAGATTTGAAGAGTTGAAAAAGTGTAAATTCTACGATTTGACTATTTGCAGACTTAGGAATTCAGAAATTTGGAACTTAATGGATTTCAGAACGTAGAAATTCGAAAATTTGGAAATGTGGGAACTTGAAAACTGTAATCTGTGGATTTGGAAATTTTGAGATTTAGAAGTCACAAAATTTATAAAGAGAATTTGGAAATTTACAGATTCGAGTATTTGGAAAATCGAGTACTTAGAAATTTGAAAATTTAGAAGTTTAGGAACTTGGGAATTAGAGCAATAATTATGCAAATTATGAAATAAAAAAATTTAGAAATGTGAAGGTTTTAATGTTTGAGTTTTGGTTATTTGGAAAATGGAATAGTAGGAAATAGTGGGAAATTATAAAATTTAGGAATTTATGGGAATAAGAAGATTTCGATATTTAAAAATATGAGGAATTAGAAATTTGGAAATTTTAGAATTCATCAATTAAAAATTCTGAAAATTGAAAGATTTGTAGATTTAAACATTTAATAATTTAAAAATGAAATAATTTAACAATTTATAAATTTGAAAATTTAAAGATTTAGGAATATAGATATTTGGAAATTTAGGAATATGCAAATGTGGGGATTTGAGAATTTGATGACATGAAAACTTGGAAATAGATCGATTTAACCATCTGAGGATATAGAGATTTGTAAATTGTATAATTTACAAATATAGAAATTTAGAAAGTTGGCGATTGAACACAATTTTAACTTATTAATTGAGCAATTATTACAGAATATGTACAGAAAATTTATGAATGTATAATTTTTAAAATGTTGAAACTTAAGAATTTAAAAATTTATTCTTGCTTGAATCTTCTCTATCCCTACTCCTCTTTGCAATATCTTAACGATATTATCCATAATATTATAATAAATAAAATTACAATAGATAAAATTATTCCACTTTACTTCTTCTGTAATATCAGTGTTGTAGTATTTGATTACAAGTAAAACCCCAAACGGAATCAAATAAATAATGCTTCTATTTCATTTACTCTATCACTTTGGCTTTGCTCATTCATCCATAAGAATATCGATAGTCCCAGCTCTAGCGCTATCAAACCAAAACACATCAGCGCTTGTCAAGTTTATCATCGCTCATTTTCTCTTGTGTTCAGGTTTTAATACAGTAGACGTACGGGAACCTCGAAGCGTGTCAAGAGAAGAAAGAACAAGCAACCCGCGGAAGTCGTTAGGGACGTCGATCTGTATCTTGATTATTCTCCCGCGATATGAACAATTATTTCCCCGGCGAAACTGGGTTAATTTCAGGACACGAGTAACTGTTTCACGCTTAAATAATGGAACGATTTAATTCGAAATGCTCGAGCCGCGAGCATGCACGAGGCATCGTGCGCCGTTTCGAACGAGACTACTGTCGCGAAACGAAAAATTATGCCATTTAAACCGAGATCGAATCGTGCATCACGCGTGGCGTTATCAAAATTTCGTTGGTTAGCCGGTGACATTGATTTTCATATTAGTACGAACGTTCCGAGGGATACTAAAATACATATAGCCTCACCCTAGCAGCGCGAGGGCTTTTATTTGGTGCGAAATGCCGCGACCCAGCCAGTTTGCGTACATAGAAAGGGGAGTGAATAGAAGCTCTCAATCAGACGTCGAATTGGAACGCGCGTCGTGTGAACGAAATTCATCGATCAACTCAATTAACTAATTGTTCCCCCTCGTAGTTCTACCACCGCCTATCGTGGCCTATCGTCACTTTCCTTCTCGTGCGCTTCTCGTCACAGCGAGGAAGTGTCTGCCGAGCTTTCACCGTTTTCAGCCACGTTCGTTATATTTTCTGCATTCATTCAATACCCCTGCTTCAGAAGACTCTCCAAATGATCCACTTGTCCGGTACACCAACCGCGTTTATTGGTCACCGGGTTTTTGCGTGTCGACGGTCTTTCGATCCCGTTCACACGACGTCAGCTGCTAGGATACAGCTGATCGAACTGGACAACAGATATGCTTAGTGTACGATCAAGAACTTTGGGAACATTTCACGAAAATATTGCAGTTAAGAGGAAAGAGAATTACTTTACGTTTGTTTTCTGAGATTTTTGGTATAGTTGTTAATTCGATAATTTGATGTAGGTTAATAATTCCTTGTATTCCTTATAAAGGTCCTTGATAATTCGGGGATTATTAGAACTTAGTTTACGAACATGGAAATGAACAACTATTACAAATTTTTCACTTTGCAGATCTCTAATTTCAGAAAATTCTGAATTCCTAAATGTTCCGAATTTTTAAATTTGAGAATTTGGAAAATCTTAAATTTTCAAGATTAAAAATTCTTAAGTTCTCAAATTCTTAAGTTTTCGAATTTTTAAAGAATAAAATACTTAAGTTTCTAAACTTTCAAGTTCTCGAATGTTCAAGTTCTTAAATTTGTAAAATTTGGGAAAGTACTTGAAATGTACAAATTTCTTAATTAAACTTCCAAATTTCTAAATTTTTGAATTTTCAAATTTTCAAACTATCAAGTTATTAAATTTTTAAATTTGATATACGAATATTGGGGAGTTCAGTACTTTAGAAGTTTGAAAACATTGAAATTTAAAAATATAAAAATCTGAGGATTCGAAAATTGGATAATGTGTATGGTTTTTGAAACTGAGTAATAATATGAAAATTATAAAAGTTGAACGAACTCAGTACCAAATGCATTTGTCAAATATCTGCTAATCAGAATACCTTCTTATTCTGTATAGTCGAAAAAGTCAAATTACCAAAAATAAAATACAATTGTATTTGCTCTAACACTTGTCAAAGTCGTAAATTTGCGAATTATGATATTTTCACGTTTTAATCCCATTATCATCTAATCTTAACGAACTTTGTAAATCTGAAGCACTAAAACCTCAGAAAAGTTAATGGTTTCTAAAAGATAAAAAATAATAGCAATACACGTGACAGACCCGTAACACTTATAATTGAGTTACAAAAGAATATATTTAATGAAACAAATTTCTTGACCGTCATTTTCTTAATATTACCCACGCAAGTTCGAAAAGTAACCTTTTCCAAGAGATAGAGAAAAGATCACGCAACGAAGGGTTAATTTTCCCGATTCACTTACAGTCTGTATCGTCATTCCCGTATTGTTCTATGTGGTGCTTCTTTGTTACACAACTGTAACGTTGTTTTTCTCTGTTTAGAAACCTATCCGGGCTAAAGTTTCGCGATTCCCATCGTTCTAGCTTCCTTCTTTCAGAGGCGCCATAAAAGTTTCCCTCCGCATCGAGGAAACTCGATAAATCACAGTACGCATCGCTGTCAGAGAACGATAGAATCTAATTTCCCGTGGATGCCTTACCAGCCAGATCTTTAACGATCAGATCGCGTACATACGTGTCCGCCCACGTTAACGAACGACGCGTTGCACGTGTTGGAGAAGTTCGTGCGTGCAGAGTCCCTCTCGAATTATGCTAATTCGCGGTAGCCACCGGTTGTTTGATCCGTAGCTGACCAGACCGTAGTGTAAACTAATGACGATAGCTGGTCTAACTAGGAAACGTTTCGACTACGTGCTGGTCCATTCCTCGCTAAAGGGGCCGACTAAAATCCTCGAACAGTGATTGGCAGGTCCCCGATGGTCCTCTGGGTCTGTCATCAGAACTGCACGAGCGTGACTGCGACAGATTCGAACCTGGGGAATCATTTCTTACCTTCTATGAATGCCAATTTGATTCGATTCGGCTGGTTGGCTCCTACGCCAACCGTTTTCCATCACAATTGATTACTTCTATTCGGAGGGAAAGCTGCGAACATCGTTCAGAGACCAGCTTTTGGACCGGCGCTTGCCGATCATCGATAGAACGTTAATTCGACGGAATGCGGAGTTTTGAATACTCTTCCTATCGATTGATTACACTCTTTCGACGTTTAATTTCGAACCGATACAACGTTATATCCGATCGTAAGAAATATCCGCAATAAAATTCTGCGCAAAACGATATTGATTGCGGGGACCGAAATGTTATTCTATTTTACACGCTTTAGAGTGATATGCTGTCCTGTGAAATTATGCAAAGGAAGTTGAAAGCGTCGGAATACGAAGTTTGAAAGCGACGGTTCAGAAGTTGCGTTAACTTTACGGAGAATGGAATCGCAATTTAAATTGGCAGCCGAATGGTTTACTACGGTAGAATACAGCAATTAAATACTGATAAATTAACGTGGTACATACCGCGATTTTTTTAGAATAAATACTTAATTTTTGAGTTCATAATTTTTGAATTCTAGTTCTGGTATTAATGTTACATCTGTTTATGCTATTTAGGAAACTATTCGTTATTTTTTGACATACCATAGTTAACCTTTTAAATGTTCTACTTAATTTTAAAAGTGTGCATTTGTGCTAGGTTTTTAAGAGTGAAGTAATGTGAATGAACTTGCTGTAATATTAAAATGAATAATAACAGAATAACAAATTTCTCCATTCATTTTTTTATTTAGTGTAATATATGTACTCGTATTTGAATAAAAAACTATCGTGCTTTTATGATAAGTATACTATCAATAATAAATCTTAGTTCTAAACTTTAGCAGTATCAGCATAAAATTTAGTGGTCGAAGTTTAATTAAGGATGCAAAACGTATTCATACGAAGAACACACGTTTGCAAATAAATCGATGACGACGAGGTCCTCGAGCAGAATGTTTGTCACTGTTGAAACTGTAACACGAGAGAGTATATCTCAGTCATTTTATCTTTCAGAAATAATAGCAACAATAAGGAGGGAAACAGTGTTCGTACATGCGAGTGCTTGGAAAGGTCGTGGGATTTTCCTCTTCCGTGAAACAGACATTGCTTCGAGGTGGTCTTGTGTTAATAAAAAGCTGTTTCACCGTATAAGGAACTGTATATCCGTTTATTAAGACTTTACGATAAAATCGCATTAAATGCCATTTATTGAAATAAAAATAAATTTCATTTTTCCTTTTAATATTATCTTGAACTTGTTTTAATTTCAAAGGTATATTTGTCAATAATATTTCGATATAAACATTTAATTACGGTTAACAAAGATCTGAGCACAGAAATTTCATCCACGATTGAAATCATAAATTATTATTTAATTTTTAATGTACAAAGTATGGGACTTTGAACCAACCTTCTGTAAAATTTATTCCTTTCGTAGATGCGAGTGCTGAAAATTTTAATATTGAGATGCAACTTCATATAATATTAATACAAGTACTAGATAATGTACGTTGAAAGATTTGAATTAATTTTTAATGGGTGATCTTTGTTGATCTTTTTAAAATTTGACTTTGATCTTTTAAACCTTATGATTATTTCTAACAAATAATATACTGAATATAAAGCACATCTTTTATGGAAAAAGTATTAGAAATTTGTTGGCACAATTAAATGTTTTTTTCTTTTTATTACTCTTAATACTTGGTGTTCCATATATGATACTTATTTTTGCAACTTGCACTGGAAGCTATGAATAATAATTTTAATTTAGAATGCTTATACGATAAATTATTTTATGGACGTTTTATTAATATTTATTTATTATTTCAAAAATTTTTTTATATAATATTCCAAATGCTGGTAAACATTTGAATGTTGACAATGACCTAGGTATACGTAAGTTATATGTACAGCATTGCAAAAAAATAACACAAAATTTGTCTTCTCCAATCATAGATGTCACATTATGCAATAACTTGTAAGAAAATTATAATGCATGAATTACATAAAAAATAATTGAAATTCCGTTTATGTACGTGTAGTACACTACGCGATAAGAACATAAAATGTTTCAAATTCGAAAACATAAAATGTCTTAAAATGTTTTATAAACACAAAAAATATTCTCTATAATATAAATTTTGCAATTTATTCATATTTAACAGAATGCAAGAATATCATAATATATCTACAACAGAACGCAGAGAAGGGTTAAACGTCAAAAGAGTATAGTTGCACAAAATATGGCTGTAAATCAATTGCTTTGTTTGAAGACGCGTGTATGATTTGCTTTCTATTGTTCGTAAAGCCACGTGAACACGATTGTGATGCCATAAGGGGAAAGATGATATCAAGAAAGCGGTATCCTGTTATAAGCGAAAAACAAATTTCATTGTACAGTATACCGCTGTATTATATCATCGTTCAAGTGCTGTGTAGTTCGAGGCGCATATAAAGTGGCGCTAATGGAATTCCTCTTCTAACCTTCATATCGTTATACGATAGTTTTAAGCCATAGCAACTTTCGAACAGTCTTTCGCGTCTTCGTGTACGTCCGAACTTCGATTTCGTGTCTTTAAAATGTGCATGCAATTACAACTTCAAGGAAGTTCGAGACAGAGTGCGATCGTTTATTCAATTTTTCGTCCTCCTCTTTATTTCAGCGGCCTCGTTGGGGCATTTTTAATATTAAAGCCAGCTCGGCAGAAACAAAGAATTTGGGTCACAAAGAGCTAACTTGCCGGCGCTCTCTCGGTTTTTATCGCCGTCCGTAAATCAGCGAATTCAATATTTTCCACTGGATCCTCGTACTTAACGCATTCACATTGCACTTTACGGGAAAAATTCCTAAACTATCCTCCGTTTACACAATAATCCGGAACGCTGTTCGAGTTAAAACAGTCTATTAAATTATTCGGAATTCCAGCACGGCGTAAATTAAGGATGCAGAGCAGCAAAAGAGCGAGGAGGTAGAGTCGCGGGACGACTGTTCGGCCTCTTCGAATAATTAGAGCGAATTGCAACGTGAAAACACGGTAACCGGACGTAACGAACCGCTCGGATACCTCGTCGAGTGTAAACGGTTACAATCTCTGCAACGTTTCAATTACTTCGAGTCAAAACTTGACGAGATCCAAAGCCGCGTGAAAACATCTGCCGCAAGATCGAAGGACGCGTTCTCCGCCGGTCCAAAAACGCGTAATCGGTCGAAAGATCCCTAAACGAAGCAGTGCAATAACGCGCGAGAGTAACATCGGCGAAGATCGCTGACGCGTGCACCGTTCGGTGGAAAATCGAGCAGCACAGCCGTTTTCCACATTATTGACACGCTCGTGCTCGCTCGTTCGCTTCGCTCCTCACGATGAAACTCGCGCGTTTGGTTGATCGGCGATGAGGTTTTGTCGCGTCGGAAGGAGGCAAGTAAGTCGCGCAAGTAGTATAGGCGAGCGGGTGGTCGGACTTTTTCGAGGCGAGAAGCGAGCGAGCAAGCAAACGGGCGAACAGGCGAGTAGATCGTGGTCGGAGGCGGGTACGCGGTCGCGATCTTCCCCTTCCCGCTTTGGCTGGTCCGGCGGGCACGGAAGGCGCAAGCGCGAAATTCCGCCCCACTCTTTGCCGGTGGATGCTGAGAGAGAGAGAATCGTAGAGTGAAAAGAGGACAACTCGAAGAAAGGAGAGAAAGAGACGGATAGGCGAAATGGGTGAGAAAGACAGAGACGGGGAATGTTGTGCCCCGCCGCCGCCGCTAACACTGCCTCCACCGCCTCCATCGCCGCCGCCGCCGCCACCGCCGTTGTTATTCCCCTCCATTCGGTCCCCCGCTCTCGCCCCGCGGTGCCCCTTCCCCCGCCCCGCGCCCCGAGAGCGCAGTGTCGCGTCGAACCTCTCGCAGAGCGCGTCGCACGTCCGAGTACCGGCCGCCGCCCGTCATCAGTAGTCGCCGTACCGCGCAGCCACGTAACCTCTCACCTTCTCCTTAGTTTTTAGTAGTCAGTAGTAGGGGAGAGTGTGGAAAGAAAGAGGAGAGAGAGAGAGAGAGTGAGAAAGAAAGGGAGAGAAAGTGAAAGAAGGGAAAAAAACGGAAGCGGAACAACGAGAAAACCGATTGAGAAAAAGGGAGAAACGAGAGGTCGACAGCCCGGTTTTTCATCGTTGTGATCTGTACTCCTTGTTGCCGTCGTTTCCGACGTCGTCGTCGTCGTCGTCGTCGTCGTCGCAATCGTCGCCGTCACCGTCGTCGTCGTTATCGTGGTCGTCGTCGTCGTGATCCGACTCGACGCGGCCAACGCGGTTATTCCGTCGACTCGAAAAGTTAAATAAAAAGAAGTGCGAGGCGTGAAACGTACCAGCGTGCGTTTCCGACACCGTACCACCGTCCTCAATCGTCGACAATCGTGCTCGCTGTCTCGCGCGAGTTAGCCAGGAGGAAAAGCGCACCCTCCGAGAGCGGCAAGTAGATTCGGACTACGAGCGAGACCAAAAGTGAACAACACAGGAGATCGAGCGAGCGCAAGTGGTGTCGTGCCTCTTGGTCAAAGGACCAAGAATCAGCGGGAAACCGTAAGCGGAAAAGTTGCGTGAAAGTGCGTGTCGCGAGACCGGAAGCGTTGACACCAGAGAGGAGACGTTGTTTGTCCATCGACAGGCCGTGCACAGGATCGCGCGTCGAACGACGAGATCAAAGGCGGAACAGCGAACACCGAGACGACTATCGGCGTGACCGGCTATCATTGCCACTAGCAGTAGTGTTAGCATTGCCACTGCAATCCCGGACAGCCGAGAGAGCGTTGCCATAACAACGAGCCGTGCGCCGCGCGTCGCTATGGAGCCCCAGAATCAGGAAATCGTAGCGAGCGGCTCGCCAGCCGAGGTGCCGAATGATCCAGGGTACGAGAAACTAGGATATTCCTGACCCCAAAACAGACCTCCACTACATCCACCACCAACGATCGGGAACGTGCTTGAAAACGGAGCAAAGTGTGTTTATGATCGCGCGAGACGTTTCGCGAGACGCGCGTCGTGTTCATTGAAATCTTGTGTTTCTGTTGGCCAGCTCCGTGCCAGTGTTTGTTTTGTTGATGCTTCTTATGCGGCTAATGTCCATCGGTGATACGAGGCGTTCACCTACAAATGTTCGACGTCCGTTCGTTTCCTTATCGCTGCTTGTCACTCGTTCCCGTTGTCGGTGTCGTCGCGACCACGATGCAACCGTCTGATTTACGGAAACGCGTAGTGTTTATGTTTGTCGGCCGCGTGAATATGCGTGCTGCGGCGCTCTCCTCGGACCGGTGGCGCCTTCTCTCAACGCGCCTTCTTTCGACTCGATGTAACGAAAGGAGGGAGTGAAGGGGGGAAACTTAGATGAATGGGACGGAGGAACGACAGGGATCCGAGAAGAATGGAGCAAAAAAGGGAGGGAAAGGGAAACGGTTGAATATCTTTGAATTTGCCGCCAGTTTCGAACGAATCGTGACGTCGAGTGAAAAGTTAGATGAATGGAACAGGGATTCGTGAAGAATAGAGCAAAAAAGTAAAGGGAGGGAGAGGGAAACAATTTAACATCTTTGAATTTGCCGCCAGTTTCGAACGAATCGTGACGTCGAGCGAGAAGTGATAGATAACCGGTAGGGGGTAAAAAGCGCGTCGAAGATCCCGGTGAACGTAAAACACGTGTTTCAGAGGGGTAGATATGTATGTCACGCGGCGGTGAAAGTTTTTCGTTGTAGAGTTATAGTGTCTTGCACTAACCACGTGACTCGTGAATAAAAACAGTGGGAAGTTGAATCGTTCATAAGTCGGACGGTTAAGCTTGACGAGATATTTTCTTTTTCTTTGGACGTACATCGTGCATTAAGTGCTGTTACACTAGGTAGAACCGTTTCACAAGGATTGTTCAACGTTCGATAATTCCGTGGAAAGTTGAACGGATTGGTAACGTTGCCCCGGTGTGTTTCTCGCGATCGATCCCGACGACATATGGTCAATGGTTTGTCCTATTAATTCTTTTGAACCTATTAACGTGGTATAGAGCAGTAGCCTACTCCAGTTCTTCGTATCACGAAGACCTAAAGAGGGAGGTACGGGGGGGTGGGAAAGAGGATAGAGAGGGAAGAATACGTACGCGAGGGGAAAAGATTATATCGTGTCACGGAAAATCGATGTGCAAATGCGCCACCACGTGATTAAATCCACAACGCGAGAGTGTTATCTTCGTGGATATACCGTCGAACGTGATAATCTTTGCTTCCCGGTAATGCCAACGCGTTATGACCTTCTTTCTCGGTTCAAAACAAAAACCATTGAAGAGAAAATCGTATGCGTTTCCTCTATGATTCACATCTATTAAAGCAATGTGGATGTTAATGACAGCGTATCGTGAAACGGTCTATTTTGCACTTACATATTATACATCGCGATACATTACGAGCTAGAATCACGATTAGCATCCGTAATTAAAGTTCATTGACAGATTTGTCGTGTTTACCGTAAAGATCAAATCTGACCTCACAGAAACTTGTTTCCATAAATGGTGCCACTCGCGATAATTGGTGGGATTACATCTATACGACACGTAACGATAATTACGGTAATTATCAGCGGGTGTTCTTCTTCCATTACGGTAAATGAAAACGTCGCTGTTATCTCCCAGTTTTCGAACCGAACTTCTATTCGTGTATAGTCAGGCTCTTATCGACGATATACTTCCGAGTTAAAGAACTCGCTCCAATTTAAACGCGGCTCATTCAAACGAGTTCGCATCTAAAATATATTTACATCTCGATCACGCGCTTGTTACTGTCCTCGTAAATGCGCGCGTACCAAATCAGCGTGTAAAAGCTTTTACGATACCAATGACAATGGCACTTCTCGTAAACTAGTTAATAGGTACGATCCGGTAGAGCAAAGCGGCGAAGACCGAGTGACGTAAATTCAAGGCTTGATTCGTTTGCCGATTAAGAGGAAGCGATATTTTATTTCCCATTAAGATGGTTTTATTAAACTTTCGAGATTTTATGAAACGGATAACGATTCTGCTGTTTAATTGCACTTCCATGGTTAAATTCGAGCGAAAGAATAAAATGGATATCCGATCTTTCGACGATGCAGAAATTTTACAACGTGCAAATCTAGGCGTATAAACGGGCCACATTTTGATATCGAACGAAGAAGGCGCCCAGGTTCGAGGAGAACATGTGTTTCTTGTGTTTCGCGCGTGAATCGTTTGGTTTCTTTCTCAAACGGATACGGTGAATCGCGAGTCAAATAACGTGTTCCAATGAGGTTCTCGTTACGAGAAAAAGCGATAAAGAATGGCAAAAAAATTAGCCAGAAGTTGTTCAGTTGTTGGTTGATGTGTGGTGACACCTGCCGTCAACAAATGGAGACTGCACAGGGGGTCACGATACCGGAAGTTACCCTCTGCTGGCAGTCTCCCCTGTCTTCCTCCATCATCTGCTGGCAACGAGACCTGACGCCGATGCTGATGGATTCATCTTTCTTTTTCTAGGAAAATGTTCATCGGTGGTCTATCTTGGCAGACCAGTCCAGGTATGTGACGATTTTATTTAAGAAAAATCACGTAGCCCCTTGTGTCGTTCGTTTCCTGCGTTTGAAATTGCGCGCGCATAGGGTGCGTAACATTTATATTTACGACCGCCATCTGTCACTTCAATGTCAACACGTGTACATCCCTTTATGAATCGAATCGAGTATTTGGCAATAGTTTTGTGTTGATTGTATACAAATTGTTTGAGGCGGACAGTGTTAAGATAGGATTAAATATAGTATTTATTTCTGTACCGGTATTGTTTAAACAAAGTTAATATCGGTTGTGTTCGTATTATTTCTACCTAAGCGCCTTTAGGGGTTGAACATATGAACTAGGGACACAGTTTGTCAGATAAATATGATTTATGCGATTCTTGTATATTTTGCAATTAGTTGGAAAATATGTAAGATTTAAAGTACATACCATTGATATATCAAACTTGAGATTCTTTTCGTGTTGCTTATGGTACTCCAAAGTACCGACAAGTTTCTATTCTTGTGTTAGAAACATTTATATACATTACGTACAATTATCATTAGGAAAATCTCGTTGTTACATGACAGTAACAAAAATGTAACTGTCTCGTTGAAAAATGATAAGAAAGGGAAAGTTTTATTTAGTCAGTAATCAAGTTGTTAACAAATAAATAGGGTGAAATATTATTTGCATCGAATGTCTAATTTTTATAGAAAATTCCATGAAAAATAATTGTAAATTCGTAACTTTCATGAATTCGTTTTCTCATGAAAATTCTCATAAAATTTAATAAACTTTAATTTAATTTAGTAGAAGTTAATCGCAAATGAGAAGATGGCCTTTGGAAAGATATCAGATGTGTTATTATATGAATTGCTCTGTTTCGACTTGACGCGTTGCTCTCTATTATCAATAAGTTACCGTTATGTTATGTTATTGAAATTTAACGATATATCGATAATATCGTTAAAGCTAATAGAAGTAACTAAGATAAAATGTAACGCGGGATATCGTCATTTAAACTCATTTATTCTTCTTTGAATTTCAAGAAGAATTTCACTTATTTAAGTTGCAAACGAGTTTTTGCTTTAAGCAAATTTTTGTTTGTTAGATTGAGTTAGATTTTAAATTCAAACAAGAACAAGTAAATTTGATATGTAGTTTAAATGAAAATAAGTATATTTGAATGATAAAATATCAGGTTAGGTTAGATAGGTTAGATTCAATTCGATTTGGAGTTTAAGCAAAAATAAGTAGGTTTAAATAGTAAACTGATGTGTCTAGTTCTGTTAGGTATGTTAGATTACATTTTATTTAAGTACCATATGAAATTCAATAAAACATAGATAGATTTAAATTATACATTGCGTTATATCCCAAACGTTAACCGTAACATTATCTAAACGATAGCATCAGTATATGATTAAGTATCAATGAAAAATCGATAATGCATCGATGATCATTTACATATCTACCCCAGTACCTGTAAAGTACTGTATTACCTATCAGAAACAGGGAGGTAGCCTCGAATGTCTGAAAAACTTATGCTAAATTATTCTGAAGAAATAAAAAGGATCTCACGCGAAAAAGGAATTGGTTTCAAAGAACCGAACGAAGATGTGCGTGAGTCGATGAGCTATTGACGTGGAGGAGCACGTGCAAATTCAAGACGTTTCTTTCGTCGAAAGTTTGCTCGCGTGTTCGAGTCAGCAGCCCGAGTTAGCAGGCCTTTTATCTTCGTTAAGAGACTCGTGCCGGCTTTAAAGCGAGAGAGAAAAAGAAATCGACCGTCGAGAGGCACACGGAACGCGGAACGATAATCGAGCAAAATGGTCGTAAGACGACGTCATGCGTGTCTTTCGGCGGTCGTTGGCTGGTCGTGGTGAAAAAAATGGTCCTGCATAAAGCGTGTTCGTTCCGGACGCGATAAGAATCGGGGGAATAATTGATACGCGAGGCTGCGACCCGTGCATTGCGCGATTTTGAGAAATCACCGTTGCCAACGTGGGGCCACGAAAAACGCGACACGCTCTCGCGTGCCTGAACCCCGCGATCATTCGTCACGTGGAATTGCCGGAGAGAAATCGTGCCGGATCGTGTTCTTTTATTCAGCGAAAAACTCTGCTCATTTTATATGTATAACGGAGAAGGAAATGGCACGATCATTGGGGATCGATAAATGCAAAAGTATGAAGCGATCATTGAATAGACGGCACGAAGGTTCTCTTTTTAAGAAAATCATTCTTTCGAATAACATACAGTTACTCGCATTGATTAAAACATCAATTTATTTTAGGTTGAATATATATAAACAATTTCTTTTTAATTGTAGCATTTCGATGCGATATACTTTTCAAATACCAGGCTATGTATCACATTTTTATGTCACATTAATGTTCGGATATTTTATGAAAAACGAATTTATGTATAAAATGTAAATAGACAAAACTACAATTTTAATATTTTGTTGCAAACCTCACGTAATTGTTTGGACATATTAAAAATAATTTTCTTCAAATATTTTGAACAAACAGAATGCCATTCTTCTTTCGATCTTGTTTGTAATTAATATTTATCTAATTCAGTCTAATTCATCCTGCGGAGGTGAATCCAAAACTTTTAGATAATTATATAACAAATGTTTCTGTACTATTCCAGCTTTGTATTTTGGATTATCATCCTGATAAAATATTAAGGTACTTTGTATGTCAATATTATTTGCATTTTCTAATAAATTTTGTCTACAATGTCCAAATATTTATTTTCATCAAAACTATGAGTAGTAATTCATTAATGCCCGCATTGAAAATACATCCTCATACAATCGCAGAATTTTGTTCGTGTTTTAAAGTAGGTTTTAAATTTTTTGGCTGAAAGAAAAAGAACTTCAAAGGAATTTTTGAGGGCTCTTAATGTTAAAATGATTATATACCAATGCTTAAACTTGTTTTATTCGTGACTCCTTTTTATCACCGAGATTATTTCGTATCACACATTTGAACACAAAATAACATTGACTTCTTTGGTGAACAATATATGTAATTCTAGGATAATCTAAGTAATTCTAGGATTTGTTTCAAGTACACAAAAATTAATAGAAGAAATGTTTTGGTGAGATGGATCTGTTTCTTTCTTTAAATTCATGTATCTGAATTAAATTCTGTCGACTCCAACATTTCGCTTTACGACCCTATTTGGGGTCGCAACCCACAGTTTAAGAAGATATACACCAACAAATTAAAAGATAAAGTAGGAGGATTAAGTATCGTTGTTTTTAACAGAACAAAATTAAATTTAAAATTGGATTTACAAGATTTGATTATTTACGGACGTTCAATGAGCAGTTACTTTCAGATTAAAAGTCGGGTACAATAATAAATAAATAACGGTAAAACATAAATTAAGTTATACAATTATTTTGTACCTCTATAAAAGTTCACATACATTTCGACAAAAGCACCTTAATAATTTCTGTAATTTCTGTGATTATTTACGGACGTTCAATGAGCAGTTACTTTCAGATTAAAAGTCGGGTACAATAATAAATAAATAACGGTAAAACATAAATTAAGTCATACAATTATTTTGTACCTCTATAAAAGTTCACATACATTTCGACAAAAGCACCTTAATAATTTCTGTAATTTGAAATAAGGAAACCAAGATGCGTCATTTTGACGCGTTCCCAGTGCTAATAATCTGTCTTGTAACGTGTCTGACCAAAAATAACGTGTTTTCACTTTGGAGGACATGTTTTTGAGTATACGCTCGATTAATACACGCGTGTTTAATGCACTATAGGAATGGTTGTCACATGTGCGTGCATTCTACTTTGTCGTTCTCGTCACATCCAATCAATGAGCGGTCAAGTTATGGAAAAAAGGCACGTGTCATTGTTTCGTTTAATGCACGACATTTGAAAAATGCAACTGCGGTATAAAATCTTAATTGAAATTTCGTAAGAACTTACATGAAAAATCTACACGAAAACGTTTTCAATTCACGTTGAAAACGTCGAACAACGAATTTTCCTAAAGACCACTTCTTCAGCGTATAAATACTTCCACTCGGGTTAAATAGATAATAGGATAGCCAACATATCATATTCGTTTGGCAACAATCGACAGAATTAATGCATAAATAAAGCAGTTAAAGGTTCGCCTCGTTTAAAATATGCACCGATATCGAGCATTCCTGATATTAACAAATCCAGGCAAAGAACGAGAGTATCGAACCGTACAACAACATCGGATCGATTCTTAGTCGAGTGTACCGGTACTTAATCAATCTCGAAAATTGAATTTCGAGGAAATCATCTCGCGTTCGGTTGTATCATCATTAACCTGTATAATTTAATAACACTCAACGTTACTGTGCTGTAATTCACCGAATCATTGGATTAAATTCACCGTCGATCGAGGGTAGTAATTACTTCCGATTACAGTCAGATAGATTCGTGACATAATTAGCGACGCAATGTCGCGCTATTTTACGCGATTCCCGACCTCCTCCGAATAAAGAATCTTTCTCGCTGAATTACCCAATTACACGAAAGAATGTTCGACCGTTGCCGCGCGAGAAGAATACGTATTAAATTACGCGACCTTTAATTAACCTTTCAAACGCAGTCGAAAGAAAACCCGTGTTTTTTCCCAGATTTATTTTACGTGCATGCACTTCGTTCTTGCAGCGACGGAATCGGATGAAACGGTAGCTTGATTTTCCATGAAATCGGCGTTAATTCCATGAAACCGTGTAGAGGAGTAAATAATGATGTCGCATCGAAAGAAACGCAGCGTTTAAATCGCACGAACAAAGACGCTCTTGCGTGAGCTGAATGAAAATAATCGAGCCACGCGACCGTGACTAGCGTTATTGCGAAACGACTGCAAACTACTGGGAAGTGTGCGAGCACTTCCGTGGAATTTTCGCAGAGGAAGCACGCTGTGCCACGTGTTTACACTAACCTCTTCGCGACATTTAATCAGAATTAGGGAGACTCGAAGCAAACTTTCTTCGCTCTCACCCTTTCAAAATTTAGTGTATGGTGTAAACAAATCCTTTCAAAGTTTGCGCTAAAAGATGGAAATTTTTTTTTTACTATCGGTATATTGATTTTTTATCGTATCGACTTTTAGCTGCAATTTAAGTGATTACAGATGTCGTTACGATAAAATTGTATAAAATTATATGTTAATATCAAGTCTCGTAGTAATGTCAATTAGCTGATTAAACCATATTTACATAGTTGAAAAATCAATGAATTATAAGTAAGATTAATTACAATAATTACGTATAGTGTTTGAAAATTTTGAACCTACTTGATGATAGTTCAAAGTTTTGATATTACTTGATGCCAAACAATATTCATTCATTGTCCACGAAAGATCTTAATGACTTTGTATTAACGATGGTGGTACACTCTCATTGCGAGGTGATACACACATACACGCATTCGTCCTCATCTAACGGCAATCGATATTAATTTTTTTCGTCGCCATTAGGCTTCGCCTCGCGTTCGCGGGTTTTTACATACGACGTTTGGCATTCGTCGTCGCAGTAGAAGCATGCGTAAAAGTGTTTTTCTTAAATAAATATTTCATTCTCATTATATTGCATTACGTCACTTCGGCCACGGATCCTCCCCTACACTTTGTGACAAAAATCATTAATTTTATTTGAACGATTCTCATGATCTCAATTTACATCCTGATTTATGGATTTTAAATGAAAGTTATAAGAATTGTTGAGAAATATTTAAAGGTTTGCAAGTTATTAATAATACGGCAGGTGAGGAGTAGCATCGGTACAAGAATTTAATAAATGTTTTATTAAAAACGAGGATCAGTTGCAATATTTATTACAAGTATTGCAACAACGCCAAAAAGAATGTCCATCATGTAATAAAATTGACTATTTGGCAGATAAAAACTTTCTAACTTAAATTAAATACATAAAAGTATATTTACATTATAAAGTCGATAGAATACCTATAATTGGTCAATGTAAAAGATAACTACTGATAAATAAATAGCTTTAAATAAATACAGGTTAACAAATTTATAATGTTGATTTCTAAACTTTTAAAGTACTTTAAATTTCCTTTTAAATTAAAATTTTTGAGCTTCAACTTTGAAAGGACGTTTTGTATACCGTATCTAACTTTTTAGAGGGTGAGGGTGAACAAAAATTCTATTTGAGCCACCCTAATCAGGATATTCTTTACAGTGGAGAGCACAATAAGGTTCTATAGGAAAAATGTCAATATGGGAGATAACGGACGGAAATGGGAGATGAATTAATAAATTACATACATGTACCTTAGAATTTATTATATTATTAGTACTCTAAATTCTTAAATTCCTAAATTCTTAAGTTCTAAAGTAAATTTCCAAATTTCTGTATTTAAAAATATTCAAATTTCCACGACTCCAAATTCCCATCTCCTCAAATACCTAAATTTCTAAACCCTAAATTTTTCAACCTTGTATTTTTCAATTTCTCAGATTTACAAATTTTCAAATTTTCAAGTTCTCAAATTTCCAGATCCCCTGACTAAAATTTTCAAATCCCCAAACTCCATAGTTCTTAAAATTTACAAATCCTCAAACTTCCAAATTTCCAAATACCATAATTAACAAACCTCCGAATTTCAAAACTCTCAAAAATTAATAAAGATGTATCTTCACAGTTCAAAAAATACTGGAAAACAACTGACTTGTCTTGTTGCCATGTTTTTTTTCTACAATTACGTGAGATCGACTCATTGAAAAGACTGACTGACAAAACGAAAGGGGAAAGTTAGGGGGAACAAAACGAAGCTACGACTTACGTAACGATGGCAAATAACGCTAATGAACCTCTACCTTCATCTTCGCTCCTTTGATTCTTTTTTCAGGAAACGTTACTCTTCGTTGGCTGGCAGTTATGAAAACTATTCGACTGACAGACAATTGAGAAAAAACAACCGGCTAGTTCCCAAAATATAAGTTTCCGGGATGAACCACGTGCGACAAGCATGGTAGCAGAGAACGTATAATGAAAATGAAATTTCAAACTATCTAGTATATATTGCTAGTATTTTTGGAAGATTTTCAATATTTATTGACAATACTACAATAGCGATCAAGTATATATTGTTAGTATTTTTATTATCAAAAATTCTAGAAATTCTAGAAATATAATAATTTCAAATTGAGAAATTTACTAATTTGTAATTTTAGAAATATAATAAATTTAAATGCAGAAAATGAATTTATAATCTTACAAATACAATAATATGAATTGCAGAAATTTAAGAATTTATAATGCAACAAACATAATAATTTATAAATTGAATTTATTAAACTTTCAAATTTGATATCATGAAAATCTGTAAACTAAAATTCTACTCTAACTCTCAAGCGTGCTATTTTTTACATAGCAAAGTTTTAGTTGTTGAATAATCCGCAAATTTTCCACGAGGCAGGTTAAGGTTACGTTTCAAATTTGCGCGCCATTTCGACACAGGGAGTCCCTAGATCCCGTCGAACGTTTCGAGTTCGTCCACAACCAAATTATCGGTGAACAATAATCGATCGATGAAGTTCGCGCTCCATTTCCATCGGTGTTGTTAGCCTTCCTTTCATCGATGACATGACGCTTCGAGAAAGCGTGTCTGAAGTAGAAAAAGCGGAGCAGTCGTCCGGTTGTAGCACGGTGAACCGTCGCATGTGTTTTGTGCCGGTGTTCCGCAAAAGTTCATAGGTAGAAAGATGTGCATTGTACGGTAACCGTGGGAAAGCACCTACATACAAACGTTGCGGCAGAATATTACTGTCTAACGTTTATTGCAAGCCACGAGTATCGTACGAATCGTTTCTAACACAATGCGCTAAAATAATACTCGTGAAAATTAGATTCGAGGATTTCTTTGTTCTTATCTGATTTGGAGATACTTTGTTTGCTCGTAAATAGCAGTTTTTGGAATATTTTTGTTGTTTATGAACATTATCAGTGTTCGATTCAACTACGTTACATTACTATAGTAATATATTAGCATAGTATTTTATTGTTATTAAAGTGCTATATGATAAGAGAGATAAAAATTTAATTACATTACTATATCACTAGGAATTTTATTATTTTATTTTATTATTAGGAACGTATTATTACGTTTTATGATTTGATATTGTTAGTAAGGATTTTAGATTGTTTAGTGAATTTGAGAGTTCTCAAATTTGAAAATGTGATATTTTTATATTTTTAAATTTGTAAATTTTCAACTGTTTCAATTTCTTGATTAATACAATTTATTTTGTACATATGAAAATTTGAAAGTTTGAAAACTTAACAGTTTTAGATTCTCCATTTCTATATTTCTATGTTTACAAATTTTCAAATTTCCTATATTCCAAATTTCTCTAATTCCACAATAGCAATGATGGCTGTATAATAGATAAATAAATTATCTATAAATAACAGTATGCAATGTAGTTCAACCAAAAATTAACTAGATATCAATGTAGAACATCGTGAATATCAATTACAGACATGAATTCTTCAAATTTTGCATTTACATCTTTATCCACAACAAAATCTTTCTTTTATTCCCAATACACTCATATATTATCACAATTTATGATTTTGTACGTATTCAACTTTCTTGTGTTCAGAATAAAAAGATTTCACTCGTGAAATTTAATTGAACAGCAATTTATGCAGCTACTTTATATATTAGACAAGATTAAAGATATCTCGCAGTAAATCACACTAATCATCTCCAAGCTACCGTAGTATAAAGAATTAATATGTATCAGATATGTCACTGGATTTATTCGTGCACTCATAGTTTTCCCATTGAAAAAAGATCTCACATTCCCGAGACGGGTCGTGTTGTGAAACTTTCTTGTTGTTCTGTTCACGATGGCGTGTCCACGTTCTCCCGTCAAGACGTCTTGCATGGAAGACCTTATGGTGCGTCGCGACACCATGGTTCTGCTACAATGAGCGCGTGATTTAAGACCCTTCAAACTTAACTTCGGTTCACCGATCAGACAGTAAGATGCGCAAAGTTTCTTTAAATTTACAAGAGCGGCGCATTACGAACTATAGTATCCGAAATTGCTGATTTCAAGAAAATGAAATATGGGAGATTAGGGAGGACTGACACGTGGGAGGATTGGTCATTTATATTTCTGAGTATATGAAGTATTTCATGTTTGGCATTTTGTATTACTGTGCTTTTTTTTTTAAATTTCTCAAAGTTATATAATCACAAATTTTAACACAATATTCTTAGATTACTTTTGACATTTCTAAGTCATTCAATTACCGATTCTGATGTTCTGAAATTTTTAAATTTATAAATTACTAATTCATCAAATTTCCAAATTTTTTAATTATTAAGTTTTTAAATTCTCAGACTTTTAAAATTTAAATTTTGAAATTCACAAACTTCTAAGTTTATAAATTTTGAATATCTCCAATTTCTGAATTTCTGAATTCCAAAATCCATAAATTCTAAAGTTATTGAATTTCAATATTTTCCAAATTCTAACCTGTCATATAATTTAAATTTCAATCATCCTATTATCAATTAACATTTATGGATACGATTACAATCACTGATTAAAATTTATTTCTACTAGTACGAACTTCAATTAAAAAGTGAATTTTAATTGTTAATTAAAATCAATAAACATTAAGAATTGAATTTATGTCTTCGATTTGAACAGATATGAATAAATGTTTCAAAGTCAATTATCAAGTACAAAGGCCTATAATTTAAGTTAACTTCTGATATTTAATTTCTCGAATTTAAATCAATTAGAAAATGGATGTAGTTAGCAATCAAGTTTCAACTTTCAACTAGAAAATATGCAATTACTGTATATATAATATTGAACTATTACATTTAACGATTATAATTTAATCCCTCAACCATTAACGTCGTAATCATAAATTTCGTAACCTTAAATATTCCATTTTCTGTCCTTTCACTCCACCTTTCACTCGTTTCACATATTTTCTAAATTCACTATGTAAACCCACGCGGTACTCCTATCACATATCTTTTCATCGCTAAAATTCGTTCTAGTTTTTCCAAAACTGATTTGTTTTCAATAGTTCAATCACGGGTTATCAGTGGTTTTTTCTTTCGATTTCGTGCGCAGCAGATTAACTCGCGTTCGGTTCGAAATTCAATCATCGCGACCGAACGCTCATTTATGTTTGATGGCCATGAAGGACCACGAACCATTGTAACGACGGACATTTCTAACAGTACGGCTTGTTTGCGAATTCAATCAGTTATTCGTAGCGCGTATCAATGTATATATTACACGTAATGCGATTTCAAAACGCGGTTACCTGTGCAAAGAGTGATTACGTATTAATCATTGACATTGCCGGTGGTGGAGCTCGTCGATTGCAATTTGTTATTAGAGAAATTGATCGAGAGCTGGTCGAGACTGCATTTCGTTTGCTCGGCCGGAACAGAACGAGTGAATAATTAAGAAGATAAAATGCCAATACCAAATTTCTATGTTTTATTTCTTTTTTTTAAATCGGTAAAATGAATGAAACGCTTATTTTATTCATTTCACGAACTGCTGTATCTTTCAAGTGTAAATAAACGCGAAAATCTGGCATAACTGTTATATGTCTTAAGTGTAAATGAACAGGGAAATAATTTGCGAACGTTATAGTTGTTCTAACATAGCAAGCGCAGTCACAAGAAATTTAATCGTAAATTTCTCTTTTATTTTGGAGAGTTGCGATATACTGTTTTACAAAATTATTATTTTTGGTGTACTCTACGAATATGTAAAGTTTGAATGAAATCCGTGTTGCCATACTAATACGCTTGTGTGAGGGAATCGTAGTGAGAATACAGCTCAAAACAAATGCGAATAATTTAATTAATTCAGTTATGAAAACTTATTTTATATTATGTTGAAACATAAATTTGAAACAAAAATTGTATTTTTGTAAAACAAGTGAGAATGAAATTGAATTACATTGAGAAAGCAAGAAACTGTTGTAAACATGTTATATATTATAGTTAATATAATTAATTACAGTCAATACACTCGATGATGACATTCGACATAATAAACTGCAGTTAATACACTCGATGATGACAGTTAATATAATTTACTATAGTTAACACACTTGACGATGACATTTGATATAATTACTTACAATTAATATACTTACTGATGACAGCTAAAATGATTAACTATAGTTAATATACTCGACAATGACATTGGATATAATTACCTATAGTTAACGCATTTGATGATGCCATTTAATATAATCAATTATAGTTAATACACTTGATAATGATATTTGATATAATTAACTACAGTTAATACATATTATGACGACTGTTAACATAACTAATATAATTAATGCAGTTCATATAGTTAAGTAGCTTAATAAAATAGGCAATGTAGTATACTTGAAACTAATGAAGAAGGGTATTGAACGGTTCCGCTCCGATTTGAATAGAACTTCGTAAGCTTAAATGTAGGTCAGCCAAAAATAATATATTTTTTGCAGTTACGGTAACTCAAGTTTAAGGGGTGAAATCGCCCTTTGAAAGTTGGCATGCTCGAGGCAATTTTAGAAACTAGCAGACATAAAAATATACTTTAAATTGTAATGTTGTATCATTCTGTATTTGTACAATAATATACTGTAGATGGTTTTGCAAAAAACATCGAAATTTGTAAAATTACAAAAAAAATAGTTTTCCCTATATTAAAGACTATTTCTTCATCAATAATAACTACAAATGAGTAGTATTTAATTTGGAATTTAATGATATGCTTGATGATATCTCATATCACACATTTCACATATTAAATCTGTGATTTAATAGATACGGTACACAGTTTCACGTTGCACGTGTTAGGTGAACTGTAGAAGAGCAGAAAACTGGTATTTAGTTGCAGCTGTTATTAATAGAAAGGCTCTTACACTATTAAAGCAGAAATGTTATAATGATGAAGCTGATTTATGCATTAATCCTAATGACAAAGCACACTTTTAAAACATTTATGGGCACAAAATATTTATGAAAATATTTATGAAAGTATAGAAGAAGTCCGGAGCTTGTGTATTTAGGTTACATTGATTTCGTCGGTTTGAATTCTAGAACAACGGTTATAATAATAGATTTATAGTTCTTTCAAACTAGGGTAATTCAAGTTTAAGGGCTTGAAACTCCCTGCTACTAATTTCGAAGCTTAAAAATTTGGAAATTTGGATAATGAAAATATTAAAATTTGGAAAAATAAAAATGTCAAGTTTTGATAATTTGAAACTTCAATATTTATAAATTTATAAAAATTAGAGGTATTTTAATATGAGAATGTAGAGATATCAAGTTCTCAAATTTTTAAAGTAACTATATTACTAGTTTTCAAATATACCTCCACTAATTTATCAATTTAACAATTTATTAATTTTCTAATTTTTTAATTGACAAATTTCCCAATTTACTAATGTATCAGTTTACCAAATTATCAATTCAGAAATTTAGTAATTAACCAATATACTAATTTGCCAATTTGCCAATTCACCAATTCACCAAATCAAAAATTCACCAATTTACCAATTTGAAAATTTCAACAGCTATAAGTTTAGAAATTTGAACAGCTACAAATTTAAAAAATTGGAAACAAAATTCTATCAAATTTCCAACTTCCGAAGCTTTCAAATTATTCTTACTTTTAAGTTAAGAAATTTGGTAATTGTATTTAATTATACTCAGTTATGTATAAATAATTACGATATAAGAATCGCAATGACAAATAAATGTAACATCAATTCAATTGTAACTGTTTTTAATAATTGATTTATACCTACTCAACGTTGCATGTAAAAATCGATTTCAGAGAAACCGTCATCCAGTAATTAATGTTTTACCAAAACATTTGTACATCTCAATGAAAAACGAGAATTTTTAAACGATCATATACTAACACATCCTCTACAAGAACCATTTACCTTATTTCTTTTTAACATCTTCGATTATTACACCTGTCGAAAGTGTGTATTTAATTTTTATCCCCTCGTGGCCGTTTTCAACGCCGCATTCTCAAATACCATGTAGTCACGCTTTTGGGCAATTACATTTTTCATTGTCCCGTGCTTAACATCGTATCCAAAGTTATCGTCGGTTCAGGCTATAATCTTGCCGTCCATGATTTTATCGCGTAGATTCACGTACATATGCGCACGTGTCACAGTTTAACGCGAGCACTCGGGAGAATATTTAGGATATGTGCCACTTTTCCTACAAGTTTTACGTTCACCCTTTGTTTACTGTCTCGCGGAGATTACGAGCCTTCGTAGCTTAATCCTCCGCTATTTCCGTGATTTCAGAAATTCTTGGTCGCTTTATGTGTACGTACGTCGTTGGTTGTTTCGTCGTAAAAATATTGTTTTCAACCGCAACGGTACAGTGAACGGAAAATTTCGTGGAGAAAATATGACAAATGGATATTCGATTCCACTTGTTGGTTCTTAGGGAACTAGAGGATTTTGGGACTTGAGAGTTTTGTTATTTGATAATTGTGGGATTTAAGGACTTCAGGGTCTGAGGATATTGGAACTTCAGAATTTTCAGATTTGAGGATGTAAGAATTTTGGAATTTGAGGATTTTAGGATTGTAGGATTTCGGGACTAGAGAGTTTAGGGATTTAAAGATTTTTAGTTCTAAGGATTTCGAGATTTGAAGATGTAAGCGTTTTGGAATTTGGGGATTTTGGGATTCTGGACATAAAATCGAAAAATATGGAATGCTAGGTACGTAGGAATTTATGAATAATAGAGTATAAGGGCATGGGAACTTAGGGTTATGGAAATTTAGGGATGTGAGATTCTAGGAATATGGAGATTTAAAAATATGGAAATATAGGTATATGGTAATCTGGGAATAAAGAATTTGGGAGTATCAAGTCTATGGATATGTGAATCTAAGAAAAGGGAATTTAGAAATAGGAACCTTATAGATATGTGAATACATGAGTATCGGAACCCAGGAATTTTGATATACGTAAATTTGAAAATCTAGAGGTTTGGGTATCTGGAAATTTGGTAACATAGAAAATTTAATAAATCTATAATTTGGAGCGCTAAAAATTTAAAAAATTGAGAATTTGCACATTTAGAAATTTATAAAATAGTCACAATTACGAATGCATCCTCATCTGAAGGAAGTCTAATGTAAGTGCACCTGAATGTAATCGAATAAGGTTTTTCTCTCGTGTACACATTCGTGGTTACCGTGAAAATAGTAGTTTGGAGAGATGTTGAGCGCGATGGTTTTCGACACCGATGGCCCTTCAATTTGACGCGATTTCGAGCGTTGAACAGAATGGATTAAAATTATCCTGGCCTGTGAAAACGTCTCCACGATCCACTGAAAATACGAGTATCTCGTAACTCGATTATTCTCTTACTACTATTGTTATCGCCGATTTCACGGTTTTCGTTGTTGCAACCACCAACTGACTCTCGAACTTATTACGCTGTAATTGTACCGTCTTCCTATTACAATTCAAATCTGAAGTTCGCGAAGTTTAATCTGTGTCTGTAACTTCGAGATCGCGATATTCCTTTTCAACCTAATGAAAATGAATTTATATACACAGATAGTGATGTATCTAAGGTTTGTTTGGTTATTTATTAAAATCGTTAATTGAGAGAACAGTGTATAACTTTCGTTTGATATAGCGTTGCAAGTTTGATAATTAAGTTGAGCTTTTCTTTCAATTTAAGGAGGCTTCAGAAATTTTTAAGATGAAATAAATATGGCGGCAAACATATTTTTGCGAATATGTTGATAACTGGTGGGAAACCTGTTGTATGTGTAGAAATAAGTTAGTTTAGAATGATAACATTGAAGATAATTCAAGGTCATAAAATCGGAGGCTCCGTTTTGCATAATCATTAAATTTGATGTTCTCAATATCACCCGCTTCTAACTGCTCTTTTGAATTCGAATATTTTTCCGGTCTTTTTTAGGAATTCAAACATTTTTCTGTCTTCTTTCATGAATTTTTACGTTTTCCCGCTTTTTTTATGAATTTAAACGTCCTCTCGCCTATACATGAATTTTAACCTTTTCCCACCTTTTTTATGAATTTGAACATATCCCTGCTGTTTTATGAATTCAAACATATTCCCGTCTTTTATATGAATTTTAATATCTCATCGCCTTTTTATGAATTTGAACTTATTTCCGCCTCTTATATGAATTTAAATATCGTACCGCCTTTTTCGTGAATTCAAAATGGCACCTATAAGTTGCTAAAATCGTTGATAATAACGATGATTATTTAAATAATTTAAATTCTTATGACGGTTTGAAAGCAAGCATTTGATTTAAGAAGACAGATCCTTATTAAATGAATTATTGAATTAAGTCACGCAGTTAATCGATTCGATGAGAAAATAACAATGCAGCGTATGTTTTACTGTAGTCTTAGAAATAACTAGTAACTTTAGGACTTTCAAAACACTGCGGCTGTGTGTTTAGTGCAAGAAATGTTAACAATGTGTTTAGTTTTGTTTAGTCGAACAAATGCTACAAATCCTTTAAAGGAAGTTAGAGCACCATATACTTAGTTACTGAATTTATTAATTTTTAAATTATTAAGAATTATACTTAAATACTTTTAATTTTAGAAGCTTTTTCCTAATTTAGGTTTCACTTAAGTACTTTCTAATTATTTCCTAATCAATAATATAATAATAATCTTAGTAACACTTTATCAAGAGCATCCAACAAAATTTTAATAAAAACATATAACTTCATACTCCGAAATTTGTATAGAATATTATAGATATTATTGTTATAGAGTAATTTGTAGAAATACTTATTGTTGTGTAAATTATGTAGTAGAGTTGTACTGATAAAATGTGTAATCTAGAGAATAATTTGTAATCCTATGTTTAGTAAGTAATCAGATAAGCAACAACAAGAAAACAAATTGTAATTATATTCTTCTTATCTTTCGCATCTTTAACAGAGTTTGCATGTTCCTCAGAAATTCATTTACAAAATCTCGCGTGTGTATCGGTTTTCGTATAAATCTAAAGGACACGAGAACAACGTAGGTTACATAAACGTCGATGTAACATTAATCTCGCGCGACAAAGCATGCCATTGATCTTTTTTGCAGGCTGAATAGAATTTATCGCGTAATCCGGCGTTCTTGTACGCATGTGGTCCCTATAACAGGTCGTCGTGAAATTTCAAGTCATTCAAATGGTCGTTTGGCACTTTGGGTCGGTTCCAGATATTGTTGAAACAATGTGGTTCAAGCTTACAAACGCGCATCACTTTGCACCTAACTTTCGACACTTTTCGGCTTGGTTAATGCGTCGCTATGTTGAATCAACGAAAAATACCTACAACCTGAATGCATCTAATTTACTGTGCTTTGCTTGTTATCTTCAACTGGTGATCCCCGAGAGAGCAATAGTAAACGTTCCGCCATACTGATCTAGACTGGATGCGACCTCTGGCGGTAGTAAAATTTAAATTTATTTGCATCGAGACGAATTTTCGTTGCGAAATAACAGAATAATTATTCTTGTCGATTTATTATAAAATAATAATATTTAATGTGCTACGAAATGAGTTTTAATCTTGGTTGTGTTGTTTTCGTTTTAATCCTTCGTTCTTAGACGAATTTTTATTACAATGTAATAAAATAAATATATTTTAGTAGCATACTAAAATTTAATCTGTTTTAGCCTTAATTTTCTAATGATCAATAAATATTGTATCGCTTTCTTTGATTTAAGGTTTAATCTCTAATTTTTATCAAACATAAATAAAAAATAGTAATTATCTTTTTATACAATTAAAATCAATGAAGAAAACTGATACTACAATAAAATGTACTTTAAATGATATAATATTTATTAACTCAGTAAATATGTTTTATTACTTATATTTTCTTAATAATTTTTATTTGTTATTTTATTATGCAAGTTTGTCTTCATACAAATACCAAAATTAAAATTAGAAAGAATTAAACTTGAATTAAAATTAAAATTCACTTCATAGCAGATTAAATTTTAGTATTTCATATTACATAAGATTACATTTTTTAATCGGCAATATTAAATTTTGCATTGAATATATAATAATATTTTATCGTTTTATTATACATTTATCATTTTATTATATTTGTCTTCGTATAAATAGGTTTTGAATTTTCTTGCCATCTTTTTTGGTCGTTCTTCCGGTATAAATCAATATGGCAGCAATGAATCTAAGACACAATTTCCTGTCACTATTTGAGAAATCACTGTCTTCAACGATTTCAACAACTGTGATTGTACGTTATAATTTATTATCGCGATAACGAGCAAATAATTTACGCAAGATACTATTTCCACGTCGTTTTCCATATTCGTTGCGTTGAAAGAGAAAAGGAAAAGTTAATCTTAAATACGTGAAAGCGTATTTGATGGTTGATGTTCTTTCAAAAGATCTGCGAATGAAATTTCACAGCTAGTTACTGTTTCTTTCCGCATAGTGAGCGTCCGTGAAGTAGAATAGGTACAGTCATGGTTCAGCCATCATATGACAGTGACGGTTTGTCATAATGGACGTTTCGTGCGCTGTATTCTTCCGTTTGATGATTGTGAAAGATTGTTCCTATGTTTTTTTAATCTGTATGATCATTACAAACATTTCCAAGCTACGAAACTATGTTAATAATACTACGGAAACTCTTCATTATTGAGGAGTTGAAATTGTTTACAGTTCGTACATGACTATCGGTGGACTTATTTCATTTACGATATTTTAAATTACAAATAATAATTACTTCTTTATATTTACAAACTTTGAACGTAGTAGCTGATGAGTTTTTATATTTTTAAATTTCCAAATCTTTAAATTTGTGAATTTGAAATTTCCATATTCCTACATTCTCAAATCCCAAAATTCTAAATTCCGCCAATTCTCAAAACTCAAGATCTTCAAATTCCTATATACCCAAATTCCCAAATCCCAAAATTCTAAATTCCTCCAATTCTCAAAACTCATGATCTTCAAATTCCTATATACCCAAATTCCCATATTCCAAAATTCTCAATTCCTCCAATTTTCAAAACTCATGATCTTCAAATTCCTATATACCCAAATTCCCATATTCCAAAATTCTCAATTCCTCCAATTCTCAAAACTCAAGATCTTCAAATTTCTATATCCCCAAATTCCTAAATTCCCAAATTCCTAAATCCCCAAATTCCTAAATCCCCAAATTCCTAAATTCCCAAATTGCTAAATCCCAAATTCCTAAATATCTATATTTCTAAATTTATAAATCTGACAATCAAATACCGTATTAAAAGTTCTCTTTACATGACCATATTCTGCAATTTCATTTTACATCTCTTTCGCTCTTCCCATAACTCCTAAAATTCTTATCTAGATTTTTAAAAATCTTTACACACCCAAATCATACAGATTCATGCAGCAACCATTCATCAACGTAGCCAAACAAATACATAAAATTTCAGCGGTTGCAATTTTTCAACAAAACGGTCTCGCCACGATCTAAAATTCTAGCACCACTGAAGCTATAAATGTTTTTTCGGGAGTCTAGTTAGCGTCTTCGAGGACGGTGAAATAATAAAACATGGGCGAAAACGTTGTCATCATCTCTGATAGGAAAAACAGCATTACAAGCCACGGATAAGTAAAAGTCTGACGTTTTTCCAACTTGGTTGTCGCGTCGCCGTTTTCGTCGTCGTCGTTGTTGTGTCCTCGTAGTCGTGGTGTCTGATGCAATCGAGCGTAACGAGAGTCTCCTCGACTCTTTCGCTATTTTTAAACGTAATTGCAGCCGGCTGTTTTAATGGGCGAGCTAGTATACGAACGAAGATAGAGAGGCGAAGATCGGGGCGGGGCGAAAATTTGTCGGCCCGTCTTTTTGGGATGTTTTAACGTTAACGAGCGATTCCGTATCATGCAAATTTTCGAGCGACACCGTTCTATTTTCACGCGTGTTTCACGTCGTATAGAAAACGTTTCGAAAAAAAGGTCATGACGTTTTTACGAAAAACTCTTAGTGAACGATACTTCTACCAAGGACGTAATTTAAGTTAACACTTAATGGTCGGTCTATCTCGGTTTCGGGAAATAAATAATTGTGTATTTTAAACACTTGTTTAAAAGTAATGTAGTGTACATGGTGTATCGTATGAATGTGACTTTCTCAGTATCTCTTTTAATTAGGTTTGGTGGTTTAGCTACAAGGACTAGAGAGATTAGGAAAAATAAAGGAGAGGAAGTTTTGTCTGGGGCCTGCTAGTGGACTCCGTTAGTAAGGCATTCTAGCAGGCCCGTGACTTAGAGACGGAAATGGTACGGATGGACACGAACTATTTGTAGGAATCGGAAAGCTAATGCACTGTCACATATTAAAAGATAAAAAATGCTTCATATGTAATTTCAGTAGTATTTGATCAATATCTGATTAAAATAGATACTTAATACATTCACACATTACTGAATATCATTGAAATTATGTATGAAATATTTTATGCATTTTCATAATTAAAAATGTTCAATAATCACATTTTAATCTGATACCCTGTACAAAATAATATTATTCCTGATCTCCGTTACAAAATATTAATCAATTTTCATGATAATTTCCACAAACCATACACGAACTTCTATCATTATACATCATTCTACCGATAAGATCCGCACAATACTCCAAACTCATCACATTTGGAATACATTCATTTATTTCTGCTATTTCTAAGACAAAAGCATGAACAAATAGATAAAAAGGATTGATATATGAATTTAATTCCTTGCACTATAACATCAGGACGCATTCGTAATGCACATTACAATTCGAATGCGGAAAACCAGATTCGTATCTTCACCGCAATTCAATTTTGTGATCAATTCTAATTATAATGTACGCAATCAAGGGTCGATAAATGTAAACTGTGTCTACCATTTTTACTTCTTTTATTTGTCCTAACATCATACGAATAATTATGTGGTTTTGAATGACGCAATTGCATAAAAAATTGTAGGTTAACCGATTAACACGATGACTGGCACGGTGGTCATCGATGATCGGTGTTGTAAATTCAGTTTTCCTTCTTTCCGGGCATTTTGTAAAAGAATTAAATAAACATGTATGTATGGCTTCAAAGCGTTGCAGTTTTATTAAATCAACACTATTTTTTATAAAATTTTACAAAGTTTTATTTGTTTGCATGTGTGGTATTTTAAAGAGAGATATTTTGTAAAATATTCACCCTTGTGAAGAGGAACCTGACAGAATTGACATATGTTTCGCTTTTTTTTTGCTTTGAGCTGCAGACTTTGCAAGGCTTAGAAGGCTATTTTCTCTTTCCTTTCTCAACAATTTGCTTAAGCAAATGTTCATGTTTCCCGAAAATGCTAGTGGAACCATTTTTGTTCCTTTTATTGGTTGAACTTGCATGTAACTGGCAGTTTAAAAAATACTAACAATAAAGTAGAACTGCGCAGTAAATTCAACATACAGATAGTACTACAACTAATGGTAACATGAAAATACTCAACGCACATAAAAATGGGAAACTAATGCAGCTTAATAAAAATTTAAGCACGAACGTAAATGCACGTGACCTTTTCAGGAAGTCAGAATAGAAAAAGACGAAAATTCACGTGAGCCGTCCGTTCAGAGCTAAGAAATATCTGAGCCCGGGTGAAAAAGGTTATAACATAAATATATATTATACAAATTATAGTGTTATAATAAATATAAACGAAGAAGAAATAAAATTGTGAGGAATGATTATATCTCTGCATTCTGGAACCAGAGAATTTTATTTATCACAGTCTTGGCCTTGATCTTCGTGGAAAATAATGGAGTGTACAAGCTATAAGATCGAATCCATTTTTGACAGAATTTTTGTGAAGTTCGTTTGAAAATGTCGCTGTGGTCTTCGTGTCAGAACGCGTGGAAACATTTTCATGATGAATTAAACGAGGTTGATCGCAGGATCTTGTCGTTGTTCCACAAGCACTCTTTAACTAACGCCAATTAGTGACGTAGTGTAGGCTATAAATAAACTATTAGCTAGGTCTGGGTTGAATTGGGTAAGCGTTAAATTGCGTATTTACACGATGGTTGCTATAATAAAAAGTTCTTGTACTGCACATACGAGGAACCGTTATAAAATCTTGATATCTTCAGTTCATTATCTTTAATTCGTTTTAAGCAACGTCAACCAACATTTATTTCATTTTTGTTATAATTTTTTGAAGGATGAGAAAAGTGTAATGTAAGATTAGATGGTTTCAATATGTTTAATTTATCAATTGATATATTTACCCGTATTTAATGAAACATATTGGTACATTACAGTGACAGTGGTTAATTGTGCAGATATCGAATTGATGCGTCAAAAAGAACATTGTTAAGAACAAACAAATTTATGACAAGAAAGAAAAAAAATAAAGCACACAATAACCTTATTGATTGCTTTGGAACACTCATTAAAATGTTTCTAGTATGTAGTTAAAAATGCTGCACTAATAATAAAATAATCGAAATTAATGTTGATTAAATATTTCTTTATAGAAAATAAATGAAATTGTATCTTTTGGTTATGTTTTTATGCATAAAGTCAATTTGGTCTTAATGTGTTGTATTTCAATGAAATTAGTGATATTGAATTTTCGATCGAGTGGGTTATTGAAATTATCAAGTGATGATATCATCTATAAAATAACATCTGAAACGGTTGAACGCATGCTGGATATGAAATGTATTTTTTGTTTCCCTTTCAAACAGTTATTTCAATCTTTTTATTGAAAACATACAGAACGATAATTGTTTAATAATCTTGTAACTTTTATGCGTTAAAATAATGAACATGTAAAAGTTAAATAAAAATTCTAGTATGTATTAGAAATATATTAACCAAATTAACCCTGAACAGTTACACTTCATCAGAATAACATACCTGGCATATTGGGACGCTTAAGACTGCAGCCACTGAAAATTTTTCTTACAAAATTCTACGTATTACTTTAATTTGAAAGAAATTATAAATAATAACATTTTTTGTCATTTGAAATAACATTCCAATGATAACATTTAAACGATGAATATGAACAAAATTCAGAAACGTGAAAAACTTGAAAAAATGTCGATTTTCACAGAAAAATTCCAAATTTTTTCTCGATTTTAATGTAAAGAGCTAAAATTTTCGCTGAACACTCTTGGGATATAAAAGTTTCAGGAAAAAAATAGTAAAAATACTGTCGTTTAAAAAAAGGTATTTATTCAGATCTTCAGAATACAGTGACTAAAATTGAAGTTAAATTAGTTTTTGTCATTTCATACCTCAGTGTGACCGTTGCGGGTTAATAAAATGATTTGAAGAGGTTATTTAAGTAATCAACCAAAATGGTGATTATATGTAGAAAAACATAAGAAGTAATGTCACCGCTTGAGATAATTTAATATAAAATATAAAAAATATACTAATCTCATATAAGATATAAAACTTACTTTTTTTAAGATAAAAGTGATGAAAATATAGCATTACAATCATTCATCATTGTTACGATAAAAATTAAGCAATGAAATTTTAGAAAGCAACCTAAATAAACGATGAAGTAACGATCACGGCAATACACAAAATTTATTATCACTAAAAGTTCGATACCATCAGAGATGTTGCTTCTAGAACCGATTATATCCAGAAGCGAACACACTGTCTAGTGATTTATTAACACCAGAGTCTAGCGATTTATTTACACCATAGCTTAGAGATTTATTAACACCGCAACGATTCAACGTAATCGAAATTAATGCTTGATAGGTGAACGAAGCAACGAACTATATCGATCAAAGCAACACGTTGCTCCTCTTTATTCGTTTGTTTCCCTCTACCAAGATCGTTATCTTCGATATCTGCCATGATTTATCTTTCCAATTATTTCGTCACACGGCAGACTTGACTGCCGGTAGAACGTGCGCACCGCGAGAATCTATGCAAAAAGAATCCAAGAAGTTTCACCGTGGTGCCGTTCACCATAATTCCAATATTTGCTCGTTCGATCTGACGCAGAAAGTACATGCCGGTGAAACGTATGCTTATTTCATATTATTCAATATCTTAATTTAAAGGTTTTCGAATCTTTTAATTTTTTTACCCCTAAATTTTCAAATATCTGTATTTCCTAATTTTTTAATTTTTTTTAAATGATTACATTTCTAAATATTTTTATTTATAAACTTTGCAATTCTTTAATATTGACGTTTTAGAGTGTTTACATTTCCAAACATGTATATTTCTAAATTTTGCAGTTGTTCAATTTTTAAAACGTTTATATTTGCAAATTTTTATGATATTCCCACATTTCTAGATTACAAAATTCTTATGGCACAATATTTTTAGATTCTTAAATTTCTATGGATTTAAATACCTTGGTTTCCAAATACCTAGTTCACTAAATTCTTCAATCTTCAAATTCCTAGATTGCCAAATAGTCAGATTTGCCTATTCCTAGGTTTCCCGATTTCAACGTTTCTAAATATCTATGTCCTGAAATTCCTAAGTTCCCTAGGTTTACATATCCTTACATTCGTCTATCCCTAGATTCATATATCCGCAGATTCTCATATCACAAAATTCATGTATCCATAGATCCTCAAATACCTAGATTCACATATCCGTGGATTCTCAAATCTATAGATTCATATATCAGTAAATCTCCAAATCCCTATATTCTCATATCCGTGGATTCCCAAATCCCTAGATTCTCATATCCGTAGATCCCCAAATCTCTAGATTCTCATATCCGTAGATTCTCAAATTCACTAGATTCACATTTCCATAAATCCTCAAATTCCTAGATTCACAAATTCATGAATTCCTAAACCTCTTAACTCACATATTCCTGAATCCCCAAATTCCTAGATTTACATATCCTAAGATTCTAAACTAGAACACTGTACGTGATATTGGACAACAATGTGGTCCAAAGTCATGTTATATCTTTGTCATAACGTTTTAATAAAGTATTTAAAACTCTACGTTGATGTAACTTTTTTTTTCGTGTGGAATACGTTGGTAAAGTTTGTTGATAAAAATCTGGGACATTCTGTATATCATATTACAAATTTAGAACTTTCCAAAGTTACAAATTAGCAAATTATCAAATTTCCAACTTCCTAAATTGCCGAATTTCCAAGTCCCGTTGTCTGTACTTGTTACATAAAACATCAGAACCCTTGAAAACAGTAGTAGCGCTATAGTTGTGCTTCACCATATAACGAGGATGTGTAACCAAGACACGGACTTGGCCAGGTAATAGACGAGCACCACGAGTCCATTAAGAAGTAACCGCTGTTCGACTAACTGACTCGACACACGAACGCAACGCGGGACAGTTTATCCGAGGCACCGTGTGCATCACGAATTTACCGTGTACGTAGGTGCAGTCAACATTAAATATGTATATTCTAGGGAAAATATAGTAATTAAGGAAAGAAGAAACCGCCAATTAGTTTTTTCTGGATTTTTGAAGACTTGAACAGATGGGAATTAGTTAAGAATTTAGGAATATAGAGATTTGGGGAATCTGGTTTTTGGGAATCTAGAAATTTAGGGATATAGGAATTTGGAGATGGAGTAATTTAGAGATGCAAGAATTTACGCATAGTGGTATTTCAAGAACTTGTGTTTTGAGAATTGGAGGAATTGGAGATTCTGGGATTTGGGGATATAGGATTACAGGAATTTAGGTGTTTGGTCATTTAGAAATTTGGAAATATTTGACGGTTTAAGAATTAGTGAATCTGGGGATGTGAAGCCTAGGAATGTGGGTACACACATGTGCATAGACATTTGGAGAATTTGAGGATATTTGTAAATTATGAAAATTTAGAATTTGGGAAATTGGGGATTTTTGGATTTGGGAATCTAGGCACTTTACTGTTTAGAAATTTGGGGACAGAGGAATTTCTGGATCGAAGAATATGGGAATTTTTAAATTATCAAATTTCCAAATTAGAAAATTTGAAAATTCTCTAATTTGAAATTTTGAAAATTAAAAAAATCACAGTGCTTTTCTTGAGAAAGAATAGAATAAGAATCCTCGAAGCAAAATAGAAGAAGAGTTCTTGAAAGAAGAATAAAAGTAGTGTAGAAGAAGTCTAGAAGACGAATAGAAGTAGAATGCAAGAAGTCTAAAAGAAGAGTAGAAGAAGAATATAAAAAGAAGAAAAGAGGAATTCTTCTGAAAGAAGAATAGAAAAAGATTATCTTCCGAAAGAAGAAGTACATAAAAACTACGACAAAGTGAAGTAGCTGGTACGGAAAGTCTTCTCGAAGACTGATACGTATTCGTGTCCGGAACGGAGAAGGCCTCGTAATCTTATCGGGATCATCCGAAACGACCTATTGTCAGTACGTGGTTAACCGTGACTATCTAAATTAGAATCGGTGTTGACGACATACAAGCTTTTCTCGCTGCTTGTCATCCATGGCAGCGATCTAACGGCGTATCGTGGCATGGAAGCCTCGCTCTAATCTTTTTCGAATGCAGTTTTATGCCGCCAGTTGTATCGGGCCCATGGTTCTCCGTAAAATTCCTTGCGAAACCTATATTTTGTGGATCCGCAGCTTGCCAACGAGAAAGACGACACAGCTATCGTTGTTGCTTCGCGATAAAAAAGTCGCATAGTCTAAACCGGTATAAGAAAACGCCAAGTGGGAGCTTTTATGCTGACTGAATACGAAGATAGGTTCGGTTACCGTAAAAAGGGACGTGAACGTGAAAAAGACACGCAAGACTGGAGCGACACAAAACACTGGGAAAAGAGAATGTCGAAGAAATGGGAACGAATTGTTTTCGAAATAAAGTTACATCTGCTCTTATTTTGTTTATGATGATAGTCAATGATTACCATAAATTGTGCTGGTGGATGCAAAAAGAACCTCACGATCTTAATGATGCATTGAATTCATTGTGAAACACAGCGGAGTTAATAAAAATTTGGGAAATTCTTTGCGACTTCATGAATCGTTACGTAGTTTCATGTGGATTCATTCGTTTATGAGTTATAACAATCTTAATTGTTTCTACTTTTGCTCGAGTTGTTATATGTATAAAATGCACTGTAATATACTAAAGGTAATAAGATATTTGCAAAATTTTTATAATTTTCATCAAACAATTTTTATGAAATTAATTATAAATTGACAGAAGTTTTATGCTTTATGACACTTAAGTAAAAACGTGACAACGCGAAATAAAATTCGTTTGACATCGTTGCTGTCATTAATAAATAAATAGTGTGATTGAAGACATTGTCATGTAACAAATAATATATTAGAAAATTATTCTTATATTGGAGAAATATTCATACGTGTCATTTTCTATAATGTAGGACAGAACAAAAACTAGAAGATAACTGATCAATCTCTGATGGAAATAGGTTTGTTAATATTAAACTATAAATACGTGTAAATATTATTTAGTATATGAAAATTGTATTTTCCTAGGTTAGAATAATACAACGTTGCAGTTATAGTGTACAACAGTGTCATACTATTTAATTCTCTTTATGATTTTCTCATCGCAAACCTTCTAGTACGTTCTTTGTCTTCTTCCACTTTCCTTCTGATGTTCTTCCTCTTTCGTTTACGTTTTCTACGCTCGAATTCATTCAATGTTTCCAATTAAGGGGTTAGTCCACTTTGCGTCGGCAGTGAAGTGTGACTCGAAACCGCGGATGCGGCGTTCTCGCACGTTCTAGAATTGCGTTCGACCGAAACGCTTGTTATTAAAACGTCGCTCACTCACATTTTCCAGTCCATATTATACGAATCAAGGAAGATATTCTCGTTTCGCGTTTCCTATACGAATAGATTTTCATTCAAATTATTCTTCGTTACGAGGCAAACTCGGATGAAACTCGATTTTCTATTGATAATGTCTTGTTTTCACGAGGAGTTGCTGCTTTGCCAACCACGATAAAATTACACATAGTATCATTTTACAGAAATATCAGCGATATCATTTTTTGTATAAACATTTGCAGTAATTTTAAATACATTTGTAATATTTCGTCTGGAATATATTAAAAATTAACTGTGGTTATTGTATTGTATTGTATATGTATTACATGTTATTGCACTTTGATGTTGGTCATTATTAGGAAACAAACACTCTGATTATCTCAGTGATAGGTAATAATATCAGTCGTGATTAATCGTGGAGTGCAATATAGACCGAATTTCGTGTATCGTATATCATACGTTCTCTAATTAATTCGCGATTAACCTTTCAGTGATTCGTCATATGATAGAGTTTGTACTCTATAGACCAAAATGAATGGCGATTCGGCTAAATTGAACTTTATCGAACGACAAATGATATCAAGGACACGTGTTACCAAAGAAATGCTTAAAGCTGGTTACGCGTTCTAGTTTTTGTTACTTAAACGTATGGATATTGTTTTTACCGTTGCTTATAATATAATATGTTTATTTAAATGTATCTTTGTATCGTTTCTTATAATGAAGATTTTGTTCTGAGTTAGAAAACATATTTTTATTTAATTCTCTACAAAATTATTAATATTACTATCGTTTTGATGGGTTGGGAAAGTAACAATGACTGCGGAAAAATGTCATAGTATTTTGTTTATTCATCACGCAGAAGCTAAATACGTGTAAAATAATAGACCGGTAGACCTTCTTATGACATAATAGTGGCTTCCATACCTGTAAAAGGCCATTGAAAAATGGAAAAAATAAAAAGTGTTAAGACATCTTTCCACCATTTTCTCATACATCTTTGCCAAATTCACTCTTCATGAAAAGTCAGGATGGAAGGCAGTAACTCGAACAACGTTAGAATTTAAAATGAATCAATGTTTCTCTGCTGTAAGTAGTTCAAGCCATTCCGAAATCTAGCAACGATGCTACATTAGCAAGAATCGAAAATTGCATGTCGAATCGGGGCGGAAGTAGCTTTATTGCTTTGTTTTGCTTCGGGGCTAGTTTTCGCATCGCTTTAATCGTGGCTCGTATTTTTAGCGTGACGATTATCGTTTTCCTCTCGAATCGCGAAAATCACAGGCATCTTTCGACGAGGAGGAAATAACAGATCAAAGCAGGCGCGAACCGAATGGCCGAGCGGAGAATTTCGCGAGTCGGAGGCGCATTGGGCCGAAGGTCTATTTTAGTGCGAGGTCTCTCTTGAAATTCTCTTCGATGCACCTTCGTCTAGCAATCATTTACTTTCTTACATCGACGGACGTAAAATCACATCCGGCCTCGATTGGCCGCCTCGTTGCGCCACGCGGTTCAAAGACGACCGATAACGAACGTTATCAAGCGACATATAACGTAAACATTTACGCATACATCAACGTTATCCTCTTTCTAGCTACTTTACTCGATCCTCTCGCTCTCTATCTGTCGGTTAGCTCTGTCTCCGGTTTCCTCTGTCGAGCTTCCGTTTCTCGGTCAAACGAGGACCGCCGCGTAAATACGGGACGAAACACGGTAGGCCGCATCTGGTTATAGCTTGAAGATAAACAGGATACATACAGTTTGCAAAAATCCACAATAAAATTGATCAACTACCTAGTAAAATCGAAGGTATTGAATTCTTCCATAGCAGAAAGGAAAGTTGAAACAAAGATGTGATTAAATATGATGGGTACTAGAGATCATCAATAGTAGAAGCTAGAGATTATCGTTCCTGGATAAGTTGATACTAGTATTCTCTTATATGGCTGTGAGCTGTCCACTAATAGAAAATGTTAATTTTAAGCAAATAGGGTGTACAAATTGAACTTTCTTAAAGGTAATATTTACGTATAAACTTGAAAAAATATACTTTCATTTATTTTAAAACTATTATACTTTCGGTTATTTTATAAGTGATACTTTCACATAAATAAAAAATTGTTAAATTTCATACACTGAAAAAAAATAACAAAGAGTACTTTTTCGTCTAGTTTCTCGTTTCAGTAATAAAATGTAGCCTTCTAAAAAAGACCATAAATGAAATATCCGTACTTCGCTAAAATTGCAAAATTGTAATTTCACTGACTACTATAGGCAAGAAAATATTGTTCATATTCTTACATCAATACTCTAATTCAAATAGATTGCACGGTTGTTAACGCATCGATAAATTTCGTCGGGTAAAAGTCATTAAAACAGCTGCTCCAATTATTTTAATTGAACGCAGAGGCGACGTTTCACGGAATACGATTACGAGGATCAAGAAGCGAAAGGATGATTGTAAAAAATGCGAAAGTAAACAGAAAGTGACGCATTAGATAACACACTTTCTACTGAAATTGAAACAGCTCGGTTATCGTTCAAATAGAGAAATCAGTTCCGATAATGACAGAGGTCAAGCTCATAACATGACCTACATCGACGGCTCCGCATAGAAAACTAATCGACGTATGACGTTACTCATGCCTGAACAGGAAATCAAGAAATGATTTCGCTAATGAAACGTAATTAATATGATAAAGTCTATTATCGGAGTAATTTGTGTTTTAAACTTCGTACGATGGACTGTTGTGTGAGTTAATTTAAATTTATAGTCGGCTCTTGATATATTGCTACATTCTCACAAATTTCATGCACTTTAGTGCCGTCATTTAGCATTGCTCACGTAGGGATGAAAACTGGCAGTGCGAAAAACTTTCTGATCTATTTAATATGTATTGTTAGTTTCATTTAATGTAATGTTTCATGTAAATCTCCAGATTTTTATAACTTTTTTGACGATATTATTTATGTTTATTTATTATTTTTGTAAATTGTAGAATTCTTTTAGACATTACTTTTTTAGTATATGAAAATTTTTGTTTAATAATTAGGTTGCTATATTCAATCAAGTTATTTTGCATTATTTATTCATTACATACTAGAGAGAAACGATTGGAACATACAAGTTTGAATTAGAGAATGCACATACATATACGCAAGACTAGGGTGACCCAACAAAATTTCTTTTTTCGCTTTCATTCTCTAAAAATTTAGTATATGGTGTAAAAAGAATCCTGTCAAGGTTTGAGCTCAGAAATTAAAATTTACTAACCAACTAAACTAAACAAACTAAAGATAAATTAAAACTAAAACTAGAGCTAAAATAAAAATAAAAATTTTGTAAACATTTCATAGATTTAAATTACAGTTAATATCATTATGTTATTGATTAAATAATTAACTTTCAATTTTTAACTTTTAATTTTTAGCTTATAATCCTTAATATGTAACATTTATAAATAAATTGAATTTTCTGTTTAAAAATGATTCTTTCTGAAATTTTACGATGGAACCTGTGATTTTCTTTTGTTTCTTAATGCGTCGAAAGTAAGAAATTTCCGGTGTTTAAGAAAATGCCACTTTATCTTTATTAAGAGTCGATTTTATCTGTGTGGAACAAAAAATATGGAGAGCACAACGATATAAGTGTACCCTGACAAGGGTCGTTTGATAAAGCGAGCAACATAGGTGCTCACGAGATTCTTGTTTAAATATATCACGTATGCGCACAATGCGCATTTTGTTTGAGAATCATAATCCAACTGAGAGAGATGTTTCTGAATAAGATTGTTCATTGAGCGTGCGAATTTCATGCATATTCAGAAGCATTCGAATCGTCAAAGATTTTGAGATACGCGAAAATGCCTGGGAAACTTAAATTAGTAAATTGCCGAGTCTCTATTCTCGTAAATATCTCGAACGTTAGTCTCTCAGAATGAGAATAAACTATGAATGTTCAAAACGAGCTATCTAAATTGAGAAATAAAAATGTTTTTATCTGATATTTATCAACTTTATTGACTTTTAATAAGTTGGGTAAACGTTCTGCAGTGATACTCATACGTTTTATGAATACGTTGAAAAGGAAGTGGTAATAAGGCCCAAGCTTGATTTTTCTTGATAAAATTTGGTTTCTTAATCTATGTGATATAAATATTTACTGGAAATTAAAGTAAATTACAGTTTACTTTAAAAACTTTAATTTAAAAAAAAAAACTAAAATATCTGAACTTTGGAAACTTCGGAATTTAGGAACTCCCTAAAAAGAATTTCGTAATTTTAAATTTTAGATAGTTTAGAATTTTGTGATTTTAGAAATTTAGAAATTTCAGAAATTTCCATTCTTCCTTAATACAAAATATTTTCACCGATGTTTACATACAAATATCTAATTAACTTGAAGCATTACTTTAATTTATTATGCTTCCTTAACGAAGATATTTTTGATCAAATACAGCTTGGAGAAAGTAATATAAATTATGTATGGATATGAAAGTTCTGTTTCTATTCTGGAAATAAAACTACAGTAGTAATGATTGAAATATCCCTAGAGATCAAAGAGGGGAAATACACAATTTCGTCAATCTAGAATCAATACTGTCAATAAATCACTGCACTTATTTAAAATGTAAATGCAGAAACTTTTAAATCGTGCAATATCAGTTATTGCAGATAGCAATTTACTGAGCAGCAATACTCTTTGAAATATTCACAATGTACTTCGTACACTCATCAAACGGTAATATATTCTAGAAACTAGTATGCACTAAAGAAAAAGTAAGAATAAAAACTTTTCTTCGGTTCAAAGTAAATACCTGCAGTAGATTGAAACTGGGTAAAATAAACATGGTTCGTTTTCCTAAGGAAAATGATGAGATAAGGAAACGAGGTACCAACAATCATTGATCGTTGATTGGAGAAATTTTTAATTTATGAACTTTAGAATTTAGGGATTTACGAACATGGAAATTTGGTAATTTCTGTGAATTACGGAATCATGCAATTTTTGCGATTTGGGGATTCGGCATTATTAGATTTTGGGAATTTGGGATTAAGGAAAATTGAGGATTTGGGATTTGGAGATTTGAGGATTTGGGGATTTGGGGATTTTGGGATTTTGTGATTTTGTGATTTTGGGATTTTGGGATTTTGGGATTTGGGGATTTGGGGATTTGGGGATTTGGGGATTTGGGGATTTGGGGATTTGGAGATTTGGAGATTTGGGGATTTGGGAATTTGGGAATTTAGGGACTTGGGATTTTGGGGATTTGTGGTTTTTGGAGACTTAGCATTTTAGATTTTAGGATTTTGAGAAATTTGCAATTTGACTATTGGGAGATTTGAGATTTTTGGGATTTGAGATTTTAGAAATTTGAAATTTTGTGAATTTTTGGAATGTTGGGAATTTAGGGAATTCTGGGAATTCTGGGAAAGTTGAGGATTTTGGAGATTTGAGCATTTGTATCTTTGGAAATTTAAAAAATCTTGGAATTGGAAAATTGAGAAATTGGGAATTTGGAAGTGTGGAAAATCAGAAAATTGAGAATTTGAAAATTCGGAGATTTAGAAATTTCAGAATGTTAGCACTTGAGTATGTGAAACGTTTTGAATCTTGAGATATAGAAACTTAGAGACTGAGGGATTTGGAGATTTAGGAATTTGTGATTTTAGGGCTTTAGAGATGTTTAGAAATTTAGAAAATGAGGAAATTTTAACATATGAAAATGCAGAAATGCGGAAATATACAAATTTTATAATTTTAAAATTTAAAAACTCGAAGACTCAAAAACTCCATTTATTACCAAAACATTCGATTAATAATGTTTTTTCCAAACCCAGATTACTGAAAACCCTTAAAATTCTCGATCTCTGGAGGATGTTATGTTCACACATAACATAGTCTATTTCTACGTCAAACCGTACTATGCACGAAGTATTTTGCATGCCTGAAATCAGTGGTTGCCAACCAGCGGCACGCTATTTTTAGTGGCACGCGAAATGCATTAAACGAAGGAAAAAAATAATTTAAATAAAATATGCATCTTACGTTTTACCTGATCGTACCGGTTGATTAATACGTTTATCGATTCCTTGCACCGTAGAATTCATTGTATCGTGTGCATACTAGAGACATATTTTTATTATATCGATATTTAATATTTAATCAGGGATAACATACCGGTATTGAATCGTGCAGTTAAATTAACATCCACAAATAAAATATTTGAATTAACCGTTTTAGGTATCAACGAATTTGATATCTAAAATGGAAGATCTAAATGAAATGGATTGAAAATTAAAATCAAAATCGAACTCAAACTTGAACTCGAATTAGAACTCGAAATCGTAATCATAAATGAAATTAAAATTAAAATGATATCATCAATGTTTTATTTTCGTTTTACGAAATACATATATTTCATAAATATCGAAACCTCTAAATATCGGCACCGTGAAATATTGTCCCATGAAATATCGGTACAAAATGTCTATAATACTATAAAATGTCGATATACTGATATATGGATACTGTATCGCTGTCGCTAATGCACACGAGATCTATTTAACACGATATTTTCAATAATGACGATTAGCTTCTGAAATTCTTGAAATTCCAAACATTTTTATCTATGCTCGTGTGCTTGCTTAGTCGCGTGTGCACTCTGCTGGCTCGTTTGATTAAATAATGGAATATTATCGGGAATATCATTCGCCTTCCTAGACACCAGTCACGCATTCGTTCTTGCACAATGAAGCAAACATTACGTTCAACCGGTATCGTTCGCATTAGAACGTTAATTTATCGTTGTCAGTTATGCTGGGGTTATTGATCACAAACGTAAAACGATCTTATTATACGAAACGAAACGAATTACGATGCTACTGGTTTCGATTTTATTGCACTTCCTTACGAGACGTACGAGAGTGAAAATGTAAACTGTTTACTGTTAGGCAGAAAACGGGTTCAAGGGGATGCTCTAGCCGATGAGCATCGGAGCAGAAACAAGATACTTAAAAAATCGTGTACATAAACTAGTTTGAGACGAGAGAAGCTGACTTAACTGCGATGTACAGTCAAGAGCAAATTTGAACTCGTTAGGAAATTTGGGAGGTGGAGATTTACAAAGGGATATTTAGAAAATTTCGGGTATTTCGAAATCTGAATGGTTGGAAATTTGAATATGTAGAGGTATGTAAATTTGAAAGTTTGTGAATTTATAAATTTCAGAAATTTGGGAAACTTGAAAAACTTGAGAATTTGAGAATTTAAAAATTTGAACTTAAAAGTTTAAACATTAAAAAATTTAAGGATTTAGAAAACTGGGGATTCGAGGATTTGGGAATTTAACAGTTTTCGAATTTAAAAGTTGGAAAATTTACAAATTAATAATCTAGGAATTTTGGGATTTGAGAATTTAACAATTTTCAAATTTAAAAATTTAAAAATTTCGGGACTTGAGGATTTAACAATTTCCAGACTCAAGAATTTGAGAACCTAAAGTTTTGAAAATGTACTTAGAATTACGATATTTAAGATTTAAGACTAATTGCATTTATGATTTAAGTATTATTTTAGCATAATCAATGACTATAATTTCCGTATCATAGGTATGTTAACAACATCATTAATATATAGTCACATATCAACAAGTCATCAAAACGATATCCACACCCGATAGCCACAATTCAACACCCAAAAGATTGCATCTCTAGTACCAGAAACGTCCTAAATCTGGCCGATCCATATGCAATATTCCAGTCGTTGTAACGACTCATCCGAAGCATCGAAACTAAACGGAATTTTACAAGTGGACAATGTAACAAGAGTCCCGTTTATTCGAACCAGCAGCATGTCCAACTCAATTCATTTGACTGGTCACGCTGTGGGTTGACAGCATACAAAATTCCAATGATCTATCGCGACACGAGTACGCGTCTGTTCCTCTTTCGAAGCGGCTCTTTCACTACGATGTTTCGCGTGTCACGAGAAACGAAAAAAAAATAGACCGATAGAGAGGAAGGGAGAGAAAAGGGGCAAATAAAAGAGGAGAACGGGGAACAAAACGTGACGCTGAAAACGTAAACCAAAACGATGTCACAAGAGTCATTGACCTGCCTTTATGTTAACAAATACGTTGCGCTAACAAGCAAGTTGCCGCGGAGAGGCCCGCAAGCAGTCACCTACGTCGCTGGAAATAAATTAGCCGCCCCTTTCGACCTAGTTGCGTAATTAAGGCCCCCTTTAGCTGGTTTCGGGCAAACGAGGAAGAGTCAACGATAAACAAGGACACTAACCAGCTGACCGATCTAATCCCTGTTCCTTCCGTCTCTTCCGTTCTCCATTGTCGTTCATCTTTTGCCCTGCGGGAGGAAGGTATACTTTAAATGATTACTCTGAAGGTTCCGTTCCTCGGCACAATTTTTATTTTTATATTGTGTGTACGAACGTGTACGAAGGCGCAATGTTGATTTGGTACAAACGTGTGACCGACTGTTCCAACGCTGGTCCACCACTTCGAGAATTTATTAGAAAAGAGAAAGAAGTATAGATAGGGAGAGAAAATAAAAAAAGAGGGGAAATCTTAGAAACCAATGAGAAATTCGGATAGGGACAAATGCAACAAAAGAGAATCATAAAAAGAAGTGAAGAGGTTTGCAAGAGCATAACAACTGGCACTAACCAGGCCTCGGCGAGACTTGCAGGTGTGAAAAATTAGAAAAGTAGAAACTAGAAAAAAGTACTTTAGAAAACAGACAGAAAAAGCAGCGGCATATGTGGTACCATGGGACCATAACTCTTTCCATAGGTAGACGTGCCATTTACCTGTTCTCGTTCATTAAATTCACCAAACCAGAGAACCAAAAGAGTGCAGCTAATTTTGAAAATCCTTATATCGGTACATTAATCAATTTTATTATTTCTAAATATTCTGTTATCAAATACTGTTACATTAATATTTGGACACAATACTATTCGTGCGTTTGTCCTTTAACATGAGAGGAGTTTATTTTAGATATCACAATACTTATATTTACAAAAAGATGAACCATTCATTGTAGATTAAAAATACATCAACAACTTCTTTCAGTAGAGTGGAATGAGGTGTTTAGCAATATTATATTTTTCGGTACACTCGGGGGTAATGTAGGTGAAAGAACGAGGAGGATATTTATTACATTTATCTGACATTTTGGGAGATTTAAGTTTATACTTGAAAATTTTCTAATTTATAAATATATTAATCTGAAGATTCTCAGGATTTTGGAATTTTTAAACTTGTGGAAGTTCAGTATGTAATCAAAAAATTCTCAAAATTCAGAATTTCCATATTCTCAAAGATCCACATTCTTAAATCCCTACGTTCTCAAATCCACATTTTTGAATGTCCACATTTCCAAATCGCCACATTCCCAAATTTATAAATATTCAGATTCCTAAATTCAAAAATTTACAATTCTTCGAATTTTTAAATTTTCAGACTCTTCAAATTTGGAATATTTGGTCCTTGCAATCTCAAATTTCCAATTTTACAAATTCATAAAATCTAAAATTTTCAAATTCCCAAATTTGTAACTTCTCAAACTTTCTAAAAGTTCTACTTCTCATCATGATTCAGATTACCAAGAAAACTACAAATGTTCATCTACCATGCATAAAAAAAAACTTCTTATATATAAAGACCTTGACAAATTATTTCATGATTATCGAAGTCAACTGTGGCTCCATGACTGTTCACAACTCCCATTATTTCTATGAATCAAAATATTACCTAACTCTCCAAAAAATGTTGAACAAATTTAACTAACATTTTGCAGAATTCGAAGTTTTTAATTTCCAAGAACGGTTTCATGGCGCGCATACCACCGTGTTCTATTACCGCGACAGCAGTATGTTCGAAGCATGTAGCTCGCGTATATTAGCATGTGGCTTGAGTGAATCCCGAGGAGGCGTGAAATTGAGTAGGCACGAAATTTCGCGTGACAACGTGTAAAGGTGTTGTCGGTGACTGTACCGGAAGAAGTCTCGTGGCAAAAAGATGTACAGGGCTGGTTGCGGCCATGAGGGACCGGAGGGTGTTTAGTCGCCGGAGAGACAAAGGGAAATAAGACGAAGGAAGGCCGAAAAGAAGGCAACAAAAATTGACGAGGACAGGAAGATGAGAAGCTATGTTAGTAGAAAATGGTCTAGAAAGAGAGGACGGTGTGGGGCCGGTAAAAAAGAGAAGAAAAGTCGAAGAAGGACGAAAAAAGCAAGACGGATTTGTTTTAAGAGTGCTACTCCGGTCGACGTTTTGTACTGGTATCTCTTTGGTTTTCTAACGCCGGGTACGACGTTTTCGTATCTGTCCCTGACTCTATAAGACCGATAATGCAGCCTAGTTTACTCTGCGCATGTGGAAAGAATCGTTATACTCTGTTTGATAGTGTACAATATCCATGATAAAAGTTTATGGCGCATGGTACGTTGCCGGCCGGGTGATGCAGTCGTTCCACAATTCGCCAGCGAGTTTTCATTAGCTTAATAGTATATTCCCTGTAACGAGATATTATTATGCGAACGAAATCGTGTCAGCTGAGGGGAGAAATTAAAAATGGGTCTCGTGTTTGACGAAACCTTCGTGATAACTTTTTATTTTCATCACAACTGAAACACTCATGGAAAATTCAAAACTTGCAATCTTATAATAAAGGTTTTATAACAATATTATTACAGTATTATAAATATATTATAAAAATATTACAAAAGTATTACAAAATATTGTATGTATCACAAAAGTATTATACAAAAATTGTAAACCTACTATGATATTGCAGTGTTATAGATTTAACACTTATTTTTATACCTTATAATGTTTAATACATATGGTCGTAATACAATATGTCATTAATTGTACCGATTCTCCTATATTCAAATTTCAGTTCAAAACATTAGTCTACGTTAGGGATTTTTAACCTAATTATGTTTAAAAGTGCATTTGAGATTGGAAAAAATGACGGAGACTAATATTTTTCTTCAATGGAACTTGATAGTTGTCTTTTATACCAAGAATTTGAACACCATTCCAAACTGATTAATGGCCTGCGGATGTTTATGCATTTGTGATGTATCGTGGTCTACGGAGTATAAATAAATTATGTAATCCAGAAGTCAATAGTTTATAGATTGTTGCACGTTACTACTATAATTTATGTTTACTTCGTGGATTTCTATACATATATCATAAATACATAAACATGTACAGTCCATTGATTAACTGCGGATACATGGGAAATACTCGTGTCTTATTTATTATGTAACCAAATTGATCTCCATTATGTAATGCAACTATAATCATAAAAATGTGTAACAACGCAATGTAATTATGATGATATAAGTGTATTCTAATTATAAAAATGATCAAACAAAGTTTGTACAAAAAGTTTTTTTCGATGTTTATTTAAAAATTAAATAAGAATGTTACAAATTGTTAGATCAATATTAGTGTGATATTTGGTATTGTATTTCATCAAGTACTTTATGGCAACTAGAAATGTATGATATAAGTATTGATAATTATTAAAGTTGACTCATAAACCAATTAATTACAGAGAATTTGTAAATTAACCTAAACGATTATTTTCAAGATTTTAATAAATAATATTATATTTTTCGGTATTTAATTATTTGCGAAGATGGGAATCACCGGTTCACGACAACAAAATTGAGCATTCAATTATCTGTTCAATCTGTACTAACAGAAATAATCTATTAGTATTTTTACAGAAATTAGAATAATAAATAAAATCAATAGTAACTTGACGAACCAGAAATGGAAGTTACTCTGATAACAGAATGAAGCTTACTTCTTAATTCAACCTTGCATTATTTAATTGTTTCTATATATCGTACATGGAGATTATGCGAATGTTATAGCGATTGAAAACCGAAATTTGTACATACAGGGTGTTCGGCTACTGGTGGGCATAATTTCAGGGGGTGGTAACTGGGGTGATACTGAACAACTTTTTCCTTTACCAAAATGTTGACTGAAGCTTAGTTTTTGAATTATTAATGAAAAACACTGACCAATCAGAGCGCGAGAATAGCGCGCGCCCAGACGCGAGAGTGACAGCTTCGAGCTTGACGGCTGAGCGTGATCGTGAACAAGCACGTTTGCACCATGACAATGTAATTGCTAACAGAAAACCACTACGTGAAAGTTAAATCAAATAACGAATAAAAAAAATGGATTATTGTTCAATTATCATTCATGAATGGATAAGAAAGAAAGAAATTAGTCCTATCAGAATAAATCGAATTTATTCGATACGTTTATTCGTTATTGCAAAGAAATAGCAGACAAAATATGGAAAATTATTCTCGTTAGATATTATGATGATGAAAAACGACAAATTCCCGTTTTTGAAAAATTAAATAACTTTTCCATTCAACAAATAAAAATTTAAATCGAATAATTAACGAATTTAAATGTAACTTACCCATTGAACCGCAAATAGTCACGATGAAAATGCATCTCTATCACCGGGTCGATCCACCGATCCTTATCGGTTAGAAAAAATAAATCACCAGACAGAAACTCTCAATTTACTTCACTGTCACCTATCACTGTCATCTTTCATTATTAGCTTTCATTATCACTTTTCCCTGTCACTTTTCACTAATTGGTCACTGCGAGCCCGACACGTAAATAGGCCGAATGAAAACACGTGAACAGATATTCATAAGTAATTTTAACTACATTGTCTTGAAAGCAAGAAAGCGGAATTTTCGATTAAAAACTACGATACATTTTATTTCGGCTGGTTTCTTTCGACAATAAACGATGACTGTCTCGATCGACGTCGTAGTCGATCAACAGATCACCGTTGCATAGCAACCGTTTGCGACGTACGCCTCGCGATCGAGAACGAAACCGAGATTCGTGGCCCGTTCAACAATGTCTCCTAATAAAATATAACATAATATCAATTCCTCAATTCGGATATCTTATAATGAGAATATAAAGTATCGTTAAACATACATATCTATGAATAATCGTTCACGCGTTTTCATTCGGTCTGTTTGCCGGTCGTGCTTATGTTGTGCAATTATTAGAAAGAGACAGTGAAATAAATTGAGAGTTCATTGACCCTGCCAGGACATCAGCTGTTGATGCTCTGATCGGTAGATGTACCGGGTGACACAAATATTTTTCATCGAAGCTAGTTTTTTTCATGGATCAATGGGTAAGTTTTATTTAAGTTGTTTGTGAATTCTTAAAATTAAACGTATGCAGGAATTGATTTATTTGACTTCAGTGAGTTACTGTATTACATATTCCATTCCAGTTCTATCTCATTTCATAGACAAGGTACTGATTCGTTTTGAAACGTGAATTTATTCGTTTGCTTTATTAGAATAGTTGACAAAATTAATTTTCATAAATTTATTCTTTATTCCTTTTCGAAGGAATAAAATAAATACAATATACTTGGTCTGGTTAAACAATAACTAATTGATTCATCGCCTATTTAAGAATAATGAAGAACTTAATATTATTCTTAACTTCTTAATTCGTTATTCGATTTAACTTTCACCTAGTTTCCTGTTATACCGACGCGGTATCGATACGCTTGTTCACGATCACGATCAACCGTCATAGTCGAAGCTGTCGCTCTCGCGTCTGGGCGCGCGCTATTCTCGCGCTCTGATTGGTCAGTGTTTTTCATTAATAATTCAAAAACTAAGCTTCAGTCAACATTTTGGTAAAGGAAAAAGTTGTTCAGTATCACCCCAGTTACCACCCCCTGAAATTATGCCCACCAGTAGCCGAACACCCTGTATATTATTGGGTCTGGGAAAAAGTTCGTGGCGTTTTGCCCGATACATGGCGTTAACTGCAAATAACTCAGGAACCACAAATCGTAGCGAAATATCTGAGGACTCATTGTAAAGACGACACTTCGGTCGTTATTTTGAGTGCTTAAACATTGTAGGTGATGCACAGGTCAAAAAGTTGTGGGCGTTTGAAGATGGAGAGAAATAACGAAAAATTGCGCTGTATTTTACAATACTATTACAATAAAGGGAAGAACGCTCCGCAGGTTTGCGAAAAAATTTGTGCTGTGTATGGTGATGGTACATTATCAAAATCTACGGCGCGGAAATGGTCCACTCGTTTTAGTGCAGGTAATTTTGATCTGAAAGATGAGCCACGCTCTGGTCATCCAGTCACAGGAAAAGCCGATGAAATTCTCCGAAAAGTCCAGCAAGGTAAACATTTCAGAAGTGTAGATATTGGTATGGAGCTAGGCATTGCCCATAAAACAGTTCTGAATCATTTGCACAAAGCTGGGTACAGAAAGATGCTAGACGTATGTGGGTGCCTCGTGTGTTGAGCGCGAAAAACATGATCGACCGAATTAACATCAGCGACGCACTGCTGAAACGCAATGAAATAGAGCCATTTCTTAAACATCTCATAACTGGAGATGAAAAATGGATCACGTACGACAATCGGAAGAGTAAAAGATCATGGATAGAGGATGGTGAGCCACCACAAGCGTTCGCGAAGCCAGGATTGACGCCGCAAAAGGTGATGCCGTGTGTATGGTGGGACAGGTAAGGAATCGTCCACCATGAGCTACTTCCAGTTGGTCAGACAGTTGATTCTAAACTCTATTATGAACAACTAGAGAGATTACGCCAGGCAATTGAAAAAAAAACGGCCCGAATTAATTAATAGGAAAGGTGTTGCTTTCCATCATGACAACGCCCGCCCACACACTTCTTTGATGACCCATAAAAAATTTCGAGAGCTTGTATGGGAAATTCTAATTCATCCACCTTATAGTACAGACATAGCACCCTCTGACTATCACTTGTTTCGATCTCTGCAGAACTTCCACAATGGAATGAACCTGGTTTCAAGAGAAGCCTGTGAAAACCGCTTGATTCACTTCTTCAACCAAAAACCACAGAAGTTCTTTACCGATGGCATCATGGCTCTACCCAAAAAATGGCAAAACATTGTTAATAATAATGGAACATATTTGGTTTAAATCAAATCATTTTCACATAATAAGATAAATAGTTGAATTTTACTGAAAAAACGCCACGAACTTTTTCCCAGACCCAATATATTAATCGTAAAAATTTATCAGGTTAATTGATTAAACCGAGTTGTGTAAACAACTTTTACGGGTCGCAGATTGCTTATCTGTAATATGCGGATGTTTATGCAATTATATTATATCAAAATATGCAATATACATATGCATATGCGACAATGCGATTAATTGTTTCGCAGTGAGAAAGATACACCGAGATATCAATAATATATTTGGATGCTGTTGATAATTTCCAAACTTGCTAATCAATCCAATCTATTTAAATAAACATATTACATACATTAATGTAAAATATATTCAGATCATTCTACAATATTATTACAATAAATTTTCGTTCAGGGTTTTCTCCGTCAATTTTAAATAAAACCATGCATTTACATAAACATTCATGGTTTACTCATTACTTGTTTTTTATTACTAACGTTCAAGGAAAGTTTAGTTCTATTTTTGAGAATAATATATTTATTATATTCTACGATCATTAAATAATATTTATCAATTCTTTTATAAATGCATACAACTGCATAGAGTTCATCATTTTATTATTTGTAATTACTTTTATCGTGATTATAATAGTTTTCACGTTCTGATTAAGGGACATAAACATTTTCTTTCTAGAAATTATACAATACTTTTAAACAATTAATGGCTGAGTTACTATTAAAAGATAATTTATAATACTATGTAAAAGTATCAATACTGTATAAGTTACCTATATGTCAAAATAGTTAATAATTTATCAGAGAAGTTAAATAAAATTGTAAATTGAATTTATCAACACTGAAACTGACAATTTTGTCTACAAAATTGTCCCACTGTAATAAAAATAATAAAATATTTACATATATCATTCGTTCGCCTTTCATATATAATGCAACGCTAATTGAGAACCACTAATATAAGCAAACATTGGATTTTCAAAGAAATTATTTCTCTTTCGAATAATCACTTTTACAAAGTACCTTTGGCAGCAGTAACTCATTTACGTAACCGCGGACCACAAACTCCATCCACATGCCATAAAAGGAAGAGCATGTGTATAATTTATGCACGTCAAATACCGATGGGACAAAGGAACCGAGTGTTTAACGAAACCGGCGATTTTTGTTTCTCAATAGCCTGACTTACAATAGCCGGAAGATGATCCCACCAGACGTTACAACGTTTAAAACCGTAACGGTCGACGACCACGAAGGATTTGGCCACCACTTGTTGAGTAATCTACTTAGTAGATGAGGAGCCAAGGGAAAGACAGAGGTGGACCATGGGACGAAGAAAAGGAGAGGAAAAACAGCGGAGAAAGGAAACGAGAAAGAGAGAAACTAAAATTGTGACGGGAAATCGTTGGATGAGAAAGCTATCTCTTATACATATACGTGTACAGTCCGATCAAACATATGATTTCTTTAGATTAGGATTCATATTTTTATGATTTAGGTTTTATTACATTTTTCTATTTTCAACTTTTCGAATTTTCCTGTGTTTAAATTTCCAGATATATTAATTTGCAAATTTTTCAATTCATCAGTAATCGAACACAATTTTCTAGATCTTCAAATTTGTAGATTATTAAACTTTTGTGTTTTCAAATTTCTACATCTCCAAGTTTTCAATTTTCAAATTCATAAATCCAAAAATTTTTCAGTAGTCAAATATATTTCCTAGGTCTCGAAATTTCTAGATTATTCAACTTCTATATTTTGAAATTTTACAGTTTTCAAATTTCTAAATTGCGAAATTTAGAAATTTTCAGTTTTCAAATTTCTAAATTGCGAAATTTAGAAATTTTCAGTTTCTCAAATTCTTAGTTTTCAAACTTCCAAATTTCCATATTCTCAAGTTCCTAAATTCCCAAATTTCTGGACTTCAATTTCCTAGGTCCCTAAATTTCTGCACCTTAAAATCCGTACATTCTCCAATTTCTAGATTTTTGAATTCGTAGATCTCTAAATTTCTATATTCCCTAATGCCTGTATTTCAGTATTCCTAGATCTCCAAGTCTCAAAGTCCTAGGTGATCAAATACATTTCCAAATCGATAGATATTCAAATTTTTAGGCCCTCAAATCCGTAGAATCCTCAATTTGTCTGTTCTCAAATTTCTCAGTCTCTAAATTTTCAGAACTTCAAATACCTATGTCCCTAAATTCTTTTTCTTCTACATTTCGAATCCTGGGATTTCCTATATTCCTAGATCCCTCGATTCTCACATCCGTGGATCCACAACTCTCAAAGGCCTCAAATTTCTATGTTCTCCAATTTCTACATCGGCAACTCCCATATTCGTATGTTCCCAAATCTCAACGTGTCCAAATTCTAACACTGAATCCCTAAATTCCCATATTCATGCATCCCTAAATCTCAAAATCGACAAATTCAGACTTTCATGGCTGAAGATCCTCAAATCCCAATACCTTCATATTTGTAGACCATTAAATCTCTAAATTCTGATATTTATACATATCGAAATTCTAAAATCGTAAATGTCTACATCCCTAAATTCATACATTGTTAAATTCCTAAATTTTTATATCCATATTTTCTCAAATACCAAACTCCTCAAATTGTTAAAGCATTGGGAATACTTACATTCCCATATTTGTACATTCCTATATAACAAAATCCTCAAATTCCAATGGTGCCAAATTCTTAGATTCCCAATCTATACATTTCTAAATACCGAAGTCGTAAAATTCTTAAACCGTTAAGTTCCCATACCTTAACGCATCCTACAAAATTTTGAAATCGTCAAAAGTTTCTAAAAATGAATGACTAGGAAATCTATTCCGACTTCGTTGGCAGATTTTTCCTAGCTTCGGTCATATTTGCCGAGGACTGTACGTAGGTACATTATGTGTATATTTTTCTGGAACATTTCCATTCCATCGGTTTTACCCGTTTTCTTTTCCTCTTGTCGGTCGATTCTTTGCCGCTCAATTCTTCCGCGAGCACATTCCTTGCCGTCCACATAAATTGCTGGCTTGCGGTTCATGAAAGCGTCCAAAAATATCCGCCGCCCACGTAGTCGCTCGCCACTTTGCTAAAGCCCCGTGACGATTCTGTGGTTCGCACGATACTTCAGGACGAACCGCAACGGAAATTCGTACTGGATTACGCGTAAACGCAACCATCTCAGTTCTGTGTGATCTGCTCGCTACAAAGGGTAATCTTCACAATCTTACTGAATCTTGTTATTTATTGTGGGAAGGAAATCTATATGCGTTACACGTATCGGTCGAAAGAGTGAGCATCTTTGATTTTTTCCTTGCGGCAGGATCTTGTACGTTCACATGTTACGTTGCTGTCAGGTGTTTGTGAAAGTGTTATGATTATCTAAATGTTTACGTTGTATATTTTTATATATAAGAATATTTACATATATAGAAATATATTTATTTATAAATAATAATAATTATTATATATGTATATAATTATAACACTTTCACGAGTGTATGTATGTACATATATGCAATAAATATTTTTTTTGTGCTTTAGTGATTTAAAGCCTGACATTTAACGGGGACACATTTCTGTTTCATGGTTTGACGAAAAATTGAGCTTACCAATATAGGGATAACTGGGAGCTGATTATTCGTTTCTATATTGTTGTACACTTTTGAAGATATTACACAACCATTTTAAATATGTATTATTCGGATTTCTCATCGGTTTATGGTTTTGAGATAAAAATTGCAGAATTCAGAATTTTTTAATTTTCAAGTAAACAAATTTCTATAATAAACACGTTTCTAGGTCTATAAGTTTTCGAATTTTTAAACTCTAAAATTTCCAAATTTGAATATTTTCAGTTCCCTAAATTTTCAATTTTTTTAATTCCGAAATACTCACATTTCAGAATTCCTAAATTCGAAAATTCTTAAATTTTTAAATTCCTAAATTCCTAAATGCTTAAATCGTAATATTTCTAAATTCTTTAATCTTAAAAATCGCAAATCCCCAAATTGCAATTATTCCACATTTCTCAAAGTCGACACTCTCAAATTTAAAATGATCTAAATATCCAAATTATAATATTCTCACATTGTTTTTTAATCTCATACTTCCAAATTTTCAAATCCCCAAGTCCCCAAGTCTCTAAATCCCTAAATCCCTACTAAGGACACTTCATCCTTAGATATAATCAACAGTACAAAAATTTGAACATATTTCCTCGATACCCGGTATATAAAACGTTCTCGAAGAAGACATAGCCATATATTACACACGCGTACGGCCAATAAACGGCTATTTACACGTGCGAAAAGGATCGTGCATCAAAGAAAAAGGCTCGCGGAATTTAATCGTGCAATTCCAATCTGCAAACACGACAGGACGCGGTTTAACACAATTTGGCTTCGGATGCATATGCAGATGCAATCTCGTTAGGCTGGCGCAGATGCAAATGCAATCTTGAGGAGGCGCGCGACCACGTAACGAGTAAAGATCGATTATGGTTTGAATCCGAGGAATTCATTGTAAATTCGATTTCTTCATTATTCGAGATTCTACTGTTAGCTATCAGTTCTGTAATTGTTCCTGAATAACCAACCATATTCTCGATTTCATTTTTTATGAGTCAAATTATAAATGGCGGTCGATATTTATGTTATGTAAAAATAACGGTCGACGTATATTTTATATGTATGATAATAAGTAACCGTTGATGTATATTTTATATAGTAATTTATAGTTAGATGTATGTGTTGTGATGTATACGTTTGTGTATGTATGTAGCGATATATTCATATATACATAAGTATATGTATGTTGTAATGCATATTTTATATAGTTATAATATTTAATATTTTGAAAATTACTAGATCCGAAGGTCTGTGTATTTGATAATGTTAAATTTGAGTTTAAAGCTTCGAAAATGTCTAGTTCTGCAAACTTATAAATATAGAAATTTTAAACCTTAACAATTTTTAGATGTGAAAGTTTAAAAATTTGAACATTTGGAACCTCAAATATTTCGAGACGTAAATGTTTATAAGCATGATGATTTGAAACCTCGATGATTTCTAAATTTTAAAATCTATATCTTCAAAAATTAATAGATGTGAAAGTTTATGAATTCGAAATCTAAAATCTCTTAAACTTCAAGATCTGAAAGTTTGTAAATTTAAAAATCTAAAATTTCGTAGATACCTATATCTGAAACTATGTGAATTTGAAAATGTAAAAAATTGTTTCCATCTTAATCCCCCTATCTATACTGCATATTCTAAACTGGGCGATAGATGCATTTCATATAGAAATATTAATCGTTACATAATTGTAACATAAATTCGTTATAATGAAAGTCGTTTGAAATACTTCCATATTATGTGTTATATTACATATGTAACACACGAGTGTTAGACAAAGTGTTCAAAAACATTTCTATAACAAAGATGTTTTTATACGCTGCCGTGTTCGCAAAGTTAAAGAAAATATGGCGAAGCGAGTACAGAGACCCACGCAATCCTTGAAACTTTTTCATGACGTAGTCATTTTGTGTTGATGACGCGACACGTGACCGTGCACACAGTGTAATGCAACATCGTGGTAGGTGACACGCGACGATCTATCACGCACACGCGCGAACCAGTTCTCGTGACATACCTGTCCTCTCACATGCAGACGGAATAATGTTCTTGAACCAGGTAAACGTGCCCACGCGCAACGTCTAGCTGCCCGTCAATTTCACGCGGTAATGACGCGTTCAAGAAGGAAAGAAAACGTTAGGGGAACGACGCATAGACATCCTGACGCGGACAAGCTGCATTACATTCCGTACCTTCGACAAATTGCCCTGATCTCGTTAGAAACCGGCAATTTATCGCGTTCCGAACAATACACTCTTAATAACGCGATAATTTGCCGCGTGACAGTAACAAATCGAATATTTCTTAATTTTACCACCGAGTTGATAGATCTAAGCTGTTTTCAAATTCCTGGATCTTCGAATACCTATATTGCCAAATAATTAAATCCGTTTTTCAAGGTCTCAAAATTTCTAAATCGCAAAATTATAGATCTATATCGCCTAGATATATTATATCCTAGATCTTCGAACCCTCTGATAACCAAACTTCCAGGTGTCCAAATTACTAGGTTTCAAATTCTTAGATTATAAAATTTCTAGATTTCCAAATTCCTGCGTGTACGAATTTCTAGACCCCTAATATCTTTCTAAATTTCAAGGTTCCAAAATTTCTAGGTCGCCAAATTCTAGATCTAGATTGTTTAGGTACCCAATATCCTGGACCTCCAAACCTTCTGATATCCAAATTTCTAGGCATTTATTCTAGGTCCCCAAACTTCGAGGTTTTCAAATTATTGGATCTAAATACCTAATTCATTGAACAACTATATTTTAAATTGCTATATCCCTAAATTCCAGCACTTCCAAATTTTCAGATCCTTAATTTCTTATGTTCTTAAATTTGAGAATCCTATAACTTCTACCTCTTCTAAGTACCCAAATCTTGTGAATTGTCAATGTTATTTACCTATATATTTGTTTCCCGTTCTTAGTATGCCAATCGATAATGCGAATGCTCGTAACGATCGATACGTCACCGATTATATGAAAGGTGTACTCGATAAACACGTATTGGAGTCGGACTCCATATGGTCGCCTACGTAGCAATTATCTGAGACTTTTCTAATTCATTAACGAATGACGCGTATTCTAATAGTCTCTGTCGTGAACATTCCATATGATTAAAGTGTGAGTCATCGAAAATATTGACTAGGAAATAGGTTGTGTGGTACATGTGTGTGCATTGAAAAATATGTTTATTCGTTCTTACGTACGCAGTAGCTTGCCAGCTTTGTTGCATCCGAACATATCAAGTCTGAAATTCTAAGTAAATACATGGAGTATGTCGAAAACAATTATTACAAATTTTTGAACTGGATGATTCTTAAAGTGTGGGCCCAAATTCACTAATGGACTAAATGGTACTGGGTAAGGTTAGATTAGGATTTATATTAAAATATACATAGTGTAATGAAATGTTGGATCTTTGAGACTTCGATGTTATGAACTTTTGGAATTTTGGTATTTTGGAACTTTGGGATTCCTCAAAAACCCAAAAGCTGTATAGTACTGAAAGAAAATCATTCTCTGCACAAGTCGATGATTTTGACACAGTGTACAAGTGATATTTCCTGCATTTTATATTTAATTATAAATAATTATTTCTGTAGGACCTTTCGTTTTATAGGAATTTAATATTGACTGGCATAATATGGTCTGCAACTTTGCAGCTTTATTAATCCTTCAATCTAGTACTTTTTCAGTAATTGTATCAAATACAAATGTTTTTTTGTTAACTGAACATGACGAATGACTCAGAGAGATCGTAGTTGACAACCCAAATTTTTCCGAAAAACACGTTTCGGAATTCTTAAAAACTCTACAACTTGAAATTGCGATAATAATTTATAGATAGATTTGATTTCTATTCCCATGGTCCTTAAAGAAGTTACTCTAAGTGAACTGTAAATCAACGTGAGTCTAATTGTTAACGGCGAATTCGTTCTATTGCAATTGACTATGTTCGACATTATTTATTGCTACGCGTTATATTACATATTTCCCATCATCGCGATACAGTATCTTATAGCAGTCATTTGATTAGGTACTTTTAGCGTTAAAAAACAAAGAGTTAAAATTCGAATGTTTCAGTAAAGAAAATTGTAAATTCGCAGGATAATAAAGTAGAAAGTAAGGTTTGAACGGTGCAAATTACTATCGCTTCTTTAGCTGGAAAGCCCTAATTTGAACGTGCCGTTAACCTGCTGTTAATCCCTTCATCCTACGCATAACCACTCGCCCTACAATTACAAATTTAATCACGGCTGTTGATCAACGTATCAAAGGATTAACATCGAGAGCGTCTCGCAACGTTCCTGGGGTTCGGCAATTAAGCCCGTATCGGGTGGTCTCGCAAGCGGCATCAAAACGGCCGCAAGCATCAGCTGATCGGCCTCGGTAGAGAAACGGCTAGCATCCTAACGAAGCTCGATCTCTTTTCGTCGTAACAAGCGTGTGCGTAAACCCGTGACACGTGACCGAGCAACACTATGCCACACAACGCAACGACGACGAAACAACGCAACTGCGGTGGACGGCGTACAAGCGAGCGGCAACACGCGAAGATCGATCACGCACCGATGTAAACACACCCATTCCTCGTCGCTTCACTCGTCCACCGGTGCATACCGCCGCTTCCTGCCGCCGATGTCACTCTCCTGTACACTCGACTGCAACCTGTGCTTCCGTCGGAGAACGATACATATGTAAACTTGAGAATTTTTCAGTTTACCAATTTTTCTAGTCTTTAGTTGTCGAGCTATTGAGTTATCGAGATTTTGAGTTTCAAAGCTTCGAAGTTTTCAAGTCTTCAAGTTTTCAAGCTTCAAAGCTTTTCAGCGTTCACATTTTTAAACTTCTAAGTTATCAAATGTTCAAGTTTCCAAGTTTTCGAATTATTAAATTTACAAGTTTATAAGTATTCAAATGGTTAAGTTTTCAAATTTATAACTTTCCAAGTTTTTAAGTTGTTAAGTTGTCAAGTTCATAAGTTTGTATGTATTCAAAGTTGTTAAGCTTTTGAGTTGTCGAGTTGTCAAGTTGTCAGATTGTCTAGACTGTCCATGTCCTCAAATTGTTAAATTGTTAACTTGTCTAGTCGTCAAGTATTCAAGTTTTCAAATTTTCGGATAGTTGAATCAACAAATTTTCAACTCTACAAAAATTTTAATTTCCCAATTTCTAAATATTTAAATTTTGTAAATGTTCAAATTGACAAGTCTACAAATCCAAACATTTTCACTGTTTCCAGATTTTCACCTTTCACTTTTTGAAATTTTCAAATCCACATATTTCTAAACTTTACTAATTTCAAACTTCAAGTTCTCAGAACCCGTAAATTTCAGTATATTACCTATTTTTAATATTTTCAAATGTTCAAGTTTAGAAATTTCAAAATTTCTAGATTCCTAAATTTTTGGACCCGAAATGCCCAGAGTCCCACATTTATATTTCTTCAAATTCCAGTCTCCAAGTATCTATACTCCCAAATACTTAAATTTTTAGATTCACAAATTCCTAAATTTCCATATCTTGTTCACAAATCCCAAAATTTTAATATCTTTAGATCCACACCTCCCCAGACTTCTATATCTTTAGATCAATAAGTAGTAGTTTTTCATATTTATAGATTTACAAATCCCTAGATTTGCATATCATAATCCACAAATTCCTAGATTTTTATATCTTGATCCAAACATCCCTAGACTTCCATATCTTGAACCACAAATTTATACATTTCCGTGAACTACAAATCCCTAAATTTTCATATCTTGATCCACAAATCCCTAGATATTCGTATCGTGATCCACAAATTCCTAGATTTTTATATCTCGATCAAAGAATCCCTATAATATGTCCATATCTTTAACCACAAATCTATATATTTCCTTGAACTACAAATCCCTAAATTTTCATATCTTGATCCAAGAATCTGGATATTCATATTTTTAGATCCACAAGTCTACAGTTGATTATACCTCCGAAGTTCCACAAATTCTGAACCATCCGATATTTTCAAATCTCGATAAATCCCTAGAAATCAACAAGCAGGAAGTTTCTTCCCTTTCTGTTGCCCTGCTTTCATTTGCTGTTGCGCGTACGTAGACGGAATAAGACAATCGCTAGATAATAGGTTTCGTGATGAGCGAATGGAATAGCTACTCGATAATGCACTCAATTTTATTCATGAAAATAGCGTGCTGAATGTACGCTGATATTGTCTGAAGTTGGCGAATCGTTGCCAGTACGATAGGGAATGTTTCAATTTGCTTTATCGCGGCTGAGCGTTTTTGAAGCGTTCTCCTAATCTTGCAGCAATATCTAGGATAACTCGGCGCAGAAAATGGATCGTAACTGGGAACAGCGTACCGAAAGCCAAATAGGAACTTTCATATCTCTATAAAAATAACATATTATCGTGGAATCTCTCGAGTCGAAATTGTAGCTCCGGCTGAGTGTATTTCGAGCGCGTTATACTTCACGATCAAGTATTCATGTGCTTATACGCTTTTCGAGAATCTCTTTATCTTGATAAGGAAACTGTTGATCACCGCTAAACATTATTTTTTTTCTCACCCAAATTTTTAGTTAATTAAAAATGTTTGAAGAGTATGAATAATTTATTTTTTTGAATGAAAATATTTGAAACCAAGGAATATTTTATTCTTGGAATAAATGAAATTGTAGACTAAGAATAATTTATCCTTCAAATGAAAATACTTGAAAACCAGTTATCTTTGAAACATATCATATGTCGCACTCGAATCTTTCATTATTTGTTATTGCAATTACTCGAATAAGTCTTTGTCCAAAATTAAAATTGATTAGGACAAATAATTTATTCCTTATTCGTAAACATTTCCATTTTGTTATAATTTAAACGGAAAGATTATCTGCTGTCGATAGTTTCAAATGTCGTATTAGGGATAGCACAAAATGCTCTGTCATTAAGTTACAAATAACAAGTATAATTATGTACATGTATAATTATGTACAACCATTTGTACTATAATTATTTAACCACAGTTCTTAGCTATCTTTGATATAGTCTTTTGTTGCTTTAATATCTTATTGTGTTTTAAAAGCTATTGTGTTATGAAAGCAAACACGTGTATAGAACATTTAGGTGACACTTTAGTGAAAATTAACGACGACTTGATAACTGGAAACTGGTCTAAAAATTCTTGAAAGCACTGTATGTTTATGACATAAGCACTTTAATGAAAATAGTATGCAATTATTTAAAATGCAAATATATTTCTACATGGCAAAAAGTAATTTATTCAAGCATTTTATGAATTTTTATTGACATAAGGCAACATGTACACCGTTTTGACGTTAGGAATAGTTCGCTGATAACGTTATCTTAAATGCGATGTTTTTAATAGTGTTCTTTCCTTCTGTTCGTTTTATTGTCTAACAGTAAATACAGTATCGCGTCAGAGATGACTCAAACGTTTTAAGTAAAAAAGGACTATGTCACGCTACAGTAACTCCGGAGGGAAAGGAAGACTTGAAATAACAACTAAAAGTATAAAATGTCTTTCCGTTTAGCAATAATCTGTAAATCGATCTGTTGGACATATGATTATACCGGCAATCATGTATGCAATACATCAAACGTGTTTGTAAGATAAGTGTAGACTTCCTTTGGATTAAGATACATATGGAAACTTGATAATTTTTCAAATCCAATTTTTCGTGTTTTCAAATTTTTATACGTTTAAGTTTTCAAATCCTGGAATTTTTAAATTCATGAGTTTACAAATTTTTACAATTTTGTACGTTGAGTTTATAAATTTTGGAATTTTTCTATATTTTCAAGTTTTAAAATATTCCAGATTTATACTATTCAAAATTTTTAATTTCTCCATCTTCAAGTACAACAATTTTCAAATCCCTAGCTTTATAAATTTCGAAATATTCAAATACTCTATATTTTCAAGTTTTCAAGTAATTACAAATGATTACTTGTAGTAGTTAACAAATAATTACAATCTTCATACTTTCAAACATTTCAATTTTGATATTTTCAAAATTTTGAAATTCGTAAATACTCAAATCCTACATTTTCGAAGTTATTAATTTCATAAATCACCAAATTACTGAAATTCTGTATTTTCAAATTTTCTATTTCATAAATTTTTATATTCTATACTTTTCATTACTTCCGTATTTTTAAATCCTCCAATTCTTAGATATCTAATTATCCAAAATCCCAGTTTTCAAATTTCTAGATCTTCAAATCTTTAAACTCTTCTGCAAATCTTCAAACACCAAAGTCCTAAAATCCCTAGATTTCCATATATTTAGATCCCAGTTCCAAATATCACTCTCTAAATCTGTATTCCTAAACCCAAAAATAGTCAAATCCCAAGTTCCTCAAATATAAAAATTCTTTTATCTCTAGGTCCCAAATTCCAAAGTCTCCATATCCCTGAATTCATGTATCTCTCAATCTCCATATCTCTAGATTTGATATCTCTATGTTTCCAGATCTCATAGTTCCATATACTTAGACTCCTGTATCTCTATTTTCACATCCCTGTATCTCCAAATCTCAAGGTCTGAATATCTCTAGATTCCTATATCTCTTAATTTTGAAATCTCTGGATTCCCGTATCTTTCAACCCCAAATCCCTAAATCTCCATATCTCTGTGTCTCCAAATCTCAAATATCTCATATCCCTACATCCACGCATCATATCTCCAAATCACAGCGTCCCCAAAACCCAACTCCTAAAAAATTCCTACGTCTCCAAGTTCCTGCACTGACAAATCCCTATATTCTCTTATAAATAAATCTCCAAATTCTAAATTCATTCACAAATATGTTTAAAAGTTTTCAAATATTCCCAGAAGTAAATCACTGTGAAATTCCTAGCCAACCCCAACCACCCTTTTCTAGATTACTGTATTTTTCTTAGAAAACGCAAACTTGCTCTCGGCTGTAGTGCAGAAGATAATCACAGTTAGATTCATGCGTGTAGAATCGAATTATCAGTGCAGCGACAATTGTTGACAAATGATTATCAACTGTCAGATAGCAACAGAATCGTGGAACGAGTTTTAACGGCATCATAGGGTCACGATCTGAAAAAGAAGCGGCGATTGACGGACGGGAATTGATAAACCTCCAGCCCTTTATTCTTTTTTTCTCGCGCGTCCATGTGGAGGAAGTTCGAGAACAGACGACCACCCAATGCCGATAACGCGGAGGGAACGGAACAGTGCACCGAATGCACACGTTGTGTCTGCCATATTGATTGGCTTGCTCAGTATTACGTAATGTCATTAACACGTCGCTTACACATGCGCTTAACTTCCCCTACGTTCCCCTTTTCGAGCCGACGTTCACCTTGTACCCTCTTTTTCCCTCTCTTTTTATCTCGACCATGAACACATACGAGTGAACGTTCTTTTTCTGTTGTGTTGTTTTCTATTCTTTCTGGCAATTGTATATGGTATACGAGAGAAATGAGAAATAAATATCGCTAAGTTTTTCGTCTTCAAATTTCCAAATTTGTATATTCGGGATATTATGAATTTGAAAATCTACAAATTGAGAAGTTATGGAATTTCTGAACTGTTTAAGATTTAAAGTTTGTACAATACTTAATTGTGAAACCTTAAGATTTTTAGATTTTCAAATTTTCAGATTAACAAATTCATAAGGCCCAAATTCCGAAATTCTTAAATTTTCAAGTTCACAAACTTCAAAGTATAAATAAATATTAAAAATGTTAGAATTCCTAAGTTTTTTAATCTTAAAATTGCCAAATACACAAATCGTAAATTTGCCTAAACTTACAAATCTACAAATACCTATGTATATCCCTAAATTCCTAAATTCCCATCACCAAAAATCCCTAAATCCACAAATCCATAAATATCCAAACCTCAAATTCTTCAAATTCCAAATTTCATAAATCCATAAATCTGTAAATCATCAAATCTATAAATCTGAAAATGCACAATCTCCAATTTTTGAAATTTCTAAATTCCTAAACTTTTAATTTATAAATCTCTAAATCCTTAAATCCCAAAATTCCTAAATTTACAAATTTACGAATTTCCATATTCCAAAATTCAAAAATCCACACGACTTTAAATCTGTAAATCCCAAAATTACTAATTTTAAATTTCCTAAGTCTACGATTTTGAATAATCCCAAAAACCCATACTTTGAAATTTCAAAAATTGTGAAAGTTGCACATTTTCTAACCCTAAAATTTTCAAATTCCTAAACTGCGAAATCTCTGAATCACTAAAATTCTCAAATTTTTAAACTTCTAAATTCCCGACCAGAAGTGACGAATGAATGGATCCCCTTACCTCTGAGACCTTCTCGTTTACCATCTCTCGAGTTGCCATCTGCGTCTCTTTCCATCTCTCTCTTTATTTCTGCCATTTTCTGCTCGCACCGGCTTCTCGTTCGCACGTGCACGAGCGTACACGCGCTGAATATACGGCGGTTGTTCTCGAAAACTGTGCTCTCGTCGTTGTGCAAATCGTTGTGATCGAACAAACACGTGACATCGGTTTGCCGACGACAGCCACGCTTCGGGTATACTCGCTGCGCAGGGTGCAGCAGAGTGCACCGGGGGGGTGCGATGCACGCTCGAACCATGTGCATTGAACATAATTTACCGTGAATATCGGAATATTCGCCGGCTGATCACCGCTATTAGAGGATTATAAATTCTAGAGAAAGATATACACGCGCAGCTTGCTAATTCGCCGCGCTTTAAACTCATTGTCCGCGTATTATGCACTCGTCGATTTAATGGGGCTACCAAGTCAATCGAACGAGAGCAAGGTGTGGTAAATGAACATATTGTAGAACGTAGAAAAATGTTATTGATTAGAAATAGTCATTTTTTACTGGTAATTAAAGATTTTTGTGTATGATATTAATCGCTGAATGGCGGATTCATTATTTGGTTATATGGGAATTTATTTTTATTGGGTGTAGAAATGTGGGGATTTTGACATAGAGAAGCTTGGAGGTACAAGGATATAAGAATTTGGAAATATAAAAATCTAGGGATATAGGTGTATGGGAACGTGGGGATATAGGAATTTAAAGATGATAATGATTTAGTGATATAGGACATCTGGATTTAGGGATACAGGAACGGATATAGGGAAATAGAGATTTGAGGATGTCGAAATTTAAGGATATAGGCTATTGTGCATATATGTAGAAATTAGGAAATGTAGACAGTTGAGATATAGGGATTTGGAATTAAGATTTTTAGGCATAAGAATTTCGGGATGTAGGGATATCGGAGAAAAGAAATTTAAGGATTTAAGAATTTAAAGATATAAGAATTGGAGATTATAGGAATATTGGATATATAGAAATATAGGGATATAGAAAATTGAAATATTGGGTATTATAAGGATTTTTGGATATTGGGATTTGAGGATATAGTGATATTTGAAAATAGGAATTTAAGGAGATAGAAAATAAAAATCTAGTAATCTAGTAATCTAGTAATCTAGTAATCTAGTAATGTAGTAATGTAGTAATGTAGTAATGTAGTAATCTAGTAATCTAGTAATCTAAAAATCTATAAATCTAAAAATTTATAAATCTAGAAATCCACGAATATAAGAATCTACTAACCTATAAATCTATAAATCTATATATTTACGAACCTAGAGACCTAAAAATAAGAATCTGGAGATACAGCAGATCTAGTAATATACGTCTCGATACAATATAGGCATACATTAGTTCATCGCACTTTTTTACCTCTATTTCACATCCGATTAATTCAAGCTGATCTGGTACCCGCTGACGTAGGCGCAGCGGGTGAATGATGAGCATCCGCGTTTCAAAATAACTCATCGCTCCTTATTTTTAGCCACAGATACGTTTCTGTTACGTTACTGAATGCATGAATACGCCACGCGCATAATGTTGTCGCTTCACAACAGCCGTATTCAAGTATCTAAGCAGGCTGCCGCGGCTAATATATTCCAGGCTTGAGCGTCAGTCAACAAATCTCGGCATTTAAACGGCTTTATAAATAAAGTTCTAAATCCCGCGATCTCTTCTGTGCCGGGTACACGTTCGTCGAAACGTGTCGCGTGAGAAAGCCGATCGAAACACGATCGAGAAGAATCGAAAGATCGATGAAACAAGATCACTCTGGGATATATCGTTGCACGACCAAGCTGTTCACGGTTAATGCATTCGCGTTCACCGTCCGTACCCTTTGCAAATTTTTTCGAACCGATTCACGAACGACCGTGTCTCGATCGTAAGGTTTCAGTCGACGCTCGAACTTTGGTTTCAACTCTTGCCGACCGAAAACTAGGTCATTTTTTCCAACCGCCGCTTTATGACTTACAGATCGTGAAATACTTGTGCTGGAGAAGTGGCAAAAAGTTGGAGAAATGTGCTTACAGTTCGTTAGAAAAATATGCTCCGTTTACGTAATTAGAGAATCTCAATGCGACGAGTGATTTTTATGCTTGTTTGTGAGTGTCGTTTAAACGTTAATCTTTCTGATACGATGTTACTTTTGCGATGCGGATGATCATGGTTTTTAATCAAATTGGCGATATAACGGAGAGGAATTTTGCTATCCGGTATAATACTCGATCGGGCTTATGTATTGTACTCAGTTTGAACTGTACTTTGTTAATATTATGTACTTAAGGTCCTTCGACTTATATGAAGAAATTTGAATGAATGAAAATTAGATTTTGGATTTTAATAAAATATAATTAAAATCAGGAATTTGGAAATTTGCTATTTGGGTTTCGCACTTGGGAACTTTTAGATTTGCAATTTAGAATTTTTTAATTTGGAAACTCGAGTTCGATGCGTAATAAAAGTTTGAAACTGTCGAAATTAGTTTTTAAATTCTCGAAACTCAAATCTGAAACTTTATAAAATTTCGCATCTTTCGAAGCTAGGGATGGGTTTGAATCAAATTTCTAAATTCTCAAAACTCGAATCCAAAGTTTTATAAAATTCTGAATCTCTCGAAACAAAGAATGGATTCGAACTGAGTTTTACAATTCTTGGAATTCGAATGTGGAACATAATAAAATTTCGAATTAAATTCTTAGCGAGAACAATATGAAAAATAGAATGATAAAAACAGAGTAGAATAGAGATATAAGAAATCGAAAGTACGTGGAAGATATACATACTATAGAAAAAGAAATATACTCATTAAATTAAGTAATCCTGTTGAACTGAATCAAAAAGTGGATTTCGCATTTGTTTGCAAGAGATGGGTCCATTTGAGGTGTACTACCGATTATTACGAATGGATGAACTACGAATATAATACCGATTAATTATTTTATCAAATTCATGCTGATTTCTTCTCAGCATGCTTTAGAATGCTTCTCAGATTTATTTCTATCTATTTATAAAATGATTGTATATTTTAAAATAAAAGTCCTTATCTAGATATACTATACGTAGTATAATATTATCAAAATATTAAATTCCCCACATAATGAAAAATAGACATGGTTCAATTTAAGACATTTACGATACAAATAAACTAGATTTTTACTATTAATTGGAGAACCAGTTTTCTAATTTGAACCAATGATTGATGACCAAACGACATTCGAAATAACACGATTGGACCACATTATTTTGATAATTTTTTTGTAACGAGGAACATAACAATACAGTTTTATCATAAAAAAATTGAAGAAATTGTTTTATATCTTTCCATTTAAAACTATAAACATGCTTCCAATTTAATGGAGATATTTTCTTGAGTGGTTTAGAACAGAAAACTTCCACTTATGTATGAAAACACTTCCACTGCGAAAAATTGAAACTACAGATCTCAGAGTACGGATTCAAATTTCGGTGCTAAAAATTTCATTTCCTTTTCATTGCAGAACTTTCATACAAAATGGATGGTTTCAATATCTAAACTTTGGATGCGCGTCATTTCGTTAAATCTTACTTACATAGTAATTCTAGGATGTATCAGCGATAGCACTCATACTGATTAAAAATCTTTTCAATCTTTCTGTTTCGAGTGTCCGTGAGCAGGAATCAATTCTGCTGGTGTTGTAGGTATGCATATGTTTTGTGAATCACTATTGCCATTTCTATACGTGATATTAAGAAAAACTGTATATTAAATTTGTTTGTATATTTGAATAGCTAGATTAATATCAGTGGAAGAAGTCCGATGTTGTTATTTATGCAAACACTATGAATGTTGCAGAATTTTGATAGGTTATTGCAGAAATTGACACTTAATTGCAAAAGCTGTGTCGAGAGAATTGTCGATTTTTTTTTTTTAATGGCGATATAAAGAAAGGACGTTTTCACCACTGTAAGAGTGACTATTAGAGAATTATTTTTAGATATTATTCGAATTAGATATTTCCAAATTTCTAAATTTCTAAATTGCAAAATTATTAAATTCATAAATTACTAAATTGTCACACTTCCAAATTTCCAAATTTTCAAACTCCATAATTTTTACAGTTCCTAATTACTAAACTTTTAATTTTCCAAATATTCATATTTCCAAATTTCTCAATTCTTAAGTTCTTCAATTCTCGAGAATTTAAAAACTCGGTTTCGAACCCATTGCTAGTTTTTAGAACTGCGGATCTGAATCTTAAGAATTTAAAAATTCAGTTCGAACCCATTCTTAACTCTTAGGCATGATGCGCTGTTACAGTGGCTTTCGCGGTTGCTATCTTCTAGTACGACGCGCCACTATATGCAGTAGCTCACTTTACTGACTCACTTGCTCACAGTTTCAATTGAATAATCTTTTTCATATGTTTTGATTCGCACTTTGTTTTGCCTTCTCCACGTCTTATAAGAGTATTAACAAATCCCACAAAAGTACATTAAAGTACATTAAATAACAGGTACATGTAAATAAAAGGTAACGCCAAGTAATTTGGGCACTATAGACAGAGCGCCTCTTTGCACTAATACTAATATGAAATATTTGGAAATTATTACATATTTTGTGAATTTTCTAAAAATGTAAATTATCAAAGTTAAAGTATATGTATGATATCTTTGGGAAAAATGAAAATCATCAAAAATTTAATTCCAATGTACTCGCGTAGAGAACAGCATTGTCCGGCACACATTGTAGTGCTGTAGAAACAGCCTCGCGTAAAGTTCAGCCGTACCTAAGTGATTAACATCGAGAGTTCGAAATGATATAAAGCCTTGGATTTTCGGTAATTTATAAAGATTCGTATTCAAGTTTCGAGAATTTATAGAGCTTCGCTGTTGGGTTTCGAGAATATAAAAATTTGGTTCGAACCCATCGCTATTTCTTAAGTAGCAAAGCTCGATTATTTGCTCGACACCCAATATACCGGGTGTCCGAACAAAGCTAAGTTCGAGTAATCGGATACCACTCGTGTCTTTCATTGATCGGCAAAGGACGAGAAATGCTCCACCGATGAAACGTAACGTAATAGCAGCGCAAATATTCGTCGTCTAACCGATGTTGTCAACCATCGTCTTACATAGCGTACAGGGATATTGCTGCCCTTAGGGTGGTTTCCTCAAACACCCTGCCTGTCTAGCCACTTCCACAGAGGGTAGCTAAATCCTCGTGACCCCGGAATCGATAGATCAGAACGTTTCAGGGTAGATGAAATGTCTCAAGATTCTGTCTTGGCATACGGAACTTCTGCTTTCTTCCGACAATTGGTATTTTTCAGTTTTTTGGTCGGAGAAAGTGGTGGGACTCGTAAAGTTTCATTGTTTCTTTGTTAGAATGTATTCTTCATTGTTCGGAATTTCTGTTCTATTTCGAACAAGAAGCGTTGATGCACTGTAGTTACAGAGCTTTGCAGCACGCTTTCTTGGAGATTCTTCGTTCAAATCTCTCCGGAGTTGATTATTTTCCATCCCTTTAAGGAAACGTCTGTTACAAGAATACTCTGTGAAAGCAGTCGCTTTCTGCGATGATCACAGGAAGATGTATGTTACAATTCGTTTTATCTTTGTGCTTTGGTTACTGTATTTTTTGTGAGATTAACGAACATTAACTAGGTTGGATTTAAGTTAAATAAATATTCGAGATTGTGCTTGTGTTTTCAACACTCGGCTTATATGAGTTGTGGGACTGACGCTGGGTGTGTTCCTATTTTTGTGATTCTAAGGTTTTTAAGTTTTCAACATTCAAATTTGTATACTTTTTAATATTGAAATTTTTTATTCAAACTCTTCTTATATTTTTAAATTTTCACATTTTCCCAGTAAGCATTTATAAATTTAGTAATTTAGCAAAATAAAAAGACAGTAATTTAGAAGTAAAAAGTATTAAGTTTCCAAATTTTCCAAATTTATAATTCAGAGTTTTGTATTGGTTATGTGGAAAGATAAAAGATGTTTAAATTGATAAATATAGAAATGTAGAGTTTAGTAAAGTTGAATTTGAATTTAGGTCTTTATAAATTTAACAAAATGGCAAATTGAATAAAATAAAAATTTGAAAATTTGGGAAATTTGGAGTTGGAGATTTACAAATTGGAGAAATTCGGAATAGAAAATGTGAAAAATTGGAAAACTGATAATAACTACCATGTAGATATCTCCAAACCTTCAAATCATCAAATCAAAGCACTAAATATTTCCATATTCTTATATTTTTAAATCTCTAAATGTTCAACTAGCAGTGCTCTATTACCCACGAACTACCTACAAGTTTAAATTCGATATAGTTGCTACTTCAAAAGTGAATAACATTACAAACCACGAATGTGCAGACCAAAAACTGTACCATCAACCTACGAGTGCACATCGTAAACTACAAGTTTAAAAATCTACACATTTAATAATTCAAAAGTGAACTAGTGGGTCTAGAGACCAGGTGCCTCATACGAATTCGAGTGTGTATTTAATATTTAGAGTACCTACTATAAACATACAGGTAGGACAGGAATAAGACATGGAGATTTTAAAATCGCTCCAAACGATTAAGCATGTCTGGAACTATCAAAAACGATATCCAACACGATTATTGCTAACTTGATGACGACTGACGCCAATGATGACGAAGTACTGTCATTAACTATGAGTTGTAGAGTTTTTATTATGATTCCAGTCGATTCTATGTATCAACAATTATCGAAATCGATACCAAAACACCGTTTTTTATCGATTTGACGACAATCGACGTCGACAACAGGTTTCTGTCGTCAGATTGTCTCCCAAATCTATACCGGATAGGGTGTGTCACGAGTCTACCCTAAAAATTTCATGTCAAAAGACCCAAAATTACAGTAGTGTGGTGTAAACAAATAGACAAATGACAAATGCAGACCGAATCGTTCCAGGAGTCTCACTACGTTCGGCAATAACACTATGGACTAAATATCCGAACCAAAAATTACTATTGACCTATGAGTGCACATCGTAAATAACAAGTTTAAAAATCTACACAATTACTACAAACCCCAAAATTTTCTTCCAAAAGTGAACCACCAGACCAACGAGTGCCGGTCGTAGCGTTACGACCTTTGGGGCAGAGTTGCCCATCGATGGTTCCAGACTGCCATTGCTCACGACGCGATAGAATCGACTATCGAATCGTTGGTTCGGAAGTTTGGTGGGTCCAGGAGAAACTTACAGCGGAAACACTTTCTCGGCGAGCATTCGAGAAAAGGTGCACGGAACGCAGTAAAATACGTAATGGATCCCCCTAAGCAGCCGTAAGGCGTGATGTTACGCATTCCTCGGGCTAACACCGGGGCGCCCTTGCTCCGTCGGTTGAATGTTATCGGCATTAAAGTATGTTGCTTAGGTAAAGAGGGTGGGTTGGTGCGTTTGTTAGGTGCGCTAGCGATTCCATGCCGGCAGGTCGTGTACTGAATTGTATTCTGTAACCTCATTGGGGGCTTATTCCGTTAAAGACGACGAACAGAGAGAGGAAATCGTACTCGCAGCGTGCTCGCAGTGGCGATAACGAGGACGTAAATCAGACGAAACTGCAGCGTAGAATTAAGGGACTCTCCGGCGTCTTGTGTTCTTAATGAATGTACCGCTGCCTCTAATTAGACGTTCTTAATGCGGATCGTCTACCGACGGAGGGGACACCATCGCCAGGGAGAAAGTGTCGTCTTAACCGCTATTCATAAATGATTCGGCCTGGGAATCGAATTTAACCTTTGTGGTCGGAGATAAATCGGCGTGAAATATGGCGCGCCGAAACAGTGTCACGACGGAGGTACAAAGCGCGATATTTCAGAACACTGCCCGGATCGTCGTAATTGTAAATGTCTCGAGAAAATACACTGGATGTGCTTTCGAATAAAATATTTGATTTCCACTGAAGGACCTTGGGATGTCTCACGACTCCGCGTTGAATTATGAAGTGCTAATCGTGAGAGGATACTGCTAAGGATTTTCGAATATTCGAATTTTAGAATCTTTAATTTTGAAATATTTAAACTTTAGAATTTTGGAGTTTTTAAATATTGGAACTTTAGAATTTTCAAACCTTCAAATATTCAAACTGTCGGATTCCTAAATTTTTAAATAGTCAAACTATAATTTTCAAATTTTCATATTCTCAAATTCCTAAATTTTTAAACATCCAAATTCTTACATTTTCTATCATTAAATCCTTGGATTTCGATTCTAGGTGAATTCAAATTGACTATATCTATTGAAGAACACAATAAAATAATGTATCATCTAATAACAATCAAATAAAATACACGAATTATACCTGGAGTAGAATCATTCATTCGTAAACAAAGTAAAACAATGTTATTTCACATCGGTCGTTGGTGTTTTATAATTGCCTGTATTGTAAGATATATAGTAAAATAAAACACCTTCTAATTCAAAAGTGTGAATTCAGGATCTGACTATAAAGTTACGTCTCCAATTAAGTGTCCGTATCTGTATACCTCTAGTTTCCCTATTTATAAACTCTCGAGATCCTGATTCAATCCCATCTAATTATTCTGTGATTCAAGTCGAAACTAGGATACGTGTAATTTTTGGTGTAAGTGTACAGACTTGCACTACAGTCCATACGGATTGTGAGGTCTCGTTTGATAGGTGGATGTGAGTAGGCAGGTCGAGTATTGAATGATACGTGAATTAGACAGCGCGATTCCTGTTTCGAAGGGTCACTGTATTCGAGACGCACTTTCTCTAATTCTCTGCCATTTTCCCCCTTCGCCACACATCCATTCCCGTCTGTAATGCTGCCACTACCTTGGAAGACCGATTACGGATAATTATCCACAACCTATTACTCGCTAAAACCTTGTCATTGCGATTATCGTCAGAGCGTAAAGCTACGCCGTTGTTCGCCAGTCGGAAGTTGGTCCCTCTCATCCTGCTCAGACTTTCCTGTGACAGGGACTAAGGCTTAAAAAGCAGGGGTTCCCAAAGTCTAGCCCACGGGCCAACTGCCCACAAATCCTACAAATATTGCCCACGGGACAATCGCCAGCAAATCCTGCAAATACGGCTCCTGATGTCAAATCGTGAAACAGAAATGTAAAAGTATAGAAATATAGAGATATAAATACTTTTTGATTCCAAATCTTCAAGTTTAGGAATGTCTATATTTAGATATTTGGTAATTTAGGAATTCGGATACTTAAAAATATAGTAGATCTAATTTTTAGATTACCAATTTAGTGATTTACAGAGTAAACATTTTACAATTTTACATTTTTACATTTGTACAACATTATAATTTTACATTTTTACATTTGTACAACATTACAATTTTACAAATCTACAAATCTACAAATCTACAAATCTACAAATCTGCAAAACTACAAATCTGCAAGTATCTAATTGATAAATTTCAAGATTTCATAACTTTAAAATTCTCAAATTTAGAAATTTATAAATGGAGAAATTTAAAAATATGAAAATCATCAGATTACTGCACGTTAGATCGTCTCGTGTTATCCAGCAGTTCATCAAATTTTCTACGCGCTAAATCGTTCTGCGTTAACTCGTTACGCGTTAAAATCAGTATGCATTAACTCGCCACGCGTTAAATTATTATACGTTATACCACGTGTTATATCTTCATTCAACAAATTGCAACGCGTTGTTTCGCCTCCTGCCAAATCACCATACCTCGCGCACCTATGCCTCACATCACAATGCTGCATACAATCACACAATACGTCATTAGTGTCACAGGCACATATCGTTACAAAATCACTCGCAGATACAATATATCGCCACTCGTTACATCTGCACATTCGCGTATCAGTTTACGTTTCAGAAGATCTGAAACCAGTCTGACCCCCAGCCGGTTACTCCAATTACTCTAATACGCGTAAAGCAAACGCATTATCGTCAACTGTAATCTGGATCTGCTGTGTCATCACGGAAGTTCGTGTCTCTGAAGCGTTCCCGTAAGAAGACGTTCTCGTTGGCGGGAACAGAGTTTACTTAAACCGCATTAACATTAATTTCATCAGTTCGCCGAAGCCGGTGGCTCAATACGGTGGCAGTCGCGAAGTTGAATTCCCGTTCAGCCGGATATCCATTCAGTGAACCGCGGTTAGACAAGCCGAGCTATTCCCGATGAATCGGAGGAGCACTATTTCTCTGTGACGCTATGGGGGCCAGAATATTATATACGCGGCGGAATTATGCCATCTATCAAAATACCGATGCCTAGGATAATTGATGCTATCGGAACGGCGACGCCAGTCATGCTAGACAGCACATGGCGTAAAATTGAATATCGATTAGACGTTCTGGGAGGGCTCGGAATGGGGTTCGCCGCGGCGAAGTTATTAATCCTCCCCCCTCTCGACCCCTCTTGCCCGTCCCGCGCTCGAATCTCTCGATTAAATGGCGGCAATAACGTCGAGTTTATAATGTGGATTTAGTGTTAATTAATGCGTCGGTTCGCTAATTAAAAGAGATCGCGACAATTATCTTACAAGTACAGAAATTTTTAACACCACATTTTCGGAACATCTCAAAATGACGGATCTTAGATTTCTTATTAAAATAAAATAATTTTAAAATTACAAAAATTATTACGAATTTTTTAGTCTCTAACCGGATAACTGATTCGAGAAGCATTACATTTATGTGTCGAGCGAATAAGAATCTTTGATAATTTGTTTATTTTGTAAGTGCGAGGGTAGCCGATATGTCCTTCGGCAGAATTATATTATTTCAAATAATGTTAGGCATTTTAAATAATACAATGATTTTAGGTTCGAAAATGAAAAAATTGAATTTATTTTTCTCGTTGAAATAAGAATTGAGAAATGTTACGTTTATTCCATTTCGCCGGCGTTTATACAATAATACGCAATTGATCTGGTATATGAAATAGAACGCCTTTTATACTATAGTTTTACACATAGTTTCAACGGTGCAAATAATTAATGGATATCCGGATATGTATAGTTCTTATGCGAAATTATGTAAAGATCACACAGAGAATGAGCTCGTAAAAATGGATTCCGAAAGGGAAACTACCAAGATTCACCGAATCCGGAATTTATTTCTGCACGATCAGGAATATTCATTTACATTTAAAAATGAGATACGGAAGAGCACTCTCCCATGTTCTGCAGGTTACAGTACCGATCATTAATACACTCGCTCTAACACCATCTCTCTTTCTGCTTTCTCCTTTTTCCGGAATTCGTCTTGGTTTATCGCTTGATACTGTTGTATATGTTGCCACTTGAATTTTTGTTGGATTTCTGTCGAACCACACATGCAGAGATTAGTCTACATGTAATCACTATTATTATAAAACCCCTTTCGCAATGACTGACTGAATGATTCACGTATGCAAATTCACAGGCCAAACGGTGCATGATACGACATTTTTTCATAGAATCAACCCCCCCCTAAAATTACCTAAAAACCCCAGGAAAACTGTTAAACCTTTAACATTTGTATCCTGAGTCGGTAGGATTGTTAAGTAGATGTGTGGAGCCGAAGGCGACACACGTGGGGACGGGGGCTGAGACCCCTAGCGAGCAAAGGGAATAATAATAATAGACGCATATATACAATAAGAAAAGAAAATAATACAGATTAGACAAAAGTGGTACAAAATAACTATTAGATAATTTTAACTTAAAAATATGGGTGATGATTTTCACTCCAAAAAAACAATTGATGAATTAAAAAGAATTATATAAATTAATAAAACTGCATAAATATGTGAATTAGAGTAAATCGACGAGATACGCTGTTTAAATAAAATAATTCAGATGATACACGTTGATACACGTTAGTTCGAATTTATTGGTAATATAACTTTCACCAATCTCTTTCTCTAATAATATGCCCTCGCCGTTACGTATCTCACGATTTCTCAACGGTAAGTGATACGAAAAATTAACGAGCTAAGATTGAAAGGAATAAATGAATTTATATACGCTAATGTACGTTGATCATTGAGTCCATTGGTAATAACGTGTAACGTAATACTTCAGTTCTCTAATATCTTGCAAATCTTAAACGCGATTATATGTATTCAAAGCGTTGCATACAATTCTTATCCGAATTCCCATTTTGTTCATTATGTTTTGAAAATAATTTTTGTCAAACTTTTCTGTCGTCGAAAGAGGGACATATTCTCAAGATGAAATACATATCGGCTAAACAAATTCCAGAGTTTGCAAAATATTAATAATAACGAAAGATAATAGTTTAAATTTACGTATGGGATTCAGATTTTGCTTAGATTCAAGCGTTAGTTTAGAGTAATAGTTAACGATTTTTTTCATGTTTACGAATTCGGCAGAACCGCTTGATACTCTTGGTGCGTTAAGGTGTCGCGGATTTTCAGACGGGGTAAAGTGAGGTAGAAATACAAAAGAATAAGATAAGAATATTCAATAAAGAATCAATAAGGATATTCAAATCAGGAACAATTATAAATAGGCTTGAGAGGTACAACGATATTTTCAGGGACGGTATATAAATCTATAAACAACCAAAATTTGAATTTCAAGCTAATTAGACCCGTTGAAAACCCTTCCGCTGTCAAAAAAAGGGAAAGCCCACAAGATGCAGTGCACTTCGACAAATAATTAGATCGACGGAAAGATATAAGGGAAAGTGAAAATAAAAAATAAAAATTTGTATGGTCAGAACGTAACAATTAAGATATTTACAAATCCAGAAATTTCGGAATTTCGAACTTCGATAATTTCTCTTTTATGTCATGTTCATTTAAGTTTCTGGAAATTGCTGAAAGCTTAATTGTCACGTACGGAACAATTGCATTTTAGGAATAGCAGTTTCGTAATGGAACAGAAGCTGGTAAACGGATTGCGTGGCATCGTTGCTGCAAACAACGACCAACAATAATGGCTAACTCTGCTACTGGTTGGGCTATCGATGCTAATCGATCCACCGACGATATATCTGTGTTGACATAACTCGGGAATTTATCGACGCCACCCCAGACGGTGGCATAGCTCGATATGCTAATAAAGGACTCTTGCGTCGTGCTGGGCGCAACGTGAACATTGCTGCTACACCTATGTGGATTTAACTGTGTTCCTTATGTTCGATTCCGCAGACCGATGCATTAATATTGGGTCTATTACTTGTCTTTTGACTGCTATTACGTTATCACGGGAGGTAGGGGTTTCGACAACCTCTATTTTCGAAAGGGACCTCTCTTCAATCTTTATTTGTTAGGCAGAAGAGTTTGTCCGTTTATTGGAGATCACATCTTAATTGCACATTCAATGTGTGAGGTATATTAGTGATCATGTCCTCATTAGTGACTAGTTTATTTTTTTTTATTAAAGATCGATTGAGCAAAGTCTTATACTACTGCAGTTAGCTGTATTTTATTTATTACTTCAAAGGTTGTTTTCATACTAAGGTGTTTATTAATTATTTCGAAATTTATTTAAACGAATAAATACGAATTTTCGTGCTTTTTATTTAATTGAATAAATATGTGTTTCTTTTTTTCCTGAAGAAAATATATGAATTTATATTTATACATAATTAACAGTATAATAACAGGAATACATTAATTTTCATTTGTGTAATTGTAAAATATCGTGGTGGTCAATAGCGACATCAGACCAAATATAATTTTCATTAATTATATTTTTGTATTTTCATGTAAATATTTGTTGCTGTGCTTCGAAATTGACGTACTTAGAAACTTAAAGGGATCAGCATCTAATGATTGTTATTTTATAAAAAAATTTGTACGCGTTGGTAAAAAATGATTATTTTTAAACGATCACATTCTTATGTGTCTAATAATGAAAATTTATTTTGAGAAAATTTATTATTGATCAAGATCACTGACCATCTATAATTACGCTTACGTCGTGCTTACTCGATTTATGTTACATATTGTGAATGAAAATGTGAAAAGATACATACAAAATAAATTAGCAAATGTTTATTTACCGAAATGACAATGTATCACTTTAGCCCACTATGAATTCTGTTATTGATACACGTGTAAATGATCTTACTCTAATTTTCAGTAATTATTTCTGTTTCTGCATCCTTGATACTGTACTATTTTATATCCTAAATTTTTTAGAAATACACAATGCATTTCCATAGATTCAGATTGTCTAAAAATTAAAAAAATTTGAACACGAAAACTTTGAATATTTTGAACATCCCATTTTTGCATCTCTACTTTATTGATATATCTTAAAAAAGGCCTTAATATATATCCATTTAATACATATTTTATACAACAATTTATCATTATTCACACATCGTCTTACATTGTCACAGACAACGAATCTTTTATACAAAAAATACATTTACATAACAATATCCTAAAATTTTATATAAATCACTGCTACACTTTTAACTGTATTCGCAACTGACAAATTACCCAATTTAAAATATAACGTAGAGTTTGCGTGCTCATTGTCCGGACGAAATAATCACGCTAACCACAATTTAACCGGCTAACAAATTTTCGAGCTATACTCCACCATTTCGTTACCAAACGGATACGAAGTAAATCCCCTGTCGCGAGAAACAAGTTACTCAAACACGATATCGCGAACTTAAATCGTACTTAAACTTGTCTCGAGTCGGTTTCATCGAATTAAGCCGGTAATTAGGAAATTACCCGCATTTTGCCGCAGGAGACATCGTCCTCGGTTCTCCTAGGGGACAAATTCTTTCCTGGTTCTTCTTTCGCGTTATTCCTGAATCCTGTTACACCGTGGTAGCCAGCGATTATTTCCTGTCGTCTGTTCGCGGTCTTTTCAAATTATTCGTCACGCCATGAACTTTCCAATCTTCAAGATATACAGCGGGAAATAAATCTAGCTTCCCTATGGGAAAATATGACAATCAACGGAGAAGAGACCATTCGAGAATTTTTAAGAGATTTTTATGGATGTGAAAATGTGGAATTAGGTTAAGAATTTTGGAAAATAGGAATTTGTGGAAATTGAGTTTTTGGGTCTTCTATGATTTGGAGATTAATGGATTTTTCCATCTAGGGATTTTGTAGCATAGGAATTTGGGCGCTTTGGACTTTAAAGGAGTAGGAATTTAGGAAATTTTAGATTAGGCGATTTTGAGGTTTGGTGGTTTTCATTTTTACATTTGGAGTTTGAGAACAGGTATTTGGGAACTATCGATTTTTATCTATAAATAGGGTCTAGAAATTTGGAGATTTGAAAAAAGCACCTAGGGATTTAATTGGTATTGGTATTTATGGACTTGGGATTTGGATATCTAGAAAATTTGTAAGTTTGCATATTTAGAAATTTGAGAATTTGTAAAATTCGAAATTTCATAATTTTTCAATATGACAACTTGAAAACTAGAAAATTTACTGATACAAAATTTTAATAACCCAAAAAATTTGCAGACTTATTTTAATATCTAATTATAATATTCGAAAACGTAAAAATTACAAAATTTAAGGACTGAATCACCCAACGACTTGCAAATATAGAAATTTAGGAATCTACAAATTTTCAAATTTACATACAGATACTTATCTGAAGGAAGCCTACGTTACACCCGAGTGTACCTTCATTCCGTGGCCATTGTTGCTCCGTTGTTTGCCCGAAATGGAGGTCTGGCCCGGTACCGGGGCTTCCTACACGTTCCAGCATAGCCAGCCACGATGAAATTTTCCGGCGGCAGCTTTATTCCAATTTTTGCGAATGTTGACGTTTCTTTTTCGCCTCCTGTGTTCGCCCAATAGCGGTGGCGAGCTTTTATTTTCATCCTCGCGCCCTACGCTGCTGTGCCATTCTGCTCTCTTTCTTTCTTTTCGGATACCCCTACGGCACAAAGATCCGTTTCCAACTGCTCCGATCCCCCAACCAACCAAACGGAGAGAGAAAACAGAGACGACTTCCTTTTAGATCGATATTTTAAAGGGACTGGAAACGTTTTCGCCCTTTGCCGAGTGATTTGTTTTTAAAGCGTGCCGTGATCCTGTGTAAATGAAAAATTCTTTCGAAGTTGTCGATAGACGATCTGTTGCTCTCATGTTGCTACATTGTGTATGTCGTGCACAGGGATGTGGAGAAACGTCGGTGTGCCCGCGGTGGGTGAGGAAGAAATTTATGTGGGCTACGAGTAGATAAAGTATCGCAATTTTCTTTGTATTGAACTATTTTTATTGATATGAGGTTGGGGTATTGTTATTTTGGATTTTGATTTTTAGTTTGTGTTACAATTCTTTTATGGTTTTCATATCTTGCGTATGTTGCAATATAATACTTTTTTTTTTAGTTTAAAATATTATACAGTATATTATAGAACAGTCTGAAGCACAGTTATGTAACATAATGTATATGCTGGTGCACGTATACACTCGGCAAATAACATTGATGCTCTTTGATAACCTCTTTAATTTGAAATACTGTAGTATTAATTTATTTGCCACGCGAATAGTTTTATTTGTTTTTGATTGTGCAAAATATCAGATTTGAAAGTGTTAATTAGCGAGTAAGAATATAAATTATGGGATGATGTCTGAAACATTGTAAACCTTTGAATTAAAGAGATTTTGAAATTTCTATATATTCAGATTCTAAAATTCACAAATTTCCAAATTTTTGAACCGGAAAATTTGTATATTTACAACTTCCCATATTTAGAAATTCTCAAATCTCCAAATATGTAGATTATCTCAATTGAAAATTTAAATTCAAATTCCCTTCTTTATTTACCAGTGGAGCAGTTGTGTTTTATCTCTCATTTTAATCATAAGTTTTACCAAAAGAATATAGTATTTGGTAGTTAATTAATTCATAAATAAACTCATGGGGTCAAGTGAAAACTATCTTTATTGAAAATTTATTAGATTCTAACTGAAACGACTTTTGTTACAAGTCCACTGTCTGGAAATCTTATATCAAATCACGATAGAACAATAAAAGAATCTTTATCGTCAGTTCACAATCAAATCATGAAACTATATAAAATTAATATTTCTTATGTATATAATATTTATATGTATAAAAATCGGAAGCCGGATGAAAATCTTTGAAGGGTCACATCCAGCTCGCGGTCGTAGTTTGGTAATCGCTAATTCACTTATATCCTCATATGTCATATATCGTATACCGCACAACACATGTCATGTACTATGTGTAAATAAACAATGCATCGTAAACGTTCTCACGCTGCTGTATTTATCGAATGAGTCTCACGATTTTCCTCATCTTGTGGCTTTATCGAGGCGTTAAGTTGTTAGTTCCGTTTGCTCGAAATAGTCAGACTTTCGTCGGTGATTCCCGCGTCCCCGTTGCCGAATACGAAAATGAAAATGTCCGTGGAGCAAGCCTTCCAGAGGCGGAGTAATGACCGCGACCATTCGTCGGGATCAAAACCGAGAAGAATGGAAGGAAGTCGTCGCAAAAAAGGGAGGAGAAAAAAACATAGGCAAAGTCGAGAATCGTCGCCGTTCGCTAATGCGCTCATTACCCGGTGAATAGAAGCAAGAAAACTCGAGAACCGAAGGCGGAATACGGACAGCCGACTTCTCGATCGATACGCAATAATCTGTTTGAAACAATTTTCGTGTACAAGACCTACTCAATCAATCGTGAGTAGACATAATGGAATAAGACGATTAAAAAGATGTATAAAAGGTGAAGTTGAAGATTATGACCGAAATCGTGCAATATCTTCAAAATTATAATAATTATAGACATTATATTTTTATACTTATTATATCATATCAATGATGATAATATAATATTTTAATTCTTTGAATATTGAATGATAAATTGACTAAAGTTTTCTACCTTCATGAGACGTGCTATTGAAGATTAGTTATCGACAAAAAGTAGATTCAATACTTGACCTTGAAGTTTTCGAATTTTTAGATAGTAAAAGGTATTTAATAAATACACATTTTTTAATTCACAAATTCACATTAATACATAAATTGTACTTACAATAAGAAACTTGTGAACCGGGCATTTGACCGTTTCGGTAGTTTTAGAGTTAATACAATATTGATTTAGCATCGTTTATTATTATTTGATTACAAAGAGCACTTTATCTCACATTATCCGGTAATCAACTTGTTTGCTTTACGCTGCATCAAACGGTCAAAATAGTCAAAGCACAAACGGAGCGTTTTACGTCAGAAATTCTAGCCAGTTTAAGAGTTCAAAGCGAACCGAGAGCATACTTTTGTCGACGGACACAGGGGAGCAAGTATGCCATAAAACAAAATTGTCAACGGGATATCTGTTTCGTAACGTTCGCGGCGAGAACACCGAAAGACGAAAGCTGAAAATCTGCGAGGAATCGCTGGGGAAAGAAACGCGATGAAGGGATGAGCAAAAGGAACAAGAGAGTCGTTTAGTTGCTCAACGTTCTCGCTGATCGACGAATGGTTGTAAGAGCGAAGCGACTGTAGAAACGGATTGCAGAGCAAGATACGAGCTGCTAAGTAAACGTGGGTTGGCGAACTGTAACCAGAGTGACGGCTGCAGGAAACTGCGAGCTGTAGTTAGGTTAGAAGAAATTCACTCGGTTAAAGGATGAATCGTGGCGAGACAGCTCGCTCGTCTGACGCTCTCGCATCGACGATTCGAACGAAAGAGAGCAAACAAGCTTTATTGCGCGATAAATTTCGAGAAATCTAGAAAACTGGACATCAAGACCGAGACCGATGCTTTCCTATCCAGCCACTGCTTCGGAGAAATTAGTCTTTCGTAGACAGACGCGGCCCGATTGATTTCTCATCGTTGTTTCAACTCTTCGAACTTTAAGGTAATTTTGATTATAGCAGGTGGAAATCTCTAAAATTTTCTGGTTGAAAAGTTTGATTAATTACTTTGAAGTTACTTTAGTAGCTACTATTATTGTCTGTTTCACTGTATAATGTATTACGTATGTATGCATATCACGTGTATAACACTATGGATGTAGTTTAAAAAGTACTTATTTCTAATTGTATTAAACCGAAGTGTCCGACATCTTTTAAATGTAAGGACTTAATTTTTTCGCGTAGGTAACTTAAATTTTAGTAAACATGTAAACATTTCAGAATAAATATTTAGTAGGTTAAATGGTTGTTCTGATCAAAAAAGTTTGCAAACAATGATATAAAGAATCCCAAACATGGTATAAATGGATAAGTGATGATTTTACGTTAAAAAATTTGTCAGAAACGGGAATAACATTTTTTATGTATTTTATGCGTTATTTACGTATCACACACAAATTAAAAGGAAGTAGTTTTATGGCATATAAAATCGCAAGCTATAAAATATATGTAAATCTGTCAATAATCTGATTCTGAATTGGAGCAAAAAAATAAAACTAGAACAGTTATAAATCTTATGAAATATATGGTTATGTGTTAACATTTTCATTGATACCGATACATATGTGTAAAATTAATTTCCTATTAAATTCAATAGTCTGTGATCACGTATGTGAACATTATGATTTTTCGTATATTGCTACTGCTGTTAGAATTCTTTTACACAACTGCTATTTATTTAAGATAAATAAGTATTAATCTTTTCAAGCACACCAACACATATGTGTACATTTAGTCTTCTTTTGAATTCCCTAGTTAATAGCAATATATGTGAACATTACATATTTTAACGAATTACTAACTCAAAATAACTAAAATATAATAACAAAGTAAATTAAATCATTCCTTTTTCTAATCTTAAAAATATCGTTCAAACAAAAATTTCAAGAGTAAAGAAACTTCGTTGTGCCGTGTCCATAAACGTTTCTCGCAGAAGTTGCGATATTCCCGCCATTTTCTCCGTAACAGAAAGTATCGTCGAGTAAAGAGCGAGTTCCGAGATAGCAGTAGGAACACGCGTGCGTTCACGAAATTCGTCGTGGAAATAAATCGCGAAGAAGAAACGGCGAGCACGATATCCGGCAGAGATAAACGCAGGAAGCGAGGAAATTGTTCAGTCAGCTAGCTTTCTCGCTTGTCAGTAAATCGGGGCATAAAGTAAACAAGAATACTCGTGCAATGAAATTAGAGGAACGGAATGGGTTGAAAAGCCACACCGGTAAAATAAACCGCGCTTGGAAACGGCCGCGCTAGAATGTGCGCCACGCGAGAATTCTAACTAACGATGAAGCTGTAATAATTACCGCGATAATAAGTCAAATGAGCTGTGAACCCGTTACTGTCGGTCCAGAATGTGTAACGTTCAACGTAACAACGCAATTCGCGGCTAATTTTGACCGCAATTTGTCATTCATTATTATTTTCGCAACGGGCGTCGCTGACGCAACCGGTTTTCAGAATTCACGGATTTTCTTATCATTTCTCTATTAAGTAATGTGTATGTTATTCCTGTAATTATCTGGTTTTCCCGAGTTTATTTCTACTTTCTGTTATTACGTAGCTTGTAGCGTTCTAGGTTTTTAGAGTAATCTTATTATTGATTGTTTGGTGTTAATATTTTGATGCTTGAGGTTAGAGGTCAAATGTGTGGTCTCACGTGTGTTATATCTACTATTAATTTTAGTACCTTAGTATAATGCTGCAGTACTATTTGACTGCATTACTACTTTTCTTATTATACTATACAACCATTATTGCTATACTATATTTACTTTTTCTAGTATTACTGTTATTACTACACTGTACTTACTGTTACTCTTATTACTGCTATTACTATACTATACTTATTGTTACTGTTATTACTGCTATTATTATATTCAATGTCCTGCTACGCTATTATTCAATTATTTCAATATTTCACTGTTTTGTTATTTTGCTATTTTACAAATTCACTCTTTTGTCATGTCCTTAGACTGTTAAATCCGTAGATTTTAATACGAGTAGAACCCGAAATATCAAAACCCTGCAATTCACAGATTTGCAAATTCTGAGGTATTTAAATTGCTAGATAGTTAAATCCTTAGATTTCCATATCTGTATATCCTGAAATTCTAAAATCCTTAAATTCCTAGATTTCTAATTTCTTATGTCCTCACATTTCAAGGTCGTAAAGCTTCTAGATTGCTTCTAGATAGAGATCTCTAGATCTTTAATATTTTAGCTTCCCAAATTCATCGGTCCACGAATTTCTAAATTTCCAAGTTCTTACATCGTCAAATCCTTATATTTCCACATTCATACATTCCCAAGTCCCAAAATCTCCAAATATCCACATCCTCAAATTCTGTATCTCCTAAAACCCATCTCCAAATTTTCAAGTTTCCAAAAATCCATAAAAGTGTACGATCGAGAGATCTGAAGATATTTTTCCGAGTAAAATCAAATTTGCTGTTGACTGTACGAGCGTGTCTTAAGCGAAGGGAACACGTGTAAGTACGATGAAATTATATAACATTGTGCTGGCTCCCAATTTCCGTAACCTTCCGCGGTGGCCGAGTTTACGAGCAGTAATTTCTGTATCTGTCGGTATGTCTTCCTTCGCCTTGCATTCTGCTAGCACGACAAGCCACGTTTACTCGCAAAGATGTTGCACGATAATTCCTGAACTTTCTCCCTTTGTTGTCCGTCGCGTGGGGAACTATCTATTGACAACCAACCATACACCCAGTTTCCTCGATTATCAGCCGCTTCTGCCCGCTTTCCTTCTGAGACCTGTTCATTAATTCGCAGAATAGCATCTGTTCTATGGCTGTATTTTTGCGAAACCCTCTCAAATCACCAGATGCGGTATATCGGAGTTGAACACTTGCTGTGTGATTTGTTTGTTGGATGCGTCAGTCAGAACTGATCATTCGTTGCTACTATTTGTTTTGACCTTCATATTTGTTCAGGTCTGTATATTTTCAAATTTCTATATTTATTAATTACTATGTAATCTAATTTCCATATTTTCACATCAGTATATCCTGATGTCGACATCGATCGTAGTCAAGTCGATAAAAAACGGTGTTTTGGTATCATATTCGATAATTGTTGACACAGAGAATCGACTGGAATCATAATAAAAGCTCGATAACTCATGGTTATCGATAATACTTCGCCGTCATTGGCGTTAGTTGTCGTCAAGTCAGCAATAATCGTGGTGGGTGTCGTTTCCGATAGTTTCAGGCACGTTTATCGTTTGAGCGATGTTACAATCTCCACGTCTTATTCCTGTCCTACTCATATATTTACAGTAGGCACTCTAAATTTTAACAACACATTCGAATTCGCGTGAGGCACCGAGTCTGTAGTATACAGGGTCATAGGCCGTATAACAACGACCACGATTTGAAGAACCAGTGAATTCGTAGGTGTTCGCGAAATTTAAAGCGATCCACGAGTTGTCGACAGTTGGAAATTCCGGGAAGTTTCTCGGTGGCACCCCATAAAAATTTATGCGCACCCTCACCATCATTGGTACGAGGAACGTGTAAGGGTAGTACGTTCGATCTGCCACCTGGTACCTTCTGACACTAACAACCGGAACGACGATAATCTTTACGAGCGTCCGTCGCTCGGATTACAAATTGCTTTCGTATGCACCGACCACCGTTCTACTTATATCTTTATCGCTATTAGCGGTGGCCACGTAATGGCTCGCAATATATGGCTCGATTCAATTTCACGGCGACGCAACGCGCGCACTATTACGAGGAAATGATGTTTAGGAACGTGAGCGAGTTCATTCGGGCTTAACACCTTACCTAACGGTCATAGATAAAGTGGATAAGCACTATTGCTTTATAACTTAATAGTAACGGAAAATTGGAAGGTGCACTCCTTATTATCGTGGTTCAGAAAGGAGTAACGCCATTTCTCAGGCTTGGTAGTGATAGATGCCGCTTTCTGGGAAAATATGAAATGGTAGGAATGATTTATTAGACCAACTTTTGTCTATGTCATAAATATTTGAGTCTATAAATCCTCTAGTTATCGCGTTTTTAAATTTGATTTATAAACTTCTGAGTTTTTAGTTTCTAAATTTTCAAAATTACAAATGTTTGCTTCTTTAAATTTCTCAATTTTTACATTTCGAAACATCTAAATTTGTCAATTTTTCTACCTCTGATAGCTATTTTATAATATTCACTTTTATACTTTTTTAATATTTAATTTATTATACATACATGGAATCGAATATGAAATTTTGTTTTTACACATTCACTATTACCACATTTACAAATATTTTTCTTAATACGTGTGTATTGAAACAACTTCTTACCTTTGTAATTATTATATAAATATTGCAAATGTTCAATATTATATCATTTTTCTTCAAATAAATTTCCTTAATAGAAAAGTTAAATGTAATATATATTTTATCTACATGTTCGTATTTATAATAAATATTCGTGCATTACTGCAATTTTTGAAATTGCTCTGTTTTATGAAAATGAATTCGAAAGAAAAATTATTATAAACAGGTTGTGTTTAGTAAAGTTGTGTTTGTAGGTGATAATGGGTTATTACATGTATGTAATGTTTAGAAGCAACAATTTCAATGATACCTATCGCGTACAAATGATATCTGTCCTTATTTATATAGTGATCTACATTCCGTATTCTGAAATGTACGATCAGATTAAAAAATCAATACGTCTACCTCGCATGAAAGTTCAAGTACTCGTTTATACTTCACATAAACATGAATAATTTCACTGTTAACATATTTATAAAAAGTTTCATTTTTTTTTAAATTAAAATTGATATTAAAATTTGTGCTCTGCTTAACAATACAAAAAATGTAAAATTTTATATTTTATTGACATTAGTAACCTTTCGTTGCATCATGTTATATATATATACATAAAATGCTATGATATAAACTACAGTAGATTTGCTGCATTATATATATAATTTTTTAAATCGAAGATTTATTTACTCTTATTATTTCATTGTAATTGATTGCAAGAATATCCTTCATATTTTTTAAAAGATCACGCAACAAAGAGTTAATAAAGTTTCAAAATCGCAGAGTACATTTGTGCAAATAATTTAACAAATTCGACAAAAGAATGATAATTCGCAACGAAGCGTATTAAACATAATTGAGCTCAAAGCGGCTACCTCATTACAAGATTTTATTCTCCTTTTATCCCTTTTCATCGACGCTACATTCACAGGTTTCTCTTCCATTTGTCGTAATTAACTCGTCCATTCTCCGTTACATTATTAACAACATTTTCGTATCTTTGTTCATTCATAAACATAAATGAAAATCCTTTCACCGGTTAATTTCATACAGGTTTCACATTCGTTTCTTCCGCGCTCCATTCACAGCCTTTCATACGTCAGCTTTCGTGCAAACGTTTCCTGGATGAATTTAGTTGAATTTTTAACCGGCCACGAACGTTGACAGCTTCATGAATCTTTGCTGGTATCTCTTAATTTGCCGATTTGATGGGAAACAGCGTTTAAATCGACGAAGTAGCATGGGTAAAATAACGCGAGTGTGAAGTATCGAATAGGAGCCGCATGCACGAGTGGACACGTGATCCCTGACGAGCTGATGGCTTTCCCGAAGTTTAATTGCGACCAGTTACACACCGTTGTTGATTAACATCGTTAGTTAGCTAGCTGAAGTCGAGTAATTTATTCCCGACAAAATATTCTACGCGAATTCCCATTGATAAGCGTCAAGTGTCAATCGGTGACACTTTTCGAGATTTGTAAATTAACAATCCGCGTTTCGGTTTACTGGCTTCTAGAAAGAGCTAATGAGTGACTGTAATTAACTCATGCAAGTATTTTATTTTTATTTGAATTGTTAATGTATGTCTTTTTACAATAGTTATGTTGTTATGTTTGGATACTGCAAAGTATTTTGTTTTTTGTATTCTGCTACTTTGAACGTTTTTTATCGCGTGGGAATATGAAACGATATAACTTACATTGCAAACTTGTTATAGAAATAACTAGTCAGAGTAATTAACAGATATATCGTAATCGGTTGATAAGAACGAATGTGTATTTATGTCTTCCGCAAAATTGTTTGTAGGTCGTTTTAATGTCAAATTTAATTTGCAGTCAAAAGACTGTTGTGCTAATGTTATGGAGGACTCCGGATGATTAACACATTTTGCTACTTATAAACATTTGTACGATTCATTTTTTATTAAAAAACAATAGAATGTTGTCAATATTTCAATATTGTCAATAGATATTGACTTAAATTCTAAACTCAACAAAGTCTCAGATTTATTAATTTGCAAAACAATTTTCAAATTCTAAAATTCATAAACTGCTAAATTATGGAATTATCAAATTATCAAATTATCAAATTGTCAAGTTATGTTACCAAGTTAAATAAATAACACCAAACAAACTTGTCAAGTTTCAATTTTCTAATTTTTACGTTATCAAGTTATTAAGTTGTCAAGTCTTCAAGATGTCAAGATATCAAATTCTTAATTTCTCAATATCCCAAATTCTAAAATTATCATCAAGTTTTCTAATTTTTAAATTAGCAACTTTCTAAATTCTACATTCCTAAATTACTAAATTTCCTAACTTACTAGTTTCTACATTCTTCAAATTCTGGCCTATCTGATTCCGAAATTTCTGAGTTACCACATTTTCTGATTTCCAAATCTCCAAGTTTTCAAATCTGTAAGTTTCCAAATATTCAAGCTCCTAAATACCCAAATTCCCAAGTACTCAAATTCCCATGTACCCAAGTTCCCAAATTCACTTCTTTACTGAAAACCATCGAAACAAAAGTCGCACGACATAGATCTCTTACGTTCATGCGTATATCAATTTTAATTATCTTTTCGTAACCGATCGCTGAAATATTCCCTAGGCTGGAGTTCCACATTGAGCCGATTCCTCGTCTATTTCGTCACACAACTTCTGCTCAACCGAGCGTCTTAAAGGTGCCGGTGCACCGTTTCCTGTCGTCTAAATATACGATTCCCTTATGTCAGAACTTCAGAAACGGCTGGTCATTCCGCATGGCGGCGTCTACGTCAGTTTTCGTTAACTCGTTTCCCAACGTCTGCGTCCGACGCGACGTGTCGACGTCGTTTCTGTCAAGCGATCCCGTTACGCCACCTGAATTTCTACGAATATCAGCCACCGTTCGCGTTACTTTGTGGCGAAATTTTGATGAAAATAGAAATCCTCGAGTATCACAATCTCCGATTGTTTAGATACAGTTTAGACATCGATCAACCCCCAACTGTCGGTATTTGTTGCAATACGAGAATTCAGTTTGGTTTATGGAATAACAAATCCACCGTCAGTTGGTCGAACGATAACCGTGATCTTCTTCATCGCTTTATCCGGTTATCGAGATCCACACAGATAAACCGTGACACTGAAATGGCACGTGTTGAATTATCTGAATGAAACGTTACGTGATCGATCTCATACACTGATAAAGTATCGATACCTTTTACGCTTTCGATTCACTGCGCTGTCATTTTTTTAATTCGGGGAAAAGATAAAGTTTTTCCATTCTCGCAAGTAATATCAGTGAGAAGATAATAAACATGTACTTGAAACAGTTTATTAAGAGAAAAATATTTTGTTACAAATTTTGCATATTTGGAAAGCTACATATTGTCTTTTATTTAAAACAAGAAGGTATATTTTTAAATTCTCACAAGCAAGAATAATAACAAAATAAATATTTTTATTTAAAAAATGTTTAACAAATAAATAAATATTTAAAAAATGCATTAATAAATCAATATTCGTTCGACAATTTATTGCAAGAATATAATATTGCAAAATAAACCTTTGAGAACACTTAAAGTGTTCTACTCTATTACTTTGTAAATTCAAAATATCTCTTGCAGTTATAAGGGACAATAAATATTTTTAATAATTCCATCGATCATAAATCTTGTAATTCATACATGTTTCACAGGACACAAAAATATCGCGATATTATTTAGAATGTAACGAATGGTTTACGTCTTGATGTTCAGATACACCAACAAAGTAGAACGCTTTTCTTTTAGAGGAGCAAAACAATTAACAGGTTTCAGTGAAGTTCGCTACAAAGTAAGCCAACAGGTTGATAGCGGTGCAATCATATATTAATTTGTTAAATGGAAACGTTGCTTTCGAGCTGAATGGAGAAACGTAATCATAATGGCGAACGGGAACAGTGGCTGACGGACGATTGCATTCTGGCCACGAAATAATTGCATGCATCGTAAGTTGTGGTTGTCCATCGGCAGGAAAAGGAGGGAAAATGGTGGTGTTGACAGTAGAGAATGACATTCTACGGAAGAAACTGTGAAAAGGAAGCAACATAAATTACCGTTTCCATTATCAAAGTCTCGTGATGGCAAGTTCCATTATGTTTTAAGCCGTTGACGACATACTTATATACATAAGTACTATTTCAGTGTGCGTTTCGTTCTTCTTTTAATATAGGATTCTGCAGTATTGTTTCTTTTAATATATTCACTCATATGCGAAATTTCTTTGGACATTCGTAACAGGTGACGTTAGTAATGAATGCAGCAATTGTTCATTTTTCACTGTTGTATAGGTTATGTTACAGTAATATACGTTATCATTTTGTATTCAGGTTATATTGTACTGTAATATTTTGTATTATTCTATATAACATTATAATGTATTATAATAATTTGTATTATTTTATACGACATTATCACATATTATATCTTGTATTTTCTTATGACATGTACAAGTATTTATTTACAAAGTCCGAGGAGGAATTATTTGTAATGATTTATTAATCGTTTATAATAAAATAAAATTTATTGAAATTTAACACTTCTGTTATTAGAAATTAACACATCAGTGTTGAATGCTTATAATAAATTTATTTAAATCTTGTATCTTAAAGAAATCAAATATGTAGGATTTATTTATTGCATTTAGAAGTAAGAGAAATATACTTGAAGATTAAATTGAATACAATAAAATATTTCTTACTTATCTACACAGAAATGACTATCTTATTATCTTGATATTCTTTTGTCTATACCACTTAATTAGTATATTTCTGATCAGTATTTATTGCTTTTTATATGGTGTGCTATCTAGGAATTAACATGGATCCATGAAAATGGAATATATCTGTGTTATTAAATTACCAAATTCCCTTTAGAAACTTGAAATTTTTATAAAGTTAATTTTTTAAGTCCTAACTTTCTAAACTTCCAAATTTGAGAATATTAAAATCTCTAACTGTTCACATTTTCATATTTCTGTATCTCCTACTCTGTAATTTATAAATTTCAGAAATTGATATTTACCAGTATATATTTAAAAATTTTTTAATTTTAACCTTCCTTATTACCAAATTTCTAGCGTGCAAACTCCCATATTACCAAACTTCTAACCTTCAAACTCCCATATTACCAAATTTCTAGCTTTCAAACTCCCACATTATCAAATTACTAGCTTTCAAACTCCTACATTACCAAATTTCTAACTTCCAAACTCCTATATTACCAAATCTTTATATTTAAAATTTTATGTATTTCTAAATATAAAAATGTGAAAGATACACGAATCTCTGCTATCTCTTTGGTCTCAGAAACGGAATATCTCTAAATTAGAGGAGGGTGGTTAAAATCAGTGTCGAACGACGTTTTCTTTAACCTGTCTCGGTACTCATCGAACCGTATCGTCGTAAGAAAGGGAATACAAGAAACAGCGAAGGATTTGTCAGAGGCACTTGCGCATATTTAATTCGAGTAGTCGCGAAGAATTTCACCGCAGAATTCGATAGAGAGACGTTCCAACGAGGCGTTTCGGATCGATCGAATTCCAACAGGAACCAGGGTAGGAATCGTGTTTGCGGATAGTTCGTAAATTTACACGGATCCTAGCAACCTTTACGACTTGTCGTCAAGATGACCGTTCTCTGCTAGTTTAATTGAAAGTTACATAATTGATTCGACGAGGAATTCGACACCAACTGCTGTTGGCATAAATGCACTTCGGAGAATCCTACCTACTCTTCCTATTTCTACCCAACCATTTTCTCGTTTTTAACACTTTCTGTAATAAATTTTCAACAACTGGTCATTTACCAGTATTGTAACACTCTTGATTGAAATAATATGTTTCCGTTTTGGTGGAACCATATTACTTAAGGTATAAAAATTATAAATTAAAATATATTCTTTGTATTAACGAATGTTCAACTCCAACTGCATATAGGGTGGCTCGAAAAAATTTTTCGCTTTCACCCACTGAAAAGTTACTATATGGTATAAAAAAATCCTCTAAATGTTTGACCTCGGAAATTTTAATTTAAGATGTCGCTCAAAGCAATTTAAAAGTTTTCAAAAATAAAGTAAAAGTAAAATTGTTTTACTATTTTATATATTTAAAACTGTTTATTTATCAATAGTTATCTTTTATATTAATAAATTATAGGTATTCCATCGAATTTATAATCTAAATGTGCTCTTATGCATTTAATTTAAATCCCAGAGTTTTTATCTCCGAGTACATGATGGACATTCTATTCTGTGTTTTTGCACTACTTGTAATGAATACTGCAACTGATCCCCTTTTTTAGTTAAACATTTATTAAATTCTTTTACCGATGCTACTGCTCATCTACGATATGAGAAAAAATTAATATACCCATAGAAAAATGCTTTGACCGGTCCCTTAAATTAAAATTTTTAATTTAATAAACTTATATACTAACTTTGTAGAGGGTAAGAGGCATGATAAACTTATTTCTTTGAACGCATATATGCGTCCACTGTATTTAAAGGGTTAACATTCAAATTTCTAATTTTATTTCTGACGTCTAGATTGAAGATATCAATTCATGACGTTGAGGTATTTATATTATCAAAATCTACAGTGATGATCGAGCTGGGATGCGTATTGGACTTACAACGGCGAGTGGTACAAAATGTAGAACAGTTCGAGAGAACCTATTTGGCCGTATTCCAGGAATCGTTGAATATTGAGAAATTGCAACACTGATAAGCCTTTTCGCTATAATTTCATTATCAACGATTGCAATGGTGCTCGGAAACGAATTTTTACGGAGTTCATCAGTTATTTGAGCGGTTAATACATTCACTTTGAACTTATTTCTTTTTATAATTTGTATTTAGGCAAATTAAATTTGCAATATCAGACTTTCTAATGTTGAGGTCAGCAGAGTCTCTTTGAGTTTAGGGATATGTGAATTTGGAGATTTGGAGATTTGGGAATTTCGGAATTTGAGAATTTGGAGATTTGGAGATTTGGGAGTTTAGAAATGTAAGAATTCGAAAACTTGAAACATAAGAATTTTATAATTTATAAATTTGGAAATTTCGTTAATAAATTCAAATAACTCGAGAATTAGGAAATTGGGAAATTCACGAATTAAATTTATAAATTCGAAACTTTCAGATTTTATAGTTCATTTTGCCAATTCCAAAATTAAAGAACCCCAGAATTTACAAATTTAGACATTGTCAAATTAAAATTTTTAGATAGCACTTAAACTTTGTAAATTTTTAAAATTCATTCACCAATGCTTAAATTTAATAACTGCAAGTTTAGAAATATTTATATCGTAAAAAGTTATATATTTAACCTCCCTAAATCTGCATTCAAATTATATCCACTTATACTCGCCTAAATACCAAGTAGTGGATGACTTTTAAGTTCCTAACACACCTAATTATTAAGAAAATAAGTAAAATTCTCACGGTGAAACTATAATAGTTGGCGGAATAAGAAATTCTAGACCTTAAGTCACCAGTAATGAAAGTAACCTGCGTGTGAGCGGTTAATCCAAAGTTGATGCAGCTTGAAAGGTGTTCGACTCGCCGAATGGAAATGGCTGAGAGTGTGATTAACACTGGTGTAGTAGTGTTTAATTACAGCGAGGTATTGCACTGTACGAACAGGTATATATATGCGTCATTTCGTACAACGTGGCCATCAGAATTGGCCAGCGATAAAAATTTAAAACACCTCATTGTATTCAAATTTCACCGTGGTGTTGAACGTTCAATGCACGTGTGGAACACTTGTAAAACAAGCGTGTAGTTGAAAGAAGAGAGCCAGCACATGGTGGTCGCGTCATGGCGGATCCAGTTAAATAGCCAGCTCGTATTTCGCCGTATTTCCATTTCAGCTTCGTTCGCATAAAACCTCTTTCGTTACATTCCTTAAAATCGATTCTCGGTATTTCGGTCCTGTAACTTCTTGTACGGGTTGAAATTTAGGTTTAATACTTTGCACGTGAAATAACTTTTGTTTTGTCCTGGAAGTAGTTAGAAAGTTTGATGAACTTTTATTGAAATTATTATTTTTTGTTATTAATTGCCATTGTTGTCTATATTACTATGTTTATAGGTTCGATTAGGTATTATTTTTTTTTTTTTTATTATTTATTTAACCCCAAGTATGATCCATGCAATTTGTCCTTTAAGAGTTAGGTATTATAGATTTACGTATAAGGTATTTATTTTAAATTGCTGCATTAAACCAGATGGTAAGTGTGAGTCGTCTTTGGAGTGTAAGTTAGGTTAAAGGGGTTTATGTAAGTCGAACGTGGAGTTACTTTTCGATTAAATAAATATGATAAATATATAAAGGATGAAATATAAATTAGTTTGTACGATTTTTCAATAATTTATATAATATATTTTTCATCCAAAAACTCGGAATTTCGTACCTAGAATTTCTTTCTCTAAAAAGTTTTCGGACGTCCGATGTGCAGTTATTTTCAAATTAAATAAAGTACGATAAATATATAAGAGATGAAACGTAAAATAGTTTGTACATTTATTCCGTTATTTACACAATATATTTTATATCTAGAAACTCAGTATTTTGTTTCTAAAATTTCTTGTACGTGCACAGATTCAGGTTTAAGGTTAGGTTAAAGAAGATTTATCGACATCCGATATGCAGTTAATTTTAGATTAAATAAAAAACGACGATTAATATATACAGGATGAAACAGAAAGTAATTTGTACAATTATTCTGTTATTTATACAATAAATTCTTTATGTAGAAACTTAGTATTGGTTTCCTTAATTTTCTGTTACGTGCTGAGTTACTAAAAAATGTAGAAAAATAGAGGTTTGATAATTAAAAAATTTGATTACGTTCACAATTCAGAAATTTTAGAATTTAGAGATTTAGGGTTTGGATATTTAGAAATATATTTGTGAGTTTAACGATTTTGAAATTTAAATATTTGGGAATTTGAGAATTTTAAATAATTAGAGAATGTAGAAGTTTAGAAGTTGAAATCGTGAAAATATAGAAGAGTGAGAATTTGAAAATTGAAAATCGAGGAATTAAGGATTTTAAATTTAGGTATTTCAAATTTGAGAATTTTAAAAATTTGGGATTTGAAAATTCACAAAATACAGAAAAGTGGAAATTTGGAAAATTTAGGAACTCACAATATATAAATCTGGCGATTGTGAAATTTGAGAATTTAAGAAAATATAAAGTTCTGAAATTTAGAAATTGAGAATTTAAAAATATAAAAATTGGCAGATTTGAAAATTTAGAAATCGACAATTAAAAAATACAGAGAATTGAAAATTTGAAAATATAAAAATTTGGTAATTAAAACAGTTTCCAAATAGATCCCCCATTATCTTTTTTTCCCAATATGAAACTAACAGCAATTAGTACTACAATTCTTTTATCACAGTGCTGCCTATTTCTATTCTACCAATAACCAACGACCTATGAAATTATTTGCACAACTACAATAAATTTTGATCACAAATGTTATTATTAGACTTCAAATGTTCATGCATCTATAATAGTATATCGAACTCCGAAAATATACATAAATCATATAAATCGCACGCTGTATATTTTCCAAACTACATGATTTGCTTATACTTTGTAGACCTCGATATATCACAAATGCATAAACATCTGCAGTGTAGTAGTTGTACTCCATTCCTCATTATTCTAACATAAACTATGCATAGCTAGATGCTTTACCAACTACTTCCTCGACTGTTTACATAACTATAGTAAACGAATTTTTCCTACTAGCCTTATTCACTCTACCGTTTATCCGATCGATGTAAAGTACACTAAAGACACAGGAAAGTGTATTCCTAAGAATAGGTAAAATATTCTTACGCAGCGAGCGCGGTATATTGCTTCCTGTCATTCTTTGCTATAACTTTGATTTACAATTAGTCATCAAATATTTTGCTTAGAGAACTTCATCTGAATATAGCAGTGAATGTATGACACAAAAATAGCACTGATCTACATTCACCGAATGATGTGCGTGGTCAGTGATTCGAGGGAAATGCGTTCCAATCCCACATGCTTTGGATTAAATTCAAATTGAACTCTAAAGATTGATATTGTACATACAGTGCGGTAGAACCCGAGAACGGGCGGATTTAGTGCCTACGGTTTCACCTATCCGCGGTTGGATACGGTCTGAATAAATTGCAGTCACATATGTACTCTATGTTAGAGTAATTCTACTTATTGTAATTTGTTATTATAATATGTTATAATAAGTATATGTTATAGTAAGTCTTGCGAGTTTGATATGTTTTCGATTATATTTTAGAGTGAGTTTATATTTATGTAAAATTATTTAGTTTGTTAGCTGTATGTAGATAATTGTATATTATATTTGATTCTTAATGCATATTCATATGATATTATAATTGATTTTATTGTAATACTATAAATTTGTTTATTTATACATTGGATTGTCGAAGTTTTTATTCCGATGTAATTATATCAACTATAATTTCTGGGTGATTTTATACCAAAACTTATCTCGAATGTAGATAATTAGATACATAAAATAGATAAAACTTATATAATATAAAATTTAGTAATAGAATGTAAGTTTACGAATATTCAAATTTCAAAAAGTTCAAAATTACAAATTTATAGATTTTCAAGTTTCTGAATGTGTAACATTGAAATTGATGAATTTATAAACATGGCAATTTCCGAATATAAGTATGAACACTCAAATTTTCACATTTAGAAATTCGAGAATTTGGGACTTGGAAATTAGGAAATCTAAAGAAATATGACTTAAGACATTTAGAAATTTAGGAATTTTTGAATTCATAAATTTAGAAATCCACAGATTTGGAAATTCAGAAAGTTAGGAATCTAGAGATCAAAAATCTAGAAATTTAGAAACTTAGAAATTAAAAAATTTTAGAACTTAAATTGAGAAAGTTAGAATTTTAGAAACGTAGAAACTTAAAAACTTAAAAAGTTAGAAACTTAGAAACGTTGAAGCTTAGAAACCATGAAACTAAGAAATCTAGAAACTTAAAAATTGAGAAATTCAGAAATCCAGAAATTCAGAAAATGTGGTATTTCAGAATTAAATAATGTAGAAATTAGTATAGAAATTATAGAGAATATAACACATATTCTTGTAAATATTATATTCACATATAATATTCGATCAGAAATGCACTCGTACGTTGCCTCAATTTAAAAGCCATTAGTTAACTCCGCCCCCACACTAGTTATAATTCAAAGCAACTCTCACATTCTACCCAACTATACAATTCTATGCAATAAATAAAATAACGCAAACACGTACACTGTGAATTTGCATAAAACACACGAATACGTACGACACACATGTTAATACATACATAACAAACTTTCCTGTAGGTCGCTACCTGCAAAAACCTCATCTCCTGCTTTAATATTTATAAATTATCGAAGATCCCAAAAACGCGTCAGTTCGACGTTTCCCGTAAGTCTCCGTCCATGCATTCCGCGTTAACGAGGGATCTCCGATTCTTCCTGCACCCGTTCAAGGTTTCCATTAGCCCTGACCTTCGATTAGCTTCCAGCAGTCGTTCGGTGTAGTCATCTAAGGGTCTAGAAATCGAATCGTTCGAGAACAAGAGGATCGTTGTTGAGTGCTCCTAGCTGCGTGAAATCCTCCCCATCGGTTTGTAGTGTCCCTGAACGAGCAGTGTGCGATTTTTGTGGGGTTCAAGGAGACCCAACAATCCTACGCGTCTTCGTCACGGACACGGCAAGAAAGAAAGAAAGAACGTGGTGAAGGGTTCTGGCGATAGCAAACACCAAAGGAGGTGGACGAGGTTTAGGCTTGGTCGCAGCTTACAGCAGGAAGGCCGTGTGGGCGCGTGGGTTTCGGTTCGACCCCGAAAGTGAGACAGCACGGAAGTGGAACGAAGGAGGAGAGCGTTGAAGGAGAACGAAGAGAGACTATTTGCGAGAGAGAGAGAGAAAACGAGAGGGTTGGACGGGTTGGGTTCGCCGGCTCACCGTTATTGATTTTTCCCGCCAGACTCGCGGCCTCTTCGTTCCACTTTCGATCCTTCGCAGCTTTCTCCGTCCCTCTTTCGTTCTCCTGCTTCGTCTTTCTTGTTTCTACCCTTCCGACTTTCTCCTTCTTTCGCCCGTACCCGGAAACACTTTCGATCTCTGTCCTTCTCGTTTCGCATGCACTCGTCTACCCTTCTTTTCCCTCTTCTTCGACCCTCCGTTTCCGCATTCGCCACCTTCGTCTCTCCGTTGCGTAGCCTGCTCGCACGTGCGTGATCGCGGGCTAAATTCGGGGCAAACACACGGCCACGCACCCGGAGAGGTATGCGCGTGCGTTCGCGCGTGTAAACGTTCTTCTGCATCCACTTCTGTACAGGGAGCTGGCTGACGAGAGGCTGACAACGCTGATTTTCGCACTCCACCGATCCTGGAACCAGCCTCGTGTGTACGAGCTTGTGGGTCTCGTTTCCGTTTAATCGGCAATAACTGCTGGGAAAAGCAACGATTATTTCAATCGTTTCTGGATCGTTCGTTCTGCATCGATTCGATCGTACATTCCGAAGTATTCGGGGGTTGCAGACCGCGCATGCAGGAATGGGGTTGCTTGAGTAACGGCGGCAAACGAAACGATAGTTCGGAATGTCTTTTCTCGATGTGAATTTTATTCTTTGATTCTTGTTTGATCAGTATTCCCAGAACGGCCTTTCCCCCTTGGACATTCCGTTATTTCGTAATGGTATCTTCGCGGAGTAATTACGTCGACGATGTCTTACAATCGGGCCGATTCTTTCCGCGGAAAGTTTTATCACTATGTCGAGGATAATGCGCCGCATTTTCACCGGAATATGGCGGGGATACGGTCGGTAAGTGAAACGGTCGCATTATGCAAAAATAGGTTTTACTGCTACCACGCGGCAGATTTATCGCGTTGCTTGTTACGCGTTACGAAATTAAACGGATAAGCTATTTGGAGGAGCTTGTTACGAGTCGCGTAATTATGAGAATGGGATCGGCTTAGTGCTTCACTGATCGCCATGGATTGCGCTGTAAACGTGGAATAATCTCTATCTTCTCGATTTAGGTCGCAATTCTTTTAATTTTTATTGCGCTTAAATTAGATCAGGAAATCGTAAAGCAACTTATAAGTTGTCTCTGTTTTGTTCACCACTATGGTGTAAACGTGTGGCGTCGAGTATGTACTGTGAGCAGCTTTTAAAAGAACTTTATTAAAGTTACAAACTTTGACTTTTATCGGTATTAATTAAATACATCAGAACCATTTCGCTTCCATTCATTAACCAACGTTTAACTTTTTATCATCGTGTAACTGTATCTCGAAACCACTCGAACTCTCTCGCAGTAACTTCATACTATAGATTCATTCTTCGATAGCTTCATTCATTAAGTTCATATTTAACAATATTTATTCATCAAATCATTCATATATCTTTAAAGATTCATTCATAAACTTATACTAATACTTATCTGTACATACTTGTACGTACTTATATATAGTTATACTTATATGTACATGTAATCATTCATCTATATTCATTGTACATATGTATATATTTTAGTCCATATGTGTTATAACACTATTTCAAATTAAAGATCCAGCACTATAATGTACACGAGAGAGTCAGAAATCAATAGATATTTCACAATATAGTCTTCTCGTTAAAGAAATATAAATATAAATCAGATGTTCTATATTTAATTCGACTACAATATTTTATTTTGATATTTTGAATAAAGACTCGATGTTTAATTCCTGAAAAACTTGATATTCAAAAGTCTTTTAAATATTTTATGTTAGATTCTCTCATCAGTATTCTGTTATTACCACTTCATCATGCAGTGTCATGTGATTGTGGCTACGATCGCAAAATATACATATACAGATCGATATAAAAAATAATGCAGTACCTACATCATTCATGTTCAAAGTATTTTACTGAATTATTCATGCTACATACTTGTTATTTTTGAACTATGAAAATTTCAGCGAGAAAATGTTAGCTCAGTCTCCTGATCCTTAATGTATATGTGACTGTTGTCTGATCCTTATCATTTTATATTTGTATCTAGGACAAGTACTGTCATAATTTAAATAAGCTCTATAACTGCTTCTGTAATTCAAATAAACTCTATGACTGTCTCTATATTTTAAATAAAGTCTATAAATGTCTTACTTTAAATAAACTATGACATTCATGAATTATCCTTGTATTGACATATTACGTGCTATGATAATAGTAAAGTTAGTTGATTTTAAGTAACAATTAATGTTGCCGGCACTGTTTACTCTATTTTTGTATGTCTATGCAAGTTCATTCAATACTTCTTTCCTTTATTCATGAAACAAAACATTCTATTTCACTTTCTTTTTACACATTTTTCTAACATAGTATAAATAGTAGGGTAAAGAAAGTTTCTAAAATTCTGTAAGATTCTTTTAACACAAATAACTTTCTCAATTTCTCGATACCTTTTCGACTGGTACCATAATTGGCGGGAAATTCAAATATATTTCTAACATATGAGATGGAGTCGTCTTACTCAAAATCTATCACTTGAAATTACCGTAAATAAAATTTCTCCAAATATGATATACCTACAAACACTAATCATTGTTTGAAAATGTAACCATCGCTTATTTTCAATCTTACAAATTTCATTTAAAATGTCGCTAAGCTTTATAAATGATACGTTGCTCATCCGTTATCGCCACTCGCGTTACCGCAACACGATTAATAATTCCATCCTCGAGCCAAAGGTGCTGACACGGGCAGATCACGATTTCTTGAATGAATGAGACTCTTGATGAATCACGAGCTCGATCGGAAGTGACATTGAACGGTGGCGAGTTCGTCGTAACACGCGTTCAACACTTTTAAACGCTTGTACAGCCTTGTAGCAGTGTCTCGGTGGCTATCCACTGGCGTTATGAAGAGTTTATCTGATATGATAAACCGTTTATCACGTTAGGCCTAATCTTATCGAGACTGTTTATGTTTATCGGCTTTGTTGATGAAGCAGAATTCCACGTTATTTCGTTATCTTGGATAGCGCCAGCGACAGATCGTTGCATCTGCTTGTTGCAACGACATTCCTTTTCGTCTGCATAAAGCCAGAATCCTTTTTATGCATACACTTGGTATTAGTGTACTTGTCGACAATTTCCATCGTCAAAACGACGCTTTACACATAAACTGCAACCTTTTTTACGAATAAAATAGCGTATGAAAGCTTTAAGAGCTGCAGCGTGCATTGTGAGATTTAAATTGAAGTAGGTGTTTGGGTACGTTTTAATAGGAATATGATTGAGGTTCAGTCTGATAAAAGATTGATTTGGATTTTATTGAAAGAATAATGTAAATTGCAAATTGCAAATGTAAATGCAAATAAAAATGTTTTTGATGAATTACGATTTACGTGGCAGCGCGGGGTTAAGCTTTGGTGAAATTATATTATTTACATATTTTATATAAGAATTGGAGGAGTAGAATATAAGGTTGTATGCATGTATCTCCGTTTAAGTATGTAAAAATTTACTGTATTATTGTATCTATTATACGTAACATACGTATTACATAATGATTACTAATGATACATATGTGGTGGCCCGTTCGAAACTTTTAAATTATATTTATTACTATTAAAGATACAAAAGATATCTAATAGAAGATGATTAGTTTGCAGTTTTTATCGTAACTAATTGTATATCCTAAAATATATAAATCTGCAATAGTTTTCTTTTCTTTTTTTAACTGCAATGAAAATAATTAAGATGGTCGATTCAAACAAGATATTCGTATAAAATTGCAAAATTTATTGTGTTATTGTATGCTAAATTATCTATTACACTGTGGTGGCTAATGATCAAGGTGGTCATTATAAAGGAATAATAAAATTAGTAAAGCGCCTGTTCAATATTGAGATTTAACTGATAATTCATGAGTTTCACCGATTAGGCTAGTGAAGTTTTCAAAGATCAAAGCGGTAATTAATTTAAAAAGTCGCTAATTAATTTAACTACTTCAATCCATGATTATTTATTGTTCTGCAAGAGTACAGTTATGATTTAATAAAGCAGTGACTCTTCATTAATTATCCAGTGATTTTCACTTATGTAGGTATGTATAGATAATAAGATATAAAAGTAATTGTGAGCAATTCTTGAACATCTACCTGTGCAGATGTAGTCCACATTTAGATCTCAAACCTGTGGCCATTGTGTGAACTTTATTGTATTCTGTTGCGAAACAACACATTAAAAATGTTATAAGAGACTCTTCTGCTTACAAGATGGGGACTTCTATTTCTGGAACGAAAGAAGGCGATGCACAACAATATAATTCTAGCAAAGAAGGGTTGCGAATAGTCCGACCCCAATTTGAATGAAACTTTGTAAGTTTGTGGACAAATAAAAATAATACGTATATATATGTTATTTAGTTGCAATAGCTCAAGTTTAAAGGATAGATTTTCTGACAAACTGTGCATGTCTATATCCCAGAAGAAACGTCAAGAAATGAAGTAGTAGTTCATAAAATATTATTAAACAAAAAATATTGAACAGTTAAGTAAATTTTAAAATAACGTTTAATATATTTTGAGGAACAAAAATGATCTTTGTCGATTAAAATTGCAAAAATTTTCTTGGTTATTTCATGAAAATAATCGGATTTTAATGTATTGAAATTAATTATATGCATATATATAACATTTGTTTCACAACGAACATAAAAATTGTGTATTTTCTTGCAAACTATGAATTGTAATTTTATTTGTAAGCTATTAGTTTACAAATGGTACCCCTGAAAGGAAGAAATTATTTTAATAAATTAATGACAATCCTTAAAAAATAAATATAATAATAACAATAGTGATGTGAATATATTAAGTATTAAAGTAGTTTAAACGTATAAATACCTTAATATCTTCTTTATCGAGAATAAAAAATGTATTACTGTAACAAAAATATGAGGTCCTTTAAAACAAAAGGATGCAACTGCACCTCTGCAGCCATGCACAAAAATGCATAAATCTGATTCCAGTATATGCACCACTCGACACTATTTAATTCTGTCCTATGACATTTTTCCACTTTTAACCGTTTTAAAAATACAGCAGCTTGTCCTAGTTGCGTGGGACGTTCTGTTATTTAATCACTTTTTATTTATCACGTGCAGATGTCGCGGCGTTACCATTTTGTTTAAATAAGTAGTATCATTACTTTAGACGAAATTTGATATGAAGTATTCCTACCGTAAAAAAACGGAGACACTAGTGGAAAATGGTGTCATGTAACTTTTTTAAAAAAATGACTTTATGGTATAATATCATTCATAATCTGGCATCACATCTTTCTGAAATTTTTAGTTTATTTCACTGTTATACTGGATTGGAATTTTTAGAAGGTAGATATTCACATATTTGTAAAATTTGTAATAACACTTGATAGGGTTTTTATTATGAAATGGAAAATATATTGCAGTTATCATTACTATTAATACATAAAAGTATAACGTTATAGTTATCTATTAATTACAGATTAAATACATGTAAATGCTTCAGTTACAAATTTTCAAATGAACTTTTAAACCTTTATACACTCAAACCAACAAATGATATTTCCAGGATTCTTATCATCATTTGTATTTCAGTATTTTTATCATAAGTCAACAATCCCAACGAACGATATTTTTATTTTTAACAATCCTAACGAATGGTATTTTTATTTTGAACAATTCTAATCGATTATTCTGACGATATTCAGCTCTTTCTACCGTATACACGTATTCAGATATTTAACGAAATAATTTATCAGATCAAAACGTTCCTCATAAAATGAATATAACCAAATATAAATTCGTGCGTCACCCAAATACGGCTGACATGGCAATCAACCTGTAAAATTATCATGTACCTATTCATATCAGACATGTATCTGCAACATGAAACGTTCATTCACCCTTAGCATACCACCTTCAGAACATTCTGTTAGCACGATTTAAAATTATAAGGTTAATAGCAACTTCTACCGATTTTATGCTTAAACGTTGTTAACACTACTCCTACAACCAATAGCAATAATTAGTTTCAGGCTTCACATTTGATATTACATTTTGTTGTCTATCAGTCTTGTGATGAAAATGTTTGTCATACTTTGTTGAGATGGGAAATGATTATTATATATGTTAGTTGATGCTTCAATATTTATTTCAAATAAGTATTTATTTATCACTATTTTTTTATCACTTTTTATTTTAAATAAATACTTTCTGTATTTATTTTTCCATTTTCCAAATAAATACTTTCAGTATTTATTTTTCCATTTTATTTTTAATTTGAAAGTGTATATTTAACGGCGGCAGTTTTAGTGTTAACTCGTTGTCCGCCTTGGTGAAGACTGATATTTGTGGTCAGACACACTAATCCAAATTATTAAGAACAAGAATACTTAATTTTTCCAACTTCATATTTTAACCTGTCAGGGCATATCATTTTTAACATTAAGAGTCTTCAAATGTTCCTTTCGTTTGCTTTTCCAACTAACACTTTACTTTCAAAAGTATATTGCAACTCTAAAACTTTCTAGCTGAAAAATATGTTGAATTCTTACAAAGTTTCTTTATTATATTTATTTCTTTATTATCAGTTGCTACCATTATTTCACTACATTTATACATCATACGTGTAACACCATAGACATAATTAAAAAGTATATATTTCAAATCGTTGCATCAACCTGAAGAGTATCAGTCACATTCCAAGTGTAAAAGTTAGCCTACTTTTTACGCTGCAAATTAAACTTGTTAACTTATTAAACTACTTTTCCAGCATCAAATTTATAAAACTATTTCTCACTACTTGAACGCCATTTTCATCAATGTTCATATCAAACGAATAGTTTAAATCTCTTTCGATTCCGTCTTACACGATTAGAAACGTGGACGTTGAGTTTATAAAGCTGGAGAACTAAATGCTCGTTTTCCCATAACATGAAGTTCGATTTGAATGGCGAACGGTAATATCGATGTCAATGAGAGAATGTCGAAAGAGTGTATAAGGGAGGATACGCAATTTTTATTGGCGTCGATACCACGTGAAACTGCGACCGGCGTAATTTCGACGCCGGATGATGAGGTTCACGGAACGGGCATAGGGGTTGCTCGTTGGAAAATATGCCGATATTCTGACGTGTCGATTTACTCTAAAGATTAGGTGGCTCGTACACGTAGACGCTGACACGGAATATTCAGATATGCAGCTGAAAGGGTCAGGTTTTACGTGCCGTTCAGGAATATTGACTTCCGTGACGGTGGAACGGGTATTTTCGAAAGAGGGCTGCCTCCCGAAAGGCCGGCCTTTGAACATTGAAAAATATTATCCCCAAGATTTTTGTCGCTCCCAGTAATTATTGTGATTCCGCGACTCCGATACTACCACGGATAAAGCGAATGTCACGATCAAATTTATTATCGCTTAAGTACAATTCATAGTAGATCGAAAATCTACGGCTCTCGTGCTCGTTCGTGTACTGTGTCCTTCACACTTTATGTCACTTCAACATACCTTCTCTTTAATTTCACGTATGCTCATTGTTATTGCCATCAGTATGGTCTATTAATCAGTCTATAACATAGTACGATTCATAGAGATAAGATTGCGTGATTTACATTGAACAACTTATAAAAAACAACAACAGAAAATTCTTTCCAAATGACGTCAAGTGTAAAAGTTGCGAACAGTCGGTCTGGTCTTCCTAGGTAAAATATGGTAATTAATCCTTTGATTGCACTTTCGCATGGAGTCATCGATATCATTGATGTATGTATATTGAAATGTTTGCGATTGTTAAACATTGAAGTACTTGTCGATATCTAATTATTTGCAGTTGATAAATTAGAAATAATGGATTGTATTGAGGGTTTAGAATCAGATAACGTTAACTTCAAAAATTCACTTTTTGTGTTGACAGATTTACTACAGATTTTTGATTACAAAAATGTTATGATGAAAAAATGGTTGGTTTAAAAGTTTTTGGAGATACTGATTTTTTGACTTTGTGAAAATTAAGAGTGAAAGCTCACTATCCTGTAAAATTATTTAGAGTTATTTATTTGGAGTTAACGTTGTCTGACACTAAACCCTGGGTACGTAGATTAGTTTAGCAATGTTTTATACTAAGAAAAACTTAGGGGGTGTATATACGCCTTTCGCTGTCAAAGGGTTAAGATTGAAGTCTTCCATTGATTAAGTTTGAGTTTTGAAAATTTAGAGGTGGGTTAAGAATTTGGGAATCTACAGGTATGATAGTAGATCCGTAGATATGATCTGTAGATGTGATAATACAGATTTAAGAGGCCGGAAAAGGCTATGTAGCAATTTTTTTATCTATGGATTTGGGAATGTAGGAATTGTTGAAGTTACAAATTTGGGGTTAAAGGTATTTTGGGACTTTGAGATTTCGGAATCTAAGAAAGAAGGAACTTATGAAGTTGGGAGTCTAGGTATTTGGAAATCTAGAAATTTAAGAATCTATGGATATAATGATGGAGATATTTTGGGAGATTTGATATTTAGAAAGTTAAGAATTTAGATTTCAAAATCTACGTATTTGGAGGGCTAGGAATTGGGGATGGAGATATTTGGGAATTTTGATATTTAGAAATGTAGGAATTTCAGAATGTTGAAAATTGAATATTGAAAATTCAGTAGTACAGAAATTGAGATGATTAGGAGTATTAGAAGTTTGCGAATGTGAAAATTCGTGAATTCAGAAAATTTGAAATCGTTAGAATTGAGAAATTTAAAATTTTATTAATGTTAAGATTTGAAAATTTGGTCATATCAAACATTGGAGTAATTTGCAATTTGGAGATTTATAAATTTAAAGATTTGATAACTTAAAAACTTGAAAACTTGGCAACTTGAATACTTGAATACTTGAATACTTGAATACTTGAATACTTGAATACTTGAATACTTGAATACTTGAATACTTGAATACTTGAATACTTGAATACTTGAATACTTGAATACTTGAATACTTGAATACTTGAATACTTGAATACTTGAATACTTGAATACTTGAATACTCGAATACTCGAATACTTGAATACTTGAATACTTGAATACTTGAATACTTGAATACTTGAATACTTGGAAACATCGAAATTTAGAAATTTGTGAATATATCACATAGTTTCTAATAAACGATCGTAATTGAATGTTGAAAATTCGTTCCAGTACGATACTTCTATTACGCCGTTTGCGTTCTTGCCTCGAAATAGCGTGTTCACGTGATTCTTATGAAGACCTTAAATCGATATTGTATATTGTCAATATGTTAGGATTCTCAGCAGTTTAGTATCGACAGTATTATATCGACAATGTCTCAGTAGTGTCAATAAATACTATGAAAAATTGACAATATATTGATCGCATGAAATTCCCATAAAGTAACATAACGATACATATAGAAGGACTGTACTGCAGTACCTTTTTACTACTTCTGTTATTTATTAAAACAAATACATTATACAATTTTTAATATAAAGTATGCTCAATCACAAATTTATTAATATACAAAATTTGGTAACATAAATATAAATTATATGTATATATAGATGCAAGTTTATAAATAAATACAAGTATGGATACAAATATAAATATAAATATACATACCAAATATAAATATTTAATTTCATCAATACTTTTTAATGAAAATGCAAATATCGATACTAATTAAAGAAACAAAAAAACACATTGTACATGTGCCCATTGTTCAGTCTTCAAGAACTAAACATTTCATTGCATCTTATTTATACACTAAAGCTTTATTCCGAAGAAGAAAAGCGTAACACAAGGTTACGTAACATTTCGCGTGAATATTTCAGCGGCATATTAAGTTTGCACAATGGTAATAAAAATTCCGTCCTCGCGTTACCTCTATATTTACTCTTTACTCTAAGGCGTCACGCTGCGGCATAGAACGAAGCGAAGAAAAAAGAGAAGGTGAAGAAACAGTATGAAAAAAAAGAAGTGTCACCAGGTTCCGCGGAAACGAGCCATTGTGAATGTACCAAGTTCAAGCCGCATGCAGGAATCCGAGGCCGATTCTCGTTAATTGCTCGAACGTCTCGATCGAGCCGCGTTTCTTTTTCATTCTCGAGCCCTTGTTTCGCCCGTGTTTTTCTCGCGTGTTCTGCCCGACTTCCCGGCCATTACGCAACACGGAAAAGTATCGGGAATCTCGCGGGAAAGAGAAATTGCAAGTGCGATATACGCGGACCCGAAGGAAACTCGACGAAGCTGGAGATTGGAGTAGATGCGGAACAACTCCAAACTATATTTCCGTGATCTAGTTGATTGGATTCCGAGTACGTCGAACAATACGCCCGGAAAAACTAACAAGTCTACTATACTATTTTTCTTTCTCTTCCAAAAGTTATGCGATATCGAGTTTTCGAAAAGTTACCCCGACAGAATCTGCGATTTCTTTTAATCATGTAACATTGCTGTTTCCGGTATGGCTTCTTACCGTCACGTTGTACGCGCCGACGTGATAGGTGAGCTCGTAAAATTTTGCGGTAGATGAGAAAAGAGAGACGTGTTCGCTAAAATATTTTAAGAGAGGTTAGGATTTTAGGTTTTGTGTGGGACTGTATAATGAAATGTTTGGTGTAGTATACGCGGTGCGATGGACCGTACGGGATTGACTAAATGTGAGTTTTATTGAAATAAATTAACGGAGCGGAGGAACGTAAACGAGTAAATGATTGATGAATTGAAAGTATTTAAAAAGTTATAAGTGTTAAAACTTATCAAATTTTTAAATATCCGAATTTTCATATGTCTAATTTTGTGTATTATCGTGTTTTCAAATACATTTAGACTTTTTAATTCTTAAATTTTTAATTTTCTTGAAGCACAGATTTCTGAAACACTATGTTCTCAAAATGACATATTTCCAAATATTATAATTTGCAATTTTCTGACTATCAAATTTTCTATATTTCTAAATTTTTTAATTTCTAATTTTCTAAATCTTGATATTCCAAAAACACTTAATACTCAAATTCTCTAATTTTCAAAATTTCAGACTCGCAAATACCTTCCATCAGAGTTACATTTTGATTTGCATATTTTACTAATATACATATATTAACTAAGTTTGTTTTTATTTTAATACGTCTGGCATATGCATCCACATACACTATATTTCAATGTGACGTTTCTCACTGTCACATATCCACATCACCATAAATAGGAACTGTGAAAAAATTAAATTAATTAAATTAAAATATATTATACTTGAGTATATTATAAATGTAGTATTAAAAAAATGGTTTAACTACTAAACCTATATAATTACTATCATCATTATATTCATATAATTACTATTGCTCAATGGTGTGAATATAGAAATATTGTATTTATTTTATAATATGACAAAGAGACATGTATAGTTCATTATAGTAATGATTACACTAGCATTATACACAATTAACACTACTTATATTACCACTTTATGTATATTCATAACACTTTTACTTTATTAATATTCATAGCTTTTTTCCGCATGCTCTTTCAATACTTCTATGCAACGAACAAAAAAAGACTACGATTAACTGCACGTGCTCTTACAAAGTATAATCACACCAAGAATGTTGGTTTGAACATACATTTTTTTAGATATTTCTCATTGGGTAATATTCCTTCAGTTACCAAAGATATTTGAAAAACCTTCCATCACTTTTTTCCTGTTTTTTTAACTTTCGAAGGTTAAGTTGGTAAAGGCTGTCCTACTTTTATTCAGTTATTAACCTTTAGGCACGTTTATATATTAATATAACATATATTTTAACATAAATAATTTTACCTAAATATAACATATATATTACCAAAAATAATTATATATAAATATGACATATATTTTGAAATAAATAATTGTACATAAATATACTGGAACATAAATAATTATCCACAAATATAACAATAGTTTAACTCAAGTTCGAAAAGTTGAAGCTATCTTCAAGTCAAATAATCTGAACAAATGTTTCTTCCATCTTTTTACATTAAATAAAAAAATTCCGTGAAACTTGGGTTTTTCTTCTTTTTAAAATCGTGTCCCTAAAAGAGTCGAGTGATGCCAGAGGTGCTCTTCCCTGAAGATACGTCACTGGTTACAGCATTCATGAATCTATTGTACGTCTAAAGTCGCGTCGTGCTAGATTCTTTTCTCTTCATCATTTTTTAACGTTCCCCACGAACGATCCGCGATGCATACTGAACGACATCGAATTGAAACGGTGCATAGAACACGTGCCGGTATGAATACAAAGGAAAAATACACGAAGGAGATGTCCGTGTACCGATCCGTGATTCATAAAAATGCATTCTACCAGAAGTAACCTGTTGTAGGACGATTCAGTACCGTCGATCTACTCGAAACCTGCTCTTTGTCGCGTTTACGTATGCATATTGACGATAACAACGCACGACTTAGAATTCTTGCGGTGTATTGTTCCTTTATTGTATAACGTTGGATGCACTGTTTCTGATGAAACGCATTTACATGCTGCAGCATTACAACAACAAACGTCTGGAGACGCTATCGATTAGCTTTGGAAATTTCATGGCCTCACTTGTCTCTGAAATTGTTTCTGACAATCATTTCCCCCTTTCCATGATGATTTTGTGACATCAATGGAACATGAATAGGATATTCATAATAGTTCATTAGGGAGAATTTATGGGAAAAGAATTATTGGGGCTACTTGTTGAGTTTTAAGAATTTTGGAGATAGAATATTTTTGAATATCTTGATTTTAAGTAATATTATTTTAATATTTTATTTAAATATTTTAAATGATGTAATTACAAATAATATTGTTTCAGTCAATAATTCATTTTAGTCGATAATTGTAAATGACAATAATCGATGTTATTTCGATTAAAATTCAAAAGATTAATTTTTTGAAAATGTTGCATGTTTCAAAATGAACACAAAGTTTAGGTCATCTTGAAGATTGATGTAGTTTTTGCATTGAAAAATAGTTAAAAATTCGGGTTTATCTTTAAATGCAATGAAACAGTATATTTTTGCAGTTTCCACCATTTGTTTATTAAAGACATAATGTGATTAGTATAAAATCAGTTTTTCTGTATACGTATAAATTATTAGATTTTCGAAGTTGGATATTTAGAAACTTTTAAATATAGTAATATGAATATATAAAAATACAAAATTTTTAAATATTCGAACTTAGCAATTTGAAAATTATTACTCTCAACAATACAGAAGTATAAAATTTTCAAATTTAAAGGTTTAGAAGTATAGAAATGCAAAAATACAAAGATATAGAAATCCACCATTATCAAATTTTCAAATTTTCAATTTTCCACATCGTTCAACTTTTAAATTTAAAACCACGTACGTTCTTAGCGTTTTAAGCGAAAGATTGCCGTTATAAATAAAATACACAGGTGATATGCCACGATTCTCGTAAATTGCAAATGTGTATATTTATTGCTTCGATTTTTTCACTATGTTTTATGACACGTTCATCATACGAGGAAATATCGTACAAAAAACTTACACAGTATTAAGTCAGAAATTTTTAAAAAGTTCAATCATTTTGTATTTAAAAAAATATGATCAAATAGTGATAAAAATGTGGATTTATTTGTGAAGGACATAACGAGCGCTTTTATGTTTAATAGTTTACGAAGCATAATTATTTCATTGGGGTCCCTGAATGGAGATTGGAATGGATGCTAGTGAAATATTCACACGTAATTCATCGTAGCATTAACAAGTGGCTGCATTCGTGATTTTCTGCAAAATTTATCTCGCTTTTACCGTTGGATCTGTATCGAGGTGATCAGAAGCGTTTTCAAAGTATTGAGTCGAGAAGCTGAGTACCGTTCGCGTTGGATAGACTCAAAGGAAGCTTTGATACGAATTTCCTAAAGAACCATCAGCACACGTGAAAAAGGAGAGAAATGTATCTACCGTGTATCTTGAAGAAAACTATATAATCTTATTTCACTATTTAATTCAACGTTTCATGTGAATATTGCTTCTGTATAGTTTTCCTCATTTTATGTTCATTAATTGGTGCTGAAACTTTAGTGGATTATAATTCTCGAATTAGTTTTAAATTATCATATTTTTATTTTGTAGACGACATTATTTCCAAATTACCAAATTTTCAGATTTTCACACTTACAAAATTTATAAATTTATAAATTTACGAATATAATCTAACCGTTTACAATGGTATAAATTTTGTCATTTCTAATTTCGTAAATGTGCAAGCTTCTAAATTTCTAAATTTCTAAATGTGCAAACTTTTAAATTGGCATATTTGCACATTCCTACATTTCTAAATGTGCAAGTTTCTATATTTTTAATTTGCAATTTTCTGAATTTCGAAATATTTAAGTTCTTACCTTTTAGCACTTGAAAGCTTGTAAACTCCTACATTTAATACAAATTAATCGTATAATTTTAAAACTTCCAAAATTCATAAATGTAAAAATTTCTGAATACAAAAATATTCGAATTCACAAATTCCCAAATCTGGAAACCTCTAAATTTACAAATTCGAAATGATGAATATTCAGGACTGTATCGCCTAAACTAGCGTCCCGATGCAATTGCCCTATTTTCCACCTCTAAGAACTATACCGTCTACAACATTCACTCCTGTTGTTTAATTCTACAAACAACCGTGGTATTCCCGGTTAATCGTTCTTACACCTGCAAAAATTTTCCCGTTAACCCGTTTCACCTTCGTCCGTGATCCTCTCTTCGCCATTCCCCGTCCATTATTTCAATTTCACCGTAAAACTTTCTCGCGGCATAGTTTTCCGGCAAGTCAAAAAGAGAGAAGGAAAAAATTGCGCGCGAAGAGAGCGGAAAAAAGGGGTAGCTCGCAGAGTAAACGCTGAGGAACGCAGCCTCTCGTCGAGATGAAGAGATCGATATGCGACCGGGATTTAAAATGGAATTAGAGCAATTCGTTCCTCGTTTCCTGCCACATTTCCAGCCTGTTTATTTCCCGGAGTCTTTACTTTGCGTAATAAACAGTCCTCGTTCACGGATATCGGCCATTCGTACTGACTGGCCTCATTCTCCCCCCGTCGGTTCTTCCTCTTTCTCTCTGTTTTCCTACGCTCTTTTCTCCGCGTTCTTTTTCATCGCAAAATCTCCGACCCGTTTTTCAATCCGGAACATGGCGCGTTAATGCGTGAACACGTCTCCCACGTATTAAGGCCGCGCGTACGCCTCTTTACAATCTTTTCCCGTTCCTGGGGCCCTGTATTTAAAACACTTTGCCGACTCGCAATCCACTCCTGAACGTCTATTCAAACAGCAACGAACGAGTCTCGAGTTGAATGCGTTTCCATGCGATCCCTCCGCTAGCTTTTCGTTAATCGTCATTCGCGCAATACGTGTATTATTCATTAGGCCATTTGTAGCGAGTGCATTCGTTAATTCGCTGTCGAAATTGACGGCTAGACAATCAGACAATTACTCGTTGCTTTATTCCTCTGCTGCGTTATTGCCATAAATTGCATGGTGACACGTTCTTCTACGCTTTGTATTTGTATACAAACTGCGCGCAATACAATACGGTTTGTATTTGTTACTTTATAATAGTTTACATGTGTGACAATTCACAGCAATTACATATGTGGTACCGTCCATATATGTCACTATTTGCAGTGGTTATAATGCAACCATCCACTTATGAGTCCATTAGAACGATCACATGTATGTGACAGTTCACATATGTGATTATTCACTGTGGTGTGACTGTATATGTAACTATTCACAGGAGTCACATATACATATGTATTGTATATAACAGTCCACGTATGTGACTACTCATAGCGGTCACATATGTTTAAGAATCCATATATGTGCCTACACACAAATATGATTATTCAAAAAAGTCACATGTATGTAACAGTCCACATGTATTTAAGAGTTCACGTACATGACAACTTACTGCCGCCATATATGTGCCTGTGCACGCATGTGATTATTCATAGGAGTCACATGCATGTCACACTCTGTAAATGTGATTATTCATAGCAGTTACAGGTCTTTGACTGTCCACATATGTGACCAGTTACGACGGTCGCATATGTGATCGCTCATATTCCAGCATTAAATATGTGTGTCGCATGGAAGCTGCTTCCGTTGTTTATTTAGTACATTTTGCGAAATTTAGTACACGTATACAAAAATAAACGTGGCATTAAAATTGTGAAAATTCGACACTTGGGGCGTGGAAAACGCTTTCCCTAAACGGTGACAGCGAACGTGTTAATATTCCGTCGAAAAGTTTCCTTGCACCGCATAAAGCAACCATAAAAAAACGGAGCCCTTAGCGCCGCTCTGTTTCGTCAGGAATAACACTTGAAAATCTGAGAGCGGGCCGCATAACTGTATGACCGCAAGAGAATGAACGCGACGGTAATGGCACGGTAAAGTTTTGAATTCTGACGTTACGGGGAACGAAAACGGAGTATAAGGAGTCGCTTCGACGTTTGCCAAAGGATTCGCCCGGGGACGCAATATTCCGCGGGATATGGGCCGTGAAAAATATGAGAGCACGGAGAAAGCAACGACAGATACGACGTACGAGAAAAGAGGGGAAAAACAGCGGGGTGGGAATAAGATAAACAAAGGGAAGGAAGAAAGGGTCGCGGAAGTGACGTTTGATTTGAGGAGATGAGTAGTAAAGCGGCTATAGCTCCTTTCGAAATTCCACGCGGTCGTTTTCGACAAATCGCACAATAACGATACGAAATCTCTTCTCGATGTTCTACATAGTGTTAGAGACGTGACGGTTCACAGTCAATATCTTATCGATGCCTTATTGATATTTTACGATACATCGATAGTATTGTGATATCGTTAATACGAATATTTTATCGCTTTCCTCACATTGGAGATGTTACTCAGCTGGATTGTAAACGTTTATTGTTATGCATTTGTATATTCTTCAATTTTTAGACTATTAAGTTTCTAATTTTCTAGACTTCGAAAATTTTTGAACTTTTAAACTGTTAAAATCTGAGATCCGATGTTTAGAAATTTGAGGTTTTAGGATATTAGAAATTAGGATTAGAAATCTAAAAATCTAGAAATCTAAAAACTGAGGATTTAAACCGTTAAAAATTGGAAAATTTCTAAATCTAGAAATTGAAAAATTTACGGATTTTGATCGTTAAAAATGTGGAATTTTGCAAATTCTTAGATATAAACATTTAGGAACTTGGAAATTTTTGTATTTAAATACTTGGAAATTTAAGGATTTAGAAATACAGGAGTTTGAGAATTTCAGAACTTTGAATTTGGAATTTGAGGATTTTGTAATTTCAGTATTTGAGAATTTCAGGAATTTAAAATTTTTAAATCTGAGAACTAGAAGACTTGGAAATAGAGAAATTTTTAAATTTATAAGTTTAAGTAATTGCAAATTTGGAAATTAAGACAATTAATAATTTGACAATTTGAAAATTTGAAGAATTAATTGCTAAACAATTTGGAAATATGGGAGATTGATAACGTGCAAATTTTCAAGTTCAGGGGATTAATAACTTGTAGTTTGAAAATTTAGGGGATTAATAACTTGCAAGTTTGGAAATTTCGAGGATTAAAAATAACTTATAAATTTAGAAATTTAGGGGATCAATAAATTGCAAATTTGCAAATTTAGGAGCTTAATAACTTAAAAATTTATTTTGGTTCCACATAAATTAAGGAAAAATTACGGAACGTAAAAATTTCGTAGTTTCAATATATAGAGAAAATTTAAAAAATGTAGTAATTCAGAAAATTTGAGAATTTTTGGAGATTTAAGTCTTTAAAATTAAGACGTTAATATTTAAGAATCTTGTAGATTCTTATAAATATGTAGTTATTTGGATGCTTTGAACATTTAGAAATTTACTATTATTGCTATCACCTCTGTCTCTATTCATCCTATATGTTCACAATATTATTAGTATATTGAGTACCAATAACCTTCTTATATCATCAACGTTTATGTACTAGGAGATCTATAGACCAAGTGGCTTATGCGAATTCCAATATTTAAAATTCAGAGTACCTACTATAAACATAGATAGAATAAGAATGAAACGTAGGGATTTTAAAGACGTTCCAAATGATTAGACGTGTTTGAAATTGTCGAAAACGATACCAAACCACAGTTTTTTATCAATTCAACAACGATCGTCGTTGATACCAACAGGTTTCTGCCGCCAGATTACCGCAAAAATCTATACAGCAAATTTAGGGTGTCTCACGAATCTACCCTCAATATTTTGAATCAAAGAACCTAAAATTACAGCCTGTAGCGTGATATAATAAACAAACAAGTAAAAATCGAGTTGTCCCAGAGGCCTCACTACGTTCAGCAATGATTATACCAAACGTGATACTTCTAATTTGTGTACGTTTACTTAATCGTTTCGAGATTCGTCATGGCAGAAGTGGAAATCATATCACAACAGCGTCGACGACAGTTTATGATGGTCGTATCCGGTGTCCCGGCGCGTTGGTTTCGCGGTTCCGGCCCATTTCCAAAAGTCAACCGTGTATTTAATTACGGCCAACGCGTCGTAATGAACGAGCGTGTAAGTGGTCACGTATCGAGGCCCTCCGAGGAAAATTACGATGCCACTTAATGAACGTACACCAAGAGAGATAGTCCGACACGAGTTTCGCCAACATCTAAGGGAATAGTTAATAATAGTTTATTCCGCGACACGCGGTCGTGGGAGGCTTTAAGCTGCTTGGAAATTCACGGAGGCACAAGGCCGAGTTTCGTGTTTCTTCTCATTTTATATGACACGTGGCGACCGACAATAGGTCACAAAATTTATTAATAAAAGGATTCTTCATTCAATATACAAGTTGTATATTAAATAATCTTCCTACGGGATTAAAAATCGGTAATATATTTTGTAGGAAATATTGAAGAATATTTTTTATATTAAATATAAAATATAGATAAAAATTGATCCGAAAGAAGTTGACTAACCAATTGTTTCAATAAACCAACTTTAAACACAATAACCTTCATGAATAGAGTTCTTACTTTTTTTGTCCAGACCTTAGACTTCTCCATATTATGCAACCTCCCGTCAGTGATAAAAATGCAGTTTCTTAAATTTTACGATAATCACGTGTCCCTTGGAAAGAGGCGGAAATTTCAGCGACAACTATAGCGTACCAAATCTTTCTGGCGAGGAACATCATCGAGTGTAACACGAGTTTAGTTAAGTTCAGTTTGCTAAAACTTTTATAGTTTCGGGGCGGAACAGCACGCAAGTATCGTGTCCCGGAATTTCGTCACAAGTTTCAGGCAGTTATACCCATGCGTCGACCACTGTGAACGAAATGGTCACAGAATGGGAGAAAATTGTCTGCAACTTATAAGGGTCTCCAGGGACGCCGCAGAGGGACGTTTACAACATGTACAAATAACGACGATGGATCAGCATCGAGAAATTTGTAAAGCTTCTTGTGCATTAGTTTTCTTCGTAGTTTAAAAATTCGTTAAAAAATGTTACACTATTACAGGCAAGGTTCTTAAAAAGAAATCTTCAATGTGAAATTAAAAGCAAGCTTGCCTAGGGAAAAAATAGCTAATTTGGGGACTTCAGCATTTGGGAATTTGGATATTTAATATGTAGAAATTTGAGAAAGAGTAATTTGAAAAACTTTGGAAACTTGAGGAATTTGAGAATTTAGAAATCTAGTAATTTAAAGATTTAAAGGTTATGAAATTTCAGAATTTGGAATATTTAGAATATGTAGGGATTTGATAACTTGGACATTTAGCTTTTCAAAAGTCTAGAAATTATAGAGCCTTGTAATTACATAAATTTGCAAATTTTAAACTTTTTAAATCTAATAACCTATCTAAATATCTAATATCTAATAATTAGATATTTAGTAATGCATTTATTTTCCTAATAATTTATCTAATAATTAGATATTTAGAAATTAGAAAAATGATGAATTTAGGGATTTAAAACTACATTTAAAAAAGTTAAGAAATTTATAAATTTAAAAATCTGAAAATTTGAAAACCTTTGTATTTAGAAATCCAGAAATTAAAAGATTGCGAAATGAGTATACATTTGTTCTAATTTACAGAAAGCTTAAATTGCAGCTGCTAGTACGATATCGTGAACATTTTGTTAAAATGGTATTCAGTATTGCGGTAATTTTGTCGGAATTATTTTTTTTTTAGAGGGAGCATGGAACTGGGTTAAAAATTGCGAAGTAAAATCCAGCAGAGAGCGATTTTGTCAGAAGCTAAATAATTTTGCGATGTGGGACGCTTTTATGCGGTGAATATAAGTTGCAGAGAATGCGTAACGACACGTGGTGCAATGTTGCGCTACTGCAGAGCACGGTAAACCAGGTGAACTAATATTTTGCCAGGGACAGTTGTTGAATTTGCGCTTTAGAGGTCACTTTTGACTCGCTATATTTTATGTTTCATATTTCTTTGATATCCTACGATCCTTCATAAAAACTATATAGACATCATATGATTTATCATCTTCAATCGAAGAGCTCAAATAAAAACGGGTGGACATGAAAGGTTTTCTGTTTATAAAATATTCATATGAAATATAATCATTCATAATTTATATAAATAGCAAATTTTTAAATATTTTGTTACACAAAAATCTTCTTTCTTACAATATTTATTTCCCCTTCAATTATTTCCAGTGTAATTATTTGCATTACTTATTTATATTACTATTCTATAATTTAGTTCTTTACAAAATGCCTCTCGTAAATCGAACATATTGTGTTTAATTATTTTCATTGTTGTTAAAGTTAGAAGAAATGTGAAAGGAGCAAAGTTTGAACATTTGGAACATTCGGGAGTTCAGAAAGAAGAAGTTTAAAAATAAATGTAGGTAAAGAATGGAGAAATGACATTTGATGTGTTGAAGAAATATTAGCCCGGTTTTCTTCGGTCTGATTGATATTCAATATTTTTCTTGAGCATAAACCTAATTGATTTTCACCTGGAAGCCTGTTACGGTAATCTCGCCTCGGTTGTGAGAGGATCTGCCGCGGCCGATTCATTTTTACGTTGACGGACAATGATTTATGGCATGCTGTCAATTCGTAAGATTATTAACCGGTTGTGATTGATCTTCGTTGCACTGATGCCATTCCTAATTGTATCTGACAGTCGCACTGAGCTCTCTTCCTCTTCCTTTTTTTAATTAGCGAAGTGTGAGTTATAAGAACGCTATCACTAGGTGCTTCGTTCGGAAAAACGTAAATTAAGCAAAATGGAAGGAACACGATCAGAAATATTAATATCGATCGGTAATATAATAAGATACTTTCTATACGTTTCGTTAATTTTATAACGGAGGACTCGATTTCAATATAATTATATTTAATTACGTTGGCCCAGTTGCATTTTATTGTTATACAAAACAAATTTTCTTTCTTTTTTATTCTTTAAACACGGAAGTCTGCTGTGCTGTTTGCTTTGAAATTTTTATATTATATTCTGTAGGTGAACAAAATTAACTATAACATAATATATATAGTTACTGTATAGTTTATAATTATTATGTATTTAATATATAATAAGCTATAAGTAATATAGAGTAAGCTATACAACGATCATTTTTATTTAAATATCTCACATTAAAGAATAATAACAGTTCCTTTTTAATAATGTACGAAATTGATCTAAAGTAAAGTATTAATACATGTAATAAAATAAATAAGTAAATCTACTCTAAATATACTATAGTATAAAGTAAATAAATAAACAGATAACACTGTGACTGTCGCTTAAACGTACTAACAATTAATCAATATTTATGAAAGAATGTAAAAGTTTTGTAATATCACGTAAGCAGTTTTCGATTGAAATGACGCAACGTAACCGCGCGATGCAGCGTCCCAGATTAAAACCAATTAACTCAAATAAGGCAAGGTTAATACCATCTCTAAACTCTAAATTGCAGCATTCAAACAACAAAGTAATTTCGAAAACATTACCGGATAATTGTCTAATAGGACTCATCACTGTGGCTCTTAACCTCTCTAAATCTGATGAAAAATTAAAGAAAAAGTTCGTCTTTCATTCACAGAATATACACAGATTAGGTTACGTTAAATTTGAATTATATTTCTGTTTAACTCTGAATTATGTGAGTATTGCATTTAAATCTGGACCATGTTTCTATCGCGTATAAATCTGAAACAAGTTGAAATTTAAATTTCTAAACTCTTAAATCTACAACCCAAAAATCCATTCGTGAAACCTTCCACTTTCAATTTCCCTACAGAAAGCCAGTCAATGCAAAACTCGAATAATAGTATGCTCGCGTCTATAACATTGCACCTTTCGAAGAAGAAAGTGCAGGTTAACCTAACCTACATAACATCAATTGTGTTGGCGGGTATTGTCGGTGCTATCGGGTCAGTAGTATCCATATAAAATTGTTGCATTTAAATCCGTCGAAATTGCTAGTTCGCCTATTCGTGCCAGAGTATGTGACTGACGTATACAGGTGAATGTACGTGAAATAAGATGTACTGAGGCGGTGGCGTAGCACTTGGTGCAAGGATGACAAACAGAAGAGGATAGAGGAAGAAAGGTAGCATTGAAAGGAGGGTATGAAAAAAGATCGGGTGAAAGAGAAGCGTCGCGTCGTGCAGAGAGCAACGTTGCTTCCTTTTCCATTCAGTCGAATCGTTATGAGTCGTGTAGGTATAAACTAGCAGTTCGATCAGACGTGATGGTGATATACGGCAGGATATTGCGAGAGGATAGCTCGAACAGGAGAGAGTATCGATATGGAATGTTCCCTCATCCTCCGGCTCTTGTTCTCCCTCTTTGGTTTGCTCGATTCACCTGTCTCCGTCGCTCTCCATGGTCCGCGCTCACCTGTTTCCGTCTCTCTTCATGGTCCGCGCGCACCCCTGCCTGTACACCTTCTCTCTTTAGCCACTTCGGAAGTTTGAGAGTGCTCCAGAGAAGGTCAACGATCCCTCCGGGGATTTTCAGAGATCTAGCGACTGAAACCACTGGTGGGACTCGTCACGACTCAATTCGCCGGTGTTGATGGTAAAAAACGAATCGACTGATCTTGGGCTACGTGCCAGGTGAGCTAGTGGGTTGCTTCGATCCGTGGAAAACGGTTATCGAAGATCGAAGTATAGAGTTCCGTCTCGCGTTCGCACGCTTTTACTCCTAATATTTGTTCGAGATGTTCGATGATTGCATCGACTTGTACCTCCGATTGTTTCCAACCGAACTTTTATATTTCGTCAAGTATAGACAAAATCAGTTTCGATTTATTGCCATCGGCACGAAACCTTTATGTGAGAGCTACGCTGCCGAAGAATCGATTGCTGATTTGTATCGAAATCGAATCTTCTGGTGAATTTTAGCGATACGTTAACAGCTTTTTCGGTTTTACATAATTGAAATTTGGGGACCATTTTGTATAAGGGTGATTGTACGGACATAGAAACTTCTTTTGATTTTTGCCTTTATCACTCTTAAAAATCGTATGTATATGTATAATATTTTTATAGCAAGTAGATTTTAAAATAAGAAATTCAGAAATTTCGGAAACGAGATGTTTAAAGATCCAGTTTAGAAATCCAGAAATATAAAGACGTAGAAATTTTGAAATTCAAACATATACATAGTGATTCAGAAATTTAGATATCCAAAAATATAGAGATCTAGAAATTTATAAATGTAGATATTAAAAAATCTAAAAATTTATAAATCTAGAGTAGAAATTCAGAAAATTTGAGGTTTGCAAATTTCAAAATGTAAAAGTGTATTAATTCCAAACTTCTAAATTATGAAATTTATATACGTACGGAGATATACTCTCATTAAAAGTAAATTACTCAACTGTAATAATAAATGAATGAACATATATAACATACCAGTAACAAGTGGGTGCCACTGACCGTTCACCTTGCGGGCACAATTACCCATCTCTCTCTGCTGTTAATAACTCACACCATCACTGTCCCATCAAGCACATTTATTTTCCTAGCAACAATAAAGACACTATATCAATATTTATCGTGGTTGTCACAACTTAAAATCTATTAAAACACTTTTCTCCGGTGCTCGTGCCTCAAACGAAGTATCTACCGTTTACAGAAGCGAAAGCAAAAAAGAGAAGAGATTTCAAGCTGCACATGTTTCTTCCAACAACGGCTGGCACGATTAAAACTCATCCTAACAGTATTATGCTGTTAAATCCCATTGCAACGGCGTGACGGTATATGGTATACCGTGTTTGACAAACTTCTTCATCCGTAAGGCGTAACGCAGCCAGCACGCGTTAAAAGTAAGCTGTGCCGCGATGGCCGACGGGTATCTCGAGTGTTTCGCGCATAAATCGCGAGCGTCGGGAAACTTGTATACTTTGTAGTTTTTATTTCGCGATTATATCTTGTTTCTTCGGCTACAATGCCGTAGGAATCGTGCACGCGTGTGCGACGAGAAGGCAGAGCGAGAAGGGCGCCACGTAAAAGTTAAACGCCGAACTTTCTCCCGCCATTTTCCCGCGACTGGCTACCATTTTTATGAGCTGTACGTCTTTTTTTCACAGACGTGCGTGTGTTCCTAATGCGAGTAACTTTGTACCCGGCCACTCGTGTGCATGACGAGTTTCGCCGACTGCACAGACCATCGTGTTTCTCGCTGTAAATCAGTCGGAACGTCAGCGGAAACTTCGTCGATATAATTTTTCTCCTTCATTGAAAAAGTCAAGCTTTTCTGACTTTTAGCTCGATTGGGAATTTCCGATATGTGCACGAGGATGCAACTTTGTTTTCAGTTGGACCCATGAATATGTTGAGAGATAAAGTTGATAATACAGTCCTATATCACAGTTAGTTGGTCCTCCAGAGGTGTGCCTATCGATTATCGATATATCGTAGATATTTTATAATATATCATTATTCGTGTTTGAATTAAAAGAAAATAATATGGATTATTTTAATAATACATTAAAATCGTGAAACCATTGATTCAGTAAATTTTGAAGAGCACATGTGTTGAAATATGATGGTAACATGAGGTAATTAGATATACATATAGGTTTTCCTTTACTGCATCGAAAGCCAAACTGAAGCTCATTTTTTTGTATAATCGATTTACAACAAATTCATAAGTGCTTCCATTTTCTACCTTATTTAGAAAATTAACAAAATTGGATTTGGAGTTAGACTGACTCTTAGGGACTAGATTCTTAAACCGATTTACTTGAACCGATTTATCTTAGTATGTAATATATTCCTTCATCGTTCAATTTCGTGGTATCTTTCAATCGATCATCGACACCTGACACGGTCAATAACGTCTTCAATAAATTGCAGCACCCTTTCGATCCTTTGAAATCCAACGGTCGAACAGCGATTTTGATGGCGGCAGCTCGTTAATTGCACGGTTCCCACGTCGCGTCGGTAACGTTACGAGATATTTTAGCCAGTTTCAGTGGATCGTGAAAAAATGCGCGTGACGAGCCGCGGGCAATTAATTTCCGTTGCTGGAAAGGCGTTGGCTTGGCGTTGCTCGCCGACGCGTATTATCCTGCGGATTGGCGTGTCGGATTTTTTCGAAATTCGAGGTCAATTTGGGCCGAACTGCGACAGCCTTTATCACGCGGTATTTACACTCGGAGCGTTTGCTTCATGGCTGAATCGCTTGCCTCCCGTGTGGTATCGATTCGATACGCAGCCGAATTTTTGCCGTTAGCTGATGATCTATTGCGCTTCTAGTTAACCTCTTTATGGACGATATTTTTATGGTCAAAGAAAGAAATATTTAATCTTTTGATTTATTTACATTTCACTGACTTTAGATCCGTAACGCCTATATAAATAAATCTTGAAAGGATTTATTATATGCAAAGATAATGAGGATATCCACATTTGGTTGACGAATTTCACGCTAAAGTAAAAAATCATATATGCTCTCTGTATGATGGATTTAATAACAAATTAAACGTTCACACATGCTCCTTATTTGATGAATTTAGCAACAAATGAATGTAACAAATTAAACGTCCGCATGTGGGACCTTTGACCGATGAGATTGAAAATAAACTAAAACTATACATAGATCAACCCAACTCCACCCTTTGGTTGATGGATTTAATAACTAATTAAACGTCCACATGTGCCCTTTGGTTGTTGAATTTAACGACAAATTAAATGTCCACATGTGTGACCTTTGCTTGATGAGTTCGAAAATAAACTAAACCTCCCACATGTGTGATTTTTAGTTGACGAATTTAAAAACAAACTAAACGCCCACATATCTTTGCCTGATGAATTTAAAAAGAAACTGATTGGTCACATATGTGATCTTTGGCCGATAAGTTCAAACACAAATTAAATATCCACATATGTGACTTTCAGTTGACACATTTAAAAGGAAACTGAACGTCCACATGTATAACTTTCGATTGATGAATTAAAAAATAAACTAAACATTCACATATGTGATCTTTGTTTAATGAATTTAAAAACTCAACATCCGTATATGTATATGGAAGTATTCTTAAAAGGATTAATACTGTAATAGAGTTATTTGCATTTTGCCAGTTTTCTATTAAAAATCTCTGTCAATATGTATAAAAGAAAGAAAAGAACGAAGTACGTACATGCATTCGAAATTACGTAAAATAAAAAATTTGTAAAATGTGCGGTTAAAAAATAATCATTTTCTATAAACTGCAGAAACAATCCTATAAACCTTTTCACAAATCGTTACATTTAATATACGAATAGCGGATTACCAATTTAACGCAAAGATATAGCTGCTCCCAACTTTTGAACGATAATGTACCTATATGTATGCGAACGAAGCTGAATTGTGAATTGGAAAAGCTCACGTAGGTATTAAATGTCTAGAGTTTCCGTAATGTAGTGCAACCATTAATCACGACTGGAAATTAAACCAAAAATTCTCTGGAATTTATTTCGACTTTATATTTCTATTATTAAAACACTGCTTTCCATGTAAAAATAACGGAGTAATTATGCTATATAAAAATTAATTTTAATTGCTGTTGGAAGTTATTCATGAAAATGGAATGAATATCTTTCTCAACCATTGACATTGGTTTTTCATGTATACGCTTTCAATATTCATCCCATTATAATTTGTCTGACTAAGGTTTTTAACAGTTTCATGATTACATACTTTCTACAATTTTTATGATTTTTTGCTTTTTAAAATTGTTATGCTTGTAAGATTTTTTAAATTTGTATGATTACAACGTTCTTAAAATTTATATGATTCTGAAATTTTGAAAATGTTTTTTCGGTGAAGTTTTGAATCTGCATTATTTGAAGGTTTTTAAAATTTGTACAAATAAGCAGATAAATTTACATATGATACAGATTGTTCTTCTTAAATTGAGTATTCAAATATCTTAATCAATAATATAACAATAACAAATAACAAAGTATTTAACAAAGTTAAAATGAGGTTAAAAATGAAGTTGGGGCGAATCTCTTTCGTTTTTCGGTAATAAAGAATAAATAAAATACAAAAGTATCCTACTTAAACTGAATATTAAAATTTCTTAGTCAATAAAATAGCAATAACAAATTAAACAATCTTCTTGAAAAGAGGTTAACTGATTCTTTTATGAATTTTTCTCGCTTCCCCTTTAACAAAGAATAAATGAAATTTCTAATTTTTAGCACTAAATAATAAAACACTAACCTAATAAAACACTATTAGGAATATAGAAACTGTAAATTTTGGAGAGCACATTTCTCCGTGAGGAGGGGTATTAAGGCAACGAGATCGGCGCTTCCTCGACATTTATTCCATTTAATTGCCGGTACGGATGTACATTACCGGTCGGGCCAATTAATAGTTCGATTAAATAAACCGATAATTGCTTGAAAATGGAATATATCTGGCCGAATATTGGATCTTTCGTTTTCCAGTGTTCATTATTCGCTGCAATTGGCGCGCACGTGTTACATGGATGTAGTGCGTTTCTTTGTGAACGAACGCCGTTCGAAAAATGGACTGGTACTCGCGATTAGCGGGCCGGAGGTAACAGGGACGAGATGGTATAACGATTTTAATGGCTATAATTTCGCGAACGTTGAACTCCGTTTCCTCTTTCGTGCTATTTCATATCCCATTATCCTCTTTCAACTGCAAGGCCGCTACAAGTTTTATAATTTCCATGTTAATGCTGCTAACGGTGTTCCTCGATCCTGCGTGGGTGCAGGTGTTGTTTCAATATACCGAGGCTCATTCGAGCAATTACACACTGAGGAGACGAGTTCTCGAGATAATCACGTAATTACGAGAGCTTCATTTTTCCTACACATTTTTCGTCGTTACGCGATCATTGGATTTTGTCTTCTGGTTGTCAGAACAATGGCAATCTTTAAGATTGTCGCACACTTGACGACACGGTACATGAAAAATTGCGTTGGATCAACTCTTGTTACCACGGAACCTCCGTAATCATTTCAAGCATATAATTTTGCTGTATATTTAATTATGTTGGTCTTTATCTTGAGCGTATATGCCTAATTTTTATGTAAATAGAATTCATTGGGAAATTTTACGCTAAATTAAATTAATTAGATAAGTTTAATTTAACATTTTGTAGTATGTATATTTGTATATTAATAAAGTTATGGCGGAATAAAAGTAGTGAAAGTAACTCTAACATGGATTCATACTTACACTTGAACTTATAGTTAAGTATAACTCTGGCCTTCGGGGGTGAGGGGGTTGTTATGCGGGAGGAAGAGGTACTATAAGTTGGATTCAAATTGGAAAACTCTTAAACTTAAAACTTTACGAATTTGGAAGTTGGACATTCGGAAATTACGTTATTTAGGGATTAGGATTAATGTAGGGATTTGGGAACGTGGAAATTATGGTATGAATGGATTTAGAAATATGAAGATGTAGGAATATGAAAATTTAGAAACGTTGAGGCTTTAAAATTTGAGATTTAGAAATTCGAGGATTTGCAAATTTGAAAACTTAGGAATTTAAGAATACCTAAGGTTGAAAATTTAGGGTTGAAATTAGGAATTCAAATATTTGTAAATATGGTGTTTTGAAGACTTAGGAATTGGGAAAACGGAACTTTCAAATATTTAAAAACCCAAAAATTGAGAGTTCAAAAATAAAGAATTTATACATCTCCAAATCTATAAATAAGCTATTAAACTCTCCAATGTTACTCTCCAAAATGAAAAACAAATGTTGGTTTCCTCTCTCTGTACTCATCCTTATTCCACACGCCGACAGCCTACGTTGCGCTGGAGTGTATATTACCGGTTGCATTATCAAAGTTCTAACAACTTGTATCTTAACCAGGAGACTGTAATCTCATCGCGAAGTAACGCATAGCTACGGTACAAGATACGATGGTAGATCGATCGGTGCATGAAGCAAAGAGCCCCATGGAAATCGAACGAGTCCTGGTTACACGATCGGAGCCAGCCCTCTCGTAATCTATTCCAACAGAGCTCTGGCCTTGTTCTAACCTCACCTAACCATCGAAACGCACACAACATGTCCGGAGTATAATACAGCGGGCAAAGCCGAGAGTCATTTATGGTACGGGAGGATGTGGCAAGGGGCAAAATGAGCGAGCGAGAAAGGTGGTTAGACGTGGATGAAGAGCGACAAAGGTGGGGCATTGCTTGGATCCCTAGTCACGTGTTCGCCTACACTCATTCATTTGTTCGGTGGCAGTGGTGCTCAACCATGGTGGGAAAAGCCGACCACCCATCGTGGATGTGGGTCAATCGTATCTCGCTTCATTTGCGTATATTGGCCGAGCGATTGCGACGCGTTCCATGGGGAATTCGTACGAACGCTTTGGTCAGACATCGAATAGAGTGATAGAACGATGTCGGCTTCGTGGATATTCAAAACAGCTGTGCCCGTTTCTCTACAATTGTTTTTGGCAATTGCCATTTCCGGACATAATGCAGGATTTTTAGGATATAGCTTTCACGGAAATGTTGTGTATACGAGTGGAAATGCATGGATTTATGAAGTGTGGAGTGTAGTTTCATAGGATATTTTGCAAACTGAAAGGAAATAAAGAACATTGTTTAAGAGAATATTTATTAAAATTGTTTAATAATTCTCCTTTCATACTTTGAGGTTACTATAAATCCTTTCAGTTAAAACCTGCTAAATAATAGAACGATATTTAACACGTCAACTGCTTCAGTGAAAATTGACGTTTCTTGTCTGACACAGCATAATGCGAAGTAGGGTATTTAATTTTTCAACTTCATTTTTTAATCTGTCAGAGTATATTATTAAGAACTCTTAAAAGTTCCTTTTGTTTACTATTCCTGTAAATAATTTTAGCTGAATTTGCAGTAATAGTCAGATATGACGGACAGGATGGGACGATCATCTCAGTTAGCACCGTGAATATTTATATGATTATATGATTAGATCTCTTAAATTTAAATTCATAAGCACAAACTTTGGGAAGATATTTTGTATACCATATATTAAATTTTTAGAGGGTGAGTGCGACAAAAATTTTGTTGAGCCACCCTAATACCCATGCAACGCACTATCACTGTTTATAGGTCTCTAAGAAACAGTAGCTACATTTTTTACAATCAACTTGTTGTCGCGAGGTGTTCCAACGCATTCCTGGTAGTTTTCCACTATCCAAGCCATGTTTGCTCACGCTGTGCCCGTAATCCTGCGGATGTAATTATTTGACTGACACGCGCGGACTAGAATTCGCGGAATTTTGCGTCTGTCGAAGAGTTGCTGGAAGGTTGTCCGATGAATCAGACCGCGCATCGCGTTGTTCGCGGAAGGAAAATCGTTTCACGCTCGCATCACGCCATTTCCATCGCCTGCTGTGCAACGTAGGGAATCGATTGGTCATAAGTCTCGTTACGTTAGCCCCGCAGTGAAAGATCGATTGACGTGGTTTCCGGGAACGAGACGAATAACGTTACTTTATGCGTGTAGGTACGTGTAGTCGGAGCCGCACTTAAGGCTCCACGACTGACGAGATTTATCGTGAAATCATAGCGACATAAATTAACATGTTAAATCGCGCACGTGCGACGGTAAATCAAAACTTCGCGGCCGAGGCTGTTGCTGTGCGCAACCGACAAATTTCCCGCCCGATATTTATGGGGATACTTCTGAATTAACGCTTTTACTCAGATTGGACGGTGCTAAGCTGGTGGCAATGCCTTAATTAACACGTTGACTTCCGTGGAGATCGTGGCTGATCGACACCGTAAACGAGCATGTCAGAAGAAGATGAATTTTTAACGTCTGGAACGAATTTTGTTCCTCTTCACAGTATGGTTCTAGGTGTAATAAGGAATTAAATGTATAGAGCAATATCGTCATATGTGAGATTCTCCATATTTACATATTTCTGAATTTGTAAATTTTCGAGTTTTGTGGTCGAATTTTCAGTTTTTAATAAACTTAGAAAATGACTCTGACGTATGGCAATAATCTCTTTAGTCCAAAAGTCTACGTTATTATTTTGTTCATTGTATGAACAACCTAACGTGTTCCTTCAATTGCAGAAAACAATTATATCTGAAATGATTAAGATACAAAATCTGTAATTTTGAAAGATACAAGGTCTGTAATTTCGACGGGTTCCATAAATATAGCGTTAAGAAAATGATGGATTAAACACTGACACACCTAATAATATATCCTAATTAAGACACAGCTACTTGTATTGCAGCATTTTCTGATTTTAATCATAACAAACTCACTGACTGTTTATCTCTTTTTGTTGCAGGTGAGCAATCTCATTTCCTTTCGCTAGCGTACATAAAGTGTCTAGAGAAAAACGAAGCCATAATCCCGGTGAGTCTTTCGTCTTCCCTAATCCCGTGTTGAAGCACATGTGTAACATCGCGATTCGAAAACAAGCCAGCGACCACGTGGGAGGGCAAAAAAGAGATAATCCGGGGGATCGTGTATGCGCGTGGATAGAAAAGAACGCGGTCCGCGATTATGTGGTTATACCCCGAGATCGAAATGAAGGGTTGTGGGGTGGAACGAAGCAAATGGAAATCCTGATTTCGTTTCAAGACGTTCCGCTACGAAGCGAGGGAAAATGGAGGACCTCCCTTTCAGAGGGCAGGGTGGTTGAAACGCAATTTAAACGAGCGCAAATATAGATGTCAAGATGTTTACTATTAGTTGGACGCAGGCCAAGTTTACTACGCGCTGAATTTCTGTATGCGAATCCCACTGTTCCACGACTATCGACTATGTACTACTTTTAAGTGTCGTTAACCAGAATAGCGATTTCGAATAAAAGACTCGTAATTGCCTCTTTCGATGGCCTCCCGTGGGGAAACTGCTCGATTTCTTCAGCTTTATCTTGATGCATTTGAGAGTCGGGTAATTCGTTTTGAGGATCGGTTTCTCTGCGATCGGAGCGGCGTTATTTCGCTATCCCCCGATCTGAGATCGATTTATTCCGAAATTATCTTATAATTATACATATACTTCCTGAGCAGAATTAGCCGATAATTATGTATGCTTTCTGTGAAGAATTGTCTTATAATTATATGTATTTCCTATAACGAATTATCTGAACACCTGTCTTTGCAAAAATGGATATTTTCCATTTGTTAAGATATTAATCTTAGAATACGTTGATTTAGCAAAAAAAAGTATTTGAACAAACTACTTTGTTATGATAGTTATTTAGTATTGACTTAATGTCTATTTGATTATTTTAAGTATGCAAATAATTACTCCATAAGTAGATGCTGCGTACATGTGCATTTACCGAATTACAAATATTAGATTAATTGTAAATCCTTACAATTTAATGAAATATACAAGTAAAATTAATCGCTGTATTGCAACTGCACTTTCTTCATTTCTAACAGTAATTAGTTATTAATTGAGAAGATTAGTCGTGCAACTACTAATTTTAGTATAAAACAATAAATACAATGCAATTGTGTTGATCAAATTACGCATAAGATAATAAATCCGATGTAACAGTATTTATCAAGTTACACATAAGATAACAAATACAATGCAACTGTATTTATCAAACATAAAATAATAAATACATTGTAATTGAATTTATCAAGTCTCATAAAATAATGAATATAAGGCAATTGTATTAACAAAGTTCCATATGAAATAATAACTGGAATTCATAAAGCACTCCTGGATCTTTAAAACTGTTCTCTTCAGAAACGTCAAAACTCATCATACAATACATCCATAAGTCATCCATAAATTGCAACATGACTTTGTCTATACAACATGAGTTTTAAATCTCTGAGAATTAAACAAAGTACAGTTGACATCAGTTTCCTGGAATCGATGGGTCGATAATTCCGAGCTAGCAGAAGTCGATGCACTTCAAGGTACTTGTACTTTCTGCTCCCACGCGTTGCATAGAGCATCGTTGAGGATCGTGCTTGATAACAATGGTCCAATTTTAAAACACTCGATTCTGTAAGCTGGCCAGTTCTATTATCGTTCCTGAACGACTCGAGTGTGATTCGAAGGAACAACGCGGCCCTTTTTGATCAAGGGTTTCCGTACAGCTTCAAGTTCTTTTACTCGAAAGACGATGAGAAAAAGCCAAATTCGTTCTCCCTTTTACCGTTGACTGCCTGCTGTTCTCTTCCTTTCTTTCGGCGGCTACGTTCGGGCAAACTCTCTTTATCTTTCTCTCTGCCTTGGCAAAATCTGGCCTCTAACACGGCAAACAAGTATATCCGACCGCGAATCACTGCTCCTTTATCGCGTGTTTCCCGCAGAGCGATTTTTGCTCCATTTAACTTTGATTATAAGTCGTCTCGCGTTACACGAGCTTTAGCCCGTGGCTTAAGAGAGGAAATCACGGTCGAATATCTGCGAAACTCACCGTGTTCTCTGTAGACAAAAATCTAACGCGGTTAAGTAGTTGTTTACCTTGTTTGTGTGTGTGCTCCAGTGTAGGGTAGGCTTTCTTTGGTTAACGATAAGAGCGGAGAAACCTCTCACCGTTTGGTCTCCGTTTTTAGAACCCGAGGAAAATTTAATGTACATAGTATCTTCTCGGGTGTGAAACTAGAGCAAATAAAAACAGTGATTAGGTTCTTTTGTACTTTGTCTTCGAGGGATACCTACGGTGCACATTGCAACGGTGATTCTAAAGTATTTAACTGTGCAGTGAACAAGTACAATTCAGGATAAAGTTGGACTTCTTTGAGAATAATAGTAATGTAGAAGACTTCATTATTTTGAGTAACACTTATACACGGTTTGGAGGAGCGGTACTGTTATATTTCTTTTATAATTCGCTTTATAAAATTTTTTTATAATTTATAATTTTTATAATTTTACAATTATTTAGGAATGTGGGTGAGGGAATTTGGGGTACTTGAAATTTAGTAATTTATTGAGTTAGAGACATGGTAATTCGGGTTTTGGCGATTTAAGGGTTCGGAAGTTAGAGAATTTGAGAATTCAGAGATATGGAAATTTGACAATTTAGGGACTTGGGGACTTGAAAACCTAAAGATTCGAAGATTTAGAGATTTGCTAATTTGGGGATTTGGAAGTTTGAGAATTTAAGGGTATAAATATATGGAAATTCGAATATTTGGAAATTTCGAATCTTGGAAATAGGAGTCTGGGAATTTAGAGTTTTATCTCCTGTTAGTTTATTTTTCTATGTTACCTTTACTTTCAAATTTATACTGGAACGCTCAGTATCAAGGATTACACGGCAATATCTCCTTGACTCGAGCCTTGCACGTTGCGCAAAAAAAAAATAGTCTAGATCAATGCTTCTTATACTTCTTTTCATTCATGACCTTTTTAACATCGAGATTAATTCGCAACCTTAGATTTAAATATAAAATTAAGATATAAAAGTCAATGTTGTTCTATAAATAATATTTTCATGTACAAGAATATTTCGCATGTAAGATAAGAATTTCCGACACTACAGAGTTCCTAGATATAATTGTGTATTGGTAACAAGTTTTTAAACAACATGTTCAATAATAAATGAAACATGCAGACCTTTCAAATAAACTTCAAGATCCATTCATTTGTTGACAAAGGTTTTTTGTTCTACGGTTTTTGTACTTCACCGTTAGATTGAAATCATTCATAAACTAAGATAAAAGGAGCATAAATATTTGAATTCAACATTGCATAAGAAACGCGTGCGTAAAGTTGAAAATATTTCCATACTCAGAATTTTGTATTTTGAAATTTCCAAATTACTAACTTCAAAATCTCTAAACTTCCAGGTTTTTAAACATTTAAAATTCCTAAAATCCCAGTGTCGAAATACGTAAATTCTTAGATTTACAAATATTCAAAGTAAATTTCTTCATCCTGAAATCTCTAAATTCTGAAATCTAAATTATTAAGTACCTGAACTTCCAAATCCCTAAGTCCCTAATTTTTAGATTCTCTAATCCTTGAATTCACAAATCCATAAATTCTCAGATCCCTAAATTATCAAGTACCTAAATTTCCAAATTCCTAAATGCTAAATTTCTAGATTCTCAAATTCCCAAGTTTCCAAATCTCAAACTTTCAAAATCCCAAAATTTCCAAAATCCTAAATTTCTTAATACCTAAATTCCCGTATCTCTAAATTCTCAAATCCCTAAATTATCAAACCATTAAATTTCTAAATTCCTACGTCCCAAATTCCCATATTCCCAAATTCGTACATTTTCAAATCCCTAAATTCGCGTATTCCTAAATTCTCAAATCGATAAATTCTCAAATCCCTAAATTACCAAACCATTAAATTTCTAAATTCCTACGCCCCAAATTCCCATATTCCCAAATTCGTACATTTTCAAATCCCTAAATTCGCGTATTCCTAAATTCTCAAATCGATAAATTCGCAAGTCCCTAAATTCCCAATTCCCCAAGTATTCAAATCCCTAAATTTATATTTCTAAAAACCTGAGCGTATACAAGAACGCTGGTCCATGTTATCGCGAACACCCAGTACATACACGCGTGCGCGTAAGAATACATGCACGTGTACATGTACGAGCAGTTGTGTATGGATCGCATGGTTTCACGAAGAGGAGCCGCTTACGCATCGCCGCCACTTGCCTGCCGGTAAGCACGGGAAAATTTACTTCACGCGGAAATGTCGGCAAGAGGAGATCCGCGCGATCCACGAAGCTGTTCTCGAATAACGGCTCGACGATATTTATACCGGGTGCAGCTCGCTCCGGACCTCTTATCGCGGGTCAAAGATCTGACAAACTTGGCCGCGCGTTGATGAACGTGCCGTGTTCACGATAACGCGGCAAGACGTATTTAATGCCTCTCCAGAAAGCCGAAAAGCAAATTGTTCCTTTCATTTAACAAAAATGACTCTTTACCGTATACAGAAATCATCTGGACCGGCATTTCTTAATCTTTTGCACTCGAAAGATGACTCACGTTCACCATTCGCTTTGATACAACGATTTTATTCCTTTGCATTTGAAGGTATTTTTGCTGATGGAAATTTACAGATTAAGGAATTTTGGGATTTGGGAGTCTGGGAATTTGGAAATTGTCTGTTTCACTATGTTTATAAATCACACGTACAACACCATAGATTTAGTTAAATATACCTATTCCAACTGTGAGAAAAGAAACCGAAAATCTTCGGTTTCCCAAAAATAATGCAAATACGAAAAGTCGATGTAGGTCAACATTGCTAAGAAAATATAATACAACTTTTACCTAGTATATTTTTCTCGAAAGACAGTATGTACGAGAAAAACTCTGATCCGCATCATCACGAACACCCTGTATACATACACACAGCTAACTTGGTCGTTGAGCTACCGTCGAGCTATCTGATCGCTCGTAACAGTCTCGACAGACGATGCATTCGAATGCAGCCGCTTTTTCTTATTCCGTGTTCAACGCTGCTTGCTCTTGGATTATGGGAACCGCGGAAACCGAGGTGCGCGTGTTATCGAATGGTTTTTGGCAACGAACCTTTCGAAGAATTATAGAGAGACTTTGGTAATTCGTGCAAACTGCAGTCTGGCAAGAAGTTGGTTATCAATGATAAAATTGGGGCTAATACAGGTTAAGATATTTGGGATATTAAATACAGTCTCGGTGTAAGAATTTGGATTTGTCGTTTAAAAGATAACATGTCGAACCAAGAGCTTAAATTGTTATGAGTACAGAACGAGATGAATTGTGGTCGAATTAAAGAATAATATTGGGACCTTTGTGTTTTCGAATTATTAACAATTTCGAAATTTAAATTTTAGTACTTTTGAATTTAAAAATGTTGAATTGTGGACCTGTGAACACTTAAAACTTTCGAACATTTGAACTATGAAATTTTTGAACATTTGTACTTTGAACTTCTGAACTGTGAAGCCTTAGGATTTTGGAATCAGTAATACTTAAGACTTCAGTATGTTTGACTTGCGATGATTTGAGATTTTAGGATGTTGAAAATTTTAGGATGCTGCACTTTGAGCTTTAGAAAATGACCATGATAAATCCTATCATGAATAATTCCTATAGTATCCTCCCATAATATCCTAAAAACGTGTCTAATAGTAAATCCAGCCTTAGAATTAAACCCAATAATATACCCAGTAGTATATTTATTACCTAAATTAACTTATAGAAAAATATTGATTCCTTCACTATCGCACCATCGATCAATTACCATTGCTTTCAGGATATCAAACTCATGCAATTTCTGCGTTCCATTTTTGCTCGCAAAAGATCTAAAATGTATCGTCGCAAAAGATGATAAACTGAACGCGACAAATACCGAAATAGAAGGCGAACGTTGTTGTTTACCGGTCGCGATGAAGACAAGCTCGCTGGAAGACTAATGAGATTCAGCTTCCTTTCTTCATTAAGCCACCTACTGTTCCTGGCAAACATGTTGCAGAGCAGTGGTTTTCATTCTGTCGCGTCTCAAACGTCACGGAAGTAATTTAACTTCAAGCACTGACGGTGTCGATGCCCCGCGGCCAAACGAGTGTTTACCATCGGATTTTAATATGCCCTGTTTAATATACCGTCGACAGGGAATCACCGTGACAGCGAACGACCTCATAAAGAAGGAAGCAGGGACGAGCATGTGGAGCACTGTTGAGTCTTGCATGCTTATGTAAGCGACCATAAACATACATAGCTACGGAGAGGCGACGAAACTTCTTTTCCCCTCGAACGTTCTCATCTTCCACGGGTCTATCATGTTATCGTCGACCTCTTTGTGGAAATGCAATATTCTCCTCTTTTAAAATTGTACTCACCTACTATATCTCGATTATTGTCTCGCTGTATGTCCTGCGTTGGCGTAAACAATTTTTTAAGCTGCACTTACATATACGTGTGTATACGTATATAACCCATCACATATACGAGTGTATGTAGGAAATTACATACGCGTATATGTAAATGACCATAACTACGTATGTATATGTAGATAATTACACATGTGTGTGCATATGTAAATCGTCACATGTACGTGTGTATACATAAATTATCACATACATCAGTACATGTAAACGATCATATACACGTGTGTATATGTAGACAATTACACACAAGTATATATGTAGATAACTATACACATGTGTGCATATGTCAATTATATACGTGCATATACATAAACACTCATATTTGTATTTTGTTAAACGTTTATGATGGAATATAAATTTGAACATACGATTTGTACAAATTTTAAGAAGAGTAAGTTGTGCAGTAAATACATTTTTACAAATATAGAAGCAATTATTGAGAAAGTATAATTTCACAAATATTTAAGCAGTTATTCAAGAAATATGTCTTTATAAATGCCACAGATAAAACGTTGAACTTTTCTACATCCTAGTACATATCAGTGAAACTATGAACCTATAAGCTGGTACGGAAAACTAACTGTACGATCAGATTAAAGACTTGTACATCGAACAAGTGGAACACGACATGTATTCATCGTGAATTGTTCCAGGTTCGGATCCTGTTTCTCGGGGTTAACCTGTTAGCTTGGGGGTATGGAAGGCAAACGGTCGTAGGGCACTTGGGGGCACTTAATAGAGATAATTGCCTCGTTAGTGGGGCGGTACAGCGCGAGACACGGTGCGATAATATGCTGTCGATCAAAGCCAACGGGCAGCTGGTCCCGTTCTCTCTGCAAGGCGATCTGGTTATACCCTAGACCCGGCTGTATTTGGTGATGCAATAACTAGATGGATATTCGACGATGCCGTAACATCGTTTCCAATCCTCCCACTAGAGTTATGCGTTCATGGATCGGTTAAGTCCTTTCTGCACGTTAAACTTAAGGAAGATTAATTGTTAGGCTATTTCTTCTGCTTCTGATTCGAACTGTTATTTAAACGCTGTTATTATAGCCACGATGACTGCGGAAAAGTCTTCGGCTAACAAGGAAAGGTCACAGAAGAAAGTAAATAGATATCCTTCAGAGGATCTCGAAAGAACGATTTTAGCTCTTGTGGTCCACTAAATCCGTAGACATTTGATTTGAAACCCAAACCTACTTAATATTAATCGAAATTTGAAGCAAAACTATGAAATGAAATATCACTGACGTAATTATACAGTGAACGAGATGACCTTGAACAAACAATCATCTTCAAATAATCTATATACAGGTTCTTTAATGCACTGACACTTTCAGAACCTCCAGCTATTATTCCAACTAGCTCTGTCATTTATCACTGTAGATAACTATTCAGCTATAAAAGGCAATAAAAATGTAAATAATATAAATGATCATTCGCTCTTTTTACGTGTATCGACATATGTCTTACATTACACGCTGCAAATGTTCACAAGACGTCTTCTGTTAACCAACAACGTCATTCTTTTTGTACTGCTACTATCCTCATTTCCTCAAATGGAGGACATTCAAAGAATTAACCAAGACAAATTAACGGAGTTCTATCGTATACCTAGGACAATGGCTTCTTTAACAAACTTGCAACGAAAAGAAGTCCTCGAGAAAAGGACTACTATTCGAAACAGTAGCAAACGTTTTAGACAAAGAATTGTCTGAACTCTAAACAGAGTGAGGGCAATGACTTCTTTGATGAACTTAGAACGAAAGGAAAGAACGAAGGAAAGGATTGAAACAATACTAAATGCTTCTCGCGTGTTTAACGGGAACGTATTAAAAGGTACAGTCGAGAACAAATCTGAATTCTATGAAAAATATATGACTATTGAGAGAGAAGAGATTGATTGAGGAGGACAGTCGTTGATTTCTAATAAATTTTAAGAATTACAAAATTTGAGATAAGAAAATTTGGGAAGTAGAGATATTTAGGGATGTAGGAATTTCGAGAGTCTGAAATTTAAGAATTTGGGATTTTAGAAACTTGGAAATATAGGAGTTAAGTAATCTACAAATTATCAAATTTGTGAATGTGTGATTTTGGGAATTTGGGAATTTGAAAATTAGAAAATATGGAAATTCAAGAATTTGATAATTAGAAATTTTAGATATTCGTTGATTTGAAAATTAGGAAATTTAAAAATTTAGAGATCTGGAAATTAGAAAATGTAAAAATTTGTAAATTTGAACATTAGAAAATTTAGAAACTTGGAAAATTGAAGATTAAAAAATGTAGAAATCTTCAATTATAAAATTAAAAAATCCGAATAACTAGAAAAACCGAAAACTAAAAGATTAAAAACTGTGCATTCATAAAAATTATGTAATAGCAGAATGTTCAAATTTCATACTCCCTCGAGTGTACGAGTGCAAAGAAGAAAAACAGCGATCGCGTTGTTGGTGCAACTGTTTTTCCCAATGTCGGTCTGTATCCCCATGTAGCGAATCCGACAAAAAGTCGGATACGCTATTAGGCGTAGCTGGTTTTGCGTGGGCCAGCTTCCGCGTATTTTCACAGTTCATTCCGAGCGTGACTAGTTCGGGCATGGCTCGAAAAAATTCAATTTTTCATCTGTTCGCGTATTTATTCCAGCGTGTCACGGAAATGCCCGGCCTCGTGCTCTACGGGGAAGCGCGAAGTTTATACGGATGAACTTGTCGCTGCCACGGTTTACCTTCGCTTGCTATTTCTGGCTCGATTTACCGTAAATCCTCGCCTCACCGCGATCCGGGGTCGTTTTTACACCGTCCTGTTAAAGTAGCGCGGATATCGGTCCGCGTTTGATCGCATCTTCGAATTTATTTTTGGTTCGTTTGCGTGCAAGTGCGTCCCGGCGTGCTGTAAACGGATTTCCAAATGCGTTTCCGGTCCGTTGCGAAACATCCCTGGAAAACGTTTCATTAGAACATTCCTGTTAAAAAATTTTTAATGCGATCGGTGCGCAAAAACGTACTTTGTCGGTGCTTTTGGTAATCGACAAAATTCATGATGGTTCCATGTCGTAGAATTTCCGGAAGTACGAGGAATCGATAAGCTTAAATTATCGCCGGCGAAATTTTATTGGAGTAGGATTTTGAAGTTGGGATTAAATTTTAAGTTTCAGAGAAGAAGTCTGTTTACCTTTTTCCTTAGAATTTTTTTTATCTTTCTTGCGTTTGAACCTTTATACTTTCTCTATTTGAACTTTTGAATTCTTTTTAGTTGAACGCTAATACTTTTCTTTTTTAATTTTCTTTTATTTGAACATTTGAACTTTTTTATTCAAATCGTAGAACTTCAAATTATTCTATTTGAACTTTAAAGTCGTTTTTATATTTGAATATTTGAAATTTTTTTATTTGAGTTTTTAAACATTTACCATTTGAACTTTTGAGTTTTCTTTTATTTAAACTGTAAAATTCTTTTTATTTGAACATATTTTTTTATTTGAACCGTGATTCTATATGAATTTAAATCTTTTTTTTATTTGTTCATTTTTCGAGGTTTTTGAACGCTATAAGAAACTTATTGGCAGTTGAAACTACAGAATTATCTTCAACGCAATATCCTAGTGATTTAGAACGTTCAACGAGAGATCAAATGAAAATTGCAAGTGAATTAGATGTATCGTCGATGCATCACGGCAATCGTTCAGTAAATTAACTTAATTGTCAGAGTCATGTAACCTAACCTATATACGTCAATGGCTGGTACACATATCTTAAATGTTTAACTGCTCAACTTGATTTCACTGCTATTTCGATTAGTACATCTGTAGTATGTTTATATTCGCGTGAGATTCAGATTTGTTTTAATACAAATAAATTTACATTTATTTTGGTACTGAATAATTATGTATTTTGAACTATTAAACACGTACGAACTCCAGAGGCAAAGTGTATTAACTCTTTAAATTCACGGAAGAGCAAATGAAACTTATAAAAAACTTTATGTGTGACATAAACTTTATATCTTTTATAAGTATAATTTTGTATCTTTTATAAAATACATCATTTTTAAACTTTTGTGGCAGCGTCTGCCACTATGTTCTTGCCAATTTATCTTTTTTCCATAACTTTCCTATTTTTCTCTTTTGCCTGAATATTTGTAAGCACTTTCTGCCTGTTTTCAATTTTCTCAGGATCTCGTGCAAATCTGGTCAATGTCAGATTGCACATTTGGTAGCCAGACTTGTACGAGCCTACGCTTTCCGTTAACTTTCTTTTTCACTCCTTCAACTTTCCACTCTATATGTCTCCTTTTCCTTTCCCATTTCTATCTCTTTTCAAAAAGGGCATAAAAACTCTGGCGTCGCTCGACACAGTCATGACTTTGGTACTGACACGTTACACTCGTTAAATACTCTACTTCTCATTCACACCCACATCCTCGCTTTTATATTAAAAATTAAGCGATGTAGAAAGAAATAATTATTATCATCGAAAAGAATAAAGTATTTAATACGGAAGATAAAATATTTAATGCAAAATTCACTTTCTAAAGAAAAGTAAACTTTCTAATTTGTATTTTCTGAGTGAACTTTTCGAAAGAAAAACAAATTTATTATACTTTGGTTCTGTTTATTCGAATACAGTAAATTGAACACTGATGCTCTAAATTGAAGTACTAAATATTAAGTATTTTTTTTTATTGGGGTCACAATAAATAAATATCATATAGTGATATCAAATACAATATCATCAGGCTAACAATAAGCAAATATATCATTCATGCAAACAGAATACACGATATAGAATGTAGAATACACGAACTCGTTACTGCAAGAAAAAGAACAGAACATAAAAAGAACGAACAAACAATAGCCACGGAAGTCACAGAATGACGCAGCAGTAGAAAAATTATAGTAATTAAATAGCGTTGTCGTGTTTCAATACCCATCTTACGTATCGCATTCCATTATTAAAGTACAGAGCAACGTGAAGAAATATGGAAGTCCGTCATTTTTCTATACATCCGAATTACGTATCGCATTCTACTTCTTCAAAGTTTAGAAGAAGTTGGAGAAATATGGAAGTTCATAGATATTCTACGCGTTTCAGAAAACGTCAAAAAAGAGTAATGTTGGTAAAAATTAATTGAAAAGTGAGACTTGATGTAACGTCTAGTAAGTTTCAAGTACGTTGAACACAGAGTAAGTTTAGTGATTAACGAGGATCGGTATTTCGAAGAGCAGAGACGTTGACTTGTCCACTTTTACTTTAAACGACCTTCCCTCGCGACCAGATTCGTCGAACTCAGGTGATCTATAATCGCGAAGAAGAACTTGGAACAAAGTTATCCCGCCTGAGGCTGGATCGGAAGTTCGTAGGTTATTATGGGGAGACAACGTTAGTTGTGAAAGTCGATCAGACGCAACGATGAACGAGGAACTTGAGGGGGTTTTGCTTCGGGTCCACTTCATACAGGTATTTTGGAACAGGAGAACTTAAATTTAGGTACCTGCCAAGAAGATTGGATCGTATTTCATGGAAATATGCGAGTGAGGTTGAGCTACGATTTTTATATTTGGTTTATTTCAATAGTTTGTGGTATACAGTTATATCAATATGTACTATATAGTTTACTAAAGTGTTACTAAATGATTAATATAATAAACTGAAGGATGTTGTAATATTATTCAAAACAAAAATTTATTTTTATTTGATACAGTAGATGGTGATATAAGCAATTTTATTACTTTTACGATTTTGTTATAGTACTAGATGTGACTGTTATAAAAAGAAATTTTATAGGAAGGAGTAGCATTCTACATTTGAAAGTTCTCATAGTTTTTAACGTAGACATTTTTAAATTTCCATACTAAATCTTTTAACTTTTTAATCTTCTAATTTTCCAACTTTATAATTATCTATGTCTATAATTCTCACATTTACAAATACTTGAATTTCATAATTTTCCAATTTTCTAACTTTAAAATTCTCAAATTTCCAATTTTCTAATTTTCAAACATTACAACTATCAAATTCTCAAATTTCATAGTCTTAAAAACTAGAAATTTTGAAATTTCTCTTCCTTGAAATCTCAAATTCTCAGTTTTTCTTGCCCTACTCTTGAAATACCGTAATCTAAATCTCTAAATCCATAAATTCCTAAATTTTCTACTTTCCAAATCCCTAAATTTTCAAATTCTTAAATATCCAAATAAATACTACATATATCAAATATACAAACTTGTGAAATGCACGAATTTCAAAGAACTGCAATTTCCAAATATCCAGATATCTAACCATCCAAACTCCGAAATCTCTGGACTTCTAAATTCCCAACTTTGAAAACTTATATTTCCGAAACCTCGAAAAGTTGAAAATTCATTTCATTCAGCCAGCGAATGTTCACGATCCTTATTCATTAGCAAACGCCTGGGGCTTTTCTCCGCTGCGCCGAAGTTTCCCCTAGGGAAACCTGCCGTTCTCGTCAGTGTATCACATATTCAATAAATATATCAGTGCTGGAATAGCGATATTACTTTGTCCGTCCACAAATTAACAATCAGCTAATCCTTCCATGTTCAAGAATCCGTTAATTAGTTAGACTAACGTACTGTATGATGTTTGCATGATGTCCTCATTTTCTGTTAACATTAGAGGACGAGTCAATTTGTTAACTTTGAGTTATGATGCAAAACAGCCGGCTATTCGTTCAAAGTCTTTTAAGTACACAGACTCGTATTCATTTCTGTTTAATTAGCAAGTGAAACGAAACGTAAAGGCACTTTTCATATGGATTATTAATACGCAACGTAAATTTCCTGTAAAATCGGTGACTCTGCCTGATCGTCAAACAACCACGGAACGTTATCGTTTTCAACGGCAATAACGATCTTGATTGCTGTACTCGTTGTTTGAAAATAAATCGCCGTTTCTATCACGTTCCATTCCCTTCTGCGAACGATCCAATTAAATCAGTGTTCTCCATTAATCCGAAAATTACTGTGTTTTCACTGGGCGAGTGTTTGAAATTGTTCAATAAAAAAATTAGCAGTGAATTGGATCACTTCCTCAATTTTAGTTTCAATGGCCATTTAAAGTATAATAGTTTGTTTCAAGGAAAAATTTAGCATTGTATGTTGTTAATTAATTATCCTTTAATTACCTGTCCAATTTCATTTTTTCTATAATAGTTTTCAAGTTTTAAATTATTTTTACAGATTTCATAGAGTACTTTGTGCACCACCGTATTGTAGACATCACAAAATGGCCACAATAGTTGAACAACGATCAAAATGCAAACGATATTCGAGACGCATCAATGTTCGCGGATATTTTGTAATTCATTTTAAAAACTGAAGCTCTAGGGAAGAATAGAATTACATCAAGTGAAAGAAGAGACTTTTTAAATGGATATCACATAAAAATTGTTATCGAATTGACATGTTCATCGAATGAACATTGTGTTTATATATTTTGTACGGTAAAATGTATATTATATTTGTGTTGTTATGAATTTCTGCTGTAGCTTCTGATTTCAAGAACGCGAGAACTGATATGTTATGGGTGCAAGTTTTGTTTCGGTTGTTGTTTAAATAAATTGTTTATTTAAAAACGTTTATTACAATAATAAATTATTTACTAGTATATTATTTTGTTCCAAAGGGTTTATAAAATAATTTCGTGCGAAAATCAATTGAATAATTAATATTGTTTTATCATAAAATATGACAATGTTAAAATTAAATTATAAAACAGTTTTGCGAAACAGTTATTGAACAAAATATATACGTAATTATATAATTAAATACGTTATTTACAAAATAAAAATAAATTAAAATCAATTTTTGTATCAGAAAAGCTGTACACCAAACTTTTCGATTAGATTTATCTTCGTTCCGCTTGAACCAAAATAACTTAAAATCGTGATTCATTGAAAGACAAAACTACAAACCTAACCATGAACAAAAACTGAAATAAATTACAAGTTAGTAATTGCAAGATAACTACAAGTTTTTATTAACGTAAAAACAAAACTATCTGCACTATTCAACATGAGCGAATCAACTAAAATAAACTACATTTTTCGATTAACTGAACGAAAATAGTTTCATAACAGGTAAAATTGCGTCTTCGTCATGATTAAATTGGCTATTCACTTGATTCGTGCTCGTAATAACGTCACTAGCCAAAATGATGCATGCTAGATGATCATGCTCGCGAAGCCATTCGAACACGAATAGTCCACGCAATGGCGGACGTCCTCAGTTCGAGCCGATATGTCGACTCGAGTTGTCCATCTTTCTCAGGAAACGTGTTGTCGAAACAGCTTCTCCCGACACGAGTAACAGTTACGAGACTCGTTGCTCATGCTTTCGACTTTAGTCGGTTCGCTGACGGTTTTTCGAACGACGAAAAACGACAAAAACACGGAGTGTTGCGGTTACGCGAATATACGAAGCTCGGTTTACGAGTAAGTAAGCGTTTGTAGCCGGGCCAGTGTACAGTCAGGAGCAAATATGATTTCCTCAGGGAAAATATGTTAACTCAGGGAGAACAGGTCTCACAATATTTGAGTTTTAATTGAAGTGGATTTACAAATTTGGAAATTTAGGAATTTGGAAATTTGGAGATTTAGGAATTCGGGGATTTGGGGGTTAGGGAGTTTGAAGATCTGAGGATTTCAGACTTTGGGAATTCGGAGATTTGAGGATTTGGAGATTTAGGACATTGGAAATTTGATAATTTAGAAATTTAAGAATGTGGAAGTTTGGAAATTTAAGAATATAGAAATTTAGGGTTTTGAAAATTCGATGATTTAGAAATTTGCAAGATTGGGCACTTGGAGATTTGAGAATTTGTAAATTGTAGAATTGAGATTTAGAGATATAGGGATTTGGAGAATTGTATATTTGGGAATTTGGGAACTTGGGGATTTGAAAATTTGAAATAGAGAATTAGAAAATATAAATGTGGTAATTCAGAACTTCATAACTTGAAAATTTGGGAATATAAAAGTTTGAAACTTAGAAAATAGAATTTTATGAATTCAATAATAACGAAATTTAAGAATGTGGAAATACAGAAAGTATAAAAACATGAAAATATAAAACTTACTTTTTAAGATTACATATTTGTCCTTATCGAAAGTAAATGTATGATGCAGTCGCTGCCTAAGAGTGTACGTAGGGCGTTGTGGATTATGGGGATTTGCGGTCGGCAGGTCGCGAAATTATAGCATGAAGCGAGAACAAAAGAGCGAACGGTTCGTACGTCCGTCGAGAAATTTTATGGCGTTACGAGGCCTCGCGAGCGTAGTTTAACATCAATTAAACCGTCTAAAAGCTGCCTCTCCCTTGCTCGACAACCGACGGATTAATTCTCTTATTTAACGCGTGTTCTCTTTTCGTACGCCTGCTTTCTCGTCCTTCTTTAAATAGTCTTCTCCCTTCGAATTTTTCTACGCATTCTACACGTGTCTTACCGGTGTACAGACAAAACAAATATTATTTCTCTAGAGATCGTGAATGTAGTGGATTTATCAAGGGAAAATGGCATTTTAGGAAAAAAGCAGCACCGTTTGTTGGGTTTTGACTCATCAGTATTTCAATTTACAAACTTCCGAATTTAGAAATTTTCAATAGCAGAAATTTGAGAGTTTGGCAATTTAGGTATATAAGTTGGAAATTAAAGTAGTTCAATATTTAGAAATTTGTAAATCTAGAAATTAGGGTAGTTGGAAATTTTGGAATTTCAATATCAGGGAATTTAGAAATCTTGGAACCTCGAAACTTGTGTTTTTGGAAAATATTCAAATATGGAAGCTAAAACATTAAAAAATTTGAGGATTTGAGATTTGAGAAATAAGGAATTTGGAGATCTGTAAATTTGTAAATCAGAATTGAAAATACAAAGTATTTTTAAAAGAATCAATAGGTATTCAACAATTGTAAGCGAGTATATGTTCTTGCTCTACATTTACGAACTTCCGAACAAATCCGTATAACAAGGATTTTTTTTTAAATTCCTTATTCAACAAATTTTTCAAAATAATAAATAACAAAATTAAATTTAATAATGAAAAATGATAAATCTTTCTAGTTCTTTTTTCTATAGATCCTAGACATGTGCCTATTTCTCTCGGTAGTAAATGCAGCCCTGTATAGTATCGCCGTAAATCGGCGAACAACGCCTCGATAAAAATTCATCACGTGTTAAAAAGTCAAAAGTACGAAGACGGCGAGGAAACGGTATCCACTTTAGTCGCGTCTCGTGATCCTTTGCGTCGGGATCATTTATGACGTTTAAAAACTCGTTAAAAAGTTGGCCGATGCGAACGGGCATAGATTCCCGTCCCTTCTATCCTTCGTGCCTTGATCCACACTACTTCCCTTCCCGCCTGGCATCGGGATTATAAAAGTTTGATAAGGCGATAAATAATTATCCGCGAGCCCATCGCGAACTGCGGCTAACTTTTGAGTTACTCTACCACTTGAGTTTTTAACCACCCCAACACTCCTGCGCCCTTTTCTACCGCTATCGCAGCCATTAACTCGTCTTCGTCTTCTCTCATTTTCCTCCTTTAACTCTTCTCCTATCTTTCTAATCAGTTCTCTCTATTTCACCGTTTTGTACCTTACCTTTATTACCTTACGGTTTCCGGACCTTCTTTTAATCAATTTTTTGCCACATTTTCATTTTTTGTCCCTCCGAGCAGCGTTAATTCGCTTTTATCGCGCTAACAATTTTTTTCTCTCTCAATTACTCGTGCATATTTTTTCCACCTTTTCTACTTCTTCCTCTCGTTTACCCTCTCGGCTCTGTTTACCGCGAACTTTCGAGCTTCTTCCCGTCTCGGTGCACTCCGCGTGGCTGAGCGAAATTCAGACCCGTTCCGCTCGGCTCTTGTGAGCGCAACGAGTTCTTCCGCTCGCGTTCTACGTCGTCGTCTGCAAATGTTCGCTGTCGTATCCGTACGGAGCCTTGTTCCGAGAGCTTCGCGACCGTTATCGAGCTTCGTGACTGGGAACTTCAACCCGTGCTCTCCCGGATTTTCGACTCGCAACGAGGGAAACGACTCTAGTCCTTTCTGCAGGCTATAATTTCTCCCCTTCGAAAATATATACACACGTGTTAGGACATTATCACATTCTACTCTTAAATTACCATTACTGTCCAATTAAAAAAGATACCTTTCTCCGTCTGACTGTACTTTATTTATATATGCAAAAATAATATAATTCTTATTGTGAAAACTCGAGAGCATTGGTCCTAGGTTTGTCATAATGAAACTTGGTTCACTTCGAAGGGAACATCTTGTATACAATAATACATCAAATACTACACCTTGTACTCAAACGTACGGTTCAAATGAAATAAAATATCTTACATTGAATCATAAGGTTTATATCAAATGACACACCTAGTACTGCATCATTATAAATGAAACACTCTATACACGATCATATAGTTCACATGAAATGAGACAACTTGCACTGAAGTAAACTGAATCGTATAATTCACTTGAAACTAAATCATGAATATGGTTGAAATGAAACAGGCTGCACTGTATCCTACATTTCTCGTCAAATGAGAGTACGTTTGAGCTTATTATACTCAAATGTATAGTTCACAACAAGTAAGACATCCTATACTAAATCATATGATGAAATGGGGTAAGTTGTATGGGGTATGAAACATCCCATACTGAATTGCACGGTCCACATCAAATGAAAGGTCCTATACTTAATAGTACAATTCACTCCGAATGAGATATCCCATACTAAATCACACAGTCCACACGGAACGAGACACCCTGTACAGAAACCTCGTCTGTCTAGGACAGCTGGCACCGAGAGCAAGCTAAGGCTTCGAATTTCCATCCACATTCCTCGTCACCCTTGTTGTCCGATCATCCCCTGATCTACATGCGCCGCAATTAGTTCCCGTTGCTTTTTCTCGGCGATTCGTTATCGAGATCCGTCCAGGTCCATCAAAGATTCGGGACAATGGGACGATGCATCTTAAGACGTCGGGAACCGCAAGATGGAAGAACAAGTAGAAGGAGATGGACGGGGTTGCTGTTAGGGTGGCAGGCGGCCGGAGACGAGGGAGGGTAAATCGTTGCATCGGTAATGGCCGCCATTGTGGCTTGATGAGGTGGTCGTGTGTGTGCGTGTACGTGAGTGGTTGACATTGTGTGGGTCACATCCAGCATTCAGACGGTTCGGGAGGTGGGGACACACCGTGTATTTCGAGGGTGGCTCGAAACGGCGGCGCTATCGGTCGGCGCAGGATAGTAGCTCTCCGGATTATGCAGAGCCGAGAGTGAACTCTCTCTCGGGTTATCTCTCTCTCTCTCTCTCTCTCGAGTCGTGGACGAGACAGAAAGAACGATAGGAAGCAGGAAATGGTCGACGAAGAGGGAAGCAAGGTCAAGAGGGACGCGTGCACGCGCGAAAGAGTGGCCCGCGAGCGATGTGGAGCGACAAGCGAGCGAGAAGCTAGCGAACAGAGCTAGTCTCTAACTGCTAAAGAGATCGGGTCCCTAGCTAGCTGGCACAACACCGTCTGCAGGACAATTTATATGCTAATTTATATGCGCTTAATAACGATGTCCAACGGTGGTTACCGACACGCCCTTCGGGCGGTGCCCGCCACCGATTAAATCGATGGGAACGTTGCACCCCAACGATCTCTTTTCACCTCTCGACTGAACACTACTGGGCTAATTAGTTTTCCCGTCTGCTGCATGTTTGCGATTTTTCCTGATTTCGGGAAAATACCATTTTTTACAATTTTAGTGGGCGTTTGGGGAATATTGGGTTCAAGGTTGAAAACGTTACATCAGTTTTGGTTGTTATTTACAACCAAATAACTGTGTATATGCGAACTGCGATGATTTCGGAACTCGGTAATTTGGAATTCGGGGATATGTAAATTCGGGGATTTGGGAATTCGAGGATTTAGAGATTTCTGATTTGAGAAATTTGGGTTTTTGGAATTTTGGAGATCGGGGATTTGTGAGATTTGGAGATTTGAGTTTTTAAAATTTAGGTGTTTAGAGATTTAGGATTTTTGGAATTTCATGTTTTAGAGATTGTAGAACTTTTGGGATTTGAAATTATAGGGACTTGGGGATTTAAGATTTTGAGAATTTGGAGATTTACAGGTTTGAAAATTCAGAAATTTAGACATCTGAGAACTGCAAAATTTAGGAACTTGGAAATTGAAGAATTTATAGATTTAGGCATTGTAAAATTTGAAAATTGGGAGATTTAGGGATTGGAAAATCTGAGAGTTTAGAGATTCTGTTATATGAAAGTTCGGGAATTTGGAAATATACAAATTTTGGAATTTGAAAGATTAGAAATGTGGAAAATTTAAAATCTAGCAATTTAAGGATCGGAAATTTTGAGAATTTATCGACGTAGGGATAAGAAAATTTGCAAATTTTGGATTTAGCAAATTTTTGAATTTCGTGAGTAGAAAATCATAGAAGAAATGTAGAATTTGAAAATTGGGAATCTTTGAAATTTAGATATTTGAAAATTGCAAATTTTAGAGTTTAGAAATTTAGTGATTTCCGAATCAAAGAATTAAAAAATTCTAGAAAATGAAAATGAAAATATATAATAATTTGAAAAGTTAAAAATTGTAAAATGTGGAAATTTGGATTTGAAATATTTTGAAAAGTTGAGTATTTCCAAAAGTCTCCATGTTTGACATAGAAACTGACTAATACGATGATAATCTTGAAAAACGTGGATGAACTTAAAACATAATACAATGGTAGCCAACATTTTGCTGAGGAATTAGGTCACAACATAGAATTAGCGATGGCGATAACCACAGGTTAGGTACTTGAGCGATATTATTATTTAGTGTTTACCATACTTGTTCCACACGTGGATTAAATAATGAACGAGAACACGTAAGATAATATAATACACGATACAGAAGATGCTGATTGAAAACAAGCAAGTAGGGTGATAATCGATTTTGATTGAAGAGTTTTTAAGTGATAGTAGTTATACTTAATGTATCACTCATAATACAATAAAAATAAATTACAGACACTATTTTCAATCTAACGCCGGTAGTTCTAGTGTGAAACCTACAAGAAATATCAATTCTGAAAAATTTATTAGCCTCCACGAAGCAAACATTGCCTTCCCGTTCTTGTGTAAGTAAAAGTGCTACTCAACGTCTACTATATTTCCCGTTCTTCTGGTATCGTCTCGTTTGTTTAATCTCTGGTTGCCGTAATTCATGATAAGCTGAGAAAATACTTTGCAGAGGTTATTCTTATTGCCCCAATTACTCGCGCGTTGCGTAAAGTGTTTCTTTCCGTCATCAGAGGCGTAATGTTTCGCGCGTGTCGCAATCGAGCCCGGCGGTTCAATAAACGCGTCATAAAAATGTTGGAAACGGTCGAGTGACGCGTAACAGGTTGCAACGATGTAAAAGTAATTAAAGGCGCTTTAATTAATGGAGTTTCGAATAGGTAGGTGAAAAGGTAAGCGGATCCGGGCGTCGACGATCGGTTCGTTAAAAGGATTCGCAGCATTTAACGGTGATGAAAATTAGCAAGCGTATTTGCCGGGGCGAAAACGTTAATCGTGCTCGTTTGTATTAAACAAAAACTCGGCTTGCACGCCGTTGGACCACGTTTCGTTTCCTCGTGAATGTCGTCGAACTTTGTTTTGACGGTATTTATTTTGAAAAACAAGCAGAGAACTTTCGCCGACGAATGAACTTTCGTCGAATGAACTTTGATGATTTCGATGGAAAGCGAGTTGAACCGTATTTCCAACTTCGTTGAAATCATGGACAAACATGTCGAACGATTTTTCCAATATATCTCCGGGGAAGTTTGAAAAACTGCGTTTCGAGAGAAACGACGTCCGAGCTTCGAGACACATATCGAGATGTTTCTCTCCGCTTCAGATCGCAACTTGGGCAATTTCGTAAAGTTCCACGCGAAAGAGTGGATAAAAATGGAGACACGAGGCGAACGAGTATCGTTGAAGCACGTAAAAACGTTGAAATCAATCCTTTCATCGTTTCTGCCTCGAGCAGTCTTCGTAGTGGTTTTACAGTTATTCAGCCATTTCTATTCTCAGCTGCAATTTGTGTTATTGACCTTTTATTCGTTGACTGTTATGATCGCAGTAAATCGACTAATACTGGCTACTAACGTTCCGAACTTCTATTAGGTTAATAAATCCATGATCTTAAGCAATCGAGCACAATAACGTTCGAAAACAAACAGCAGAACGGAATTGAACAGGGTGTTCCACTTTAGTCGAGCATGTAAGTTTTGCCATTAAACGTTGAAAGAAATAACCGAGGAAAACTTATATTATTTCACCGTGTACATTTAATAGCGACATTAAAAACTTGTTTCAAAGTCAATGTGAATGTGCAAGGTTCCATTTCATTATTTCACTGTGAAAATAATTTGAATCTTTGACGTAAATGGGCACTGCGATTTTAAAGAAAAGTTGTGTGATTTTCCACTAAAGTTTCGTTGAATTTCAATAAGAATTTTGGACATTCAAAGATTTGGGATTTTGAAATTACAGGAACTTTGCACGTCAGAATTTTGAAATTTTGAAACCTTAAAATTATAGGACTATGAAGTTTTTGAATTCTTAGATTTTAGAATTTAGGATTTTGGAATTGGGAGTATGAAATTTCGAAATTGTTGAATTTTTGGACTGAAAATGAGGATTCTAGGAAAACGTAAATTTGTGAATTTTTGGACGACAGGATCGTGTAATTTTTTAATTGTTAAACTTTGAGATGATAAAATTGTAGAATTTTAAGAATTTGAAATTGTCAAACTTTCCGTCTTAGGCTTCGAGACTTTGATATGTTTGGATTTATAAATTTGTGGAGTTCAAATCTGTGGAATTTTTTAAGTTGTTAAGTTTATGTTTGAAGCTTTTGAAACTGTAGCATTTTTATTGTTTACATGACTGTTTGTATTGTTATTTACATAAATATTTATATTACTGTTGTTCATACGAGCTATAATGGGCTCGTTTACACAATTCCTCTACTTTAAAACCTTTGCAGTTTTAATATTTTCGAATTCCGTAATTTTGGGATTGCAGATCCCTAGAATTTTGTGTTCTTTCGTGTTGTAACGATTTACGACTGTACTATATCTTCCAGGTCGAGCATACTCGATTTTCCCTGTTCCAGGCCGCTTAACCCAGGCTCAGGGTTGCGTCCCGTTAATTTCCCCGACGCGTATATTAATTCGCGAAGAAGCGTTGGCGAACGTTAGTATCGCTCGCAAATTGGCTCCTCGGTGTAACTGTAATGTCGCACATCGTAAATCCCGAGACCCTGAATCGTTTGGTGATGCCGGATGTTGCCACCGTTTCTCTCCGTTGCTCTGGGTCGTTCTGCTCCTGGCCGTATTCCGGCAGTAGGTGAGGATTGTTGAAAGTCGAGGATTTATTAGGTGACGGATAGCACCGGATAAAACGGTCGGTAAAACACGCCGCGAGCTGGGATTAGATCGTGGTAACGACTACATTATCCGATCGACTTGGGATCTCGCACGATTTAGCGAGCGTCGCATGAATTTCCTCTTCTATCTGTTGCTCCGTAACGAGACTTTACTGCAGGCTCGAATCGATAGTAAACTCTCGGTATAAGCGAGTCTATCAAGTCTGAATTTTCGCTTATATCGTGTAGTTTCTGCATTCATTAAGTTTAAACGTAGAAAAGAACAGCGAAGGGAACAACTGAATGGCCGGACAGTAAAATATCGCTGAGCCGATCCTGATGCAAGAATAAAGCTAGTTTTTTCTTCCTTAGTTTTCATTTTGTTATGAAACTTGTACCAATATATTTGTAACATTTTCCTGATTAAAATGAGACCAAACACGAAGTAATTCGTAACATATTTACTTGTAACTACGAGCGTTTCACTTATCACGTGATCCATTTGACCGACGAGGTCGTAAACTCATATGGTCGAAATGATTAAATGCGGACAAAAGGATGATTGTGATGACAGTAAAGTCTCGATATAATTGAATCTTTTGGTTCTCAACATTTGCTTATATTCTGTAAGTCTTACATTCATTGAAATTTGTTGAAAGTGGAAAACCGAGCGTAGAAAACGTCCGAGCTCAACGTACACATACATACAGTAACATATCGCTAGAGTAATCCTAATGACAGAATCAAACTTTTTACTTTTTGATTTTGCTATGAAACTTTCACTGTCATCTTTGTGATATTTTCTGATTAAAATGAAACCAAACGCGACATAATTCGAAACACATTTATTTGTAATTCCAGGCGTTTCGCTTATACTGAGAATTTTACTCCTATAAATTATTACACGTACTTATACATTTCCTGAATTACAACGCATTTAATATGATTCTAATCAAGAAAATGTTACAAATATGTTGGTGAAAGTTTCACAACAAAATTAAGAATGAAAAAGTTTTATTCTTGCATTAGGATTGTACTACCCATATGTTGCTGTTTGTTGCAATTTGGAATTCGAATTTGGTCAATCAGAATTTTAGGAAAATAGAAATAGGACATTTTCAAATTTAGAAATATAGATATTATAGAAATTTAGACACAAGAATTCGGAAATATAGAAATTTGGAGATATAGAAACTTACAAATACTGAAGTTTCGAGATACCGAAATTTAGAGTTGTAGAAATTTATAAATATAGAAATATAGAGGTTTCGAAATTTCGAGGCAGGAATCTAGAAATATAGAAATTTGGAGATAAAAAAATATATAAATATAAGCATTTAGAGATACTGAAATTTTGGGGTATAGAAAGTTGGAGATATACCTAGAAATTTAGTGATATAGAAACACCGAAATATACAAATACAAAAATATCAAACATCAAAATTAAAATGTTTACATATTTATAAAATCGGAACATTGGAAATTTAAAAATACAGAAATTTCTCAAGTTGCCAAGTTCCCACCATTTCCCAATTGATAAGCTGCCAAATTTTGAAATTAAGAAATTTGGAAACTTAGTAAGACACTTTCAAATTCTCAAATATCTCCTTATCACAACTACGTAACACGAAAAATTTTTGTAAACAAAGCAAGAAACAAGAAAATGTCTATAAAATATCACAAATATTAATATTTCTACGAATTCGAGTAATAGAAAACATGTATTTTATAAACATATATTTTCCACCTTCAATTAAATTATTTCCTCATTCAACAATGCACAGCGTGTGCAAATAGTTTAATAGCCTTTACTCTCGCGAGTTTGAATCGAGAACCGCAGCCGTAGTCTTCCATTAAAACTTTCTCTAGATTTCGAATTAATCGAAACTTTCACTCATTATTCCGAACAAACCTTTTATATACAACAGTTGATACAAGTTATAACACAACGACCACTTTGTGTTACACAGTTATTAAATCAGTCCCTGAGATAGTTACAAGCAAATCGATATAAACGAACAGAGAAACATTCGCACTTTGAGATATCGGTATCTCGTGAATTACAAGCTACAAATAAATTGAGCCATTAGACGACGATAATTAGTAAAACAAGACACGCGAACCGGTATGATCTCAGCGTGACGTGTAATTTCACGAGAAAGGTATCCACTGGTTCGTCCAGTTTTTTTTTCGTTCTACAGGAACACGCGTTTCCGATTGTTGAAATGCCAGCTGGACGAACCCGCGAAGCAACAGTGTTGTGTCGCGTTGAACCGTTGCCAGTCCTGCTAATATTCTTCGGCTAAATTACACGAAAATCTCTGCAGTGATGCGAGCATTTGTCAAATTTAATGACGGATGCACTTGTCAACGTGTCCTGGTTCTTACTGTCTATTCGTGTTCCGGATTTAGCGCCTGGATAACGAACATAAATCTCGGAACCTTTCGGACGTGATATAAACTTCAAGGAGTAAGATTTTAATTTTGGTAATTCTGCAGAATAGGTACTTTTCAGAATTTTTTTACTTTTTCTTACCTAACCCAACTCCTCCCCCATGTTAGTGTGGCCTGAAACAAAGTCTATAATTCTCTGCTCCACATGAATTTTCATGGGAATGTCCATCTTTCCCGTGCTTACGGCTCGAAAAGAAATCTATAACTGTTCTGTGAAAAAATTTGTGTTAATTACATATTCTTCGAGCTCCCCGACTGATCATCGTTATCGGACTCAGAATAAAGCAATTTGCCAAGAAAGTTGCAGAAAAATATGAAAATTCGAAATAGTACCTATTCTCCATAATCGCCGGAAATTTTATTTGCTATAAAAGTACAAAAGTACGTAAATAGTAAAACTAAATATTGAAGCGTATAATACCCGTCGGTTTGAGAGCTAATAACTTTCTTATTTTCAGATATTCTATCTCTCGTATTTCCATCTATCTCCATTATTATCATTGCGAGTCGTGATGCCCAGCCGAAAATTATTATAGCAAGCAATACTACCTTATTCTAGCAAATTCATTAGTCAGAATGTTCACGGAGGACGGATAAAAGAGCATAGTGTGCGCGACAAAGAGGAAAGGAAGAAAGAGAGAAAGACTCTAATGCAGAATAGAAGAAAGATGGAGGAGGTAGAGAACGGAGCACTACGATCTGGCTGAAACCAGAGTTCCGGCGTGTTAAATTTTCATAACCTTTCACAGAACAGTGTCTTTCAGTCTCCGGCATTCATAATGAAAATCTCTTTACAGAACTCCATCGGCCCGTTCTCGTAACCGCCGCACCCCATAATGGTCCACCCTGGTCTTTGTGTACTTTCGAGTCTACACAGGCCACGAGCTTCGAATTACCTCGATATAAATTATAATCGCGGGTTCCGAAAGAAGATTGCTTACAAGATCGACGATTTTCTTCTCTATGCATCGCCACGGAAAGTCAACCGCATTAAAACAGGATTTTCGTTCGTTCAGGAGCTGCGACGTTGTTTGCGTTTACAGAACCGACACGTTGTGGATTTTCTTGCTGCTTCGATTTCGCGATACGGGTGTCGCTATCGATTACTGTCGAACGTAGTGACGCTCCTGGGACTCGATCTGCATTTGTTCGTTTATCTTGTTTGGCTGTATCACGCTAGAGGCTACAATTTTGACTTGAAATTTTCAGGATAGATTCGTGAGATGCCCGAAAAACATATTTGGGTGGCAATCCGGCGACATGAACCTGTCAATATCGACGTTGATCGTCGTCGAATTGATAAAAAATCGTATTTGTTCATTTTTGATACATAGAATCAACTGAAACGATGTTAGAAGTGGTGAGTTTGTAATTCATCGTTGACGACAATACTTCGTCTTCATTGACGTCAGCAATGTTGGGTATCGTTTTCGATAGTTTCAAACACGTTTAATGGTTTGGAACGTCTTCAAAATCTCTACATCTTATTCTTGCTCTACCTATATGTTTGCAGTTGGTACACTAAATTTTAAATACACATTCAAGTTCGTGCAAGGTACCTGGTCCGTGGAGCCACTAGTTAAAATTATTTCGATTAGCAACAACTATGAAAGTGCCATTTGAAGTGGTACTATAGCAATTCGCAGTTGCATGTTAGGTATCAAGGAAAGTAGCCGTAATCCGTGTCTGGAAATTAAAACGAGCGTCGGTTAACCGTGCGGTCGCGCGTAAATTGTTTTGCATAACTCAGACACGGAGCACGCGTCGTTGGGTGCTCGCACCGCGTGGACACACTCGAACACGAGGACCCTATTCCAAAGAATTTCCCGCATGCGAACACGCCTATGCACGCATTCCGCCGTAAATCCGCTATGAATCCGACCAAAACACCGGCGAGCAGGGAAATGTTATTCGTTCCGGGAATGCGACGCGTTTCGACAGACTATTTTTCCCCGCAGGTGCACGTACGCCGGCAAAATAAATCTCTCCCGACAAAAGACAAGAACCGACCGACACTCACGGTGCTAATAGTCTGAATTATCGCGAGTTAACGATGCATGTATAATACCGTGACTGATTAAAAAGATTTATTTGTTTGTCAGTGAGTAAGATTTATGGGCTTGTAAAAATTTACTTTGTTGTATGGGAACAGATTTGGTAATTAGTGAGATGTTTTTAATTAATTACTTACGGATAATAGTTATTGTAGAGAAATTAGATATGTAAACTCGAAGATTTTTAGGTAATTAATTTTTAAGTTTTTAAATTTTGTATTCCTGAATTAATTGAAATTTGATAATTTGCAAATACCACGATTCCTGAATCTCTGAATTTTGAAATCATCCAGTTCTTGAGTTTTCAAGTTTATAGATTTTTAATTTTTGTAATAAGTACTGCAGTTCCAGATTTACAGATTTCCAAATCTCGAGTTTTCAAAGTTCTGAATTACCAACATTAAAATTACTTACCTAATTAATAATAATTGGAATATGAACAGTAATATATATAAAATAATGTTTTAAAATATAAAGTACTGACAATTAATGTAATTTGCTAATAATATCAATACGAATCTCCAACAATAGCAATATGAAGTGATTTGCAGCTAAATATCGAACAGAATATAAAAACCTGATTACGCAAAAACGGTATATGTGTGTAAATTAAATTGCACCTTTTATCAGGATTTCTATATTGCTTTTATCCGTAATTCAATTCCGCTTAACACACGTAACACAATATTTCTCCAATAATGTAAAAGATATTTCACTCCGTTCGAGGATTAATATCACTTACACTGTACAATAAAATGATGGACTTCATCGTTTTACGTTTATAGCGATTAATAAATCAATTTGCTTAGAACCGCGAATGGTTGTCGTACTCAAACGCTTTCAACTAAAAACCACGAATAAAAACTATTCAACAAACCATCTCCACAATTTAATCAAGTTCCGCGTTTTTCAATTACTCCCGTGTTTTTATTCCATACACACGAATAGGAGAAAAAAAGGAAGGGGGATAAAGAGAATCGCTGGTTTTTACAACAAATCCCGGGGAGCTCAAGCGAAATGCTATGAGGACGTTATAAAAATGGCGTAAACGGTGTCGTAAACGATTTAAACGAACGACTAACCGACCTGAGAAACTAGGGTGAACTGACTAGTTATTTAGTTTACTTTCAAGCATAGTTAATTTGATATTTATCTACTACTCAATGTATCTAGGAATTTGAGGACATAGAAATTTAGGAATCCTATAATGTGGGACTTTAGGAATTTGAGAGTCTAGAAATTGGAAGACATAGATCATTAAGAACCTTAGAGTTTGGAAATCTAGGGACTTACAAATCTAGTAATTTGGATACACAGGAATTTAGAAATCTAGGGATTTTGAGGTCTAGGAGTTTGTAGATTTAGATATTTAAGGTCTTCGAGATATAGAAATCTGGTGATTTGGAAATCTACGAATTTAGGGATCTAGTAATTTAATGTTCCAGAGATTTAATAATGCAGAAATTTGGGTTGCTGGTTACTTAAAGATTTAAGACATTTCAATATTTGATAATTTGGAAATTTGAGAATTTAAAAATTTGAAAATTTTAATATTTGTAAACTTGCAAATCTGAAAAATTGACAACCTGTATACCTGAAAATTTACAAAATTCAAAAACTAATTCTAACTGCAAATTTTAAAACCCACAAAATTAAAAATTTCTATTATCAACACTTAAATAATAGAATAATTTGCTCGTTTCAATGCAGCACATAATACGCCTGAGTTCTCACAGAGGTTTCAAAAAAATATTTAGATCAGTACAGGTTAGAGTAAAAAGTATCATGTTGTTTTACGCTATTTTCTGTTTCTGATTCAAAAAGTTGTAGCCTTAATCACCTCTTCGTATCTTCCTGTGCCACTAAAAGTTCACAAGCATTACGGATTTCCTGTCTCCCTTTAAACTGACCCGCATCGTAAGAAGGAAACAACGACTACTTCGTTACATTCGATTGAGATTATCGTAAATATCGTTCAGATATTAGGACGTTTCCGATCTACTTCGGAAATTTTCCCCGAAAATTGATCGTTACGCCAAGAGCAACTTCAAAAACTTCTGTTGCTCGAAACAGATAGTGTTCCTTCGATGATGACAGAGAATTATTAAAATTGTGGACGGAAACCAAAGAATAGGTTTAATAGGAGGCGATACTCTGAAAGAGAAACCACTTTTTGAAAAGGGTGGTATAATACAACCAATTTAAATGGCCATGCAAAATGAAACGGGGTGGGATTTCTACGTGGTATTCTGAAAAATGTACAGATATCAACCCACGAGTTGGCGCGTGAAGAGGTCGACCCAAAATAAAGGAAGCTACGTCTATCCCCACCGTGAACACTTCCAGCGTTACATTTCGGTAAATAAGAATAATAATGGCACTAACAACTGCATCGCACAATTCGCATTATCTCACTCACTCTCGAGACAGTCTGTCATTGTTTTTGGTATAATTGTTGTGCGTGACCAATTGTTCGAGCTAATTGCTCCTACCGCCGAAAATATGTGAGTCTAGGCGTCCATTTTTCTATTCGAACCAATTGGAGCCACAGCTCTTCTAAACAATTGGGTTAGCCTCATCACGCGCCACCTCGTGGGTTGACATCTCTACGTAGTATGCAAGTATAGCGTTCAGCAAACAATGCTTTATACCTGCACATTAATCTGTCATTTATTTGTAACTTATTTGTAAGAAATACTTTTTATTTATTTGTCATTTCTAATAAATACGAGTAAATATTTTGTTCCTTCTATATGACACGTTCACTAGTAATTTATTTGTAATAAATATTTTGTCATTTCCCTGTAACACATTCATCTGTATATGCTTGTAATAAATAGTTCGTCATTTATTTATAAGTTATTTGTAATAATAATTTCTGTAGTATATATTCTAAAAATATATTTTGACAAATAGATTTTTAATTATTAAAGGTTGACACGGAATAAAATTCGCTTGATTTTAATTTCCCGCTCGTCTATATAATTAATTTAAAAAGATAGGTTTTACCGAACATCAAAAGTGTCGCCTTTTGTTGTAGCTACTATTTGCCGAAACTATAGAATCAGCTTATTCCTGCAATTTGGCATTCGGCTATAAATTTAGATCAAATACATTCGATAAATATACTTCATCGAAAGTATACCCTTCGAATCCTGCAGAATAGTCGAAAATGAAAAATACAGTCCCAATATTTTCTTACATATTGAAACCTTGCCGAATGCATTTTATTAGAGAAACGAATTCAAGCCGAGTTCCAAAACATGTGCAGCTCTATGAATCGAAATGTAGCCAATTTGGCGAGGACCGTGCTGAAAGAAGGAGCGGATTTAACTATTTAAATTCGGAATAATCAAATTTCTTCTCTATTCTATTATCTTGGAAGTAAGTTTCAATCTATGTAGATAACAATCGCTTCCCACCAAACTATTGGTTTATCAGAACCGTGGTTTTTAGCGTTTATGGTAGATCATATTTTGCAATCTTACCAACTGTACAATTTTATATAACTATACATTATGCAAATATTATAATTATTTATAAAAAATCAATTTCACTAACAAATATCCACCATAATAAGCAAAGTCTATCATCTTTAGCTTAAATTTGAAGATTAACTGCACTTATGGTGTTAAATTTAAGTTTCTACAAAATCTAAATATATTTATAAACAAAAGATAATTCCAAAAATATCGAAAAACAAATACAATCCAATGTAGAATATCCGCAAAGCAAATTAAGAAACCAATTACCTAAATAGACCCAATAACACTATCTTAAAAAAATAATTTTTGTACCAAATCAATTTCATTAAATTCGACTGCTAAAATCGTTCAAAAATTTTTCTATTCAAAAACATGAACAGTCCCTCTATTTATAATAGTATTTTCTCACAAAAATACCTAAAAACACAAGAAGTTTTACATGACTATTTTCACTTCGTCAGCTTCGTTTTTACACGTGCTTTTTTGGAAATAAATTAAAACGATTCCTGTACGCGATAACCTAGTGACACCAGATTTTTTCATACCTATTGTCGACCGATATTTACGCATTACAGCATTATTTATGGTTCCCAGCGTCGACTGAACTCTATCTGGTCCCCGGTCTGATTGCAGGGTCAAGTAAGATCGTGCAGCTTATCTGGTTAACGAGTTTCCTGTTTCGTCTGTTTTTCCTTTCCACGCTCGAGTGTTTGTTCCTTTCAAGCACGGAGAACGATTCCGCGGACTTAATTCCTTAAATGGCTCTGTGAAAAACAATCCTATTCACCGTGTGCTGTATTTAATTGTATCCGACAAAAAAAAAAAACGCCATGGAATTATGCTGTTCCTTCACTCTATTCGTTCGTTATTTCGCGTAATCGTGTCTCCCTATTTTTCCTTTTTCTGTACGAAACATGTCCACAGAAATCTGCCCATTATTCTGCATTTGATCAGTTTCGAGGCTTTCGAAAGTTTATACGCTGATTTTACACGTCTGCAAAATACTTTTAATTCGATATCGTTTATTGTGCGATACGAGAACACTCGAGGAAGCGGAGGCTTTTAAACGGAGCCATTTTTCGAATATCTCCACTTATCGAGGGCTAATAATTACCGGCTAACAATGGTACGTTGTGTATCCCCTGAATTTTCGTTGAAATACCAATTTACTGCTACTGTAACGAGTTTCGTTTAGCAGTTCTCGTTTTCATATCGAAATTTATCGTTGTAAAAATCGTGTAAATGTTTACTAATTGAATTTAATCTCATTTACGATAGATTCAATTTTTTATAAAAATAATTTCACTTCTTTATTAAATTATCCCTCTAAAGTTTTATGCAGAAATAATTTTAAATTGAAGAAAATTTATTATGGGTTTGAATGCTAGAATTCCTTAGTCACATGTAAAGAAAAAATGATGTATTTTACATTTAATTCACTTTAGTAAATATTAGATTTGAAGCTTTGTCTTTTAGTGTAATTTTTCTGTTTCTTTTTATATAAAGAAGGTACCTAAATATTTCATATACCATGAGTCGGAAGTTTTGATTTTATTTTACTTAAAAAAAAAAATACAATTTTTAATATTTTGTTACTGTGGCAATTTTTTATTTAATGATTTATGTTAATATTTCGTAGTATGCTGTATGTTAATATTTTGTAGATAAAACTTTACTTTATAATATGCTTTATGCTAATACTTCGTACATAACCCTTATTTTATAAAATCGCGATACATCTATACTGTATAAATTTAAATAACATACGACACATTGTTATTGGAATTATTGATCAGATTTTTACCACAGTCACGTAAAAATTCTCCATATTTGTTTGGTTTTCTTGTTTCACATGTTTGCCTGCATCAGTCGGAAGCATTTTAATTGAGTTCGGGCGCAGAAATTGATTAAAAAAATATCTACATAGTAAAACACACTAAATCCCCAGTTTGTGAAATATTTAAAACTTTTGCAAAAAAATACCACAATTTTAAATACAAATCATCTCGAGGACTATTGATTTTCTTCAACATTGCACCTTAATAATTTTTAATTTAAAAGGACACAACTTATACAAAAAGAAATTTTAGAAGTTACAAGTTAGTTTAGAAGTAGAATTTAAGATGTTTTATTTATATTTAGTTATGTTTAAAAATTATGTTAGCTATAGTTACATTGCTATTTAATTTAGTAATATTTAAATGTATACAGATAAAACTGTACACCTGTACGTGTATAAAACAAAATAAAGTTATAATTAAAAATATGCAAAATACTGTGTACGTAGGACAAAATAGTTATATTGCAATTGCACTTTGCAACTATATCAATGCACTTCTATGAAATGTATACATATACATATTTCATTATAATAGAACTTATCAAACAATATAAATTCCTTTATCTCAGTTCTGTACATTTTCAGTGTCAACAAAAATACAGTTCAGTTAGAAGTGCCATCTTGTCTTCAGCAAATTATAGTCACGATATAACTGTACAAGTATACAACTATACACTAGGTAACTATAATTGCTTTACAAAATTCCTCTTTAAAACAAAGTATCAAAACGACAGCACATTTTGGCACAGTTAAGCTATTAGTGGACGATTAATTGAACCGTCAGTATCCGCAAAGTGCGCATTCAAATCCGCGGACACGCACATTTAACCATCGTAATACGTGTAGTTTACAAAATAACAGATACCAATTGGTCCACAAATTACCCTAGATACTATCGCAGAAACAGAAAAGTGATATCGAGTTAAATTGTAAACTGTTACGAAGATGCCTTCTTCGATGCCGATAAAATGTAGGCGCCATTAACCGCGGTTGCGTTGGCGCGAAATTCAAAACCCATTGTGTTCGCGGTTTCTATGCTGCGTAACGTTGAATGTACACGATAAAGATTTGAATTGTCACGACGTGACGAACCGCTTCTATACCGTCGACCGAGTCATTAAAACCCAGGCTCATGTTCTCGTTCGAAATGGTGCTAAGGTTAAGGAGATGGTGGGCGTTTGATGACAGTCGGCCAGTGTTGAAGACGTGATAATCTGGTATCGCAGGCAGGCAGCATTTACAATCTTAAACATTGCCGTAACTTGCTAGGATCTCGAACGTTTTCACTAAAAAAGGTCCTGAAAACATTAACTTCATGACGACCGTCTTCATAGCTGTAAAGTTTGAAAAATTGACGCTATTGATACCGATTTTGTAGCAATCTAAAATCTAGACGCTCTCAAATAAAACTTTCAGTTACGATGGACCTAGAGTGACTATCTTTTGACGAATAATCACGTCACAAGTTTCACTGTTACAATAAAATTTTTCTTCTTCAAATACTTCCGTTTACATGTGTCACGCGTGGTCGATAAAATCCAGTCAAAGTTTGTAACGCAAGCAAACGGTGTGAAAAAGTGGCGTACAAATAAAACGAGAGCGCGTGTGAATGCACGGTTTATCAAAGAATAAAACGAGAGTTGATGAGATAACCGTAGTCGATATTTGCAGAACTGGACGTTCGGTTTCATAATAGTCAAAGTTATTTTGAAAAATAAATCTACCTGAATGGAACGAAGACGCTTTCTGACACCGGGAATAAAAGGATTTATCGAGCGATCAATTCTTCCTTTTTTTCCTCTGGTATCGAACACGACTAAATGTAAAAACATAAAAAAAGGAGATAAAAAGACAACAATACAGTCGATGTATAAAGGGGAACGAGTGATACAGAAAAGTATTTGAATTCATGGTATGCATTGTGTTCGATGTACACTCGAGAGTAAATCTGATTTCCTCTGGGGATAGTTTAGCAGTTTAGAATTTTTCAAAAATCATAAATTTCATTTTAGTTTCAAACCCAAAAATTTGTGAATTTCGGAAGTTGAAAATTTATAGATACATATAGATTTCGGATGTGGGAATATGAGGTTTTGATTTTGGGATATCAGAATGTGAAGACTTGGGAAGAGTAGAAATTAGTGGAGATTTGGAAACTTGAGACTTTGAGAATTAAAAAATTTGTAAATGTAGGAATTCGTAAATATGGGAATTAAGGAAGATGTGAGTTTGAGAATATGGCAATTTGACAATGAGAAAATTTATAAACGTTGGGGATTTAGGAATATGGGGATTTGACAATATACAGATTTCTGAGTTTTAAGAACATTATAGAGATATCTAGGGACTTTTTGAGGACTAGAAATTTGGAGATTTAAATATTTGCTAATAGAGAGATTTAGGAGTTTCGAGTACGAGAATCTAGGAATTTGGAGCTATACAAATTTAGGGATCTTACAATTTGAGAATCTGGGAATTGGAGAGTCTTGAAATTTGGAATCAAAAGTATATAGGACGTTTGGAATTTTGGAGTTTAGGAATTTGAAGACATATTATTAGGGTCCTTAGGATTTGGAAATCTAGGGATTTAACGATCTAAGAATTTGAAAACATAGGTATTTGGTGTTCTTGAGATTTGGCAACCTAGAGATTTAGAGGTCTATAAACTTAGAGATCTAGTAATTTAATGTTCTAGAGTCTAGAGATTTGAGTATACAGAAATTTGGATTGATTGAATTTAAAATATTTGAATATTTGGCAATTTGTGAATTTGAAGATATGAAAATTTAAATATTTGAAATCTTAAAAACCTGAAAAATTGACAACCTGAAAACCTGAAAGCTTGCAATTTTAAAAACTACCAAACTTTCAATGTTACATATTTGAAAAATTGAAAATTCAATAATTCGAAAATTAAAAAATTTTGCATTAAAGAAAATTTCCTTATGCTAGCGAAGTTTTCATTGCACCTGAATGTATATATTACAACAGTGACGGCATATAATCCCTTTTATTTACATCGTGCAAGATCTGTCGAACAAATACCAATCGGACGCGATAAATGGCGGTTCTTTGAACCCTAAGACATTTTCATTGTTAGCATCGTTGCCGATGTGCATTGATAGCGTTGGACATCTCGTAAGTCATACGAGGGTATCGCTTTTGTAAGTTTCTCGTTGGTCGATTACAATATAAACGATTTATCATACCTGCACGACGACGGGCTTGAAAAGATGAGGTACATCCGGTCGTGAAGGCGTTTCAGGATTTATACACTCGTCGAAGGCTTGTTTGCCGAGTCCTGGCTATTTTGTTCTTCGCCTTGAACGTGCTCTCTGATGTGGGTGGTATCTTTGAAGATCTCTGCATGAAATTGTTCTAAACCAAGGTGATTAATGGATGCAGTAAACGGGAATAATCACGTAAGAACCATATAACTCTGGTTACAAGATTTATGTCTCGATTGTTGTCTTCCTTTCTTTTTTGATAGCTATTACTCAATTCTAGCTCCTTGTACATTCGTACGTTTTGTCTTAATTTTGGAAACAGGGTTGTATTTGTCATTTTGGTGGATAGAGTTTGGAACGATATTTAAAATTCTGATGATATTTGAATTCTTAGGAGTATTTGAGTTAGATTCTTCGGGTAAATTATATCGTTTAATTTACTTTATGTGAACGGAAAGAAAATACTCTTAAATTACGAAATATCTTAATTAATCTAATCAAATCGTGTAATGTTACACTTTGCTATTTCACGAAGACAATTTTATTCATTATTTTTATTACGAATTAGTATGTAAGGAATACTGACCATAATTTCGTACCGAAAACTCAGATCATTGAAAATATGAGAGATAACTATAATGTATATTTACGCGACGCAACAAAAGCTTGGCAGCGACGGTAGATCGAGTGAAAGCTATTGTAACTTTGTAAATAAAATATTTCGGTCAGCCTGTATAATAATTTCGATACATTTTCACTAATAAGAAGTATTTTCCATGAAGTAATATTGCGCTGTCAGTCAGTCACGTCGCATAAACGCCGACGAAACACGAGACGTAGTCCGGCTGGCACAAATTACGATTCGAAGCTCGTTATCTCGAAAGCGAACGACCGCCAAGGTACTCCAATAATCCGACGAGACAATTATCGGCTGACAGCCAGGGTCCGTGTAATTTCGCGGGAAAGAAACAAAGTCCGGGGCAGAAGCTCGTCGATTAGCAGTTGGCTCATCCTGCTTACTTCCGCGCAGTAAATGATGGCCGGGTAGCAACAGTGTCCGAACGAGCGACGATTCTCGTTCTGTTCGGTAATTGCATCGTGCAGCGAGTTTGCTCGCTTTTCCGTTTGTCACGAGTCGCGATTCCGGCTTTGCGAAACGCCTTCCGTCAAAGCGAAGCTGCGCCAGCCTTTTCATCGGTCACCTCTTGCCAGCCGAGCTCTTCAGGCCAGCCCTTTCTAACCTTCTCTTTATCGCCTCTTTCTCTTTATGTGCCACGACCTCTGTCCCCCTGTCTGCCAGCAGAGCTTGCTCTGCTTGATGGACACAATGTCTGTTCGGCTTCGGGCACCCATTAACAGCCGTGGATCCTTCAGCGACGTGGCTGCCTGTTCGAAACGAGAAAGAGAGATGAGACGTAATCTGTCAAGAGCATACGCGTGAACGTAGATTGAAAGAAAAAGAAATGATCGACAAAGACGCGTGTGCTCGGTGAACCTTGAAATCGTAGTGTTGACGCGTTCAGTAGAAACGGTGGAATATTATTTTACGATACAACTGTTGCGGATGAAACAAATTGATATATTCCGACATTTAAATAAAATTTGCAATATTATATTAAGGAAAATTAAATGTATAACGAATTATATGTATATTCAGGAAAATTATATCTGCAAGGCATTATATGTATATTAAGGCAAATTGTATTGTTATTGAGGTAATTTTTTTTTAAGGAAAGAAGAGTATATCAGGAACTTAAAAAAGTAAACAACTACGAATGTAGAAGTTTGGATAGACTTTTGGAGATATATTGGAAATTGCAAAATATTCAGATTCGGATATTTGGGGATATAGATAATTGAGAAAATCGAAACTAGAAAATCTGAAGATTTAGGAATATCAACATTTGGAGAATATACAATTTTTGGAAATATGTTTGAGAATATACAAGTTGAGGAACAGAAGGATTTGAAAATGTACAAACTTAGAAAATATAGAAATAACGACTTAACTACATAGAAATATAGGTAAAATTTAAAACGTACAAAACTTCTACGTTAATCCATAAACAAAATGTCATAAAATATTCAAACTATATCCGCAGGATTTCAACACTTCGCTAGAAAATGTACCATTAAATATTCGCTGAGTAATGTGGTATAAACGTGATAATACTGCATTCTAATTAATTACCAAACTTCCCTGATACCAGAATGATCAGCTATAAGCATATAACGTTTACCGAGTCTGGCTCCGAAGCCCAAAATACATTCACGTTTATTCAATGAAATTTATACCGGTGAGATATCATAGAAGATTTAATTTCGTTTTCCCAGAATAATAACCATGCCGGTTAACTTCCGTCTTCTTGCAGAAAAGCAGTAACTAAAACAGTCCAACAGCATAAGCTCATTTTCATCTATAAAATTATCTACGTTGGCTATCAAAATGCACGGTGTTATTGTTATCCTTGGAAGCGGTTCCCGTGGCCGGGCGAAGCGTTCTCAAAGCAGAAGAGCAGTCACTATCTCAGGCATGTATCGGGCCGCTAAAACCGCTCGCGAATTGCCACTCCTTATTTACGATTCTGTCGGAAACGGGGCTAGCTTAAAAATAGTTGTAAATTAGCTGGTACGACGTTTACGTTGCGGTTACGCGTTACGTATGCTCGCGAGTGTTGCCCGGTGGGGCAACGATGCGTTCGTGGTCTGTGGTTCGTTGCGTGGACATGCTTTGCAAACACATTTCGCCTTTGTCGACGATTGAACACTGACTGCTTCGAAGCGACAAAGTTACCGGCGAAAAGGATAAAAATATGACGAGAACCGCTAAATATTTGCCCCGAGTCGTGTACACTTTGAAAACGCCGCCATTTTGAGACGGCGGAGAAAGGAAATGGAGAGAGTTAAGCGACCTTCACAGTATTTAGATTTATGACACGTCATTGCGAGGGATCTTTGGTTTCCCATTTTAAATTGTAGAGGACCAAGAAAGGAGATGACAGCGGTTAAGAGACCTTAACACTATTTGGATTTACAAAACGATTTATTTTAAATTATAGGAAGTATTAGGAAGTTTATGTCAAAATGTGTGTTAATTTTTGCAGAGATAACAAATACGTATGATCTGTTATTTATTTACTTTTCCACTTTGTTTTTAATTTAAAGATCAGTGGGTATCGTAAATCTAGTGCTAAGAATGCATAACACAATTCTGAAGGAGATTTTCGGAAAATCAGATTATAATGGTATTATTGGAATTGTGATTCGAAGATTTTCATCGATAAATATTACATAATAGCTAAAAGTTTACATCTGAAATTATTACAGGTATGACTGATATTTTAGTTGGGATCGCGTAACAGGGATTTGAGAATGTCGATTTTTTAAATTTAGGAATTTTTGAAAGTAACTTGAGAATTTGAAAATTTAGAAATTCAACAATTTTGAAACTGATAATTTGACAAATTTGTAGCTAGAGAATTTAGAAAATCTGAAATTAAAAAATTTGGGATTAGAGGAATTGGAGATTTGGAAATGTAGGTCCTTAAAATGACTGAAATTAAATATTAGGTATTTCGAAGTTGGATATTTGGAAATTTGAAAATTCGGAATATGGTATATAGAAGTATTAGATCTAGATCCCTAAATTCCAAAGTCCCCAAATACCAATGTCTCTAAATTCCTAAATCCCCAAATTTGCACGCTTCCAAATCCCTAAATTCCTATATCTGTAAATCTTTGAATTCCAAGATTCTAATATTTAAGTTTTTCAAATCCTACAGTTTTCAAATCTCTGGATTCTCAAATCCTAAAGTCCCCACATTCTTAAATTCCCGTATCTCTAAATCATCAAATTCTAAAATCTCTAAAATTGAAAGTACCCAGATTAATATGTCGTCACGTTTCAAAATTTCCATATTTTTAGATCTCCAAATTACATAGACCCCAGACACTTCTGTTTCAAAATTCTTGACCCACCCCCAAATTTTCAGATTTGCAAAAATCCTTAAATAATAATAAGTACAAGATCATTTCGTCCTCGTTTTCTACATTTTTCATAAGAACGTCAAATTTGATGTTGTTCATATTGGTCATACTTTAATCAATAGATATTTAATGTAGTTGTAACTTACTAATATGTGACCTCCCCATTTTCACAGTGACAACTCTCATTACTTAATGTACTGTTTCATCCTTCAAATTTAAGACCTTAAATGATATCAATTGCAAGTATAAGTATAATTGCTTCACCTACAGCTACAGTTACCTAACAGTTGAGAATATGAACGAAATTCTAAATAGACGCTCCATGCTGGGATCTCTAACTATACAGTACTCGAGAAGGTTATATATTTTGTCGAACGACCCTCCGACAGAATAACCCCAATTTCTGGATCGTTCGATAGGCCAGACGATCCGTTCATGCGAACAAACGTGGCATCATACGTCTAAGAAGCGATTTTTGAAAATAAAGCACGCGTTTGTCGCAAAAGGGACCCTTGAGGACGCAGAGCAGGTAACGATCGAGGCTAACGAGGTTGATTCCACGTAACAAAGGTTGGCTGGGATCGAAGGACGAGCAGGAATAAGAATAAGAAGGGGATCCAGAGGGATAAAATAGGGGGACACAGGTCGAGCGTGACGAGGCTGGTTCCTCCAAAGATCGGATAATAATTCCCGACCAGGTTCAACGTCGATCGAATCTCGACGAGGCGGAAGTTCACGGGCCCGGTCTCGCTGATCCGGAACACGTTTCTGAGCACACAACACCCGAGAACCTGTGTGTGTGTGCATGTGTGACACGATACGAGGGGTTCGGTACCGCGGCAAATGACCAGCTGATGGTGTATTGGGAAGGAAGAACCGATCGTGAGGAAATAGAAGAGGCGCGGAAGAAGAAGGATGAGTCAGAGAGGAGAGAACACGAGGGAAAAAGTGGCGGAAGGAAAAGTAAGAAGACGAAGAGGAGATATGTAGGTGGAGGAAAGAGAGTAGAGGAAAAGGAGGAGACAGGGCCGTTTGTACGTCTAGACGCAGGTTCGTATTTGCTCTACCGTGAATCGAATAAATGGCCTCAGCCCTCTTCATCCGATGTCGTCTCCTCCTCGACTTTCCGCCACGGCAATAGCTTTCCGTCGTCACGATGCGATTAACCTTGAGGACTTCCTCGTACCTTCCCGCCCTTCGCGGCTTTCGTTATGGGTACGCTCCAGTTAGATGGACTACCTTCTCAATCTTGTTCCTTCGTTCAGGCCTGTCAATAGGCATCGTTGCAGTTCGATCCTTTACGTATTATGATGCCTCCAACGAACACCTAACCTAACCGATCCTCAAACATTTTATGTGATCCCTCTTCGTTCTCCAGACTTGCTGACGTGAATTGCGTGATTCAAACGTTTCGTTGTTCCATGTTTTGTGATTAATGAGAAAATTGTTAGGTTTGAGCACTGAAACGTGAGTTGTCTCACTTATGTGAGACATGTCAATTACTTTCACTGATATTGCAGATATCCAGGAGTAATTAATGGAAACTGGTATGATTTCAGAATGTATCGGCATGTAATCTATCCGTACTTTGAAACTGAAAATGAAGTTGAAAAATTAATGAACGATGAAACAAATTTATGTACATATTAATTTGGTATCTTGGTAAAAAATTAATGTATACATTAATTTGTTATCAAAATCAACACAGATTTCAAGTTAACCTCAACAGACTTTATGACATAAAATAAGAAATTTGTTAAACGGTTATCTTTACTGGTTTGGTAGGTTTAGTGTAATGACAATACAGAAATTTTGAAGCTATTTAAGTACCTAAATTTTATTTAATTTTCCCTACTTTTAGTAACAATAGAAATAATTTATATGTTCAAGGCATGTGAGACACCCTGTATATTATTGATTATGGGAATCGGTGGAATATGTATAGAGGGCGAAGTGATTCATAATGTGGCCGTCTTATGCAAACCACAGACTGGTATAGATTAGTATACACGGTGTCTATTTTGGAAATTGCTCTAGATACCGAAAAATATTTCAAATGATTATAGACAATTAATGTATACAGTTTCTTCTTTTTTTATATACAGTTATCGAATATTAAGAGTGATAATAACAGACCGCCATATCTTTCCGAAATTTAATTGACTCTCGTTAAAAAGAAAATCGTTCAAATCGAATACAAATCGCAAACTAAAAATTGATACGATTACAAATACTTTTTTGCGCTTTACCGAATATTTACTTTACTAAATAATGCGCTTTACTGCCAATATTTCCAGGAGTGAATAAATCGCAACACGACTACAATAACCCCAAAGCCCTTTGGTACACACTTTTTTAGGAACTTCGAAAACACATGTGGGGATTAATGAACGGAGAGTATATGTAGGCACGCTAAATTTGTATACTAAATGTAAATATAAACATTTGTATGCTAAATGGAGCGCAAAATTAGTCATTTATTCATATAGACATTCATTCAAGGGATACATAATTGCTATTATTTTGAAAAACGCACCTTGACAACATATTTCAAGGTGACCGAAATCGGAGGTGGCTCCCTTATTCTAAATATTTACCCTTTTTTGCTGTGATGTCGTCTTCGTCAAACACCGTTCAATTTATGGTTGTTCTCCGACGTCGACCAGAGGACAATGGCCGATCGAGCGGTCGAAAATCTAACCGGATCCACGGTGGGCTCATTAATGCTGCCACGTTCGAGCTTACCAGAAAGAAAAAATAAGTCGAGCACGATTCACACACTCGAAATCTCGACGTTCGACCGGCGATAAATCCTTCGATCACGCGCGATCACTCACGTGCACGTACGTTCGTACGCGGACAAGCCGATTACCATATCTCGAATTTCTCCTGTCTCAGAACGGTACACGAAAGCGCATATCGTTGCCATGCGATCGGTAACTCGCCACGATAGATTAATTAATAATACCAGCCCCGATAACGTTTTAATTGAGGCGATCCCTCTCGTCGACGAAAGACGACGACGAAGGGCGGTGACGTCGTTACGTGGAAACGTTGTCGTTTGCTTTGCTTTAGCAACGCGTTTAATTAAATTAGCAATTAAAATGCCGCTCGACTGGCCGCCGGTTGCTCGCTCGTCGAACCGTTTCGGCCAGAATCGGCAAACATACGTCGCGCAAATACCGATTTCTCGTTGCAGCTGCTCGCTTTTAATCCGCACACGGGCCGATTCGATTTGTACGCCGATGCGAATTGAACCGAGGCTCGTGCATGCATGTGGTCACATCCGGTTATCGCGTATCAATCCAACGATTTGCGATAAACGCGAACCGTTTTCACCACCATCGGACCCGTAGCTGGCTATCCGGACAGGCTTCTGCTTTGCGAACCGCTCGTTCCATTATAGTTATACAGTGAAGCTTCGATATAAGCCAGCGGTCACCAAATTACAGCCTGCGTGCTACATACGACCTTTCAAAGATTTTTATCCGGTCTCCAACTTTTATATATAAATATTATATACATAAGAAATATTGGTTTTATAAAATTTTATGCTTTCGATGTAAACTTACGATTCTCCTATTGTTCTATTGTGATTTGGTATAGCTTCCAGATAGTGCACTTGTAACGAAGTGAGTTTCCGTATACTGTAATGTTTTCTACATTGTCCTTACTGATGATATCTTCACATTGTCTCTACTGATGTGTCATATTAAATAAATAAATAAATAAATGAATAAAATAATTTCAATATTCTTATTATTACTTCCCTCTTTTTCATTTAAATGTATAATACATGTGATGTGGATATACATACATTTTAATAGATATTTTTGCATTATAAATTCCAATACGAATTATATTTGTTCACATATGTAATGTAAATGAATGTTCTAGTGGATTTTCAATAAAAATATTTTTCATTCGGTTTTTAATTATTTTAATCCAGTCTGTTTCTCTAATAGTTTGGTGATTTTTTGAACACCTGGTGTTCATGCATTGATAGGAGTTTGTCGACTATAGAAAACAACAACAATTGTGAAATTATGAAATTTTTACCAACATGTTTGTGACATTTTCCTAATTAAAATGGGACTAAACACGAGGTAATTCGTAACATTTACTGGTAACTTCAGCTTATTCTTTCATATCGAATATTTTATTTTAATAAGTTAGTACAAGTACGTCTTCATGAGAAACAAAAATCCTGAAGAAAATCTAGAGTTCATAACGTGTCTATATACTACAAAAATCATGTTCTACTGAATTTACCTACACAGCCAATTGAAAATAACGCATTAATCAAATTTTCATCAAAATTAGATTTACCCAATCAGTATTAAATATTTGAACAAACATTACAATAATTTCGTGTGACATTTCTTGCCAACCATTTTAAACGTTTTCCGCATTATTGTCTGCGGAAATCAATTTTAGTTCGGTCAATAATGCCGTGAGTTTGCCGGTCGCATCCCTCGGGGACGATGGTTAAAATTGACGTGTAATTTGAATATCTTCAACGCTAGCCGGCGTGCACATGCGGGAAACGGTTGAATTAACATGATTCCGTTACCACTTGTAAGTACGAGAGACCACAGTTTAATCACTGAATGTTGGCCATCGCTATTATTTATCGAATCCACTCTCATCCGCTTACGCTTCTATTTTATTGAGAACGATTCTGCGTATTTTCCAGTTTTTAAATAATCAGACTTTCGAATTTTCATATTTTGCAATTTTTAAATTTCTTAAATTTTCAAATTGAAGCATTTCTAAATTTTCAAATATAAAATTTCCAAATTTCACAATTTCACAATTTTTAATACACCAAGTTCCTTAATTTCCAAATGCTCAAATTTTTATAATTCCAATTTTTTAAGTTCCCAAATCCCCGAATTTTATAAGTTTCGAATCCATAAATTCCTAAATTTCCAAATTCTTAAGAGCTAAAATCTTCAAATTGTAAAATTGATAAATCTACGAATAGTCGAATAATAAAATCCTAAAATTCCCAAATCCATAAATCTCCTGATCCTAAAATTTGTACATTCGCAAATCTTAAAAACCCCTAAATCCTTAAGTCCCTAATTTTCAAATTTCCAATTTCTCAATATCCTAAATTTCCAAATTTCAAAATTTTCAAGTCACAATACTTCCAAAGTCTCAAACTCTCCAAGATCTGAAATTTCCAAATCTCCAAATTCCCCTAATCCACAGTTTCCAAATCCCCAAATTTTCAATCCCCAATTTTCCATATTTGTATCCATAACTAAAGGACTCTAATTTCAGTTTTATAAAAATCATTACTATAAACTAAAATAAAATAAATATCCCGTATTTCATTTCAGTATTTGTACTATAGTTACGTAAATTTTCTGAAGAGCCGATTCAATGGTTGAAACGTGTCTGATAAACGGACATATAATTTTTCATGTTGATTATAATATGACATATTAATGCGATTTCATGAAACAATTCGTTATTTGCTTTCATTTTTTTTCACTCTTCGTTTCGATTCAAGTGTTTCTTATGGAGAGCGGTACCCTTTCGATTATAGGTGGGCGCATTAATCCGGTTGGCAGGACACGCGATTTAATGGGAAATCGATGAATATTAATCACCGACTCGTGCACGGAGCGTCAAACTGTTTCATTAGGGTGAAATTTAAAAACTTTGCACGAGACAGCTTTTAGAGACACCTGTGACGTTGATGCTTCAAAGACGTGGACGCTTTTGTGTAAAATTATTTTCGTTCCGAAAACTCTAATTTAATCAAGATTACCGGAGTTCTTGTTAGGTATCATTAATCTGAGAACATCCGTATTTGTTTGGAACAGAATTTTCATCTTCTTGTTTTAACGTTGTTTATTTGTTTGTAGAAAATACAGGACATACAGACCATTAAAATTACATAAATAAAAATAGTAAAGTGTTATATAATATAGATAAATAAATATAACAAACTATTATATAGTATAGATAAATAAATATAGTATTTTTTAAATGTTATATCAGGCAAATACTTAATTTTAAACATTTTTATAATTATTAGACATGGTCACGGTTAACACAGAACGCTTTGAAAATGTTGTATTTTGTCAAAAATGAATGCATTATGTTTCAAGTGTGAAATAAGGATAAAAGAACATTATGTTGTCTCAGTTATTTTGTGTATCTGCATAAAAAAGCACTATTTTCATGATAAGTATTTTTAATAAAGGTAGGAATAATCATGTATTTCTAAATCTATTATTTTTACAATAAATGTTTTAAATTATATTTACTTTTACAGTAAATATACATTTCGGATAAAACTAGAAATATGTATTTCTAAAACTTACATGTGTGAACATTTATTTTCAATATTTTATTTACACGATTTTCATTCTCGTAAAACAAATTCACACAAAACGAATATTCCGTGTAAATTCAATAACGTTCATATATGTTTTCCATATATCACAATATAACACTAACACATATTTCACAAATATGATCTCCAAATATTAATAACAATTTCACTACATCGTTTCAACAATAACAATTGTTTTTCCAGGAACGTGGCATGCAATTTCTAATTTCGATTGACTGAACTGTTTGCGCGCGATTGTTTCGCGTTCGTCCGGAAACGAGAGGCTGTTTCCAACGAAAAGTAACGGATCTGTCGGTTGTTTCCGGTGGAGAATAATTCGAGTGGTGCGGCGAGCAGAGGGGATGGTGGATGATTCGCTTGTATTCTGTAGGCAAGCGAATTAACGCGATTCCGTCACTTGCCACGAGCTCTCTCAAAAGCTCGCGTCAGTTTAATTATCGGACGAAGGGCGCCGCTATTGTTCGTTGCGGGCTGTTTCGCGCGTTTAAATCTCCCGCGCCCGACGATTTGAATGGGTGAGCGGCGTTCAATGGGCCGATTGGCCGCGCTCGCGAAAATCCTCCCGAGGACCAGCTCCGGATTTGTTCGCGATTTTTGATTCCTCTAATTAATCCGTTGTCCCCGATAATTGCGTTTTTGTTCCGTTTCATTCTTTGTCAGCGGGCCGGCTCTGTTTAGATCGAGTCCTCGTGGCGCGTGACCATCGCACGGGGAAATTCGATTCGCCTCTGTTCTCCTTGCAGCTAGAACAATGAAGCGGCCCGATCGACCGATCGTTTCAACCCGTTATCGCACTTGCGAACCGCAAACACCGAGCCTCGCCGTCTATTGCTCGCGGACAATAAGCCAGCGAAGCCGTTAGAGCTTCGCGATAACGGCGAATTTCCACCGGACTTTTCAATGCTTCGCTCGCCGCAGTTTTCGTTACATCGTGCGCGCTAAACGCGCGGAATAACGATGAACGAGCTGCGATATAACGAGTTGCGAAAAGTGCTATGTAATATGCAGCAAAGTATGCATTGGGATATGAAGTAGGATATAACAATAAGATATAACAATGAGATGTAGCAATGAGATACAGTAATGAGGTATAACAATGATATGTAGTAATAGCATGGAACAACAAGATTACACAATGGGATATAGCAATAAGATGTAAGTTTAAGATGTAGCAATAAGATGTAACAACAAAAGGTAACAATGAGATGTAGTAATAGGATTTAGCAATATGATATAGCAGCAGGATATAGCAAGCAAATATAGCAAAAAGGTGATAGCAGTAAGATATAGCAATAGCAATATTAAAAACATAAAATATAGCAATATGATACAGGAATGGGGTATAGCGATAGGATAAAGCAGTAGATTACATACAAGAATGAGATGTAACAATAAAATATGACAATATGATATGGCACATGGCAGTAAAATATAACAATAGACTATAGTAGTACGATACATAGCAATGGAACATAGTAATAAAATATATCAAGAGAATATAGTAATAGGATATAACAATACAACATAAGAATGTTAACATTGAATATAAAACATAGGATATAGTAATGGGTTATAGCAACAGGATATAAAACAGTAGATTTATAATTTTTAGTTTCACTTTAATGGTCAATATCACCGATAAGTAACTATGAAATAGTTACACAAACTACCTGTGATTCACTGAAATTTCAAAAAATCATAAATATGTATGCAAAGTCGAACGCTGGAGCATTCTGATTAAATTGATATATTCCTCGAACGAATCGATACGATCCTTGTGCGCAAGATTGCACAGATGTTGCGTAATTAACCACATTACGCAGTTGTGTGACTAATAACGCCACGAGACAAGTTCGCGACGGCAATGTGGAACCACTTACAAACTTCTGATTGACGGGATCAAGCACGCTTATCCCGTCCCACATGGTTCATTTACCACATCCTTATTCTCTCTGCCCCGCTAACTCCTACCATTCACTGTCATCTCCGGCGAAATTGCACAAGATTCCCATTGCACCTTCCTCGAATTTTCAAGACGGTCCCTGAACGGAACCGGTTAATTCCTGAAAAATCGTTGACCGCGTCGAGTTTCGTTGTCGGCTATTATTTTCGGTCGGTGGCCGACAAGAAGACAAAGACGAGGACGTGGACGTTGCGCAAAGTAGGGCCAGAAAACGCGCGGGACCACTCGCGGAGCGGAACATTTTTTCTTGACGGTAATTGGTGTTCGAGCCTCATTGTGTAACTGGTATCGCTGTGTACTCGCTACGATATCGCAACATTCGATCTCCAGACTGTTGCGAGCCTTTGGTCCAACGATTTACTCCCTATGACGCTTCGTCCTGCATCAAGATAAACCTCAGCCTGCGCCATCGCTCCTCCGCCTCTTCTCTCTCGTTCTTGTACAGTCGGAAGAAAATATGGCTTCCTTTGGAAACTTTAGCGATTTGAAAATTTAGAAATTGAGATGTAGGAACTTTAAGGATTTGAAAATTTAGAAATTCGGAAATTTTTAAATTTTGGACTTGAAAGTATTGTTAGATTTGGAGATTTCAGATTTACAAGTACTTGAAAATTTGAAGAAATCAGAATATAGTTTGGATACATTGAAATGTAAAAATATGGTGATTTAAAAATGCAATTTAGAAATTAAGAAATTTGAAGTGATGAAGTTGATGATGAAGACATAAGAATTTAGGAAAGTTGGAAGATTGAAGAAATTTAAAAGCTTAAGAATTCAATAATTTAGGAATATAAAGATTTAAAAAATGTAAGTACATAAGAATTAAAAAATGTTGACAATTTGAAAATTCGAAAATTTGCAAATAAAATTTTTGCAAATTAAAGAATTTATAAGTATAAGAAAAATTTCAATAATTCATACTAAATTTCCTAATACCGAAAGTAAATAGTAAAAGGCTCCTTTCATTAATTCTTAGCTAAAAAGAATTGCACCCGCGTCTACATAGCAACGACCGGCAATATGAGTGCAATTATACGTGGAACTAGAGCAGTATTGTATAGCTCATATCGATGGTGCTTCTTTTTTATTTATCAAGTCGCGGTTGAATCGTTGAGACAGTAAGGCGTCTTTTTATGGAACTATGGGTCACTCCTGTTTAACCTTTCGTATTTCTTGTTCAATGATCGGTGTATTTAGAGTTACAGGTTAAAGATTATGTAGGTCAGGTCTCCAAATCACCGTTAAATGACCACGAGAATCATTGATGACCGATAACGCCGAACTAAACTTTGTCAAATGAATCAACTCCGAATATGGATAACATGTGTATGTAGTATTGGATCGATAAGAAATAAATGTTCAATTTATAAATACTCGACTTTATCCTGTTACTATGACATTTGTCGTTTATTTTACAGTTTTAAATGCTGGAGAGTTAAATGAAATGAAAAATTCAAATCTATTTGTATGATGAATGTTTACAATGAAACAAATATTTTGTCGATTTGATGTACAGTACGACAACTGATTCTGTTATAGCATCATTTTGTGATAAAACATAAATATTATTTTCACACACCCGTTCTTCCAGTCAATGTTTAACTTCCACTTTCGTTAAATATACAATACATTAAAATAATAACTTTTTATGTCATAGAATAAATAATAAAAACTTCGTCAAAAATATTCTGGTATTTTATGTGAAATCGATACAAATGTTTATTTTACTATTTTATTGTAATTTGTTTTCTTATAAATACTGAGAAGAATTAATTATAAAGCAAAATAAAAGCAAGTAAAATTAAAGTTAATTGTGTAATAGATTAAATTCTAGTATTTCATATGAAATGAAAACTCATAACTATGAAAATTATATATTGTTATGTTGTATTATTATATTAACAATATTATATTATGGAAATATGTCTTCATGCACAGAGATGTGAATTTCACAATTATTTGAGATCACTATTTCTAGTTTAGAACAATATGCCAGCAATCAAAAACGCAAATAAAGTAGAAATTATATCATCGATTATTACAAAGTTGCAATATTCATTTGAAAATATATTGCTTCACAAAACCATCAACGTTTGACTCATTTTCTTGAATATCGTTGCTCTTAATCCCGGGAACATTAGAACTCGCTTAACCGGCGTTCTGTATTGCGAACGAATTTTACATAAATTACTGACACTTCAATGCCACTTCCCGATCGGGCGAGGTGTAATTCGAGGCAGCAGCCGCGAACCACACACCACACACACCGTCGTATCAGGAAACACCTTTCATTATTCAAATTACCCTGGCTAATCCGTACTATTATCAGGTGTGCGATCCGTTTAGAAATATCTCACTATCCTGGATACGGGTTGACGCGAACGGTCTATCGCATCGGTAAATTCGGTTTACGATCGAGCTACACCGAACCGATCGCTTACCTGGATCGACAGTTATGACGGCCTATTGTGTGAACTGAGGTAAGGGCGCAATGTGAATCCTGAGAAATCAGTATCGTCGAGAAGATGAAAGATATACAGGGTTCGACCAAATAATTTGTAAGAAATCACGAAAAATAAGAAAAAGATATAACATACAATTTTTTGACCTTCGACAATATTTATTTTGTTTCATTGACAGATATGTGTAACTTTTTGGTTTTATCGACAAAGGGATATAACAAATCTTATTAGAATAAAAATCACTATAACACAAACAGTCTGATTGTTTTATTGGATGCTTGCAAAATTTCGTCAAATTGCAAATATGTGAAAGTTAATCATCTAATGATTATATATTTAAATTTTATTAAATTATTTTGGACATGATGATAGGATCTAAAAAATCGATAACTTCGCATACAAAGCGTTGTATAAATATACTCCTCATATTTTCAATGATCTTTCGGTAGGGAATTATGCTCAGTATTCTTTAATTACTGTTTCGCAGTGTGTAAAAAATAAATTATGTAAATTAAAATTAAAGTATTAAATCTTAAACTCGCTAATAATTTTCAGCTGAAGATGAATAAAAAGAGTTTTGCTATACTTATGCAATTGTACATATCCTTATTCAGAAGTATACGTTGCCCTCGAGTGTATAGCAGTTAACACTCGAAGAATCTTAGAATTTCTTGCGCGTTAAACCCCCTGAGTAACGAGTCGTCATCCGTTTCTTCTTCGCATTTAATCGCCGTTCAGACGCAGCCCGGAAGTGCTTCAATTACGAACCCTCCTCGAGGTGAAGGTCGAATTTTTTCCCCGTCCGCGGACGTTGAAATGACAGCAGCGGTTCTGCGAACGTCTCCGTGCGTTCACGTTTGGTCGACTCGTACGTAATCTGTCGTTGATGAGCAGAGCGGATCGATTTCTTGTTCCGGAGGCCCTCCTGAGTGATTGTCGCAAAAACTGGTCGATCCTCTCGAACGTAGCCGAGGACGCGGCCTCAGCGCTTGTTAAGAGATCAGCTCGCTCTACCTTCATTGGCGAACATCCCCGGTGTGTCGCCTCTCATGCTAATAGCCCGGGTTTCTTTGCTGCCCCCGGGGACAATATCGTGTAGCAAGGTCGTTCAGCAACTTCCGCGAGTGCGTGGCTTTTTCTTCTTGCTGCCGGTTCACGAAGAAGCATGTAACGCTTGGTCGACTCCCTTTGCTTTCCTGCGATTCTCTTTGCAACGTTGCTGTCGTTTTGGAACATTTACTACCACCTGTACAGACAAGTTTGCATCGTGTCCTCGAGGTGCAACGAAGAGGATAATGGTCAGCTGTCAGATTTTCGTTTCTTCGAGAAGCTCTTGTAAGCGAATCGTAACCGGAGCCGTTAATCGACGCGCATTCGAGCTGGGAGATTCAAGGATGAATCGACTGGTACGGATCAAACTCGAAATCTTTCGAAATCGGGACAACGAGCTATCGATTACTGGATGTCGCCGGTTTTTCTGTCACTCCTTTTCCAGCCGTTTCTCAAACGGTTTGCTCGTAAAAGAGCGTCCTACTTCGTAATACTAGAGCACGCGTTTCCTACGGGGGAATAAAAAGCTTGTGTTCCACACCCTCTTTAACCCTCGTCCTTGATTGAATTGAAATTCTTTGACCGAGCTTGCGAAGCGATTTTACTCGAAGCGTAAATGGAAATAGTTGATTAACGCTTTTTGTGTTTGCTCACTTTTACGCGGAGCTTAGCAAGGAAACCGAGCCCCGATTTCCTTGGGACGCTTTCGGCTGAAAGTTTTATTGGCGGCTGAAGCAGCTCGATCGAACCGGAAACGATTGGATACGTGCGAGCGGTCCTCCAGCTCGCTTTTCATTCGGGCCAAAGAAAAGCGACGGAACGTGCGTCGACTCGAGCCGACAATTTAATCCGTCGACGATTATTCTACGGATCAACGTTCGCAGATCCCATCGATCGGACGAGAATTTAAGCTTCGAATGAAACAACAGCGTGGCCGGAAGCTTGCGCCATTTTCTTTCTAATACCGTAACGATGATGACGTATTGCACGCGGAAAATATTTCACACGGTCATTTTTATACAAACTGTGATAAAGTATTCTATGTTTAACATAGACATAACAATATAACAATAAGAAAATAATTTTATGTAAATATATCCATTACCGCGGCCGTATAGTGATCATTAATATTAAAAATGGTAATTAAAATGAAATACTGAATATTAAAATGGTAATTATTATTAGAAGTGGTAATCAAAATGATATACTGAATATTAAAATGATAATTATTATTAGAAATGACAATTAAAATGGTATATTGAATATTAAAGGGGTAATTATTATTAAAAGCGATAATTAAAATGATATATTGAATAATAAAATGATAGTTATGATTATTGAAAATGATAATTAAAATGATGCGTTCATTAAAACCTTCAAATATCGGTGTAATAAATATTTTATTTACCATTACATTAAGTTCTCTTATTAAGAGTATTTTTTATTTACCATTTCTTCTATTAAGATGTTAGCAAGTATAATTATATGTAGAATTTAGAAATTCTTCAAATTCCTACTCTAAATTTAAAGATTAAAAAATGTGCGAAATGTAAAATGTATCAGCTAAAGGAAATTACCTAAATATGTCTTTCAATTTGATGTCATACAAAATATTTATGGCGTGATTTATATACAATATAAACCTATTAAATTATTAATTTACAATATTAATAAACTATATTATAATTAAACTATTAATTTACAATAAACCTATTTAAGATTAAAAGAAAAAACTGTAAAAACCTTATACTTACAATCAATTAATATTTTCGCCTCTTTCATATCATCATTTTTATTCTGCGAGAAACAAAAGTTCAACGTCGAGTCCCTTTCGAACGACTGTTTCGCATCGTTAATACAGCAATTAAGCGGTGCAGTCCAATGTATCTTAATATAAATAACAAACATGCCTGCACCATATATTCCGGGGGGGGGGGGAAGGGCAACTATAAAACCACTAATTGATGCCAATAACGCGGTTGCAGGGCGCATCGCGATGCGTCGAACGTAAGTCAGTCTCGATTCTCGAACGTGGTTTTGTCGTGGCGGTCGAACAGTCGGAATATTCCTAAGGAAGTTCTGGGAATCATTAGCGATCCGGCGTTGCTTTCAGCGAGGAGCAATCGTCGATTTAACAGCACCGTTACCGGCCATCTTTCCGGACGGGGACCCACTGCAGGCAACTTTCGACGTTCGCTCGTCGACAGCTTCGCTGACGTTGATGCCCCGTGTCATAGATTAATGGTTCGCCGGACCGATCCATGGTTAATCGAGCACGAGTACCGACGAAAACTGTTCATCTCTGTTGAATAATTAGTCCGCGTTTCTAATTCGTAAATCAAACCGCTGGAAACGCCACTTAACGTCGCTCGAACTGACCCATGGCGGCACTGACTTTACGCATCGTTTGTTGCCATTGAATACTTGTCGTATAACGTAACATTCATCAACTTCCTTAAGCATCTCATACATGTTACACATAATGTGCTTCGTGTTTGAGAAGTATAACAGCTTTTTATCTTCGTCGCAAAGTATTGAGATATTTAATACGTTCACTGCCACAGCTGAAAATGGTTTTTGTTTCACAAATCTTATCAACATGTTTACGATATTTTGTAATATTTATTATTCATAGTCTCAAGTAGTTAATACGAGTTCTTGTAATTGGATAAGTGAACAAATTCTTGATGATGTAGGTAATAGTTCGTATGGAAATTTAAGTGTCATCCACGTATGAGTGACGTGGGAGTCAAAGTGTTAATCTATATGACGCATCAAATTTACCATACAACCCACGTTCATATTATAACGCATCAGATTTATTTTACACAAAACGATCACGTTTTATGAGCATTCTTGCAGAAATGATTTCCTATGGGTCTAAAAATATAAATGATGGTTAAGTTATAGATTTTATGAATTTAATGAGAAGTGACTGCCTGGAAAAGAACTACAGGATGATCAACAATCTAACATTTATTAATCTCTGTCTGTATGTTTACAATTTTACTACTATTATAAATTATAATTTACTGCTGTCATTAATCATCTCCTGAATTTATCTAGTAATCATGTCAATAATAAAATTAATTATGTTCAAGTTTGCTACTATCAGACGTCTTTGAAGATTATTATTAAATATTTCAATATACAAAAATTAACCATTAATATCTAAAACAATTATTAAATTCCTTTTTCTAATCAGTTACGTAATAATTTAAGTTTTAATATAACATGTTATATTTTGCTAAAAATATGTTTAAATATTTATTGTAAATATTCAGAAATTAATATCTTAGTAAAGTAACTATAATCAAGATATATATATAACGAAAATTTGTTTATGTTTACAGGTATGTATTGGTGGCATGGTCATTTATGGTTTACAAAAACGAAGTCATGCGACACGTGTTCACACGATCCGACGGTTCTCCATTTTGTTGAACGGTATGGTGAAATTAATTTACAAATATTTTAAAGTTTCCTTGATACTAATAAATAATAATCTACACTTGTTTAAAAGTTAAACTGTGAACTATTTTATAATCTGCATGTACTTTAATACTTTAGCATTATTTTATTGACGTTATCGTTAATGTTTATTACAGTAAACTATTCAATTAAAAATTCAATGCCAATTATTTCAATTAAGCATGAAATGTATACATTGTTAATACAATTGATGTAATTAATATTGTACTAATTATATCGATGTTAATTATATATTTATTCTTGAAATTATTCTTCGCTAGTTTTGAATAGTATTACTGTGAATTAAAATAGAACATGTAGTATGTGTTCTATTTCAGCATCAATATCTCCTGCACTTGTGGCAATTTTCAAAAGAATCAATCTTGTTTTTAAAGTATGATTAAAGGATTAAAAAGGATTAAAGGAGTATTGATGCAATTATATGAGTCGTTTATATTGAAAATGGCTTAAATCCATTTATGCTTAACTTGAGATATTTTGAGTTTCAATGAAATTAAGGATATACGTATAGGATACCAATGTGTCACACTCCTTAAGTATCTAAAAGAGTTATATTTACTATTCCTATTAAAATAATAGTAATTTTTAAGAGAATAATGTGTGTCCTTTTACCAAGAATAGACTTGAACCATTTTTAAAATTAACAATTAGATTTGTCATCAAACTCGAAATAGCTCAAATCCATTTGATATAATTTAAAATGTTTCGAATTGAATACACAGTATTCAATTTATATTATATTTCATTACAATATTTGAAAACACCATTTATGCAATTCAGTAAATCCTCTAACTATATAAATTACATAACAATTTACTGCTCATCTACATTTTGTGTACGCGAGAGTGATTTGAAGAAGTCATGGTACTTTCGTGGTATACATATATCGTATTAATATTAATTAATTATTACATTAATTAATACTAATTAATTGTAATTACAATCATCACAGAATTATACAACAGAGCATATTTATACAACAGCGACAGAAATTTATTACGTGGAATATATGAAATATATTTTTCCATTTACATTGACAATTGCATTTAACTTCAAAGGAATGAATTAGTGTAAAGTCTTGGTCCTGTTACTTACAACTTATTACATCGATGTTATAACACCTGATTCTTTTTTTAGAACGAATTTATTGCAAATTATTGTAGTAGGTGCTCTCGAAAACTCAAACCCTGCAAATTAAAATAATATAAGTGATAAAATCGTTAAAACGTGTCGAACGTATTGAGAGAAGATTGCTAAATGTTCTTCTATTTTAGTTTCACCGTACTAATTATATTCGTACAACGGCGTTAACAAGCCACTCGATTAACCGAATTTCTAAAGCCAGTGCTTGAAGCCTTTCGATTCAAAGCGCTCAGAACAATTCAGCTTAAAACACCTTGTCTCGAACATTGTTGCACAATTCTATTAATTTCCTTGTAACAATATGATACGGCCACGTACAGCTCATGTTTCAGTGCACTAAATAAAGTACGTATACACTCATTCTGAGTGTGTTGCAAATTGTGTTTTAACGATGCTGACGTAATTATTGATGGGCGTGGTGGAAATTTGGGAATTTTTTAATTAAATAATTTAAGAGAAATCGAGAATTTTTGAATTTCAGGATATTGAAATTTGAGTAATTGGTAATCTGGTAATGTAGAAATTTGGAAGTTCGCAAAATTAATAATTTGCTAAAATATGAATTTTAGAATTTTAGAATTTAACGAATTTAGAATTTGAATATTGAAAGTTTAACGTCTTCTGAGTGTGATAGTTCAGGTATTTGAGACTGGAATTTTTGGCTTTTGGAAATTTGGAGATTTGAAATCTTGGGATTTTAAGATTACGGAAATTAGGAATTGTATGGTAGCAGAAATTTTCAAATTTGGGACTGTGTATATTGGCAAATTGAAGAATTGGGGAATTTTGAAATTAATGAACTGGGTATTTATGAAATTAAGGGATTAGATAATTAGGAAATTTAGAAATTTGGTAATTTGGAAATTAGGAAATCAGGAACTTGTGGAAGAAATTGTGGAAATTAAGAAATAAAATAATAAAAAGTTTCGCGAATTAGAATATTAAAATATTACGGAATTTAGAATTTCTAAAACTTAGAAATTTTTGTAATTTTAAATTGTGGGAGTTTGGAAATCTCAGAATTTAATCCTCTTAAATTGTGTAAGTTTAGAAATTTGCCCATTTTAAATTACGAGAATTCAAGAATTAACAAATTTACAAATTAAAGTCAGTCAAGAATTTATAACTTAGAAAATATTTAACCTAGCATTCACTAATTTATCCCCTCAATTCCCAAAGATGCACGAACACAAAAATGCCTACTTACGCCACTGCTCAGCCAAACCGCAATCTCCTCCGGATGGATGTTTCTCAATTTAACACCGAAGTAAAACAGTGTATTCAACTTCGTCACAACATTCCTACAAGCTCTGGCATCACCGTAAATCTGTTAACGCGTTAAGAAGACGAAACAGTGCACGCATCGGTGTCCAGAGAGCACATAATCTAGCTTACAATGGAACAAAAAGCCGATGGAACCTAAACGTACACAGTTAAACGGCTAATGCCGCGAGGTTAACAAATAGCTTGACAAAAGGAGAAGGATACGAGAGGAAGAAGACGTCGCGTCTGAGGCAGCTTCTTCTCGGAGATCTGCCCGATTCTTCGAATCATTAAGCGACTAGCACAGGTCCCGTGTTTGACCATCGTCTGCTGATTGCGAACGGTGGACACTCTTCAAACAGTTGGCATCGTCGTGTAATTATCATAAATCAACCCCCGCCAAAGCTGAAACCTCCGTGTGTGCGCCACTGGGTGTCAAAGGTTTCTTGGCACGAATCATGGCGTCGTTTTGCATCCCACGTGAAAACACCGGCCGATTTGACCGGTATCTACGCTGCCAGGCGATAAATTTGCCAAATTAATTCACCTTTTGTACGGCTTTCGTCCGTCGCACGTATGCTCCACTAAAATGGTCACGATTAATGATTTCTGTCATCTTCTGGACCGTGGGTTGTTCCACGAACCTTGTTCCCCGAGGACGCCATCACGTTGAGATGCGAGATACTTTGGTAAAAATACTTGTGAATTTAATGTTCGCTAAGTATAATTTGTGATATTTTAAAATGTTTAACATGTGGAACAATTTTTAACATGTTTGTTAGTTGATTTACTAAATCATTTTTTGAGGGAATGAAGTTTTGTACAATATTATTTTAGACGTATTTTACGTGATTCGTATATGTATTAGTATATGTATAATGTGTAATATATTATACCTAGGCAAAATTATAATTCAGCAGCTATGAAGATATCACTAATTTTGTAAATATTAATTTTTAACAAAACGTGAACTTGCAAGCAGATTTGCAGTTATGGAATAAATCGTATAGAATAGGATTGACTAAGTGATTTCTTGCTAACAGGTTTATAATTCTTACTATTGGACTGTTTATTTTTCAATTATCATTCATTTCACGATTGGTATTAATATAAATTCGTTTGCTATCATTTATATCGCCGGTTAGTTTCATTTTCTCAAGTTTAGAAAATGCTGCATGTGATAGTTGTGAAAATTTTGGTATTTAGAACTTTTGAATTTGGGTGTTTTGGGACTTATAATTTTTAATGTTTTAAAATGTAGAAATATCGGAATATGGAAATTTGAGAATTCTGGGATTTAGAAATTTGAATAAATGGGAGGCTGAGAATTTGAAAATTTTAGAAATTTAGGAATGTGCAAATGAATTTGGATTTTTGTAAATTCGTAAATTTAGAGATTTAGGAATTTAGAAACTTAGGAATGTAGGAATTTAGAAATTTAGGAATTCAGGATTTCAGGAATCTAAAAATTTGGTAATTTGGTAATTTGAGAATTCGAGAAGATTGAAATTTGAGAATTTGATCATTTCGCAAAGTAATTTGTTAACTTAGAAATTTTTAAAGTTGGAAATTTGAATTTCTTAAAGGTTTGGGAACCTGATAATATAGTAATTTGAACTCTTCAAGATTTGGAAATCTGAAAGATTGAAAACATAACAATTGAACAATTTAAAAATTTAAAAATTTAGAAATATGGTATTTGCAAGTTTAGGAATTAAAATGTTAGAAACTTTGGAAAGAAACTTCAGGAACTCAAAATTTGAGTCTTTTAATAATCTTTAAATTTTACTTTTTCAAAATTGTGATCAAATACAATGTTAAAAACCCAAAAACTTTTATCCTAAACACTTTTTTCAGAAAATATATCATTTTGAAATACAATTGTGTTATCGCTCTTCATCAATTAAGGAATTACTTAAGGGATTATTAAGGGACCCCCCAGCAGTTAAGGAATTGTTTCTACCTCTAAAATGCACATTGAATAAAAACAAAAGAACACGTATTTAATATTAATTATCAGCTAATAAATACATAAAGTTTCATTATAATCGATGAGTTTCATTGTAAACGAGTCAATAATGTTACATATTATTGTTCATTTTCGCGATTTTTCTTGTACATTTCTTCCGCTTAATCGTTCCGCGTTGTCTTCGGAGACATCTAGTCTAGATTCGAGGTCAACTTCGAAATGGAACACTTGGAGAAATCGATCGATGACAGATTGATCGAAACGACTAAGGAGGCCGTCGGGATCGTCGGTTAATTGCTCGGAAGCGTTGCGTCGACGGACGCGTGATTGGCAAGCCTGTCTCGACTAACCTATACACCTAAACGGTCTTTGACTGCTAGCTCCCGTACAGAACTCTCTCGTTTTCTGAAGCTGAACAAAATTCACACGGACACATGGACGGTTTTAACCCTTTGCAATCCGAATTTGTTTCCTCCGATTCCCAATAGTCTACTCCGAATTAGTTTTTAAAGTTTCTCGACGAAATTTTGTAACCCCAGTGTAATGGTGTAACGATCAAGAAAATCGATGTATGTATATTATGGATACATTAAAAAATAGATACATCGTAGATCTATAGAATTAATTTAAGCTAGTAGGCTTATAGACCAGGTGCCTCAAGCCAAATTAAATGTGAATTTAAAATTTAGAGTATCTATTGTAAATATATACGTAGAACAAGAATGAGATATGGTGATTATAAAGTCGTTCCAAACGGTCAAATGTGTCTGAAAATATTGGAAACGATACTTTTTCAAAAACGAGACTGGCGTCAATGACGACGAAGTATTGTTGTCAGAGATGAGTTATAGAGCTTTTAACATGGTTCCAGTTGATTCTGTCAAAAATGATCGAAAACACCTGTCGTCAGATTGGCGCCAAAATCTATACAGCTTTAGTGTGACCCACGAGTATACTCTTAAAATTTCAAGTCAAAGGACTTGAAATTATGGCCTGTAGCGTGGTACAAACAAAGAAAGATGCAGACAAACGAACTAATGCAGAACGGGTCGCCTCAGGAGCTTCACTATGTTCGGCAATTATATCTTTCTACAGATATACATATATGTACTTACATATAGAGCTTCCTATGATATCAGATCATAACATTTATCACGATCTGTTTATTATTCGTCTTCTCATTCGTTTTACTATATACTGCGATGTATATTATCGCAGAATTTTGCAATCTATCATAGCTTCAAAACCACTATGTCCACTTATAATTCATATTTTGTCATATTTCTTCTCTTGGTTAGTTTCTTATAATTATTCTTACAGTTTGTGCCATTTTGACTGAATTCATCCTTGGACATCATTCTTGCAATAACATGCGTTCATGTATTATAATATAATTTTAGAATTTTTACAAAAATATTAAACATTGATTAATCATATTTCAATACAGTATTATAACGTCAAGTGTAGATCATAAAATATAAATTCATTTAACATTTTACTAAAATTGTAATTAACAGAAAATAATGTACTTTTAGATATAGAACATAAGGTACAGATAAATTTTATTAATAAAATTATAAAAATCAGAAAGTGACACGATAATTTTTTTAAATAAAGTTTAAATAGTATAAATAATGATATAGTATATCATATACTATATCAAAAATTCAAAAGGAGCATATTACGAAATGAAGGGAGAATAAATAAATATCAACGATATTTTGCAAGTGTTGATTATATTGATATATCTAGCTAATATACATATGTAGCTAATATATAGCTATCTATCTAACGATATATGTTATGTATTAAATCTTATTAATTATTTTACCAAGTTCTTTAGATATTGAAAGTACTACACATAAATTTTTACGTTACAAGCATGTTTCCTTGAACAGATTGTTCAGATATATGATAGAGCATCAATCGCAATGCGGAAAAAGTACGCATCAAGTTGCAGTATCCGATAATCGCAGAATCTAATACGAAATTTATATAACACCTTGAAATCTTACTCCGGCAAGCGGTTATCGAATAGCCAATAACGTATTGAATGTTTCCACGAGAATTATTTTCGACAAGCGATCGTATTCAACCCCTCACTCAAAGCACCATATCAAGGATTTTCCTTCTTTCAAAATTTTTGCACGTGAAAGTTACATCGAACCGATATTCTATACTTATTTTTTCTATTTAGTCGATCAATGTACAGTCAAGAGCAAATTTAACTTTTATAGACAGTATGTGGCAATGAAGGGAGACGACGAGGGACATTTGGCGATTTACCTTAGTCAGTTTTCAAATTTAGAAATTTGGAAATTTGAGCATTTGACGACTTCAGAGTTTAGGATTTAGAAATTTGGAAATGTGAGAATTTAATATTTAGAAATTAGAAAATTATAGGAACTAAGGAACTTTAAGAATTTGTCGGTTTCAAAATTTAAGGATTTGGGTACATAGAAACTTGAAAATTTGGAAATACAAGAGAAATCTTGGAAAGTTGGAAATTTAGAAATGTGAGAATTTGACAAATTTAAAAATTTGGGAATGTTCTATAATGTGGGAATTTGAAATTGTAAAAATTTTATAATGTGTTAATTTAGGTATTTGGAAATTTGAAATTTGAAGACTTGAGAGCTTGAAAATTTTAAAGTTGAAAACTTGAAAACACGAAAATTTGGAAATTTGAAAATCTATAATTCAATGGATTTAAAAATCTCGATTGCAATTTAAGAACCTTTAAGTTTATATATCTCTACCTAAATAAAGCGAACAAAAGTGTACAAGAAACATAAGTACTCTTATTTTTCAGCTTATCTCAAAAAAACAACGAAACTGAACTTGAGTTAGTCAATCTACGAGGTACGGATTAACCAATTTATTTACATACCTCTGCCTCCGACATTTACATATTCGGTGCGCAAACATATATTACACGTCACGATAAGAAAACCGACAACGTCGCGAGCATTTAATACGAACGTAAGATTTATCATCCGAACTCCGTTCAGACAAAATTAATGCTAGTCCCTTATCAACAGTGGAACGCACTCCACATGGCGAATACGAAAGAATGACCTGTCTTTTGATTGATTAACAACAATTAACCAAAAATCTGTTAAATGTAATCTATCCGTCCATAAATCGAGGTGTGTTGTCGCCAACAACCAGCGACTATACGGGCAGAAATCGATAATAATCTGGTCATACATTTACCCTAACTGACCACCCTCCAAACTGACACGTATCGTCACGTGAAAAAAAGAACACGAGCATGGTAAATTATATAAGAACAACACGATCGTTTGTCATCGCTGTCATCGCAGATGCTTCGTGCAACGAGGATGTTAATACCGTGAGGTTCGCGTGTGACGTGCTACACCCGGTGCACGCAGGTGCCACCACTCACGCACAACGATTTATCGTAGGGTGCCACCGTTCAGTGTCAAATTTAGTGGAAGAAATCCAAACAGTCGGTTAATAATTTCATAACAGGGCATTCTGATGCGATTTCGAAGATTCGTAAGGATTTGTAAGTGAAAAGGGACAATGTGCTGTAAGGTTCAAAGTCCTTAAAATTTCCACTTGCTTATGTCCCAAATTCTCAATTTATTAAAGTTCTTCAGTTTCCAAATTTCCATTTTCCCATGTTTCTAAATTTTCTACGTTCTTAAATTATTAAAATTTCAATTTGCAAAAGTTTCACATTCTTCAGTTCTTAAATTTCATAAACTTCCAAATTTTCAAAAACCTATACTGAAAATTTCTTAACTTCTGGAATTCTTAAGTATCTAAATTCCTATATTTCTAAACTTTCCAAATTCACACATCTCTCAATCTTAACATTCACAAACTTTCAAACTTCAACACTTCAAAAATTCCCAATTTCCATATTTTTAAACTACCAAATTCTCAAATCCTAATATTTATTTTTAACAATCTACATTTTTTCAAATAGTTTTATTCCATTATGTATAATTTTAAATGTTGTATTAAATTATCTAAGTAAGGACGTGGAAATGAGCACTAAAAAGCTTTCAAACGAATTAACACAATGATTATTTATTAGTATAATAACTATAAATCTGACAAACGATACAGTATCAAAGTTGTTACAATTAAAATAAGAAAATTAACAATGAAAGTTAAACAAAAGTATCACAATATTTAAAAGTTAACTTGTAAATTTGAACGAAAACTTTGAGATTCACCTCTTGACTGCAAGGGGTTAAAATAATCCAACAAAATACACCTACCTCGCGTTGAGAATGAAATCTCGGTCACCCAGCGCTGCCATAATCCATGGAGCAAGTTATCCTAGCTGCAAGAGAAGTGTAGACACGCTGCGGGTAGTACGCAATAACTGATGATTACCGGTGAGTCGGTGATCCGTGTAATTAAAATAAATTAATAACGAGCGCAAAATGAGGCGGGAAGCGGTAGGAGGGCGTTATTACGGGCATGGGTTGTTAAGGACCAGCTACTCGCTGCCTGAGGGATAAAAGAAACTACAAGTGGAGCGAAGAAGTTATAATCCTAGCGTTCAGATGCAGCCATGGAGCGGCTTGCGCAATCCGTGGACAACCCGAAAGATTTTCGTATCCTGAAAAACCACCCCCACCCTCTGGTACGCCAAGGCGATGCGATTTAATTAAAGGCCTCGTAGCTCCCGGCCGTGACTTGGTTCGTGGCTTTTCTTCTCGGCCGGTTAACGAACCTAATTTTTAGTCGGATTGTAGATTACGTCGAGGGGTTCGTTCGAACTCGATCCACCGTAATTCTCGAGGACGAATGAGGGGGTACAGGGGGTACAGAGTCGGTCGTTCCCTTCGTTAACTTACCACGACCACGGCGAACCACGATGTCTAACTGAATTTTATAATCGTGGCCGATGTTATTAAATTTGTAGCTCGGTCGGGGGGTGGAACGCTCGAAGAGAAGGAAGGTCGCGCCAAGTCCGTTTTAAATTACATAAGGGTCAATGCGCGATTAGGGATCGGGTATTGGTATTCGTTTACGTTCGTTAGCCTCCCCTCTGGATAATAAGGGTAAGTGAATTTCGTAATGGTGGTCCGTCCACGATCGCATTAAATCCCTCGGCGCACACGATACCTAATGTGTACGATATCCGGCCAAACCGGTGTAAAAGTGGATATTAAAGATACTGGGTTAATTTAAAATTACAGTCATCAATTTGTGATCGGTCGTGATCGGATATTTAGCCAATCTCCACGATGTTCGACGCGCGTGCCCCTCTATTATGAGTGAAGCCGAAGTTTCAGTAATTGTCCATCGTATAGCCGGACAGAGTTGATCGTGACCATAATTGGATTTTTGGTTGTAACTTCATAAAGATTGGTATTTGAGATTTTCTGAAGTCAATTTTAATTTTGATGTCGAATATTTGTGGTACAAGGTAGCATGTTCTCTAAATTACTCATTTAAAGCGTTTGAGATGTAATTAATTTAACATTATTTCGAAAACGAAATTCCTGATTTATTGAAACAGTTTGCTGAGCCAATTTGTAGGTCCCGAAAAAGAAGAATAACGAGTGTCCTCCATAATCGTTACTTTCGCGGATTATTATTAAGTTCGCATGTATGTCGCGAAGCTGGATACAACAAAGGGCGACGGAGACGCAGGCGTTTAATTTTAAATTACAAGGCTCGATCGGTAATTACGGCGAGGCCGCGACGAACGACGCTTCATTAGAACGAGACACGAATTTTCGTTGATGTTCCGCCATCCCCAAATGGAGGGGGCTGGAAAACGAACACGAGCACGCTAAAACGCACGGAGGTAATAAAGGAACGTCAATACAAACGATATCCGACAATTACCGTGGCCATCGCGAATGCAAAATATCGTTTTACGCCGCGATGAAATTGCTTTAACCACTTCATTAATGTAATTACCAATCGTTCGGTGATTATACTTGATCGAATCGATTGGATTACGTGCACCTCAAATGTTCTGTTAAGTTACGTTCTACATATATGTATATGTAATTATGACTTTTGGGAACACAGATTTTAGTTTATATATGACTTCGAAGTAAATCACATATGACTAGAAATGAAATGAATCACATATGATAGAAATGAAATGAATCACATATGATAGAAATGAACTAGGAATAGTTCAAACGTAACTCGAAATAGCTTACATATGAGTGGAAACACTTAACATGTGACTTAAAATTATAATTTACACATAAATAGAAATTGTAGTTCGCACATAAGTAAATATATAATTCACACATGACTAGAAATTGTAGTTCATATATGATTAGAAATTCTTACGGCAGTTTCCACTCTGTTAATTTTTACAGTTTACGCATGCTGCACTCGCTTGTGTCTATGCTTATTATTAAATTAACTATTTCATATAATAAGTATTGCTATACATATAATTCTGCACCTCAATACCGAACTAATCCAAGAGATTTTTATATAAGAAATGTGTGGATCTTCTTGTTCTTCCATCTTTTTGAAAAGTAACAAAAATGGAGTTAGGTTAAATTGACTTTCAGGTATATACTTCACATCTACCACATAGAAATCCATTTCTAAATTTGTATATCTTATAAATATATTTATCATAACGCAATAAATATGTACAATAAATATGTTTACCAAATCGCGTTATAGTTATCAAATTTTAATATTTGCAATTTCTATACTTCCAAAAATTTATGTCCTCAAATGATCAGACATTTCACATCAAACAAGTAAAAGTAATTCATAAAGCTTTCTACATTAAAAATAATTCACCAGATCCGAATGCTTCGGGCTAATTATCCTCCCACCAGTTTAGCACCTAATTCGGGAGATGATTCCCGCGAAGTTGGTCACGAGAATCGCCATATTAAATTGTGCAAACGCTGGTTAATTATCGAAAAGAGTATATACGAGGCTGTCCTCATACACGTAACTCGCAGCTGTCGCAGATGCACGAGACAAACTTCTGAACAGCACCGAAATGTTACTAATTTGTTGGTTAATTAGTTAACGCGACCGCAAACCGCGACAGCTTCGATCCCCCTTTCGTTCGCACGCCTCGATGAACCGATTGCGTCGTCAACAAACGAAACTCGAATATCGAATCGAAACTGGTTATAAAGCTGGAAGGTAAACAACAGACGTTGCTTTTCCGTGTCTGAATTGTTCGCAACACTTTCGGACGCGTGCAACGTAGACTCCGTTCACAATATGCTCGTCAAACCGCCGTACAATGAGAACTCGCCCTAAATTTCAGGTCCTTTAACGCTTGTAACGTTTGTAAAAAAGTTTCACAGTGGAACAAATCGAGGGATAAAATAAAATGCAAAAGCTTACAAATAGCATTTTTATTTTTAGTTTTTGGCAATCTCAGAAAATTTCTAAATCTTCAAAGCTTCTAATCAGACCCTTAACTCTTCAATTACTCTTTCTAAATTCCCTAATTTCCAAATTTCTATGTATATTCCTAAATTTACAAATTCTCAAATCATTATATTCTTAAACTTTCAAACCCTCAAATTTTCAGATCCTTAAATTTTTAATTACTCAAATTTCCAAATAGTTAAATTTTTAAATTCCTAGACCTCGCACACTTTTCTGTACATATTGCAGTAATTGTCAGTGTATAGAATAATCAGGTATCTCTCAAGTATAGTATACTCATGTGATTGCCAAAATGTAGAGTAATCGTGTGACTGTTAAATATAATATAATCACATGTTTTCCAAGTATAGAGTAACCACGTACGTATAAAATAAGAATAATCACGTAACTCTCAAGTACAGAACAATCACGTGACTGTCAATTATAGAATAATCATGTAACTGTAAAGTACGTAGATTTCTATTATATGAGCAGTGGAAGCTACCTAACGATCAGATTTTTTTCTAATCCACTTGAAAAACTTCCTCTTCCCGAGCGAAGTGAAACGACGCGACGGTTCCATCAGTCACATGTCTGCGGGCCTAAAATTCGATTCGCAATCTTGGTGACATCGAGGTGGCTTCGAGGGCTGTCGCGAAACCTTATTGGAATGTAGTTACCGTTGGTTCCTGTGGTTGCGCCCGGTTGTGACGTCTAGCGCGTTGAGCAAGAGATTCGCGTGCACGATACGATTTCCAATTCCCGAGCGTCATTTCTCCCGCGGTGACATTTGAGCCGGTTGCTCGTACACTCGGCTGCAACCTGGCCTTCCTTTGAATAACGACTAATATTTCGGAACTTGAATAACTTTTAATTCCCAGACTTATGAATTCATTTTCAACTTGTCAACTTTACAATTTATTAAACTTTAACATCAACAAATTTCAAATTTTTTCATTTTCAACTGTTAGTCATAGTTTCCAAGATTTGACATTATTAAATCTTCAATTTTTAGATGCATACTTTTTTGAATTTTCGACTATTCAAATTCTCGGATCTACATTTTTCAAGTTTTGACATTATCAAATTCGTAAATCTCTCAATTCCTCAATTTTCAGGTCTCTAAAATTTGTAAACTTTCAAGTGTACCAATTCACAAATTCACATTTTTGAAGTTTTGATATTATCAGGTTTTTAAACATTAAATTTCAAAAATTTTCGGATCCTTAAAATTTTGTATTTTCGGAACTCACAATTTTCTCCATTTTCCAACTTTCTGACCTCCGAAATTTCTAAATTATCAAATTTCTAGATTTCTATATATCCAAATTTCGAAATGTTACCATCTTCAAATTCCTTATTCTCCCAATCCATAGGTTTCCAAGTTTTAGTCTTCCGAAATCCCTAGATTATAATATCCCCAGTTCTCATAACATTAATTCCTACATTTTCATATTCTTAGATTCTGAAATGCCAAAATCCCTTAATCATAAGGTTGGCATTCTAGTGCTTTAACATTCTTTTATTCCCATATCCATATACTTCCAAATACCTATATCTATATATTTCTTAACCTCAAATCTGTAGATTTGTATATCCCTAGATTTCTACATATATCTCGAAAATACCTAATCTTAAGATTCTGAAATTTTTAGTTCTCCAAATATTTATGTTCCCAAATTAGTGGGTCTCCAAATACAGTACGTTCCCATATCTAGTTCCCGTTTCTAGTTCTACAAATCCCTAGAGTTGGAAATGCCTAAATCTTCAAATTTCTATATTCACACATTTCCATAATTCTAAATCCCCAAATCGTAAAACCCTCAAGTGTGCATATCCCTATATTTCGATATCTTCAAATCCCAATACCCCTAATAACAAATGATTGTCACAATAAGTCCCTAAATACTTGTTTCAAATCCGTAGACCTCCAAATGCATAAATTCCCGCACACCTAGATCTCCAAATAAAGTCCCTAACCCCAAGATTCCTAAACTCTTAGTCCTGCAAATCTCTGTATTCTGAAATTCCGATATCCTCAAATGTCCACATTCCTAAATTCATAGATTCCTATATTCCTAAATCCTTAAATTGCAAAATTCTCGAATTCCAATATTCCTAAATGTCCAGACCTTCAAGTTCATAAATTCCTAAATCTTCAAATCTCAAACTCCGCTAATTCCAACCCTCGTCCCACAATTCCTGAATTTCTATTCCGACTAACACCTTGATCCTCACATTCCTAATTCTTCGAACACCCATCTTCAAATCGAAAAAATCACTCAGAGACCTCTTCTCCTCTGTTACCATATTTTCCCTAGCGAAACCAAATTTGTTGTTGACTGTACCTAGTCCTAGTGCACGCGGGCGATCCAGTTGGCGGGGTGAAGGGCGAGTCGAATAAGGACAGGGTGGACGGGAGGGGACTCCATGGCAACCATTTCGCAGAGGTTAGGGTAGTGGCGCGTTGACGGATCAAGAGCATCCTGTTGAGAGCACGTCGGGTCGTTGCCCTTGACCTACCGTTTACCAGACCACCACGACCCCGCTTCTCTTCTGTTCGCAAGCCATGACGCTGATCGTTCGGTGACGCGTCGCGATGACGTTCCGCCCGTGGAGGGTCATCGGGCACTCGAGCGAACGGGTGTCATCGCGTTACGCGTTTCCTGCCGGTCCTCGCGTTATTAACGACGGACGCGGCCGTTAATTGCGTCCACGAGCGGACATTGTGCCCGTCGGCATCGTAATTAACGCTCATTCGAACTCCCGGCATATTCGTAACATACTTTCGCGTCTAGGATCGCGGGCATTCATTTCGGATACGCGCCACTGATGAGTCGATTGTTCGCGATGAATTTGTTCTCTATTTCTGCATATCTGCGATTCAACTTTGCTTTGGGTTAATAATATGAAAGGCATTTATTAACCCCGTTCGGAGAATTACTTTAAACTTTACCATGATATTCATATTTCACTGACAATTATTTAATGCCACGAGGTCAAATGTCTTTGCACACCAAACACAAGATGATACAAGATAAGCAAGATGAATTGTAGGTATTTGAAGAAACAAATTTACTGATTTGTTTTTATAAGTCAATTGGCACCAATTGATTAGTTTGAATGACTGATGCGAGCAATTGTTCACTCCTGTCGAAAATCTGTATGACACTTGAAAACATGATTTCTGATTTGATCAATCAATTGCATTTCTTTCGTTATCATGTGGCGAACAAATAGTAGTTGAAACAATTTTGTATTTGCAAGGAGTAAATAAAAATATAAAATTTACATAATCTAACACAAGTAAATCTTTGAAACAAGATACACAACTTCTTTTTTGAAAAATATAATAACACATATTTATTTAGAAATGAATACAGGAAATGAGCTACATGTTTCAGTTATAGAGAAGAATACAAAATAAATCTTTTAATTGAAACAGTTAATATTTATATCGCAATTAAACAAGGTTGTTAGCCAACGGTGTGTTTTAAAAACTGTTCTATCCATAATGTTTTCACATCTCGAGAACGTTTGAAGCTAAAAGGTTAAATAATATTTACTCTGAGTTTCCGCTCGTGTTCAAAGCGAAAACACATATAGTCGATAGATGCAAGGGTTCATCGTACTCGTAGGGTTAAAGACACTATTTCCGTGAAAAATCTCTTCCAACTAGAAGCAGAAAATTGAATCGGCCCGTTTAAAAGCACAGCAATCAAGCGGTTTCATTCAAACAGTTTCAGTTGACTCTATTAAACGAACGGATCGGCGAAGTTTCTCTGAAAATTACGAACTTTCATTGGTTGCTCGTGATTTGTTGGCAAATTTGGAGTTTAAGGATTTGGGAATTTGGGAACGTTCGGTGATTTAGAGATTTGGGGATTTCAAACAATTTGAGATATCGGAGATTTGGAGTTTCAGGGCTTTGTGGATTTAGGGATTTAGGGATTTTGGGATTTACGAATTTGGGAATTTTTGACAATTTACAATGTTGGAGATTTGAGGTTTTGGGAATTTTTGGACTTTGGAAGATACGAACTTTGGATTTTTTGGGGATTTGTAAACTTACGAATTTTGTTTTTTTTTTTAGGATTTGTATCGATTTGAGATATTGGAGTTTTACGATTTGTGAACTTGGGAATTTTTTGAGATTTGGGGATTTGTAGTAATTTGAGATATTGAAGATTTGGGATTTTGAGGAATTAGGGATTTTAGGATTTTGAGATTTTCGGATTTCGAGTTTTAAGGATTTAGGGATTTGAAAGTTTAAGTGTTAGAAATTTCTAGATTTGAGGACTCGGCAATTGAGGAGAGTGGGAACTGTAAAATTTCGGAATTTAAAGATTTGAAATCTAGAAAACTTCGAAATTTGGGAATTTGAAAACTTCAACGATTGAAGATTTGAGAATTTTCTTTAGAGTTTTCAAAATTCGGCAGTTTAGGAATTTGGGAATTTAGAAATTTGGGTATTTGGGAATTTGGGGATTAGGGAATTAGGGAATTAGGGAATTAGGGAATTAGGGAATCAGGGAATTAGGGAATTAGGGAATTAGGGAATTAGGGAATTAAGAAATTTGGAGATTTGTAAATTCGAGAATTTGTAAATCCAAGGGTTTGAGAACTTGGAAATAGAGAAATTTCAATATTTGAAAATTTGGAAATCTTTTAGTTCAGATTTTTAGAATTTGAGAATTTGGAGATCTGAAAACTTGAGAATTTAGGAATTTACGTTTTTGAATATTTGATAATTTAGATTTTTGAGGATTTGAGGATTTGTATCTTCGAAATTTTGGTAATTCGAATTCTTAGAAATTTGAAGAATAGCAAAATTTAGATATTAGAAAGATCACAAATATAGAAATTAAAAAATATTTATAGTTGCAAACTTAAAAAATTTAGAGGAAAATTGTAAACTGGAAAACAGAAAAACTGGTAAACTCGGTAATTTGAAAATTCGAAAAGCTGGTAATTTAAATATTTGGAAACTCAAAAACTCGAAAACTTGAATACTCGAAAGCTAGAAAAGTTGAAAACTCGATAATTTAGCAATTTGACCATAATGTACACAACAATTCAACACTGATATTCCTCAAATAAGAATGTTAACTACGCCAGTGGATATATGGCAACGCTACATCAATTTCATTATTTTCACGGTCATTAATCCATCAGCTGTTCTGCACTTATTTACATTCAACAAGCTCCAGAATCGGCCTATAAATTTCGCGAGGTGCGATCGGACAGCTATTAACATATTTCTGACGAGTTCGTTTATCCCGCTACAATTCTCTGTTCGTTTCTCTCTGTTGCCCGCGAACTTGTTGAATATGCATGAGAAGCGTTTCACACGACACGACTCACGCACACGCGCTCGTTAAATTCCCGCAATCTTTTCGTGGATAAGTTTGTCCAACGAATTTCGTCGCTTCGAACGAAAATCTGTTCAATGTCTCATAGATTTGCCGGCGCTCCTGAGCAGAGCGGAACTGTTCTAACTCCCGCGGGATCTAAACAGGGTTTTAAATTCGTCCGAGCTGCCGCAAAGTGAGTTCCTCCTGCAGGAATTGCAAATTTCAGCTGCTCCACGGTGCTAGTTTAAAATGAATCGGGAGGGACTTTTATGTTTTACTCTTTTATTTCAACTAGTGGTTCTCAAACTTTTTTACTTCGTATCCGTGGTAGAGGGACCGAAATTTTTCAATAGTGACTATAATCAAACCCACGGTTTGAAGTTTCAGTTCTGTGTATTATTAATACTGTGATGGTTTTATTTTAAACGTACAAGGAATATATCAGTCAAAATACGAGATTTTAGGTGACTTTGTGTATTTTTGACGTCAACTACTCTGCAACAGAGACACAAAAATATTTGTAGAGAATTCAGATTTTGGTCAACATTTTTTATTTAATTTTGACAATTTATTTTTTACTGAAAGGTAATTAAATTTTAAAGAGATCTGTAAAATGAGATTTTTTAAAGATGTTTACAAATTTTTGTATTTTATAGCGAAATTAAAAACGTCCTCCATTTTTACTTTTCAGACGAGTCATTACATATATCACATTCATATATTTAACAGACGTGTATAGAAAATTTTGAAAAATAATATATATAGCATTTTTTAAAAGATAACAGCATCACTAAACTAAAATGAGAACATGTACATACATTGTAATAATAGAACATTTTATTATTTGACATAATTTGTTACAATATGCGAAAATAATTTATTACAATATGATTACAGTATGATTAGCTGATAGCTTAAAATATTATCATTTTCTAAATTCTTTCGCGTTTCCGATTTTTCTTTTATATTCAGCATTTTAATTTACTGAAATCAACGGTGACATTTGTTAAAACAACTTTCAAAGATTATCTATAAATTTTTTCAAGTTAAGTGGTTAATGAGTAGCTTTGTAAGAAAAATTTTTAGTGACTGAGGCCTTAAACGTTCCATTGTGCCAAGTATATTATTCTGATAAAGTGTGATCGTTAAGGGTTAATTAAGGTCTCTCTGTCCACGCAGAAGGAGCAATCACCACCACATCGATAACTAATACGAACAACGTTGTAACTAGATTCTGTTTACGTCAAAGTTACAATGTTGTTCTTACAAAGCGGTTACAGCGTTGTCGGCACGATGTAATTAAAGCATATTTGGCCCTACTCCAATAAATGTGCCTTCCAAACGAGTTTACGTCTTTGCACGAACAAGCAATTTTGCATCCGAAGTAGAGTCATTAGCCACAAACAAAAAACCACTGGATAGCTCTATTCACGTCGGAGTAATGTTTATTCGAGGAAGTACAGTCAAGAGCAAATCTAGCCGTCCTAGGGTAAATATGGAATGAAGGAAGAGGCCATTTACTCATTTATCTGTGGTGATTCTTAAGGGTGTGCACATTTGGAGATGGGTTAATAATTTGAAAACTTTAAGATTTTGGGACTCTGATATTTAGCGATCTAGAAACTTCCAGACATAGGAATGTCGGTAATTTGAGATTTGGGATTTTATAGAATTTAAGGATCTAGCGGATATAGGCATCTGGGAATACTGGGATTTAGCACATATGGAGTTTAAGGAACATGAAAATCAATGAATATGGGACTTAAAAGTCTAGAGATCATGGAATATAGATATATAGGGATATATGGATGCAGAGATACAAGAATCTAGGAATTTTTGCATGTGAGGATGTAGGGATCTTTGAATTACTGAACCTAAGGACGTGGAAATTTATGGTTTTGAAGATGTCGAAATTTGGAGACCTTGAAATCGCAAGATTTAGGAAATTAAGGATCTAGAGTTCAAAAGATCTAGCTATTTATTGATTGAGGACATATATGATCCAGAGATTTCTGAATTTAGTAACTTTGTGAATCTGTGGATTTAAGGATCTAGGGGTGTAGGTAGAGATGTAGGAATACAGAGATCTAAAAATCTAAAAATATAGAAATTTTGAGATCTAGGGATTTAGATATCTAACAATAAGTATCTAAGTATCTAGGAATCTAGGAAGTTAGACATGTTGATATCTATGTATCTAAGTACCTCGATATCTAAATAATGTAGGTGTCTAGTAATCTAGGAATTTTGACATGAAGGCACGTCGGAATTTGAGAATTTCTATTTTTCGAAATTTTGAAAATTGGGAATATTGAAATTTGGAAACTGGAAAATTTAGAAGCGTGCAAATTTTGATATTTGGAAGCTTGAAAATTTTGAAGTTTCGAAACTAGAAAATTTAGAAATTTAAAAATTTGGAAATTTGAAAACATGACAATTTGCACATTTGGAAGCTAGAATAATTGGAATTTTGGGGGCATTTCGAGATTAAGAGGCTAAAAATTAAGAGATATAGTTTACTGATTTAGCAATTAGAGAATTTTGTGAACCAGAAGCTTAGAAATTCAGAAAATGCAAGATATTCAGGGTTTGAAAATGTGCAAACTTAAATTTCAAAATCTAAAAATTGAACTTACAAATTTCCGAATGCAAAGATTTGTAAAAACTTTAAAAAGATAAAAACTTACAAATTTTTACAGTCGCCAATACAGAAATTTGATAATTCACATATCCAAGAATTGAAAACTCGAAAATTCCGTAATGTAAGAACCCGAAAAATCGAATAAAAAATTTTCAATCTTTTAGTATTTAAAGAAAGTGAATATTGCACCCGAGTGTACCGCTATTACGGGGAACAGAAGTGTTGCGTCGCTCTCGATCCGACTTAAAGCGACGATAAATCACAAGATTTACCCGTAGCGAGCGAAGATGAGGGCAATGGTGGGAAAAACCTATCGCAGAAAGGGCGCAAAAGGGAGGCAGAATGTAGGTGGTGTAACGGCGCTCATCGCGATAGTTCTCCGCATTAATAACGCGGCTGGAACACGATTTTGCGCTCTTTATTGCCGGCGGGCAGCGTTAAGGGTTGGCTAGCTGCACGTGTATCGGTATGGCCATCCATCGTCCAAGATCTGGTGGTTGTGCACGACACATCCGCTTATGGGATATATCGCGAAACGATGGCGTTGCTATGGCGCTAAGGTGCCTTGTTGAACGTGTCCGTAATTTATTGCACGACCAAGCACCGACTCATTCGCCGCGTAAAGGACCTTGCCCGGGACACGTTAATGAAACTTACCGGGCTTGACGATCCCTACGAACCGTCAGCTTCCTGTTTAACCTTATTGCTACACAACGCTGGACATAATTATAAGACACCATGAAGATTACAGGCACAGCGGCCTAATATCGTATTTACATTAAACAGCCCTGCTTGCGAAACCGAATCGTTCATTTTCGTCTGACGTGTTCATAAATTGCACCAGTAATATCACATTTTCTAGTTTAGGCTAATGTTATAAGTTTTTGGTTTAGGTTAATATTACGCATTTTTAATTTACGGTAACATTTTTTTATTTAGGGTAATAATACATGATTTTTAATTTAGGGTTACGTCACTTGTTTTTAATTGAGTGACATGCATTTTTAATTATGGGTGACTTTATGTTTTTTTTTAATTAAGGGTCACATTACATGTTTCTAATTTAAGGTAATATTAGATGCTTTTAATTTAGGATTACGTCGCACGGTTTTAATTTGGAGCGATATTATACATTTTTAATTAAGGGTATCGTTACATGATTTTAATTTAGGGTAACATTACAGGTTTTTAATTTAAGGCAACATTACAGGTTTTTAATTTAGGGTAACATCACACATTTATAATTTGCAATAACATCACATATCTCTAACTTTGAGTAACAACATACAATTTTATTTTAGGGTGACATCACATATTTTTAATTTTAGATTAACATCACACGTTTATAATTTAGAATAATATTACATATTTTTAATTTAGAGTAATAATACACGACTTTAACTTAAGGTAACATCATATATTTTTGATTTTGGGTAGCATATTCAATAAATATAGAGATCTCAAATTTTTCAGTTTTCATTTTTAGAAACTGACTGCTTATTGAATGCACACATTCACATGATACTATATACAAAATCGTAAACACACTGTACTACGTATAATTATTTTTACTGCAGCATTTACGATGTAAACACTAACCAGAATTTCCTCAAAGGCATAATAAATTGTTTCCTGTCAGACATTTTCTAAGCAAATATTATTACTCAAGACTATCACCAATCATACGTAACAAAAACAATTATCTAATTCGTAGAAAATAATGCCACGATGCAATGGCAAATGCCACTTACTACAAATATAGTATAGGTGCATGTACGTATAGAAAACAACACAAGGCCATAGTTAGGTGAAGTTATACCAAGAAATGGCGAGACTCGTGTGTCGGCGCATTCCAGAAACATAATTACGCGAAACGATCGACGACATTAGCGGGGAAAAACGACGACAGTGAAAAGAAACTTGGAGTTTGTGTTAGTTTACACAGAGACCAGAAACGCGGTTGTGGTGGCAAGCCACTGGCAAAAACTTTACATTCGTCACACCACAGAATTACGTGTTTTCCTCTCGTTCGTCGTTTCGCCACTTAAATCGTGGAAAGATTCTGATATCACTCAGCTGCTCGATCGACAGGTTGTTGCCGATTAAAGAGGATCGATCTACTAATCTTCAATCTTTGTCTTGTTATTTTAATGACAGGTGTTCGGGATTTTCGTTAAATCTTTCCCCTGAGTACTCACAATTACATTTCTTTGGTAAAGTTCCTGAATCATGCAGTATTATGCAAGTTTCCATTCCTTTTTAATTTGGTATCAGTAATAATAAATATATAAACAAAATAAACAAATAAATATATGTCAAAATTAATAAACATATAAACATTTTGATAAATATATCTGAAAGAACATTGGTAAATAAAAATATAAAAAATTTGTTAAATAAAATTTTCATAGGCAATGTGCAGTTTTAAAATATGTATAAATGATACGGAAAATTAACAGAAACTGAATATATGAGTGATTATATTATTTACATTATTGAAGTTGATCAATAATGCAATTTTACACTGTCGATGTGAAAATTAGTTGTGAATTGCAATATTTGACAATGTAATTAAGTGATGTGCATAAATGAGTTTTGTGTATAAATTATTACCATGAATATCATTACACAAATATTTCATATAAACAGATGTCTAACAAATTCTTCAATAAAAATTGAGATCAAAATTATCTCAAACTATACATGTATCATCTTTATTGTATAATTTAACTAAATATCTACATATATAATTTTTACTCAATTTAATTAAAAGTCTTAATATAATGTTTGCTTAATAAAAGTAGCTAAAATTGAATATAAGCCAAAGTAAATACATTGCTCGATTGTACCAGTAAATGTTCTACTTTCAAGGATATAAACGCGACGATTTGTTAACTCGCGAAATCGTGGTTCGTTGGTCAACACGATTTTCCAGATTCTCGATCCGCTATTAAGATACCAGATCACACTGAATCTATGGACGATCTCGACACAAATATATCTTTCTGATAACGATCAACCTCTTCACAATGAACAACCGGTAGAAACGAGAAGCTGCTCTTATAATATACAGACAGAGATTTCTTATGAATGGACACGTGCGCGTATACAAAATGTGAACGCACGGCTACCTGCTGCGAAGCATCAATTAAATCTTTTACACGCTTTCGATGATATGGAAAGAAACCTTTACATAACTGCTGTTCCGTGTGATTCGAATTCTCGTAGTCGATTAATTCTCCATTTTTACCTTCATTTTTTATTCCCAGTGAATTGTGCGGTAGACATTTTTAGAAAGTGATTTCTATTGTTAATTTTTAGGACTTTGAGTTCAGCTTTTGTGCTATAGCGACTTTTAACTCATTATATATGTACATGTGACTTTGTACAATCAATTAATTCTACAGTTTTTATATTCATTTTCTAATTTAAGTTAATTAGAAGACAGGTATTTTGACAGGGTGAGTGCTATTTTTATATTTTAGAGTTTACACTGTTCGGTTTACACTTTGTGTTTTAAGAAGATTTGGTATTTCCGTCTGCAATATGAATTTTAACAGTTAATTAATTCTACATTTTTTCTAGTAACTTTCTAGTTAATTAAAAGACACGTATTTTGAGATAATACTACAATTGTTAGTTTTAGGACGTTGGGTTTACATTTTATGTTTTAAGAAGATTTATTATGTATTTCAATAAATTAAAATTTTATGCTGTAGAGAGGTTTAGCTTTTGAATATAATATTCATTAAAATGAATTAACAATTTTATCTTTTAAACAAAATGGCAGCTGCTTAAATAGAAACAATGGGAATTTGGAAATTTGGTAATTTGAAAATTTTAGTAATTTGCGAATTTGGACATTTGTTTGGAAATGTGGAAATTTAAAAATTTGGATGTATAGAAATTTCCAAAACTTGTTATTTGAAAATTAAGAAATTGGAAAGTGTAAATTATCAAATTTACAGATTTGAAAGTTGAAAACTTGAAAATTTGAAACAAATATGAAAACGTAAAAAATTGAATTATAACATGTAGATTATCAAACACATCACCTTACCACTTAAAAGGGTCTTAGAAATAATCTTCCCTTGTTTCACAAATGTACTATAATTTTACGAAGCTATACCTCGTGTACCCTTATATAATTACATAAAAATATAAAATCGTCCCAAAGCTCATATCAATTTTATTACTCCAAAAACTCGTTCAAATCTCAATTTATTTCTTCGTTCTACAAAACGTTCAAACAATAATCTCTCATTTTTCCATGTTGTTTGCTTAACTCCATATTAATTTCTCTCAGTTCGACAGGAAATATTTCGTCGTCCGTCGCGTTTTCGTCGATCGTTCGAACGGAAAAGCTAATCCGAAAAAATGCATTTCACCGGGAATCGAGGTTCGTGGAGATGTTCCGTAGGCATTAGAGCCGAGGGGGATCTATAGGAAATTTATTCACGCAAGGGTGGCTCGAAGAGGATGTGCCGTGGGACGGGGTCGAAGAAGAAGGAAGGGGCCGTGGAAGCAAGGAAATATCCCGAGACGTTTTTTGACCGGCCAATTCACTTCCACCCGCTCGATTTCTCTTTTTCATTCCCGTTTTCTTTTCCACCTTATCCGAGTAAACCATCCGCGAAGCAGCCGCCCACGGTTTTTCGCCAGTTACTTTGTGCGCCATCGGTCTTGCCCTACACTCGGAATCGATACGCGCGTTCCTGCACCGAACGCGGATGACATTACGGCTCCATCTTTGGTTTTCCTTCCATAATACTCGAATATCTGTTCGACGACGACGATAAAGAGGAAATTTCGGACGGTAATTCGCGGCGCAAACCTATTTTCTAAATTAGGACTTACATTCTAAACGGTGTTGCGTTGAACGTCAATTTGGGGGGTGAAAATTGTGTCTTCGAGTAGAAATTCGTGTCCCGAACTGTATATGAACTATGTATAAACTATTCGCAAATAGCTCTGAAATACATATACAGGCCGTTCTCAGATTTACTACCCATTTTCTGCATAAATGGTAAGGAATTCAAAACAATGAAGAAGGAAAAAGTTTTAATGTTCCTTACTGGCAACACGAAGACTTGTATCGATTTTTTGTACTTGCATTGTTTCTCAAGAAATAACGGTGACCAGTTTTTTAAATGGAATGCTGGTTTTTTATATCATATGAAAGCGTGTATCAAAACGAGTTCAACCATGAACTATACGATGACCTTCGGAACTCAAGTACAAAAGTAAAAGAAATACTTCGAATATTTCGTATTACTATTACTTATCTATATTTCTCATTGATATGTTTATATTTTGTGTTTAATTTACTTACAATTAGAATATAGGACATAGTAGTACCATTAAGGACATAGTGTGAAGGATACTAAATATCATACTGTGTCGTGGTAAATCGAGGTAAATACATTGTTTGCATCGTTCTAATTAAAGGGTTACAAAATTTTTAATAGGGATTTTAAGGACATTATGCTACAAAACTTATGTGTATATTAACATTTTATAGTTTAATAACAGAAATAGTACTCGATCTATTCATATAACTTCTTATTATTTTATTATTATATAAGTTTATATATTATTAAAACATTTCTATATTGTTGCAATATGTACAAATAAAGTTTATACACAACTGTATCTAAATGACGAATGCAATCTTTCTTGATGAAGTTTAAAAAATTTGAAAATTAGGCAATTGGAGGACTTAGCTAATTTACATCATCACCAAAATTTGTCTGAATAAAATTTTATAACAACTAATTTTCTAGCGCTTTAAAAACTGTTCAACACGTTATCAATCCGATAAATATCCATCATCAATTTTTTGCACATGCGGATAAGAACTATAAATATAACTTACTATAATTTTCTAGTTTATAAAACGTAATATAGCTGCGTAATTTTTATTGCAAGAATAAAATCTGTGTGAAGAGAAACTTGCAAATACATAACTTCGCAAGAGAAGGAAGTTCAGGTTACTCTTTCTGTGTCCACATATAAGAACAACCTAAACATCTTTGACGTTAAAAGTTGGCAACTTCAGAAATTCAAAAGTTTCTAAAAACAAGATTGAAAGAAAGTTGTGCTTTTCAAGGAAGTCTTCCTACTTCGTACTTTTCAATCTCCTTTATTTATCCTATATTTTTTCATCGTGCAGCAGATATATATTTCAAGAAGAAAAATACGTGTTGATATTCCGTGAAGCTTACGTTACACGGTGGCTTTTGGTTTCTTTATAAAGTGTTACCGAGAAGCGAAGAGCGTAAGAAGCTCGTTTGCCTTCTGAAATTTTTAAGCGGAACTGTTCTAAGTGAAGCTGTCCTTTGAACTGCTAATTACCGAGCTAATAAGGGAAAAATCGAGGCTTATGGCAAACTTCCTGGGCAGCAACCCTGCAAAAAGTTTCCTCGTTACCACCCTCGCTAATCGTCCGCTTCCTCGATATCTTGATCGTTTCATTAGCTATCGAAACTTCGAATCGCATCGTTATTCGTCTTAATCATTAACAAGTACCCGATTAACGCGTTTAACCATCGAAACTTCGATCGATTCGAAACTTTCTGCTATTACGCAAACTTCCGAAGACAATCGCCGCCATTGCTAAGTGCTAAACCATTAAACGATTTGCGATAAGATCTGATTTCCATTTCGAGGTGGATCCGTACGTTCAGGAGTTAAGATCCATTGAAAGCGTTGTTCGCTAGCTTTCGGATTAATAGGTGTTTGAATATTGCCCGTATTACGATTATCCTGATAAAATGCACTGCGTTTGCATCATACCTACCATTGGAATATCAAATTCCATTAATGAAATTTTGTTTTGTAATACTACTATTCGTAAATCATTTGTAGTTAAGTTTTAATACTTATGTTAAGTAATAATAAGTTAAGTACTTAGTTAATTGAGTATTTAGTTAAATTAAGTTTTAAAACTCACTTTAACTTGTGAGTAAGTTTTCAAATATAAGAATTAAAATATTAAGAAGTGTTGACATTTAAAAATTTCAAATTTCTGTGTTTATAAGGTATTGAAACTACAAATGTAGATATTTCAAAGTCTTCAAACTTACAAATTTCTGAATTTGCAAGTTTAAAAAATTAAACAATTAGACATTTCAAATTTTCAATTTTACAAATTTAGAATCTTCAAACTTTCAAATCTAATCAATCCAGAAATTTCAGCTTCTAAAATTTTTTAGACTAAAACCTTCAACTCTACAGATTCTCAAATTTTGAAATCCAAATGTTTTAAAATTCTCAAGCTTCCAAATCAAACCTAACGTCTCTAAATTGTTAACATTAAGCGATACCTAAACCACAAATGTTCCTCGTCATTTTCCTTGAGCATACACTTGCAATGAATACCGAAAGACCCAAAGTTCGAAATGTAAACACGAAAACGTGTGTAATTTGATCCCAAATTACTATATATACAACCCATAAATTTGCTCGATATAGCCCCTATTTCTCCTCCACCGAAACTCGTTTCTAGTCTGCAACCAGCGTCGAAAATGGAGGAACGGTATCCTGCGGTGTTCGTTGATCCAAAACGCTGTCGTTCGAAATTCCTGTCGATTTTCGTTTCATGGGGATCGATGATTCGTCGCGGTTGATTAAATCCCGTAGGCGAGGTAGCGAGGTCACGAATTTTTCCAAGCGGCAAGGCAGGGTAATAATCCTTCATGGTGGCGGTCGGGAAGGAATTGTCGAGGGGTTGAAAGACTCTCGATGGCCCGTTTATTGAGCCACGACGAACAGCCTTCTCGCAAGGGACGCTTTCACGCTGGAATATACGCGTCAGACTGCATCGTGCAGCTCTATTCAAGCTGGCGGATATATGTCGCATTAATTATATCTCTGTCAATGCGCTGTCGGCCGAACTAGCCTGGACCGGTTCACGCGAGTCGTGTGTCAGTAACCACAGCGAGCCATTGTTCGTGGTGATGCTGGTGTGCGTTGGTTGGCCAGCCTGGTTAGATACCTCGGCTGTTACCCGTCCAGGGAATTGTTGAGCTTATTAGCTCAAAAGTAGTCCGTGCTGCGCCGAGGGACGCTTCATCCAGAGTAAAAGACGCGCGAGTTAATGACGGATCAACTGTTTGCGAGCTGTTTCCTCTTAAGTTACGTTTGTCGTCGAATCACACGAGACGTGTTGGTTTGAAATGTGTTATTTATTCCTGCCTATAAGTTTCGAATACTTATGTAGAATGAAATTTGGGTAAACCGTCGAATATATCCTGGCTCCTGCACGTCCCTGCCGGTGGTCTAGGACACACATGTAAACAAATTTTGTCGTGAGCTACCGTTAGGTAGGTAGCAAATTACTGTGAAATAGTAAATACTTATAAGCGAGTCGGGAAAGACGGAAATAAAGTTAAATCTATCAGTTCAAATTACATTTACTACTACCGAATTATATTCGCTGCCTTCATCCCTGATTTCAACTCTCTTCACTGTTATTTTATTACGAACGTTCAATTGTTACGAACGAGTATAAAACTGGCAGAAGACTGTAGATTACTTATCCTGGGTTCTCGGCAAGTCCCAATTTTATGCGGTGGTTTTGATTGTAAAAGTGGGAGCAGGGGTACTCCTGGGAATGGAATTTTAATGTTGAGATTAGAGAAGTGGATCAGACGCATAAGTGCCTAGAAAATAGAATTAGGGGCACAGTATGTGGACCTGGTTGCACCAGATTAGCTAAAAACAGCATCAAGCTATAAAATATTGGTATATCTAATTTGGAATTTAGGCGTAAAGGAAAAAATGAACTGATTTTTTTAAATTAGCGGTTGATAAGGATAAGCAGTTTTTGGAGTTAGTCGACGCGTTAACTGGACTCACCGATTCAAAACTGTGAGGCATTGTTTATCATTATGCCGATTAGTCCTTTTTCTCTTTCTTTGACACTCTTCAAAACCTTCCAACCATCTCGAAAAAGGAAAACGCTCAAGCGACACATCGGTAACTATGTCCAAATAGCAGAAAGGGTTCGTCGTTCACTGTAAAGTGGTTCAAACGAACAAATGTCGATTTTTGCGAATTACTACCAGTTGAACATGTTGAATAGTCTGGTAACTACGATTTGAATTTATTATTATAGTTTTATAATAAATTTATCATTATTAATTATATATTTTTGAATTTTCATTATTATCATTGTTATTGAATTTATTAATTTCTTATGAATTTTACATAAATTATAATTTTATATTATAATTCATGATATAATTTCTAACAGAATTTTATATAATATATAATTTGTACTTTATAATCTGATACACTTTGTGATGAATGAAATGGAATTATACAATACATTATTATAAATTTATTATAAAATATTGTACATTATTATTGTACAATGATACAGTAATCATTACTATTTATTATTTCCATTAAATGCTGCATAGATTTAGATTTACAATAAATTAGTTCATTATTTTTATTAATCGAACATAATGATAATAATCAAATTCTAAACTACTTAATTTGTATTTTCAACATTAAATCACCTGTAGATTCAAAATTCAAATATTTTAGTTGTTATTTCCCAGATTTATTAAAAATTCTGTATGTCAGAACAGAATTAATTAAAACATATTTAATATCGCTTTTCCGTGAACCAGTGTGTTCTCACACTTAATTTGCATGGCAAGAGATTGTAGTTACTTTATCCGCGCAAAGGTGGTGCAGTTTTTATTCGCGGTAAGCCCTCAAGAGCAAAAGAACAAGAGATCCGTGCACACGAGCAAGTAATTTCACCAAGCGCGAGTAATTTCACCAAGAACACGGACATTTTTTCTGAAAGTTGATTATGTACGAGGCCATGAATTTGCAACAAACTTCTTTCCTAGCCGCTGTTTTACATTCGTTACGATTTGTCTCGATGCAACCGCGAGACGATAAGGCACCGCACCGTTTGTTTGCTTTTTATTTAAGAAGTTTCTTATCAGCGGTTCGTTTTCACGAGGACCACGGCTAACCATAAAGTTATTCTACGTTTTCGAGATAACAGCAACTGCGCCGCGTTTTCTTCAGAGTATGCGCTCGAACGACTTGCAGCCTAAACGCGACTCGATCGATCGTTCGCGTGTTTGCCTTTCAAGGATTAAATTCCGACACGCTGAGTGTTTCGATTGTGGAACACGTGAAGGAAAAATTGTGCGAAATTTACAGATATAAAAATGCAGGGCGAGAACCGTAAGTCAGGCTAGCGATAGATGTAAGGAAACGAGGAAGTAAAGGAGAACGATGTATTGAGATTCCTTATATATTTGAATGTTCATAAATTTGAAAAATTGAAGAATTGAGGAAGAATTGAAAAATTGAAGAATGGAGATTTGAAAAATTGAAAAATTGAAAATGGAAAATAGGGAAATTGAAAAATTGAACATTTGAGAAATGGAGAGTGACAAAATTGAAAAATTTAAACATTAAAACGGTGGAAATTTGAAAATGTACGAATTTGAAAATTAGACAGCTTGAAAACTTGAAAGATTGGAAATACATGAAAATTTGAAAATTTGTAAGTGAAAATATCTGAATATTTAAAATCCCCTATTTCCCCAAATGTTAGTAGTAGTTTCATTATATTGTAATTTTCCCTGTGCAATTATACCCTCTTCTGCACTGTGTCAGTCAAAATCAAAATATCTATTCACCCTTAAAAGAAATCTTTAGTTTCTCCAATTGATAATAAGAGAAATAAATGCTTTAAATGAACAATTGATTGTATAATAAATGAGAACGTAAAGTGAAACGAACATGTCAAATAAAATTTATTCAATCTACATCTTGTGCACGCACTAATCCCAGATTGAAGGTAATTGATTAGACATTTGTATTTCATTTTTTGTTCCTAATCGTGTCTTTGGTTGTGAAATAGAAACTGTGAGTATATGACGTTAATTAGTAGAGCTTATCAGTACAACGAACTTGTTGCATGTTCCATTTTCTTGCGCTGTTTGCCTCTCTGTTAATCTACGATAAACATCGCGAAACGTTTTATGCATTTGATCCCGTTCCTAGTTCGATATTATAGCTACTGATACGCGTGTACAACTGCGATTTCGAGAAAGTTTACAACATTATGCAAATAGAATCTATTTTCTATCTATTTATGGTGACTTGTTATTTCCTTCTTCGTTCGAGACCGGTCCCTCTCCCCTATCTCGAATATTAAAATTTACTCCGAATGTTTCGTTGAATGTTGTAATGGCGATACTATCTTCCTAGCAACTCAAATGCCATTTGTATAACGATCAAGAATATTGTTTGATTTTATCTCTTATTTCTTGCCCTGTTTTAAGACATTATCGTTACATATATTATAGTTTTATACTTTTACAGCTTTATAGCTTCACAGTTTCATAGTTTTATAGTTTTGTATATTTTTCAATTTTACAATTTTACAATTTTACAGTTTTACAATTTTATAGTTATTACATTGAATATCTATACAACATTGTTGTTTTCCAGACTTATGTTTATGTAACGTTAAATGTTTCCCAATTTTCCAGTTTTTTTAAATAAAAATATAGAAATATCACATCTTTAAGTTTTAAAATTTGATAGCTCAGAAATTTAGGTATTTGGAAACTAGAAAATTTGAAAATAGGAATATTTGGATATTTAGAAATTTCGGTTTCTAGAACTTTAATTACTTGCAAATTTGTGAACTTGGAAACTTTGAAATACAGCGGTTTGTAAAAGTTGTATGATTAAAAACACCAAATTTCCAAACTTGGAAATTCAGAAGTTTAAAAATATGTAAATATACAAACATCAATTTTCCATATTTCTAACTTTCTAGATTCACACTCTTTCCATTTCCACATTTTTGGGTTTAGAAATGGATGAATTTAGAATTTTAATTATTCAAAGGTTTAGGGATTCAGCAATTTAGCTTAAATCTGAGAAATTTGATAAGTTTAAGATATTTCATAAATTTTATAAGTTTAAGAAGTTTGGGAAGTTTGATGAATATGATAAATTTGATTTTTAGAAATTTCATGAATATTGTAAATTGTATTTTGCAAAACTTAGTAAATTTGAATATTTAGATATTTGGAAATTGTGAATGTAAAATACATGAATGTTTATAATTAAAAAATGTTCAATTTACAAACATGAGTTAGTATTTCAAATATGCTACTTTAGTTAATTGATTATACCCTTCGATATCTACTACTGTCCCTCATTTACACCTTCACAAACAAACTTGTCCCATTTCTATAGATTTTAAATTCTATTTGTATTTTAGTCCCTAAGCATTACATACATATATTTTTACATCTTCCTTCAATATCTTTCCCTCTAAAAGCTTCCATAAACAACCACTCAATCTCACGTTTCTAACTTCTCAATCTCTAATGTTTCCGCAAACTTCTTGTTCGGCAATGATTGAACCAATCAGTTTCTTGTTTCCTCCTCATACTTAACCGTCCAAGTACCTCCAATGCTCAAAGAGTTCATTCACTTTTACATTCTTTTTTATCTTTTCTTCTCTTCCGCCTTTACCTTCTAGCCGGTGCTTCACGAAGGGGTGAAACACTACAACTCGCTGACATACTTTCGCGCCTGTCAGATTTGCTTTTCCAGCGACTACTTCCCGGGCTTCGTGTTACATTATGAGCTCTCCCAATGAGATTTAATAACAGACAATCAGATTGAAAAGTACAATTTCCTGTGCGTCTTGATTTTACTCTTGAATAGCGTTATGAGAAAAGAAGGTACGCAATGTTACGAAACTTTCCCTCCGAGTGCGTGAATATCGTATTGCATTCTATTTATCCTACTTGACACAAGACATCAAAATATAACATAAATATTCTACATATAGGAAAAAAATGTAATTTCTAAATGTAATTGATTTTTAATACTCACATTTTCAAATTTGTAAATTCCCTCGTTTTTGATTCACCAATTTTTAAATGTCTAAATGTCTAGATTTTCAATTCTCAAGTTTTTAGATTTCCAAATTTTCAGATACTCAATTCTCAAGTTTTTAGATTTCCAAATTTTCAGATACTCAATTCTCAAGTTTTTAGATTTCCAAATTTTCAGGTACTCAATTCTCAAATTTCAGATTTCCAGATTTTCAGGTACTCAATTTCTAAATTTTCATATTTTTAAATTACCAGATTTTCAATTTCTACATTTGTAGATTTTCAGATCCCAATTTCTCAAACTTTTCTCAAGCCAGATTCCAAATTTCCACCAACTTCCAAGTTGTCACTTCTTAAAAAGTCTCTAAAAATCAACGAATCAGAGCTCTCTTCGCTCATATTGTCACATTTTCCTTAAGAAAACCAGATTTGCCCTTAACTACTACAGTCTGGTCCTATAAAACAAGATGTCCCTATTTATAGGACACCCTGTATAAACTATCCTTCCTATAAACTAAAACATTTATTTAATAGTACCAGTAATGTACCATTTAATAGTACCAGTTATTTACCATTTAATTCTACCAGTTATCTACCATTTAATACTATACATGGTCATATAAAGCATCACCAATTTCAAACTTTCGAAACATTTTCAAATAAACCTAAAAGCACCCTACAACATATACACACATTCATTCATACACGCTGAAAATTACACTCGTTTTTCGTGTCTCTCGACGTTTCATGATCCTCTGAAAGAAACCGTGAAAAAAGCGGGAGGGAGGGATGTTAAATTTTGACCGATTACCATACTTTTCGCTGTTATACATAACATACTGTAAAACACGGTGAGTAAAAAGAGGAGATAATGAATAAAAAATCAGCGATGGTGTGTATAAACAGCACAAAGGCCAAGAAGAGGGAATCATAAAGAACGGAAGAAAAAGAGGAACAAGTGGATAACTATAGTACTCGTTATTTTTCGTCCGATATTCAAAAAAATTAAATCAATTGATCTTGATACGTAATCCTTTATTGCGTTGTTTTGTAAGTACGAATGTCGAGTTTTGTGAATAACGAACCTGTTGGACAGGTTGATTAGTCTGGTAATTGGTTAGGTATAGTTTACGGACACATTCAATGTGTCAAATGTACGTCAGTAAAGTTGTCGAGTATTTTTTATTATGAATGAGGTTTGAAATTAGTAGTATCACTTGATGCAAAGAACAAGAGTGACACGAGAAATATTGATAGAGAAGAATGTGGAACACTCGAGTAGAGACGAATGCAGAAGAGAATTGCACTGTGACGCTTTTGATCAAATTGTTCATGTTATATTCGGTTGGTGTTGTTTAAATCAGTTTTATTATTAAACTCACTTTTGCTCATTTAGGGCTCTTTGTCCCCCTCCCACGACACCCCGTTAACCTTCTTTCAACACTTTTTACAATTTTTCTGGATATTGTGACCCATGTTAAGAAAGTTTGATTTTCTGACAAATAGTCGTAACTGGCGTATGTATATGTGAGTAGGCGTATACGCGAGTAAATGGTCGGAATGAGGTTTTATAGTATTTTGATTGTTACAACGGAAACTTTACACACGAATTAAATATTCAGAAATTATACACAGGTATTCTTTTTTGTTTTTGTTATTACGTATTTTGGGAGTTGTATGTGCGTCACAGCGTCGGCAATATTTAGCAACGCCTAAAAGACGCGGGGAACTTCATATCGTTTGAAGTACTAATAATTGTAAAGGTATTATAGATTGACTGTATAACATCGATATATGCTTCTACTTATTTTTAATAATGCTACCAATTGAACAACTACGTATCTGTGTCCGATGTTATTTCGAAGCGAAGTAACCTCGTGTCTAGTATCGGATGTTGCTCCAAAGTGAACAACCCCGTATCTGTTTCGTGTCTATCTGTTCAATGGCTTATTTCACGAGGTAAAGGCTTAATATGGGCGTATAAATTTGATGAACAAGGGTGGGGGAAACAGTTCCTAATTTCTATCCGAGACAGAAATTTGGGTGGAAGTGGAAATCCGAGTAACGTATGCGGTAAATCTAGGTATTCACCAAATAGTAATCGTAGCGAGTAATAAAACCAAGCAATACCTCGACATAAATAGGGAAGTGTAAATAAACGACTCTACCATTAAAGTTAGGGGTTGTGGCAACCAAATGTGAATAATAATACACTAAAAATACTCGATAGAGTGTAACGATTACTTAAGTCTTATTGCTGCTACGGAAACCTCGTGATTTGAGCTTGTACAAAGTGTCCGGAGAAACTAAGAACGGTATATTACTGTATCGATAGAAACTCGGATCGAGGTCTAATTCCCTTGCTATGGAGTCACTCCAAAATCCCGACAGTCAAAATCCTGCAGCCCAAAATCCCGACAGCACAAAATTCCGACAACCTAAAATGCCGCCAGCTAAAATCCCGGACATTGTACACAAACCTGACGTAACCTAATCTAACTTAACTTATTCTGTTAATTGCGTTGGACAAATACACTCATCATTTATAACCCTGCTTGTGGTGCGTTCGACTAGTATACTCGGGATTTTAGATTGTAGTGACTTTGGGCTGTAGGGATTACGGGTGTCAAGATTTTGAGTACCATCGCTTGCCATGGTATTGGATTCTAAAACCTAACAGGAGTAAACGTTACTCACCCACCGTTGAACAGCGACGACTAATTACACGTAGCACATATACAACATACTGTAACATACGCGGTGAGTATAAAAAGAATATAATAAATAAAAAGTCAGCGATGGTGTGCATAAACGGCGGAGAGGAGAAGAGAAGGGACAAGAAGATAGCCATAGTACTCGTTATTTTTCATCCGATATTCAACAAAGGTTCATTCAATTGAACCTCACACACGCCAGCCACGGTGCACCATGCGACGTATGCAAATGGCCGGTGACAAATGATCTTGTTATTCCCGTGGCTCTTCTCTTGCTCGGGCGAGCGTGTCTACTTTCAGGTATATTGTGCGATCCCGTGTGTGCAGCCCTCCTCTTTGAACGGCAACCGGAATTTTCTTCGGTCGTTCGATATATTCCTGTTCATCCGTCTGCTGGCGTGCGTTCGAGCGTGAGCCACTACGGTTCAGAGCAAACAGCGCCAGAAAGAGTAACGGTATCTCATGGGGTGGCTCTTTGTGAGCGGCGAGCATAACGTTTCGGACGTATCTGTCTTCAACGGGACGCGTATTTTTCATTTCCGGCTGCCTTCGAACTGTCTGACCTCGTGACCTTGCACCAGACTACCTCCTCTTGTTGCTGCGACCTGTAATTCAAGAATTTCGTGAATGAAAGTCTGGATGAGATGGATTTTTGATGATCCGAGACGGACTTTCGTTATATGGCCGTAGAGAGAGTTATGTAAAAGGAAAACGTTCCATAAAGAGTTATATGAATAAATGGTAATTCTTTTATCAGGTGGTTTGTTGGAATTTTGTTGGATATTTGATAATTTTTAGATTTTTTAATACAAATTTGGGAATTTTTATTCTTTTAGTTGAGAGTTAGTGGATTTCAAATTTTGGAAATTAATAATAAGTGAATTCCATGTTTCTAAATATATAAATTGTTAAATTTGTAAATTTTGTAATTTTTGATCTTACGAGTTTCAAAGTTATAGACACTATAATTTAGAAATTTTTAACTGACAAATATTTTAAGTTGAAAATTCTAAAGTTGTTTATTTTTGTATTTAAGAATTTGAGAATTAAGGTGGTTTTTAACGGGAGGTTTAAAAACTATTAAATTAAAGAATTAAAAAATGTAAAATCTTAAGTTAGTAAATTTTTAGAGTTTGAAATTGCAAATGTAATCAAGATTAGCAAAGGTGTATCAAAGCTTGCATTAATATTTAATTATTATATTAAAATTTATACAAAAACAAATTTAAAAACTGAGAGCTAAAAAAATAAAAACTTTTACTATTTTTCTAGTTAAAAATTAAGAAAAGTAAATTTTTAAACTTTCGAAATTTAAAAATATAGAAACTGTCATATTTAATTGACATTTCTAAGTTTTTAAATATGAAAAATTGCAATTTCTAATTTCCTATGCTATAAAAATTGAAACTTTTTAGTTCCTGAGCGTACAAATTAAAAATGTCTAAATCCACAAATACATGAAATCAACATTTCTAAATTTCTAACTTCAAAAAGTAAAAATTTCTAAATTCCGAAATATGAAGACCCGAAATTTTTATCTAAAAAAATATGAATATTTCAAAATACCTTCAGCATAATCATCCAAATTAACACATTATAACACTATTTCTACATTTCTCTGTTTTCTTGTTACAAATCTTAAATCTAAAAAGTAATAAATCACCGCATAGGAATCAAAAGGACAAGTCTTTTTTCGGCAAATCAACGAAATTGCGATCAGTAAATAGCAATTCACTGAGTCCTTGAAAAGAGTACTCGACATTAGACTTCTTTTATCGTCCATTCCTGTTCCAGCTATCTGCTAGTGGTCGTTTTTCCTTGGTTTCCTCGTTTAGCCAGGTTCGTTCGTTGATCGCTCGAATCCTGTTACATGGCGCGTCGCTTTTTAGGTCATAGCAATTATCGTAATCCCCTTGACAATGGAGGGAAGCTGTTCCCGTTGTGCTTCGGAGGCAGCAACGATAGCAAGCCGAGCAATAACAGCGGAAGAAAAGAGCCAGCAATCTGTTCGCGCAAGTAGGTACTCGTTCGCTTTCGCTTTTTCTCTGTCGTGCCGGTTGCGTTCCAACTATCGGGGTCCTTGACTGGCAACCCCATCTTGAATCCATCCTTTGAACCGACGGGGGTGAATCGTTCATCGAGGGAATAGGATTTGGCTGGTTTTTCTCAAATTCACGGGGACGATCAATGCTCTCGCGAAGAATGGCCGCAATTCGGTGCAGAAGGGAACAAACGCGAATGGAGGGAGCGAAAAGAAAACCGAGTCCCATTTCGTGGGACAAACGAATGTTTTTTATCGTGTCAGCTGGCCCACCCTGTAGCTGGCTGCTTGACTCGGATTATGGCCTGTGATTCGTCTCCTCGACCGAGCTAATTATTTCCGATGGAACAAAGGGATGGATGCTTGGTGGTCTCCCGTCACCTGGAATCTCGGATTCGTGATTTTTGTGACCTTGGGTTAACGGAGCGATGTGTTAATGCAGATGAATTATGAGTCGAAATTTGTTTGGTGTGATATTTAAGGTTGTTAGTTACAGTGGGGCTGTAGTTGAAATGACAACAAATGATGGTTTTTCTTTTTGAATCTACGATTTGATCCTTTATTAGACGCTTTGACGATTTAGAGTGATTGTATGTTTTGTTGGGTGTTTGATTTCTGTTTATGAATTGAAGTTGTGGTATAAGATAGCATATAAATAAATTTTAATTTATGAAATTTAGGAATTTAGCGATTTGGAAATTTTAGAATTTGCGGATATAGTGACTGAGGGATTTACCGCCTTGGAAATACAAGAATTTGGAGATTTGGGAATTTGGGAATTTGGATATTTACGAATTTAAGGTTTTGAAAATGACTGAAGCCTACTCGAAAGACTAGTTTATAACTCTCCAAGCACCACATTATCTCAGTTGAAAATAAGAATTACAGATATTTGGAAAAATAATGAAGATATAAAGCACATGATCAGACAATGAATACGGAGCATCCCGCAAACGAGATAAGCTGTCACCAAAGCAATGGGTGGAAATATAAGATATTAACATGTGTTAATAATGTTATGTACAGTAATAGTGTATCATGTTAGTAGCTAATAAATTATATTATTACAATTCGAACAGGTCTGCTAATTTTACGGTAAACGTGTAAAATACTGAAAATTTATAGTGGTCCTAATTCGACAGCCAGTGGCCATATATAGGGCAATAAGAAAAGAGGATCACACGTTTAATATATGTTACCAAAGTTAACCCCTTGCCGTATTTTGACGAGCCTGACAGGTAACGTCCTCACGCTTCAACTGTGACCAATCTTACTCGAATTTATAATATGTTTCAATTTAGAGTTCAAGTCCAATTATAATTTTCATACTCAAGAATTGCTGAATACAAAACTAACATAACATTTCAACTTCTTTTCTCTGTTTTAATATTACAGCTGTGATTAGTTAGTTCTGATATCACCAAATTACCTATACAAGGTCTTCGACCCTACACAAAACAGTAACATTCAATCGCGTCGTTTTATATCGCCAAACTATCCAAACAAATCCCACAATCCTATACGAAAAAGTAACATCCGATCGTGTCGTTCTATATCACCGAGTAAATCGCGGAAGATTTCTGTCCAACTTGAAAACGGAATCTCTTAACAATAAGATTCGAAGTCGACGGAGGCTGCGAGACGGTAAAGGAAATTATTTAGCCCCCATTAACGTCACTCGCATTTACTCGTCGGGGTGTTTCCACCCCTGTAGCCGGTTCTCCACCCTTCGATTCGCTTTCCTCGTCCACGCGACTCGTTCTCCCCTTCTTCAACAACTCTCACCCCTTCGTTTCACCTCTCTGCAATCCACGACGCTTGAAACCCGCCACCACCGTTCGTTATTTAACCTCCGCACTCGACAAGGGAGCGGATTTCATTTCATTCGTTTCGCGGACGAAGGATAATATTATGTTATTCTCGTAACTCTGATAACAACGTGGCTACCAGCGCTAACGGTCTAAACGATTATGCCAGTTAACTCGAGCCGCTTTCTGCATGTGCGGTTGCCATCGGGGACGTGCGAGTTGAGCTTCTGCACGGATTATTGGGCTAATTAGGATTCTTTTCCCCGTCAAGAGGTACTCTTGATTTAGTGATTTTGGCTACGTTATACACGAGTAGTAATTAAGGGGGTTCTGGAAATTTTTGAGTTTGAGGGTTTGGGAATTTGGGGAATTTGGAATATAGATGTATTAGAGTTTTTATAGCAGTTTGGATAATTATTAAGATAAACAAATATTACTTAGAAAATACAAATATATGTATATTTTAACTTCTGGCAAGAGAGTGCTTCGCTTTACATTTTACATCGTCAGAACTAGATAGCGTGGTCGCAAGAGGAAAGAAAGAAAGCGGAAAGAAACAAAAGATGTTATAGTAATTAAAAATATTACGCGCAGATGGCATAATTAGAATGTGTGTATCTCTGTTTTGCCACCATTTTACGCGTCCCATTCAAACCACGATATGAAAATACATATAATATAGTAGTGTGATTACGCTAAACAACAAGATAAAATTTGAATACATAGAAATTTGGTAATTTATACATGGAATTGGCGAGATTGTAATTTGAAAATTTATCGATTTAAACTTGGAATCTTAAAATTGACAACGTGAACATCTGGAAATTTGCAAATAAGGAAGTATAGAAATTTGGTAACTTGAAAATTTAACAATTAGAAAGCTTGTAAACTTGTAAACTTCAAAACGTGAAGACATGAAAATTTGAGAACTTGAAAATTGGCAAACTTGAAAACTTGAAAACCTAAAAATTCGGAAAATGAAACACTTTAAAACTAGAAATTTGAGAATTGTCGAGTTGAGATATTAGAAATTTGGGAATTGGGGAATTTAGGAATTTGGGAATTTAGAAATTTAGAAATTTAGAAATTTAAGAATTATAAAATTCGGAAATCTGTTAATCACCTCATGTTTGTGCACCACAAAATATCTATTTTACTTACATTTCTGTCAGTATATTTCAAATACAATTTATTGCAACTTCTAAATGTTTTCAAAAGTCTAAACTACATTACTTTCTGTTCTACCATACCGTATCTGTATCCTACAAAGTGGTTACAGATAACGTTAAAATTTCATATTTTTTATTTATATAACCCGTTTGGACCACAGCGTTGTACTTTTGTTGAATAATAAATATTCCATTTCCCTTGGCAAGTACCTATACATATTGATTCGACGCTTTTTGGTGATAAGAGATCACCGGTTTTCGGGATTCCATTTTCCTCCAAAGCTTTTTCCTTTCACCTTTGCCGAACCAACGAAAAACGCCACTGAATAACTTTCATCTAGAATATCGTGCCATAAACCCCAATCCTTTGTGGTGTACCATCACCTTTTTTTGATACAAAATGTACCGCGAACTATGCGAAATAACATAGACTCGATAAAGACACTCAAATATTGAAGTTCAACGAACTGACTAATGAAAATAAAAATTATCACTTCGTTTTGCTATACATTGCACAATATTTAAACTGCAATTATTACTATTTCCATGTAGAACACACTGTAATATTTCCTCTCGTATTATCGCAGCAACAATTTTTTAAACTCACTTCGTTCGCGCGTGTTTTACGAAATTCAGTGAAACTCGATTATTCAATTTACGGAACATCACGATTTTCTATTCAGAAAAAATTCTGCTGTTTACTTAAACAGATTATGTAACGTGTGTTAAATGTAAAAACCTTCGTTCTATATTTTACTGACGTTAATTATAATTTCAACGTCGTACGTATCTTGTTAGAGTAATTTTATTATTCACAACTTTTTTTAAATATTTACGTTTTGCTTAAAAGAACGATTTCATTTCTGGATAATAAATACTGTTAAATCTTCTGTGTAATCTTTCTCTTTGGCCGTTTTCGAATGTGCACTAAAAATTTTGCTTAATTTCCCTAATCGCGTAATCGAACGTTTCTTTCTTGAAGAGAATTTTTCAAAGTTTAATTGAATTCCAACGGGATTTACGAGCCGTTTGTGGAAGCACCTGTTGGAAAACGTACGAGACAATTAATTTCTTTCGTTCTGTTATTTAACGCTAGTCTTTCTGTTCGTTCTCGTTTCCATTTAAACGAACTTACGAGAAAACCTTATTAATATAATGGCCGATATATTAATCCCTTTCCTCTTTAGAATACTAAATCTTGCTCTATTTACGGAGAATCGGGGATAAGCAGATGCTTAATAGCGGTTTGATGCGATTTTATTGTTCCACTTAATATCCCTGGTTTTTCTCCGCTGTGTACCAATTAAATTGCAGAAATCTGCCGTGAGAAGTTACTACACATTTTTATTCCTTTTCATATCCATCATTTTTTTACGCGTTTATCAGTGCGAAACATGTGTTGTATGAAGATGTATATTGTTACATACCTTAGTTCATAAATCCCTAGATATTTAAATCTCTAGATCTCTAGATCCTTATATTTTTAGATTCCTATATAGGCCTCTCTAGGTACTCAGATCCTTAGATATTTAAATTTTTAGATTCTATACCCTCAGATCCTTAAATTTCTAAATTTCTATACCTCTATATTTCTAAACATCTACATCTGTAAATCCCTAGAGTCCCAAATTTCTAGCTCTGTAAATATGTGTCTGCGTCTGTGGATCCCTAGATCTTTAGATTTCCAGATCTGTAAATACTTGTATTTGTAGATTTTTAGATTCCTAGATTTCTAGTGTTGTAAATACCAACAATTGTAGATCCCTAGATTTCTAGATTTCTGGTACTGCAAATACCAGGAACTATAGATCCCTGAATCTCTGAATACCTAGATCTCTAACTAGATCTCAACTATAGATCCCTAAATCTCTAAATACCTAGATCTCTATATTTCAATATGTCTATGTTCACAACTGTTAACCACCTAAAAATGGTCATGTTCCATGTTCTCATTTTCGACTCTTGTAGATGTTAAATGAATAAGTAACTAATTGTTAATTAATATATTTAAGCATGGGGAATATATTACTCCTTTATGTTAATACATCTATCGTTTGTGCAAGCTTACTGTAGTAATAGGAATTAATTCTAAGATCAAATTGTATGAATGAAACGTGAATTTGTTTTCCTTTTGTATACACCGGAGAATGACATAATCCAATCCCTTCGTTACATAGTTCACGTATACATTATATTCTTCAACGTAAGCAAATATGTACAGGAAACGAGTATATGTATACGTTGTGTGTGATCAGTAATTATTTGTATCCCCGTTTATTTAATTTGTTGTTAATTATGCATGATATCGAGCACCCATCGCGATAATATACCAGTGGTAGTAATATTCATTACAACGAACGTAAACAGACATTGAAGAATTCTGTTATTTCGTTAGCTTGTGAACTAATTACTTGAAGCATTATAAATGTTTTTTGTCACTTAACAGACCGGCCACGTAAATTTACGTTTTTCCACTATGATTCCTAAAACAGGTAGATTTACGTTTTTGCTCGAATTTTTATTAAGCCACGGTAGTTTTCCATTTTTATGCGCATTGGGTTTTTTCTTATTACAATTAGTTATAGTACTGTTTGCAGTACTATTAGTATTTTAGTATTTTAGTTAGTATTTTGTTAACTGCCAATTATGTGCAAATTCAGCCAACAAAAGAACAAAAACTGATCCACAAGGTTAATTATTGGGAAACATGAACACATCTTTAAGCAAATTTAAGAAAGGAAAGACAAAATATCCTCGAAAGCCTTCCAAAGTTTGCTGTTCAAAGAAAAAAAGAAATGAAATAGGATGTATATGTCAATTCTGTCACGTTTCACTTCACAATAGTGAATGTTTTACAAAATATCACTCTTCAAAATACCAGACACGCAAACAAATAACTTTATAAAATTTGAACAAAAACAGTGTTGATTTAATAAATCTGCAACGTTTTAAAACCATACATACATATTTATTTAATTCTTTTACAAAATTCCCGGAAAGAGATAAAACTGAATTTACAGCGCTGGTCATTGATGACCACAATAGCAGTCAACGCGTTAACCGATTAACCTACAATTTTCGTCGCAATTGCGTCATTTAAAACTACCTAAATATTACTATGTTAAGACAAACAAAGAAACTAAAAATGTTAGATCCAGTTTATATTTATCGCCCTTTGATTGCGTAGTTTATAATTAGAATTGAACACAAATTAAATTATGGCGAAGATATGAGTTTGGCTTGCCATATTCGCATTGTTATGTGCGTCACGATTGCGACGCCATATTGTAAAGCAATGGGTTTCATTCACATGATTCTTATATAAATCTTTTTAATGTATTTATTCATAATTTTGTCTTAGAAATAGCAGAAATAAATGAATGTATTCCAAGTGAAATGAGTGTGGAGTATTGTTATCCTATCAGTAGAATGATGTATAAAGAAAAAAATGTATGGTTCTTATCATTTTGTAACAGAGATAAGGAAAAATAATAATCAGTACAAAGTGTCTCGTTGAAGTGTGACCATCGAATATCTTTAATTATAAAAACGTATAAAATTGTTCGTACGTAATTTCATTGGTATTAAGTAATAAGTATCATTATTACTGATCAGATATTGATCACCTTTGAAATTATGTATGAAACATTTCTTATATTTTCATAGTTAAAGGAGATAGAGATCTCTTGAAAAATGCCCAGTAACCAAGAAAGACAGAAGAATAGCAAAACAAAGTGAAAACTGCGCTGTAAATCGTGTAATGCTTATATGAGGATTATTTAAAAACAATAAACGTTAAATATCGAAACATTCCTTTATCCAAAATCCAGAAGCTATCAAGGACTCATCTTTCCGTATTGGGTAACTTTTCTCGCGTTTTGATAAAAGCCGCGGAAGCCAAATTTCACACGACGAAGAACGCGAAGCAAGCAGAAAGACGAGGGAAAGTTGGTCGCAATTTTCCGGGCAACGGGGCGCACGAGAGCTCAAATACAAATTGCGAGGCGTACTTGGCCAAACACAGAGCGATAACCGGCTTGCTCGCACGCGCCGTCCGACAGAATTTCCCCGACATTTTTCACGTTGGTCACGGAAACGGAAAACTCACTAGCGTATTCGCGGCGCGTACCGCCTCTTCTTCGTTCTTCCTCCCTTTCCCCGTTGCCCTTTCACCCCTTAGCCAATATTTCCTCGTGACGCGCACGTTTCAACCCCATGCCGGACCATCCGCTTCCCGTAGGCGCGCAGATATCCCGAGGGATACGAACGGCAGGCTCTATCGGCGCGCTCTTTTATAAATATTTATCCTCATTTGAATCCATCGGGAACGAGTCTCCTAACTTACTTCCCCTGCCCCTTTCGTCTTCTGAAATGTTCCGAAGTCTGTTTCCGTTCGGAGCTGCCCTAGTACTTCGACCGTGGCCCAACTACGCGAATGTGTATTTGTTCTTGCAAATCTTTTGTACGTTCCGTATGCGGATTTGCATTCATAACGCCCGCGGGCACTTCGTCTTTCTACTACTTACACATAACGTTTGGATATGTATTTTATTCTACTACGTTTCTACGTTCTGTACGTTGTGAGCTGTAAGAATTTAGAGAGATAAATCCATGTTGGTCTTTGATCGGATTGGTGCAACAGCTGCAACTGATTGTTTAGTGTTCTAAAATGTAATACTTTTTGAGCATAAAATTATAATTTAGATATTTCTGTTATAATTTTATACTAAAATATTTACCGATATTTATATAACATTCTTTTCTTACACTTAACCCATTTAATGCCGACTGAAAGAATATTACCTTAGGGAAGAATACCGTACAGAAACTGAGAAGATTTAGTAAAGTTTGAGACAACAATCAGTTAAAATAAATAGTAAGAATATTTACAAAATGCAGAAATAAATAAATAAAGAGAAAATACATGAATGTGAATTGTACATCGCAACTGTTGCTAAGAACGATGTATTGCTGTTCAACATTAAAAGGATTAATCATAGAATACAAACCTCAATTCATCTCAAACCGTTACATTACACTCTTAAAAATAAGCAGAAAATAATTCACTGTACTCTAATTTACTACTGTATAATAAATAAATAGTAAACCAATTCTTTTGTACAGTAAGAAAATATAGTAAAGTGAAATATTCCTCAAATTCGTCCCCACTGTCTTCTGTCCTGTGTACAATTAATATCGAGCCGCAATATTTTACGCGTGGTATAAATTAAACATTACGATAAAATGTTGAGGTTACTCTTTTGGAACATATTTCTTTCACAGTCCCAGCTTGTAAATATTCATAAGGAATATTATGTATGTACGTACTAAGTTGCTTTTCTTCACCAGTGTCATTAATCTTCTATAATACTCTATAAGCACACGTGTAAAAATATACATACAAAGTTATTCATGTTCGAACAATTCGTTTTCATTTGGATCAGCTGGTTCTATATTTTACTCGTCCAGAAAATAAGTTTGACGTAAATGTGTTTATACACCTAGAACACTCAGTACAGTGAAACGTGCTTTGCATTTAAATGTCTTCAGTGAAAGAGGACAGGCAATTATGGAGTCCTTGTTACCAGCGTGGTTCCATTTGAAAACAAGATCGGAATCGGAGCAAGCTGTCGCGGGAGGAATTTAAAAGTCTAAATTCACAAAAGATTTTTGCGTTTTGTCGTGCACTCTTCTGACTGTTCGTTTTTTCTCGTTGCCAGCGTGAATACACGGATTTGCAACTTGCCGGCCTACTGTACGGAATATTGATTGCAACAAATACGAAACGCGCCGCAATGCAGCAGCGTGATTAAACACACGAATAGTTGGTACGACCAGCTGATATTAGAATGCAATAATAAAAATGACACGAAAACCTAATTGCTAATAAGGTTTATACAATGCGTTACCTCCAACGCGACGCACGATTTTTCACCCGCTTGCAGCTGTGGGATGAAAATAGTCTAGAACATCCCTAAATTTGTAAATTTCGATACTCTCAAGTTCCCAAATTTTCAAATACCTAATTGTTCTAATTTACAACTTCCAACTTCCCATTTCCCAAATTTCCGAGTTTCTAAATTCTAAAATTGGTTGTCCTTCCAGTTCTGAAATTCCTTTTACACATTTACAAATTCTCAAGTTCAACAATTTTCAAATCTCTAAATCTGTTAATATGGAAATTTAAAAATTTTCAAATTGTCAAATTCCTAATTGTTTTAGTATCAAAATTGCAAATTCGCATTTCCTAAATCTTAAAATTTACTAAATGTTTAAATTTCCAAATGCTTGAATATCGAAATTCCGAAATCCCTAAACTTGTAAATTTCGAAATGCACAAGTCCTTAAATTTTCAAATCCCTACTGTTGTTAACCTCAAACTTCCAATTTCGAATTTTCCAAATCGCCAAATCCCATAATTACTCAACCGTCCCTTTCTCGAGTTCCTAAATATACAAATTCACTTACATCGGTAAAACCTTGCGTTACACCCAGAAAAGAATGCCCCATTCTTTCTTTTCTTCCTACACAAAACCGAATAAGCAGCGCGTAAATTCTGTCGCCCTACCACTCCGACGTCAAGCATGTTGTTGAACACGGCTTATCCTAAGAGCAGCAGGGATCTGGGGAGAAAAGATGGAGCAATATTTTTCTGCGTCGCAACGTGGCTCATTGATCCTCGACCTCTTTAAAACAAACGAACCAATTGCTGCCATTGCTGTCACGTAAAAATGTATCCACAGCAAAAAAAATCGTGTTTGCTGCAATTCATGATTCGTTGCTGTCAACGTTTAACGCGGTTTCTCAGGCGTTTGAGAGCTGTGGCAGCTTGTCGACGAAGGTTCTTCAGGGTTCACTGCGACGGAACATGTTATTATTACCCTTCCGAGAATATTAATTACGGACGTTGACGATAACGCGGCCGAGCAAAGCCACGAACAGACGTTTCCAAGAAGGATTCATGTCATTTTAAGTCGTCTCTAACTCTGCGGCGAGATCTCGCCGCGATCTAGAAAACCCTTCGTCAAGGCTGAACAACGAGGTATGGAACTTTTTTATCTGCTCCCTATTCCCCGTCGACTTACCTTTGTTCGCTGAAACTTTTCGCGACTTAATATCGTGGTGCAGCTGCTCGTCGTCCTGGGAACTTTTTTATGGAGCGAGTTGTTATGGGGATAGTAATTGCACGCGTGTCGTTCACAAGAATGAATTGGATTCGCGTGGACTGGTGAATTGAGGTGAATTATACATAGCTTCAATGATTTCAATGACCTTGACATATTTTGTTAAGGACAGCATCCTAATTATTGTGTATAATCTCTGGTTGCCCTATAATAAATTATAATTGGCGTGTTGTAGGGGAGAGCTGGAGCAAAAGTAACATTTTTTTTTTTACTTATTTGCTACTCACCTTTTAAAGGTATAAATACAGAATTATCTATAAAAAAGATTATTTTCAATTTTCTTTTTTTCCTTTTTTTCTTCTACTTGGTAGTTTCATATCGCACTGACTACTTAGTCATTTTTACCTCACAGAGATTTTACACGACTGGCAAGCTTTCATTCTATACTGTCAATTCCGAAATACTTTTGAAATTTTATTAGACAATTTTTAACAATAAAAATTAATAAAATACACAGGGACACACGTATGTACCAATTTTCTTCTTCATCTTCTTAGTTTTACGTTGCATCAACTACGTGGTTAATTAGCGATGATATTAATTTTAGTAAGGTTAAATTTTATTAACGTACAATTAAAAAGGGTGTGTTTCTAAAATATGTATATTCATGAAACAATTTGACAGAAAATGTCTTTTCTCTACTATGTGGTTATTGGCGACAACGTTAGTATCTCTTTGAGGGTGCGTTTCTAAAATATACTGTATTTATAAAACAAGTTTACCTAGTGTCAACCTACAGAATATGTCTTCTCCCTACTACCTATTTTGTTACCTTGCATTGATCAATACTGATATCTTGCATTTTTCATCTCTTTCAAAAATTACCAAAAAGTCTCAACATTTCATTTTGCAAATTTCCATCTGAAACCAGAGATTGTTAGTTCCCGAAACTTCCTATTTCTCGACGAATTCGTGTGTACGTCTCCGTGAAACAGCGGACCGTTCTAAAAACGAGCGCTAAAAGGAAGAGGCGAGGAACACCTAGAGTCTGAGTGCGGCACTTGAGGCTGTAGTAGCCGGCAGTATTACCAGACAGAAGGTTTTTCTGGATGTGTTTTAGCGAGCGTGGCGTTACGTAAGCTCGCGTTTTTCCCGGCGGACCGTTTGGCTCCGATTTGCGTGCGGAAAATCCACGACACGAATGTTCCTCGCCGCTACTTAGCGCTTCCGCTTCCGGCCGCAGAGCAGCTCGTTAGAATCGGGCTGCTCGTGTACCCGTCGTGTTGGCACGCACCCTCGAGTCCTGCGGCTTCGACGCCCATTCCTTTTCTTTTTTTTCGCCTCACCCCAACCCTTTCGTTACGTTGCAACGAGATCTGCGGCGCGTATGCAGACCGAACGCGAATGGGGAGAGAAATCGGCGGGGTGGAGAAGGAGCTAGTCGGCTTCTGTTGCCAAAAACCGAAATGAAACGCGCCCGGGGGAGAACAAGGCTTGGTCGACGACTGCCAGAGTCGTTCTCCGTCCTCGGAAGCCTGCTTGCCGATGATTGTGCTGCTTGCGCCTGTAGTCGAGGCTTCTCGTTTCCCGGCGTGGCTACCAAGACAAAACAAAAATCAGGGACAAATAAAGCCGAAGGGGAGAGCGTCGTAGGCTTCTACTCTGCGAGCTACACAATAAACCGCGTTGCGAAACGGGAGAACATGCCGGGAGAAAGAACGATCGGGGTGAACAGAGATGAACAAACGGGGAACACAACAAACGTGATCGTGTACATTCGAAAGCAAATCTAGCTTTGCTGGGGAAAATATGAGAGTCGAGGGAAGAGGTTCCATTCGATCATTTTTAGAATTTTTGAGATTTTGAAAATTTAGGAGTGCGTTGAGAATTTGGAGGCGTAGATATTTGGGGAAGTAGAAATTTGTTGACATAGGAATTTGTGAGTACAAAGATTTAATAATTGGGGAATTTGAACAAGTAGAAATTTGGGAGGATAAATGCTTTGAAACTGCAGATCTGCAGATCTACTAGTCTCAAAATATAGAAATTTAATGATCTGTGAGGTTGGAAACCTAGAACGTAGGAATTTGTGGAATCAAGAACTTGAGCACTGAGGAATTTAGGAATGTAAAAATTTGAGGAAATACCTTAGGATTTGAAGATTTACGAATAAAGGAATCTAGGAATTTAGTAGTCTATGAATTTAGGATCTTCGAAATTTCTAAATTGAAGGATTTGAGAATGGCGAAATTTTGAGGGTGAATTAAAATATATGATTAAATATACAGTATATGATTAAAAATCTAGGGATCTGGAGATTTACGAATATGGGAATTTAGAAATTTAGAAATTTCAAAATTTCAAAATTTGTATATTTAGAAAATTACTCTTTAGATATTTGGTAATTTGAAAAATTTACGAACTTGTACATTTGAAAATTTGAAAATTTACGATTTGCATCTTTTAAACCGTAACAATTAAAAAATTTAGAAATTTAAGATTTGAAGTAAATTCCGATATAAAACATAACGTGTTTAAAGCATCGATATTATAAACTTGTACTTTTAACGCATCTTTTAGCCGAGTATGTTGTACAGAGTTTTTGCTCGTTAAAAACTTCATTTACAGGAAAGGAGTATTTCTGGCCACGGAAGATTGATGAAGACAGGGAATTAGTTTCCTGGTAGTTCAAATTTTCTTTTTAGACACGGATCATGATCCATCAAATTAAATGTTTTAATACTCAAGTGTTGATTAAATGCCTTAGAATGTTTCTTTCTGTGATTAATACTAAAATATAGCGTGCGTTAAACTCCAACAGAAAAAAAAATAAATTGTACAAATTATTTGTTTCAATTTTCTATTAAATAACAAATCTCATTTCCGGATTTTATTATTTAAAAAAAACGTGGAGAAAAAGTTACATAAATCCATTAAAAGAATAAATTATTTCTCTTAAATAAATTTTTTGTCGAATATAAATATAAGCAAATAAAATGTTGTTCACTTAATTTGTTAGAGTTTAAAAATAAACTCAGAAAAAGTGTTTTAAGTGCTTTTATAATACGTATTATACTAATTATTGTAAATAAATTCTACGTTTCCTCTTCAGTTCTCTAATATTAATAAAATTACCACAATAAGTTTCTTTTTAAAAACTATAAGTGCAGAATCTAAGCAAATACAAAAATTGTTAAAACATTTCACTCTTATTCATTACAGTTTAAATATATTAGTTATTTAATTAGTTTAAATAAAAAAGTAAAAAAGTTAAAAAAAAATAAAAGAAAAAGTTACATAAATTTTCCGAGTACCAAACTCGCAACCCTGGCACGTTTCCATCGAACTACAATACACTCTCAATTAAAAAGTATTCTCAAACACTTAAATACAAATTACAAGAATTTAGAATATAAAATTCTCCCTTATTTTTCCGAGTTGCACGTTATAATTTAGCAAAATTATTTCTTGTGTAGTTCTTTATAATAACTGCGCACAGTTTGAGTGAAATTGCCGTTCAAATGGTGGCGAAGTCCCCTGTCCGTGTACAGAACGACAGTACTCTCCCGCAAACTTAATTTATTGCACGGATATCTCGATATATCACTTCAATAGGAAGAATATCGATTTCCCATCGCCTCTAATAACTCACAAGTAATATCGCGTGCGGTGAAAACGAGCGGATCTTGGATCTCGATCTCGAGGCCCTTCATCAACGGGTCAGAAGCGATCGGGTAGCACGCGCGGTCACTCGATATCGTCATGTTTCGCTGGCGAATCCGATCAAAAGACGAGATACAATCGTTCATCGGACGTCGACAAGTTCTCGTTCGAGTGGTTGTTCTCGCAATGCCCATCGCAAACTAGCAGGAGGACGGGGAACAGCGAGTTCATTATTCGCCGTGGCCTTCTTTCGCGATCCTTGCTGCGGGGGGGTTAAAGGACTCGGCGTAATTAAATCAGTGGCCCATTAGCGAGATTCATCAGACCCAGCTCGTCACGGATTCCGTCTAATTAATGCAAAGCAATGCCGATGCTAACCGGTACAGACAGAATCGCAGACAAGCATGATGGCGTCGTCACGTAAGTCTACCATCGAGCAGATTCGGATGGTTATTCGGTGCGAAGAGCCGCAGTTATGTGTTTATCATCCGCATGTAACTGGGTTGCGATAGGTTGTAAATTGTGGGTCAAGTCGGTTCGGTAAAGCGATTCATGCATTTTGAAGAGGGTCGGCTGTGTTTGTTGCGGAAGGGTGTGTTTCACCCTTGAATTAGTGGCACGTGTTTCCGTTGGGTGAAGGTGAAAATGTTTGCTTAACTCGATTCAACTGGTAGGTGATTCGTTTGATTATTAGGTGGAGCTGTCGTGGGGTTCGCTGAGCTTCTATGAGCTCTCGTTTATGGGGTTGCCACCCCTCGTGTTTCAAAAACATTCAGTTTTTCTTTCTGTTTAAATATTGATAGTTAACGGGTTGAAATAATCCAAATCGTTTGAATCATAAATTTCTATACAATTTTGTCGATCTAGTGCATTTTTAAGTACAGCATCTATGAAAATGAGATTTTTAAAATGATTAATGATCATTTTATTTAAATGATTTTTAAAATGCGTGTACTGTCAATTTTATGTAAAACCTTGAGAGAGTATATTTGTTACATATTCTTTTAAGAGTATTTCTGCGTGTTCCTGTATTTTCTGTTACATTATTTTTTTTTTCTGAAATTTTATAAAGCTTCGCACTCGAGTATCGAACTTTTATAAAGCTTCGTACCCCAGTTTCGAAATTCTACAAATCCTTGTATTCGAGTTTCGGAATTTCATAAACCTCCGTATTCGAATTTCGAAGTTTTATGAAACCTCATATTGGAGTTTAGAAATTTTGTAAAACCTCGGGTCCGAGTTTAGAAATTCGGTTCGAACCTATCGCTAGTTCCAAACAAGCGTACCCTTAGTTCCTCCTTTTGCACAGTTGTATCGATGCAGTAAGCTATCTAACCAGAGTAGAGAGACTCTTCGGCAACGTGGATGAAAAGGAGCAAAGATTCGACGGTCACGTAAACGGTGAACAGAGGGTTTGTCCAGTCGTTTGTTTGTCCTGGAAGAGTGGCACATTGTTACAGAGACGCTCGCTGGACACGCGAGCTTCTACTTAATGGGCTTTCTGTGTTTGACGCGTGGCCACGATCTTTGTCTTCTCCGCTCGTTTCCGACTGTTCGATTGTCGCGCGTTCCCCGAGTTAAATGCGAGTTTGTTCGGTTGCGTGGCAGGAATTTATCTGTGCCATGTAAACTCTAACAATACACGGTTCCTTGTTGAGAGGCCTCGATTACGATGCTGCGTGTTTGCGACGCACGCAATCGTTATTCTCTTTCCCTTGCTACTCCTGTAATCTCTTGATGGTATTTTCTGTTCAGCTTGAAAATTCGCACTTTTAACATTTTAATATAAAAATTAGGGTAAAATGGAAGTATAGAAGAATTTTTTATTTTATAGTCAGTGTTGAATATTAGTTCTATGTTTCTGAAAGGTACGAGGTATTTTTTGTAAAATTTGCGAAAGCCCCATTTTTGTTTTATATCCTGTTTTTATATAACATTTTTTCAAAAATCGATTGTTTAGTAAAATAACATTCATAAAATTGTACTATCGCTAGGTCTTTCTGCTGCTATGTATCTTTATTTATTGAAAATTTGCAATAGCATTCAGTTGGATTTTTATTTAAGGGAAGAGATATAATGAATTTTATAAATAATTGATTCTAAATGAATTTGTAATATCCTTTATTCATTAGAGTCTTCACTTCTTAAACAATATATTTGTAACGTGTGAATAAAATTATATTAACCAGCGAATTATTTTAACTGCTCATAGATCAGAATAGTTTACATCACTATGGTCTCATGTTTTTGTGCGTTGATGACCTTCAAAGAATATTGGCAAAAGGATAAGTCACGGTAAAAGCGGTATGGTGATTAAATTGTGCGACTCGTTGGAGTTTAATTGCATTACGCGTAAAATTTCCCAACCATCTGCTTTATTTTCGAGAGAGAAAGAAAAGCGAACAAGCCAGAGGGAAAAAAATGTGTAAGTGAACGCGATCCCGATTAAAACGCTGGTCCTATAATTTTTTTCCTCTTCAACACAAAAAAAAGAAGAGAAAAAGAGTAGAATGAAATAGAAAAAGAAAAATACTCTCTGGTACATTTTTACGGAACGTTGCGTAACAGCGAGCGCAATTTATGTTATAATTATCTCGAATTCTGTAATTAAAAAAATTGGGTGTGTGGTCATCGTGAGCGTTACAAGTGAAATTTCGGTATTTATTTTCCAGAGTGATTTGGAAATATGAAAATTTTTAGCTTTCGGAAAATGGGAAGTCATGGAATTTAGGTATTTGGGGATTTAAGAATTTACAAATTTGGGAATTTAGGAATTTAGGAATTTGAGAATTATTGAACGTTAGAGACTTAGAGATTGATATATTTAGGAATTTGCGATTTTGAAATTAAGAAAATTTAAGAATTTGGAGACTGAAAAGTTTCAGAATTCATGGAATTAAAATTTTGAGTTTTGGAGATTTGGATAAACATTAAGATTTGCAGATTTATAAATTTGTAAAATTGTAATTTTGGGAATTTAGAAATGTGGAACTTATGAATTTTGAGGTCCCAAATTTAGGAATTTAGAAATTTGAGCATTTGAAAATCTAGATTTTCTAAATTTGTAAATTTAGAAATATGAGTATAGGAATGAGAAGCGTGAGAATTTAAGAAATTGTAGAATTGGATATTTGTAAATTTGGAGTTTGGAGAAATCTGAAAATTGAGAATTTGAAAACACGAAAATTCTGAACATTAGAAACTTGAGAATTTATAAACTTGTAAACTAGAAATTTGAGAATTACCCTGTACGTTTTGTACTTGCATCCACCGTACTTAATTTTCAAACGACAATCTCGCTTTTTACCTTTTTCTTCTTTAATTTTTCCTTCGTTCGTCAATGATTTTTTATTTACGTTCCCCATATAACCATCGAATTCTCTGCTATTCCTCCTACTTTCCCTCCATATCTCTTGCTCACACGAAAGCGCCAGGCCGGTCGTTAACGCGCAGAGCAAACACGAAATCGCGTCTGTCGCGAACGAACCTAATGCAGTTTAAGCGTACAGGGTGCATAAAGCGAATTCATAAAGCGACACGAGCCTTGCAATAATCGAGATCGCAGTCTCGGCCGAGTGGAGCTTGGATGTGGAGAGGGAGAAAGGAGCGGGTGATGCAGGGTGGTAGAAATGGAACGAAAGGGGAAAAAGAAGGACAGGAAGAGATGAAGGGAGAAAGAGAGAGGAAAATCTGGGAGCTTCGTTGGCATCCGGTCTACTCGGCACGGCAGACTCATTAAGGGGTTATTTCAAAGTTTAACTGAATCGAGTTGAGAGGGTGAGATGATAAAAACTCAGACCTCCCTCGTTCCTTCTCCCTTCGCTGCCTATAACCCACCCCTTCCTCGCTCTCTCTTTCTTTCTTTCTTTCGAACCCTGATCCCTGTCCTTTTTCTCCCTGTCCCCTTCGTCTCACGGCCATCCTTCGGCTCGGATAGACTTCTTTAACCCCCCTCCTCTCAGTCGACACTCTGTACCGTCGGCAATATTAATTAACGTCATCCTGCAGCCGCAGTCTAGATATTTGCAGTTTGTTAGCTGAAAAGTCGCTAAGTCGTGACGCCCGTTTCTCCTTCTCTAACCGTCCTTCCTTACCCGCTTTCCAGCCTTGTTTCTTTCCACGAAACTCCTTTTTTTACTTCTTTCACGACACCGTCGTCTCGTTCGACGCCTATACTGGACGTTTCAAAGATAAACACCGGCAACGTGTCTGGGAAACCATTTTGAACAGAATTTATACAGATTATTCTTATTTTTACTTACAGAGTAAGTTTCGTTATGCAGAAAGAAATATAATACAGGGGAAGAGAGCTCTGGAATTATCTCGGCGGTCAAAATGGCTTGCTTCAAGTCCAACGTTTTAAATTACAGAACTTTTTAAGCTTCTTTTATGGGAATACATATCAACTGTTGTAAAAATAATTATTAACCATACACTCTATTTTATATTTCTGTACGTTCATTTTATTATTGATATATGCATCGTCTATTGCTCAAAATGTTTTCCTAAATATGGTGACAAAATCTGTCGGTTTATATCTGGAATACCCTGTACACGTGCCACTTTCTTGCCGCGAGCCTTCTTTTTAACAGACTCGTTCATCGAACTTGCCAGCCACGAGGAGGGGTTGAAAACGCCCGAGGCTTTTTCGAGAGCCGACGAGGTGCGAGGTCGTGTATTAAATTAATTTTCATCGGGGAATGGTGCTTGATAATCCGCTTAATCGCCAATATCGAGAGAAAGAGAAGCGGCAGAAAGGAGAAAGTCATATACTCGGCTCTGGGGCGTGGAATCGAGAGTGAAACGACGAGAAAGAATGACGTCGTATTTATAGGCGTCGTCGCCGACCCCGGTCTGCTTCCTATTTAATTACAAAGTGATCAACGTCCAGCCCTTCGGCAACACCGTTAACTACTCCAGATGGAGTCTTTGTACGACTTCTCGCAATTTCTCTCAGCACTTCTATCACTACACACAGGGAACGTGTTCTAGGAAAAATGTGGCATGTAAGAGATGTTTCTGTTTAGGACGAAATACGAAGTAGATATTAAAAAACAATTCTATATTCATCTTGTATTTAATATTACTATAAAAGTCAATTATCTAACTATATCCATATATAATATCTATTATATCTTTTTTATACTTACATGTCCTTTCTTTCATCTTCTGAAAAAAAAACATTTTATCGCTTGGTGTAATAACAAAGGATTGCGCAGTACATAACGATAAATGTTACTTACTGCGCATCACTTTGGTTTTCAAAGTTACGACATAGATTGGTATAGTACGCAAAGTATGCACACTCCATAACGGTAAATGATACGTATGCGCAGTTAACTTTATATGACACCAATGTCATAAAGGTGTGAATATAAAGCGCATATTTATTGCTTATAATAACCGACCGCACATTACTTTAGTTTTTAGGATTATTCCACAGATTGGTATGATATTGATAACATGCGCAGTTCATAATGGTAAATGATACGTATGCGCAGTCCATAATAATAAATAATGTGCATGCGTAGTCCAAAATCGTAAATGATAGGTCCTAAAGGTGTAAATACAGAGTTACTGCGCATACATCACAGTACATACAATATGTGTATCTTAAGGTTACTTCCAAGATTTAGGCATCCCTAGAAATGTAAAAAGTTTATTAATAATCTTGACTGTAACCTTGAATATTAAATATATAAATAGTTTATAACAGAAATTATAAATATTATCACTATGAAATATCATCACCTTCATGCATGTGCTTCCTTATACATAGATAGAGTGATATCGTGGACGTCGTTTAATACTTTTGTTGTAATTGAATGATTGATTGGCTACATCTCGGTTAAATGACAAAATACTGTAGACTTAAACTCCGATTAATATTTCCGAACGAGATACAAGATGCTAAAATTGAAATCACTTGTACAGAAGATACAATGAATGAATTATGAACTCTGTCCGGTTCAATAATTTAAATGTAACATTGAGATGAGGTGAAGTTAATAAACTAATGAAGAATTTGTTGGAAATTGTCTGTTTAAAAAATTTAAAAAGATTCAAGATTCAACATACCTTTGCTAATTTGAGGAGTTGCTAAATTGAGAGATTTGGGAATTTAAAAATTCGGCAATTTATAAATTGAAAACTTGGAAATTTGGGACTTTTAAAATTTGAAAGCCAGAGAATTTATGAATCTGTAAAGTTAGGTTTCTAGAAATTCAGGAATTTGTGAATTTGATGTTTTAAGAATTTAGGAATCTGGAGATTAGTGAATTTTAAAATCCTCAAAATTGAAAAATTTGTGAATTGCTAAGTTTGAAGATTCTGAAATCTTTATACAAAATACGACTACAAAAAACGTATTTTCTAAGAGTATTTTAATCTATCGAGTAGTACTGTCATATTTTTTCTAGGAAAGATATATTTGCTGTTGACTGTACAGTGAGGTTCATCGAATCATAGTGAGATACCATTCAACAGCGTCTCTGTCTCGGGGCAAAGTAGCCCGAACAGGGGCACTTATCGACTTGACTTATGCGACCAATAAATACGCGGAATCCTCGAGTTGTTGGTACGAGTCGGTCGCTGCCTCGTGTTGCAGGCTACCCAGTGGCGTGTAAACAAATTGGCAGTAATGACGTTGCAATTTGTCAGATCGGCAGGGCACACGTACACCGCAACGCGTATGTTTGCATATGTGACGCGAGAGGGGTGAGATTGGTGTCCGACGTGGCTGGCGCACAGGTATACACACCTGGCTGATTTACATACGTACACTCGAGTGCAACATAGGCCTTCTTTAGACAGCGAGACATGTATAAAATATGTAAAATTCAAAATTCACAAATTTACAAATTACTAAATTTTTTTTCGTTTTTTAAATTTCAAATTATTTAATCCTCAAATTTTTAGAGTTCTGAATATACAAATTATTCAATTTTACCATTGCTAAATTTCTAGATTCCAAATCCGTATATCCCAAAATTCATAGATCTACAAAACCCTACATTTTTAACTCCTAATATTCTCAAATTCTTAGAACTCAAACTCCGTAGATCTCTAATTTCCTTGATGTTCAAATTCCTAAATCTTAAATTCCTAGATTCAAAATTACATTTTCAAAATCATAGACCAGAAGTCCCAAGAAACTTAAATCTCTGCATTCCTAAATTTCAAGATCCACAAGTCCCTAAAACCTAAATTCCTAGATCTCCGAATTCTTAGATCCTCAAATTCGAAGATATTCAAATCCCTACATCCACAAAATACTACATCTTCAAATCCTTATGTCCCCAAATCCTAGATCTCTAAATCACAAAATCCTCGAATACCTATACTCCAAATTCCTAGATGTAATGGTCTCCACATCCTCAAATTTCTCTATGCCAAAATTTTAAGTGACCTATATCCATTAATTTTTAAATTCCAATATTGGTAAATCTCTAGATCCCAAATTCCTGGCTTCCCAAATCCCTATATCCCCAAATCCCTATATCCCCAAATCCCTATATCCCCAAATCCCTATATCCCCAAATCCCTATGTCCCCAAATCCCTATATCCCCAAATCCCTATATCCCCAAATCCCTATATCCCCAAATCCCTATATCCCCAAATCCCTATATCCCCAAATCCCCATATCTGCAAATTCCTATATCCCAAAATCCCTAAATCCCTAATTCTCAAGATTCCCAAATTGTTACATTCCAAAATTCCTAATCCCAAAAATTCTTAGAGTCCTATACCAAAAATCCCAGGATTCTTGATTCCAAACATTCCTGGATCTCTATATAAAAAACTTCCTAGATCTCAAAATTTATTTTGCATTTTCCAGATTTCAAAATCCTTAAATCGCAAATCCTTAGATCATCATTTTAAATCCTCACGATAAAAATTCCTATTAATTGACATTACTTGCCTCTCAGATTTCTTAATCTCCAAATTCCTAGATTCTCATATTCCCTAATTCCTGGATTCCTGTGTCCTCTACTTGTCAAATTCTGAAAAAAGTCACTAGAAATGCACGATTATAAAGCATGTACAAATAAGCGATATTTGTTGTTGACTGTACACGGTCTACCTACCGCAGGTGTTGCCTGCTTGCATTCACGTGACTGTCGATGTGATTACGTCATTTCACGTTACTCTAAGGAATTATTCAATTCGAACACTCGCATAGTGATCATTCATACGGATTCCCGGCGGCTCTAGGAGGTCCGAGAGAGTGAACGGGGTATCAATGATCGCTTCATTTTCTCCTTTTTTTCATTTTTGAAATTGCTAACAGAAGGAGGATACCAATGGAATTTACACTCAGCGAAATTTGTATTTGCTATAACTTCACTATAACTTTTACTGTATTCCCTATAACTTCAAAGCTTCGGTATAATTCTTACAATATTTCTTTATTATTTTTTATTTTTAATTGTTAGCAATGAGATAATGAGATTTTGTATTTCGATTTCGCTTGTTTTGCTTTATGTTAGACTTTTTACGGGAAGAATGATTTCTTTTTGAGACCAGGATTTTATCGCAAAAGATATTTTATTAACCAAACCATACACTGTTAATAATAAAATATGCAAAAGAGATCTAAACAGAAATTTATCTTATCATTAGAGAGTTCTAAAAATGCATGTCTTACTTTGCATAATATATACATGTGATATACAATATATATTATGTATTGTTTGCATATTGCGTGTACCACGTTCAGAATCAGGTCATAAGATAATGGTTATATAATTTATCAATTATTAATAAGTGTCAACGAAACTGGATTATTTATGAATTATGCGGATATGAACTTATAAATTGAAGAATACTTACATGTGTCGAATAAAGCCAGAGGATAACCTAGAATAAATGCGGATTGCTATTCTACAAATAAAATTAAGGAATTCAAATCACTGAATAGATATTATGGTTGTATAATACTATGCATATAATTCTATTTATAGACTGCATTGCGTATATATCGCAAATATTGGTCTGTCATTTTTTGAAATATTTCTTTTAATAAAGTATATGTAATTTAAATAAAGTGTACTTTGTGCATTTTACTATAGTAACTATTTGATCTGTGTTTTTATAAAGTATAATAATCATGGTTTATATTAATAAATACCAGTAATTAATTTTATAAAGTAATTTTAACGTTACGAAAATAAATGAAATATATCGTCATTATTCAGTATGTGAATACTTCTGTAAATAACTGCATGTATCTATAAACGTATATTTAATAATTAAATAAGATTTATTCTGAGATATATTAACATAATATAATTTACATAAGTTTAAATATGAACATAAGTAATTACTTTAATTGCAGTGAATTAATTCAGTAATTAATTATACATTTAAGATTCCTTGAAAATAATATTACTTTTTCTTAGCGAGTTGATACTTTCATGATTAACTGTATATATTTACAATAAAATATTCACAAAAAATGTCATCTTTCACTTTATTTTTAGTTATTCTTCAAGTATACAAAATTTTATTTATAAACAATTAAAATATTTCACACAATTACTTTCACATATCAACAGTCACAAAACAATACACCGTAGCAAAAATCTTTTCAATCATCTCCTTATAACAATATCAATTTCACAAGTTAAATCACCTAACCAAAATCGAATACATTTCTTAGAAACAGCTTGCATTAAATATTAATTAAAACGTCGTTTATTGAAAATCAATTCCCTCAAGGAACATATACAATTCACCACATATACATATGAAGCACATGTAAGTTGCATCTAAAACCGAGTCGAATGAAGGTGCATAAACATCTACTCACAATTTGTCCATGAATCAGACATAAACGTGGATGACACTCATTGTACGACGGAATTCGCATTACATCATGGCATAATATCACGATGGTAATACTGGTTGGCGCACCGGTTAAAAAAAAACCGCTCCCTTCACGTGGCACCAGTATGGTGTCTGATTTACTTACACGAGGGGCGCAAGCTTATTGAATGCTCATGTGTTTTGACGTTAACGAGCGTAATGCCCCGTTAAGAATCCCCCGGGGGCAAACGGGGTCGGGCTGCTGGCATACAAATCGAGAGCTCTCATTTTCTGCGGCAATATCGCGCTGTTAGGTAGGGGAACCCCGTTCGTAAATATGCCCGGGCCCCCCTGCCCGCGTTAAGAAGTTGACATAATACGGCACAAGTGGCTTCGTAAAGGTAGCCTCGAGTGTGGCGAAACGACACTTTTGTCGTTGTTTAAAATTTACAACGAAACGATTCATTAGTGGATTGAAATTGATACCTCTTTTTAATATCTTACGCGATAGAAAATGGTGTACTCGTATTTGCATGTAAAGTTGTCTAATACGAAAATCTCTTCCGATATCGTCAGTGTGGACTTTTGCTGGTATCTTCGGGTAAAGATCACCACTGCAATAAAACGCATTTGTACGACATTGTTATCGTTCTATTCACTTACACTCTTCAACTATTGAGAAATTACATTCATGAAAAATTGCAGTCGTAAAAAGGATTTGCAGAATGTGACATTCCTTTCGAGTCTCGTGTGTTCGACTTCTTAGCATTTACGGAAATTGTTCAACACGAGAAACGGAGGTTAAAGTATCCCCGAGCAATAAACAATTTCTCAGGCGGTTATACGAGCGAAACCATTAAGAGAGTGCATTCCATTTCGAGGAACAAACTGCTTCGAACGTGCACCCGGAATGGTTAATCTTACGAGTTCCGCTGGTTCGTCCCCACTCTTAACGAGACTTTTATGGTGGAATATGCAACTTCGTCCGGTCAAAAGTCGTTTTAACTTTCGCGACTGTTTGCGGCCACGTGTAGACCCTGCAGAGGCATCTAACATTTAACAATTCCGTGATCTTCCATGCTCTGTCGACTGAATTACCACTAGCCTCCTGTAATGTACCCGATAATTAACGTCAGTTAATTGTGCACTCAGCTGAAACGTAGACTTACTAATTTTCTCTTAAATGCGTCCTTAAATATGTCGATTGAGAATCGTTGAAAATCGCTGGATGAATGATATTAACTCTAGTTTTATGGACGTTTAATGACCACTGAGGTGGCTCAAAAAAATTTATTTTTTCCTTCTGACCCTCTAGAAGTTAGCATATAGTATAAAAAGACCCACTCGAAGTAATTTAAAAGTTTATAAAATAAAATTTTATTTGTTTAAACTTGTATACTAAATCTATATATGGGTAAGATAAAAGAAAAGAGAAAAATACAATTATATTTAAATTGACTATTAACTATAAAAATAAATAAATAATGGATGACATGTAAATTAAATTTTATACTTTTTAACTATTAGCCTCGATAAAGGTTAACATACATTTTGACAAAAACTTCTCAATAATTTCTTAATAATTTCCTAATTTTCTTAAAATAAGAAAAAAATCCGTCATTTTGTCGAGTTTGAAATTCTAGAGTTACTCAAAATAATAATAATATACTTATATTATAGACTTGTGTTTTATGTTGAATGGTAGTACGCGTTATATGGCATTGTATTGTTTTGCGTTTTATCGCAACGCGTTGTATAGTCACATATTAGATTGCCATGAGGTGTTTAATCACGAGGTCTGGTGTTATATGTTCTATTGTTATGCGTTGTGTAACTACTCGTTGAATAATCACGCATTATACAACCACGTGTTTTATTGCCACGCGGTTTATAGTTACGCGTCGTATAACACTGCGATGAATCGCCATGGTTTAAATCATTCAGATACAATGCAGGTTTCATTTCTGTGAGGATAAAAGTAGAAAAAAAAGTTAAATTTTCTAATTTCTAAGCTCACAAACTTTTCAAATACTGAAATCTTCAAGTTTATAAACTTCTAATCTTTTAAATTCCCAAATTACCAAATTATCCAGTCCTAAATATTTGAATTCCTTTATTTCGAAATATCCAAATCATGAAATCTTAAAAATGTCTAAATTCCGAAATTTTCAAATATTGAAATCGTTGAACATCCAAAAACCCTATTTGTAAACTACCACATTTTCAAATTTTTAAATTCCAAAATCCTCAAATTCCTAAAGATCTAAATTTCATATCTTCCCTTCCCCTGTATCGCCATTTTTCTTAAAGTATCGTGTCTATTCGCTATTGTACCGTTACACGTTATATGGCCATTCATAATGTGTCTACTTAATATTTGTCAACTTTTCCTCTCATTTATTACTTGATTATACTCGAAAATACAGTTTCATCAATTTCGAATTTATGTCTCGAATCGAAATACCATTTCCACTGTGTCACTTTCTGCATAATTAAAATCTTACTTCAGAAAGATATATGTTACCAACTTAATTATCTTGTGTTCAGACGTTTATGCAGGTACAAAATGTAACTTATCAATTTGCTAATTGCCAAGTGTACCGCTGTCGTTTGTCTCTTGTTGACTTACGACATTCACTTATTACGATCTACATTATCGGAACAAATTACCCGTTACGCTATAACTAGAAAGCAAATGTATGGAACAGAGGTCTAACCAGTTCTTTATTATTTTTGTTTCAGGTAAGGAGTATATAACGTTGAACGAGAAACGTAAAAGCTCGTAGAGTAGTTTCGTAAGTATCGCGTCTTTGTTGTTTCACACCTGGTCGATAATCAGCGTGACATTTACGATATTGTAATGTCTTCCGTAACCAAGAGCTCTCTGATTTACGACAAAAGAAAGAAACGAATCTTGTCGACTTCTAACTAGAAAATCTCATTATGCCTCTGTTGTGTCTGTTGACCTTGGTTGACGAGATAGTTTCATTCATTACAGACTTATTTCTTCAAAACGGTTTTATGTATTGGTAGTTAAGCAATTTAAAAGTGAACAGGAAAGACCCGTAAATTGATTATTATCTGACAATTACCACATTTTCAACAGAATAGATGGAGACTGACAGTTTCCATTAACCCAGTTTTTTATGGTTAATTATAGTTTATGCTAATTTATTTCCGATCTACAAGATGCTGTGAGGGGAATTTAAATAGCAAGTAAATTTTGATGTAATAATTTTCGTATTTGTGGAGAAGGGTCTTCAAATTATCAGTGTTTAGTATTTTTTAGTATGATTAGTGATCATTGCATTTATTTTCCCACGTACTTTGTATCAATTTTGTACACATTTGTTATAATTGCTATCTTAGTTTGTAATATTTAATACTGTTATTAAATACGAATCATCGCATGAATTTTTAATTAATATTTTTGTTAAGATGTAACATTTCATTAGTTAGTGTTAAATGCTTACACGAAAATTGCAATCAGATCATTTTGCGAACGCTGATAATTAAAACTTAACATTCAAATGTTTAATTATCGAATATAGTATTTAATTATCACAATACTCAAATTACTGTAGCGATAGTTTTGAGGATAGGAATAATTACATTTTATTATCTTCCTATTAATTTTAATTTTTCTTTAGTTGCTTACATTAAATTGAACAATATTTTTCAAGCTAAATAACTTCATTAGTATTTCTCATTTCTCTTAGGTCACTAATGATCCATGTATTTATAGCCACGTGTATAAATACATAGACTTTGAATATTTAAATAATTGTGAAATTAATAATTGATGCGCATAATAGACTCCCAGCAAAATAATCAAATCCGTATACAATATAATATACATAGTCTCATTCAAAAGTAAATGATTACAAAATTTGTTGCAATTAATGGTTACAATTTTTATAGTACATTTAGCAAACATATTAAAACGTGAAAATTTTTCTAAAAGAGCATATTCCTGATGAACCTAACCTGAAAACTTTCCTAACATAAGCAAAAGCAGACATATTAGAATCTAACCTCAAAATGTTCCTCAATCTGTTTCCTCTTACTGGCTATTAAATATTTCTAATTTTTTTTCGGAAATAAATTTTTTAATATTATAAAGTAATACCCATCTTGCCTCAAAATATATAACTTATTTAACATCTGACTTTTGTCCCAAAACAATTGTTAAATTTGCAGCAGAGAATTTAATTTTAGATTAAGATTAATTTATATTTTATCACAAAACAAGTTTGGGTTTGACTCAGGTTAGATTTACTGCTGTAGTTAATTACTGACCAGTCACAATGCAAACCAACTGCAATTGAATTCGAACTTATTTAATTGCCAGCCGACTTGTTACTGGGGATCTGAAGTGTTCGAAACTACTTTGTTATTTATTACTGAATCCAAATGTAACTGAAACCTAACCGAAAACGGCGTTATTTTGTCCCGAATCAAACATAGTGCAAGAAACACTTTGAGTGTAATTGGAAAACTATTTAGATTAGTAAAATTCAATTATCTAATATTTGAGGTTTGCATAAAATTGCATTTTTATATGTTTAAATTATATAATTATTTTATATGTATAAATATAGTAGTAATATCTCCAACACATTGCATTGTCATTGCTTTTTAAAGATTTAGTGACATTTTTATCTTCTATAATTGCATTTAGGTCAGTTGTCCGTCATTCTTGTAGCAAGGTATAGTAAATTATTAAAATTATTTGAAAATTATTAAATAAACGGTATTTACAGTATAAAATTATGTCCTCGGTATGCTGTGCAACGTTTAATTCATATTAGGTTTAAAAAAATATTTCTTGTAAACGTGAACGACGTTGTCTTATCGTTTATAAATATATCTCGTATAGTTTTATTATCTATAAATGCCAATCGTGTTATTGTATTCTGTTGGCATCTCAATTGTATTGTTTTATTGTGTATGAATGTCAGTTATGTTGTTTTATTATTTATAAATGTCAGATATGTTATTTTACTGCGTATAAATGTCACTCATGTTCTTTTATTGTTCATAAATATCAATCGTGTTATATTATTGTTCAGAAATATGTACACTCATAAATGTAAGTAGGTAGCTACTATGTATTCACCACTACTTTCCTAGTTTCTCGATTTAACTGCTAAATGCAGATGCTATAACCGGAATGTGCGTAAAGCGAGGGATACGCAGTTTGCTTTAACCAATCGCAGCAGAATTTTTGTTTAGTACCTTTCAAAAGTTCATCTTGCAGTAGGTGAATTACACGTTATCAATGGTGAAGGAATTAACCCTTACTATGCGAGTTATTTATTAGATTCGTCAGTCAGAACCAACTATCCACTGCTACAATATTGAAATAAATAAAGAAAGTTAAAATGTTATGTCAATTTTGTGTCTAATAATTCTTGCAAATTATTAGACTTAAACTTCAAATTAAAGCGTTTTAAAAATTCAAGTAAAATTTATTACATTTCAACTGTGAATGCGTCATGACTTAGACTTGTTAACATGTGACAAAGGTTAAATTATTACAAGCTAGCGATCAAGCTGTTATTATATATTTATTACGTTGCTGCATGAGAATATTTGCCACCCTTAATCGACAGTGTTCATAGCATCGCACAAAATCTTTAATTCTAAATTACTAAATGTTTAAATACCTAAACTCTTTAACTTGCTACTTCATAACCCACCAAATTTCTGAATTTTGCAAGAATGCCAAAACTCATCAAAGTACAGCAAGGGATTCGACTCTCGTCAAACTTCGGCGCAACAGATGTAAAAACGGTGGGGAGGTGGGTAAAGAAAGGATAGACAAACCGTAATCGATCGGATCCACATCCTGTTTCGTATCCTTCGGTTAATCGGGATCGAGATAGATCAAAGCTAAGCGTCGTGGAATGGGCAGCAACGGATTGACAACGGTCTGCTTTGACATCGGTAGGAGAGCACAGTGGTCAGACGGGAAGGTTTGCGGCGCTGGTTTCATGGAGGAGGGTTTCGGGAGGGGAAAGGAGGCGACCGCTCGCTTTAATTACGCGGAGCCATTGTTGCGGCCGGTTGTTTATAATTAATCGTTCGAAAGCCTGTCTCTGTGGACGACAGATATGACGGCCAATAAAGTACGTCGCCGACCGACCGGCCGCACACCGATGTGGAATTTCGTTATCGTGGAATTTCGGTTTCCAAGCCGTCCGAATCGAAATCCTGAACGGTGATCGGCTGTGCCGGGACCGATCGGAACGCGAAGTGTCAGTCCTGTTGTTGCTTCGAATATTATTCGGCTCGGTTTGGAAACCGACGAGAAAACGTTCGAACGGAAAGCCCGTACGACGATTGTTGTGAAACGTCGATTGGGAAAGTTCGAATAAATGGAGTTATGCTTCGGATGATAAATGTTTAGCGATACGACGTGATCGAACGACTCGATCATGCTTTTGAAACGATTGCTTGTGTACGGTCGAGATCTGAATGACGTAAAGAAAATATGGCAACTAAGGAAACGAGGTTTGCTATTAAAATTTTATTAACACGTCTGAATTATAATATCAATTACATCATAATGCGAGAATCATCTTTGCAGTGGTGAATAAAAGTTTAAATGGAATGAACATTCATACCCATCCGGTTTGCTTACTGCTTTCCAACATTGATTAACTTTTAAATTACCTTGAATCGACTGACATAATATGCAAATGTCGGAATATATTCTGCTATCTTTCGTTCAACTGTGTCAGTGTCTTAATTATACACGTTCGTATTAAGACACTCGACTCAATTAAATAGACCACGATTAGCGTATTCAAGCGGTATACATCAACTACTTATTGAATTTGCATTATTTTGAAACTGGTCGTCTTTGCCAGATTTAAATTAACCGTGCTTAATTTAAAACTCCGACATTTTTGCCAAATCGAATCACATACTTGTTTCATTTTTGTTATCTATTATTATCGGTAAAAACGTATAATTCAGTCATAATTTGATTTAATTCATTCTACTCTTTCTGCTTTCTCTGCTCTTTTTGTTCTATAACAATAATAATTGTATTAGAAAACTACATTAATCTACATAATGTACATAATTTATCTTTGTTAAATTTAAAAACGTATAGTAAATCTTGCTTTTATGATATATTATACTTGCCATTAAACTTTTATAATCAAAAGATGACATTAGTATAATATTATGACATTTGTAGTATGACATTAGTTACAATAATATTTTCAGTTTATATGTTGCTAATACTATTAGTACAACCATTAATTTATTAAATTCATTATTATTCGTTTGACTGATACATTAACAATATAAAGTATTCCTTTAATTATAAAAAGATCATGTCTCGATTGACGAAAACAATTAACTATATCTTCGATGCTTATAACATAGCTGCACCCAATGTCTTCAAGTGACGCAAAGTCTATCTAATCAATAAAAATGATCGTCCCATCGTAAAATTATTGTTCCTGGAATTCGGTGAATTATTCGTGGGACAATCGGAGGTTACGTGGTAAGAGCAATTTTTCGCAAAGAAAAAGTTCCCCGTTTTCGTATTCCACGCGCGAGGAAAGGTCGGCCGTTTCTGACAGCGGCGGCGATCGCCGGTGAAATAATGCGGGGGTGTAGGGGAAGCGAGGACGATATTCCGAGAGGTTTTTCCGTCCCGCAGGAACCTTTTCGTTGGAAGCCATTCGATAAAGTGATTAGGTAAGTTCCGAGGATACGAAAAAAGTAGGTGGCGAGCGAGTAGCCGCGGGGGCGAGAGCAAATGAAATGGCGGTTAGCCAACGGTTATTGCGAGTCACTTCGGTGCCATAGAAATGGAGTTATCTTCCGTTGGTGTGGCTTCGTGTTCTCGTGAACAGTTTTACGAAACAATACCCGCTACTCAATACGATAGACGACGTGTTTAATTGCACGTAAAATCGGCCGACATATTAAGTCTCGTAGCGTGCTAAGTATCCGCTGGGAATGGCGAAATTGTTGAGAATCTGGCAGGTTTATTGGAAACGATGCGTCACACTGCGGCATAGGGAGTGTTGTTTTGTCGCCAAGATGCTTCCCCACCTGTTCAAAACGGAATGAAGTCTTTTTTATTAAGAGAATCAGCTGGTATAGTGAATTGAACAAAACTGAGGTTATAATCATGATTTGAGTAATAATGTTTTCTCTGTGAATTTAGCGGTTAGGTTGAAGAGGTCTTAACGGGTTGTAATAAGAGGAAAATAAAGCATAATTATATTAGGATACAATTGATATCATAGTTTAGAATGATTTTATGTAATAAACGATTGTATTAGAAGTTCAAATTTTGGATTTCCTTCATAACGAAATCCACAAATTTCTAAATTTCTGGATCCTGATATTTGTAGAGTTTGCCTGATATTTCTACATTACTAAATTGCTAAATCTTCCAATACCTATATTTCTAAATTCCTGTATTCTCTTTTTTTACGTATATTCTCAAACCTTTAAATCTTCAAATAGCTATATACCTGAAATCCTAAGTCTCCAAATCTCTAAATTCTCATTTCCCTCCATTCTGAAGCCTCCAAATTCCAAAACACCTATATGTCCTAAATCCTAGATTTTGATATGTCTAATTGCTTATATCCCAATATTCCCAAATATCTATGTTCCTAAATCCTTCAATAAATTTGCCATAATTAATTCGTAACTTATTTATAAAACACATTTTGTTTTCCCCTGTAACATATTCATCTGTATTTTCTTGTACCAAATAGATCGTAATATCTAAATAATTCCTATAATATATACACTAAAAATATATTTTGAACAGTAATCATTTTAGTACATATCTTTCGTTTTCAACTTTTCAGTAGTATACAGAAAATTAACAACAAACAGATTTCTAATTATTAATGGTTGACACGAAATTAAATTTGCTTGATCTCTAATTTCCCGTTCGTTTATGCAACCAATTCTAAGGGACAGGCCTTGTCGAACATCAAAGGTACCGCTCGGAGTGTCATTTCTTGTTGTATTTAGTCTTCGGTTAAAAGTTCGAAGAAGGACGCGAAAAGATGGCGTCGTTTGGTATTGTATTTACTGTTTAAGCCGTCCCTGCAGAGGAACGGAAAAAACGAAGCACAGCAAGGCAAGAATTATTACCAGCAACCTTGCGGCGAAGGTTGCGCAACGACGAACGAACCACACACGTGGAGCAGGCTTGTGATGCAGCTGATCAAACGTAAATGCATCTATGCACGCACGCACGCACGTATGCACACACGCACGGCACGTAACTAGGCACGCTTGGCCCTGTCAATTGACTCAAATGCACATTTACCCTACATCCTCGACAATTACATAATGGGGCTACGCCGAAGCTGCAGTGCCCGACTGACTTTTCGCCATTTTAGACGCGCGATTGATTTCAGAACGTGGATGATCGATCGTCGCGGTAACTGGTCCAGGCGGGTAGATCCATTTTTAATAAGAAAATAAACTATGATGGATCGGTGGCCATGTATTTTCTAAGTGACTTGAACCACATTTAAACAGACATATATTACTTGTGTATTACTTGCAAAATTAATCCAGCGAAATTTAGAAAAATTAGTTCAATTTATGGGTCTGTAGAAATACTGTAGCAGTGCCTCTCAATCATTCTTGAACGCGAGCCAATTTTTTTTGTAATCGTGTCTGTTTGTATCGAAACATTTCTGTAAACCTAACAATATAAAATTTCTCTGTAAATTAACTATAGTAACTGTATGTTGTGTGAACAAATAAAATTGAGACGCCTGTATGTTACGTGAAAAATATTGTTTAATAAAACACACAAGAAATTAGTATGAACTTGTCGTGTATATTTAATATATGAATTTACGTAATTTATAGTCGGTACATTGTGCGAATGATTAAATAAAATTGTGATATTTCAGTGATACGGGAAAAATAATGTTTGAGAACCTCTGCTACATGATAGAGTAGGTTTGTAGTTCTGCTATTTGATATAGCGAGAGATATATGGAAGATATATGGAAATTTCGTGATAGTAGAACTATTAAAATTAATTAAATATTCCGACGCGTTTGCTTGTGCGAACGACATAATCTATATCGATTGATACTACCCACTCTAGGCTAATATTTGATTAACTGCCAAATGCTGTGCGTAGAATAAGCACATTTCGTAATGAGATGTGTATCGTAACGTGAAACTGTGATTTCAAATTAATTTAGTTTAATCAATGGAGTTGGAAATAGTGTCATCAATTATCAACGTTTAAATGTCAATATGTATTGTGCGTTTATATTCAGTATTGAACTTGAAGAATCAATACTTAATGCTATAAGTACTATGTTAAAATTTTAGAGGAGCCATTAAACCACTTCAAAATGCCTCCACAACATAATTCTTAAATACGTATTTGCCCCAGATGTTCAATTAATGTCAAAGCCAATGTGTGCATGAAACACACATACATATGTTAGTTCCAAAATAAAGTCGCATGTCTACGATTCTTAAAAGCTTCATAACGGAGATAAATTGAGATCATATTAGAAAAGATCTTCAGATGAGCCAACTTAACCCTAATAATGTCCACATACCCCAATTTACAGCCATATTCAGATAGTTGACCTTTCTAATAATATTAATTCAGAGTCAAATAGTTTGCCGGTTTTTATACATTACTGCAAACAGAATTGCTCTTTCACCACCTCCCTTTGTTTGTCAAGAAGCGATCGGTGCCGTTTAAACAAATATTATTTCACCGCGAATAAATTGCGAGCGTGGGCGTAGCCAGAAGGTGTAATTGGTTGGCGTTAACGAGTTCCACGCACCGTGGGATCTGCAAACAGAGCAAGATGTTTTATGCGAGGCAACCAATTCCTGGCAAGATTTACGAGCATGTAGTCGAGATACTAAACGTCAATGTCGAGATGCTTCTGTGTACATCGGATCCGTTCAACAGGCCGAAGTTTTAATTACGCGTTAGAGAACGAACGAAGCGTCGCGTCCGCGCGGAAGAAACAAACGTCGCCGCGTATTTCTCGTTAGAGCTTAATTAATGTAATCAGCCCTGGTAATTACCGTATTGTCCGATCGTCTATTAATTATTAGCGGTTCCTTGATTCCGCCTGGGTACCGTTTAATGGGGCGACATCCTGTGTGTGCCAGCGCAAGCTGCTCGACAGCCGTTGCTGTTTGACCTCGATCGTTACGTGCTTTTACGTTCATGTACGTACATACACGCGTGCAAGCTAGGGAAATTAAACTTGATCGTCACGTTTTTCCGATGCCAGTTAATAATACACGGTCCGGCGCTTCGTGAAAACGTAGCTGGCATTAATGCAGTTCACGAGAGAACACTGTGGTGCTGTTAGTCTACAGAGTACTCGAGGTATTCGGACGCTTTTATCTAAGTGGATCGAGAATAGATTTGCGGTTTGACACAGTAGTGGAGAACAAATGTTCGTTGTAACATGATTAAGTTAGAAGGGTTTTGGAGTTTGGAAATTTGGAGATTCGAAGATTTGAAGGTTTGAAAATTTGTAGATTTTAAGAATTGGAAAATTGAAGAATTGAAGAATTGAAGAATTGAAGAATTGAAGAATTGAAGAATTGAAGAATTGAAGAATTGAAGAATTGAAGAATTGCAGAATTGCGGAATTGCGGAATTGCGGAATTGAGGAATTGAAGAATTGAAGAATTGAGGAATTGAGGAATTGAGGAATTGAAGAATTGAAGAATTGAAGAATTGAAGAATTGAAGAATTGAAGAATTGAAGAATTGAAGAATTGAAGAATTGAAGAATTGAAGAATTGAAGAATTGAAGAATTGAAGAATTGAAGAATTGAAGAATTGAAGAATTGAAGAATTGAAGAATTGAAGAATTGAAGAATTTAAGAATTGCAGAATTGCGGAATTGCGGAATTGCGGAATTGAGGAATTGAAGAATTGAAGAATTGAGGAATTGAGGAATTGAGGAATTGAGGAATTGAGGAATTGAGGAATTGAAGAATTGAAGAATTGAAGAATTGAAGAATTGAAGAATTGAAGAATTGAAGAATTGAAGAATTGAAGAATTGAAGAATTGAAGAATTGAAGAATTGAAGAATTGAAGAATTGAAGAATTGAAGAATTGAAGAATTGAAGAATTGAAGAATTGAAGAATTGAAGAATTGAAGAATTGAAGAATTGAAGAATTGAAGAATTGAAGAATTGAAGAATTGAAGAATTGAAGAATTGAAGAATTGAAGAATTGAAGAATTGAAGAATTGAAGAATTGAAGAATTGAAGAATTGAAGAGTTGGAGATTTGGAAAAGGGAAGAAAATTTGGGGTTTGAAAATGTGAGAATTTGCAGATTTGAATATATAGGGAATTGATAATGTAAAAATTCAGAGACTGGTGTATTTAGGTCTTTCAAGATTTGAAAATTTGGGAATTTGAGAATTTGGAGATTTAGTGATAGAGAAATATGTAAATTTATAATTTCCGAAATGTAGTTATTCGACGATTTGAGAATCTGGAAGTATGAGAATTTGATAATTTGATAATTTGATAATTTGATAGTTTTATAATTTTATATTTTGATAATTTGGGAATTTAGGGCTTTAGAAATGTATGTGATTATAAATTTGAAACTTCAAAAATTAACAATTTACATTCTTACAAATGTGCAAATCTGTAAATTTGAATTACAAATTTGTGAATTTGGATACATAAACACACTGCACACATATCACAACCACCCTTTCATTCATGAACAGGCTAAAGAGTTTTCAAAAAGGAAGATTTATCATCGGAATACGATATTTCAGTTACAACTATGACGACTCATCATTTTCCACGCTTTCTCTAGTCGTTGTCGTTATTTCTTGTCCCGTACTTTTCAACGTTCCGCCTCTGGATGTTTAATTCCAGGTTGGCGGTTTAGTAATTCAGTCGCGAGCAAAGTGGAAAACGACTTCCGTATTCTTCTCTCCATTATTCTTTCTTCATTTCTATGGTAATTAACCCTTCCGTGAGCTCCGCTTGTAAATGTATTACCGGAGAAAATTACACCCATGCGATCGCTACAGTTTATCTTCTAATTCCCCTTTCGACGGTCGTTCTTTTTGATACCTTGCCTCTTGGTGCTTTAGACAAATTGAAATTTCCTTGGGTACACATGGCGGAAGAAGTGGGCTTCACTTTACGTTTGCATTTTATTTTCAGAAAAAAATGAACCAGAAGTTGCGTTCTTCTCGAGTGAACGTAAGATGGATCGAGTGAAATCTTTCTAGATGGAAATTTAACGAGGACCTATTTTTTCTTCTCTATTTAATAAGATCGTTTCTTTCTTCTGTCTTATTTCTTTTCTGCGTTCTTTCCCGTTCCTCATCTCTCTCTTCTTTCTTCTCTCTCATCTCTTTCCTCTTTCTCATCTCTCTCTTCTTTCTCATCTCTCTTCTTCTCCTCGGAAGAAACGAAACGTATATATTCCTTAGAGTACCAAGAAAATGAATTTATTGTAAAATCAAGATTGAACGTTCAGTTTGTTGAAAAATTAAGGAGAGACAATTTGTTTACGGCTGCTAACAATTTATGGTTTATTTCCGCGAATATTACGTTACTCGCGTAATAGCTGCAGTCATGCTGCATTCATTTTACGCAATTAATCATCATTAATATTACATTTCCTCTGAATCGTTCATTCGAATTCAATATCATTTCCTTCGTGGATCGATCATACTCGTTTCTTTCTTCCGGGAAATAGAAATATCATGAATAATCATTATCAGCAAGATAACTCATCATTATTTTTCTTTTAAGTTTAGGTTATTAACATATTTATAGGTTTATTTCAAAGTATCTCCATTTTTGTTAATTTTGACAGTTTATCTATTATTATGGAAATTGTGTCAATACATAATTCTTTAAAGTATTTATTAACATAATTATCTAAAACCTTTTAATTAATTAGACTTTATAAATTTAAAAATAAGAATTGAGAAAAAGCATATTTAGAGCTCCCTATTGCAAATAAAGAAATAAAAAGAATGTATTATTGAAGAAATTTGATAATATATTGATTCTTAGATATCATGTAAATTTTTGTTATATCACTAAAATTAAAAAAGGCACGGATGTCCCTTCAAAAGAGCATCTAAATTACTTTCGTTGTTATTATAAGTAGCAAAACATATCTAATGGCATTTGTAAGATTTTAAGTATCTAATCACTTATTATTTAATTTTTACATCTAATAAAAATAATTTCGATGTTTATATATATATTCTGTGTGTATAAAATGGGCCAACCTTATTCACGTGGTTCTGATTAAATTCGATCAACCAATATCGATAATCTACATTTTATCGTTAATAGTAGAATTTAAACGTATCTTGAACTACATGGCACCACACGATGTAGACATTCGTGGCGTACGGGCGTATACATGTTCGCATGTGTATGCACGTCTCTAGAGCAAGGTATCCCGATTGTTTGCCCGATGTCAATAGGTGGTATGGTGCAGAGTTGGATTTCCATGTTCCTCTAAAATCTAAAAGGTCAGTCGCGTAACATTCCGATTGCAAGCTGTAAAGTTTCAGCGATCGGTGTCCCATAACTGTTTTCGCTCGTTAACCGAGCGCACGCTGTTTTGCTCTTTAAACGATTGTCACGGCGGAACGGTTGAAAAATAGCTGTATTTGCTCTAGTTTCGACGATCGTGTATCGCTTCCATTTATCTGATGTTTGTTCCGTTATTCCGATACGTGTCCTTTTTTCACCTGCACTACGCCGGCCGTCGAATTATTTTTCGACCTGTAATAAAATTCGCTATTCTCTCTATCGGTAAATAGCAGTGCGTGCGGAATTTCATATTTGCGTCGAGCGTTTATTAAAAGCAACTCTTTTCATTTCCTTTGTTTGTTCATTCGTTGATTTATTCGCTACCGAAAATATTTGCATGAAGCGTTCTTCTTCAAAATCTATCGAAAATTGATAGTAGTCTGTTTTACGGATTATTTGAAACAATTGGATAACCATTTGAACTATTTGCATAAAAAGTTCTTCCTTAAATGTTTAAAAAATTGATAGTAGTCTATTTTAAGGATTATTTGAAACAATTGCATAAAATTGCAGTCGGTGACATTTCTGGAGTAGATATTACCGTTGCAATCGGTTTCAATTGTGTTTCTTATTTTCAGGATTTGAGATATATTCATTGGCTGCACATTTATCCCCAAAACGGCTACTTTCACGAAAAAAACTTGTAGAACCTTTTTTATAGAGAATTTTTTGCTCTACAAATTTTCTTATAACTATTTTTATCGTAGGAGCAATATATAACGATATATTCGCGAAATACTATTTTTCTGATCAGTTAGCAATTGAATGTTTTTAGTGTGACACATTCACACAGGTATTTTAATTAAGATAAGCTGATTAATAATGAATTAAATCTGAAGTATTTTAACTATAAAGCACTGTTATATTCACGTTATATTAGACTGCTATGTCTGACACTTAGCCGTGTTCTAACAGTGTTAAGTGATATAATCCGCGGAGGTTTGAAGACTTCTAATAAATGAAAAATAATATTTTTTAGACTGAATACATATGAAATAATTTGAACTTACATAACTATAACATTATACGTTATTTATTGTTATAATAACTAATTCCCCTCATCTCGTTTTGAACCCTGGTCGAAGTATTTGTAACGCAACACATTAGCCACTGGGTCACTTTCATTGTTAATTAAAACATATATTAGTATACATACCGTGATATATAATTTTTTTATAAGTATATTTTTTCATAATTAAAGCTAAAGTAGCTTTATTTATTTCACATACAGAACAATTATCATACTAATCTCCATTAGTATCCCTTTAGACTGAATCGAAAGCTACCCTTGTCTCAGACTCTCTATCGCAGAAGTATTGGATATAAACTTTCTCACAGATTACAACTTTGTCGGGTGTACAAAACGTGCGACCAAATGTCAGCCACCAACGAACCAATTATTCCTTAATGAACCAAACATCCCACGTTTCAGCAACTACGAAAATAATCGTGTTAATCAACTTGCCGCAGTCGCTCGCCAAAGTGTCTGTAGCCGCGTGACGCGGGAGAAACATCGACGAGAGAGAGAAAGAGAGAGAGATGATGCTCGCTGAAATTCCAGCAGTCTCCTCGAAACTGGGATGGCCGAGTGACAAAAGTGATTATCCGGTTATTATCGTTCCTGCCGGAGTCTTTCAGACCACATGCATACACGTTCTTCTCTCATGGCGTGTCCCTGAAATCCTCGACTTCCTGGCGCTATGACTATTTCGTTGCCATCTTTAGCTCTCGGAAAACGTAGCGGCGTAATTACCAGCACTAACTGCCAGTACTGTTATATTCTACTCGCGCGAGCTCGTGGGCGAGCTCCCTTTGTATCTCGTGAATCTACCTGTGGTTTGTATTGTGGCTTTCACACTTGATGTTATCTGGGATAGCACCTTGACATAGAGTTTCTTAATTAAGTCTCGAATTAAGTTTCGATTAAATTTCCATTAAGTCTCAAATATTCTCACTGTTGTGGATAATTGTATGTTCTACTGGTTGGGCTCTGATATATGATTCATCTACATTACTGAATTTCTACATTCTCGAATTCTTTGACCTATGAGTCTTTAGAACCCCGAATCCCTATATCCACGAATGTCTATGTTTCTGAACTCCCACATCTGTGAATGTCTCTAGCCCCGAATCCCTATATCCCTAAATTCGTATATCCTCGAATGTCTATATATCCCCGAATTCCTATATTCTTACAGCCCTATATTCTGAGATCCCTATATTTCCAAATGTCTATATTCCTAAATCGTTGTACTTCTAAATCTCTATACCCTCAAATCACTATATTCCTAAATCCCTATATTCACAGATCTCTATACTTCCAAATGCCTATATTCCTAAAACCTTATACTTCCAAATCTCTATATCCTCGAATCCCTAGTCATCTTTTCCGTAGATAAAGTAAACAAATTCCTAAAAATTCTTAATCCATCCGCAAGTTTGCAAAACCGCAAAAGTACTTAATCCCCAATAAATATAACCGAATGAGAATCTTCTTTCCCTTTGATTGTCATATTTTTCCTAAGGAAAGTCAGACTTGCTCTTGATTGTACATCGTATACATACAGAGAAGAGATTGCCCCTTCTTATGCCTCGGTTTATTCCTTCGTTCCTACACACATAGCTTTGTCCATTATTCTCTGTCTGAACCGCGTCGTCAGGGCTGTCTCTCTCGCGTTGTTTCGCCCCGTGGTACGTGTTTAGGCGAGTAGCCGGATGATTTCGCGTCCTTGTGCACGTGTATGGGCATTCGCCGCAAGAGTTACGACGTGCTCCCCGCAACAGGTCCGTCGCGGTTTCCCCCTTGGCGTGCTGGCCAACGGGAGAAGAACAGGAAGAGGGTGAGTGGACCGAGCCCGAAGGAACCGACCGACGGAAAAGGAATCGGCTGATGAACACGAGATGTCGTTTATATGGTTTTTTAACTTCGAGAATGAGATCGCTGGTCTGAGAGTAAAACGAGGCAATACTGCAAGCGGTTTGGCGATAGATCTGTGAGCATAATTAAAGCAACTCGTGGTCCATTCGCGTTTTCGAGGAATTCTGTTAATGAACTGACTCATCATGGAAGTTATTTTCTTTCTTTTTGGATTAATTACGGAAATGATGGACAGTTTGATATAGTAGTTGTGGAACGTAATGGGACCCCTGGCACGACTCGATCTGCATTTGTTCGTTTGTCAATACTACGTTACAAGCCGATCTTACGTATTTAATATGAAATTTTGAGAGTAGACTCATGAGACACCCTAAATTTTCTGTATAGATTTTGGCGACGGTCCGACGACTGGAACCTGTCGTCATCGACGTCGATCATCGTCAAAACGATAAAACATTGTGATTTGGTATCGTTTTCAATAATGTTTGACACATAGAATCGACTGGAACCAAGTTAGAAGCTCTATAACTCATCGTTGACGACAATACTTCGTCATCATTGACGTCAGTCGTCGTCAATAATCGTGTTTCGTAACCTTTTTGGATAACTACAGACACATTTAGTCGTTTAGAACGACTTTAAAAAATCTACATCTCGTTCTTATTCTACCTATGTGTTTACAGTAGGTACTCTAAATTTTAAATACACATTCGGATTCACGTGAGGTACGTGGTCTGTAGATCCACTAGTTTTAAAGTCTGTTAGTGTATTGTAAATATGTAATGGGCAACGGTGCTCAGCAAGACACGAACGGGTGATAGATGGACATTGATAAGTAGATTTGTTTTAAATAGAAAAGTGTCAAACTTAAAGTTAACTGAATTTCTATATTTGAAAATTAGCCATTTTTAAATTCCAATATATTCAAATTTGTATTTATACTTCTAAATTTTTTATTTCTTTATTGTCAAGTTTCTGTATTCCCAAATCTCAACTTCTAAATTCCTGAAGTTATAAATTATACAATTTGTAAACTGCTATATTTGAAAATATCTAAATCTTTGAACTTCTAAAATCTCTAAAACTCTAAAACTCTAAAACTCTAAAACTCTAATACTCTAAAACTCTAAAACTCTAAAACTCTAAAATTCCAAAACTCTAAAACTCCAAAATTCAAAACCTCGAAAACTCAAAACCTCGAAAATTCTAAGCTTCTAAATTTCTAAATTTCTACCTTCTTAAAGCATCCTTTTCTACTTCTGAAAATTTCGAAATCCGAAAACTTATAAACTTAGATTCCCCAATAAACTAGAAAGGTACGAAATAAAAATTTTAATTCATATGAACTAAATGAATTAAAAATTCATCATTTAACCGAAAAATTCATAATAAAAACTAGGTTAAATTTACCAGAACACCTCAATTGAACAATTAAACTTTCAAGTTTTCTCGAAACCTACTAGCTTCGAGACATCTGTGTATTAATTAACCAAAATCAACCTTGCATGAATAAATTTTTGTTGTTAACAACAACTGGATTTCTGTCAGAACGGTTTAGTTGTTCCATTGTTTGTTCAAAATAAACGTCCAAGATAGAACAAAACAACGGTACTTTCGGTTCGTTTCATTTGATGTCGTTCGACCTCAGTGATGTGCGTTCTATTTTATGAATAATGAGCTGAAATTTCATTATTCAACGACGGTAAATATTTCCAATAATTAAAAACGTGGTCGTGTTCAGCGGCGATTTTACCATTGAAAGTTTGAAGTATTATCCGCAAACTCTTTTTCGATAAATCTGGTATTTGGTTCAAGTATTCAACAGAATTATTCATAATTGATTATGTAAGACCATTCTTATTAAAGTAGGTAACACATTTTTGTGTAAATATACACATATGTACATGAATAGTAACACTTAGTTTTAACTAAAAGCAAGATTACAGTTCCAAATCTTTAAATTTTCAAAAGATTATATTCTCAAATTTGTAATTTTCTAAATTTTTATATTTTCATATTTCGACGTTTTTTAATTTTTAAATTTATGAATTCAAACATTTTCAACAATTAAAATTCACTGGATCTCAAACTTTGAAATTTATACATTTTTTAATTTAGTGATTTAAAAAAATCTATACATATTTCTAAATTTCCAAATTAACGAATTTTCACACTTTCGATACCCAAACATCTAAACATTTAAATTCTGAAATCGTCAACTTTCTAAATTTTGGGATTTTAAAAGTTCCAGTATGACAAGCTTTTTAAAATATTTACGTTCTTGTATTTCCAAATTCTGAATCAATTAAAATTTTATTAATATAATGTTGCACTGACTATTACATTCCATATTTTGTATTCATTTTCATATCAAAGTGTAACTAAATATATGTTGTCACTTATATCTGTATAGTCTTATTATGTATAATTTATATATCAATTATCACATAATTGTGAACAGCGTAGACTTCAATATAAAAAAGCCTTATATTTTATGTATCTTCACATAAGCAAAAAGAAAATTTGTTAACTATTAAGCACTATATTTTTTCTTCGTATTGTTAATTTTATCAAACAATCTTCAAGATGCATCTTCTGTTTATCGAAGCAAATAAGTAATACGTTGTTTGATGTCTTACGCCGGGATTTTTTCGTCGAATTAAAACCTTGCAATCCTTCCTAACTCCCATTAAAATAACATGTGGCTTTCCATTCGCTCGAATTTCATCGAAACTGGAGGTCGAAGTAAAAGCTCGATCGCGTATGACAAAAATCTCTCAATCGGTTAACCAAAGTTTTTTCATACTGTTAAAAGCAAACTTTTATAGAAGCTTCGAAGGTAATAGTACTGTTACCACGACTGTCAAGTTCGGACTAACGCCGACGGAGTCTGATTTGATCACGGACTAATTCGAGATATGAAATGGTGCCTCTTGATCACATCTCGAATTGCCGCATTGGACCAAGTGGTGTAAGAGTCACTACTCAAGTGTAAGGAGTTAAGATATTATGTATTAATGTTATTTAGATTATGTCGCTTTCATATTAAACCATAAAACAATAGTCTGTGACACGAGTCAGCTTATGGATGGAATTACCAGTCTATAATGTGTCAATATTTTCCCTAACATTTTGTAGCGTCGATCCCGTAACGCGACGACCTCGTACACGCAGCAAATACACTTCCCATTACGTCTAGGGAGATGGCATTTTTACTATAACCTCTTGCAACTTCCTGTCTGACTGTTCACCCACGCGACCTTTGCTTACTCACCCCCTCGAAAGCTGCAACCCCAGCTTCTTGCTCCGTTCGACGTGCACAATTCAAAAGGTCAAAAATTTCAATCGGACCCATTTTTTGAAAAGTTTGATAATCCCTGGCTTTTGTTGAATCAGATACACGGGTACAGGTTAACTGTAATAGCATCTGTAAACAGCCGATCAAAGTTCCCCGGCGATTCTCCAGCTTATTTATATCGTTTCGAGTATTTCATGGGACTCCCCCACCGTTCGTTATCGTCTGCTCTATCGTGCGTCACGGATCAAGCCGTACGTTGAGTTCCGAGCAAACAAACGGGCCCCGTGTTCACGCATAAAATAGTGTTTTTATGGTTACCGAGGACGAACAGCGTTTCGCCGGTCTCGATTAAACAATGGAACCGTTCTCCCCGTGCAACCCACGTCCTCTCTTTCCCTCCTGGTGTCTCCCTCTGGCCGACTGCTGCCGGTGGCAGTATATAAATCAGGAAGACGACTGTACCCACCAACGACGGTGTATAGAATGGACCGGGGCTACGGGGCAACGGGGGGCCGTTTCCAGAGGGCTCGGAGAGGGATTAGGGGGCACACGATCGGTCCCACTGCATCCGGCGCAAACGGTGCAACCTCGATGCATTGTAAGAAAATCCGTGACCGGAATCGCGACGTGCCACTACGTTTCGCGCGGTTCGTTCTTCGACGACGATTTCGAATCGAATTTCCTTATTCAGTCGCCTCTTGGTCAGACCGTTTCTCTTCTGTTTTTCTATCTCATTTCCTTCCTCCTGTTCGATTCGAGCTTGCTGATTCTCGAACAAACGCTGCTTAGAATGCTCCATTCGACAACGTGAGTGATTTAGTGAGAATGTAGTACGCTCGGTTGCCATGGAGGATTCGTACATATGTATTATTTAACACTAGGTTTCCGGACGTTCGATGTGCAGTTACTTTTACATTAAATAAAGTACGTCGATGAAATATAAATTAGTTTATACAATTATACTTCATCTCGACGAAAGTTAACGTATATTTCGACAGAAGGATCGTCATTTTTGTGATTTAAAATGGGGAATCTAAAATACGTCATTTTGACGCGTTTCATAAAATTAGTGTTAAATATAAATTGACTAGCAGTTTCAAGATTCTTAATAAGTTAGCACGTTCTTGTTGAACAAATTAATTATTTCTTAGTCTAATAAGAGAGTGAAATATACACATACTTTGCGGGCACATTTTATATTCATACTGATTTTTATTGCGATATTCTTTTATTTGTCTATCTTTGGTATATTGTGTATGCTGGACAATTTTTAATTTTCAAATTTTCAAATTCATATATTTTGTAAGTTCAAATTTTCAAGTTGGTGAAACTGTACACTAAAATTATCAAACCTTAATTTTGATATTTTCAAATTTCTCAATTATCAGATTCTAAATTTGACAAAGTTCGCAAATTTTGAATTCTGCAAATACACAATTCTCGAAAGTACTAAACATCTATATTTCTAAATTGTCTAGTTTACAAATTTATAAATTGCTACATTTTGTGCTTTCAATTTTCTAAATTTCCGAACTACTACATTCTCAAATTCTCGTATTTGTAGTCTTCAAAATCCCTAGATTCCCATATTTCTAGATATCCCAATATCAAAGTCCCCAAATTAGTAAACTTCCTAATCTCTAGACTCCCACATTCTTAGAATCTAAACTCCCAAAGTTTAAAAATCATAAGATCCAAAAAAGCTCTTGAAGAAAAATCCATAGATTCCAAACTTCCTAGGTCGAAAAATTCTTCAGTTCACAAATCTGTATTCAAAGAATTCCGAGATTAAAAAATCATTAACCTCAAAAGTCCCTATATTATAAAAATTCTGAGATCTAAAAATACTGAGCTTTCATAATCCCCAGGTCCGAATATTCTTATGCCACGAATATAGTAAAGCAATTTATTACTTCAAATATTCAAGAAATTAAATATTAGATACCTTTTTAAATACTGAGCATTTGCAAAAACAGTGATATATCGGTTGATTTATTTTTACTCTAAATTCGACTGAGATAATTCTCTGTTATTTAAAAGTTATTAAATACGAAGGATCTATATGAATATATTATAGTATAATAAATCATGAGTCAAAAGTTTAATCTTGAGATTTAATATGGAAATAAAATTATCAATATTAAATGCAATATACAGGAAGGTAATGTATAGTTGAACGTACAACAAACAGAATATTTACCGAATAGAAACAAAATTATGGATATCAAAGATTGTGTGCCCTACCTGTTACATAAAAAGTGTAAAAATTTCCGTTGTGCACTGGAAATAAAATGAACGAACGAAGAAAAAGGTACAAGCATTATGCCAACAATAGTGAACAATTTGTTAACAGACAGAATAAAAATCGCTTGGACAAGATTTTGCTTGCCGGTTGAACGGCCGCCACGTTTCCGCCGGCAGCACAGTTTCCGGTCTAACGAAATCCCCGTTCCGGTCGTCGAACGCGAAAAAAAGGAAGGTTGTAAATGAGAATCGTAGCTGCGACCGCGATCACTTTCATCCGGACAACGAAATCACGAAAAGATGGCCGATATCTGCATGTCGATTACTGTTTTATTGGGTTTCGATCGTATTTTCGGGCGGTAAACGCCGTTGTCCATTGCATCGCGACACTGATAAAATGTAACGCGACGATAAACAGATAGAGGTATCGTTATCTGGTGATTTCATGCCGACCGAGGATCGATTAGAATAACAGTGTTCGCGTTTTGGATTCGCTTTTCCCGATTAATGCGCACTAACGATTGTTCCCGTGTTATTTCGGCACACGGATATCATTGAGCCCGATAATTGCTCGATTTATTCGCTGACCGATATCCGATTGGAATTAACGCCGAACTTTGAGCTAACAGTGTTTCATGAAAGTAATTCAACATTTGCGATTGCAATTTTTAGTGGGCGAAACATGGAGATAGAATTAGAGTGTTTAAAATAGGGGGTAAATTAATAGCAAATATTTGGAGAGTAAGGGAAAATGGCGTGCACTTGTGCGTATTGATGGACAGCTAATTTTTTAGTTTGAAAATTTGAGATTCGTGGAATTCTACATTTGTAATTTAATAGAGTTACTCGATTTGGATACTGGGAAGTTTGTAATTTGTAAATTAAAGAATTTAATATTACTGACTTTCTGTATGTCTATGATTAGAAATTTCTGTGTTTGTATATTTCTGTACTTCTACATTTATCATTTTTCACGTTTGTACATTTCTAAACTTGTACATTTTCACATTTCTATATTTGTACATATCTATATGTTTATATTTTCTTATTTCCACATTTCTATACTTTTAAAAATTACTGAATTACCAAATTTTTATATTTCTCTAAATTACGATACAACTGATCTTTTAATCTTCTAAATTTCTAAACTTGTAAATTACAAGATTTATTTATAAATTTATCTGTATTTCTAAATTTCCAAATTACTACTTTGCTCCATTTCTACACTTGAAAATGTAAATTTTTAGTAACTGAAACATTCAAAACTTCTATTTTCCTGAATTTCCAGTTTTCTGAATGAAAAATGACCAAATTTCTATTATCTACAGAAATTTGTATTACCTGTAAAAGTCACCAAATTTCTTTTGTCTTCTAGTTTATTACATTCAAGGTTCCTTTGGAACTGAATAATACCACTTAATAAACAACATTAACTGTTTATCTTCTCCACTATTGCGCTGTTCCTACGTGTATGTGTGGACGTCACGAAATCTTTACCCCCTATGTAACGTAAGGCTTAACGTACGAAATTGGCCATTTTGAGAAAATCAATATAGCATATCGATCCTGAGCTGCAATGTAGTTACTCTGGATTTTTTATATGATCAATCACTCTAATTTGAATCAAGCATCTGGTCTGAAATTTCACAAATGCATTAAGGGGGCTGAAAATGGGTGTCAGGTGATTTTCGACAACGCTGATTTCGAGTCTGACAATATTTTATTAGTCTGATCGATCGATCACGTGATCTGGATCAAGCAATGTAATAAAAAAAATGCTATTCAATTAAATAATCAAAATTAAACATGGCCCTAAAGAATTTCGTGACGTACACACATACGAAAACATATGTTAACTCATATTTAATTTTTCCGATTACTTTCTTTGAGCTAGATCAGGTTGAATGATCGGATCAAAAAATATTGTCAGCTTCAGAATCAGCGTAGTCGAAACCCTAAACCATAATTTATAGAACTTTTTCATTGCATTTATAAATTTCCGATATTCAATATGAAGCAAAAGTTGCATAAACACTTTCGAGGGCATGAACTAATAGTAATATTATTCGTTCAAAAATGATTTAAAAAGTGATAATAATAAAATTAGTTTTCGTTAATGCTCCATCGTTAAAATATTTACTGCAGCTTCTTAAAGTCGATCAGTTATTAATTAGTAGTATCAATTATTAATACTATTCAATTAATTATTATATATTAATATATTAGTTGTAGTAATTAGTTTATTGTTTCACTTAATCTAATTATTTTATTTCGACATTTCTGGTCAAAGAAGATTGTAAGTACTTTGAGTCGCTTTGTTGATAAATGCATGCTATTTAGCATATTTAATTACAAAGCATGATCTCGTAGTAAAATTCGGTCAGTTTCAAAGTTCGAAATTAGTCGATTGCATTGAGCAACAAGTGTCCGCAATGAACGATCACATATTAATAAGCAATGAATTAATATTAATACATTGAATTCTCTTGTATGCAAACGTATATCGTTTAACATATTAATATCAAAGTACTATAATCATAAATTCATATTGTCCGAAATGGAATTAACAATCAGTATACTAAAATAGTGACCTTTATGCAATATGTGCATCAATTTGCATCTTTGAGCAGATATTCGTTTCAGAACTGCAACGTGTGAAAGAAATAAAGAAGTCAACTTTTAAGGTCATACGTTAGGCATAGAAGAAAATTAAATAAGTTAATTTAACAAAAGATTGATTTCAATAAAATGTACATTGTTTTAAGGTAAAGAATAAATTGCTGATGATATTTATTGTGTCATTTATTATAAGGACATATTTTTAAAATGACAGAAAAATATTACATTTTTATACTTATCATCAACCACTTTTTTAAATCTCAAACTTTGTAAAGTCCTTAGCTTCCAGTAATAATAAATTTTCGTATTCTCTAATTTCTATATTTGAGAATTTCCAATCGTGTAATTTTCAATTTTACAAGCTTCTTAATTTCGCACATTTCATACTTCAAAAATTCATAAATTTTGAAATTTATATATCGCCTAAAAACCTAAATGTTTGAATCCTCAAGTATCTAAGATTTCAAATTCCCAAATTTCCAAATTTCCAAATTTCCAAATTCTCAAATTTCTCAAATACGTAGCGTTTCCAAATTTTCAAATATTCACTTTTAAATGTCCAAATTGTTGTTTCCCAAATTTTCAGATATTCAAATTCCCAAATATCCAAACTTTCAAATTTCGAAGTATTCAAACTCTTAAATGTCCAAATTCTAAAGTTTCTCAAATATTCCAAATAATTCTCACATTTTTCAAATGTCTAAATTTCACAAATTCTCAAATTTCTCATTTTTCCAATTATGCAAATATTCAAATATCCCAATCCCCAATATTTCTCAAGTTCCCAATTATCTAAATTCTCAAATTTCCTAAGTCCCTATATTTCTCAAATGCCTAAATTTCCCAAATTTCTAAAAATACAAATTCTCTACTTTTCTAAATTTCCAGATATAAAAATTCTCAAATTACTCAAATTCCTAAGTATACAAACTCTCTAATCCCCAAGTTCCCATATATCCAATATTCCTAAAAAATCCCAATTTTCTAAATCTCCCGATGCCTAGTCCCCCAATTACCAAATTCCCGAGTTTACGTCTCTCCATGCATGAAAGTGAAGAAATCCGAAATACCCATGACTCTGCAACTTCATCGTTACCCATAATCTCTTAAGCGGCCACTTCATCTGCCCATCACGGTTATTTCTCGTTTCAAATCATTTGCAGCGCATTCGTGCATCAAGAACGGTCGCTCAAGCGACTTCTAAAGGGACATTCGTTGAACCCTTGCGTGACAATAAAACCAGTTTTCGCGTGTACCATTTCACGATGCGAAATCGTAAAGACACGTCTTACCTGGCTGTCGGTTGGTATCAGTGATTCGTCGCACTCGACACGGAATCGTAAAAAAACAACGGGCCCTGTAACTTTCAAGAACTTGGCTTTTTTATTCTTTGGCAGCTAGCGCGACGTAAAAAAGGACTTCAAGGGGTTTACAGCCGAAGGAACAAGTCTGAAATTTTCCTAAGCAGTAAAACGCCGGCCCGCTTGATCCTCTTGACGGTGGAACGTTCTCTGTGCACGTATTTATTTAACGTTCCGTGGAAATAAGGACGAAACCATGCCGCCTTTTAATATTCCGCGTTCTGGTGCAATCGAACGAAAGAAATTCATCGACAAAAAAAATGTATGGGCTCTTTGAAGGCTATTCTTCGACAAAGGCTTATCGATACGAGAGAATAATGCGAATTTTTGTGAACGACCTGAAACCGTCTGTTTCCTCTTTGGTACTCTTTTATACTGCAGTAATAAATAAAGATGGTATTCTCGTTTAGTTTGTGAATATTGAAATAATTTGTCGGTGGAAGATTTGGTTTGAAACAGTTGGGAGACGTATGATGCTGAATATTTGATTTATTAAAATTACCATTTATTATTTCATGTAGTAAATAAATGTTAATATTGATCATTTTATATTCTATGTAGTAAGATATTTAATATTTTATCTAGTAAGTAAAAATTAATATCTATGTAAAAATATTAATGTAGTTAAGTACATTTATTTAATAACTAAATATTAATACTTATACAAAAAATAAATATTTAATCTCTATTTAATATTTTATCAACGATGTAATCAGAAATTTTATACTTAATTTAAAACTACTTTAACAATATTTCAAATTTGTTAATAATCAATGTGATCAAATCTTCCGAAGATATTAAAATTGTTAAATCAAGAAACAGATGTTTTGCGAAAGTGTTAAAATTGTTAAATCAAAGAGCGGATGTTAAGAAGGTGTTAAAATTGTTAAATCAAAGACCAGAAAATATTTGGTTCCTTTAAATGCATGAAATAATGTGTTGCCTTTTGATATTACAAAAGTTGCAGTTGTCTCGGGTAATTAACTCGAGTTCCCAGATGGAGATTGCATTTTTATGCATGACGAAGCACCATACCATAACAGCCCTCACATGAATCCCATTGAAAACTTATGGGCTGTGGTGAAGAAAAGAATCAGACAATGCACCATAACTACAAAGTAAAGGTTGATAGATACGTTACTCGATGTGTGATACAATGATAAGCAAATATATGTGAAACTGCAGAACGTTAATTAGTAAAACGTTCAAGAGAATAAAAATGTTATTAATAAGCATTCATTAAACGTATTAATTATAATGTATAATTTTATTTATAAGTTCTCTTGTAAACTATAATTGTTTGAATGCAACAGTTTTCATTTAATTTAATGAATTTTATTAGTCTATTGATTCTTAACATAATAGATCAGTTTTAATTGTTTTGATATTATAATAATACCAAGAAGTGGAACGACTTTTTCTTGAAATCATTTAACATAAAGAAATAACATTTTAATGTTTAAGATACCGTTTTGAACCTTCTTCGAGTCATCTTCGGATTCATTAAATTTACAGTAAAGAACCAAATATTTAAATATTATTGTAAAATTGAAGGTAAGTTTAAGGTAAAATGTAAGGTAAAATTAATAGGTAAATATAAAAGTAAAAGTTACAGGTAAAATTTAAAAATTTATAAATTCGATTTATTCTTTCCGTACATTAATATCCAAGTATTGGATCTTTTAGCATACTCGTACTAGAAAAACATACAATTTAGTAAATAATCGTTAAATATAGGTAGTCTCATTCGTGCTAATAGAGGAGCAGGACAGAACGATATTATTTGCTGAATGGGGTTGCGCATTTAGCGGCATCTAAGACTAATCAAATCTTAATAGAGGCGCTAATGAGAGGGCATTCAGCGCGGCGAGAGATGAAGAGGCAGAAGAGGATACGGCCGAAGGAGATAGGGAGAATCGTGATTTTCTCGCTCGAATTATCCTTTGCGGTTACCTGGCGGTATGTTCCGACGTATATATTCGCCTCACGTTTGCCTGACTAACCGAAACAATAATTATTATTATTCATCGCTGTGACTTTCACAACTTTATCTTTTTAACTTCGCGGTTTCTCGCGGCTCTTTTCTCTACCGTGGATGAAAGGCGACGAAGAGGCTCTTCCATTCGTAAAATGTTCATAATTATGAGCACGTGACTCGTTTAATTTCCTGTCAGAACCCACTGCCTCGACTGGATCGACCAATTTCCTCCTTCGACCACCATCGACGTTCGACTTATGTACCCTTTTTCCTACGATTCTTCCTGAATACTTTTGTAGGACGTGGTTGTCGATTCAGAATGACATGAGCCATTTTTCTTCGGGACAAGAGGCGAAAATTATTCTATACTCTTGTTAGACGCAGTTAATTTGAAGAAATCGTACTGATGAAGTAATTCGAAAATTTTTGTTAGGCATATCTTTCACGCAAATAATTGGAGTTTAAAGATGTAATTTATGGATTTAATTCAGTGAGGAGAATTAATTTTCATGATCACCAACATAAATTTGTTTTAATTATTAGATATTATTCGTGGAGATAATAGAAATTGATAGTACAGCATCCATATTTAAATAGTAAAACTTTTGAGATAATTTTTTAAAATTTCATGTTCTATTACATTAAAAGTCACTGTTGTAAAATTATTTTGTTTAAATCGTTATAACTAACATTTTATTGTATAATTTTCACTGTTGAAATATTTTTTGAATTGTTATATAACAATAATTAGAAAATAGCAATAAATAATTATCTTCTATTTAAAACTTTAATATATTTTCTACTTAAAAATTTATTTACGTGAGAATTATATGTGTATGTATAATATGTCAAATCTACAATATTTTTATAAGGTATAAAAAATTTGGAATTAAAAAATATGAATTTCATAAAATATAAGAATTTTATATCATGAAACTCTATAATATTTTAGATTGTTTTATAAGAAAGAATTATTGCATATTTGTAAAGTACCAATTGACCATGAAATCGTATAAGTACAAACAGATTTAAATTTCGTCTTAAAAGTGAATCGTTATTCAAAATCGACAAGGATATAGAATTTATCGAAATCACATCATAAAACGATTAAAAAACAATTTGTTGCAAACAATACATGTGTACTCAGATTTTGTGATGCGAAAGTGATTGGATTCTATCTAAACTATTTTCATTTTATACTATCCGATTCAGTAGTTTCAAACTTTGAAGCTTCAACATTTATTTTTTATTTCACAGTTATTGTTCTATGAAACGCGTTCGTCCATAAAACATTGATCAACAACTGTTCACAAAATGAATAAAAACGAAGAGAATAGATGTAACGAAAAAATTTTTGTCTTTAATTCATGGTGTACCCAAAATTCGTTTAATTTACATTTTAAATATGAATAAAAAATTTTTAGAGAAAAATGAAATATGTTCTGAAGCTTAAATTGTTTAACACTAGTTATTGCGCTGCTACAAATAAAATATCCATCTTCAAAATACCAAAAATCGTGTTGACGTGATGGAATAAAAGTACTATAAAATAGTATTTTCAATTTATTGATTTGAAGTTTGACAGTTTTGGGACATGCGAAATTCTAAAAATTTGGAAATTTTGTGGATTTGAAGAGTTGTGGATAAGAAAATATAGGAAAATAGGAATTTGGAAATTCGAGAAGTTGCAAATTTAGAAACATGGTAATTTGAAGATTTAGAGATTTTTAAATGAGAATTTTGAAATTTATGGATTAGAAAATTTAATATTTTAGGAATTTGGGGAGATTCTGATTAAAGAATTTAGGAATATTGCAATTTGAGGATTTGGAAGTATTAGAATTTGAAAAGTTGGGAATATGGAAACTTTCAGTTACAACTGAAATGGTGTAAAATTAGGTATTGTTATGAAATCCTTAAGGTGTCAAAAGACACCTCATGGTAGAAATAAGTATAACATATGCACATTTTTAGATGTAGGATGAGCTGGAAGTAAATGATATCGCTGAATTTTTTTAACAACTGTTGTATGAAAGGTCAAAAAGTTGTGGAGAAATGATTCAACTTAGAGAATAATTTTAAGTTAAAATTTGAAAGGTGCCTTTTGACACCTCTTGGTAGAAATAGTGTTAAAAAAGTCTTTTCTCATTTAGTTCAATCCTTGAACCGTGCAGACGTCCTTCCGAGTCTCTTCAATAAATTCATTTGTTTCTGAAGTTACTCAGTCTCCGTTTTATTTAAATAAATAACTACCCCATACTGCAATAGTCACAAATTAAAAAATGTCGAGAAACATTGTAACAACTTCAACTCGAATCAATTGAGTTTCGAGGTCGTATATGTATCGAATGTTGTTGGGATACAGCACGTCCAGAACCAGACTCAAGAACCAGTCCTGGATCCTCCTCCGCGGGAGGTAGGCATCGAGTGACCTTTGACCTGGGAACCGGGGCATCGGTTGCTTTCTCACGTAACCGTTACGACAAGGCCTTGACTACACGAAGAAACACAGACGCCAATTTTAACATACCAATACCGTCAATACTTACGGTATTCACAAAATAAAGAGAAATTCAAAAATGAACATTTATTTTACCCCTTTCAGATCCATCGAACTTAACGCTAATTCACATTTACGTCATAAATTGTTACAAAATTTCAGGTTTATTTAACATTTTCTTCCTAAGATATCACAGATCAGCAGCGATTCATAGCACACATTGCGGTTCATATGTGACAAACCTTAATCGTATTTGCGCGAGGATCATGTTTCAAGTTCAATGGTAATTGTGATTTGTACAATACGTAAAGACACGAATTGCTGCCAAATTTTAAGTTATGTTAACAGTTAGTTCCTAAGATATCACAGATCAAAGTATATTAACTTATGCTTATAACATCGAGTCGGACACGAGACGCAGTCCACATGTGATAAACCTAAATCTTATTTGCACAAGGATATTCCACCACGAAATACTAAAAATTTGTGCATTACTGCTCGACAATATTTTTAAACAGACTGAAATGCAAACCCTTAAATATTTCGCAATTACAAACATCGAATTTGCTCCACTTTAAAAATAAACGGCAATCAATCGATTAGCTGCCTCTGCTGCATCCGTTAAGGGGTTGATATATGACATCGAATTGTACTTAGACCATTTTCTGTACCACATCCCGCGGAATCAGCGAATCGAAAATGGCCGTCGTCTGCCGCTAATAAATCTTAACACGACGAACCGAAATGCTGCTGTCGACAAACAAAATTTCCCCATACCATCGATAATCGATTCAGTTCGCGGTGCAACGGGAACCGACACGTCTACCTTATTTTTCTCGACAACGTTGAATAAATCAACAGGCCCGCCCCGGCGATCCGCGCGGGCGGCTCGAACAATTTCAAACGCGTCGAAGCAAAGAAAGATCGCGAGACAGAGTTAAAGTCGCGTACACAGAGAACGACGTGAGGGAAGGAATTGTGGAATGGCGGCCAAGTTGGACGTGCACGACCACGTCGCATGATCGCTGAATTATCACCCGGGGATGTAGCATAAATATGTATGCGCGAGCAGTATTCCGGATTGTGGAATGCACCAGGAGCGTGCACCGGCGCTACCGTGCGCTCAACCACCCTCTCTTTCTCACCCCCCAGGCATTGGCGTAACTAGGTACAGACCAAAGGGATCTGGCCCTCCCCATGTAACTGTGAGTTACCTATTGTAGGACTTGGGGTGTTTCGTATATCCTGTGTCAGAAATTTGAAAATGTTTTTAATTATAAATTTTCAAATTACTGATTTGCAGGTTCATATACTTTCTAGGCTTCAAATTCCTAATTTGCACAAATTTTCAAGTTTCCAGATTTCCAATTTCACACATTCTGTAATTCATAAAATCTTTAAACATCCAAACATTAAATTTCCGACTTCTTATAGTTTGAAATCCTCAAATCTTTCAATTTTTAAGTTCTCGAACCCTCAGTTCTCAATATTCAAACTCTCCAATAAAATTCTCCAAGTTCTTCAAATTTCAAAAATTATACATATTTTTCCCTAATCCTCCATGTTTCAACACTTTCAAATTTTCAGCTTCCTGTATTCCCAAATTTTGAAATCCTCAATTTTCAGGTTTAAATGTTTTCAAATTCTCAAAGTGCCAAATTTTTAAATTACCGAAAAATCAAATCATAAAATTCTTCATTCTTATATTCTCAAGTCTCAAATCTTCAAATATCAAAATTGCATAATTTTGAAATTTCCGCTAAATGTTCAGTAAATCCCTGAAGCCCTAAATTCATAAATTATCACATTTGCAATCTTAAAAATTTGTATATCTCTAGATTCTCAAAATATTCACAATGTAAATACTAAAGTTTTCAGGTTCCAAAATTCCTAAATTCAGGAATTTCTATATTTTTAAAGTCCTAAATTCTCCAATCTGCCAACCTGCAAATTCGTAAATACTTACATTTCCAAAGTCTTTATATGTCCCTAAGTTAATTAATTCCTATATTTTGAAATAGTAGAATCCTAACAGTTCCAAACTTTTAAATTTGTTCATTTGCACATTTCTAAATTTACAAACTCAAATTTCTCAATACTCAAATTTTTAGATTTTCAAATTCCCAAATCTCAAAACCTCAAAATCTTCAAATTTCTAAATCATTTAATCTCTAATTCTCTTCATTTAAATTCCTCTCCTAAATTCCTATATTTCTAAATTCAGAAATCCTTCAAATTTCCAGGTGCTATCATTTTTCGATATCCAAGTTCCCAAATATCCAAGTACTCAAACCTCGAATCCCCAAATCCTCAAATCTCAATATTCCGACATTTGTAAAAGTTCTAAAATATGAATATATTTTCAGTGATGGATGGTAGAAGATCTCCAGCTTTCTTCACCCCATCAACCGCCAAAATTCCAAATCCTCGAATTGCCAAATGTCCAAAATCCGCTCGATCCGACGCATCACGTCTGACCCTACTAAGTCCGAGTACCAGACACCACCCCACGCAAAAATCCAACTTACGCCAATGCCCTCCGGGCATCCTTCCTCCTCTTCCTACTTGTACAATTTCCTGTCCCGTTTTACCACCCACGTCCCAGCTTTTCGTGTCTCTAACCGGCTTCCCTGGCGCGCGTTTGATTTCGCCGCTGCCTAACGATTCGCCTATCGTTGAACGTCCCATCCCAAACGAATTCAACCCATTCCCTCCCGTTCCGTCCCGACACATCGCGTCGTTAAGTTGCAGCTCGCGCGCGCGTGTCTACGTCTAGTTAGTCACTTTTCCCGGCTACTTCCTAGCTTTTAAGCGGAAACCAGCGGATAGCGAGGCTGAAACTGCAGCAGGGTGGTAGGTGGTCTGCTTGCAGAGGCCTCTGCAGATGGCTCTGAAGATCGCTTGAGGAGCAGAGCGAGGAGGGACGAAGCTTTCGTGTTTTCACCCGCGTTCTTCCGTCCTGAATTATGCGCCCGTGCACGAATCCGACCGGCATACCTCTGTCCTCTTTGTGTCTTCTCCCTTTCTCCGGCCTTCCTCCTCTTCCTTTTTCTCTTCTCCGGATTTCTTCTTACTCCTACGACGCGTTGTTCTGCGTCTTGCTTCTGCTTCGCTCTTTATTTCCTGTTCCTTGTTCTTTTTTAACTTTTCAGCCGAAAGAGATTCGCTCCTTCCTGTGTACTTTTCTTCGTTGGTTTAAGTAGGAGCTTTGAGTGGAGCTAGTATTAAAATAGACGTGTTGAATAGCCACGTGTTATATTGCGGATATAATTTATGATATGATCATTTTACGTTAAGTAGATATGCGTTGTACAGTTAGGTAAGATGGTCATGTGTGGGATTGCTATGCGTTAAATTGCCATTCGGTTGATTGCTGGGAATTGTATATTCATATGGTGGATGGTCGCGTGGGGGACCACCACGGTTTTTCTACTTATTCGTTGTATAATTATGTGGTATATCGCCATGTGTTAGGTTAGAGTGATTTTCGTAGCTATTCGTTGTATACTTATATGGTATATCGCTATTTGTTAGATTAGCGTAATTCTTGCAGCTATTCCTTGTGTAATTATGTGGTATATCACTATGCGGTAGATTAGTGCGGTTTTGGTAGATATTCGTCGTATAGTTATGTAGTATATCGCTACACGTTACATTACCGAGTAATAATTGTGAATTTGATAGATATGCATTGTACAGTTACGAGAGATGGTCATGTGTCGGATTGCTATGCGTTAAATTGCGACGCGTTTGATTGCTGAAAGTTGTATATTTATGTGATGGATCGTCACGTGATAGATCACCACGGTTTTTGTATTTATTCATTGCCTACTTAAGTGGTATATCGCCACTCGCTAGATTATCACACTTTTTTTTATTTATTATTGTGTCATTATGTGATATGTCGCCACGCGTTGGATCACTGTGCTTTTTATGACTATTTGCTGTTTATTTATATGCTACATCCCCATTAATTAGATCACCATGCTTTTCATAGGTATTTGTTGTATACCACGTGATAAATCACCACACACTGTATAGTTGATCATAATGTTGATAACTATACTATAGGCTTGAAAATGTTAAAATTTGAACATTTAGAAATTTGAGAATTTGGTAATTTGAACTGCTGGGAATGGCGAAAATTTACTAATTGTAAGCTGTAAGTGTGAGGGTTTGCTAATTTGAGAATTTGATTACCTGAACTTCTGTGAGTTTTGAAAATTCAGAAATTTGGAAACATGCGGATTTGAGGATTTGGGAATCTGGGAATATGAGAATTAGAGAATTTGGTCACTTGAACTTCTAGGAGTTTTTAAAATTCAGAAATTTGGAAATCTCAAGATTTGAGAATTAGAGAATTGGAGAATTTGGGAATTTGAAAATTACAAAACTGACATTTGATCTTTTAAAAACTTGAAAAGTTTCAAAATGTAGTAACATAAGGATTTAAAAATATGGGGACTGACATATTTAAGAAATATTTAAATCATCACTGATTCCAATCATCTTAGCACGATTTAACAACATGCTAACATTTTCAACATGTCAAATCGCCAATAAAATTTCGATATTTTCTCCATTTATCGATACAGTTAATTTAACGATATTTACACATTTGACTTTGACCTCCAATACTCGTTACGCCAATGGTTTCCACACTGTTTGTTCCGCATTTCTTTCCCTCTTTACCTAGTTGTTGCTTTTTCTTTTACCTCCCTCCGCCTCTTTATCCCTTCCCGTGCATCGCTCGCAGTGATTAATCTCGCCGGGGGCATTCCCGAAGGATACTTAGTCCTGATCTACGAGCCTGGCCATCCTACGTCAGACACAGCTCTTTTTGTGACCCCTGCATCCCCCAAGTCCCTTTTCCTCGCGTTTTCTCTTCCGAGAAGCGGGTGAAAACATCGCGGAGAGCCTCGACCGCGAAAAATGCGAGTTTCTCGAATAATATCTCGACCGTGTCTCAATTAACATAGTTGTGTTACATAATCAAATTCAATGGGGATATTATGCAGAATAACGAAGTTTACTTTCAGTGCAGATATATTATGATCCTTATAACAAACTATCTTTCAAATGTGCTATTAAGATCATCTGAACAGTCATTTCAGTGATATAATAATATTACATTACATTAATAATAATATTATTAATATATAATATATGTATTGTATAATAGCATAGCTGAAAACAAATTTGTTTTCGTTCTCACACTCTTAAAATTTACTATTAGACGTCAAAAAAATCCTCTCAAAGCTTACGACCTTTGTTCTAAGAATTCTTAAATTTTAATTTTTGAGGTACACTGAGATGAGTTTTTTGCAGCATATACAAACTTTTTAGTTAGTATATTCAAATTTCCTGGTGTTCAGATATTAATGTCATTCGCCGTATTAACAGGTCTAATAGTATAAACTAAAAAAAGGTAATAATTTACTGAATAGATTATTCTATTCCATAAGTTGCTCACACACACGTGCATATTCGCAAATATTCAAACTAAAAGTGAATTCATTTTACTGAAACACCCTGTATATCAAAAAGTTTTAAAATTCTATTTTCCCAAAAACAAGTACTATCTCAAAAGCAAATACGAAAAAACGATATCTCTTCTTCCCTATTTATTTTTGCATGTAAAATCATCCCCTGTATCATTTATACCATCAACTTTTACACACCCTGTATTTTACCCATCGAATACTACTTTGAGTGAAATTATTTCCTCTTTGGTATCATCTATCTTTCTGAAATTTCACTGATGTGTAGATATTGTTATTAATTGCATTTGGTTGAATTTTAAAGGAATTTTTTAACGTGTTTGCTATACAACCACCTTAAGTTCCATGGTGCGAAATACGATCCCGCGAAACGCGATCCCGCGTTTTAATTCCGATTTGGCGGTGGCTGGGTTTATCGCGATCCACGTTCACGATATTCGTCATTTATAACATTGTGCGTCGTAAATTTGAACAATATTTGCGCTTCCTCGACGCGTGTAGCAGTTTTTTTTTTTTCATTTTATTTACCATACCTGCACGGTTACTTGCATTCGGTTTTATCGGTTCGCGTTACATCGACCAGCGGGTTTGCACTGCCGATAGCTTTTCCACGTGTTAGGCTGCTGAATGATAGATTTTGTTTGTTTCAGCGTGAATCTGTTATCATTTTCTGGGTTTCAAATATCGAAACCTCCTGAAAGTATTGGTACAGGTTTTAAACAAGTGTAAATCGAAATTTTCGTGGTTGATTTTAAACCGATCAAAAAGATTGATCTTTGGCTTATTTTTGAACATTTTAACACGTAATGATTATTGAATTAGGTGTCAAGGAAGGAGTATCGATAAGACTTTATTTTAATTAGGAGATGAAACGGTCGGATTTTGGAAATTTCTAATTTGAGAATTTAATTTAATTTAATTTGATTTAATTTGCTTTAATTTGGTTTAATTTAACTTGAGAATTATTAAATTTTTTTAAAGTTAATGAGTTTATAAGTTTGTAGATTAATAAATTTGTAAAATTGAGAGTTTATGACCACGATAATTTGTAAATTATAAAATTATCTAAGTTTCTAAATGTGAATATTCCTAAAATTCCTATTTCGAAAACTCTTAAATTTCTCAACTCGAAATAATGTAGACTTGAAAGTTACTAAATTTCTGTATGAATGTATAAATTTCTAAACCTGAATTCCCAAATTTCTAAATCTTTCAATTTATATCTGACGCTAGATTCGGCGGTGTCGGTACATTTACCCCAAATAATTCTCTACCAACTAGGTCATCTTCGCTCTAGTATTCAAACTTGTTAATTTACGTTCTATGAACACGTACAATCAGTTTAGTATAGTTTCTGAAATTATATATCAAATTCCTCATCCAGTTTGTTTCGTCCTATTGATTCGCGACCTAAATAAAGCTCGTATTAATAAAGATTCGCCGAACAATCCTCTTACGTTGATCGGATCGCCTCAATTATAGTGCAGCCTCTGTAAACGATGAAATCCATCTTCCTTACCAACACTTTCGAGCCATTATAAATCCGTAAGGTGTACCCTCTGGATGATATACGCGATTTCATCGTACGATGCATGAATTTCCGGCCTCGTTTTTTTCTTTCTCGACAACGCCTTCGCGTTTTAATGATGAAGCTGTATCGTTTGCTTGCCATTGCACAGCCAACAGCCCATTCTATCGCGTTTCGCATCGTAATCAATGATGTTACGTCTTTATCGTCGTTCTTTTAACGATTTGTCATAATTTTCGACATTTCAGGCAGAAACGAAAATCAATGACCACTTTGTTGTCAGAAAATGTAAGAATCATCAACTTGATAATGCGTAATTATCGGTTGGACTGAAAGTAGGTTAAGAAATTAGAGATAATTTTAACATGACACTTTGAGGGCACGGTTTTGATACATGGTGCAAAAATTGGTGATTGTAATCTTGTAATATGATGTATGCTGGTAGAATACGATTTTTATGGAAGATTGTGTGAAAATAGTGATCATCTTTTTAGAGCGTGATGTATATTCGTAGAACACGACTTTGATGTGACATATGTTGCAAAAATTGATAGTTCTCTTATAATACGACCTGCAGAACACGGAACAAAAACAGTGATAATCTTTCTATACCGTGATGTATACTCACAGAATACGGTTTTCATATAACATCGTCTAAAAATGGTGATAATCTTCCTATAACATGATGTATTCTCATAGAACACGGTGCAAAAGTAGTGACAATTTTCTTATAATACGATGTGTACCCGTAGAACATGATTTCCATGTAACCCAGTGTAAAAATTACAATAATCTTCCTATAACACTATATACTTGTAAACCGTGTGAAGACCCGTGTGAAGGCAATTCGATCTGAAAGCCCGCTATCTTTCAAAACATTTGCAATTTGAAAACGTTGAAACTATGATCGGCTTGAATAATATTTTGTTAAAAGAAGAAGAAGACTGCAGTTATGATGAATCGTGAATAAAGACTAATTAATAGTTCTCCAATTTAATTTCAATAACAAATTTAAGCCACCCTTACATATATTATAGAACACAGTTTACATAAGGCAAGATAGAAATAAAAAATGAAATATAAATTTTAAGTACACAAAAATATAGAACAATCTCATTATAGCAAGAGTTTCGTTTAACATGATTTTATAAGACGGAACGATTTAACCGTGTTATCGGAGGGTTAGATGTACCATAATGAAGTAAATATGTGCAATATGGCACACTAAAATATTGGTAAAGATGCGTGTAATTAATTTCCAAACATAAGCTTTCGATATAATAATGTTATACAAAGTCTGTCCTCGGTTTAGCTTACTAGTTAATTATTAGCTGATTAGCTTTCAGTTTGTTGTTGCAATAATTGATAGAATAATAATACTACACAAAATGTATTTTCTCTTGTCGGTAATTAATTAGTTATTAGTTAATTAGATTTCAGTTTACTGGTTCTAGTACTAATTAGTGGAATATTAATGTTGTTTCACGTTTATTAACACTTCCTGTTTAGTAATCAATTTACTGTTGGGACATCTAAAGATATAGGGATGTAGGGACATAGGAATGTAGGAATATAGGAATACTGGGATATAAAGATATAGAGCTGTAAACTAAAGAACTAAGAAACTAGGGATTTAGGAACATAAAAATATAAATATTTAAGTATATAACAATATTGGAATATAGGGATTGGGAATATGTAGAGATAGGGGTAGAGATACATAGGGATTTGAGAATCTTGGAATCAATGTACTTAGGTATCTAGGTATATGTATAGATATCTGATTGTAAGTATCTAGGGATCTAGATACATACTAATAGAATTCTAGGAATATAGGTGTCCAGATATATAAAATTCTAGAAATATAATTAGATATATTAAATTCTAGGGATGCAAGAATCTAGATATATAGAATTCTGGGAATATAGTGATCTACATATACACAAATCTAAAAATGCAAAAACACAAAAATATAAGTACCCAAAAATTTAGTATATAAATCTCGATACAACAGATCACGTTTCAAAACATGAATAAATTAAACTGCATCAAGAATTTCTTTGGATTTTGAACGCCGTCTCATAAAGACTAAAGATTCGTCTTTTGCTTTTATTCATTCACACCGCAGCAAGAATCAAGCTTTCTAATGGACGATTTAATGTACGATCACAGGCATCGTGACTATTCTCTATCCTGTCTATAAATACATGAATATTCAAACGCGTCGCACTTACTCATGTAGTTAGAACCGTGGAAGAAACGCTTTTAGACAGCAAGCTCTTTGAACTATACTTCCATCACTTTCCACCATAAAGTACGAGATGCCCCTCCCCCGCGCCATTTATTGCATCCATTCAGTTTGCTCGTTAAAGACGACAGCGTACTGTTCTGCGGTTTCTTCAGATCTGTCTGAATAATATGTCGTTCTTCCCACTACAAATCAACCAGTTTTATTGCATATGCATTTGTCACCTTTATTGTACCATTTTCTGGATATATCAGCTCCGTTTTTGAGAAACACAAATGAGATTAGAAATGAATGGGTATCTAAGTAGTTAAATTACATACAAATTATCCTCTGTGTGGCGGTAATAGCATTAATTGAATATCGTGGGAGGAATGTTGTTAAATTATGTATGTTAGGCGTGGAATTTATGTAAGAGGAGTAAATACCATGAAAGATAGGCATGGATTATTAAAATTTTTAATTTTCTGAAGTCAAAGTTTCTCATTCCTAAATTTTTCAATTCTGAAATACTAATTTCTCAAATTTGTAAATTTTTTAATTTATAAATTTCCAATTTTTAAACCGAATTTTCAAATTTTTAAATTTTTGATTTCTACAAGTCTTTCCAGTTTTCTAAACTTCTCCATTTTAAGCTACCAATTTTCAACATTTTTTAAATTATAAGCTTTCAAGTTTCAAAACTTTTAAATTTTTTAATTCCCAAATCCTTTAATTTTTCAATTTTCAAATTTCCAAATATCGAATTTTTCATTTTTCCAAATTACTTCATTTCTAAATCTTGAATTCCTAAATGTCTCAATAATCAATTTTTTAAACAAATATTTTAATTTCCAAAATCAGATCTTTCAATTTCCAATAATTCAAACTTTTAATATCCGAAGTTCCTTCTGAACATTTATGTACGAAAATTTCTAAATAATCCTACAAATTAAAGAGTTTGACAATTTCTATTCTTCCATGTTATAAAATTTTGCAACCAGAGCCGAACAAGTAGTACTTTCTTCTCGTATAACATATTTGTTCATCTCTATTCAAAAAATTTCAATTCGCAAATCGATCCTTCCGCAACAATTACCTCCAATACTTTTATCAATCTCCACACGTATTAAAATTTTCCACTTCCCCTACAGCAACGCAACACATATCCCTTTTATCAGCAGGCACCGTAAAACTTACCAGAAAAAATGAAACTGCAATGCCACACTATCGAAAAAGCGTTTAAAATTTACATGTAGGGTGCACGATCCGACAGAATCCCATAAAAAATAGCCACAAAGCAACCGTATCGTTTCGCGAGCAAGGATTTAATCTGCGCTCGATTTCGTCGAGCGGGATTTTGTCAAGTTTCGTTGTCACGTTTACCATTCGTGACGTACAGCTGTATTGGCGATGATAAACAGTCGATGGACAAATCATCGAGATATATGTTCGGCCACGTAGCCGAATTCGGAACGCGATTTCGTGATTTACATGTAGCGACGAAGCACGCGGAAAGCGATCGGCCTATCCTCTACCGACTATCAATTGAGAGCAGCTCTCGTAGCCAGAAGCCTCGTGATTCGTGTAAACGTTGTAATACTTGTCCTAGCAGAAAGCCATTTATCGCTGTCCTCTCGTCGCATCCACGCAAATCACGCTTTGTCACGTCGATGATCGCCGTACGCCGCACTGCACGCCACTATGCTCTTCCATCCTTGATACCTCGCATTATTAGTATCGCTCTATGGATTGTGAGGACAGCTCTTTAGCGCAAATAGGATTGCTAATTGTACATTCAATGTAATATCAATTTCAGATGTGGTCCGTTTCAATTAGAATCTATGGATGGCTTTGTTGCATTAGTCGTTTGTAGGTAAACGATATTATAGGTTCATAGTCACTTTCACTTGTTGTATCCGAGTTTCCTAATAGATATATTTCAAAAATTTTATTCTTTCGAGAATTAAAATTTTTAAATTATATATTTAATTTCTGAATTTAAGAAGTTTTTAACTTCTGTGATTCGATTAAGTCGCTAAGCTTCCAATTTACGAAATTTATAGGCTTCAAAATTTAAAATTCCTCAATTACAATTTACGAAATTAATAGGTTAACAAGTTTCCACATTTCCACATTTTCAAATTCGCAGATTTAAAAATTTCTATGATAAAATGCCAATGAATTCACAAATCTTCAGATCCTTAAATTTTCAAATCACAGTTCGTTACATTTTCAAATTCCCAGATTTTCAAATTTCCAAATCATTAAATATGTAAATTTCCAAATTCGCACATAACGAAACTTTCACATCCCCAAATTCCGAAATCTGTAAACATCCAAAATCTTCTATTCTGAAATTCTAAACATTCACAAAATTTATAAAATTCAAAAATTCAAAAGTTCACAGAAATCACAAAGCACACAAAATTCCCAAAATTCATAGAATTCTTCAAATCAAAACAGTCAACAAAATTCATAACATTTATACACTTTTCAAAATTCACAATACACATCAAATTTTCAAAATTCACAAAACTCACAAGATTCAGAAAATTTAAGAATTCAAACGTTTACAGAATTCACAAAATGCAGAAAATTAACAAAATTCGTAGAATTCTTAGAATTGAGAAACTTCACAAAATTCATAAAATTTCTAATATTGAAGAAATTCACACAATTAACAAAATGTTGCAAAATTCATGAAATTCACAAAATTTGCAAAATTAAAAATTTAACGACGGAATGATTACAGAATTTACATAGTGTAAAAAGTTCACAGAAGTCATAGAGTTCTTAAAATTAGGAGAGTTCACAAAATTCGCAATATTTAAAAAGTTCACAAAATACATCAATTTTATAATTTCCAAAGGTCCCAAAGTTACCATTGCTGAAAGTGCCAAAGTTCCCAAATTTCTAAATCTCCAAATTCGCCAAAATTTTAATCATCAAATTCCCACTAAAATAAATACTAAAATTCCCCAATATTGAGATTTATTACAACTCAAATTCAAAACAGTCTAACTTCTAACTTCCTACATCCCAAATTTCCAAAATTCTCAACTTCGCAAGTTTTCAAACATCCCCACACTCAAATTCTGAAACCCTGTTTACCGACTACACAAAAGAGACTCCAGAGAAATATTTCACATAACAGCTAACGTTGTAAAAATTATGTTATAATCGCTCTGTAATAAGAAGAATCGATACCATAGTGAATATATGTATAATACAATACTAATACAACATATACCAATACAATCATACTAAAATTTTAATTAAAGTTATTGCGAATATCTCCAAAACTAAAGTCACGCAGCGTTCCTCTACGTAAAAATAATTCGAAATACTGTCTCTGACAACATATTTCAAGATCATCGAAATTGATGGGGCTTACCCGTTTCTACACAGTCACCGTTCTTTTTAATCACAGTTTCGGTGGTCGTAAAAAGGACGTTAAAAATCATCGTTGAACGACATTCTTCGAAATATAAAGTCGTTTAGCGAAACGAGTATTTGACGTTGCAAATAATCGTTCCGCCGCGGGGAGAAAATGGAGGTGTCGTTACATGCACGGAAGTCGCGTTAACGTTTACACGGTTTTCGAGTGGTCGACCGCTTTTCGCGTTCCCTTTGAAGTCACAAATGATTAACGCATAGAAACGATCGACGATGATTGATGGCCATTTGCATTTTCTGCTCGCGTGTTTTTCCACCGTTCCATGATTCTACGGAGTTGGCGTGGTGATCGACCCACCGCAAATCATTAGCCGTCGTTACGCGTGCAATTTGTGCGAACGCACTGTATGCGAGCATATCGCGGTAGAAAGCTATTTGCTAGCCCTCTAATGGCGGCCTGTGGCAAATTAATTGTCACACAGCTTCGTGCGTTCCGTCGCGTTCGTTGTTGATTCTCGATCGGTACTTGGTTTCGCCTGGAATGATAATCATTTTGAGGTTTCACGGTTTTAGCAAAAATTATGGTAGTTGAAATGTCTGTATAATGATCCGTAGGTATAAAATGACCACTGGCTTCAACATATGTTCAACGCTTTTTGTTACGTTTACGTTTCGCTTTTTTTATTGATTCTCGATCGATACTTGATTTCCCTGGAATGATTATCAGTTTGGTGCTTCACGCTTCTAGCAAAAATTGCAATGGTTGAAATATCTGTATAATGATCCTTAGGAATAAAATGATCACCGATCTTCTTATATGTTCAGCTTTTATTGCATTTACATTTTGATTTCTACTAAGTCTTGATAGATACTTGGTTTTGCTAGAAAGGATAATTACATTGGTATTTTACGTTTTACGATGGTTGAAATGTCTGTAAAATGATCCCTAAGCATAAAATGATCACTGGCTCTCATATAACTAGTGGTGTTATCTCGTACACTGAAAGCTTTCCTATTTCCCGGTTTCATATGTTCAGCTCCTCCTATTGCGTTTGCATTTTGTGTTTTTATGTAGATAGTTTTACTCTCGTTGTCTTCAACAGATGTGCACGCATTTATTCTATTTCTTTAATTAGTACTATTAAGTTCAATATACCATGTCAGATATATCAAGAAGTATGTAATATGTGCATTAATTATTACAATCCTCTCATGCACGGATATGTACCAGCTTCTTTTAACTGTCCTCAGATGCTAATTATGAAAGTGGTTTTCAAATTTTCGAAAGAATTAAATGTTTCATTCGTGTTGTGTGCTGTAATTTGTGTTATGGAAGAATTCTTTAAAAATATCATTCATTATGAATCATAAGCGTTCAGAGGTATAATATAATTTGAAATCAATAAATGAGTTTTGAAATAACATTGATTATGTTTCGAACAATGAGTACTCGTGTTCGGTTTTTAACAGACACCTTTTGTTTTCTTCGTGCTTATTTAACAAAATGCAATTACATGTTGGATACATATTTTATCAAAATTTAATTACGTGTGTGAAGAATATTTTAACAAAATATAATTACACATGTGAAGGAAATTATAACAAAATATAGTTACCTGTGTGGTACTTATTTTAACAAAATGTGATTACATATATGATACATATTTTATCAAAAATAATCACACGTATGATGCATATTTTAACAAAATGTAATTTCATATATGATACATATTTCAAGAAAATGTAATTACATATAAAATATAATTAGTCTTTGATCACAATATAATTTGTAGTTTCATATTTTATGTATCAAAATGTAGAGTTGACTATTTATTGTTCATCTATAATGTGTTATTGTATGTGACTAAAGTTAATTATAATTTTCGATGATACTGTATACCTCTGGTTCTCGAACAGCATGAAATATTCAATATCGTTGCTACGCGACGTGGATGCGAGTTTGTTTACAATTATTATCGAGAAAACTGATCGAAAATGGCGATCTCGATTCGAGTCGCAAGCGGTGGTATGCAGTTTTTGGCTCGCAGATACGATCTTTGACAGTTTCCCAGTTTTCGCAAATTGAAATCGCCGTGTTATTGCATTCGTTACTCGAACCAACGACTCTACCATTTGTAAATACGAATTTTAAAAGTTTGATAAACTAACACTACCTTTTGTCGTAACGAAACACATTAAAACATACCCTTTTAAGATTCTTTTTTATTACCAATTCTCATGGGTCTTATTTCTGTAAACATAATAAAAATAATAAAATTCGTGGGAAAGAAGGATTTTATGGGAATGTCGTTATTACCCAGAAAAGTATTTTCTTATTATTACCTACCAGCTTCACTTTCAGATGCATCACAGTTATAATTGTGAAATCATTCTAAGTCGTATTTCTTTCTAATAAAATACATCACAGTTCGTAATTAATTTTCAAATAAGAGTGAAATTATTAAGGAATTTCGTATACCGTTGCTTAAACAAAAACCGATTGAGGTTTCCTATACTATCAATATTTTACAGTTTGCAATTGTTCACAGCATTGTCAGTATTAATAAAATTTACCAGAGCTAAATTGTACCGCAATGTATTCGGTTAAAAATAATTTCAACCCAAAATAGGCTTGCGCCACTTCCAAAATAAACATCTTTCCAATCTCGTTAATCACCCGAGCTTCCATCACCAAAATATTCAGGAATTTGAATTATTTTCGCTGTAGATTGTTTACAGATTAAAATATCATTGTTATCATTATCTTTGTATTTTCCAAAAATGGACTTGCTTCACTTTCTAAATAAACGGCTCAGTTGATACCAACACTGCATAATAGCATTAAATTGTAGTATACATTTTAGTGAATAATGAAACACGAATTATCTTAAAGTGTCAATAATTGGATATTTTATTCCCTCTGTGTATTCTTGAACGACACCAGAAACAGAGTAGGTAGTATTCTCCATTTATAGCAGTCTGACCAATGTCATGTCGCAGCCATTAAACGACGTTTCACAATTATCGCGAGGCATTTGACTCACTGGTTGCACAATCGCGACCAACGGCGAATCGTTTTGAAATGACTCGTTTAACGAGAGGAAGAGGGGAACAGAGGGGAAGAGAGGGAGAGACGAACAAACGGGATTCAATCTAATTACCCGTAATACGCCGGAACACGGAAACGAGGGCTTGTCGCACGCCCCACCCCTTCCGGTTGCCGATGTTATTCATTTGTTCGTTCGGAATGCAGTTTCTCCTCCTACTTCGCTTGGCCTAGACGTCGAGTTTTTCTCTGTGATCCGTTTTCCTACATTTCTGCTTTTCCCGGGGTCAACCTGGCAATATCGTATCCAATGAAGAACTTCACAGTGATATGCTTTTTATATTGTCGGTAGCGAGTAAAAATATTGATTGCCAGGAGATAAAACGGGCCCAATTATAAGGATGTCAAATTATAAGATATTCTGAATAGTGAATGGTGGAAGAATTAGTAACAGATTCTACTTGAAAAAATAAATCGAAAATATACACTATTTATTCCTGTAAAGTTTGATTTTGAGGAATTTTAAATTTTGATAAAATATTTGTAAAAATATTTGTTTAAGACGATAAAGGTTTTTGCATAAAGTTTTCGAAAAAAATTGAGTCCGAAAATTTGTCAAAATATTTATAAGAAAAATTTTGACGTAATAAAACAAGCTACAATACAATTATTTATTAAAGTAGTTATTACTACAGAAAAGCGTGATAATATTATTTAATTATACATTCAATAAGACAATTTCTTATCAAAATTTACTAGTATTTAAGTATAAATATTATTTTTGGTTAATTAGTATTGAAAATTATTATTTTCAATTATTTGTATTATTCGTTTAATTAATGAAAGTACGAGATCAAAATAAATGGTTCTGTTGTACATTCAACGGTACTTAATACAAATACATTAATCTCTGATGACAATAATTTTCGAGCTGCCTTATTACTATGATGTGAACGCAAATTGTGTCTACTGTCTATTATCTCGAATCACAAAAGCATACAACCAAAGAATAATACCGTCATTTTATTAACATAAACGACCACTAGTCGCTTTACAGCCAATTCTAACCTAACCTCCAAAACATTAACGGCGCGAACTTTCAAACATTCCACCAATAATTTCATCCAACCATGCGTATCCTTTGATATATCCTACTAAATGCAGCTATATAAGCACCATGAGTAACCAAGCATGTGCAAAGTTCTTTCTTCACCTAATCGACATTCCATTTCGCGAATAAAAGCTTCCTTTTAGCTCGGACAGCTATTTTCAGCAGTTCACAACAGCAATACTTATCAATTTGAACGCAGTGTTCACTTTCGTGCACACTTGCAACAGCAAGCAAACAATGTTTAGCGAATTTAGTGTTGCAACGAACCTTCTAGACCGATCGAACAAGCGTGTGCTTCGTTCGGCCACGCACTGGCAGCGGGGTAACGAAGATTGCTTGAATTTATGGCGCGTAAACTCGCTCGTTTCGTGTGCTTTTACGAGGGGGTGCACAACCTCGTGACAGGCTGTGCAGAGACCAAGCAAAAGCTTCGGGTATCATGCGAGAAGCTCCGCGTCGGCTTCGTCGGCAACCGTGCGCTTCCTGCTCTATTTAATAGACGATGATTTACACGCGTTCCGCTGCTCCGACAAATTCTAGCTCGCGTCACAATTCTAACCCGCCCACCGTGCACCAAGTCGTGGAGAGTTACCTGCTGCAAAAGTTATTAGGGATGCTTGTAAATTTTCTGATGTCAGTCACAAGATTGTAATTCAGGTAGAGCTACACTTTAAACAGCCATGATTGTCGCGGAATCTGTTTATGGCTGACGATTAAATTTTTGGACAATCGATCTATGGAGTATGTTATTGTCTTATTTAAAACTGGCTCGTATTAATTTTTTTAAATATTAAATGTTGAAAGTTGAAAATTTGATGTATAGAAATTTTGATATTTGAGAATTTGATACATGGAAACATTAATATTTGAAAATTTGATACATACAAATTTTCATATTTGAGAATTTAAGAATTTGAAAAATTGATAATTTCTTGATTAAAATATTTGGAAATATAGGAAATTTAGACATATGACAAACTTGGGATTTTTATTAATAGAAATGATTTTTATGAATATAGGATTATTGTTATATTGGAATTTCCTTTATATTGGACTTTTATTTTTATAATATTGAGATTGGAGAAATTTAAGAATCTAAAAATTGGGATACTTGAATATCTTAGTATTAGAAAATATTAAAATTTGAATTCTAAAAATGTAGAAATAGTTTTTGAAATTTCGTTATTTTGAAATATGGAAATTTGGCTATTTGAAAATTTTGCTTGTTCTAAATATAGAAATATGGGTATTTTAGAATTTTAGAATTTGGAAATTTGATATTTCTCAATTAAATTAATTGATAAAATGAGAAATTTGAGAACTCAATGATTGGAAAATTTCAAAATTTAACAACGTCAATACCATTAAATTAAAAATATGAAAATCTGAAAATGTTAAAACTTAAAATCTTAAAAACTAAGAAGCTTCAAATCGCCACATAATTCCCTCAAAGTAAAAGACTCCTTCCATCCATTCTTCCCAATCCACAAGAAACCTAAATCCCCCTTAACGAACCTAATTAATCTCATTAAACACGCTAATACTAAGCCCTAATTTTCGTTTCCGGTCTATTGTCACTGAAGAAGAACTTCATCGATCAAACGTAGCGTCCAACAGCAAAAATTCCAAAGTTCCAGTAAAATTTTCAAGCGAGTTGTGCGAATTATCCATGGCGAATTCCGTGCACGAAATTTTAAACGAGTTTCAATGGATCACCTTAAGCTAACGCTAAAAAGTTTCTGGAACTTTCGGCAGATCGATTTAAGCGGATTTCCAAGCGGATGTTTTAATAGACTGCGATCCGTGCACTCGTTGCGGCCCGCGAACAAATTCTCGATCCTGAATCGTTTGTATCCCAGAGTTTATCGGTGAAACGAACGTCGTAAATCTCCCCGGGGATGCACGATGTACTTTCTTCTGGACGTTTATCGTTTTATTCGTTGTTGCCTTTGATGTTTCGTTGGAAGTTCCGCGAGTCCATCGGTGATGTTTCAGAGGGAAACAGAATCATCGCGTCGTAACGTCAAAGAGAAAAGGGAAAAGATGAATGAGATAAAGTCGCAGTCATATCCGTGATATATGTGCGACAAAAATCGATACAAGCTACGGAAACGTAAAAATTCGAGCTACTGCTGATGTGACGTGAAATGGGTAACAATGGCCTTGTGCGTAGGACAACTTTGTTACCAACTATAATCCTTTCTCGTTAACGCGAATTTTGTATACCCTGTTCAAGATGTCGGACTGAATATAAACTCATTATAAGTATTAGAATTGGTAATATGTTAATTGTGACGATGAAAATAATTGTTATTAATAATTGCGTTTATGAGAATGAACCTATTGTAGGTACACATAGTATTAATTATTGCATTTTTGTATTTTGTAACGTTAAGTATGTTAATTATGTTAGTGGTTTTCGAAATCTCAAATTTGCAAATTTCAAGATTTTGAGTCTCTTTAATTTTTATATCCCATAACTCCTAGATTAGTGAAAATCTTGATTGATGAGTTCCCAGATTCCTGAATTTCAACATTTGGTAACTTTCAAGTCTGCATATTTCCAAATCTCCAAAGTTCTTCATTTCAAAATTGAACTTTTTAATGAATTCTCATCTGAATATTAATGTTCAATACTATTAAAGACCTTATTGATCACTTTCATCTAAAAAGAAACCACATTTCCAAAAATTCATTGATACGTGATAAAAATCATCCTTTCTAATAAAAATGTTGAAATAAATATGTAGATATGTTTATATCTACGATTTCTTTTCCTTTTTCTTTAAAAACATATATGATAATTAGGTGTAGATAAAATAGTATAAATTTATTTAAAAAACCTCCTAAATATAAGATAAATTATATTAAATTAACCTTTCCCCTTTTTTTCTGTTTCAGGTAAGCTGCTGTAATACATTAAAACATTGTGGTCTCCTTATTGTGAGTATTGTTAATACTCAAAAAGGTTAGAAATTAATTTATAGCTTTCTAATTAATATATCGACTAATAGGTCATTTGAATAAGTATTTAAAAAATATGTTGTCTGCATTGTATAAGATCATTAAATACAAGAAAGTAGAAGAATAATTATTTCCTTTTGTGTATGACTATAAAAAAACTTAAAGCAAAATTTACACAACGTAATATTAAATAAATATAAATTGATGAGTGTTCGGTTAAACAACTCTTTTTTGTTTAATATACTTATATTCCTTTTCTTTACGACTTACCCGCATTTCAGTACATCATCAACTCAATTATTAAAAAAATGTATACATATTTTTAAATCACAGAAAGTAAATTACCGGATGGAATACCACAAGCAATTAAATCGAGTACAACTAAAAGAAAAAATTGTTTATTATTATTTATTGCTATTAGGACTGAATATGTAAATCATTAATTATCCACAGATATACATATAACTTTTATTTAAATACTCTATGTAACTTTGCCTGCGGATGTTTATGCATTAATATATCAAAGTCTGTATAGTAAACATAAATTATTTAATCGATAAGCTGTAGGTCGCATAGACACATGATTTATTTACATAGTTCATTTGCTCGATAATATCATTCATGCATAAAGTGTCCGTTATATGGCCCAAATAGGAACACGATTCTTTATACTTTTTGCCCTTTGCAGTCGACAGGCAACTCATATTCAACATTCTATGTAATATGTTAATATAAAATAAATATTTTTTAAGTAAATGTATAGAGTTATATATGTGATGTATAACCACAGTGAAACACACAATAACGGTAGAGACATAGTAACCTCAAAAGAATTCATCAAACTTTTCAGCTAGATTTCAGAGTAAAACTACCTTCGAGTGCAAAGGGTTCACACTAAATCTACCGGCGTATTATACTTACTTTAAAATTGAAAATGAAGTTGCAAAATAGATAAACAAGCGGTAAGACATTAATTCTTTATTCTAATAAAAATCAACACACATCTGACGAAAACCACTTTAACAAATTTTATAACCTAAGAAACTTGTAAAACGGTCGTTTCACCACTTTGGTAGTTTTAGTGTTACTATAAACACGATTTAAGGAATCATTGTAAACGGTTGAAAAGGTGCAATATTACTTTCCCATCTCGGCGAACGAATTCGAAGTACTCGGAGGAGTTTAATTGCATTCGTAATACAATTTGTCCGACCTCAAACCAAGTGGATGTTGCCCACTTACGCCATAATTTTGAATTGTCCGTTTGCTCAGACGATGAATCTTTCCGTGAAATTAGTGTCTTTTATGCTTAGCAATTTCGTGAGCCGTACAAAGGGACACATCCAGGTTAAGATAGAATTTGCCCCTCGCTGTACGAGGCATGTAAATCGCCGTAATAAATAGGTCAGGAAGCGTCGTTGTGGACAAAAGCGAGCATAAAAGTGTCAGGATATGCACTTTGCACGGTGCGACGTTCTTAATGGAAATACCGTGCGCTTCGTCTCGCAGCGACGCTCATCCTCCAATCTAGTTGCATTTTTAAAAAAAACTGCATCACACAGGAGACACGAAAATAAGGATTTCAGCAATTTATTTTTATTAACTTCCTGATTCAGGTCGTAAGCAACGAACTAACGTATGAACTCCTTTTTAAATTTTGAAGCCACGTTGGATGTGAAGCGATAATAGGGTGATCCGACACACGTTATATCTGAATTATTGAATAAGTTTTCAGGTATCGGTTGATGTTATAGTTATCCATTTAAAGACATAGTATGTGAAATTTGAACAATACGAATCAATGGTTTATTTGATATAGTGCTTTGTTTATTATAGGTTGTTGTTTTGTAGATTTTGAGATTTGAGGATTTGGGGAGTTGGAAATTTGAGTGAGGTATTGATCTTGAATGATTGAAGATTTTGTATGTTGGAAAAGGAATTTGGGGATTGGAGAATTTGGGGTTTTATAATTTGGCGATTTGAGAAATTGCAAATATTAGTGTTTTGGGGAAAATTTCTTGAAAATCTTTAACTTTGGGTACTTGAAAATTTGGTAACTTAGTCATTTGGTAATTTGGAAGTTTAGGAGTTTGAGAATTTAGGATTTTTTATTTGAGAAATCGACATTTGAAAAGTTGGGAATTCGAAGATATCTGAAGTTGGAAATTTGGGAATTTGAAAATTTCAGAGTTTAGGAGTTTGGAAATTTCGGAATTTGGGAACTCGAGAATTTAGAAATTTAGAAATTTAGTAATTTAATAATTTGAAAATTGGAAAATTTGATGATAGACGAAAACAAAGAAATAAAGAAGTAAAGATATTTAGAAGTGTACGAACATTTTTCTTTGAAAAATTGAGCAGTTTGAAACTTGTGAATTAGAGCATTTCTAAATTAGAAAATTTGAGAATGTGAAAATTGGGAATTTATGAATTATGAGAATTTGATATTGTCGGAATTTAGAGAAAAAATGTGATCATTTATAGAAAATGTTGTCATCTGAACTGAAAGTTGAACAAATCTTTTTTAGCGAATCAACTATTCGCGTGGCGTTAGTGAAAATCGAATGCGGTCCTGCAGATGAATTAATCGCATCAAACGCCGATTAAATACGAGCGTTACCTTTATGCCTGCCACGGTTTTGACGTCAAAATTGCTCCACTAATATCCTCCGTGATTAAAGGTTTGCGGACTCAAAATCGACCTTGAATAATGCATCGATGATCCCAGCCATGGGCTCGAAACTGCGGTTAATGCGTTCACCACACGCGTACACAAACGAAAACTGTGTGTACCAGTTACGCAAATCGAGGACGAAATTGTCAGTGTAACTGTTCGCGAGATACGGATTTAATTAACCCGCGAAAACAACTTCCTCTTTGGATTTTAATTATTTTTTGAAGAAGAGAGAGAGATACTTCGAACCATTAATCTCTCTGTAGATATATGTATATTATTAATTTGAAGGTTTAAAGATTCGTATATGTAGAAATTGGTAAAATAAGGGAATTTGAAAATTTAAAAATTTGTGATTTTGTAATTTTATAATTTTATAATATTGGGCATTTGGAATTTCATAATATAGAGATTGGAGGATTTAAAGATTTGAAAATTTAGTATTTTCAAAATATGAGGAAATAGAGAATATAACGATTTGAAGACTTACATATTTTGTTCAAATTTAACAGAGTTACAAATCTGGAAACTGAAATTCTTCAAATTTGAAAATCTAGTTAATACCAAGAATTTAAGTTTTCGCGCTTGACTCCCGCGTCTACGCATTCGCAACAACACATTCCTCTTGAGTACAATTGCACGATAAAAACAGTATTTTATTTGTTTTGTCAACCGCCGAACAATGTAACGTGTAAAAATAAACGCATTAAAATCAACCAGGGTCAGTAGCAATTTTATTTGAATTTTTAATTAATTATGCACCCCGGATACATTAATTTCTGATATTCCAAAAGCTGCAACACAGAGGGAGAGCTTTTCTGTGCTCTTCTGTTCCTTTCCTATTCGTCGTATAATTAAACCACGTTCCACGGTACCTACAGCTGAACGTCCATTTTACACGTTAGAATAAAGGTTTCTAGATGATGGCGCCTCGTATTATAATGTTTAATTTATGCATAGTCGTTGTCAGAAAGCGAAAATCGCGGTTTTGCTTGCATGCTTTTCTCTCGGCCGTGAATTTTCCACAGTTTACTGTTCGATGCTTTCAAGATATTACACGTCAGTTCTGTACTGATGTTTTCGGCCACTTTTAATCTCGGATTTGTATTAACCCTCCTTTTTCGTTCGATCGACCTGTTCCACCCTTCTTTACCACCTTTCATCCCCCTATTCGCGGTTTTCGAAGCCGGTCGAGTAATCACGATCCACGGTGTTCATGATTCTTCAGATAATTGCAAATAGTTCTTGCTTTATAGCTGAAAATTGTTGCTAAGGAACTTGATAACATTGATAGCTTTCTGTATAATTAAATGGTTTAAGGTAAAAAAGTAAATATGATGTATTATCAGGGTAGAATTTATTTTAATATAACTATGAAATATAGATGAAAAAAGTGTGGGTGTCGAACATGCTTTCTATTTTTACGAAGCAGAAAAGATTTAGAAATTTGTATAATTAAATATTTATATAGTTGGGAACTTTTGTAGAGCAATTTGGGAATATGAGAATTTGCATGTTAACAAATTTAAACTTTCGAAATTTTCAGATTTTTAATTATTCACATTTCTAAACTTTATAATTGTTAAATTCTCGAATCTGTAAAACCCCAGATTTTCAAATCGCTAGAACTCAAAATTCACATATCGCTATACCCCAAGATCGACAAATTTCTAAATCCCCGAATTCCAAGATACCAAGTTCTTCCATCCCGAATTTCTAGATCGACTAACTAGATTTTCGGATTTCAATGTTCAGGTAGCCCTATATCGCTAATTCCTTACATTCTCAAATCCCTACATCTCCACATCCTGACACTTCTAAATCCTCAAGTCCACAAACACCAAAGTTCTTAAATTCTTATATTTTCCACTTATCAAATCTCTCAATTCCTGGATTTCAAAGTTGCTAACTCTCAAAATCATTAAATCTCTAAATCATAATGTGCTCAAATATCTATGTTCTCAAAATCTTATCCCATCCCCAAATTCTCGATTATCCAAAAATCCGCAAAAATCATCGAAAATGAACACGTCAAAGACCTCCTCTCCCGTTCAGTAACCATTTTCTCTAACGAAATTAGATTTCTTGCTCAGTATACATAAAACTTGGATCAAAATCTCCATTTTGGTCACGCTGGAACAAAACTCGTTCGCAACGAATCTCGTCTAAATTCCACGAACGCAGAAGCTTATTTTAAACCCATTCGGTAACTCCGAATCCGTTTTACTATCTGTCCGCGACCGCGTTAAACGAACATCGTTTTTCATTCGGCCATATATTCGTTCCGCAGATCGAGACGAGCCCGGAAACAGAGAGGTCAGCAGAACTTGCACAGGGTCGAAGGGGGGTTTGCAAAAACAATTTTTCCCGCTGTTGGTCGAAGATTTCCAAGTCGACATCGGTCTCGTCCGCAGCCTGTTCAGGTTCCAGGGGCGGCTACGAACCCTTAAATCATTCCGCGCTGGACGTGCGCGAAAATATCCGGAGAATTCAGAAGTAAGCGGCTGTAGAGCCGCTTCTTTTTGTCCGTAAGGGTGCCAGGGGGATGAAGAGGATGTGCATCGAGGTTGGACGGGGATCGGGTGTACGCCTACGAGGAACGTGTCCCAAATAATCCCGAATTCGAACGGACAAGTGGGCGGACCTGGCCCAGGTCCAGTGGTACTTTCGGCGTGGTGTAGAGCGTGCCATGGGATGAAAAGCATTCAGCCTCCGTTTTCGAAGGCAGCAATCGTTCTCCAAATCCCTCCTTCGACGATGCTCGTCGCCTTTTTCATCGTATCTCGTAGAAAACGACGCGCTTTGAGCCGTGGACAGAGTTGGCCGACTCAACGGAACGTATTCAGTCTTCATTTTTACCGAAGGAAATCGCCCTGTAACCGTTCCGTGTTTTGAATCCCCTTGCGCGTTTTCAATTCGTTTATTCTTTTTGCGAGCCGGCTTTTGGCGAAATGCTTTTCATCGGACACTGAAATGTATGTACACTGTACACCAAGAGTTTGCACCGTCTTGCACCTTTCACACGTTGACTGTCGGGGCTGATGCAAATGAAAATTTAATTATAGTGCTCTTATTTTTCACGAATTTTAATGGAGATTTTGTTATATTTGTCATTCTAGTTTCGAGAGGATAATGTGTTAATATTACATGAGTTAACATTATACGAGCTAATAGTATTATACGAATTAATAGTAATATACGAATTAATAATATTGTACGAATTGATAATATTCTATGAGTTAATAATATTATACGAGTGTTTGTAATTAGATATGTGAATGAATTGTTAATAATATAGGTGATTGATTTGTATGAAAATGTAAGCGTTAGCAACAAACATGTGGTCAAGTTTTAAGAAAAGATCAATACCTTTAATTTATTAATAGAGTGATTTTTCGCATACGACTGATCTTTCTTGTGTGTCTCTTATATAAAATTAACTAACAGAAGTTAATTATTTTATCTTTAATTTAATTATTTTTCTCTATATCTTAGATATTTTATCATTTTGGAAATTTGGAAAATTAGGAGTTTAGAAACATAAATATGAAAATATCAAATTTTCAAGATTTACTAATTTACATAATTTTGAAGCTTAGAACAGGATTTAGAAATTTAGAATTTCAAGTCTTCAGATTTTTAAGTTTAGCAACTTAGAAATATAATAATTTGAATATTAAAAATGTGAAAATATAGAAATATTAGAGAAGTTAAATATTTAGAGATTCGGTAACTTGAAAATTAAGTTTTTAAATCTAAATTTTTCGAATCTTCTAATTTTGAAAGTTGGAAATTCATAATTATTTGTAATATAGTAACAGTTCCTGAAAATTGCAAATATTCAAGTCCGTAAATCTTCTAATGCTGAATTTAAAAAGTACATTTTTATATTTATAAAATCGTAAAATTATTTAGGTTGCAAATGGTAGACGGTTAATAAATTTCTTAAAGATTTTACTTTCAACATAAATCAACAGATAAAGTCTAAACATGTATCCTGCAGAGTGTATTTTTATCGCGTCCTGTATTTTCAACTCGGTTTTATTCTTCTGTAAAAAAAATCCAGTTCATTCCGTATTTTGTTCTTTCTGTGGTCTATGTTGTTCTTGACCGGACAAAATGATTCAGTCTGCTCTTTCCTTCAGTTCTCTTGGGAGCTACAAGACATACCAGGAAGGATTTCTGTGTTGTAAATATCTCCGCGTGCTTTATAGCCGCCCTCAATTCGCAGCTTGGGATGTAACGTAAAAGAGGGTTAATGGAGGTCACTTAAGCAATAATTGTGTTAAATTGTTATTGTTAATTACTGTTAACGCACTTAAATTATTAAATTATTATCTGAGTAGCAAGATAACCATATGTCTTAATGTTTTTCATTAAACATTCACATTCGCAATTTTAAACTTAACAATTTTTATATCATCATACTTTCATATTTTTAACATTTAATTTTTCCTAAAATTCAAGACTTCCAATTTCTCGAAATTCGTAAAATTCCTAAATTGTCAAGTTCCTAAGTTATCTGTATTTCTAAAATTTCCAATTTCCCAAGCTGACATTTTCAAATTTTATGATTGTGTACTTTTCCTACGATTATCTCTAAGCCAAATTAGTTCTTGGCTATATGGGCTGCATATTTTTACTAGGATCTTCTCTAAGCCAGATTAGTTCTCGAGTATATGTATTGACTGCATATTTTCTCTAGGATCTTATTTAGGTCAGATTAGTTCTTGGCTGTACACTGCAAAAGAGCAGGGTCTTCTGCTCGTTTGACGAATCAAGGGTCGACTATTTTCGACGATAGGTATTCAAAATGTTTGATCGTGAATACCATGCGCGTTTATGAGTTCCCTGTTCGGACTGCTTGCCTCTCGGAATATAATATGTAAAATAAGCGCGGGCATTGCTGACGCGGAAGATGAATTATGTATGTACACGTGTTAGCGATGTGAAGCGAGACGGCTTCTACCGGTTGATGGAATGATCGACTTGGCTTTTGGGTAAAGGAATCATGAAATTGAAATACGCATTGTTTGTTACACGTAGCTACATTTAAGGTTTCCTCGATTACCATATTTACATTCCTTTTTCTCACGGATTACTTATATCGTTGTACCTCACTAGCACAACTATAGGAATAATTTATAAACATCTTAATACCAGATTTACGTAACCGGTCAAATGACGGATCTTAGATTTCTATTACAGAAATTATTAAACAAATTATAATACCTCATAAAACTATTGATTTTTCATCAAAAACGACGTAACACCTTTATGTAGTGAAGAAAGAGTTATATCGCACGGTTCATTAAAAATATATAATTTCATTTAAAAAATCATATTTGATTTTCATCTTTCCTCCACACGCCTAAGTAGAAGAAATGTTCTTATTGATTTAATTCTAAAGTCTGTCCAACAACACAGAAGCTCCCTTTTATGTATTTTTTCATTACGAGAGCTAGTAAAAACGGAAAAACTGGTATCCAATTGGATTGTTGGTCGAACGCGAGATTTCGAAATCCTTTTCACGAATCCTGTATTTTTCCAGCCGGTGGAATTATCAATTTAGGCATTAGGACCACTTTCCAGTCGTTCCGGCGACGAACCTCGAGTTTGCCTTGCAGCTCGGACTCCGGGATGTTCAATTATTCATCTCCGGGTCTATACCCGTTTCTTCTTTCGTTTACTCTTTTTACTCGAGCGCAAAGGAAACCGCGGAAACCCTTCTTCTTCCCTCCTCGTGTTCCTTCTTCTTCTTCTTCCTCGTCTTCTTTACTGTCGTGCTTGCTGAGGTTACCCAGGACCGGATAGAGGAAACTTGCGGCTCTCCTTCTTCTTCCCTAAACGGCTCTCTCATGCTCCACGAGAACTCGCTGTAATCTTCGTCATTCTCCTCGAGAGACAAACAAATCGTTCGTGTTGCTCGTTTAATGAAAATCGTTTCCAGAGGCGGCAGCACTTCATCGAATCGCGGCCATGATAAATGCATTTGTGTATCCTCGAGGCGATTTTCGTCGAGAAAAACGAGAAAACACTGTTTCAGGATATTGAATTGCCAGAATTTGCGTGTGACGCATTCACATTGATAATTCAATTGCATAACTACAAATTTCGGGGTATAGGAAATTTAGAACTCGGGGGTGTACATAAAATGCAAATCTACGGATTTGGTGGTTTTGGAATTTGAAGAATCACAAATTTGGCGATCGAGGGATTTTGGGGATATTGGGATTTGGGGATATTGGGATTTGGGGATATTGGGATTTGGGGATATTGGGATTTGGGGATATTGGGATTTGGGGATATTGGGATTTGGGGATATTGGGATTTGGGGATATTGGGATTTGGGGATATTGGGATTTGGGGATATTGGGATTTGGGGATATTGGGATTTGGGGATATTGGGATTTGGGGATATTGGGATTTGGGGATATTGGGATTTGGGGATATTGGGATTTGGGGATATTGGGATTTGGGGATATTGGGATTTGGGGATATTGGGATTTGGGGATATTGGGATTTGGGGATATTGGGATTTGGGGATATTGGGATTTGGGGATATTGGGATTTGGGGATATTGGGATTTGGGGATATTGGGATTTGGGGATATTGGGATTTGGGGATATTGGGATTTGGGGATATTGGGATTTGGGGATATTGGGATTTGGGGATATTGGGATTTGGGGATATTGGGATTTGGGGATATTGGGATTTGGGGATATTGGGATTTGGGGATATTGGGATTTGGGGATATTGGGATTTGGGGATATTGGGATTTGGGGATATTGGGATTTGGGGATATTGGGATTTGGGGATATTGGGATTTGGGGATATTGGGATTTGGGGATATTGGGATTTGGGGATATTGGGATTTGGGGATATTGGGATTTGGGGATATTGGGATTTGGGGATATTGGGATTTGGGGATATTGGGATTTGGGGATATTGGGATTTGGGGATATTGGGATTTGGGGATATTGGGATTTGGGGATATTGGGATTTGGGGATATTGGGATTTGGGGATATTGGGATTTGGGGATATTGGGATTTGGGGATATTGGGATTTGGGGATATTGGGATTTGGGGATATTGAGATTTGGGAATATAGGAATTTGGAGATATACAAATTTGGGACTACATGTACTTCAGAATATAAGAATTTTAGAGTATAGGAATTTAGAGGTATAATACTTTGGTGAACTAAGGATTTAAGGATATAGGGATATGGAAATGCAGGAATTTAGATCGTCAAAATCTAATGTTCCTATGTTTCCAGATCGCAAAACAGATCCCACAAATTGCTATATCCTCAAATTTCTGTGCTTCAAAATTGATAGATTCCTATGTTCCGAAATGTCTTAATATGGCAAATCTTTAATACCATGGTTCCCAAATACGAATCTCAAATTCCGATGCCCCCAAATCCTAAGATCCTTAAATTCCTATGTTACAAATCTCACTATGCTCAAATTTCCACGTCCTCAAATCCCTGGATACCCAATTTGCTAGGCTCCCAAATTCCTCAACCGCTAGACACCTTGATTCCTAAACACCCCAAATCATTGTGTCTCCAAATTCTCATATCCATCAACTTCGAAATCCCCAAAAACCCCTAACAACCACAAACTGTGAGTCCTATTTTCCTTCAGTTGACATATTTATGACGGGTAATCCAGATTTGCCGTTGACTGTTCATCTTATTTCTTTGAAGTTCGCAGCTCGTTCCAAGATTTGGTGCGAAAAGATGAGCCAATAGGGTCGCTCTCTCACCTAGCGCCCGCATTGCAGGCTGGCCAAAGGACGATTTACGAATCGTCGTTGATGCGGGATCACCCTTCTACCGTCCCCTGTCTGCCAGTCCTCGATCGATTTGCACCGGGGCGAATTTAGAGACGCTTCGTTAAACCGCGGTGCAAAAAAGTTCGGCCACCGATTGGGCCAACAGCCCTGGAAGCTTCTTTGAGAGATGGCAAGACGTGTATTTGTAGCTGGAGCTCCCCTCCAGAGGCCGGTTCCTCTCGTTCAAGGAAGAGGATCCACGGACTGGATCCTCGTCGACGATGGCTTTTGGATTGCCGCCCAATCGCCTCCACATATTCCTATCGGCATCCAACCTCCTCCGTCGCCACTCATTCCATTATCTTCTCTCGGCTAAGCTTCGCGTGCGTCGTTATCCTGGACGCGCCGCTCCTAGGGATTTATATGAATAGCCCGCTCGGGGACGCGGTACAGTCGACTGCAAATCTGACATCCACAGGGAATACGTGCCAATTAAGTGAACGGGTATCCGGTCGTTTAGTTCAAGTTAATAGATTTGTATGTTTAGTACTTTGGAAATTTACTGATTCGGTGATTTCACAATTTGATTACTTGGATTTTAGGAATTTCAGAATTCAGCAAGTGCAAGAATTTCGAAATTCGGGAATTTACGAATTTAAGAACTTGAGAATTTAAAAAATTTGGGAATTTGAAAATTTAGAAACTAATAATTTGGAGAATTTGTAATTGAGTGATTTAAAAATTTAGGATTTTGTGAAATTTCTATTACGAAAGATAAGGACATTGGAACGTAGGTATTTAGCAATTTAGAAATTTGGAACCTTTCAGAATTTGAGAGTTTCAAAGATTTGAATATTCAGGAATTTAAGAATTTGAGAAACTTGTAGTTGAAAAATTTGGGAACTCAAGAATTGTAGGAATCAGAAATTTGGTGATATTCTATTGTGAAAGATGAGAATTTGGAGATTTAGAGATTTAATAAGGTAGGAATTTGGAATTTTTACAGGATGAGTAATTCGATAATTCGGAAATTTTCAAAGTTAGTAACAGTGAAATTTGACTATCCTTTACATGAGAATTTTAAAATATTGGAATTTGAGATTTTTGAGACATGAAAATTGGGAAATCTGGGGATTTTATTATTGGAATGTTGGGGACTTGAGAATCTAGGAATTTGTGGTGCATGTGATCGTCATAGAAATTGGATACCTGGAAATATTGATATCTAAGAAAGTAAAGTTCAAAAAATATAATGATCTTAGTATTTTTAGATCTAGGGATTTGGGAATGAAAAAAATTAAAGAATTTAGATATTTGAAAGTCTATAAAGTTGTGGATATCATGATTTGGGAATTTGAAAATTTCGAGTTATTTAAATTTGGAAATTTAATAAATTAACAAATTTGAACATGTAGACATGCAGTAACTAGGAAATTTAAAAATTTGAAAAGTCTATAGAGCTTCATATTTGGAAATTGACAAATTTGGGGATTTGAGAATTTGGTAATTCATAAAATTGAGTGTTTAATAACTTGAGAGTGTGATGATTTGGTAAGTTATTAATTTGGAAATTTATGAATTTGGTAATTTATATTATTTGAGGATTTAAGGATTTGAGAATTTAATGATTTCATTATTTAAAAATTAAAGAATATGGAAATTTGAAAGATTCGAAAACACAATAATTTACAAATTTAGAAATATACATATTTGAGGTTATAAAAATTTTCTAGCTTAAATGCGTATTCTTATCCAATGGAAACGTTGTACCGGAGTGTACGTTGGAGGAACACCTTCGCGACGTTATTGCCTTTATTAAATCGAATGCGTTGCTCATTGCGTACACGCGCTCTTGTTGGACCGCGAAATTTTATAGTCGAAACGAAGGCGTGGTTGGAACTGATCCAGCGACCGGATGTGGAGGATCGCGTATAGAGACGGCCGTTTCGAAGCTTCGATGATCTTCCGGCGGATTCAGTGCTGTCGGAAACTCCTGCAATGATCGTTTTTCTATACCAATTTTTTCCGATCAAACAGAGTAAATGTGTACAATAACGACCACTCAAACTACAAATATAACAAAACCATGAAATTGAACATCAACTTAAATTAAATACCTAAATCGTATCAAGTTAAATATTTACTGCAAATTACTGTTTACAAGCTAAAACTGTACAACTATCTGTACAACAAGGTAATCACATTATTCCTCTTCGTGGATAAAATAATTGTTAGTAATAAAATTGTAATAAAATATCACATAACTAATTTATTTACAAAACAGCAAATAATATTACAATTTCAACACTAGAAGTTAAAATTCACTTCAAATGAAAGAGTAGGTATTATTGCACATTTGACACATTACGTGTTAATAACGATAACATATCAGTTTATTTTTATAGTGCAGCTATTACTATTATTTTCACTGTTTGTTATTTGTCGCTTTACATTATTGATTGAGTAAAGGAAATTTTAGTAAAATACTTAACGTGCAGTTCATTTTATGTTGAATATAATATAGAAATCCTTTGAATAGCAACTGTATGCTCACGTGAAACGATGCACGTAAACAAATTTGCTAATTTACAGTTTGTAAATAAAAACATTGGGATGTTGACTGAGGTAAAGTACGAAATTTGTATAGGGAAGGTACTATTTACTCAGTTCTGTTTCATCGTTAACACCAGAAGCATCGTCCAGCACTCTGTATTAAAGAGCTACTTACGTAGCTCGAAAATGCAGGAAAACACGAGTTAAATTAAATTTACACTGCGTCGTTCCAGAAATTAATTTTTAATGTGGCGAATTAAATATTTGAAATTATTATACGATTAAATACTAATTACTAGACTTGATGTTCATGCATTTGTGATATATCGAGATTTGCTAAATAATTATGTATCATGTAATTTATACAATATAACAAGAATAAATAATTAATTTATTATTAAATAATAATATATAATGTATGATAATAGTATATAATTATAGATTAATCAACTTATGTTTACTTCCTAAGTAATATATCCTAAATGCATAAATATCTGCAGTCTACTAATTACTAGTATTATAGTTGTTATTAAGATTATAGTTTTTATGCTAGATGGTAACATAATAAATTATTCTTATGCAAATTTCCTTAAAAATAAATTGATTCTTTTCGTTTATAATGTTCGTTTCTTACTTGTTATTAATTCTTAACCATTTCTTAATCTTTTTTTAATTGTATTATTGAAATACTTAATTTTTTCATTTAGAACAAACGTTTGTACAGGAATTTTAAATGGTGTTAAGGTCACGTTCAGTTCCTAACACAAAAATTTAACATGTTTTTGTAAATACGATAATAAAACATGAAGTTGAGGTTTTACATTTTATATTAGCATTTTATATCATTCCAGTATTTATTTTTTATTTTCAATTTAAAAATAATGTGCAAACACTGGTAGTTCTAGTATTAAAGCAGTAAATGCTAAATTTCTATTTACTAAAAAAAAACTAGTCCATATTAGGTCATTTTTCTTTACATTCATATTTGGTACTAATAAATGCATTTAACTTTTTAAGTACGTATTTACATCCCTACGTTATTAGGACCAATACTATAAACACAGGTGGATGGAATTAAAATATTAAAATAACCTGCATTAAAATTGCCTAATTTTTTATGTCCTTTAACATAAAAAATATAGTATTATTATAAATAAAGTCAAGCTAATAACTTTGCAATGACTTCAGACTTCGAAGTACATGCAACAACGGCTATAGTCATCTCATGGATTTAAAAGACTGAATATACTTGAATGCAAGTTAGTAAACGGCGATTTAATTAAGACAAATGACCGGTTGATCGGAGCGAAGAAAAATATTTACTGCGTTGTCGCGTTGCGATTAAAACTTTTCTTCGGGATGTCGCGTGGTAAATAGTTAATATTCCGCGTCGGTGGCCCGCAGAGCACGGCACCATCTGGAATTTTAATTCGTCCGTCGGCCATTTTCATCCCGGTTACGTCGCGACTTGCTCGCGGATATTAATTTCTTCGTCGTTATCCCCGCGGAACACGATCTCGTAATGTAATCAGTTCGTAACGTGTTTCTTGCCTTCCCTGGCTGCTTGCGCACCAGTCTGTCTGCCCTCGGCCACAAACCAGTTACTCAACCCCAATCTACCCGCGATGTATTAATTATGTATTAGGTCTTTCCTCGGATCGAGAAGATTATGTCCGCTGCACGTTGATTGCCACTGGAGGTCATTGGGGACCGACGATTCAAATTTCAAACAATGGAATGATGAAAATGGGAAAAAGAGGGAAATGTAATAGCGCTGCTATTAATCTCGTAAAGGCTTTTCACGTGTGTGTGTACCGCTAGTTTTCTTTTAAATTCAATAGTTATTGTTAATTTAGCGACAACGTTATAGGACAATCTTATAAACTAGTAGTAACATTGATAGCTGAAACCATCAATATAATTAATATAATGTTTATTCAACCTGATACATACCTAACCTGTGTTGGATTGTTGCAAAATAATTCTACTTAACTTAAATGCAAAAAGGAATTGTGTTGAGAAACACTGAATATTCATTGCGAATAGAGTAATTAATTAACTGCTTGTATTACCAGTAGTAACACAGTAAATGATTGCATTCTAGTAGTAACGTAAATATTTATAAGTAACTAGCTAGTGTTATTCACATCTGTCAATATGTGGACATTATCGCTGTTTTTGTATGTTACTAATGTGTTTGGAATTTTTTTTATTTAATTGCTATCGGTAAAAGACAAGTAATTAAGAGAATAATACGTTCTATTCTCATTTTATTTTTATTTGACGGTCATCGTTTTTTGGATACAGTGAGCCGCACTGCACAATCGCGTTCAAGCTAGGAAAATTTTTACAGCTTGATTAATTGCCCGAAAGTAAAAATGTTAAAAGGTGGGCTCGATCCATCAAAAGTTTCGCGGATTTTGCGCTCTCCGTGTAACGATTAAAACTCCTTTCGCAAACTTTCCTTGGCCGTTTACCGGGGCGATTCTGATCGAACCGTTGTCCAACTTCCATTCAGAACTTCGCAGGAAATCAAGTCTGGATTGAGCAGATGCCTAAGAGTCGATAGGCATGCTTTCTATCCCATTTGAAACCCTGTCAGAAATCGTACAATCCGACGATGTTTAACGATTATCGGACAACTTTGACACATTCGATATGGGTGACTTGTACGTTCACGTCATGTGTCGTCGTTTTAAAATAAGGAAAGTTAGAAACTTTTCTATTTTTCTATTTTTGCATACGCATTCTAATTGGGTAGGATGATTAAAGTAATAATTTATTAGGTATTAGTTATTTAGTGTATAGGCCCAGAGCTCATTAGAATTTCAAATATCTTGAAAAATGTTATAATTATTCTTTTGTATACATGTAGGAAAATTGCAATTTTGTAATTCAAATTCGCAATTATGTACGAGGGGGCCTTAATGAGTAGTCAAATTCTCAAAAATTAAAAATTTCAGGAAATTTCTGAACTGTAAACTTCCAAAATTCTAATTTCTACATATCCACCTTTTTTAATTTGTAAATTTTCAAATGTTTGAATTACTAAGAAAATTATGAAGCAATCACTTATTAAGCTATGAAGTAATCATGTTATAAAGTTATGAATTAATCAAATTACGAATTAATTGAGTTATCAAGTAATGAAGCTATCAAGCAATCAAAGTAGCAAGTACTCAAGCTGTCAAGGTATCATGTAATCGGGGTATCAATTAATTAGGTAATTAAGTATCAGGTAATCAAGCAGGCAATTAGGTAATCAAGCTATCAGGTTGTAAAGCTATCAAGTGATGAAACTATTAACCTATCGAGTAATCAAGCTATCAAGCACCAAGCTATCAACTAATCAAACTATTAAGCTATCAAGTAGTCAAATTTTCAAGTAATCTATTAATTTATGAAGTATCAAATTATTAAGGTTACCAGTTTATAAACTAGTTAAATTATCAAGTAATTGAGTTATCAAGTAGTCAAGTAATCAAGTAATTTAATTTTCAAATCATTAACATAAATTTGTGAATTTGAAGACTTGAAACTTCTATTTCGTCAAATTTCCAAATTTCCACATATTTAAATTCCTCCATCAACAAATTACCAAATTTTGTGATTTAAATCCTACAAAAATTGATATCTCACTAAATTATCTTACTAAATTATCAAGTTACCAAATCAACAAAAGAATCTCCAAATTACTGACAGCAAGTGTACAAAGTACATCTACCTAGGCGAAAATTTTCAGGTTTACATATTCGATGCCCATATATTTGTCATTATTCAAAGGAAGCCAACGTCGCACCCGAGTGTACAGAAAAGGGTCGGCAGTAGAATTCAGACTCGCGAGAGTGCGGCGAAAAAGGAAGATGAAAAAATGTGCAGGGTAAAAAATCGCTGGGCCGAGAGGGAGAAAAACCGGCATTGGGGAAGGGAAAGTCGATAAAACGGGGAGAAGGTGAAACACGATGGAGCTGGCGGTGTTTTGACGTGTCTGTGCTAGCGCGAGATTTTATTACCGGCGGCAGTTTTAACTACGCTTATTATCCAGTATCAATGGTAATCATCTGGCGAATTCACATGCGTTCCGGTCTCGGCCAACGTGGCACACGTCACGAGATGGCAGCCGGAATGTAAAATAATGAAATGCGGAATCCAATCCCGCGATACCGACCGCTTCTAATTAACTGCTAGTTTAAGTCGTAATTATACGCCTGCATAGAACCACTCCTCTTCGTTCTTCGTTCTTCTGCTGTTCTTTCATTTCCTTTGCCCTTCTTAACACTTTCTGGCGAGGATCTTTCATTCTTCGAATACGGACGCAAACATTGGGAAGTCAGACGTAGATTTTCATTTGTAAAATACGGAATATGCTGTCTTTTATGTTCATAGAAATTTTAAGAGAAAATACGATTTGTTTAAATGATGTATTATGTGTAAAAACATGGTTTAAAATAGGAGAGTGATCCTTCAGTGAATGAATTTTTGACCTTTCGGTGCACGAATTTCAGAACCTTTGCTGCATGAATTTTTGACCCAGAAACGGATGGTAACGTCCTTTTCCACTACGTTACCATATTCCCAAGGGAGTATTATGACTCTACAGGAGCAACTTTGACTTCATAAATTTGGAAATTTGAGTGGGAATTTAGGAATTTTGAGAGATTGAGAATTTTAGAATGTCAAAATTAGGATATACTTATATTGAATAAGATGGACATTTTGAAATTTAGGAACGCACACATTTGACAAGTTACAGATTCAGAAATTTTGACAATTTAAGAACATAGAATTTTATAAAATTAATAAATTTTGATTAAGAATTAAATTTTAAATCAATATTTAATATTTAAACAAGTAAATATTAAATTATATTTAAGAATTTTGCAATGTAGGAATTTTAATTTTGGAAATTTAGTAAATTTAAGAATGTAGAGTTATAAAAAATTTTAGTTTGGAAACCAATTGAAAATAAATTTCGTTTAGAAATTTGAAGATTTGAAGAATTTAGGAATGTAAGTTTATATGAAATTAAAGAACTTAAAAATGTGAAAGTTAACAAATTTGAAAATTTAGAAAATTTAAGAATTTGGGAATTTGGCAAATTTAAAAATACGAAGTTATGAAAAACTGAGGAATTTAAGAATTCAGTAAGAGGGACCTAGAGTTATATAACATCTAAAAACTTGAGAGTGAAAGTTTAAAAGTTTGAGAATAATGTAAACTTTATGAATGTGGAGTTATATGAGATTTAAGAGCAAAAGAATAACATAATTCAGGAACATTGTGTTATATAAAACATGAGTACATGAAAATTTGAAAATTTAAGAATTTAGTTATTTGACAACTTTAGAAAGGTGGATTATATCAAATTTATGAACCTTGAAAATTTGAGGATTTCAGAATTTAGGAAATCCTACTCTCCAAATCCCAGTAACCCCAAACTGTCAAATCCATAAGAATTTCTTTTCTTTGTTAAATAAACAAGTGTCATGATAAAATATGAACAAGTTAGGATAAAAAATGTACAATTGTAAATCAAAATGAACAAGTATCCATTTATTGTGTTTTTTTTATATTTTTTTCCAAGGAAAAGCAGATCTGCTCTTGACTGTACGCGTGTGTGCACCTAGCATGTGTCATGAATGAAGCTTCGTACGTACACGAAATTAACCAGTCACATTTTCGAGGGTCGTTATCGGTGCGCTCGGTTGCTACTTTTCGTTGATTTTTCGCTTCGCACCCGGTCCCCGATGTAATCTCGTTTCGTGTCACGCTTTTGATACGACTTTATACGTCACGGCAGCTCTCTCTAGCCGGTCGGAGCAGCAATCCTATTACGCCGTCAGAACAGACCGACAAATAATCGTACGTTCTCTGCGGGCCGTGTGCTGTGCTCCTTTTAATTTCGACGATTAGATCCAGAGCTATTTTTTAGCTTGATTCATACGCGACGAATGGTTATGCGCTGTAACGCGTTCCGACCGTGATTTTTCTTCCCGCTTCTTGCTCGCTCGTTCTGCACCGTCTTCGTCAGGGTTTATCGTCGCACGTCACGACGACGTAATTGCTGTTTACATCGGCGAGCTATCCACGCTCTATTCGTAATACCGTCGCGATTGTTCTGGCGAATTCAAACATTTGGTTTGTTCTTCGACGATATCGCGAATTAGTATTTTAAATTAATGCACGGTGCAGAGCAAATTTTACTTCGTCGAGGAAAATGTGGCAACAAAAGCGGAAAGAGGTCTATCGTTCGTTGGATTTTAGGGAACTTTTGGGATTTGTGTGTTTGGGATGAGATGTGAATTTGGGGACAGAAACATTTAAGGATTTTGTAATATTGGAATTTCAAGATTTTGAGATTTAGAAATATGGGAATCTAAGGATTTGGAGATTTAAGTATTTGGTAATATGGGTACCTGCTTATCTAACGATTTGAGGTTCCAGCAATTTAGGGACATAGATATTTGGGCACCTAAGCGTTTGAGAATGTAGGGATTTGGGTATGTAGAAAATTGGAGATCTAGGGATTCAGACATATGGGGACTTAGGAATATAAGGAATTCACGGACATAGAAATGCAAGTATATGGGAATTTAGGGACATAGGGATTCTAGGATATAGGTATTCGAGGATATTCTGAGATTTAGGGATGTATGTAGAAGTTTGAAAATATAGAAATCTGAAAGTATACGGATTTGTAGATGCAAGAACTTGAAGGTCTAAATTTAGGTTCTTTAGAAATAATCTTATTTATTTAGAAATAAATTTAGAAATGTGGAGGTTTAAAAATTTGGTGATATAAGAAGAAGATCAGATATAAGAACATAAAGATCTAAAAATTTGGGAACGTATAAATTTATGGATATAGACATTTCAAGGTTATGTGTGTTAGGTATCTAATCAAACAGTTATCTAATAATTAACAGGTTTCTACTAACGACATTAAGAATCGATTTATTCATTCATTATTATCAGATACTGAACTTCAAATTAGTGTAACACTAGTGTTATTTTGTCATAATATTCAAATTCAATAGTCATCAAATTATATCAGACCTTGGATGTTCCAAAAACCAATCATTATTTGTTATAATTGATAACCAACAATTTTATATCAAGGATATTAATTAATACCGCATTTAATCCTACCTATTAAATTTCAGCCTTTAAATTGGTAACCACAAATACTACTCAACGTTTCTTTTATGTTTTTCTACATTCGATACGTTACAATAACTTATCCCTAAGGTAAATCCTACCTCATTCCTCCTCTTGCTTTCAAGAAAGAAGTCAAGAAATTCTACATTCGATACGTTACAATAACGTATCCTTAAGTTAAGTCCTACCTTATTCCTAACGTTTCAATTTCTTATTTTCCGTACAATTCCAAAAAAAGATTCAGATCTAAATACTCAGAATGTTAAATCCCCGTCCTAAGACGTTACTTACTTTCCAGGAAAAAGTGGCAAGAAGGTAAAACTAGCAAGGGTTAGAATAGAGTTACAGCCGGGTGGATTTATGTATATAGAGTGTGGCGCGGTCACCTCGAGAACACGAATTCAGTAAATAAACGTCGCGGATAAGGGGGGATGATACCTATCCCGGTGGGTGTAAGGGCAGAAACGAAAGAGAAAGAAAGATGGAGAGTTCCAACAGTTCTCCAGGAAAGACTTGTCCGGCCCATAATCGACCGGAAGAGAGGCCGGCTCTCCGGTGGTTTTAAATTAAGCCACGGTACGTTCGTTAGCCGGCTTGACACCATTGTCGCCCGCCACCGTACGAAACTATAAATTCGTTCGGAAACAAATGGCCGGAGGGCCACCGCGATCGTGCGCGGCTGCGGTTGTTTCCACGGCTGTTTTTCGCGCCCCTTTCGCCTTGCGAAATTAATCGAGCCCCTGGCTACCGCGAAAATATTCCGGACGACGTTTCTCGGAAAAAGAATAACCCGTGAAACGACACTGAACGGTGAACATGCACGTTTCTCGTGTAATTTGATGGACGATTTCGATGCAGGATATACTGCAACTTTTGCGGTACAGTTGCAGGGCGTACGTCTGTGAGATATATGTCGGAAAAATATCGGAACTTTTTTGACATGAAATTATTTCTTTTTGTTCGATATACATCCTTTCAAATATTTTCAAATTCTTAAATTTTGAAGTAAGCAAGTTTTAACATCTTCAAACTCCTAAATTTTCAAGTTTTTTAGTTTACAGGTCTCCAAGTTGTTAAACTTTTCAAGTTTTAAAATCCTCAATTTCTAGATTCCAGAATTCCTATATTTCCACATTCTCAAATTTTTATATTTTTTAATTTTCAAGTACTTCAAATCCTCAAATCTTCAATTCTTCAGTTCTTCCATTCTTCAATTCTTCAATTCTCCAAATCTCAAAATTATTACATTTTCACAAATCTCCAAATCTTCAAGTCACTAAATTTCCATAAATGTTCAAATCTCCAATTCCCCAAATTTCTAAATCCCTGAATTATAAAACCTTTCAAATAAAAATTACTAAGTAAAAGTTTTCTTCCTCTGTCACATGGTCTTATGTACACCAAACTTGCTCCACTCCACACATCATGGACATCCCTTACTTGAATGATTTATTACTATAACCAATTTGAAAAGTCGTATAGTGTACTATTATAATTAACAACTCAATTTCCAGGTACAAAAGGTGTTAAAATCCACAGCACCTTTCTTCCCGCCCTGCAGATTAATCTAAGCGAATTTTGAATACTATTCACGCGAAAGAAAGATCGGTCTATGAAGTTGAGATTGATGCGTTTCGTGACTGTTCCGGTATATTGAAAGTGGGTAGAAGAGTAGTAGGTCGAGCCTGTAGGAAATCGATCGGGGGATTACGTGCACACGAGAAACGTATGGGTCTTGAAACTTTAAGCAACTCTGTTGAAAACGTGTCTGTAGTGTGACTTTTAGCTTCCTTTTCTGGTCTCCGTTCGTTTCGCGATTACTCTTCACGTCGACGCGCAAATCGTTCGAGAACACAAGTACAAGTGGCACCGATTGACGGTTGTAAACGAGCAACGACCACGAAGCTGTCTTCTTTCGCATTAATTATCCTTTAAGAGCGACCTGCTAGCCGTCATCCTCAAACTTTGCGACGATCTTGCAGCGGTTGCAATTAATGTCACTGGTATGTCAACTTCGTTGAAGGCTCGCGGCTAAAACACGAGAAAAATGCAGTTACTGTTTACCTGTTGGCGTTCGTGTCCTATTTAATTAGAACAGCGAAGACTCAAAAGAATCTTTTTTTATCGGCCATTAAAAGGACGAAATCTTAATCCGGTGGAATAGTTATTCGAGCTCTCGCTTCTTCTTGCTCTCTCGTTGCTCGGTCAAACGAAATTCTTTCGACGAATAATCGTTTTCCCTCCGTATTATTTCGGATAACATTAAATTAAGCTTGACACGCAATTAACATGATAATTACTCGATTAGCGTATGTAGGGCGAGTTAATGAAAAACATTACAGACTGTTCACACCTGTTAACGCGTTAACTGCAACGGCGAAAATGAGCAGCTGTAATGGGCCACGGTATAGCAGCGAGTATCGAGGACATGGCCGGCTAATTTTCAAATTTAACTTTTATAGTTTGTTACTTTCATGGTCCCATAATATTCATGGTTATTGGTAGTTTCGCTCGGTGCTTGCTTCCTGGTCCATTTTGTTTATTATCCAGTTGTACTGGAATTAAAGGCAGTGATCCACGTGACAGGTAACGTATCCGATAACAAAAGAAGATTGACGTGAACAATTTGCATCAATTGTTTTTTGCACTAAATATTCGGCAATTTGATATACTGGCATAGTGATGGGCAGATCAATATTTGTAAGTTAAACGTTATGCATGCGGTTTAAATAATGTCACAACATATTTTTAATCGCCGTAATCATTTAAATTCTTGTATTCCGGGAATTGTAATTTTTTCATTTCTCCTGTTACAATTTTTGTACTTCTGCAATTGCAATTTTTACAGTCTAACAATTACAATTTTTTCACTTCTGCAGTATCAGTTTGTGCAACTTCAATTTCATTACGAAATGTAAATTTTAACCCAGTATATAATTCGGTCTTTCTACCCGCACCACACAATTTAACAAAGACAGCCCCAAAGAATATGGAGGGATATAAAATAGCGGGAAAGCAAGGCAAATTGAAACAAGATAAATAGCGAAAGAATACGACACAAGGGTCACAAAAGAATGGGTTAGAGGGAGGAAACGGTTACGAATAAAATACGAAGAGGGAAAATGGAGCAAGAGGGACGTCCTAGTTGTAACTAGCTGGAAAGTGAGCGGTGGCTCGGCACAGGGACAATAGCCTCGTCGAGCACACGAATATTACGCGCGGAACATGTGCGCGGCATACTCGCGAGGTTTATTTGCGTTATATCTGCAAATACGTGCGGCAATGCGTGTCCGTCGAATGCTAATGCGCTAAGAGAGAGAGAAACTGCGCTGACGTCCACTCGACTATAATACTCGGCCACGTACAGTCAACACCAAATCTGGCTTTTCTAGGGAAAATGTGACAACCAAAGCTGAAGGGTGCGATTCTTTCGGAAATTTTTAGAGACTTTTGAGAATATCAACATTTGGATGCAGGATTAGCAATTTAGAACTTTGAGAATTGGGGAGGTTAGAATTTGATGGTCCATAAATATAGGAATATGGGGATTTTGTGGTCGCAAGAGTTTGTGGATAATAGGTATTTGAGGATCTTGGGATTTGAGAACTTTGGAATTTGGCTGTCTAGGGATTTTAGGACCTAGGAATTTGGGAAATCTGGAGATTTGACGATCTCGGAATTTTTTGACATAGATATTTGATGATATTAAGACTGTGTGGATCTAGGAAATTCAGGGTCTAGTAATTCGGTGACTTTGGAATTCAAAGTCTATGTACTCAATGAGCTGGGAATTTAGAGGTTTTAGGATTTTAGGACTTTTGAACTAGAAAATTTTAGGATTTGGGTATATAGGCATATGGAAATACAGGAATTTAAGAATCTAAAAATTTACTAAAATAGGAATTTGCTAATTTAAGACTTTAGGAATCCAAAATTTGAAAAGATAGGTCTTTTAAGATCTAAGGATTTTGGAATTTGTGATTTGAAGATCTATGAATATTGGGATTTAGGTATTTTGAAGCCTAAAAATTTAACAACACGGGAATGTACTAATTTAGAAACCTGTGGGCCTAGAAAGGGGACGTATGAATTTGGATACCTAGTAATTTGGGGGCTCAGAAATTTGTGTGATATATGTTGTATAATAACCATGCGATCTATAAACTTAGGGAAATCGAAGTCGAATTTGGACTACGAATTTGGAAATTTAAAGATTTGAGACGTTTGATATTTAGAAGTCTAGAGATTTGGGAATTTTGACAAATTTGCCGTATTAAAAAATTTTAAATACCCAAAATTAGATAATAAATTTACAACTTTTAACTTGGGAAATTTAGAAATTTAGGAACAGGCAAAGTTGAATTTCCTACATTTCTGAATTTCGTAATTTTCTAAATAATTTCCTAAAAATTGCAAGAATTGGTAAGTTTGAAAGTACAACCCTTATATTTCCAAATTTTTCAGTTATCGAGTTCCTAAATATCTGCAGTTTTAATCTTTTACATTCTTATTCGGCAATTTGAAAATTTCTAAATTAAAAATTTTCAAACATCTGCACACCTGAATATCAAAATTATCTAATCTAGTTTTTCATCTTGCTCTAATCCGCTCATCATCGATTCACGAAACCAATACAAAAAAAAATCTAAATTTAATCAAACTCCAAAACTTACTGCATCACTATACGAACATAAAGAAACTGATCTCGTTTCTTGTTCAATATTTCCACCCTTCGTATCTTCTCTCCCCTTTCCTACCATTCTTCTTGTATCATTTACAACGCTGCATCCCCTTGTTCTCTTTTGTTTCGTGCTGTTCCGTTCTCTTCGCGCTGTTCTTCGTCACCGCTGTTCCGGCGTTCCTCTTTTACCTCGGCTGGTAAATCGTGCACACGTGTATATGCACTCTGTTGCCTCTTTTTTCGCCCTTACCATTGCTCGAAGCACCGTTGCTAATTGCGAATATGCCCATTACCGTTATTTACAAACACCAACACATTCGCCACGGCTTGTCGTTCCAGATTTCCGCGGATTCGAGGAATCGTTTGATTCTGCTTCCACGTTTTCTCCTCTTCACCCAATAGTTGCTGCTTCTACCTTCCATGATATATTACACAAGATACCTCGAATATTTACTGTAAAACGCGAAAAAACTTCTTTAAATCTTTTTTATACATGCATGCAAAGTTATAATTAATACTGACCTATATTTTTATGCACAAAAATACAAAAATATTTCTTTGTATTTTTACATAGAAACAAAGAATGAGCAAATGTTTAGAAAAAATATTTCAAAATTAATGATGAAACTTACTATTCAAAAATTAATTATGAGAAAAATTTTATACTTCAAAATATCATATCAACGTAGTTGCTTCTGCATGAGGCACTGAACTTCATAATTAATCCCTCACTCTACTAACTTCTTAAATATTCATCTGTTTTAGAACCGTTACAATTTCTGCATAAGTCCGGTTATTAAAATCTCATTACAAGCAAAATTATAGACATTTTATTCAAATAGCTCTGAAGCGTGATGTATCCCTACCGCAATTACCCAGTCCCTCTAAAATAAAAATGCTGTACAGTACTGTAAATAAACGTGCTTTGCAATAAATAAAACTGCTGTAAAATATCGTAAAAAATGCAAATATTTTTTGTGGTTGTAAAATAGCGTCCTGGCCTATTTCGTACATTTCCGGTGTCAGTATCAAAAACGGTCCAGTTCTGCGGTGGTCTAAAAAATTAAGCTGTCGGTTCGTCTCATTTGCCGGCGTCTCACAATCGGCGACAGCCGTTAAGAGCGTGGCGATGGAAAGAAGCGGAAAAATCGCGGTTGAATCGACTGGCGAATACAGGAGCCGGAAGTTCTTCGCAATCCCGAGCGCATTGTAGCAGATATAGAAGCGGAGTGGATCGTTTGTAAGAATTCTCGCGGGAAAAGGGACCAACGCGGCCACGGGGTACGGGGGTGAGTTGAGGCTGGAGGCGCGAAAGAATTTTAATGCCACGTTTCTTCCGTTATGAAAATTCTGGCAGGTGGGAAAAAATGCGCTCGTTAAATCGCCCCTTTGTGTCTTTGGAATCTTTCCCGTACGACGAACGCGTCCTTTTCTCCGCGGTGGCTTCCAAGATAAGGAGACAGTTTCACGAAATTGCGGTTAGCGATGATTCTTAAAATTTCAGACAAAAGCAGCTCGTTCGTCATCCCTGTTTACCGTCATCAGATTAGACGGCTCGTCTGTGCTTTGCGAAATACCACCGCTTAAATAGCGCACAGTAATTAAAGACAAAATTAACCCTTTTCACTGGAAAGGTGACTCACCATTCGGTTTAAGGAGGCATTATAGTCTAACCTTTAAAATAAATTTATTTTTTCGTTTTGTATTTTCTGGAAATAAACATTTGTACACGTAAAACTGTATAAGGTTTTTTTGAATTCGTGAAATTGATTTATAGAGAAGATGACATGCATCTCATAAAACAAATATGAGAAACTTATGTGTACAACTTAGGGTCTTTGAGGTTATGTACGGGCAAATGTAAAAGAAATAAATTGAATATTTTGTAATACTGCGTTTGCTATGCTGTTATTAGAAATTGATAGAACAACGTTTTACAGTTTTGCACAATTTAAGAAGAAATTTTTAGGTACAGTTTAGAATAAATGTTTATCATGACAAGGATGTAAAATAAATATAAATAAATATTTACATATTATACACAGAAATACATTTTAGTATGAATACAATTAATGTATACATTAATGTTTTATAATTTATTTATTTATTTTTGTTCTTCATTTTTTATTTCAAACTAACTGTACATAGCACGCTAGTAAATTTAATAGGAAATATTGAAACGTTAAGGATATTTTACATTTAGTAATTCTTAATTGAGCAGATACAATCAAATACAAGTAAAATTATGCAGAAAATTTAATCATGGTAACAATAAAGGTCATGCTCGTAACATTTAAACTGCAGTATGCGTCACATGTGTAACAAAATATAAGAAAAAGGGTTAATTACAAACTGCAGTAATTTATACGGTAATAAATACGCGGTACTGAATGGAATTGAACAATTTATTAAAGTAGACCGTACACGAGTTTCGGTTGTTCATTGATCGGTGAATAAAAATGAGTCGATTTGGTGGCAAGACATCGTGCTGGATAAACGTTTGCGAAGAAAGATTTCCGCGATTAAACGACGTGATTAAAGTTGTCCTGGAAAATGGGAACTACACGCGAGATTTAAGGAACAAGGTAATCGGTTACGTGAGAACTGTCTGATCGGGGAACGGAAATTTGATAACGAAATTGTGTTCTCTTTTTGATAATAAATCGTGGATTTAAAATTGCCTTTATTCTTCATTGCACGAATCTCACAAATTAAAATGCAATTTTGATTAATTCTTACGTAGTACGACATAATGTTCTGTACGATTAATATCTACCTCTGTCGTTATATTGTAAGGGTTTTTTATCTTCGCATAAAATTATTCTGACAGCTATGATTATGGTTTGTTTCATTGGCGTAACTAAGAATCTTATGTGAAAACTTTTAGTTATAGTGTCAAGTTTCACTGAAAATAGTAATAGTTCATATTTCTAAAATTTTTGAAATTTGAAGAATTTCGCACTTTGAGTCGTGGAAATTTGAAAATTTACAAATTAGAAAATCTATAAATGTGATAAATTGAACATGAAAATTTGCAAACTTAAGTATAAATTTGAAGATTTATAACTTTGAATACTTCCAAATTTCATATAATATAATCTATATCATTTACATAATCTCATTTACTCAATATTCTAAAAGTGGATTGTAAATATGCAAATTTAAAGTAAAAAAGAAATTTACATGATGTGAAACCTAATCCAAAATTTATAAGAAGCTGATTGTAACCTCTACCTAGTTACGCCAATGTGAGCATTTCCTTTTTCTTAGAATTACCCCACAGAAAAGTGGCGTCTTTCTTTTGATCGATAAAGGGTAAAGTAACCTGCCCAGTCTTCCATCCACGCAAGTCCTTTTTGATTAAGGTAGGCTATCGGCAAGATCGGTAAGGTAACCGATATTAAAAAGGTCGCATCGATTGAAAGAGACCCCAACGAATCGACCACCCCATTTTAAGTGTCTTTCGATGCCTGAGACGGCCTTCAATGAAATATTAAAGTGTTTTATGAAACCGCCGTATTACCGTGAACTCTTAATATAAATCATTTCTCCTTTGACTTTACAATTCTTGCGACTAGTACAACTTTGTTCATAAGTCATCAGACACTTACCAGTTTCTATTTTATACTCAAATTAACATTTCACAACATTAAATGTACATCTACAGATAGGTATTATTCGCAATAATGGAGTATTATAATTTTGTACATGTGAAGTTTTAAACTGTTTCATGAATAGTAGGGGTTTATTACATAAATGTACATCTATGGATAGGTGTGATTCGCAATAAAATATTATAGCTTTTTAATTTTTGTAGTCTCACATATGGTATTTTGCAACCTCTAGAACTATGTTGGCGAGACACACTTGTGACGCACCCATACTCGTAGTTCAAATATATTAAACCTTTCTTGCATTTTTAGTGCGGTTGTTTGCTTTAAGTCTAATTGTAATCTACACAGTTAAGAATCGCTAAATGCAAAAGAATCATGACATTTAACTTTCATTAGTCGTCGTAACATTGCAGCAGTGAATATTTCGTTACATCTGACGCATCTACCGAATAAAGCACAAAAGGTAGCATTAGAACGCCTCTCAGAACTTTATTAAACTCTAAATTTTATACTCTCAGAATTTTATTAAACTCACAAAAGAAACTGGTCTAAAACTTATAACACAAATTCAATTAATACCAAAAGACAGAGAATCGATTTTTGATTCATAGTACACGTCCCAGTAGCCTGCGAAGTTTATAAAAATTTCAATATCTGTAAATACCATTTACGTCTGCATATTTACATTTACAAGTATCATCTCCGTATATTTACATCTATAAATCTCATCTACCTCTGTATATTTACATCTACAAATATGATCGTCTGTACATTTGCATTTGTAAATATGATATACATCTATATATTTACATCCACAAAAATGTTTAACTTGAAAGAATCCTAAGATGTCCAATTACTTATTGAACGGTAATGTCATAAGTCGAGTTTTGCGATAAGAAACGAAGAATAATATATACCATAAAAATAATATTTACCCTGTACAATTTCATCTGACAAACAACTCGCTGGACCGAATTTCAGAATGATTTTCCTCGTTTTTTAAAAACACATGCTTCGCATTCAGATCCCGGCTACGTGCCTCCACTCTTTCGCTGGTCGAGCTATGTGTTCTTATTTTTTTTTTTATTTTTGCCAGCCATCTCCACGACTGCCGACGTAGCCATTTATACCGAGGCAAGCAGACAGCGAGGCGGTGAGGCGGAATAAATCGCGGCTCCTTTACAAGTGCTGCCAACAGAATAGAAACATCGCCTTCGCCTATCAATTATTTGCCGTGCAATTTACGAGGGCCAGCGGCGAACGTCAGAACGTGAGGCTGGAAGGGCAAGGGAGGGGCAGCTCCGGGCAGAGATGGGGAATGCAAGACCTACGGGTCACCGATTTCGTTGAAACTTTGTACACTTATAGATCTCGTCCTCCTGTTTACGAATGTACATTGGCTGGCCAAATTATTTTACTCAAACAAAAATTCCATATTTTGCAACTTTAACTGGGGGGATTGAAGAGATATTATTATTGTAATATTATAATATATTGTTTGCACGGTATATTACTTTACAATGTATTTTGCAATATATATTTTACAATACATTATTTTTATAATACATTGTATATTTTGTTACAGTGTATTGTTGTTTAGCAATAACACCACATTTTATAACTTTGATAGATGGAATAGAACACATATTTTTTATTGTAGTGTTGCAATATATTATTTTTACAGTACAATATATTTTATACTTTGCAATATAATATATCCTATATTTTGTTACAACAAACCATCTTTTAACAGTGGTACATGTAATTCCATATTTTATAACATTAACGAATGGAATAGAACAAATATTTTCATTGTGATGGTTTTCGGCATCTTATGAATTCCTCACAGCTAACTTATAATGTCACCTACAAATGAATATATAGAACTATTATAAATTTGTTAAATATTAGACGGAACATTTTTTCTTTGTATTGTATTTTATAGTACAGTAATACGTCGTTTGATGTCTTTCGCCGGGATTTTTTCCTTGAGAGCAAACGTTGCCCTTCTTTCTAACTCCCGTTACAATAACATGTACTTTCCATTCGATCGAATTTCACCGAAACTGGAGTCGAAGTAAAAGCTCCATCGCGTCTGGCGAAAATCTCTCAATCGGTTAACCAAAGTTTTTACATACTATTAAAAGCAAACTTTTACAAAAGCTTTGAAAGTAATATTCCTCTTACCACGACTGTCAAGTTCGGACTAACGCTGTCGAAGTCCGATTAGATCACGGACTAAAACGAGATATGAAATGGTGCTTCTTAATCACATCTCGAATTGGACCAAGTGGTGACTACGACTCACTTCTCAAGTATAAGGGGTTAAGATATTATGTATTAAAGTTTATTTAGATTATGTCACTTTCGTATTAAATCATAAAACAATAGTCTGTGACACGAGGCAGCTTTTGTATAGAATTACCAGTCAATAATGTGTCAATATTTTCCCTAACATTTTGTAGAGTCGATCCCGCAACGCGACGACCTCGTACACGCTGCAAATACACTCCCTACCACGTCTAGAGAGATGGCATCTTTACTATAACCTCTTGCAACTTCCTGTCTGACTGTTCACCCACGCTACCCTTGCTAACTCACCCCCTCGAAAGCTGCAACCCCAGCTTCTTGCTCCATTCGACGTGCACAGTCCAAATATTTCCATCCCCATATTTTAAAGATGAGCGTGCCGATTTATGGCTCGGTTTGTGCTGCTGCTTCCGCCTTCTAGCGACTCTTTGGGATACAAATTGTTCTGTTTTTCGACGGGCCATGTCGCGAGGGTAACGTCTCCGTTGGCTGTTTCACCGAGGGGTGAGTTCTAACGAAGAAAATCGAGCAGCATTAAGTCATTCCTCCGCTTTGTTCGCTGATCACGAACCGAGATTTATTTGCCATCGTTGGGCAGCTACCGAAGTTTCTTTGGCACCCGCAATTGTTGTGTCGGGATAGCAAGCTTGCGTAGCAGGTGTATTTGTCGAGCATTAACCCCCATCTTGAATTGAATTATTCTTTTGTGTCTCCTTCCTGTGAATTTGGAGCATGAAAATTTTTATCAGCGGTTTTTGGGAAGATGTAAAATGCAGAATATTTAAGGGGTACATTAATAAAGTGACACATATTGATACGAGTTACGAATCTGGAAATTAGAAGATTTAGATTTGAGGATTTAAAAATTTAGAAATTTGCAAATTGAGGATTTAGGAGTTTAGTAATTACAAAGTTATAAAGAGTTTTTAAAACAAAGTGACACCAAACTTCACACGTGTTCCTTTTTTCCACTGTCCCCGATTTTATCTCGCCTAGGGATAAACGCTGTGTAAACTAAAACAGTATAATCTCCCTAATTATTTTAAGTAATCCTAAGATCGTTGCAGGATTATTTTGAAATAATTATCACGGTCGTGATAGTTTATTTGTTTGTAATCACGAAATGCGATTTAGCGAGGGTCCTCTCGCTCGGCGGATAAACGCGCAACGCAATATGTCGCCGTTTTCAGCCAGCCTGTAGCCGGCGGCGGCCCTCGGTGAAATTCGTTAATCGCACGGTTAAATTTCCACCGTGGCTCGGCCGGTTTTGACGCGATAACGCGTTAATTATCGCTCGGTAATATTTCGCCGCTGCGTCGGCCCGTATTAATTTCAAAAAGGGCCGCTCCGTGAAAAGCGCCATTCAGCCTAATTACGGGCTGCGGGAGACAATACGCGTCGTTCTTTTCCTCTCGCCACCTCCACCCTATCATTCTGTCCTTTTCGCTTTTTTTTTCCATCCCTCTTCTCGCTCGTTTCATCGCCGTCTCTTTCTTCTTTCACCCGTCAACTCGCTCTTCGGGGTCTCGTTTCTCGCCGAGAAAAGGGGGACGCCGGCTGGAAGTTTCATTTTTTGCCTGGCCCCCATCCTTTGCATATTTTTCACGATCGTGAAAAAACAGTCTTTACAGAAGGGGATGTTTTTTTTGGTACACGACTGCTCTTTAGGATCGTAAGTTGTGGTATCTTAATTAGACGCTTAGCGTCATCGATTAAATCTCGTTTAAGACCTTTCATTACGGCGCAAGACGAGGTACAGTGCGTTGCATAAATGCACCGCCCCTCATACTTTTAATGATTCGGGCTTTTGGTAGGAAATCACGGTCAGCATTTCTTAAATACTAATTCGTAGTTCATAACTTATTTATCTGATTAATTAAATTATGTAAGTCGAGATAGTATGTACCTTGTTTTGTACCATGGTTTTCACAAATAGTTTAGGTTCTTGATTTTTATTTTGTTTAGCTTTCTGCATCCACTATTCAAGTGATGATTTAAAGTAATATATCAAATAACGTCGACTTCTTTCGCAATTGTACGTAATCTGCAATTATAATATGGATGCATGAGTTATAAATTGACACGAGGCACTCGTTGTCATGTTCATTTATACGCGTGCTCGATTCCGATTCCGTATGCGTCGGTAATAGACCGAATAGTGTAAAATTCGATCGACAGCAAATATTTAACGATACGTTCTAAAACGATTAATAGGACATTTAACTGGATAAAATGGATTACGTGACGACCGTCATTCGAAATAATCAAATTGTTCGTTTGGGCCATGGCCAGAGCAGCCTGCTTTGCTCGTATAAATACTCGTAGCTACGTTCGTTACAAGTTTCTGATGAATACATTTATAATCACGGGGCATCGACGCCTGTCCACGTGAATAGATTTACACCTGCCGCCGGTTACACGTGATCACCAATCAATTCGAGATATTAATTTTCCGGTTACGGCCCTTGCTAATTTGCGAAACTCGTTTAACATTCAACGAACCCTCGTATCGACAGGCTTTTTCATTAGATAATGACGTGAATTTATGCGTTCGGGACGTGTCAACCTACATTAGCATCGATTTAAATCGGACGATTGTTAAAATTAGTGTTTGTACCATTTATATTATATTTCTGCAAATATAGTGGCATTTCTGTACGAATTTACCGAAAAGTTTTTAATACGTTGAATGATTTTTTCAGTGTTGAATGAAATGCAGTCTTGAATTTTGATAAGTAATACCAAGGTAGTAGTAAATAAGTATTTTATAGAAGAAAAATTATGTGAATAATTATGAAAAATTGCAATTTTATATTACTTTGAGAAAAAGTAAAAAACAATTGTAATTACAAAAGATAATGAATATGTTCAATAATTTCGTTGATTATAAAATTTGCTGTTTATTTATTTTTAGTAAGTTATAAAAATGTCATAGTATATTATTTTATGATGCATAATATTTATGAAATGTAACGAATTTTTTATTGATATAGCAAAATGTTAACAAATTTTATTGATATTATGTGTGCATGGTGATCATTTAATCAGTCACGGAACCATGGCAACACTTTAATTCACTATTAATATTAATACTAATAGAATTAATCAATTCGGGTTAATTTTTATTAATTAAACTAAGCAATACAAGTTTTAATATAACATCAATTTATCAAAATATTCAAATCATTTGTAAAGTTATAGAGTGTATAATTTTTATGAAGTCATTTCTGCAAATATTCGGTAAATGAATAAATTTATTAATAAGGTTTTCCATGTATTTAGTTTCTTTTAAAATTATCAAAATAATTTTTGTAAGTTTTCTATTGCATCTGTTTATGTTGTATTTACATGAAAGTTTCTACATAGAAGCACAAATCTGATAGCTATATCGTCACTGATATATAAAATAATATTTCTAGAGTCAAAATAATTAACATTTTGTTAATCTGTAATTGCGAAAGAAATTAAAAAAATAGTGATTACTGAAAAATAATTAATAAAATTAAATCTTTTTTCAGTCATTTAACTTGTAGCATGAAACATTCAAATATCTATACAAAATAAATTGTGTAATAATACTTTTTTACCGAAATATGAAAACATATTAAATTCTCAGTAAAAAATAATTGATTTATATCAAGCCAAAACCTAATAATTATTAATAATTTCGCTTCGTGTTTTGAAACGAAACGTTCAGAAGACGCCAGGACCCTTCTGTGGTTACATCACTGATCAGAGATATTCAAACGACCAAGCAGAATCTACGATCTACAATCCGACGATTGGAAAGTCGTTTGCGCATTCCATCCTTTCCACCAGTAGTTTATAATCGCCATAAGCGCCGTTCGAAAAATAATATTTCACACTCGTGGTATGCTGTTCGACGCATTACATGAATTACGGGAACCACCGGAAGCGGGTTTCAATGCATCGTCCATCCTGTTAACCCAGTTTCTGGAACGGTGTCGAATTTCAATGTTCCTTGTTCGTTCTTGGTCGTTTTGGAAGAAACTCGCAAGCCGAGTCGGCTTCATCGAAATTCATTCGCTCGGTTACGAGCTGTCTGATGGCGTCGCGTCGGTCGGCGTAGAAATTTCGCGAACGGGTCTCCTCTAACTTTCTCGACTGGAAATCCACGAATCGGCAGGTCCGTGTCGGTTTCCCGTTCCGGAAAGCGGAAGATAATTTCCACGCATCCATATGCATCGGACACATTAGCATTCCAATTAATCTTAGCGGAGCGTTCGGAGGGAACGGGCGGAACTGCACTTTGCCACGGAACTTCTGGATTATCCTAGGCTTTTTTTTCACCCCCGGACGAAACTCCGAAGTGGAAGACGGCAAAAACAGCTGCATCAGCGTGTACACGAGGCCTGAAACGCGATCTGGTCGGTAGCGAAACGGCCGCCATAAATCCACTGGCGAACACATGTTTTGCATAATATAAGCTTCGCCTCTCGAGCCACACCGTCTTTCGTTTCGCGCATTCTTCTTCCTTTTATCTGCTACTCTTCGGGATTTATCCTCCGGCCTCGTTCGTTGCATTTCCTCACTATATTCTTGACATCCTACTGTCAGAATCGCAGATATCCTGCCCGAGGATATCGATTGCTTTTTGGATGGAATGATTTTCCTGACGTCTTTGATGAAAATGTATCTTTCAGTCCTTAGGTGATATCTTGATCTTTTATACACCAGTACTTGGTTTAGTTATCTATGTTTAAAATATAGAACTACCTCTGTTGGGGATAAACATTATGTTTTTTAATGGAATGAGTGCAAAATCTTGTTGGTGCTTTCTGAGGAAGATACTCTTTTATTACACTCCTCGTGCATTTTTTTCTGAGTCGTTTCCTTAATTGACAGTGGGTTTTCTAACAAAGAACAGTAATTCTGTTAGTTTTGTTAATACTTGTAATCCATATTAATACATAATAATAATAATTTTATTATGTTCTGGCGAAGATGTTATAAATCATAAATCCTCATCATTTTTATTTGCCATCGATTTTAGAATAGAAATTTATGCGAAATATTTGGAGTAATAAAATTTCACTCTTATCTTCTATTTTAGTTGTTTCTGAAGAGTTAAAGAAACTCGACTGGTTGTTTTTTATTTACAGCGAATGGATGAACTCTTTAACTTAACATTTCCCAACAATTGCGCCATTCAGATGTAATTATTGCTGTAAAGTTAAGAGAAGTAAAGAAAATTAAAATGATTACAATTCGAATTGATACAAAAATTCAATTGAGAAACTACGAGTTTGACTTGTTATATTCAAACTGTAGTGTGCGTCACAAGAAGTGAACATTATAGGGTTGAAATGTGTAATTTTCCTTAAATTGTTATTTTCTCTGCGAAAATCTCTCGTACTCATTAGTGTAAAGTACAGGAATAATACTTTGTATATTCAAAATATTGATCACATTTATTAGTATAAAAAGCATATTTAAAACTTAGTTATTAATGAGTTATATTCGAACCTCGATTTATGGACGTACAATGACCACTTATATTTAAACTGAAATTAAACTATAATAATAAATAAATAATGAATTTATTAAAACTAGCTTATACCACGATTCTGTATCTTGATGAAGGCTAACATACATGCTTTTTAATAATTTCCATAATTTAAATCAAGAAATTATCCGCCATTTTGACGGGTTCAGTAAATTTACGAATATACAATTTTTCTTTAATTGTAAAGACCAAAAATCTTATCAAGTCTGCTGTAAAAACCGCACCTATACCATCGTCTAAGTTGCATACATTGCTATAATTTTTGATTATTTATTAACAAAATTTACAACGAGGTTGGCCTATGTACTTTATTGAGAAGGCAGTTAATTTCGATAAATGTGTATCTATACAGAAAAGGCAATTAAAATTTTCAGAAACTTTCTTCACACTCTACAAAAGAATGTTCCGATTTTTTCATCTCCGCACGACGCTGCTTACTTAGACGCCGCAGCGTTGATTAGACACTGAGATGCAAATTTAATTTTGGAATTGAAATACGGTTGCCGTTAAAATATAAGCGTTCCAACTTCCGGAAACAGAGCAGTGATAATGGACGGGGCGTGAAACGCCGGCAATCGGGATGAATCGACGCCATCCGGACGATGTTTCCCGCTTGTTACCGTCTGAAACTCATCGCGGATACGTTAATGCAATTCGTGCCGCTCGAACTTGAGAAGAATCGTTTCGTAAACGACCAAAGTGTCCTCGCTCCCGTTCCCTCCCGCCGTTGAAAATCATCAGGGAGATTGCTTCATAGGAAACGTGGAATACTTCTCGATGAAAAGCCCGGTGGATTACCAAGGTCGACGGTTTCCCAGTCTGCGGAAGGAATAAGTCCTCCCCCCTTGCTCCTCCTCTTTTTCTTCGTCTCGAGGATCTCGAGTACGACGATTATCGTCGTGAAAATCTCAGAAGGAAGCCGAGGTCCTGGGTTCTCATCGACAGATTCTATCTATATCCCCCCCGGTAGACCACCCTTCTCCCTGCCGCTTTTTCTTTCCCTCCTTTTATGCTTCTCTCTTTTCTCTTCCTTCTATGGAGTCCCATCCATCTCTTCCCGTCTTGCTCGCTCGGTGCTTCCTCCCCCACTGTCCTGTCGCCATGCTCCTTTTTACCGCGGCTCGATTCCCCGTGAAAACCGGTAGAACTCGTTCAAAAGGATACCGAGTGCTGGCCAAGCTGCAGGAAACGAAGGAGGAAGCAACACGAAGAGACACCGGGGAACAGGGATTGTTTAGAGTATGAAACGGGAGATGATTTTCATGAGACGATAAAGATGACAGGGAGGGGTTCCGATGGGTGACGCTGAAGTTTTCACGAGCCTTTGCACAATGGTAGAACTTTAAAAGCTCTAGCTAATGATGTATGACGATATAATGACAAGTGGTTTATAGTTTAGGAAGTATTCAATAGTGAACAGTTGTTATTGTTCATTACGATTGTTATTGTTATTGAAACCTAGGTCTTTGCACGATGGTAGAGCTTGAAAAGCTGTAGCGAATGATATATCGCTCTAAATGGTTTATAGTTTATGAAGTATTCAACAATGGGCATTGTTTAGTTGATGAGACATAAGTCTTTGCACGATGATATAGCTTAAATAGCTAATCATATAACACATCACTATAAATGGTTTATAGTTTATAGTGTTAGATTATTCTTGGATTATAAATTTAATACTAGAATATATAATAATACGGGCATAACCTCTTTCAAAGACGAAAATTCTGTGCATTATATTTTTATATTCCCTTTTTGTATAGGAATAATGTGTACATATAGTATATTCTATACGTAATATAATATACATAGTATGTTATATATGTGGAATAGTGCATATTTTTACACAAGGAGTTCATGCAACTGTAATTTTAACATTTTACACCGTAACATAGGTCTAAGGTTTAACATATAATGGTGAGGACTCATGTACACATATGTATAACACAAGTGAGGGATTAAGATTGTTAACACCAATGGTGGAAATTCTCCCCATTTTTGGGATTTCAATCTTTATTAGAAAAATTTTTTTTTTTTCGAAAATTTGAAATTTAGGAATTTACAACTTCTTAAACTTAGGAACTTTTAATTTTCAAATTGAAAAATATGGAAATTCGAATATTTATAAATTCAGAAATGTTAAATTTCCAAACTCAAAAGTGTAGAAATTTGGTAACATATGAAATAGTAAATTCACAGAATTTAGAAATATAGGAATTATAAATTTATGAAAATTCGAATAAAATATTTCTACATTATTGAATTTTCCAACCTCTTAATTTTCAGATCTAGATCAGAAATTTGATAATACTTAAACTTAGATATTTAAACATTTGAAAATTAATAATTCACAAGATTTAGTAATACAGAAATTTTAAATTTTCAAAGTAGGAATTTCAAATTGTCAAAGTTAAATATTTAAAATCTTCAAAGTTAAATATTTCAAATTTTCAGAGTTACAAATTTAGAAATTTCGTCAACATAGAAACAGGCATATAAAAATTTTCGATTTTCAAATTGCGAAATCGAAAGCACGTTTACAATTTACGCAATTGTTATATTTTTACATCTATCAAAACGTACATTTTGAACATTTGCATTCGTATTTCCATTTCAATCTTGTCATTTCGCTGCTGCTTTTGTTCACGTACATTATTGTACCAGTTGATTGATTGCGACGTAGATTTCTATTTCTGGATCCGTCCGTAATTAACTTTATCTGCGAGAAACAAATGAAAAAGTTTCGTCCCCGTTGGGGAAATAAATGAAATAGAATTTATTTGACTTTTTAAACTTGAGGAAGTTTAAAACAGAAAGTTTAGATACATGCTGCGATCTTGATAAATTCTATCATACTTTAATAGAGCAATGTAGCGTCTGAAGTTAATAATAGACTACAGATGAGAGATGGAAGATGAGAAATTGCGCCAAGTTGAATCATTAAATATGATTTATCAGCACCAGAAGTCTTTTCATCGGTGTACTTGGTGCTTGAAGGTACCTCTATGCTGTTTAGCGAGAAAATGATGCGCTAACGATTCTCTAATTAGACATGCTACTAAATAATGTTGCTCGTTTGGTAACTATTCAGTTAATTTATAGGCTGAAACCCTCGGTGAACAGCATTCTTCAGTTGCCTTTTGTACGAGAACATTTAATGTATGATGAATTTTATTCACCATCAAGCTAGGAATTATTTTTTCATTTATACCGTGTGACTGGTTAGTAATTTTAATATACTTACAAGGAAAGGCATGGAGGAAGTGTCCCCCTCCAATTTTGATGAAACTTCGTACGTTTGTTAAGGAGGAAAAAATAAGGTACACGTATTTTTTTTGTCAGCTGAGACGCGATATTAAGGGGTGAAAGTTTCGATCCACTTATGCTATCTCGAAAACCGTACGAGATACATTAAAACTTCTAATAGGAAAGTTATATGGTTTTTTACGTATGATGACAGGATGTTAACAAATTGGGCGAAATGCAATTTTATTCATAATAAACAAATTTTTCATTACCTTACTTTACGATTTATTCAAATTTGCATAATGACAAGAAGTTAAGGGAATTTTATTCGAAATCCATTGATATGTACAGGGTGTCCCAGAACTTCTGTAAGAGCTGAAAACGGTTGGTAGGCGGGACGATTCTGAACAACATTTTGTTTTGGCAAAATATTGGTTGAGGTTTTATTTTTGAATTATTAACAGAATATACTCATCAATGAAAGCGTGCTTGGACTGAGAGCTTTTTGTTATATTTATATTATATTCTTATTACTTATTATTATTAGTTGCTTCTTATTATACCGACGCGATACCGATACGTTTGTTCACGACCACGGTCGGTTGTTACACTCGAAGCTGTCGCTCACGCGCTCTCATTGATCAGTGTTTCTTACGCAAAAATCCTGAACTATTTTATTCCGCTGTTTGTAGTTTTGTACGTTGTATGAAATTTTATACATAGCATGCTTCCACAGATACACGGTATGAATGCAATTAATGCGTAAACTGATTATAAATTTTGAAGCAATAACTAATAACAAAACTGTACATAAACCCTTCCAATTTCATTCTTTTCACTAAACACAGGAAATAAGGTACCAATCATTTATAATTTTCTTATAACTTTGTAATAAAGTAGCTTTATACGGTATCTTTATAATAACTTTGTGATAAAGTATGTTTGTCATTTTTATCATAACTTTGCAACGAAGCATTCACGATCATATGTTCGCATAACCTCCTTACTTATGTTTAATCCAAGAGTATGTCGATGCGAACAGGATAAAAACAGCCTGCATAATTTTCAATCTAAATGCTTGAAAAGTTCAGAAAGTAAATCGCGAATTGTGCAGAAGGTGTTCCTTATTTATTTGAACGATAGTAGAACAAGATTGCTGGTCGCCGAGGTCCGATAGAGCTATCTTCTTGAAATGTATCTCTGACACATTTATTCAGTCCGCGTCGTGGTCAGTATAATGAGTACACTTGTAACGCGGGTTTCTTTGCCCGTCTCGAATCTCCACGCTTATAATGCGATCGATACGTATCGGGGTTGTCGCTCCATTCTTCACGTACCTATGGACAACACACGATAGGAATGTCCGCGCGTTGCATAATTCAATTTCCAGCTGCGGCACGCGACTCGAGTTTCACCGAGCCTCCGCATCGCCGAGTTACTCCACTCGGATTATGTGTCAGTCGATTTAAAACTTCGCTTAAATCCAATTTTACGACGATAACGACCGGTCACCCGACCGGACAGATAAGGAGCACGTCACTTATTAATCTTTGCGACGTGGGTAGCCACCGCTTTCATGGATCGATGCGTAAATGGTGGTCTTCGATGAATCGCACCAACTGGGACTAGATTCTGACATATCGTATTTATAAAATATTTGCTTGTCTAATTATACTTCGAAACCGTAGATTATACAGTACATTCACACTAATATATACCGTGTACAAAATTATTATTTAATTATTGTACCATAATTAAATATATTGTATTATTACATTGTATCTACAGTGACTGCCAAAAGTTTGCGACTATATTATAATGTTATGCTTCTACATAAACGTGTTATAAAATGGGTATCTAATCTAGGATTGCTCAAAAAAATATTTTTTCGTTCTCACCCTCCATAAAATTAGTGAATTAAAAAAATCCTCCCAAAGTTTGAACTAAAAAATTTAAGAGGTCGCTCAAAGCAATTTTTTGCCGGTTGTTTGAATTTTTATCGTTTGAACATTTAACTACAATTTAAGTAAGTACCGATATCATTATGATAAAATTGCATAAAATTAAATGTTAGTGAAAAGACAAATTTTTTGTGCCACCCTAATCCAATATTTAGTATTATTATTAGATATTCGTTTATTCAAAAAGAGATATCTGAAAAGTGTTTACAGTACACGACAGATTCGTGTTTTTTGTAGCTTCGATAAAATGCAACGGTGGCGAAACAAAGTGTAATTTCATGTACAATGAACGTTCGTTATTCGACTTGTTACTAGCTTAGCCACGCCACCTAATTGTGCACACTTTTTGGCGAATTGGCCAAAATTACGGACGGCCAGGGTGAAAGTTCGATCTGACAACTGTAATTAAAGCTACCCTCCATTCGAAACGGAGAAGGTGAGAAATTTATGTAGATTAAATGGCAAAAGTTCGAAGCACGGAAAAACGAGCTGAAATGGAATGCGAAAAGTTATCTCTGCGTGTCTGACTGAAACGTCCACGAAACTGTATACTATAGTGGGGAAAAAGTGAGAAATTGAATAATGAATCACATCCATTGAATTCAGGCATTACAGTTATTTCGAAATTAATTTATCGCACTTGAGGGAGAAAGTTTTTGTAGAGAGTGATCACTGGCAATACAATTATTTTAAATTGTTTCGTACATTTATTACATAACATTGTATTATTCGTTTTTATCAGCGTTGTGTTATTAGAATTGTTGTTTAATTGTTGGGAAAAAATTAAATAACATTGGTTTATGTGCTAACTGCTGTAGGTTGATGATATGTATGCATTGAGTTAATCAACAATTGAAAAGTTTAAATCTCATTAGCAGATTTAAATATAATTTTTACAATTACTCATCTTCTTTCTTTGAAAAAGATAACATTCAATAAAATTGCTATTTTAAAAATGTAAAATATACACACTTAACATTATTTCTATGCTCATTGCCGGATGCGATATAATATGTATATTTATCTTTAATTTTGAGGAAAATTATGTATATAAACAAGAACTTAAAAAACTTCAAGAACCTTAAGTTTCGACAATCACAATGTTCTAAGTGTTTAAATTTCCAAATTTGTAAGTCTCCAAAGTCTGATGGTTTCTAATTTTAAATTCCAAGGTTCAAAATTTCTAAATTCTCAAATATAAAAATTTCCAACTGCTCAAATTTGCAAATTCTGAAGTTTCTAAGTTTATAAATTTCTGAATTTCCATATTTCTTAATCCCCAAAATTTCTCACATTTTCATATGTTCAAACAGTCAAAATTTCAAATTACCAAATTCAGAGGTCTAACATTTTCAAATTACCAAATTCTCCTACCCAATTCCCTAAATTTCAAACTTTCTAAATTTCCATTTTGCCAATTCCCAAATTCTGAAATTTCCAAATTCTTAAATTCCCCAATCTTCTAAATTGTGAAATTTCCAAAGGCCCTAAGTACAAAAGTATAAATTCTCTTTACAGATTCTGAAATTTCCAAATCATCGAATTCCTAAATTTCCAAACTTCAAAATTTCCGAATGTTCAATTATACCAATTTACTAACCTACATATTTACTAAATGAAAACAAAAAAGTGGTGAATTTTCATCGCTTATGTCGCTCTTTTCCCTAGGGAACCCTGGCACAGTCTCTACTTTACATTATGAATACAAGAACACTTAGAAAAAAATATATTAAAGTATATCTAATTTTAATATTTCATTTTATGCAGCTTCATATGCATTTCATATGAATTTATACACAAATAATACAATATAAAAACTTCAAATTCATTCTTAATTAACATCGTCACTATATTTATCAAAGCTTGTTCATTTGATAACATTTATCAAATCCTCGACAAGACAGAAAAGAGACCATAAAAATTAATTTGACAGGTCGTATTTTACTTTGAATTAGAAGCGCGAACGAAATAATGACCGATCGAACATCAAACGCATTGATTGTTTTCATAAATCAAAAAAGCGAGTTTAGCCAGAAAAACGTGCAAATCTCGTGAATCAATCACAGTTTACAATGCCTTTCGTTTCGACGACAAGCGAGATATCGTACCATATCGACGGGATTCAGCAGGAAAAATGGCCAAGGTAATTTCAGCCAAGAAATATCCTTACGTTCATTAATCGTCCCAGCTGTGATAATTCTATTTTACGTGGATACGGCCAGCAGGGAACAATGGTCGTCCCTCGAATTTTTCGTCGAGATCAACAGGTCCGTGAGTGAAAGAGCCGCGTCATCTCGTCTATCCCTCTTTCAACCCTCTTCGTCTTTCTTTCATCCCCCTGCCTCGACACTTGGAGATAGACGCGTACCGAACGTAGAGAAGGGGTGGTCGTGAAAAGTATTGGGTACAGATTTGTAGTTAAGACACCGGATTTAAGTTCATTTTATGGTGTATTTCGTATCTTACGTAGAGGGTACTATTAACTTTGTAATAAAGAAAATTAAATTTCATTCACCTGCCACGACATTTGAAGATCGCCGCATACCGAACGTAGAGAAGGGGTGGTCGTGAAAAGTATTCGGTGCAGATTTCTAGTTCAGGTACCTGATTTAACTTTATTTTAGGGTGTACTTCGTATGATATGCATATAGAGAATACTATTAGTTTTGTAACAGAGATAATACTACAATAGAATATACTTAAATTAACCTTTAACTTTCCTATGTTGAATGTGTCTCGACATCACATTTCTCTTCAATTTTATAGATCGGTTGAATATATTTTCTTTTAATTTTTTTACTAATTATAAATAAAAAATTTAAATGTCACATACTCTGCACTCTTGCAATGCATTTTATTGAAAATCCCTATCTTGATCTATTTTGTAAATTAAAGAGCGAGTAGGTAAAAGAAATTAAAGAGTGTAAAAGGTTAAATACGTCTGAATTAACTTCAAAATTAATTATTGGTAGAGTTGATGGGAAATGAAACCATGCAATAGAATTTGTGCATAATTGGAGAGGAAATTAATACGTATTAAAATAAAAATGCAATTATATATATTGTAAATTGATGTTAAAGTCTACTTATACTGTTTGAGAAACAGCGTTATAACGGTTGACAATTAAGTAAAAAAGTTTCACTTCTGTGAAGTGTAAAGATAAACATGACATTCAGTGAAAATGTCACATGGGAATAGACTATAGACAGAATTGTGGAACTAACTTTTTATTCACACCTGATTTATTTAAACACTTATGAATGTTTTCCTGTCGCCCCGTGTTCTTTATACTTTACGTAGACACTATAATTACCAAAACAAGTTTTGCACGATATAAAACTAGGTATATTGTACATTCTGCGATCGTAGATTAGAGAGTTTCAAAATTAGAGACATAACACATATTATCATACGTTCACATGAATCATAAATAAATATTGTTTTAAAGCACTCTCTTAATTTAGTGAAATAATTAAATGTACCGAAAAAGGTTAAATGCTGTATAGAATATGTTTTGTTATAGTAGTTCGACAATTCCCTGAATTTGGGGATCTAAAGGTTATTAATAACTTTACTTTATGATATTTTAATACATTGATAAATGTATACGTGTTTGTTAGTACTGTAATTATAATATGGATTTCTTTTTATGATATTTGTATTGTATTGTTTACATTGATGTAAAGCAAATTTTTTTATGCTTACAGGTATGTATAATGGCACGGTTATTTATGGTTTTCCTGGAGGAACTTTTGCGACACATGTTAACTCCGCTGTTCTTCGCCATTTTATGAAACGGTATAGTGAAATTAATTTGCATACATTTTAACGTTTCTTTGATCCTACTGAATAATAATAATCTAGATTTATATACATATATAAAGAAAATTTGATTTTTGAGATGAAATATACAATATATGTATGTGTATTTAACTATCATTAAATATTTAATTATTACAACTTAGGAATGTGATATACATAATATATTTTTTACTGGTTTTTAATATACAAGTAGCACTACTTCATTATTCTTATTTTTACATATTTGCTAAGGTGACCGTCATATTAAAAAGTAATAAACAATTTTGGGAATAACATTTCATAATCTAATTTCAAATAGAAAAGTTATAGTTCTAATCTTGATATGTTTAATTTTAATAGATTCATAGATTTATCAGGGTCAAATCTAACCCTATCTTAGCATTTAAAGCATGTCTGTATACAATCTTATGAATAGCTTATAAACATTATAAATATTAAATAAGGTCTCATGTCTATTAAATCATTATTACCATAAACAAAAATTGCACCAGAAAATATATTGAATAGAAAGAAAAAGAAATCACCAATTACAATGACATGATAAAGTCCATCATACATAAAGTTGAATTACAATTTCATTGTAAAACTGAAAATTTATACAACTGAGTTACATTTTCATTATAAAATTCAACGTGCACAAAGTCCAATTACAATTTCATTGCACAATTTAACATACATAAAATTGAATTACAATTTCATTATAAAGTTCACCATACATAAAACTGAATTACAATTTGGTTACAAAATTCAACATTCGTAAATCTGAATTACAATTTCATTATAAAGTTGAACATACATAAAACTAAATTACAATTTCATTGTAAGATTCAACGTACAAAAAGTAAATAAAGCAAAAGAAATTAATTCTTGCTACCGAAAGATAATAAATATATTGAAGAAAAAAAGAGGTACAAAAAACAGTGCAGTAAGCAAGTAGGAGTTGATCTATTGACCTAAAGGATTCTCATGCAGTGACTAGAACCACTGCACTGCAGAAGCTCTCGTAAAACGTTTACGAGATGCATCGAGTGGTTCACACATAGTATAGTAGACATAGATTACTATCTTATTGCAAAGTGTCGTTGGATTTGATGTCACCGAAGACAGACCTTCCCCATAAGTGACCGCTATTTTCACGATTGTCTGAATCACAGAAAGTCCGTGATTATCCACATAGAAAAGTAGACGCATGACGGTTAAGTATAGCTCGTGACTTTCGGCGCGGTTCGGGGTCATTACGATTTGCATAAAGGGCGTCGAGATACGGGGACGAGGTACGCGTACGTGTCACAAGCTACGTAGAAGAGCTTTTCGCACGTGCGTGCTCTCTCATTACGACGGAATCGCGATGCGAGGAACGCGTTGCAGAAAAACGTGAGAGGCACGCAAATCGCAGGCTTCACGTGTGCCGTGCTCGTCGTCGCCCTTGCTTGCTTGTTTCTTTGGCCCGCCGGCTGTGCGCTAGGTGTTTCTTAATTCCGTGACCAAACTCAGCCTGAAGGAGACGTTAATTGATATCCCACGCTGTGAGAGAAATTACCGACAAAGTAATTAGACTTCTTCTGGTATTTACAGATACTTTGCTGGAATCGTTTCTTGTGCTTTCTTTATCGCAGTGTAAATTCAGAAATTATTTTTCTCGAATAATTTGCTTTATACGTGTTCACATGGTGAGATTGTAAAAGGAATTTTTTGTAGCGGTATTCAAAAGTATTATGTATCGAGTATCAAGTGTTTTGTGAAAAATTAAGGTACAAATTCCTAAATCTTGTTATCTTCATGTTTTCAAATTTGCATATTTGAATGTTAAGATATAAATATTCAGACTTTAAGAAATTTGATAATTTTAGTATTGGAACTTAAAAATTTAGAAATTTTAGAATTTGAGTGTTAGCAAACTTAGAAATATAGAAATTAAAAAATTTGAAAATATAACAATGTGCAAAATCCCAGAATTCTCTATTTTCACTTTTTCAATTTAATATTATCTGCAAGTTTCCTTTAACGTTAATACAAATATATTTATATTTAGTGCCATTTTGATTATACAAATATCAATAGTCTGATAAAGACCATCTCATAACCATACAATAAAAGACTATCATATTTTTTATTCCTGTAATACAACACTAGTTAAACTGCATCAATATGTTAGAAAAATAGAAGTCGATGAACAGTTAAGGTAGGCCATATCCCTTTCTTCAGCGTATTTTCCCTTTCTAAGGGAAGTTTCTTCGGACCCAAATACCCTAAGCAACGACCATGCTAGCGGGGGTGTTGTCAGAATAAAGTGTCGTCGAAGACATTGTTGTGCTGGCTTTTAAAGACGAAATAAAGAAATATAAGATATTTTAAACTCGCCTATGAAATTCATTAATTGAGACCTCACATTTTAGTTATTCTTACAAACAAGAATCAAAACTATTTTTCCATTCCATCTTGAGTCAGTAATCAAGAATTGGTTAGGATATCTGGCGGTCATATAACCATACAGATTCGCGGTCACATATCCAGAGATCGGTGTAATCGAAGTCCCTGTTGATCCGTCCATCTGTGCTTTAGTAGAATTTTAACAGGAATTTCTCACGTATCGACGATCACGTGGCACTCGTGACGAGATATCGAGCGGTAACCCTTATCGGTAGATCGATGGACTTAGCCAGCTCCTATCTTCACAACTATATCTCGTCTGCCGACATATCGCGATGGATTGCGTGTCGCGCGAACGAAAAAAGGACAGAAACGAGGAGGCAGGAAGAAGAGGGATGAGTGGAATCGAAAGAGAGTCGATAGAAACGAGCACCCTGCCCTTTATCCCTCTCCGCTGTCACCGTCGAATCCTCGCAATCGTCTTTTCCTCGCGTCCTGCTCCTTTCATCTTCGCCCCCGTTCCTCCTCTTCTTTCTCGTCTACCACGTCCCTGAGATCCCGTACGTGTCCTCTTGCCCCGCCGTAATTTTCCACGTCGGGATATCCACTCAGGATCGCGGAGCGTGTTGGCGTTTAGTCTTGCTTTTATTTCAGATTGAAACGAAATTGAGACTTCGATACGCTTCCATTCCCCATCTCGCCGGGAGACCGCGGTCGATATTCCACGTTTCTTTCCTGCTGCCCTCGAACCTTTTCAGGGATGAACGATTTTTCGCCCGATTTTCGGACAGAGGGTTGGTTAAGCACGCGTACCGCGCGAGGAAACAAACTTTGTTTTATAACCCGTTTTTGACGTACTGCGACTTCTTCCGCTTCTTTGGCCACCGAGCAAAGGGCGGTTTCTTAGCTTCCTTTTTTGAGGTCGATATATTCGTCAGAATAGGGAACGTACGACGGAATTAAGAAGACAACTTTTGACAAGGAGATTTGAGATCAGAATAGTTTCTTTCAAATGTTTGCAGTGTTAAAGAGTTGGTACATATGGAAATTTAAGGAAAAAGGAATTGGATATTCAGTATGAAGTATTTGCATAGGTAGTGAGAAGGTCTATGCTATATCTTTAGAAAGGACGTGATATTTGTGTATTTATAATTTTATTATAAACTCTAGTACACTAAATAATTTCAGTGTATAACATAGTCACTATAATTCTTATTTACTAGAGATATTCAAGGAAGATTATTAATACTGTCCAACACAATTGGTATCTTTATTACTATTTTAATAAAATTATTTCGTAATAATTTGTTCAGTATTTATTTAATCACCAATACCTAATTCTGGCTATATTGTAGACTGCTATTATCTAATAATATCTATTTAAATTATTATTTTTGCTGCTATTTATCAAAATTATTTAATACCAATTTAATCATTGTATTTTTACCAATTATAGATAGTCAAATGTGACTATACTGCCAAACAAAATTATTATTTAATAAAAGCAAATACTTTTGAAAACTAAAAAGAAAAATTTTAATAGATATTAAGAATACATATTAGAGAGCCTAATATACATATATTAAGTATTGCTTATATATGCGATTTTATAATACAAACTTCAATTAATTTAAACTTCCTCGAAGCACGATCTTATCAAAATAATTAACATTTACTTCTACAACTATTCCGAATATATTTTACATTCTGACATTTCATTAGTGTAAAAATCCTGGTTTCTATATGCAAAAAAATAGACTAAATACTATTTTAATTTTTTGAAATACTTGCAAAAAAATTACGAGGACTATGGAGTGCTTCTACATTTTTCCGGTAGGAATAATCTTCCATAGCCCCATAATTCTTTCGTAAACTCAGCGCTTTTTATAATCTTGGTAAATCAGAAGAGCAATGCGAGACCGCTCATTGTCATGTAAATGAACTATACACACAAATACGAATTGAATTTTCATGAGTGCCGATTTTATCGATTTCTTTGCAGTAAATATTTATAGTACTATTTAATAACTTTCATATATTAACAAATGTATAAATATGTTAATACATTTCTATTTATCTTTACTAGAAAGACTACAAACTTCCGGTAATTAATATTAAATTCAGGAGTAATTTTCGAATACCTAACTTCTCTTTTAATTTCTACCGATTGACAAAAACTTTTAACAGAAACAATTATTAAGAAATTTAAAAGAGTTCGAGGATTCAAATTTCTTTAATTTAAATATTTTAAATTTCTTCAAATTTAAACTTTCAAAACTTAAGACTCAAATAATTCTTATAAAAAAATGTACTGGTAAATACTTGCAATAGAGAAACGTTTGTTTTATTTTCAAACATTTTATGCTGCATAAATCGTTCGAAGTTGCAGTCGAGGTTAAAGTTCGCAGAAATTAAAAATGTCGAGACCATTAATTGCTACAAAATTAAAAAGAAATGGACGCCGAAGGTAGTAGAGCTCGCAAAAATAAAAAAAATACGATGAGAATAGTTGAGCACGCTTTAATCGGGCGTCGATTGATTTTCACTTAATATCGATCGCATCGTTGAAAAGTCCTTGCAAAACCAAGCGAATTTTAATTACAGACCGGCCCAGAAAAGATCGACGGGAAGCAATCAACTTAACCGAAACTTATATAACGGCTTTCATGGTTCACCGCTGTTTTAAAAGTTGAAAAACGAACGGGGTGGATTTTAAATATACGTTGGATCAAATGTGGCTACGAGACTGAAGCAATTTATTTCGTAATCGTCACAGCTGTTACCTTTTAAACTTGTCTGCCCGACGCGACGTAGAATGATTGTTGCGGATACATACATATATACCTACTCTTTCTCTGTATTTTCGTTTCACTGGATTTTAAATAATTAATCTGCGCCCCAACGAAAGTTAGCGTTTCAGTTTTGTCGGTCCAAATTAAAATTCGTGAAATACAGACGGATTTGTACGAGACAGTTAACTATTTTAGGAAAATATACTCATCCGAGCTTTTCATAGCCATTATAGCTTGAATTTATTAGGGTAGATTTAAATGAAATTGATTTTAATGTTGTTAGGAGAGATTTATGTATAAAATTTTTAACAGTCTTATTTACTGTGCGAAATACAATAAACTCGAAAACTTTTTTAATTCTCTAACTTTCAAATTTTCAAGTCTTGAGAATTTTAAACATTCAAGTTTTAAATTCTAAATACAAACACTTTTTAATTTTTAAATTTATAAATTTCCAAATTCTCAGCTTCTAGTTTAGCAAATTTTCTAAATATTTGAATTTTTTTATTTATAAATATCCAAATCTGTAGAGTATTACAAAGTTTTTGAATTCCTAGATTTCCAAATTTCTAGATCCCCAAATTCCTGAACCGCCTCATTCCTAGGTCCCCAAATTCTTAAACCGTTAAATTCCTAAATTGTTAAATTCCTAGATTCCCAACTCTGTATAATGTATAAAAATTAACTTTGTTAATGTACAAAAATCTGCAGTCTAATAATGCCTCATAAAAACAGTCTCAAAATAATCAATTTTTTTGTATTCCATACAATCCTTGAGTCCATTTTAGACCCATAGCAAGAGAAAATAAATTACCATTCAACTCTATATTCTTCACAAAAAGACGAACTCTATTGAAATACGAGAAAGATATAAAAAGCAAGTTTTCATTCCATTTTGAAAAATATACTCAGACAATCACGTTATCAGTGACTGATCTAGGTATCAGAATGTGCCCAGTATCATTATGCACGAATTAATGTGTAATAACATAAAATAATTTCCTGAATTTTCCGCCTAACGATACGCCGTTCAGCGGTTCCATCGACATTTCCCTTTAATACAGTCGTCCCTTTTATCACAATGCCCTGTAACCTTTCGAGGGCGGTCTATTCCATCCTGATTGAATCCATAGTCATCTATCGAAGAGCTCGCCTCGTCGAGCAAAGAGGCCGCCAGTTTCACGGGATTCTCGGCCCCCTTTCCAGCCAGAAGGGGGTAATGAGAATTGAAACGTAACGGCGGAAGATAGCTCCTAATCCTCGGCTCGTCGGTCCGTGGATTGCTTTTCCATTTATCCGGCAGGACTACGAAATTAGGATGATCTCTCTCCTCCTCGTCCTTCTTAGCGTCGATCCTCGACGAAACGTCGGCGTCGCGTCGCCCGATATTGACGGTGCCACGTGTACGAAAGCGAGTGTCCGTGATTAAGGAGACTGTCACTTTGGATCTTGATTGTTGATTAAACCCGTCGGCGGCCATTATGCACACCGTCGCCATTAATACTGACGCCGGGACGTGCGTTTAGAGGCATTCGCCAAACCGATCGGAAATTTCACTGAAACATTGACGCGATTACACGCGTTGAGGACGACGCGTATTGACTTTAATACTACGACGATATGTTGTGCTTTTAATCGATGAAATGTTGTTGCGAGGAAAGCTCAAGATGTGTGGTGGAAAATATGGAAGTGGTCTGTGGTAAAATTTTAGGAAAATTATATCTACTGAACAGATCTACTGAATTTAAACACATGATGATTAATTGTGATCGAAGTTTGAGATTTTCCTGGCAAAACTTCTATACTTTTAAATTTTATGACTATAAAGGGTTAACTTCATTGCGAATATGTTCACAATGTTTTTAAGTATTTCTTAAAAAATATTTTTTAGAACTCCTTATTTATCTTACTACAGTAACTCTTAACATTCGCATATTAATTACTACTCTGTATATTTGTACATAATTACATTAACATTTTGGTTTCTTATTGTCACAAAACATGTATTCTTCTTAACAATATTGCAAATATTACTGTTAAACCAATTAATTTGTCGTACAATAAATATTCGGACATTTAATATTCATCTATTATACAATATTTTTACATAAAAAGTATGTAAAATGTATATAATACGATGAGTCAATAAATTAAAATTGATTTCATGCTATGATATGTAAGCACACAATTAATTAGCGAAATTTTAATTTTGCATTATCTCAAACGAAATAATTATGTTTCTCACAGATACGTATAAAAGATTGCACAATAAGTTCATTAAAATACAACCATTTCATTATATGAAACAAACTAATCAATACGAAATTATTAACATTAATATTTGAGTAATATTTGAATTTTTTAAAAATTGAATTGTTTCAATTTTGGCAATGCAATTTAGCGTTAATTACATTTTGTTACTCTTTATAATAGTCATAAGCGAAAAGAATTCATCAGTTATTATCTAACGTAAATAACTAAATTCATCAGCTAGTTATTAATTAACTATAATAATAATTAATAATTACTTGCTCAATTTTGTGCATAATCTTGTATCTTCAGTTTCACCTACACCATATACGTCTAAGTTAGTGTTAACAATTTCTATCTTGATATATACAGAAATTAATGACTACATGATTGCAGTAAGTTCTCATGTAACGAGGGTGTTGAAGAAAAATAGGAGACACGAAAAACGAGTAGTTATGATTATCCATTATACATAACCTCACAAATCAGAAAGACAGAGCAGCATATGAAACTATACGACGACAGTTAAGGATTAATAAAGGAAAGGAACATACATCTCATAACATTAATACTTCAACGTAATGGCAAGCAGTATATTTTGTAAATCTATTGCCTATGATACCACGGAGAGAATTGTTTTACTATTATTAGCATAGTTGCTAATGCGTCAATTCAGAGTTGATCCAATGAAAGTGCACGTGCATTGTGCATTTGTCTCAGCCAGTGGATTAACGATCTAAACGAGAATGGAACGAGAGGTTCGCCAGACAGGGTGACAATCTGCGAGAAATAAACCTAAGGAATCGCCATCGTCGTTTTACATAGTTTGTAAATAAAGCGAAACACACCGGTCTCCCGTGGGATCCTGAGGAAATATTATGATGCCGTAAATACCGGTGAGCTCGTTAAAACGTGATAAATTGCTGTTCTCCGACCGTCGGAATATAATATCAATTTAATCGGTTGGCAGTGTCGTTAGAAACGCGGCTAAAACACGGCTGTATTGCAGTAAAATGGACGCGCTGTGTCCGAGAATGAATTAGCACAAAATATCGTGACTTCGAATTTAACCTGCACTCTACGAATTCTTGCTATTTGTCATGTTGACTAACATTAACTAAACCTGTCGTTCCGTGGCAATCTCTATGTAATGCAATTAAATTCAGAAACGGTAGAATGGAGGAGCTGTGAAAAGTTACCTTTAACATTAGATCAGATGAAATTACAGATCTTTGTTTCAGAATTTAATTACGTAGACGTAGACGATTGATTGATGGGCATTGATGTATCGTGTTGGGAATTGAAAAAATTGTCTTGTAAATGCCAGTTTGATATATCTTTTTTTATTTACGGTTAATGTTATGTACTATGTACACAATTCTGTATGCATGTATCGATGTGGTTAATATCCATTACATGGGGGACTCTGGACCCCACGATAAGGTTGCATGATAACTTTTCGTCAATTTTCAGATATAGAAATTTTCAAATTTACAAATTTTCTAAATTACAGATCTTTGAATTATCTTTTATATTTGTCGTTAATTTCTTATATATGTCTATGTAACCTTATGTGCATACAATAGTAGTGTAGCTAATGTCCATTAAGTGGGAACAATATCTACATTAGATGTGTAATGAGAGTAATATCTACGTAGAAAAAGTCATACAATATTTTTTGTTGTACTAATTTATATTACAATAATTTGCTATTATCGACAAAAATTAAAGGTCAATAGGTATTAAGTTATTCTAAACGGTAATAAATATTTATTTTCTATTTCTTTCATCTATAAACTTATTAACAATATTCTTACAGCAAAAAAATTGTTAAATACTAACAAACGCCTCTATTTCAGTCCTCTTTTCAGTGAATCCTACTGTATATTTTGCCTAATAGTAAAAGCACCCCTATTGCTGCAAGTTTGTAATTGACAAATGTTAGAATACTGTTTTAGCAAACACTATTATCATTATACTACGAACATATGTATACACTTATTAATGGTTTCCCGTAGCGCCACAAGGAAGTATTAAATTTAACTTTCTACGGTTCGCAATTCACTGTTTCAATTCCAGGAAACATGATACCAGAACACCGTAATCCGTGCTCGAATCGTCCCTGCAATTTCAACTTCTACTTTGTTGAGTATATCAAGATTTTACTCTAACAGAACAGCTTTCACCAATCAGACTGCCATGCTTATTATTGCCTTCGCTATGCAATTTGCATCGACGTAACACTCTCGATCGAAGCCGATGAGAGTATCCTCGAGGTCAGGCTTGGATCAAGATTCTTCGGGGCCCGGAATACCTTTGAAGAGAATCTTGATTACAAAAACGTGGAGTTGAAGAGTAACAAATTTTCGTAATTAATATAACTCAAAATATAATGATTTACATGTAAATAATAATAGAAAACTTGCTCAGCAGATGTACTGTTAGTAATCCTTATTTTAACAATACTTTGTTATATATTGACAGCTTTGTAATTTTGTATATTTTAACAACTTTGTAACGTTCTTACATTTAAACAATTTTAATTAAATTTACAATTATAAAAGAGAAACGATAAACAAAATTTCATTTAATTGGTATTTGACACGAATGAAGAGTTTATACGCAAAAGTGGGTACCAAAATTGCACCTCTCATTGATTCATACCTGTTCGTAGCAAGTTTTCGTCGAGTTGTACCGTTCGACTGGTGATACATGCGAAACAAGAGGTGAAGATTGGCTACAACTATGCTACAGATAAGGTGCTGTCACTTAAAACTGAAGAATTTACCGCGTTGGAATTTCAAACGATAATTACACGCTGTGCCAAGTCGTGCTCGTTCGCAAAGACAAATTAAACCGGCATCTGTTTCACGGCTTTCTATCGGGCCCAGGCATTTCTTAATGAATTCTTGATGTTCGTGCGAGAAGTATTGTTACGAACTTTCCAATTTCACGACAGAAGAATCCTCTTCTATTCTTCCTGTTTGAAACACGAATAGCGCACGTTCTCGAGAACGGTGCGGCATTCCTTCCATCTGCAATCGATAACGAGCCGCTCAAAACTCTGTTCCACCGTGTAAGTCTTTGCGAGAACGTCTTCCGCCGTAGTTTTTATTGGGTTGTATCGATATGTGAAACTTTGGGAGGACTGCATTGGCATAAGCTGGAATTTTTATTGGCGATATTGCAGATCTACTGGTTTTACTAATGGCATTAATAATGTTACATGTTATGTTAGGCATGACTAAATGGATTTGGAAAATTTTCAGATTTAGTAATTTGGGAAACTAAGTATTTGATATTTGAGAATTTAAGCATTTGAAAATTTCAGAATTGGAAAAATTAAAAATTTGATGATATAAAAATCTGCAGGCTGAATATTGTTTGCTGTCGAATAAACTAAACCCCATTCGAAAATGATTCAAATTAACAATAACATAAAGTTACACTCCTGTAAAAGTCAGACATCAATGCACCTGCAATTAATAACAATCTTACATATCCAATTTATTTTTAAATAAATGCTATTAGCTGAAGAACAATAGGCTCACGTAAATCTTTCAGGAGTATCCTAACATCTTAAATAATTTTTCTACAACAATTTCATCAACTAAATATTTATGACAAAAGCGAAATACGTTTAACGATCAACACTCAGAATATTAATCTTACAAATCACATATGCAGTACTTGCTTATAATTTCAAATTACTTCCACATAGCGAGACTAGTACATTTCACGGATTCGTCAATGACACTCCAACTGTTTTTCTAAACTAAAAGTCACTAATTTATCAGTTAAAGCCACTAAAGGCCAGTGGAAAACTGGTTCACCGATCGAATCAGTTCGTTAATTCAGAGATATTAAAATCTGAGAGATATCTTTACGAATCAGCACTGGATTCCAGACATGTTAAACAACATGTATCAGTGATTTCAACAAAGTATCAGGGCTAGTGACTACAATCTTTGCTTCTTAATACAGTCATTACAAAGCACAGAAGATGTCTGTAAGACATCAGGGAATGGTAGATAATCAGAGAGAGGTAAACGAGCGGGTATAAAGAGAGAATGAGGGTGCCGAAGAGAATAGCGAAGTTCGAGCTTTTGGCAGGTAAAACCGGAATCCAGGATCAAAGTTGTCGGTTCTTGTGAACTGCTTTGAGGAACCTCGGAAGACGCTGCGGATGGTAGAATGTTACGGTGAACACCGGAAATGGAGGGGAACAAGGATACGTGGAACCAGACGAGCCCCCTCCTCTGAACGAACTGTAACTCGATGCAGAGAAACTTGACGGGTCCTGCCGCTGATTAGAAGGGCTCCAACAAGTTTCTCCTTGCCAGGATTAGGCAGAAATGTCGGGAGAACCGGGTTAGGCCAGAGAATGAGGTTGACAGAGAGTAGGGAAAGAGGAAGTTGCGACATGTAAACCGGCGAATGTTATCTTATCAGCGTATGCAAATCGACTGGCTTTACCTGCTTAACATATGCGTGATCGTAAAATATACCAACGATGTTTATGAGAGACATTAACGCCAGAAAACGTGGGCATAGTGGTGGTAATTGGATAAACTTCAATGCCTTATTCGTTGACTCGCTGTTAATTGTACTCTACTTTGACGTAAAGTTTAGCAGGTTATGGCGAACTCGAGATGTGACGAATAATTGATCTATTTTACTTTCTAACGTATAACGGTTTTAGAGATAGTAGATCTTCACACTTCAACTTTGCGTTCGAACGGTTCCTCCAAGGAGACATTAATTCCAGACATTTTTGAGTATAAAAGTATAATACAAGTATAATACAAGAGTGATAGTAAAAGAGAGAAGGGAGAAGTTGAAACTAGGTCAGAATGACGCATTTTACATTATTTATTTTAAATAAAATGTTTTTAGTAGTGCATGTTAACTGTTGTTGAGATGGAGAATAATTGTATAAATTTATGTTCCATCCCTTATATATTCATTGTTGTATTTTATTTTTAATCTAAACGTAACTGCACATCAGATGTTCATCAGTGTTAATAAAAGGTGGTGAATGAATACATTTAACGTGAATGAACTTTATTGAGTTTATGAACTTTATAAACATAAAGTTTATGCAAAATAGAAACATGAAAAATATAAGAGACTTTATTCTAACACGGATAGATCTATAGAAAACAGTGACAAATTAATATAAAATTATACAAAAATTCGAAGATGAATGTTCATTGGTATAAATAGGTTAGGATCAATCCTCAAAATACATATACCTAGTCAAAGTTACCCCAACTTATGGTACCCTTTCTAAATTAATTTTTTTATAAGATTGTATTGCATTTTATGTTCGACTCAAAATTACTTTAGTTTTCGCATTTTCATTTTGCATTTGTTGTTATAATACATACACAAATTATTGTAATGGAAATTAACCCCTTAACCTATCACTTTTTCTATAGTTGCGTCAGTCAGAGCTAATCATTGTTGGAATATTAAAATAAAGGAAAAAATTAAAATGTTAGGTACATAGTATTTTAGTTAAATCTGCTACATTTGAATCGTAACCTGCGTCACGAGTGTACCTCGTTATTATAAGTCAATAGGTTAAGTAATTGTTGGTCTGTGAAACAACGTCGTAATTTTTAATTTAGGAAATGCAGAAGATTAGTTGCCTTTAAGTATAGATCTCCGTTTCACTCGACAACTATTGAAGAATGCGCCGGTGCATTGTCATGCAAATGAAGTCTAGACCCACTTCCATGAAACGCAAGCCTAACGCTAACATTTTCCACTAAAATATTACGTTCTATCTCCATTGATACCTGTCATCTCTATCGCCAAGCATCTCTGAATAGTCTTCGTCGTTTCTTTCTATTTCGAAAATTGATCGATGGTTCTCTTCTATTCATTTCTAACTTGTGGCTCTACCTTTTCTTCCAAATAATTCAAATGCAGTTTAAATTTTGCAAGGAATAAATGATAAGAAAAAATTTCGCTAAAATAGTTGCAGTCTTTGAATGAATCAATCAGTTAAATCTTGCTTGTCATATAAAAAGTACTTTTTTTACTTGTTCTACTTTATCATTAACAAATGACGTTCGTAGCATTACTATTATAATATTAGGCCAAAAGTTCAACTGTCTTACTATGTATTATACACATCTATGTTCGAAAGTATATTTCTGTTGCTGCTTGTTTCTTTGCTGATAAAGCAAATTTGTTCAGGCCATGTTTGAGTAACCTAGAATTTCACAACTTCCTTTCATAGTTCACTGAATAATATTACTATTCCGATTTATTTAAAAGCATTTGTATTTACAATAATATACAGTTCGAAAAAGTTTAACTTGTAAATTTTGATCTGTAATTACTCAGATCATTTCTTCTTCAAATTCGAAGGAATATAGAAACAAAGAACAGTAATAGAAACTCGTATGAATATTAGCTTTGTAAATATTAATGTTTCTAGTTCACTGCTAATAGGAATTTCAATTCTGTAAATTGTTTGATGAGGTGACATGAGTACACGAGTGTTTTGACATTTTACTAAAGTTTGTTTTCGACATTCTTCAGACATGGTGGTTCTAAATGTTGCAGGGAACGTTCGTCATGGGCTGTTTGCTTGTCACAGTTGTAGTTCACAACATACAGCTCATTATTCAACATGTAAATTTAGAAATTCGTTTAAGCGAAACTAAAGGTGTTGCTTCGCATAGTACATGATACATTGTTTATTTGCCGCATAGAATAAGACCATTTCGAGAGATTTCTTGTTACAGTGTAGCTTTTGGTTAATTATAGGAACGACTGGGCACACACTTCAAATCTAAATAGCTTTAAGGTGACTCGCAATGAGTGTACCAGACCTCGATTTTGTGCTCGTAAATTTAGACTCGGTTAGAACATTGTATCGACCTCTTCTGATGTGCTCTTGCGAAATGGTATTTGTTTAAACTTAGTTGCTAAAATTAAAACAAAGTGTGTTTACCTTGAACACTGTTTATATCGACTTCTTTATTTACTGAGCTTATCATTGTTGTTAATTATCATTGTTGTAATTCTTCAGTTTCTCAATAAGACAACAATACACAATATTTCTACATAATCTTGTTGAAGTTACTATTTTTCTACTATAAACTACCACAAATATCACTATTGTGTATTGAAAAATGCTACGTCTAAACATCACATGTAGAATATCGATTATGACATTACGATTATAATACTATGATATGATAAAATATTCACTATGGTATCATGACTAAAATGTCGATTATGTTACGCACAAAAAATATTAATCCCAGATTGTAGCATTAAACCAAACGACCAGCGCGAATCGTCTTTCAAGCGCAACCTGTTAAAGATACAGCCTGGCCCAGTTACACTCCGCATACTTATAACAATATTAATTTTTCAAGCGACATTTAGCAAACCTTTTTCCTTCATTTCACGAGCACTGTTCGCGTTCAGAGTCCTAAAAAGCTTTATTCCCAACACTGTGCATTCAACGTTATTCTACCGGCCGGACAGAGTGTAGGGCATTTCTCCATTTCCGTCAGCGCTTTCCTCGATGAAGAAGCCAGCTATTAAAAGCGGACAGAAAGGAGGCCGTGACTTTTGCAAACAACGCGTAACCGAGCGTCATCGGAGAAGAGAAACACGGGGGAGAATAAAAAAGGCAGGAGTTTTCAGCGGTAAGCGCGTAACGATCCAACCTGCCTGCGTACACACGCTTATTATGAGCTCTCTGACCCATTTTCTCGTCTTTCTTCTCGTCTTTGCGAAGTTTTCGTACCTGCAACAACGACTTCGTGCAAGCGCAGCTTCATTTACGTTTTACTGCCGACTATATTGCTGATTTACACGCTTCGGCCGCACCGGGTAGAGAAAGAAAAATGGACAATGCTGATGTTCCGTTTTCAGCGTGTCCATAGACAGTGAAGTTATAACGTTGTACTATGACGTACATGTAGCTATGCCTGGTTACAGTGTAAGTGGGATTTCTATCAGGAATTGATGAGACGCGATCGAGTTGATATCATGAATTACTTCATAACAGAAATTCAGGTTGTAGACTACTTTGAGATATACTATAGATATCTATACATATGTAGGTTAAGTTGGATATGTCTATCGATAAGTTGGATTAAGTAGGTATACAGTATTTCTTTATTGGTCGATTGGTGAATTAGGAGAATTGACACTTACCTTTTAAAATATAGTTAAGATTATTTCAAACCGTGATTGTAGGTTATGGACTATTGAATATTGGTTATGGATCCAGAGGATCATGAGCAAAGTACCATTTAAGATTATCGGGTTTTGTAAGAATTTTGATTAGATTCTGAAAGGTGAGTTACAGTAAGGACTTTTTTTAATTTTCTTTTAGCACAATTTATTTAAAAGGTCGAAATATTATGTGGCAACTGTTACAATTAAAATACAGTTAAAATAGTCGATGAAGTTAGATTGATGCCATTTTTCAGTAAAATTCACACTGCGAAATTTGATTTGTAAAGAATGACATGCTTCAACTAAAAGACGCAAGTTACATAAATGTAAATATAAAATTACGTGAATGTAAATTTTTATTTATTTTCATTGCATTATGTACTGTCATCAAAATACTTGATTTGCTTTTCATGTTTTTTATATGGAATCTTACATTTGAAAGCAGTAAATCCTTTAAAAATATTTTTCTTTCAGATAATTACAAATATGTGTGCAATTGTACTTTACATAAAAAGTGAAAAGTTTCTGAAATTGTCTAGAAATTACGAAATTTCTAAATTTAAAAAATTCCGTATCTAAACTTGAAAATCAGTAAACTAGAAAATTTTATTATTCGATAATTTCAAAAATTCTAGTTTATTAAACTTGAAACTTGAGTAATTTGAAAAATACGTAGATCTCAAATGTTAAAATTAAAGAATCTAAAACTGGATAAATTTTTTAATTTCTACATTTCTCAGTTTGCAAATTTAGGAATTCAGAATTTTCTAAATTCGAGAAGTTCCAAATCTCTTGATACTAATAAAAATATATTAATTTTAAAATAACTTTAACTATGAATTTTCTACATCGTTATGTGTCATAAAGCCTAGTCTGGTATTATACGCCGATAAAATAGCACAATAGAGACCGTCGATATTCAGTGACTATTTATAATTCCGAGCACAATTACCGTAAAAGTGTCCGTCACAAATTGCGCCATCGGAACGAAATATCGAATTCTATCAGACAAAATTTGATAGCAATGACGAATCATTTTGATTGTCGAAACGTTTTTGCATTCTAACGGTATCGTTAATCTAACAGCAATCACACACGAAATAGATTGACCCGACAGCGTCGTATTAAAGATAAGAATAACCCATGGCAATCGAAATCTCGACACGTTTCTATTTCGGAAAATAAAAATTCATCCGATTGCCAGCCCGCGAGGCAAATGTTTAGCTACGGTAAGCCGATTACGTGAAAAATTCATGCGGAAAGTTCGCCTCGTCATCTGTGATTACGCGATTATACGTCAGAATGGTGAAGAAGGTATCGATTCAGTGGGGTAATAATTTCAGTCGGTCGAGCAAACGTAGCTGGAATGAAAAATATAATTTAGATAAACGGCCCTGCGGGGGTGCTTATTTATTGGCTGGTCTATATTTTACTGATGCACGAACGAGCGAGAAAATCGATTGACTTCGTACGGACGTAGAAAGGTACAAAAGTTTGATCTTGATTTACGAGAGAAAAGTTGCACAAACATTTTTCATTCCTTTTTTTCATTTTCAGTGTATTTTAATGCATTTATTGTTCATTACGTTAACGCTTATTTTATTTTGTAATAAAATAAAATGTAAGAGATAATTGCAGGAACATGATGTTACTGCACCATTGTGTTAACACAACCATTATTTTTTGCAATTTTTAATGCAATAAAGTACAGTCTGGTTTAACTATATTGACTCTTTCAGTCAATTAACTGGAAAAGGTTTAGTATTATTTTTACTTAGTATAGATATAATGTTGTTAATACTATGCTTGTAAAATAAATTTAATTACATTAAACTGTGCATAAAGTATGCTTGAACGATTCTTCAATTATCAACGGTAGAACGGGTTTAAGGCGAATCTACCTGTAACCCATGGACAGGTGTTCCATGGACGCGTGCCCATTTACATGTAAAACACGTGGGCGTCGATCCCTGGTGCGAAACAGGTGCGTTGATTAATCGAGGCAGAGTAATACCTCTTCTCCTTGATGTTCTTATCGTAAATCGGTTTACCTTTCCATTAAGCTGGATGTCAATTACCACGCTTAATCAATGCGTAAGCGACGATGTATCCATAAAATCAATTACTGCTCCGAATCAAATGTCTCTCTGTGTAGAGTTGCATGTCTGTGACGGAAATCGATTTAAGCTCGAATGCTTCGAATTAAAACCCATATAAAATGAATAAACCGAGCATACACATTTCATTTAATTGCGCAGAATATTTTGTTATACATACACGTTCTTTAATCCGAAGAAAGTTCTTACATTATATATTAGTTATATAAAGATTTCTTTAATATTATAGTAAAATATAAGGTGGGTACGACAAATGAACGATAAAGATAATATTATAATTTATATAGTTACTATAATTAATACAGTTATAATTTCCTGTACAATTTTTTACTTGCAATTTGTTTTTGATATCATTTTTAGTTTTTAATAAGAGAGTGGAGTAACTTTTTTACGAAAATTTGATTTGTTAGGAAATGTAGAAATTTAAAATTCCTATTAATAGAATATTATATAAGAGTATATTGAATTTTCTTAAAAATTGTACTTTCTTTACTTTCATGACAAAGATTCCATTAATGAAATAATTGGAATTATGCTGTTCCTTGCAGTTTAATCCTTTTTATAAATATTTTGATGGACTTAACATTCAATTTTTTCAAAATGAGCTACTGTATAATACAAATAGTCCTCTGCAATACAATAAAAAGAAAAATATGTGTTCTTACTTGTAAAACTTTAATCAAAATAAAAATTCGAACAACTAAAGTGAAAATTCTGAAAGAACGAAACTTTTCACCAATTACACAATTAACAAAGTAAATGTGATGTGAATATTACTGTTAGAAATAGAATTTAAAAATTAGTTTTTCACGGTTGCAAGTAGTAAAATCATGTATCAGAAGAAACACCCTGTATATTCCTTCACTTCTAAATAAATCCTGTTGATCTTTCTCTCACAATTTTATTTAATCCATAGCAAGATTACACTCACTTCCGTCCATCTTGAAGCTGTCAATGTTGGAACAAGCAGAAGTACAGCTGCAAATTATAGAAGACAGGTGTAAGCTAATAAAAAGCGAGTGACTGGAGTATCTCGGTTGTAACACGTCAGATATATATTCGATAATATACATTTGTAGGGTAGTTATGTTCGAAGGAAACCCTAGTGGCGTCGAGAATCAGGAAGAAAATGGAGCCTCGGTAACAGGGATTATTAATGGCTTAGCCGGAGCCCTTATTCTCTCTTTAGCTGGCCATTTCTTTTTCATGAAATCTTCCTCGATCTGTCTGTTCGTTTCTTCTTCCGTTTCTCTCTCGGGTTGCCTATTTCGCGAGCCTTTCGACGAGTCGGCACGCGGATGCGGAAGAACCGTTTTCTTCAGGCTTTCCTTGTTTCCGATTCTTCGTAAACTCGTTATCCGAGCTACCTCATGAATTATTTATGGCCGCCACTGCTGAGGCAATGCGGCGGGGATCGTGTAACCGCGAAATCTCGATTGATTCCCGAGTAAACGTGTGATATTCACCGCCACCCGCGTCTGTCAGCGAAAACGGATTATTACGATTTGTTGCGAGGGAATAATACGAATTGCCGTGCTGGAATTTTTACAATCACGGAACGTATTAATACGCCAATGTTATTGAAAATTGTATGACGCATTGTTCGCGCACTGATTGCCACGGTGGTCGTATGTGATCGGCGCTGGAAGTTCAGTTAAATTAATTATTTATAGCAAAAGCTTTTTTGAGGGCTCTTAATTAGAAACAATGATTAAAAGATGAAACTGAAAGATTAAATATCTTTGATTTTAGTAATCTATATTATAGTGTGTCTGACCACAATTGTCACTGTGGCGGTCAACAGAATCTTTTCTTTTTTAATGTATTAATGTATTAATCTTTACTAGTATTTTCGTGTATTGCATATTTTGAGATTCTTTCTCTACCTTTTTTATAAAGTGTCTCGTTTTGTACTTATTATTGAATTTCAATTATTCATGTTTTTTTCAATTTTCAAATTTAATATATTTTACATGATATTTTTATACTAATTGCATAACCGAGACAAGTCTATATCAGTCTATGCAAGTTACTTAAATCTATACTTAATTGACGTTTCCTGTCTGTCATTTCATTTCGATAATTCAATAGTATATTCAAGAAACAAAATGTCGCCTCTTCACGTTTTCCCTGTCCCCATTTTGGTGTTACAACCGCCTTTGATTGCCACGTGTCATTGCATCATAGAGTGACGTTGTCATATTACATGCAACTTGATAATCTATTTCTTGTTTGATGTGACGCATTGAATCATACATAGTCTATAACACTTTAGGGACAATAAATTTAGATATTCAGAAGGTTAAAGCCGATTTACAATTAATTAAAAACTGATGTAAAATTTATCAATTTTAAATAAATTCAAAATTTGTTAATTTAAAATGTATTAATTTAGAATTAATTGCTTCAAAATTAATAACGTTGACAATGTCATTATAACGAATTTAAGAATGTTAACTTCAACGAGAAGGTGATGTCATTATAACTATATTCGGATTATAAAAACGTGAAATCTTAAAAGTCTGCAGAAAAATAATCCAGAGCCACATTTTGACCGATTTGAATACTCTCTCCGGCTATATATTTTACATAATAGCCGGAAAAGCAAAAATACTGAATTAAACGAATAGTTTCTTGCGGGTTGCCAGCAATTCACGTGGCTCAGAACTCGTTAACGAATGGCCGAGAGCAAAACTGCCCGTTCGGGCCAGGATCAACGTTCGAAGAAGTCGGGGTAGGAAAGAAAACACGACGATTCCCGTGGTGGAAAAAGAATTCTGGCATTCATAAAGTTCGCTGGAGCGCGTGAACGCGGATCCCAAACCGCTCGAGAGCATCTCAAGTATCTTCAACATTCCCCGGCAAAGTCGCACGATTCTTCTTTTCCCTTTTTTTATTTTTTTTTATTTTCCTCTTCCTTCCCATTCGACGTTGGCTTTGTGCTCACGAGACCAGAGGACGCGAATAAAAACGATGGGCGGGAACGACAACGACTGCCGGTGTAATTAATTGTTTTTTATTGTAAATTGTCTAGCATAAGGGCGAATTGCCCCATGCAAAGACTAGTTGAAGTTCTTGAACACAGATGTTCCAGTCTCGTGAATGTTTAGGGACATTTTAATTCTACAATTCTGGTTTCTGTGATGTATACATACAATTGTGAAAATGATAAGGCTGTTATTGGGGAAAATGGTGAAGTATTGGAAGAAAGTTCAAATATTTGTTAATTTTAAAATTAGTAAAAGAGTTTAGAGTTTGGGAAATTTTTAAATTTGTAAATTTTTGGAACTGAAGAATTTATACGTTGGGGAATTAAGTAATTTGAAAATTATGAAATATTAAATGTTGGAAATTTGAAAATTTATAGAATTGAAAATTTGGGGATTTGGTAATGAGAATTTGAAAATGTAGAAATTTGTAAGCCACAGGATTTGAAAGTTGAGGACTTTGGAAATTGTAAAATTGTAAAATTATAAAATTGGAGAGTTTATAGATTTAAAAATTTATGGGTTTGAAGATTTTAAAAATTGAAAAATTGAGATCGTGAAACCTTTACAAACACACCAAAGAAATGATGACTGTCTACATATATCTTCAATGTCCACGAAATTAAACACAAAAAAATTAATTTAAACCATGAAAATTGTGCATTTCTTTCTGCGATACCATGCTAAAATCGACTGTTTTGACATTTCTGTGTAGAAATCAATTCCTCCTAGTATTCAAGAAGATACAGACATCAATTTCTGTTTAAATCTGTATTTTCAGTTATTTGACATGGAACATCGCTCTTCTACTCCTGAACACGTACTGCTTTCTTGAAAGTGCAATTAATTCTCGCAAAACGTTGCAATACTTCGAAGGAGATGAAGTTGTATTTCTGTCCAGTTTACAGCAAAATATCGTCTTTAAAGGTGAAACTCGAAACAGTAGAACGTATTCATTCAAACTCAACGTTGTGTCGGGATGTGTATCGTGGAAAACAATAACCAGCGGACGTGTTAGCTTAGAAAACAATTCAGATAAGCTGAGCCACGTGCAGCGTCGTGGAAACGTAGAGCTCGATAAAGAGAATTTACGTAATCCAAATATAGGGGCAATTGAAATGGCGTTTAATTCAGTCGACGCGTCCATTAGGATTGCAGTGAATATATGGACTCTTATGAAACGAGTATAGCCACGTAAAACGCCCATGAAGAATGAAATACTTTGAATTTTAAAAGAAATAAGAACGAAGCTGACATTGTCGACGAATTTAATAAATGTTAAACTATTTTATTTTTTTATTTTATAAATATTTTTCTACATTACTTTTGTAAGTTTTTACAAGAACGTGATGCAAGATAAATAACTGAAATACATTGACAAGAAAAATTAATAAACAACTTTTTAACTAGTACAAATTGATAGTGATATTTTTTTGTTGATAATGTAGTTTGAAATTTAAAATGTCGTTCGCTAAATATTGGGAAATATAGAAATCTAGGTACTTTGTAAATATTAATAAATATAGAACTCTAGTTACCTTTATAGATATTTTGAAATATAGAAATTGAAAAATATAGAAATTTTAAGAATAAAGGAATTTGGAGGTATAGATAGGCAGAAAATATCGAGTTATAAAAATATAGAGTTTTAGCAAAAAAAGAAATTGGAGGTCATGGAATATTAGAGATATAGAAATTTTGGGGATATAAACATTTGCGAATATAAAAATTGAAAGATAATAAAATTAAAATTATCAATAAATGGTTACTATTAAATTAATATCGAACGTACGAACCTTGCATTATATGATATTCTTGTAAGTTCACTGTTATTTATTAATTATTATTATTACTATAAGAAAATGATAATTGCAAATGACAATATAGAGACAAGTTACAAAAATTAATAAATAATATTTTTATTATTGTTCGAGGTATTTCATTTTTTGGCTTGTATCACTTTAACACTAAATTTACGAGAGTCATCCAAATCTTAGATTTTTTATTTTAAATTGCAAAAATTATCAAATTTTCGTGAAAATATATATTAACTTTTATCGAAATAAAAAAACCTTGCATAAACTAGTTCACGTATCATCACTTATTCATCTATTTTTCTATTTCAGTTATTAATTTTAAAACAAATATAAATGTAAAAGTTATTTAAAAATAAATAATCACAAAATATTCCTAAATTTATATAATCGTTGTTATTGATAAAAGTACAAAATGTCCATTAATAAAATAAACAGAATAAAGCTACTTTCGAACTGTAAAATTATCCTTACATGTTTTATAACCTCAAAAACGGGAGCTTATTCAATAACCTACAAAACGGGCGCGAATTATTTACGCGATATTAATTCTTCCGTAACTAGCTACTATTAAGCCGATGAAAGATTATTACATAATTTCCTAAATAGAGCCACGGGTAGAACCATGCGGAAAATAGAAGGGCAAACGACGAATGTAACCTGCGAAAACGTTTCAACGTAACCACGAGTTGTTTGCGTTAATTACGTCCGGCGTTGAAACCAGACGTAATATGTAAACTGGAAACGTCGACGAAATCGAATTAAAGATCAAATTCCGGGAAATGATTATGCAGTTTACGCGCGATTTTAATCGAGTAAATTAACGAGCTACAATGGCACAGAGATTTTCGCGTTTCATACTCGCCCCTTTCCTTGATTCGCCAATGCACACAGCAAAATGTCACAGGTTTATTTTCGTGTGCATGCATGATTTAACAAGCTAGAACGGGATGGCAGAAGATTTCAGGACGAATTTCAAAATTTCTGCTCCGCTTGACTTGTTCTGTGAAACCTGCACACACGGATGCATATTAATTTTAGTCTAAATAGAACCCGAGAGACGAATAAAACATGGTGGACGTGTTTATACACGAATTTGCAAGAAAAAGGACAGAAACGCAGTATTCGAATGATGTATACGAATTTTACCGTGAATAATGCGCGGCAATTTTGAGAACGTCGATGTAACTGATCGGTAATCAATTATGTTTATGGAAATTAATTGCTTCGATAAAGCAAACAAAGCAGAATTCTAATATTCTGATGAAGTAACACAAGAAATATTTATTTTGCTGAAGTTAGTGTATCTTAATCCAATGATGGACTACTAAATTGTAAATCTGCCCATGAAAATTTGCAACTTCTAAATTTTCAAATTGAAAAATTTGTAAGCGTCTATTTTCAAATTAAAAAGTTTGTAAATATGCATTTTTAAATTAAAAAGTTAATAAATACGTATTTTTTGATTAAAAAGTTAGTAAATATGTATTTTCGAATGGAAAAATGTGTAGGTATGAATTTTCAAATTAAAAAGGTTGCGAATATGAATTTTCAAATTAAAAGACTAGTAAATATGTGTTTTCAGTAATTACCGTTTTCAGTAATTAATCCAGAATTACCTTGTAATTACCTTAAAATACAATCCATTCTCTCTACGAAGGGATATAAATGAGATTTTCCCTTCTTGTAATTTTAACAATTATTTATTAAAGTCCGTGCGACCAGCGTGTTACGTAAAACGATTTAATTATTACGATAAACCGTTTATATCATCGAGGACAATATTATGCGTTGCTGTGGCAGCGTTTCTCGTTTAATTCACAATACACACATACACTAGTGTGGAAGTGTAACGAGCGTCTGCGTTGTTACCGAAACGAACTAGCTTCAGCCCGCCTGTCTCGCCTGGTTCTTTTTTTTCCCGCCCATTCTCGCTCGTACTTTGTCCACCCTTCTCTATTTCGCGTTGCGGCAAGAATTATCGGATTTTCTGGGACGCAAAAGATGGGTGGTAGTTGCAGCCTGGGAGTACACTGTTATGATAGCAGTAAAAATGTTTAGTCATTTGCGTGTGAAGAATTCGCGTTGGAATAATAAAGTAATCCGAAAATAAAGGAAATAAAAGTACCGTTGCACACCAACGAATGAAATTATTGTAAAAGTTTGTTATATTTATCTTCAATGGAGAAGCATATATATGTTGGTAATTACAAAAATGGTCTCAGTCAGATTCTAAAAGAATTAAAATTTTTACTTGTTTGCACATCGATGATTTACACTATATTATGAAAGAATATTTTTTAAACATCCTAAATTAAAATTTAGGTCATATTTATATTGACGATTGTGTAATTAGTCTTTTAGAATTTTGGTTTCGACCATTTTTATGATCACGAGAAATATCACTGTACACTCCAAACTCTGTAACGTTTGTTCTGAACTATTTCTTATCAGATAGCTGCAAATTAAAGTGTATTAAAAATTCGGGTAAAAATAATCACATCTAAACTACGGCTACGTCACGACTCAGGGTACGCAAGAGGTTAAATAAAAAGGTCAAGCATGTCAAGTATTTAATAATCCCCAAGGGTTTAGCAAACTCTTCTAAGATACACAGAGTAACGTCGGAAAGGAAATCTTTTTATCTAGTTCCATATCTGGTTATTTCCGTCCTTATTCATGTAATTCGTCGTACACGTGCCAGCGTCAAATCATCAGTCACAACGCGAGCTGTTCAAACACAGGTGCGCTTTCAGCGTCGGAATCTCTTCGAATAACTCCTGAGACCGTTCTCCCAAACCAGCGAATACGTTGCGGGTTCTAGCGTCTAATAACCCGCTCGTCGATCGCAGTTCCGTGTAATTATGGCTCCACCGATACGCAACGGGTGTGCTGCACCGGGTATACACGCTCTAACCAATCTCTAGTGCAGCAATGCACGTGTACGAAACCGCACGCTAGAGCACACGCGTCGACGTAGGGACGAGGAAAGCACTCGAGGTACAGTCAACAGCAAATGTGCCTTATATGTACATATACGAAAAGTATGCCAGTCGAGGAGAAAGGGGTGTTGATTTCGAGGCACTTCTGAGGATTTGAAAATTTGGGGGTAGGTTTAGAATTTTGAGACGTAGAAATTTGATGGCATAGAGATTCGAGGATTTTAGGATTTAGTAATCAAGATGACGGTGTAAGAATTTGGTAGCACACAAATTTGAGGGGCTAGGGATTTTGGGGCATAGAAATTAAGGGATCTAGGGATTCGGGGTATAGAAATTTGGAAATATAAAGATTTGAGGATTTAGAATTTGGTAATCATGGTATTTGGTGCTATAGGAATTGGGAAGCTTGGAAATTTGGGGATCTAGGGATTTGTAGGCGTAGGGAATATAAAGCTTCGTACTTTGAGGATTTAGGGATATGGCAATCGAGGAATTTGGAGGTTTTGGAATTTGGAAACGTAGGAATTAGTGGGGCTAGGGATTTAAGGACTTTAGGATTTAGAAATCTAGGAATACGAAAATCTAGGAATTTTTAAATGTCCATATTTCGAAATATTTGAATTTTCTACTTTCCAAGACTTCAAGCTTCCAAATTTTTTAATTTTAGAATTTTTTAATTTTTAACTTGAGAAATCCCCAAATTTCTAGATTTGTAAATATCTAAATTCCCAAAATTGTCCATCGCTAAATTTCTAAATTTCCAAATTTTATAACTTTTATAAATTTCAATTTTCCTAAATTTAAAGTAAAATAAACATTATACCAAATATTTGTTCACATCACGGTACAAAGTGTTACACCTTTTACGCCAAACTTTGTATATTTACGTACATTTTGATTTATAATGTATTATATTAACATAAAATTTTAAACACTTTATTAAAAAGATGTAACAAAAATACAAAATAAACTGCTTTGTTTTTCGATGCCAAATACAGCGTATTCCTGTAATGTACGTAAAAAAACAACCTATTCTACAGGGTGTCTCACAACTAGTGTAGGTCCTGGAAATGGGGGGTAGCTGGCGTGATTCTGAACAAGATTTCCCTTTGCAAAAATGGGGTTTGAAGCTTCGTTTTTGAGTTATTAAGGAAAAACACTGACCAATCAGAGCGCGAGAATAGCGCGCGCCCAGACGCGAGAGCGACAGCTTCGAATATGAAGGTCGATCGTGATCGTGAACAAGCGTATCGATACCGCGTCGATATAATAGGAATCTATTAGATGAAAGTTACATCGAAAAACGAATAAAAAAATCTTGATTATTGTTGAATTATCATTCATTAATGGATAAGAAATAAAGAAATTAGTCCTATCAGAATAAATAGAATTTATTCGATACGTTTATTCGTTATTGCAAAGAAATAATAGATAAAATATGGAAAATTATTCTCGTTAGATATTGTGATGATGAAAAAGAACAAATTCTCGTTTTTGAAAAATTAAATAACATTTCCATTCAACAAATAGAAATTTAAATCGAATAATTAACGAATTTAAATGTAACTTACCCATTGAACCGCAAATAGTCACGATGAAAATGCATCTCTATCACCGGGTCGATCCACCGATCCTTACCGGTTAGAAAAAATAAATCACCACACAGAAACTCTCAATTTACTTCACTGTCACCTATCACTGTCATCTTTCATTATTAGCTTTCATTATCACTTTTCCCTGTCACTTTTCACTAATTAGTCACTGTGAGCCCGACGCGTAAATCGGCCGAACACGTGAACGAATATTCATAAATAATATTAACGATACTGTCTTGAAAACAAAAAAGCGGAATTTTCGATTAAAAACTACGATGTATTTTATTTCGGCCGGTGTCGTTCGACAATAAACGATGACTGTCTATCGACCCGTAGTCGATCAACAGATCACCGTTGCATAGCAACCGTTTGCGACGTACGCCTCGCGATCGAGAACGAAACCGAAATCCGTGGCCCGTTCAACAATGTCTCCTAATAAAATATAACATAATATCGATTCCTGAATTCGGATACCTTATAATGAGAATATAAAGTATCGTTGCACATACATATCTATGAATAATCATTCATGCGTTTTCATTCGGTCTGTTTGCCGATCGTGCTTATGTTGTGCAATTATTAGAAAGAGACAGTGAAATAAATTGAGAGTTCATTGACCCTGCCAGGACATCAGCTGTTGATGATCTGATCGATGGATGTACCCGGTGACACAAATATTTTTTATCGAAGCTAGTTTTTTCATGGATCAATGGGTAAGTTTTATTTAAGTTGTTTGTGCATTTTTAAAATTAAACGTACGCAGGAATTGATTTATTTGACTTCAGTGAGTTACTGCATTACATATTCAATTCCAGTTCTATATCATTTCATAGACAAGGTACTCATTCGTTTTGAAACGTGAATTTATTCGTTTGCTTCATCAGAATAGTTGACAAAATTAATTTTCGTGAATTTATTCTTTATTCCTTTTCGAAGGCATAAAATAAAAACAATATACTTTGTCGGGATAAACAATAATTAAATGGTTTATCTCCTATTTAAGAATAATGAAGAATTTAATATTATTCTTAACTTGTTAATTCGTTATTGGATTTAACTTTCACCTAATAGAATCCTGTTATACCGACGCGGTATCGATACGCTTGTTCACGACGACGATCGGCCGTCACACTCGAAGTTATCGCTCTCGCGTCTGGGCGCGCGCTATTCTCGCGCTCTGATTGGTCAGTGTTTTTCCTTAATAACTCAAAAACGAAGCTTCAAACCCCATTTTTGCAAAGGGAAATCTTGTTCAGAATCACGCCAGCTACCCCCCATTTCCGGGACCTACACTAGTTGTGAGACACCCTGTATAAATAAAAATGATAAAAAATTGTTATATAAACATCTACTCGTAAAGATGTTATAAAAAAATTATAAAGAATATACGAAATGAGAATAAACACTTTTTTCTTCAATACCACATACAAATAATTGTCGTCTTTCGTATCTTCTTAATAACTTTTATTAGTGTATTCAACAGCCTACATGCATATAAACATTTTTTCTTATAATTATTTATAGAATACTTTATTAAGATTATGTGGACAAAATTGAAACGCTCTGTATATAATATCAAACAGAAAAGTCTGCCAATTCGTATTTTTGTTATAACTCTTCAAGTGTTCGAACCCCTACGTTGATATAACATTCTTTTGTTATTCTTATAAGTAGAATATGTGAATAAAGTTTAGTGGCAAAAATCAGGGACACCCTGTATTTTCATGTTGAAAGGAAGCCTACGTTGCACCCGAGTGTACCTTCGGATATGTAGGAGGACACTATCTCGAGCAGCAGACGTCGTTGAAGATGTGGCAGGGGTTGCTCGAGAGTTACCGTCGGTTCATTTACCGGTATTGTTGCTCGCCACCCTTCCCTGCTGGCAGCTTCTCGTACCTGTACCCTTACACAACCACCCTTTTCGTGTCTCGTTCCCATGCAACACAATCTCTCGTTTTCTCGCTCAGACACTCTACCCTGGTCGCCCTGTGTCCTTCGGATGCCCGCGTTCGCCGACATCCGTCGCGATGCGTGCAGAGGAACGAGCACATTGCAACCATAGACATAAGAAACTATTACATACGGAACTACTTTTGGTGAAGTGAGATACATAAGGTACATAGATACGTAAAGAACTTATGGTGAGGAGAGGTGCATAAGGAACTTCTTTTAGTGAAGTCAGATATATGAGGTACATAAATGCATAGATTACTATTGTTGCTGAAGTAAGATACATGAGGTACATAGATGCTTAAGGTATTACTTTTAGTGAAGTGAGAAACGTAAGGAACGCTTACGGTGAGGAGAGATGCATAAGGAACCTCTTTTGGTGAAGGGAGATATACATATGAGGTACATGGATGCATAGTGAACTACTTTTAATAAAGTGAGATACTTAAGATACATAGATAAATAAAGAATTACTTTGTTGAATGCTGAATCAATTAACTGCGAAATTCAGTTGCAAAAATTCATCATAGAATGTGTTATTAAAATCGGTTAATGACAAGTATGCACGTCGAACGCTAAGCAAATGATTCTATTATGAATTTTAGGAACAAAATTAAGTGATAAGAAGAAGGTGATTTGAAAATTTAGGGATTCGAGGATTTAAACTTTAGACGACCTGCAAATTTTGGAAATTGTAGATATGGTAATGTTAAAATTTGGGCAGTTGGAAGTTTGTAAATATAAAAATTTCGAGATTTGGATAATTGAATGATTGGAAGTTTAAAAATATAGGAAATTGCGGACTTGGACATTTGGAAATTTAGGAATTTGCGGATGTGACACTTAGAAATTAGAGAATTTGAGAAATTTGAGATTCAAGAATTTAAACATTAGCAGATTTCAAATGTTGAAATTTTTGAACTTGGAGATGTGGTAATGTGACAATTTGAAGATTTGGAGATTTAGATATTTAGAAATTTATAATACTTAGGAATATGCGAATTTGGTACTTGGAAATTTGGAAATCTAAGATATTTGGAATTTGGAAATTTTTTAATTTTTAACTTGGGAATATGGTAATTTGTGATTTGGGGGGCTTAGGTACGTTTGAGAACTTGAGAGTTAAGGATTTTAATATTTGGAATCTGTTGGATATGGAATAATGGTCATTTAAAAATATTTGAAATTTTCGAATTGAGATATATGAGAGTCAGAAGATTTTGGTCCTGAGAAATTAACAACTTGGAAACTTATAAACTTGTAAATTTGTAAACTTAAAAATTTAAAAATTTGAAATACAAAAAAATCTATAAATTGGATGTTCAGAAACATAACAATTTCAAACTTAAAAATTCCAAAATCTGTTTCTTCGAAAACTTAAAATATGCAGAAAACAGTAATGGTGACATTCTCTCAAGCTCAAAATCATTATCTAAACGCTACTTAATTTGAATCGGGCCTTCAGCCTTCGTTCCTTTAAACCACGCAAAAAGTTCTTAAAGTAATCGGATAAACTCGGTACCAGAACACAGTGTACCATAATTTAGTCGAGTTATCCCCACAGCACTGTAAACAGATATACCAAAAGCGCATTTCACAATGAAATGAATAACACGTTAGTACAGCTAACATTGTGGCGGAAGTGGCACTCGAAAACCTGTTACGGTATCCCTCCATTCTGAAAAGGATAGGACGCAGCATACCGTTAGAGGAACAGCAAAAAAAGGAACGAAGTTTTTTATTAGTGACAATAATTACCGTGCTCATCGAGGCGCGCATCAAAGCATCTCCAACTCGGACCCAGTTGCATGAATTTAAACTTTGTCCCACTCGTGACGTGTTCGCCTTTTGAAATGCTGAAAAAATGAAAATAAAGCGTCCTCGGAAAAGCTAGGAAACAGAATCACGAACCAAGCCACAAAAACCGTATAATTTTCTGAATTCAGCTCCAACGCGACAACAGTTGCTGGCAATTTGAAAGCTGGGTTTCGGGTATGACAGTTTGAAAACACCGTGCTCCAAAAATATTTCGTAACTCGATTGATTGAACGAGAAAACCGAATAAAAAATTACTGATACCTTGTCCATTTCTGTTTTATAGATTTACGTATTAAGGAAATTTGAAGTTACATATTTTTATTATTAATTCATTTACGTTGAAATTAATCATCAAGTTGCAGTTAATTGGATCACTTATTATATAGAGATTTCAGTAATTTTCATTGCTAATTCATTAATATTTATATTAATCATCAAGTCCACGCCTAAGTCGCGATACTTCAAGAACTATTGATGACACGAAAAATTGTACATATGGAAATTGTAGAATAATATGGGATCTACATATGTTTTAGCATAAACAAAAATTTGTTAATGTTATTAATGTAAAAGATATGATGTATAAAGATTTCAATATTATCAAATCTTCTGTATAATCAATTCAGTACTATTATTATTATAAGGGTAGTAAATCTCCTGGTTCATGATAAATTTCTGCAATTTGTAAAAACTTTACCGTATGGAAATTTGTTCGGACTTTCACGAAGTTGCTTATGTATCTCGTGAGAATAAAATGGCGCCTCAGGACAGTAATGAAGTAGATATAGATTTCTCTTTTACATATTTCATAACCCGATTTGCTGAACGTTCGAATCTGTCGGGCATACTTTGTGTTCAAATTTGCATATCGAGGACGCGAAGAAAATTCATAGATAATAACGAGTCCACTTCGCGACGTCCATATCGGCATACGGTCATAAATAGCGGTCTCTGGGTCTATAGCAAGATCGTGAAGTATTTATATCGTCCGTCGACGTAATCGTATAAATGTTGCAAGACCACCGTTTCCTAGTAGATACGATCGACTGGCAGGCGGTGCCTTTAGGGAGTAGCTTATGGACGCCAAACGGAATAGGAACACGCTAGTGATGTTTCATATAATTGACGATATCCTATTTTCTAGGAGTGGGAATGCTGGAATCAATGAAATATTTGTTACACGGTTCCTTTTAAATACTTTTGATTATCTTTATTCGGCAATTCCACTGATTATATTCATTTAGGTAATCTTTTGGTGGAGAGTTCGATTGGATGGAGAGTACTAGTATGTTCTCTGAAAAATTAAATATTTAGTTTATATTGTAATTCAGCTTGATTTTATTAAGTTTATTAAACAGCTCGAAAAAGGAATTTTACATTTTTAAATTAATTTTGCGACGATTGAATATGTGACTTAAGGTTTCATGCTAAGGTGACGATACAGATTTGAGGAATTGTATGGGATTTGGAAGATACGATAAGCAAACGTCGAAACTTTTTAATTTATAAACTTTCAAATTTTGGTAAACGAAAATTTTCAACTTGTTCAATTCCAACATTTATAAATTTCTACTGTTGAATTTTCAAATTTGGAATCTCCCATTTTTCAAATTTCTAAATTCCCTAACTTCCACATTTACAAATTTCTAGGTATAGAAATTCTAGAATTCTGAAACTTCCAAATCCCAAAATTTCCAAATCTATATTTCCGATTTTTCAATTTCCAAATTCCCAGATTAGCAAAGTCCCTAAATTTCCAAATTCTCATAGTACCAAATTCCAAAATTGACAATTCTCTACATTTCGGTACTACCCATTCCTCAAATTTCCAAATTCGTGCATTACTAAATTCTTAAAGTTCCAAATTCCCATATTACCAAATCTCTAAATTCTCAGGTTCCTTTCTAAACCTCCATATTCTCCACTCTTCACATTCCCAAGTCCCTACATTCCCACATTCTCATACTTCCAAACCGTAAATGTTTTAAGTCAATAAATGTATAAACTTCCACATCCACAAGTTTCCAAATTACCAAATATCAGCATTTGAATTCTCTATTTCTAAACATTTCCCCAATGGAATCCAGATTTGCTACCGAGTGTTGCGTATAAATAGTAACGAGATTATGATGCACATTTATCTATCCGCACCCTATAATTTTCCCTCAATTTCCATCCCCTATAATTTACTTGTTACGTCACACTGCATCGCGACAGTACGCATCGAACGGACGACGAAGTAAATTTGAATTCACGACAGAAATTCCACGTTACCCAAAAGTTACCCGAATGCATAAAGAGTTAAGGTCGCGAGTTAAGAGTTCGGATGCGGCAGCGTACTTTCTTCTTGCCACATGTTCAAAAACTATCTCGTGAAAGGAGGAAACATTGGTTATTGGCAGTCGCCGTGGGGGGGCAGTTCGTCTGCTGCTCACGTCGCGGTTTACGCCGGGACTCGCGAACGCTAATTTCGCAGAAAATCGTGAAGACTATCGCCAGGTCCGTGGTGAACGTGCACGGCTTGGATATCTTCCTCCATCAAAGTGTCCGTGCCCGGAATGAAGCTGGACGTAAATGGAGTAGCCGGACGCGTCCTCTTTTTGGCGAGATTTTTCCCGATCAAAAGATCGACGCCGACCAGCCTCCGTCGATACACAGCCAGCCGAGTTTTATTGGCGGCCGTGGTTATCTATAAAAGAGAAATACGGAACGTACAGCCGAATAAAGATGCGCTAACGTTCGCGGGCTTTGCCAACGCAAGCAGAAATCAAATATTTGAAACACGCGCCGCTTGCGGACTCGATCGTTCTCTCTCTCTCTCTTCTTTCTTATTCTTTTTTTGACTACCGCCATATTTTCTCGCTCTTTCTTGTCCGCGATGCTCGCTAATCCGCCTATACGAGATTGCTTGGCCGGTCGGCTGAGTTAAAGGGACACAAGAAGTATATGGACCTGGACGAACTGCAAAGGAAAAGGGTTCGATTAAAGGGAGGCGGCTTGTTCTACTAGCCACGTTGCCGATTCGCTCATAGAAAAAGGGGTTGGTCTCTCTCTCATTGACAGGAGACGCATTACATTTGGCAGCGATTTCACTCAGCGAGATTAAGCTTATTTTCGCCAGGCCGATTTTTCTGGCACCGTGCATCCTTCGGTTTTTTCGGACGCCTTTTTCGTATACCGCCAACGGCGCACTTCTTTCCCTATGGCGCTACTATTTGTCCGTTTGTCCATTCGACTGATCGTCCTTCTTCAGCTTTTTCTTTTTTTCCGGAAACGTTCGAATCTTCCCTTCAGTTTCCCGTGGAGCGTTACTGTCATGCTGGTGTGGAAGATTATATCGCATTGCAAGTTTTTCGTACTGAAAAAAACGAAGAAATTACAAAGAAAGGAAGAATTTTTTAATTAAATTAAGTGCTTTAACGTAAATAGACTTTCGGAGTCAATTTTCAGTTTATTGTTAATTGGTATTTTTATTGTCATAAGATTATGGCGTATACTCCGCAACACTCGGCATGTCTTCTCTAATTGCAAGTGTGGTTAAATGTCCTTTCTCTTTTTTAATGACAATAATAATTTTTGAAGACAAAGTACTAGTATTTTTAAATGGACGTTGTTAAATTACACAAAAGTAACATTGTGCAAGAAAGTAAGAAACAGCCATTTACAGTTACAACATAAATGACAAACCTTCATTATATTATTTTAACTAAATATTACAAGTATAAACGTTAAGTTTAAAACGTTAAGTACAAATGTTAAGCATAAAAGTTTTTGAATATAAACATTAGGTTAGGTTCAATATCTGCTACGAATAAACTTTGAATATAAAAATGAAGTATAAAAGTTTAATATAAAAGTTCCACGTATAACTGTTAAGTAAACAGACCTTTAATTATAAACGTTTCATCAAGCGTTAAATAGAGTACTCGTTATTTAACGCTTTCACCGAGCGTTGAAAAGGGTACTCATTGTAATATTCTTCGTAAGAAGCAGGCGCGCAATTACCGCGTTGTCTTCATTTATCATAAAACCACCGAATCAAAGCAATTTTCATCTCAAGTCTGAAGACGTCTTTTGGCGTTGGTCTTCGATGATGAAAACCGAATCGTTACCGTGATAAGACCGTAAAAGGATGCGGATTCGGATTATTGTCTAAAGCGACTCTCCTCGTGGAGTGGATGTCATTCAGCTGGATAAAGCCGGACCGGAAACGACAGCAACGAGGGTAGGTCGCAATGGTCGAATAATGGACCAGCCATCTTCTTTGAAGTCCCCTTCAGAGTTTTGGCGTTAATTGATGCGAGTCCGGAGTTCGAAAGATCGTCCAGCACTTCCAGCCAGCTTCCTTGCTCACTGGTGGACCCTTCTCCTTGCCCTTCATCCTTAACGAGGGGAGATTACGTCGACGGTTACAGATCTACCCTTCGTACTGCTTCTTCGAGCTATCTTCATCGAACTGTCCGGGTTCATCGAAGTTTCGTAAATTTTCGCTTTCGCTTCGTAATTAACAGATCGTTGCCAGACGGACCATTCATTCAGGTTTTAAGATTATTTAAACGCCAACGAAGCAAAAACACTTTTTTGTGTTATTCACCGTTTATGCGCTCTCTCTCTCTCTCTCTCTCTCTTTCTTTTTTATTCACTTATTACAAAAGGTAAAATCGTTGGTAATCCTTGTTCCGAATTAAATCCAACCATTCGACGGAACGGCCGTTGAAATTCCACGCTGCCGGGACGAAAAAGGGGTTCGTTCGACGCTTGATCATCAGCCTTTTCGAAACTTTTTAGGCGAAACTAATTCACTTCGCCCCGGCAGCAAACTTTCCGCCCAACGGACCGATTCAATTGGCTTAATTAAACGCTGCCCGATTCGTCTATTTTGCGCCCAAAAACCCGGAGAGTCTTTATTAAGATGACGCTGCCAAAGCAAACCCTGAACTGACAAGACTTTGTTCTGGAAGTAACAATGAGAGTTGTTCAGGATTGACGGAAGGGAGTGGACAAAGTAAATTTTTGTAGAGTTTGGAGGGAAGGGACTTTTTAGTAGAATTTGGAGATTTCTTTTGGGAAGTGGAGACATGAAGATGTTGGAATTTTGAAGATGCGAAACTTGTTCATTTGGGGATTTGAAAGATTGGTAATTGGGAATTAGAGAAGTTACAAATTTTATAGTTTGGACATTTGTGAATTTGGAAGACTAATCTCTTTGGGATTTCGGGATTTTGAAAATTAAAGATTTGGTAATTTGGGAAGCTTAGAAAGTGGGTAATTGAAAATTTGAAAAATTAAGTATTTGGAGGATTGAGGACTCAAAATGTGAAAACTTGGAAGTTCTGGGATTTAAAAATTTGGGCATCTGGGAATTTAGGAATTTAGGTATTTAGGCACTTAGGAATCTAGAAATCTAGCAATCTAGGAATCTAGAAACCTAGGAATCTATGAACGTAGGAATTTAGGAATCTAGGAATCTAGGAATCTAGGAACCTAGGAATCTATGAACGTAGGAATTTAGGAATCTAGGAATCTAGGAATCTAGGCAACTAGGAATCCAGGAATCTAGGAATCGAGGAATCGAGGAATCGAGGAATCTAGGGATCTAGGAATCTAGGAATCTAGGGATCTAGGGATCTAGGGATCTAGGGATCTAGGGATCTAGGGATCTAGGGATCTAGAGATCTAGGAATCTAGGAATCTAGGATTCTAGGGATCTAGGGATCTAGGGTTCTAGGAATCTAGGAACCTAGGGATTTAAAAATCTAGGAATCTAGGAATTTATGAATTTATGAATTTAAGAATTTACGAATTTACGAATTTCAATTTAGTCATCTAAAACTATAGAGGTTCAGAGATTTGGAAGTGTGTTGAGTATTTGAATTTTTATAAATTTCAAAATTTGCAATTTTAGGTACTAGAACATTTGAAAATTTAATGATTTCAAAATTTAAAAATATCTAAATTTAATAATTCATAATTTTAAATATTTCTAAATTTAAATACTAGAAATTTAATCGCGTGACGAGTTTTAATTAAAAACTCTGAATCGAAATTGGCACAACAACATACAACTCGCATAAACAGATAAATTTTATGATGCACTAAAAAGATATTGCTTAAACCCATCTACCAATACCATAAATTAGTTAAAACAATTGTTACAGCGTAAAACTGTTGGCAACACAATCTCCCTGTGAAACGAATGTAAAATCCAACAGCAGAATTTATTTTCCGCAATAAAGCGTTACAGAATTGCATTGATACTCGGAAATTGTAAATTCGCACGGCGATGAATGAACATTTTATTCGAAACGAATAATTGCAACATTTAACCAATTACACCTGGAGAAGAAAGAACGTACAAATGAACAAATAAAAAGCACAACGTTCATTTTAACCGAGCAATCCATTTAATAGATTCTGAATATGTTTTAACCATTTTACGATTGTACGATAAAATAGATTTCAAAATTTGTTCCACTTAACAATACACGTTCAGCGAAAGAATTGATTCGTTCCGGTGGCACTTTCGTTTCAGTAAAAATGGCGCGTCGAAACGCGAATATTTCATTGTTTGTCGCTTTATCAACCAGAATAATTCTCGATTTATGTTCTTGGTGTTCTCCGCTTGTAAAAGTAAAGCGAATCAGCGCGAGGCGAATAAACACACAATAAACGCTTGATGCAGCCGCGCGTGTCTTGCATGTTATTACACGTTCAAATAACTGACCGCAACGTTTCAACGCGCCCGTTACCTTTTTGGATGGATTTACCAGCGAGAGCCACGGTAGACAGGTAATATTTAAACGTAAATGTTTATTATCGCTCGCGAATCGAAACGATAGACGGGAAATTTTCGCGTGACGAATGGGAATTCGAATTTGGTCGACTAACGACGTTACGATGCGCATAATGATGCGCTGTTCCATCGATAATTTAATGGCGACGTTCCACGAAATCGTAATTGAAAACGTTTCCCTTCTATGCAAATTTACATACGTTCAGATGTTCCGAAAATTCCTCTCCCAAAAAGTAGAAAAAAGAAATTGATGGTTTCAGCGGTGGAATAAAAATAGTTTGGAAAAAAGCGTACTATAACGTACGATGGGCAGATTTTTTTCTTTTGACCAAAGCCAGCGCGAATATGTGGAATATTTCATATTTAGGATTTTGCAGTGTATGGAATTTCATACACGGGAATTTGAAAGGCATTTTATCGATTTTTATTCTTTATCTTCTTAAAAGTTGGAACGGATAAAGTTCTCTTTGAACACAGAATATTAGTACCTACATGATATTCTGTAACTGATAACAGAACTTGTAAAAGACTAACCTTCCGTAATAAACGATGCTAATATTGAACAACATTTTTTTATATCCATTCTCCATGATACGTAGAACGTTTGATTGGTACAAAAAGGGATGATATTTTTAACGACTTTTTTTATTGATTTCACAATTGGTAGATGATATCAAATAAAAGATTATTAGTATCCCTAAACGTTTATTCTTCATTAGTGATATACTGATATGCTTACAAATTAAGTTCTTTCATTGTGAAGTTTCGAGCTCCATACATTTATAAATATGCAAAAGTTCATATTTTCAAAAACATAAGATTCAAAATTTTCAAACCTCTAAATTTTCTAAATCTTATTGCAAAATCCTCAACTTCCAAAATTCTAAAATTCTAAAACTCTCAAGTTTCCAAACTTCCAAATCTTCAAATCCCCAAATTCCTAAACTTCCAAATCGTTAAATTCCCAAATTTCTGTAGGTACTATACTCATTTTAACAATTGAATAACTCATGTCAGTAGAGATACTTCACTCACTTTGGCAACTGAATTAAATGTCTCAGTATCTCAAGTACCCGGAGTATCTCAGTGAAGCTCATTTTACAACCTGATCCAGTTGTCATCGCAGCTCTGAAATTCGAATGCAAATTGATTTTGAAGGTGCTACCGTACAAAAGAGGTGCGAAAACATTGAGTCGCATCTTCTTTCAAACACAAGTGAAAGACGTAAGCGAACAAGATTATGAGTAGCTCCGCGTGTTACCCGAGAAGGCGTTCTTGGATACAGCCGCCCACGCTTCGATACTTCGGAATAACTTAAACCACGTAACTGGATCTCGAGGCTGTTCTTTGAAGTGCTGCGTGGAAGAGCAGCGTCGTACTCTGTTCTCCATCGCGTGATAATGATAACCTTGGAGCGGATCGAGATTCCAGTCGACGGCTCAACTTCAGGAAGCCAGAACTTGGTTTCGACGGATCGATTTTCTGGAATGTCGTGCAAGTTACAGCTGACACCGTAATCGATATATTACAACACCTTGTTTACGAGCTGCGATCGTATGATATGATAATGCAAACGCAACTCTATGTATCTTGCTGTCTCCATTCGATTTCCATCTATTTTCTTGGGTGCCAACATTGACGAGTGTATGATTTTATCGGTATCTGAATTATAGTGAAATTAATTCGGTATCTGAATTGAAGTTGTCAGAACTATACTGCCCTTTAACCTCTTAGGCACGGCTGTACTTTATTGCTTCTTTGTACAGCAGAGTTTGGTGTGACTTACTTGTAAATGATACAGCACGCGAGTACATTGGAATTAAGTTTTTGATGATTAAATTATAATTTTTCCCAAAGATATGTTACATAACTTTGAGAATTTACATTTTTAGAAAATTCACAAAATATGTAATTTCTAAATGTTTCCAAGATCGTATATTAGTGCAAAAAGGTGCTCCCATAGTGCCTAAACTACTTGGTGTTACCTTGTATTTACATGTAATGGACTTTTTGTGGGATTTGTAAATACGCTTATAAAACGTGGTGAAAGCACAAACTTCCGAAAAATTAATGAATCGTTTGGTACAAATAGCTGATAGGAATTGTACAATTAGGAATAATGAATTATAAACCAGGCATAAGTTATTTAAACACCAACCAACTACAGAACTTACGTAATACATTTGTTGTAATATATAATATGGATACTGTGCTAAAGTAACACAATTGGGGTTCTCCGAAATCTTCTGAAGCTTTTATTAGAAAATCAAGTACCAGTCGAATCCAATCTCGAGACAATTCTCAGGGGAGTAGTTAACCCAGATTCACCGTACATGGTGGAATAGTAGAATACGCGAAGCGTTGCATAAATTAAAAGGTTAGAGCGAAGGGCATTTTGATCGTCGTCGTATCTCCACGCATATTAAATGTCTTGTCCTGGCCGTTGGGGCACGTCAGAATTCCGTCGTCAGCCGCCATTTATCTCTGATTTTAGTTTCCATTGTATGAGAACCTTGTTCCACTGTGAACATTGGTAAAATTTAGTTTTGAACACGTCTCGTGTAACAAGTGGTGTAACAAAAGACAGCAAATCTATTTTACTCCTTTTTGCGAAAATAGTCCTTGAAGGTTTTTATACGTGTCATCTACATCCACGAAGAACTACCCTAATCACAGGGATAATGTTAAATATTAATTTTGGTTTAATTCTGTGATCGATGATATGCTAAATAAAAATTCATGCTCATCAATAATTAATTATTACGCGAGAAATCAATATGTAGTAGCATATTAGTTATTCATTGTATTATTATATGTAACATAAATTGTTTATGAACATTTTAGATATCGATCTACTGAAAGAAAAATTGTTAGCTGTACTTAAAGATTTTCATGATTTATTCAAGTTGTCAAATCTGCAATTTGTATAAAAGTTCTTTACTTTCTTTTCCAGAAATCACTTTTTGAGGTCAGAATAAGAAATAATCTGCTTTATGTGATTATTTTAGTTGCATAAAACATATATGTATAAAACAATATTTACTTTAGTTGTATAAAAATTAAATAAATCGTTTATGAAAACACTCAAAATAAACGATACCCACATATGTAATTGTTGTTTCCCAAAAAAAAAAGTTTCCATGAATGTCAGACATCAAAGCTCCTGAAGAAATCAAGTTCACTTAATACAGTGATAATTTTTCCTAAACTCTTGCGTGAAGCAAATTTTACTTTTTTATTACAAGAAGAGTCTATTACTTTTATCCATCGTAGCACTTAGACCTCATTTAACGTCATTTTTCCATTTTACCAAATAATTACATGAGTTATACAACTCAAACTCTCAGTAACTAATTTCTACAGAAACAAGTGGTTTAAAAACTTCTATAAAATTGGATAATAGTTCTTAAGCCTAAAAAGTTAAATTACTAATATATAATACGTTTCATAACCAAAAATAGGTTACAAATGTTTAAATAAAATACACATAATTCAAAATTGCAAACAAAATACTAAACTAAGTAAACATATTCGTTCATTATTAATATTTAAATAAATATTACAAATATTTATTCTCAATAAAACCTGGATTAATACAACGTATTAATTCTTTATCCCAATAAGAATCAGGATAAATTTGAAGGAGAGCATCTCACAAAACTTCGTAAATTAAAGTAGCAGTGAACCAGTCGGTCGATCGGTTTGTTTTACTGTTTAAGAACAATTCCCAAGTGACTTGTTCAATTACCATCTGTTCTCTGCTCCGAACATAAACCGTGGCGAGCATAAAAACACTCGAGCCGCGGTACGATTCGCGAGAGGAAGAAGCAGCAAGGAAACGTTATCGTGCTCGACGAAACCGAAACGCTTCGTCTGTCGTGCGTTTCCGAGCGAAAATATTCCGGAAAGTATCACGATTTTACGACGACGCGTCTCCCTGGTTTTCTGGTAAAAAATTTCGAAAGCCCTCGAGCAGCTTCGACTTCTTTGCTTTCAGCTAAAGCAAAGTCTGCTTCATGGGTTAGCGTGCCGAGATTGCTCGACGCTTGAACCCGACCCAATAGCAGCTCAAATACGCTTTCGGCTCTCAGATTTTTTCCTTACGCAACCGTGAAAATCGTTCAATAAGTTGTTCGGCGTTAACGAGGGTTTGCCGCCGTTCATTTTCCCCGGGTGCGTCTAAATCCACCCGGGGAACATTCAGTTTCGATTACATTTGCCAGAAGCTCGTTCCCGTTGGGCACTTAGCGCTCGCACATCCGCGAACCGCTCCGCTATTTGCGCGCTCGTTAACACATTTTCGACCGTATCCTCTTCTCGTCTGGTTTCCCGTTTCCTGAAATTCCACCACCAAGGAATCCACGTTAATTAAAGCGTCCCAATTCTGCCGGGCGCTAACGACGTTCGCCGATAAACTCGGCCGACCAAGAAAGTCTGGATCCGTTTCGAACTAGCCTCCGTGAACGGAATATTATGTGTCCCTGCGACTCACTATCTACCTTGCTTCGTCTTGCTTTAAATGCCTGCAAAACTTTCTTGGACTCCGGCTTCTACTCGCTCTTTCATTTTACCTCGACGGCTAAATTACGCTCCGCTATTTGGTATTTAGAGTGGACCATTCAATTTTAAGAAATTCTATCGGCTTCAATTTTTGTTTTAGTTCAAATTACATGTCGCTATTTAATACTTGGGGGATGTGAGAACACTCAAGTTTAGGTAATTCTATCGGCTTTAATTTTTATTTTAGTTTATTTAGCATCTGGCGGATATGAGATCGTTAAATTTTTATTAATTCAGCTATTTCAGGATATTGATATTTGACGTATACGAATTGAAGAATATAAAAGTTCACAGTAATAACTAATTAGTCAAAAATTATAGCTAACTGACAATCACCGTTTCATATCTCAAATTAGTCCATAATCATGAATTGATGTGCATCTTCGGTTAGTTCATATTTGACAGTCGTGCTAATAGGAATTACTTTCAAAGCTTTTGTAAAGTTTGCTTTTAACAGTATGTAAAAATTTTGGTTGACCGATTGAAAGAAGTTTTCCGCTAGACGCAATTGAGATTTTACTTCGAACTCCACTTTCGATAAAATTCGATCAAATAGAAAGCTATATGTTATTCTAACAGCAGTTAGAAAGGATTGCAAGGTTTGCTCTCAACGAAAAACGTACTATGTACTGTGATACTTGCTCCGACAAGTCGAGAATACATTTTGGAAATTGTTTTATAATATACCATACAAAGAAAATGTAAAAAACTTAATATTTACAAAATTTTCTTCTTTTATTAAGTATACAAAACATCACCTCTGCTTCGCCCGCGAGAAGAAATATCTTGAGTTAAATAAAAATTCCAATCATGCTTGACATTTCATATCACGCACCTGTCGTACAATATAAACAGCAATATAAACACCGTGTTTCGGCGACTTTTTCGCGGATTTATCGAAACGATGCAAAGAAAATCCCGGTTCGTTCTCTGCGGCTGCAAAACTCATTTGTCGCCGGACGCAGGAGATTTCTCGATCGTCCGCAACGACTACGTCGAAATCGTGGTGCATGTCAATTTTTTTCGCTCTGCAATTAAACCAGCCCCGTCCCATCGTGGATGTTCGATCCTGCGCCACGCCACGACACGCCACGCCACGGCTAAAAGCCATCTCTGTCGAGTCTGTCGGGGCTGTCGATTTATATTCGAGGATCGTCGTAATCGCGCAAAGTACGGAACACGAATCAATTCCCCTGGCTGGAGGGTCGCAAGGTGGTGGTGGCGGCTGGTTCGAGGGTGAGGGATGGTCGTTCGTACGAGAAACTTTCCAGGAGTTCGCTTAAAGTAGCCGAGATCCTTTCCTCTCCTTCTCTCCTCCGCCTTTCGAAAGCGATCGCAAAAATCGGCTTTCGACTTGAGGAAACAGTCGAACCGATTCCGGTTGCTTTCCAAACTTTCCTTGATAATTGATTGTTTAGCCAGTGGAGGTGACTGTTTCCTCGACCCTTCGCTAGGCTACTGCCTTCCCGTCGTTGTGCGCTTGTGATACATTGCATGTATTAGCTAAGAATGATTACGTCCGTTTTTCAAATAGATTTTTGATACGTTTCTTAATATTTATTAATGACCCGATGGTGATTTGTGGATTTCTGTAGCATGAGAGCGTGTATCTCGTGCAGTGACATTATCGGACAAAACTTGCCGGTAGATATAATATACATTGTGATACGTTGGATGTATATGTTGAATGTGTAGGTGCAACGTAAGCTACTTTTAGTTAAGGATGTATATGCAAGTTTAAAAATTTCCAAATTTCTGCATTTTGAAATCTTTAGATCCATTGATTCTTAGAGAAGCTAGAAAAAATAATATAGCATTAATTTAAAAAATTTATTTGAATTAGTCATTCAAATTCTTAAATACGCCAATTTAAAAATTTCCAAATTCTGCGATCCTCAAATTTGCAAACATTGAAATTATGATGAAGTAAGAACTCGATGGTCGCTCGTCGTCGCATTCTTCTTCGAAAATTGTTCAAATCGTTCCCAATGCCATCGTCGTGCGCTACAATCTGTGATAGGAACTTCCTCCCAAGAGATTTCGAAGCAAAACTTGTCCATGTGTGCGTTACACGCGTGTGTGAACACACGATTAGAGTAGGTAACGGTGTTCGTGCACTTTGCGATCGGTTTCGTAAACTAAAAGTGGAACGCCAGGTCTATACTGCTCTTGGTGTATCTTTCCCTCTTTTCTTTACTGAGATCGAATGGGAAAATTTCGGTGAATCGAAAAGACAATTTGAATTAGGCTGTATTCGTTAGTTATCGGTATGCGGAAGTTGGTCGAGTAGTATAGGTACGAAGACCACTGGAAAAATCCATTAACGCCTTATCTGCGAGAAAGTACTAAAAGCTCTGTCGAGATTTATTGTAAATTCAACGACCGTTTAACTTTCTCCCTCCGTGCGGATTTTCAGGAGTAACCCTCCTTTTTTTAAACGAAGAAAAACGGAACACAATAAGCATATATCGTTCGAACACCTTTATCAGCGATCGAAGGAAAACGAAATAACGGATTTTCGGCGCCGGGTGTTCGTGACTGCAAAACTGCGCTCGTATTTGAAAGCGAAGTTGCTCGTCCGATAAAATTTCACAATGGATCGGCTATAAAATAATATTTTAACCGAGTTCTTGTACGCGCTGTTCGCGCGGCGAAAATCCGATTCGGTATAAAACGATCATTTGATCGAAATAAATGTCTCGTACGAATGATTATTTTTTATTCATTATAGAAATGTCTGCTATTAAACTTGTTATTATTTCGGTATAAAAATACCTGATATAATGCTGGTATGAAAATGTATACTATTAAATTGGTTATAATTTCAGTACGAAAATGTTTGCCGTTAAAACGATGCTCTTTTCAGTATGAACGAGTGTTTTTTGACATCGAACAAAGGATCGTTTAATTGCTCGTTATCGTGTTACGGGTAGGTATCCAATCGTTTTAGCGAATCCAACAATAGAAATTATAATATGTTGCATGATTGACTTCGTGGCAGATGCGATTTGCGTGCAAACGCGGACGAACTGACGCAAGTTAGGGAGAGTTCAAAATTATACGCGACGAACGTGCAAACTCGTGCCTTCTCCATTTGGAGTATCGGCTCGATGTGCCATTGAATGCATTAGAATTGGTAACTGGTTCGCTTCTACACGTACATCAATAAAGAGCACCTGTTAGTTCCCTTGAATTCGCGTTTACGATCGCGATGTATTATACAATCGCGTTGGATGCTTTCTATCTGCTGAGAAACATGATCGAATACGAAAAGTCGTCTATGTTTCCCTTCGTGTAGAATGTTGTGATCTATTCTTCGAGAATGTGTTAATATTTCGCAATCGGATACAAAATATTATTTGTAATAACATAACATATTAAAACATTGTCATTTATAATATTGTTATTTTAGATGCTGCAAGGAGAAATGTATGAAAGAAAAGTTAATAACGATCTCTGAAACATTGGAAATTATTAGTCATATTTATGATAATTGTGCATTACTCTATATTCAAAATATATTTATAACTAAACGAATTTGAATTAATGTTATATTGTTCATGATATTCGTTATTTATATGTTACATTAATTAATAATATCTTATTAATTTAAATAGTTTAAAATAATATATTTGTATAGGGACATATATTGTGTATACTTAAATTAATTCATATAATAATATATTAATACAGGAATTAATGTTTTAATACATAATTCATAATTGAATTAATTTAAATTAATTTTGTACTGTTAATAATATTCATCATTTATATATTATAATAATTACTAATATATTATTAATTTAATTAGTTAAAAATAATTAATATCAATAATTAATATCAATTTAAAGATATCATACTATTCAATTTATAAATTGATATCTATATTAATTCAGTAATTTGAAAAATTTAGTAATATAGAAATTGAGAAATTTAGTTTAGAAATTTAGAAATATAGAAATATAAAAGTATAGAAGTTAAGAAGTATAGAAATATTGAAGTAGAAATGGAGAAGCTAGAAGTACAAAAATTTCAAATTGTAAAACTTGAGATATTAACATTTTAAATACATCAATTTACAAATTTACAAATTTCTAAATTTACAAGTCTTCAAATTCAAAGATTTAAAATTTGAAATAATTTGGTGATTTTTAAAATTTTAAATTCAGTACTGCAAAAACACCACAACTTTAAGTTCACTTTAAAACAATAGAATTTTAATAATCCATAAATTTATAAATATCGAAATTGAGAAGTTAATTATCCATTAGTGTCCCCCGCACTCCTGCATAATGCTAACACTAATTAGAGCAAACTAAATCGACTATTTAAATCATAATCCAGAATTTCAAATACTTTGGAAAGTATGACAATATCTGTGTAATGAAGTTCCGTGAGAAGCGTCAGGTCGGAGGGGTTAATTAACCGCGTTTCGGCCACGAGCGAGAAATAATATTCACGTTATCTCCTTCGAATTCGTCGCGCGTGGATTACCGGCCGAGAATTAATTCCTGTATGCGTAATCGGATCACGAATTCGCATATATAATCTTCGCACCTCCCGGCTCAGCAACATCTCGACTATAACCGCCTAGATATTAAAAATTATCCAACCCATGATCAAATTTTATTTTTATCCGATCAACGGACGTTCGTCAGAACCGTTGCTCCATTTCTGTCAGATCGGACCAAAAAAAAATAAACAACGGTTTTCGAGAATGCACGTAACACGGACAATGGAGTCGGACAAAGAGAGGCCAAACGGGGTAAATGTCGGTAATACCGTTATCAGGGTGCAACCGTGTGTGTCAGCTCGGTAATGAGCCAAACGAAAGTCAATCAACGCCGGTAGCGCGTTTGCAACAACGCCGATAACGATTTTGACGATTTTACAGGTTATTCTCACTCCACGAATTTTCTGTAGGAGTTACGGAACTGCACAGTTAATTACGCTGCTGCCTATCGAAGGATTTTATAGGGTACCGTTTACACAGGTACATTGTATGTACATACAAGGAAACGTTATTACGCATATTAAATATTAAATAAGTACATAAAATGAACTATTGACAAATAAACCTATTATTTTTTCATTATAAATACAAATAATCAAATATATTGAATAAATTCAATATAAATAATCCTATCTGTGTCAAGCGAAAGACTGTCCTTCGAATTTTTATTTTTTATTAAATATTTAATACAGTGAGCAAGTATGTAATATACCAGTAATTTCGATAAGTATCTCAAAATTATTTTACAATTTTTTTAAAACTAGATTGATAAAAGGACATATAACTCAGTCCGTCTATAGAATGTGGAGATTATTTGATGACTTATAAAGAATTAAAATTGTAATACATACATTTATCAAATCATCAGCTTCAAATTTATTGAGTTGTCTGCTATTTAGACAGTATTGTTTAATTACTGTATAAAGTTGTTTAAACTACAATTTAGAAAATGAGGATTTATCGGCAATCATACGAGTTTGCTATTTATGTCTCAAGTTCTGCCACGCATTGATATATCCGAGGAGGCTAAACCTCCTAACCTAGCACATCTTTATTAACGCGTACTCTCGATTTATTTCGGGGTCGATTAATCCTTCCACGAGGCGAGCATCTAGAGAAAGAAAACTAAAGCTTCACGGAAGTCTATCGTACCAGCTACATTTATAGCGGCCTCTCAACTCGTCACGTTACATACTGCTTCGTCGTTTTCTGCTCCGGTCACTTACGCGGAAACAGTGAATGAAATAACGAATGGAATCGCTTTGCGCTCCAAAACCAACAAGCTCGAATGACGCACGAAAATCTATCCTTTAAAATTTCTCACCTTTATTCTAAGTCTTTGCATTTCAAACATATTATTTGAGGGACGCCATCATCAATTGCTGAAAATATTTATCGTTATTGAGTTAAAGTATGACGTACTCGATGTAGATGGTAAAAAAATCCTTATAGATTAGTCATAGATTATAGTTTAATATTCTAAAATAATAATAGAACGTGTATAGTATAACACTAAACTGGAATATAATGCAAAATGAAGATGATTAAAAGTGAAAATGACAACTAAATAAACAAACCTGAAAACATAAATTAATATACTTGATTCTAAAATTCAATAATCATCTAAACAATTTTTGTAATATGAAATAAAAAATTTGTAAAATGTTTATTTGACTGCATTAGTAGTTCTACTGTTAAAATTGTCAACTTTTGCACGTATTAAATACTTTAATCTTCATGTGTTAAATATCGTTTCAAAGTGTTTGCTGGCTGGTAAAAATCCCCATACTTATACGTTTCAAAACTTTACGAAGAAAATAAAGAAATTCTAACAATTTTTAAGTAATAAATTACGTGCCATTCTATATTAGACAATAAAACGAAGTGGCTGTGGAAAATATATTTTTCAACATCTTACGTTAAACGGCAGTTCGAATCGCAAGGATAGTCGGGTTGGCAAATTCCATTCTCCCCGTGCATCTTATTCGGAAGTGCTTTCCCGGATTCGGGTGTAAATTAGTGACACGACGCCGTTACGTCGGCATAACCGCCAGCATAATTTCTTCGGAAGTGTCGGAACACTTTTCGAAAGTTATAGGAACAGGGGACGGAACGTAACCATTTCTCGGACGTTTGACGACTCTCTAAAATTCACTCGGGTTCCGATTACGTATTCGAAGATTCGCGCAAGACTGGGCGTTCCACGCTGAAAATACGAAATATCTGGGTGGTAACCTGTTCCCAGAGGGTAGTACCCGGTTCCAGAAGCGTGCAGTAAGCCGCGTACGCCGTGGAAAGTTCACGGGAATGTCAAATTTTCAAGCGTTCGCTTCAAATCAGTGTCCAAATAAACTACCCCACGGTCGACGTGGCTTCTTCTCATGGGGCCTGGCTCTCTTGCTTTCGCATCCGCTTGTGTCTTACGTTCCTTTTCCCGTTGGAATCCCTGGTCGCCTCGTTTCCACCCTCCTTCTTCGCTTTCTCGAGCTTCCCTCAGGATTCAGACGCGGTGCCTTCCACATCGACGACCATCCACCGTCAACGGCTAAGACGTCTCACTTTGCTCGAGATGCAGGCTACGCCGGATGTTTGAAAACGTTTTCTCGCCTTCACGTTCCTTCCCCGTCTATCCGTTGCCTCTTAGCCAGCATCTTTTCGTGACAGATGGAAATCTCGCGACCGATTTGAAGCCAGAAATGTTGATGAAATGCTCTCGTGTTCTGCATTGTCGGTTAGTCGTACACTTTGGTCTAGACGATTCTTCTCTTTCGTCTGATCACGCATTCTTTCCTGTGTATCACTTTCTTGATACTGCTCCCTTTTCTTTCTGGACTTTATGAGACTTAATTTTTGATCTTCTAAAAGTACTTTGATGTTTGATCAACATATCTATGTTCATTGTTAATACTTGCTTGGAACTTTATATAAATCTTGATGTACGCTAAAATTGTTTCTTGAACTTTTAAAAGTTCTGTATGTTTAATAAACATGTCTATGTCGATTGTTAATTTTTGTATAAGTTACATATAGCCGTATTGCATAACTTGTGTAACAATAAGTTAGCTGTTTAACAGAATAAACCACTTCATTGTGTTGCTAATATGATTATTATACTATAGTGTATTAGGCGTAGCAATGGAATAATCCACATGCTTATGTTAATTTTTAACGCCTGTAGAAATTACTAATAACCTCATTGTACTACCGATATAATAAGTATTTAGTTGTCAATATGTTTATCGTATTGCCTATGTGACAATGAGTTAGATGTATTTACCAATTAGTAATCCACATCGTTATATTAATTGTTATCTCCTGTCTCAGTTGCTAATATCCTCATCATATTATACCGTATATAACATAATGTTAGATGTACCAGTTTATAACACATATACCTATGTTAATTAATAACTACCTCCATTTCCAATAACACTGCTCATGTAACTAGTACTCACATGAACAATATAAATACTAGGCAGGCTAAATACTAAAGATGTACTAGTGACTATTTTAAATATCTATATTAATTCTTAAAACCTATATAAGTTACAAATATTCTCATCGTGTTGTCAAAATAATAATACATTAGATGTATCAGTGGACAATCCACATTTCTGTGTCGATTGTTAGCACCTGCCTAATTCGCCAGTAACCTAATTGTACTGTCCATATGACAACACTACAGGTGTATCAATAAATAATTGTCATAGCTATGTCAATTAGTAATGTCCCTAAATCACTAATGGCCTGATATTGCTCATGTGACAATGTACTAGATAGACCAATAAATAATCCAGGTGAATTATGAATGTCTTCCTATGTCGTTAATAGTCTCATCGAATTGTCTATGCGGTAATATATCAAGTATTCCAGTGAACGATCCGTGGGTCGTGCATATCAATCATGTCAATTTTTAAGACTTACTTACGATACAAATATTGTCAACCACATGTTTATTATGAAATAATGTTATTTCGTGGAGCTGTATACAATGACTTTATAATACTTCACATAATTGTCATCTATTTTGAATTAGAGATAGCACATTTCTCAAATACATTATATTATACATTAATACGAATTTGGTACCATATTTTGGGGTGTCTTTGACCAGGTTAACCTAACTGTGTTCCAGAGACAAGAGATGATCACTGTCGACTTTGTTCCTCTACAAATTGTTAAAACCTGTAAGGTAGCAGCCATTAAAAAATACTGATGAATGAATTTAAAGATTGGCAAAGTATCAAGATGCAAAATAATTACTTTCTACCATTGGACCTAAATAACACTAACTTGAGTATAGTTGCACACATGGTACAATTGGATTGCTACTACAAAACCTTCTTTCCACAAGTAATAACATATTCCATAAAACTACAAAAAGGTATATCATTAGGTAACCTTGTAACAAAGAACTGTGTTATCAAGCAACATTGTTACAAACAACTGTACCTTCAAATAACATCGTAGCAATCTGCAACATCAAATAGTACTGTTACAAAAATAGCCTCAACTTCGTAGCACAGAACTGTATCATCAAATAGCGTTGTAACAAAGAACTGTAATCTCAAGCGTAACAAAGAACTGCATCATGAAACAGCATTGTAACAAAAAACTGTGTACACAAACTCCATAACAAAGAACTGTAGCAATTAAATAGCGTTTATAATAAAGGACTGTAGCCTCAAATAACATCGTAGTAAAGAACTATAGCCCCAAATAACATCGTTACAAAGAACTGTATCATCAAACGACATAAAAAACTGTGACGGTTTCATTCCTACGCTCATCGCCACTAGACGGCGCATAAGATCGAGATCGGCTTTCTCGCTAGTACTCAACGAGCTTTCCGATTCCTACCAATACTTCCTGTTCATCTCTACCATACATCCCCGCGTCTAAAGCACGGGCTTGCTAGAATGCTTTACTGACGAGTCTACTAGCAGATCCTGGATGAAACGCCGCTCTCTCCTTCTCCTTCATTTTTCTGAGTCTATTATTCTTTCTAGCCAAACCGTCGAAGAAACATAGCATTTTAAGTAATACTATAACAAAAAACTATAACATCAAATAACATCATAACAAATTGGTAGCATCAAATAGTATCGTAATAAAAAATCATCAAATAGAATTGTACCAAAGAAGAACTGTGTCAGCAAATACCATCGCAATAAAGAACTGTATCATCAAATACAATCGTAATGAAGAACAGTATCATCAAATTACGTCACAACAAAGAACTATACCTCAAACAACATCGTACCAAAAAACGGCGACATCAAATAACATCGTATCAAAGAATTAATACAATTAAACAACGTTATAACCCAGAAGTACATTATCCAAAGCTATATTCGTTCATTATCGATATTTCCCGCGCGTTCAGTTGAAATCTCTGTGCCGGTTGATCCTTCCGCACCTAACGAGTAACCAATGAGAGCTCTCTCCATCGTTGTCGAGGGTCGATACATCAGGTAGATCGGGCAGCAAGCGTTCCAAGCTTGCCAAAATACCAAATGCTCGAAACATATTCCCGCAACCACGGAGGGGCAGAGTATCGCGGAGCCCACGGCTCGCGCGCCGGTAATCTTAGCCCGTTGAACACTGGTAGCGGTAATATTTCGAGCGAGTCGGGAGAGCCGGATCCAATCGAATCGCAATCAAACGGGCGCGGCTCGAATTAATTCCGTAAGCGGCATTCAATTCGAACGGTCGGTATCTGGTCGCGAGAGCCGGCCGCGCGCGTTAGCTTGCTTCTAAATCAAGACGGATCAGCCTGGAATCCTCGTACGTCAGAGGCCGTGGCCCAAGCGTCGCGTGCACGTGCGTGCAAGCGCAGTCACGTGTACGCGTACAAATCTATAACTGGTTACAACCGATCCGTTGGGGTTGGTTGCACCGCGGCTTGGGGGTTGGAGGGCAAGGGGAGCTTCGAACACATCTACGGGATCTCGTTCTACATGCAGATACAACGTAGATTTGATATGGATACAACGTAGACTTCCTTTCGATAAAGGAGAATAACCTGGCAATATTTGACCCTGTCACCACTAATATTTAGATTGAAACTACGTTATACAAATAAATAATGGATAATACGTAAACTAACTTCTACAAATTATCTTAATATAGGTTAACGTAGATTTGATAAAAAATTCTTCATAATTTTTGTAATTAAAAATGAGAAGTATAAAACACATCATTTTCACGGGTTCAATCTCCAAATTTGTAAATGCTCAAGCTTTCGAATTTTCAAATTTACAAATCTTTCAAACCGACTAAGTTCTCGAGTTTCTACGTTATCAAATCTCTGTCTTAAAAAATTGATTTTGGAATTTTTACATTTTCGACGTTATTGTTAAATCCCTATATGCTCAAATCCCAAGGTCTTCAAATACCTGTGTCCTAGGCCTTCAACCTCCTAGATTCCCGTAGCCCCGATCCCAAAATCTGTATATCTCCAAATATGCAATCTCCCCAAATTCTTTTGCCATCAAATCCTCAAAAGTTCTGAAAAATGAACGAGTGATAGGGTCGTTCCTTCCTTCGTTGCCATATTTCTCGTACGGAAGCCATTTGCTCTCAACTGTACGTCAAATGTACGATCGGTCTCCGTATTCGTGCATGGTTGCACATATGCACGTAACTGCGCACGTGTGCACGTACACAATCGAGATCGTACGTTCGAACGTATATGACGTACATCCACACGTGTTTCGAAGTTATCGGGTGCCTTTTCAGTTGTGCAGCCCGGTGCAGCGCCGGTAGCCTAGCGGATGCAGCGCGGCGGAATGCGAACGCTCGCATTATTTACGGTAAATTTGTCGGTGCGCGTGGCAAAACGCAAAACGCCGAACACAAAATGCAAAACGGCAGGGTAGACGTCGACACGAAGCAACGAAGGGAAAAAGAGCGGACGAACGGAAAGGCGGAAAGAGAAGGCCACGCGGTATGCGGCCGGTCGAGTTCAACCGATTGGAAACCAGCACGGGCCTCTGTAATCTCTCAAATTGTTCGCTCTGTTATTTTCTGCTTTCGTCCGACGGACTCGCCAGACCCTCCCTATTTCCTCCTCGTTTTCTCGCGCAGTTTTCTGCACAACCCTGTCGTATAATATTCCGCCAACTGCGCTGCCGGAAGACAGTTCTCTGGCTCGGAAGGGAATCGAATTGTAAATAGAAATGGGGCTCTCGCAAATGGAAATGGCGCCTCGGAGTATCGTGAACACGGACGCGAAACAGAACCATGGAAATGTTACGTACAATTTGAATATTATGTGTTAAGTCCTTGCGTAAGTTAACCCTTTGCACTAGAGAAGCGACACCCAGTCTGTTTAATAGAACAATTTAACATAAATTTATCGGCGTATAATATGCACTTAACATGTTGATGCACTGAAGCACTTTTAAATTGTATTATGCAGTATTTTCGTTTTCAACAAAATCTTATCAAATACTATCACAATATATTGCTCTATTTATTTTCTATAGCCTCAAGTAGGAAATATCTGTCGCATGTGCAATCTTACCATCAGCCTTAACCCCGTAGCCTACAAGTTTTTCGGCAGGTGGGTCCATCAGAGCTGCCTAATTATTACAACAGCGTTAAAGTAAATAATGAATGTTTAAATGTTAAGTGTATTTTGGATTTAGCAACTTTTAATTCTACAAACTGCAATTGGTATCACACCCGAAACTCAATATTTATTCAAATATGATTTAGCTTTGTCACATTTGAACTGTAACTTGCGTCACGAGCCTGACTCGATGTTCTAGGCTAAGGGGTTAATCATATTAACCTCCTCTATGCCAGAATTTGTGTTCAGTTTTTCGAACAACTGTAATTTTTATCATCCCAGTATTTAATATGAGTATTTTCAATGAGATAAATGGCCAAATTCTGAGTAATATAGATGTTAAATCTGTATGGAAGTATAAGTATCACCCACATATGTGCACCATGGCAAAGTGTTAAAGGCGAAACACATGCTATCGTTTGAACCGTGAGCGTAGGTGCGGTCGAACGGTAGTTTTAGCACAGTATGTGTCGTCCCGCGGTATAGAACACAAAAGATCTAAAAGTAGAAGCATGTCATGCACGGAATCATTGCCACGAACGTGTCTTCTGGTTACACCGGTACGACAACCGTGGCATCGTTTGATTCACAACGCGATTTCACCGGCTTCGTCACGCACGCGTTAAAAGAGATAGCAGACTCGACACGCGAACCCCTAACATCGTTCGAACGTACGAAGGGTATGAAATGGCCGATACGAGGGTGTCATTGTTTTTACGCGTTGATAAGGGCCACGTTTAATGGCCTGTGGAATTTTCAAGCGACCGGTGATTTGTCCTCTCTCACGCTTTGCATTGACACCGCGGGTAATCCACTCGTTATCTCTCGCTGCTTCTTTCTCTCTCCTGTGCTGTCCTAATCTCGTCTTATCGTAAGTCATAAATACATTTCGCGCGAACCGTGATCACCGACGCTTCGGCGGTATCTCATGCCCGTGAATAATTGATGTTCCGTTTAATTACTTTTTTTCAACCGTGCCACTGGACGTGATACTGGCCGCGCGGATTATCAAACGTTTTAATTGATCCCCGATTATTTCGGGGTTTAAACTTCCTCTCTTCTTCGCTGCTGTAAATGGAGCTATTTGGTTTCTGCTAGCGTGAAGTTTTGGGAACTATTTGGTAATATTTGGTCTCTATTTGTGGAAGCTTCTGTTATTATTTTGAGAGAGAAAAGTTAAATGTATTACTGTGACATGTGTATGACTTCTTATGTGAGTAGACTACTGAGGACCAAGAGTTACGGAACGCATAATTAAAAATGAGTTATTTTATATAACACCTATATAAATAAACTAATAAACTTTTTCACTCGTAATCTAAATATATACAGTATTGTAAACATTTTTTTATAGACATTTATTTTGTGACGTTTTTCGAATTTCAAAATTAATTTCCTTAACTTCATCATTATTATCAATTTTTGAAAATTACTAATTCTGATGTTAATAAAATACTTTTAAATTTTATTCAATTAAATTTATCTATAAAAACCAATAATTTCCCACTTAACGTACGAATAATTTGTCCATTTTTAACTCTTTCACAAACGAAAACTTCGATCGATTGAAATTTCACCGAAAGTGCAAATGATCGACGTATAATGCAAATATCAGTTGTCGATATCGGATAAACAGTGTACATTGTACATAATGTATAGTTAATTACCGTATCGGTGTCGATGAAGTGTAACCTTTCAAATTATTTCATCTGGCCTTCCTTTTATGTGTTTCTGTGCGTCGTAAAGTTGCAGGTAATTACACGGTAGCCTGGTATACTATGATAAATTGTAATCGATGCATGCAAACATGCGAGCAAGTCTAAAGCTATGGTGTTTCCTCTACGAACGTTCCATGATCAGCGAATATTCGTTCTCCGTTATTAATACGCTGCTAAGTGGCTTTTTGCTAATTGCTCAGTTGCTTATTATCTTTATTGCGTATCGACTTCGCCGATGCTAAACGTTCGTGATACACCTCTATTTACGGCGGCTTCGATTACGCGTACGATAATTCGCGTAATGCCTCTACACAAGTAATTCGATAAGATGAGATATTTACGATTAGCCGAGCTTTTAGGAAATCGAGTAATATACATATAATGTCGAGAGGATATAATCCGTACGGTAAATTACGTGGAGCCCGTTTTTTCTATCTTTTTTTCTTCCGCAATCGATAGTATCGGCTTTCGTACGACAACCTGACAAATTACTTAATTAGCATTGTGCTTTGGATGGAACTTATCCTGCCGGAATTTCTCTTGTATTTCGAGAGACTGGTTCAATACTTACATTTGTAATCACAGTTGTTTTTCTTGTTATTTTAATACTTACCAACATGGATTCATTGTACACTTGTCTACATTGAATTTTATGTAAATTGAATTTATACAAAAAATTAAGAGCTTAAATATGAAGAAACTTATGACTTTCGTTTATTCATCGAGTAATTAATTCTTATTTCATTTGTGACTTGAATTTATGTAAATTAATATGTCCATTTAATTTTATATTGATTTGAGATCATGAATGAAATAATTTAACTACAAGTTTTGTGTGCAGATTTTGTTCAAAGAAATTATTTTTTTCTTCGTTAATAGAATTTTCTTGTAACGTTGAGGGCAAAAATGACTGAAAATTACATTAAATTACTCAAATATTACAATTAAATATAAATTCTTAACAAAACGGTATTCTTTTTACTGAAAACAAAATCTTAACCGTTCGAGCCGATCACACTTTTCAATGCTTGCAAATTAAAAATGTTTTATAAAAGTGCTTTCATACAAGCCTTCAAACACGGATGTCTTTACACAAATCTTCAAACGACTTACAATAATCTCAAAAATATTCCATATACTAATAACTTTAAAATTCCCCGTCAATATAATTAGATGGAGTGTGAAATAAGCCACCATTAAACAGAACGTCGAGAAAATAATCTTATTACATTTACAATCCAATCTTCTCTCAACTAACCGTAATCAAACTACCTCTCCAGTTGTCCATTTATCCCCATCGATCGAAGTATCTCTTCCCTTGTACCCCGAAAACTCTCTATCCTTTGTGCAGCATTCGGACGAACGGCGAATAGTCGATCACAGGTAATACGCGATAATAGAAGCGTATCGTTTTCCCTTCAGATCTCGCGCTCCTTCTTTCGTCCTGCCGTTTATACTCGAATCCTTTCCACGGCGGCTGGTTCATTTAGTAGGGTAGTTTCGTAGTTTCGCAGTTTCCCGGGGTTTCGACGGTGGCTGTGCTCGGCAGCGGCGTCCATTTGTATCGGGGTAAAACGGCTTCGGGAACTCGGAACGCTGGACCGTGGCCAGGAATTTATCCGATCCCTTTCCCTAACTCTGGCTCTTCCTATAGCTGCAGGTGGACCTGGCTCGGTCTCCGTGTAAACGCTGTATTTATTACCTCGTTCCCGATGTAAATGCGCGTGCCGTGGATTATTGGGAACTGATCTTCCACTCTCGAGGATAATTCCAATTGTAGCCGGGGCCCTTTGCTATCCCGTTCGCCCTTCTTCCAGCGCGCAACGGAACATCGTCACCGATCGACCAGATCGGTTATCCTTGTTCCGGCAACGGGTTTCGGCAAATAGGATAGATACGCCGGGAGAAGCGAAGCGAGACGGCCATGTAAACTCGCTGTACGAGCAATTGCGCACGTGGGCCTCGCGGCCACAGATAATATATCAATTGCTCGTCTGATGTATATGTGGGATCGCGCGTAACCGGACCACGCGAGCTATGCCCTTAGGCTTAGCCCTCGATCGTCGAATCGCTTGGCTGCTGAAACCGATTGCCAGCCACCGCCCAGATGAATCGCTACTGGGTTCAATCAGGATCCAATAATGGCTTATAAACTTCGCTTGTCTGCGTACGGCGTGGATACATAGAAATATTGCGCGATCTACCGGAAGAGGCTGATATGAGAATGATAGAAACATGATGTTCTACGTTTACGACTAAGAGAATAAAAACTAAGTTCGTAATAATAGGGTTAAATACGTTTATTATATAAGTGATGTGATTCTCACGAGGAACGGCAACTACTTTTTCCTCAACTGCATTCGGAAAAAGCTCCTCGGTTGAGGATGTGATCCAGGCTAGGGTGGTTCGTTCGTCACATATCCATGAAATGGTCACCGAGCCTGGATTATTCTCTAAAGTATGAGTACAAGCAAAAGAGTACAAGGAAAATCTGTTCCTTAATTTTCTGACTGCGGCGTATTTCAATGAGAAACTATCAGAAAAATGTGGCGCAATATTTATGTCACGGTTGTTAAGACTGGTAACGTGCGTCATTATATGTGTCATTACTTATAAAATTCCACAAGATCGGTAAGCGTGTATATAGGTCTTTTGTAAATATTAATGGATCCATGAGAGAGTATATAATACGCCTTTGATTAACGTTTATTACACTGTCATATCGTAAACTCGTCCCCAGAGACGTTAGCAGCCCCTCTTGCTTTAACTTAAAAGCTAATTATGGATTGGCTACCATTGGAGAACTACCATTGTTTAGCTTTAAAATTATGTACATAAACTGTACGAAAATATAAAAGAAATTAGAGAAACTTCAGTAGAGTAGCAACATCTTCAATCAAATTTAACGCTGAATTGGCAACGAACCTAATCTTAGTAATTAATATGCCCCTCAACATATCGACCTACAATTACAAAAAAATGAAGAAATGCTCTGTGGTTTAAAACAATAGAATTGGAAACATATAATTGCACTAATTTTCCCAGAATTATTAAGCTGAACTTCCGTGGTATCCGAACCGAGATACTCGACGACGAGTTCATCCCACACACTCGAAATCGAGTTTCTGGACCGCGATATCGCAGCGGTTAACACCCCTTTTCGTCCGTAAAGTTGTCCGGTGGTTTACTGGCCACTATCAAAGATTCATACGTTGCAAACACGGCCGGGGAGGAATCGTGCGTGTTACATTAGACGCGTTCTCCGCGCGTGAGGATCAGCTGCACCAGAGGAGAGTTGGTAACAGGCCTGACGTTAACATACCGCGGGATTGTCCGGGTGGTGGTCGCGGTTGGCAGCACTGCACACTGCACACTGGAGACCCGATGTCTGTGGTTAAGTCGAAGCTCTGGATATCAAGAATTCATGACTGACCTACAGTGCCAGTGTACAGAGTTGGGTCGTACTGCGAGACCATTTCTTATGGTTATTCAATGTTCGCTTTAATACTGCATTTACAGACATTTAATGACCACTTATATTTCTGTCAAAATAAATACGTAATACGTGAACTAACGTATGCAATGAGTATCTTGAGGGTTAACATTACGACAATATCTTCTGGAAAATAAAAAATCTAAGGTGCAAATGTAGTGTTAATGGTCAGCTTATTTCTATACACTAACATCCCTTAACGTGCTGTTCAATCCTTTTCCCATTTGTATTTTCAAGCAGCACATCAAAATCTCAAGTCTTTCAAGGTGTAGATTCATACAACTATTGCCGCTTCTCAAGTTTATGTGGAAGTTTTTTTACTTTGAAAATTTTAGAGAATCACTCACCCCAGTCCATTTATCATTCTTATTGGTATTTGGTTTGATCTTTGTACAAGAAATGTGTCAGCACTGGTATTTAATTTTTTGCTTTTTTGAGAATTGACTAGAAGGTAATTTATGGCCGTCATTTATTAAAATCATATACTAATAGTCATATTGCGAATGATTTTGATCGTCTGTCTATGTCATATTGTATTGTAATTAGTCTAGAATTTTGGAAATTTGAGAGTTTGGGAATGTAGGAATTTGAGAATTTGGGAATTTAGAAATACATGTTTCGAAACTTGGAAATTTGTTAATTTAATAATTTTCAACTTAGGAACTTAGAAATGTGAGAATTTTGAGGTTATAGAATTTAGGAATTTTTAGAATTTAGAGATTTTAAAACTTATATACTCACTTTGAGTATTTGAAAATTTAGAAACTTAAATATTAAAAAATTACTGTTATTTACTCATTTATATGAGTCGTAAGGTCTACGTTCCTTACCTCGCAACTTTTTCTAACAAGTCAAATTATAGTATTCCATAACTATATAAATACTATAGTATTTCCTTGAACATCTTCCCTATCACCATTTTCCTGAATTAACCTACCTAAGCCAACCTCCACAAAACACCAAAACACCACCTCCATTAACTACACCAACTACAAATATTCAGCTACAAATAGAATTAAATTATAAAACATAATTATGCACGAAGATGATAAACTTCGACTTCAAATAAAATACACTTAACTTGAAATACTGCACTGAAATAATTACTAACGATTAGCTCGTTTAACTTCACTTTTTCTAAGAAATTTAATCCTGTTATGTCACGTAACAACTTTACCATAGTATTTCAACGTCCAAACATATAAACAATTAATAATGGCCTTAATGTTTGATTTTGACCGTTCGTTTGTTCCACTTCCTGGAATCACCAAGAATGTATGGGTGTCCGTTCGATCGAATGAAAGTTTTATGTTTACCAGAAGTTTGTTGCGAAGGCGATACGTTACACGGCCTCATGGGAAAATCGATCGACCCACCGTGATCGGATAAGAATGCCTGAATTACGTCCTCCTCGACCTGGACGTCGTGCGGCTTTATTGAAATCTTTTTTAAGGGTCACCGTGATTGCAAAGATACGACCGGCTAATGGTATTACACGCCACCTAACTTCCCATATTTATGATTTTTTCTTGTCGGAAATTTTATGGTGATCGTGACGCGATACGAGTTTTATGCGTACGTGGAAATCGACCGTTTGATTACCGTCTTACTTTGTTCATTTGTGGAAGATCAAAATCTTCGAGGTTACAGATTAATCTCGGAGATTGAAACTTTATTGCACCTTCTTTATGCTCTTGTTAACGTCGTTTGAAGGGTTTGATTCAAGACTTTTTACTAGAAGAGTAATTATATTGTGGGGTAGTAAATTTAATAGGTCACGATATTATTTCATGCGGGAGCAGGAGTTGAAAGTCAAGAAAATGGCATAAAGCTTGTTCTGTTATTTGCTATGTTTATACGTACTTTTTTATTCTGCAATTTTAAAGAGGATTAATTTATTTTAATTTTGCAATTTTACAAATTGTCAAATAATTTCAGTTTTTCATTTCAATCGTGTTTATAAGTACTGTAATTTAAAAAATTGCAATGATTCTAATAAGTACAGTAATTGTAATAATTTTATTGATTTTAATCATTTAAATAAGCATAGTAATTTTAATAATTTTAATGAGTTTAACAAGTTCTGCAATTTTAATAATTTCAATAATTTCAAAAATTTTATTTTCGAAATCAGTGTTCTATAATTTTTACTCGCAGAACATGATACCATTAGAATTTTTTCTTTGAGAATATCTGAAAGCCATAGGTCACGTCCGTAAACCTTGAACAGTAAAATAGATAATGAACAATATTCACGAAGAAATTCTATTTCTTAACAATAATAATAAGTCCATTCATTAATAGACAGTATAGGACTTATTAAAGATGAAACACCAATTGGCAGATTAGCTTATACTCACAAAAACGGAAGTAATATCACCACTTACCACATCAAAAATGTTTCTATTATTCACATCAGTGTTGAAAACAAAGAAGTCAACTGAGTTTATAAATGGAAAAGACTTATGAGCCACCCCGAATGTCCGCAAAGAATCAAGATAACAAACAGTATCGTTTTCGAGTGAAAATTAACACCGAATTTCAGCAGGCAAGACTCGCGATACATAACGCGATGCTTCAGGAAAATTACTTTCGTCCCGAAGAAACGTTTCTGAAGTAATATCGGTGCGGAGCGGGCAACGATAAAAGGCGACTGCTCTGGAACGAGTCGAGATCAATTTGCGATTTCGACCTCACGTTTCGCGCCGAAACTCGATCGAAGTCCCGACAATCTAGACCGTAAATAACGAGCGGAAGTTCCCAACAGCGGAAGATCCCTTGGCAGGTCTACACTTTGTCAGAGACGGATGATGCGGAGCTTTTCGCTGCGATCGAATCGGCCGGTGATTTACGGCGGGCCCTCGGATAGCGATCGTTCTTGTTTCGAGACGATTTCGATAGGCGCGAATTACGAAATCGACCGAGAAACGAGCACGCCAAGATTGAGAGCTCCCTCGAATCCACGGTAAACAATGGGTTGGATCTAATTGAAGAGATTGCGCGGTTAAACGACAGAACTCGACTTGCACCCTTTTCGAATTAATCCTGTAACATGTAGTTACTGCATCCTATATCATATATTGAGTATATGACAATGTAAATACATTTAAATATAGTATTAAAAATAATCTGTTGAGATTACACAAAATATGATAAATACACCGGAAAGATGCGATACTACGTTAGAAGTGTTGTTACGTCAAAAGAGTCTTTAAGGAATGTTAACCCTTTGATAACATATTTGGTGCTGGCAGATGGCAACTTAACCTTTTAGTTGTTTTAATGAATTCTTTTGACGTTATTATTTCTCTATCATTAGTTACTACTATTCTTTGGTTTGCTGTGTCCGTACATCATATTTATAACGCTACAGATTTAGTCCAGAAATACTAATTTCAAATTGTTGTATTAAACTGAATGCAAAGAGTTATATGACACCGTCATTCACTTGTGTGAATATACAAGTAATATTTACTCATGTGAATAAACAAGTAATATTTACTTGTGTGAGTAAAGCTTTAATTGTTTTTACAGCGCTTAGAAACTAATAAAGGCAACGAATTTTGTCATAGTTTTCAGAAATCAATCATATGATGTAATTTTATAAAGCATCAATTTTGTTCATACTTTGTTTAATTACACGGGAACACCAAGAGTAAGAACTTTGCAAAACTATAGCTCGCAACTTTTCGAAATGAGGAAGAAATTTACGTTTATAGTTCTTGTAACTTGTGTTGAACTTTGTCTGAGAATAGTCCGAAATGAAGATGTACTGTAGCTTGATAGAAAGGGGTTAGGTTTATTAATGAAGCGGACGCGAGTTCAAAACTCGTTAAAATTATATACACTTTTTTCATAATTTTTCTTTAAAACTAATTAAGCTAACAAGTATTTTATCCAATATGCGTGTTGTCACAATATTTGATGAATAAAATGCTTGCATGACATGTATCATCTATTGTAAACAATTTCCTTATTCTTTTTAAATAATAAAATATTTTTTCATTCAATTTTAATAAATAAATATGAATAAAAAAAAATTTAAGTAAATAAAGAATGTTTACAAAGTCGCAATGTCTCCTTATAAGAAAATGAAAATGAATATGTGCATGCTGAGTATGTGATTATAATTGACAACAAACAATAACGTTGTATCGACGATCAATTTTTAATGTATATTTTCTTCCTTTTTGCAGGTAAGATAAACAGTATCTTTTACACGTCGTAAGTCAGCTACAAAATCGGTGAGTTAATCACAGTCATTAAAAGTTCCTCGAGCCGCAATTGAAGATGGATATTGATAATTTGTTATAGAGACCATAGAACGACTATGAATTAACAGTTCGATTCGGTTTCAAAGCTCCGCATTGTAGCTTGACGATTACACGTCTCGAGAGTCATTTTTTCAGCGACTCAAGGGAAATCCAGCCTCCCACGACACGAACAAACACGGAACCAGAGAATTTCTCGTTCTCTGCGGATTCTAGTTTTCCACGTCAGCGCGTAGATGGCAGTACCGTACACTTTCGTGTTTAAAAGCTGTCCGATTATTTTTTTTTTCACCCCCGCAATTTCATGTTGCTTCCAGTTGACGTTGATAACCTGATCCTTGCAGGATCTGCTTGAAAATTGAATTGCATCACGCTGTAAAGGTATAGGGAATCTTAACACGTTATCTCGAATAGTGGAAACTGATGTATGTGGTCAGACACACTATAAAATTATTCACACGTTCCGTGCCAAGCTGTTCTTGCCCAACTTGTCGTTCAATTGGATGTTTTGACTAAAAACTGGTTACCTGTAATTATTAATTATTGTATATATTACAATTAAACAAATTTATGTAGTTTGTTTAATACTGCATTTTGCATAATGTCTTATTCTTTTAGTGGAAATATATTTTATTTTGTTATGAAATATATGCTTTCAGCGCATTAAATAAATATGTCTGCATGTACCATAAATGGTACACGTGGCACGGAACGTATCATTTCATAGAGGGGCCATATAAACGTTTCTACATTTTTACTTCTTAAGATGGGTAAAATAGATTTTAGACACGGATACATTTAACCAATTTATATCCTACAACAAATAGTTCCAGAGATACTTATCGAAGTAAGGATAGTATCCCCAAATTCCTTTATGTCAATTTTTGTCTCTTAGATACGAACTTTTGTAACCAAGAACAACACGTATTACATATCTATTAACGTAATATTATACTCAAATTTCATCTAAACTTGAGAGAGAGGCTTGCTTAACCTGATGGTTCCATCAGAAACACCTCTTTAATATTTATGTTAATTTAATTTTCTATATCACTCAAAATTAAGCATGAATTCACAAATTCTTCAGTTTACAACTGAAACTACACACAATTCTTCAGTTTACAACTGAAACACCGCCATTTTCATTACCAGACGTTTTTCAAACGTACCCCGTTTGAAACCTAGTGAAATTTAAAACGTCAGTTCCTTTACAATACCTAGAATCCAAAATCGTCGTTAAATTCCCATTCACATTTCTCTCATTTCTCTTCAAAGCCTTTCTCGATTTCTATCACCACTTGTTTCAAACAAAAGACACACGCAATTTGGTCAGTCTCTCCCCCGTTTTCGACCGAGCAGAGAAACGTTCGGTCATTAGCCAGGACGATTTAGGCGTTTCGAACGCGAGCTACAATTGCCTACAGTTCCGATTACCTCGCCAAAATTTGGTCAGCAATAAATCATTTTTCTGTATTCGCGGTGGTCGACCAGGCACGCAAACAGAAATAACTCTTTTTTTTTACATTGGTGTACGTGCTATCGACTCGATACTGCGTCGTCGGCTACCCGGTTTTCGGTATTTTTCTACGTTTCTCTTTTTGCGGGCCGCCGAGAATTCACAATCGTGCTGACATCGGCCACGATTGTGTTACGAAATCGCGAGCGAACAATGCGCGGCAATTAGGTCGCCGATTACAATCAACGAATCGCTTTTCATCCCTTCTGCGATCATAATTCGCGTCACAGAAACGCGAAAGTTTATGCAACGAGATATCGCATGAAAATGATGAATAATTATGCGCATGAAGTCTGTTGACGCAGCATGCGAAAGGAGAACATCATTTTTAATTGATCTTCTAATGGAGTCTCGCTATATGGCCCTTAGGACTGTAGGAAAAATTGTGGGAAGAAATACGTATATACTGCGAAAGAATTTTCTCAATTTCTCAATGTGTAAATTTGAAAAAGCAAAACTTTCAAAGTTTATAAATTTCTCAATCAGAAACTTTGTAAATTTCTAGATATGAAAATTTGAAGATATCTAACTCCACAAATGTGAAAATTTATAAATCTGCAAACTCGAAAATTTTAGAATTTAAAAACTTCAAATTTGCAAACTTGAAAATTTACACATATACAAACTTTTAACAATGTGAAAATTTTTGTATCGGCAAATAAGAAAGCCTCCAAATTTTCAAACTTGAAAATTTATAAATGTGCAAACTTGAAAATGTACAAATCTTCAAACTTGGAAATTGAAAAATTTTTAAATCGGCAAATGCGAAAATCTGCAATTTTGAAGATTCTATGATGTTTTATAAAATCCATGGTGCAATTTTTTATATATAATTTTGATTCTAACTAATTGATCCTGTTTTGTTCTGCCCGTATTTTACTTATACACGTATTCGGCTGCTGTTTGCGATTGTATAATTTATATATACTTCTCATTGAACGCATACCATTTGGTAATTATAATTCATCTCCCTCTGGAATATTTTACGTCTCTCGTGGAACGAGCGATAATTGAAATTCGGTGTTTTGCAAATTTTCTCACGCATCACGCACACATCTTTGTCTATCGTTGCCTCTTTGTTCCCCCTATTCTTGATTTACAGTGTTGCCCAAATCCAATAATTAACAACACTCGATAATTAATTCCATTGAAGTTCGTTTCGTCCAACAGCGGTGTTGAATTGTTGGATTTCGATGAGTATTGGATATGCTGGTATTGTGATCATCGGATCATGAAACGTCGTTCGCGAATTATGGCTTTCAAATTGTAAATCGATTGTACCTTTATTTCCTTTTTCTTAAAAACATTTATCAGGAATTTATTATTTATTTATTCTCTTCAATCCTTCATTCATTAAATTTTATCAATTTGTATGTTCAGTTCGCGATTTTACGCTGGTTTTCCATGTTCAAATGAAATTTGTTGCTTCGTTATGCAATTTTGCATTTTAACTTACTTATGTTTGGAAATGTACGATAGGCAATAATATTATAAAACAATTTGCAGCATTTTGTTAGTTATTTATTTATATATTTGTTCGTAAATTGTACAGATGTAAACCCGATATATGAACGTAAATAAAAATTACGAAATAGGTAAAAAACTGAAATAAAATTGAAGTGTAAAATATGTATAAAATTAGATGCAAATGCAATTGTAATGAATTTAAAATTAAATATTGTAAACTTTTTATTGAAAACTTTTAATTACTCGTGAAACAATTGAACAATTAAATAGTAATTAATAACAGAATATTTTTTTAATTGATAACTAAGATATAGATAATTGTTAATTAAATAATTTCATAGTTGCAAAAATTAAAGTTTAATTTATAATTGGGAGTTTTCAAATTAACGATTAAAATCTTAATTTAATTAAGAGCTTTTTCAATTTACAACTACTTCTCCTTGTTGATTGAAAATTTTGGCAATTGAGAATTTAAATTTTAACCATTAGTTTTAAGAAACTTTAACTTTTAATTCGATTCCGATTAATTACGCATTACAATGTATATGAAATGAATGTTAAAATTTCATTAAACATATTGCATTAAGTCTGTTTTTTTATTTACTTTTATTTATAATTTCATTTATATTAAAATATGACAATGTTTTCTACTTAAATTTCTTGAACAACCATAAAAATAAAGAAGCTGCAATTTTATTTATTTGCAGTCGTATAATGAAATGTAACATTGATTTTTATTTAAATTTCTTGAAAAGTCATAAAAGTGAATAAGCTGCATTTTCATAAAGGCCCTCTCAGTTAAAACATCTGTATTCATTGCTATTGACTATGTATTACATTATTATACAGGGTGTCTCACTGAATTGGAGCATCAAAGTTATTTTAATTTCTTTAAAAATCAAGAAGAAGCCACTAACGAAGTTTGCATAACGTCCGAAAGCAAAAAGAAAATTCTGAGACTATATAAATTTCCGCTAATTACATTCCCCAATCTTTAATGTCAACAAAGGTGATTTAGATGTTTAATTTAAGCGACACTCAGTAGTTTTACCGGAATTCAAATCTCGTAGCAGCTTTTAGTCCGCGTGCCGAGGGTGATTGGAGATGATTATTTGACCCGAATTGGCTCGATGATTTTTCGATGATCGCGCGAAATGACGTTGCAGTAACGCGAGTTCGCAACGGCGCGTGTGCAAAGATCAATACGAGCCAATTAATCGTTAATAAATAATCAGTGGTGCACGGCTGGAGCCAGCCAGATTGCAGCTCGTCCTTTGTTTCCAATATGGAGCCGCGGCCGCGTGTGTAGGATATGTACGCTCGACTATCGGTGTGTATATCGATATAGGAATCGTATATTAACGGCATTACCATATAGAATTCGACACGGAATTGCGAGATTTTGCAGCGAGCACGATTTGCATGATTGATTGCACTGTAGTTTCCGCGGCTCATCGTTTACTCCTCTAACCTCCTTACTTTTTTACTGTCGAATTTATTCCCTCTGAAACGATTAAAATATCTAATACTCTTAAGCATTCCGCAAATTTTCATACCGCAAAGACCAAGAGTAACATCCTTTGTACTGAAATAAAGATCGTATGTAAAATTCAGTGTTTATTGCGCGAGCCAACAGCTGTTTGCTTTTAATATCGTTTATTTGTAACAATCACTAGGGTGACTAAACAAAAATTTTCTTATTTTTTTTCGCTCTCTTCTGGATAATTCAATTTTATAAACTTTTAAATTGCTTTAGCGACCTCTTAAATTTTAATTTTTGAGCTCAAACTTTGAGAGGTTTTTTTTACATAAAAAGTTGTTCGAGTCACTCTATATCATATGTAATATAATAATATGAATATAAATTCATCATATATAGCATGTAACAATCATTTAAATAAACAATGATTCATCATATACATAATAATAATATGAATATAATGGATCATCACACATAAAAAATAATAATAATATAAATTATGTATAATTTCAGTAAAATTTATTGACTTCATAAAAATGACGATTTCTGTTGAATTTGTTATTGAAAATGACAGAAAATTGTGGATACTTCCGATTTATAATCGATGAATAAATCAACATACCGAATCGTATAAAATGTTAAATAACGCTGTTCCAATTTAATGTCGATTTCCATTGCAGTGCCAGAGGCATTCAGAAACTTCGTATAATTTCACCACATACTTCTGAACAATGGAAATTATCGTTGAAATTGTACCGTAGGTTAGATGTTTCGCATACTTTTCTGCGCTGGCAGAAACTTAAACCGAAACTCCAATCGATAAAACGTAACTCGATTCCAACGAAGTTACATTTGTTATCTATATGGAAATAGCTATCGGGTTCGCTAAGACGATTTTTGAAATCGAATTGTCTCCGTCGTGACTTTAATTTGATTTCTTGAGTAAAATTCGATTCCGCCGCGCTGATGTACGAGCATATTTTCTTGGCATACAACCCATACGAATAAATCTCGATTCCTCGCTTTAATGGGATTTCGTTCTCCATTCTATTTCCCGTCGTTCCGCTAAATGCACCTTCATATTCTTCTCGTACCATCGTGGTACACATATTTTGTCCTGTTCGATTGAATACCTAAATGAACAAATGAGTAATCAAACCTTTCATTCGACTATTCTTATATATAATAAGGGGTGAAACATAAAGTAATTTGTGGAATCATTTCTCATCTAAAAGTTACATTATACATTTGGACAAAAATATTTAAGTAATATCTGTAGATTAAAACAAGGAATGTAAGATGCGTCATTTCGATGTTAAAATCATTTGACCCGGAAGGGGTGAATTTTTGAGTGACCCATTGCAGCTAATTTATTGCGCTGAAACGGCTTATAACTCGAAATAGTGAAAATCCTTGAAAACAGTTCATGAGAGTCGGCCACCGGTATCGAGCATCAAACTAACCTCGTTCTCTTTTCACCTTCTCGTCGTCTTCGTGAGATTGAAAGGGAAAAAAGGAGACTCTCGACTCAGTGCCATTGCTCTTCCTTTATCCCGGTATCTTGTTCCAGTGTTGCGTTCGCGTCGCGGGTAAGACAAGTAAGAGAGAAATGCAGCCGTAATCCGACACGACGCGATCCAGTAATACCGGTGCACCGTGTGTAATTTCAGATCGGCATTCGGCCGCGATTTAATCGCTTCAGCGTCGCTCTCGCTCGCTTGTTCGCCCGCCCGTTTGCTCTTTCGCTCGTTCGCCCGCGAATTAACTCGACGCGTCGCCTCGCGACAGCTCGCGTAACGGACGTTGAACTGATTTTCGAATTTCTGCGCGGTAAATAACTGATCTACGAGCGGGGATAAATGGTAACGATAACTCGCGGGATTAGTGTCAGGTGTTGAGGATAGGAACGATTTGCAAAGAACGCAATTTATTCTGAATATAACAGAATAACATGATTTTATCACATGTTCAATGTAATAGGATTATATGATTTTATAATATGTTTGTGTGAACATATCGGGAGAAACAGCTGAAAAATATTATATAATAACTTATAATGTGTAACTGTATGATAACTTCTTAATGTGTTCTATTTCCAGAAGATGTTTCCAACAATTAGATTATATTTACAGATGTCCGTAACGAAAGGTGGATTCTATTTGCAAGGTTGATTCAATATAGTGGAAAAGTTGGTGGTGTTTTTGCGAGGAGAATCTATGGAAACGTGTGACTCATTTGCAGGATAAAGATGTTGATATCACAGTTTCAATTAAGTAATTAAGCTTTTAATTTCTTCGAGTACCATACTGAGTATTTAATTTACGAATAAGTTTCTCTTAATTGACCATTAAATTGTGATAGTTAATTGAGTGCATTGTTAATAGAAAATTATAGAATAATCTTTTATTAAAACTTGTTAAATTGAAGATTAGAAAATAATTTTCATGGAGAGTTTTTTTAAGTAGTGACGTATTTTGAATCTACCACTGAAATTGCTTATTGATTAATAATTAATAATTATTTACTTTTTAATCGAATTTCGTACGAGTGAAAATTTATATTAATTCTTGTTACGAGCCGGAGGGGTACAGCCGCGTGGCTCGGGACTGTATTAGGTTATGGTATTTGTTACTAGACTAACTCAGGTTTGTTAATTAACCTGAGCGCCAAAGGAAAGTAGACGTGGGGATGAGCCGACGTCTGGCTAACGCCGGGTGCCCCAGGAAGTGATATGTGAACTAGCCGACGTATGGCTAACGCCGGGTGTCACAGGAGATGTTAGTAATAGAACTCGTAACGTAGATTTGACGGTATACCTCGAGCGGTTAAGATACACCGACAGCTGGGTTGTTTGGACTTTGGTTATAATCAATTGAGGCAAAATTAAGTACAAAAAATGAATAATCAAATGTATTATTCCCAAAACCAGGTTCTACAAGTGTTTGAAGTGTTCTTGTCGGTTAAGGTGATTCTAAACAAGAGTTTAAATGTTAACTTGATTGACTTTAATGATTCTAATTTAGTTTCGACACCGACAAAGCGTGAATCTAATCCTGCCTAGTTTTAACGAAAAACGAGCGAAACGGGGATCCCAGAGCAAGTCAGTAAAAATGCCTAACAGCAGATTATACGTACTGTATGGTTATAGCAATTCTCAAAAGGGACTTTAACCCGATCTCGATTAAAAGAGACTTCTTTATACTTGACGTGATAACTCTAATAGAACTCCGACAGAGCCTCCGCGTGAGTCTACGTTCAAGAATCAACTGGGTCCGACACGTCTCCTCCACAACCCTTTTCATACCCAAAAAATGGGCGGGAAAAGAGTAGTGGTGGAAACGGTGGGAATGGATCAACGCGACGCTTTTCGTTTAACGAATTTTCATCGCGTTGGTCCGAAGACAGATATTCTTGAGCGAAGCCTAATAAGGAAACCCTGGTAGCTGGGAAAGCTACGCAAGACTAAATTCTTTCTTCGAGGTGGTCTTTAACTATGCTCGAACAGTCAACTCCAAAATAGAAAATCATTGGCGTACGCAACATTCTAAATAGTAATTTCAGTAAATTGATTACTGGGACTTGGAATAACTATTAATTAGAGGTTATTCAAAATAATAAAATATTTTAACCGAATACAGTGTTTATTTGTAACTTTATGTATTAGTAGAATAATAATGAAATTTATTTGAATTTGATGCATAAAATCATGCTTCAATACACTTTATTATTGTTGCTAATGATCGAACTAATTCAGTAACATGAATATGTTAATAATAAAAACACAGTAGCAACATGACTTAAAATAACGACAAATATAATGATAAGAACAGTCCTACAAAATTACATCTACAAAATACCTAAAAAAATATTAAAGAAAATTAATCTAAATTTGTACAAGATTCACACAAGAAAATAAATTTCAATTCTCTACTTAAACTATAAATTGAAGTTTTATTCTTAATTAGAAAAAGGTTCAATTAACAACTGAGAGCTAATTAATAATTGAAAACACTTCGATTAAAACTAACTCCCAATCTTTATTTTGACCAGTCAATTATCACATATCCGTGAAACCGGGTTAATATATTACAGTAGTATACATACATTTAAAAACATATGTATGTCATATCAAATAAACTCATGAAAATAAAAGGTCAAAGGTAGCCAAAGTCTGTGAAAGGTACCTGTAACCAACGAAAGTATTTATTCTGTTCTTCCCTAAACATGAACATTCTCCAACTTCTTTTTCAACAGTTAAATATAAATATTAGACACGTTAACTATACGACCTAGGTTAATTCCTATACGTAAATAAGACTAAAATTAAAGATAAAGAATTTTTGAAAAACGGACTAATTAAATTTTCGCTATCATCCGCGTGATGCTCAATCTTCAGTTTAATCCAACCTTATAAATCCAATTCTCCGCAGCGGCGAATGAGTAGAGCATCCAAAATTAAATTTACATTTCCGAAATTGTATCAATTCTCGAGTGTGCAAACGTAGTCGAGCAATCGGTCGAGGTCCTCAAACACGCAGCTTTTCCAATTCCACGATCGAATGAATCAACGTCTGGTGCTCGCATCCGCCGGCTGCGAGGATCTCCCCTCGAAGATTATTTTCCAGGCCGTGTGCCGGGATATCCATCTCCGCAAAACCCGTTCCGCAAATTGGCGTCGAGGTATCCGAGTGGTCGCTGACAACCACTGTCAGAAACGAGGGGAGGTAAACAAGAAGCCCGGAAACATTCGGATGGAAAGAGACGGAAAGACGTAAACCGCGATAGCTGGCGGATTCCAAGAGGGGGTCGAGTGGATGCGGATACTGCAGTCGGCCAGGTTCGATTCTGCTTGAACGGCAAGTAGATACGCCATGATCCAGGAACTTCCGTTCCTCTCAGGCTTGCACGAGTGTACGACTAATCTGGGGTTAAGCCTGACAGTCGCGAGACAGAGAGGGAGCAGAGAAAAGGCCGAGAAAGGAAGGGAAAGCGCGACGAAGGACGGGGGTTGCAAGGGGGTTCGAATTAAGCCGAACCCCGACGCGGGTTCGACCCATAACCCAACTCGCGGAGCGTGTACCGGAGATGCATTAGCCTAACTCCACTTAAATTAAAGCAATCTATCCTGCGGAACTCTTGCGCTAAGCCGGCAGGTTAAGCGACCGACTACTGCCTAGGAGGAGCAGTCGGTGTCGTTTTCGTAGCCGCCCAGGAAAACCACTTTCCTTTACTTTCCACGTGAACACGTTGTCGCCTCGTCCTTGAGGATTTACCTTCTTTCCACTTGTCGTCCACCTGCGTACCTATCTTCTCCCTTTTACACGGTTTCGTCGCGTTTAGGGCAAACGCTGAATTATTGTTTAGTGATGTTTGATTTTTAAATACACCCTGTTGTTGGTTTCAAGCATACTTGCAATTTTTAATTTAATATAGAAGAGATTAGGGGAAATCTCGGAAGTGTACACTTAAATATTTATTTGCTTTAAAGTGTTACCTAGGTTACCTATATTCCTATGTTACCTAATTTAATACCTAGAAAGTTTCGATTTATATGTACCGATTCTTTGCATCCTATTTGCATATATCCTCTTTCCTTCCTTCAGCTGACCTGAAGGTTAAATTTAAATATCCCGTCAAGGTAATTGAATTCACAGAAGTCATGTTTTCACTTAAGTGCCCGTATTCGGTCCTGATTATGGACGTTCATCTCTCTCAAGTTCTATGCATATAATGCATTATAATGTCCCTGACATTAATCTTCTCTTTAATTGAAAAACGAATGATAAGAATTATTTTTGTGATATACATATCAATGAATTTCTAGAATTAAGAAATGATATTAATAAACTACAATACCTTCAGTTTGAAATTTATTACTCTTACAATTACTCTTGTTAATTGGACTGTAATATGAATAATTGTAGCAGATACTTTAATTGTGGTAGAAATCGTGCTTCTATGGTTAAGTGTGCACTTTTGTACATAACGAGATTCGACACTACTTTATATTTTATAGCTCATCATTGCAATATATTATTTTTATAACATGTGGTGACAACTTATGATTGTATTCAAGTTCAGATTTTTTTATTTTGGAGAAACCGTATTTTCTTATTACAAAATGTAAGTTATTATCTCATTTATATTAAGTTTTTGATCATGTGTATTAATTCTTTGTGTCAAGTATTGTACATTGTAATTTATACTAATAGTAAATTAAGTTATAATTAATTATGGGTAAATTAATTATGACTATTTTTAGAAATTAATGTTTATTAGTTTCACTTTATTATTTTATATGTAACTAAATAATTTTTATTTATATTTTTATTTCTTTTAATTTCAATGTACAATTTTTTTAGACGCTAAACAGAATTTTATTGTATAAGGTTGTCATTACCACATACTAGCTAAAATATAATAGTTAAAATATCGAATATAAAATATTATAAATATACAAAATTATATAATTTCTATTACATTTTAATAATCTTTAATTTTATTGTATAATGTTTTTAGTTACTGAACAGTATTTCATTATAGACAATTAGTAATAATTAGTAGTAAACTCATGTTTATGATAAATATGCAACTAAACATCCATTTAATCGTCATTTTTAACTAAGTTTGTACGTAACGTAATCAATTTCCTCTTCCACTTTTCAAATTGCAGACACGCGCCTGCGAGCAATCGGTTTTAATACTTCAAATTCAGTTCTTCCGTGAAATTGAAGTTTCATGTAGAAATTAATGGAATTCAAAAGTTTGAAGTATCTTCCACGGTTACATCAGACGAACGAAAGAGCAAAATTCAGAATTGTCTCGAAACGGAGTTACGCGCGAAATTTCTCGAAATACGTGTCACCGATTTTCACCGTGAAAACACAGAACCGCCACGTACAGGTTGTCGGTGCTCGGAAAAACGCGCTTAAATCAATTACTCTGATCGGCCAGTTAAAAGAATTAAACAGAAAATCGTGTCGCCCAACTGGGTTCGCTTTTATTTCAATTTTCCCAAAGCTATCCCGTCGCTCTCCTTCGGGTTATCGGCCGAAATTAAAATGCTCAACCCGCCTTGAAATGAATTTTCATGCAACGCGTTACCGTGAGAAGGACACCGACCGGAAAAACAAATCTTTTTCATCGCCGGCATTCCGGACGCGATATTTATTCTCACCCCCGTGGCGTCGAACGCGCGAGCAACAAAAATTCGCCCCTCTTTTGAAACTGTGTAAATTCATGCATCGGCTGTTCTCTCTCTCGGTCTGTTCGTTCTTTGACACCGTCTTTCTCTTTCGCGCGGACAAACAAAAGTCCGTTTGATTTTCATTTCCTTCTGAAAGCCATTTACCGTCGGTGTTTAAACGACCTCACGTTCGATTTAAACGAACGAGTTTATACGACTGCCCATAACATCCCGTAATTCTTTCGTTTACTTGTTCACTGCTCGCGTTAATAAATCAATAGTTATATTGTTAGCGGGATAATGAGAGAAGGTGCAATTTCAGCGCTATTGGTTTCATTTAAAAAACTAATTTGCATTGCTGCGGATTTAATGAGGGTTTAAAGGGAGGTAAAAGAGGATTATTTATTTTTACTCGGAATTTTATCGCTTCTTTCGTTAGTTTTCTTTGAATCGGTATTACAAAGGTATAGATTTTAATCGTACGTACGCGAAAACAATTATCGAATACAGTGGGAAACTTTATTATTCGAACATCAGAAAATTAAAAGTAGGATCCTCTATAATTTTATGTATTCCAGAATAAAATTGTCGATATACATAATATGGAAGAATAGAATAATGTTAAGAACAAACATCTGAAAAAAATCATTTGTAATATACCCCAAAGTTTGAAGGAAATTAGTCAAGATGGTTATTGTACAAGATATTAAATAACATATTAAATACAAAATTTAAGAAAAGATTTGCTTATATTTTAAAGTGTTCGAATATTAAAGTAACATTAAAATTAGACAACGTTTTATGTAATAAGTTTTGAACATTACATAACAGAAATTTATACCATTATTAGACACAGTATCTAAATATAAATAAACCCTTTAACTTTTTTCCTCGTTATAAAAGTATACTGCAACACAATAAAAATTTTACGATTCAGCAATTCAGATTCAAGCAAATACAAAAATTTTCTTCATTCAATTTTTTCAGTTAGATCTTAAAAATACATATTTTTTAATTACTTTTATAACTGAATTAAAATGAAGTTAGCATATAAAAGTAAATGGGATAAAACAATGGAAACAAAATTTATACTTATTCTACCATTGTTAAACGACTAAATTGAATAATAAATCTAGCTTTTTTATCGAGGTCCATTCTAGACAAATTTTGAACGTACATTTCTCCTTTATGCAAAATTACCTTTGATATACTCTATAATTTCTCAGAGTTTAAACAAAATCAGTTTTCCTAACTTGTGAAGTCATCATATTAAATATTCTTATTCTATACAACCTATTAAAAATGCAAAATTCTGTGTAATACAAAATATTGGATACAAATATCTGAACGATAAAAACTTGTAACAAAAATTCGATAAACAATTTGTGTAATTAAATCAAAGTACAATGACTAGCTCCACAAATTCTTGAACATTGACCATAACAGCCTGTAGGTCGTCATGCATAAAGATTTCCTCGACTAAAGAAAGCAAGGCAATCGGGCAGCTTATCCATAGAATATTCGAGAGTACGGATTTCAATCGCGAATGTAACTATCGACTTACAATGGTCGCGGGTACGATAACGAAACCACGTTCTCTGGAAAGGCAAACGAAACGTGGCGAATCGAGCTGTCGTTTCAGGGCGTGTCGATCCACCGATCGCGGTATGTATGCGCGATCGTCACAGTTGAAATCCGCGAGAATCAAATATTTATATTGGAGAGCTCGTCTAGGCTGCGGCTCTGTACGCCCGAGCTGGTGGCCGCCTGCTCGATTTTCAAGCGGCGACTCACGTGAAATACGCGCCGCGATATATCACTCGTCCATTGGGATGTTCGCAGCTACAAGCTATTTTTCCAGCGTCCCTGCTAAAATTGATCGCACGCTCGGACGCCTCTATTTATCGTCAAGAAATAATAACCGTGCATATTCTGACCCAGATAATCCGCCGCGAATAGACCGTGTACTCTGACCCGCGCCTCATCGCTGTAAATTAAACAACGTTCGAGCATCGCAACCGTGATCGTCCTCAAGTAGATAAATACAGTGATGCTTAACTCTTATTCCGATTTTCAAACGATACTTTATATTATTTTGGGACATCGATACTTGGCGATTTAGGGATCTTGGAATTTAAGAACTTTAGAGATTTGGGTACTGTGGGATTTGGGGATCATAATACTTGAAAATTTAGAGATTTGGGGAACACGGGAATTAGAGATTTGGAAACGTTGGAATTTGGAAATTTGAAGAATTTAAGTTTGGGATCTTTGAGATTTGGAGGCTTTGGACTTCGGAGATCTTAAGATTTGAAGGGTTTAGAATTTGGGAACTTATGGATTTACGGTCTTAGGAATTTGAGAACGTAGAAATTTGGAGACTTTGAGACTTAGAGACGTTATGATTTGGGTACTTTGGATTTGGAAATTTACAGATTTGAAGACCTAATTTTAAGACTTCGGGATTTGAAGATTTCGAGATATGGTAATATTAGGATTTGATCACTTTAAATGTTACATTTTTGGGATTTGGGAATTTTCGAAATTGGAGACTTAGGAATGTGAAGATTTCAAGATTTAGAGGCTATAGTTTGGAAATTATAAAATTTAGGTCTTTGAAATTTGAGAATTTTAAAATTTGTGGTCTTAAAAATTTGGGCATTCTGCATTTAGAAATTTTATGATTTGAGGGCTTTAAGTTTACGTCTTTTAGAATTTGGAGATTTTTCAATTTGTAGATGTAGAAATATACTAATCTAGAAATATTATTATCTAAGAATTTCGAGAATCAATTGTAGACTACGTGCTCTAAAAACATTAGGGGATCCAGGGATCTGAGGCTTGAGGAATTCTATAATCCCTAATTAATCTAGGAACAATCTAGGGATATGCAATATGATCTTAAGCTAAGCTAATTACTACGCTTCTTTCACAAGTTAGTTACGCACTCTTAAATTAAAATAATAACAAGCATAATACATGATTTGGCAACTAATAATTTATGACATTGATTTAAAATAAAATAAAAAGGAAAATAACTTAAACAATCTTATTTAGTACTTATTATACCAAGATTGGTAGGGACAACGACGAGCTATTATCGAACATGTTCAGAAACCTCACTATACATTTCAATTTCTTCATTAAACAAGATATTATGATGTTATATCAATTATAGAGTAAATAGTACACGAGCAAGAAACTAAAACTCAATAAATTTGTCGTAGACGCGTCGATGGCCCAACAAATTATAAACGAGCAGCTCGATTGACAATTTGGAAGAGTGAGCAGACTCGTTAATCGCCTTCGACGAAAACAATTTATTTCGCCATCGAATTACCACGGCATCGTTGTCGGCTGTCGTACACCAAGCATAATGAAGTACACGTTGGTTCTCCAAAAAGCCCAGGAAATTGATGTAACCACCAGAACGACACCGATCGAGGGATTTTCCCGTCGAACGGTTCTTTTCTGGCCGGTTCGATGATCCGAGCATCGAAGATCGATGATCGGCACCGTTTCACGGCTGATCTCGCGTCAGTTGACTGCCGCTGCCTCGAATTTATCGCGTTTACGCGAATATATGCGTCGTGCACGGGAAAAGTGCCAGGATGAAAAGCTGCCCTTTGTTACACGTGGAAAATCCTCATTTACCGAATTTAAACACCAATCGCTGGCCAACTGCTGAAAATAAAGAACACTTACGAAACTTCACTATGTGCAATTCACTTTATTCTATTTAAAATTTATTACAAATTTGATACGTGAAATATACTATGAAATCTAGTATACATTATGAAATTTCTATATTTTGTCAAATGTTGCGAATAGAAAATTTAATGAAATTGAAAACATTCCCTGTATTTCATAATTACAATCTCCGTTTTTTCGAAATGGTGCAAACTTTGTATTATTCTTCTAGTATTACTCTTCTTGAAATAAATTTTCTAATTAGATAACATTCCTTATTATTTTGTTATTGGCATTACTTGCGACTGCTCTGAAGTGTGCCAAAAGGACCAGCTATTTATTATCAAGACAAAATCAAGTTCTATATAACCCTTCTAATATTTAAGTTAATCAATGTCCTTCCACATGATTTATTTTTACAAACTACAAATTAGAATTTGTGGAATACTGTCCACACATCCAAAACACTTTCGGTAAGGATACTGTCCTACCAAAATTTCAGATCATTGAAAATACGTGGAGTTGGTATATTTATGTAACGTACTATATCACAAGGTAACGCTTTCAATGTAAATAAGATCCTGGATGCGTTAATATCACAAGGATCGAAAGATATAAATCATCGACCGATTCATAAGTGATCTGAAATCACTCGTGAAAAATAAGAAGCCTTGATTTACGTCACTTCGTTGTCCTCATGACCTTTTCGTTTTACGGACCGTCGTCTGGTTTCGCCTGTTATTTCGTCCGTGCCATTTCTTTTCTCGTCCGTTGGTTGGCCGCTAATCCGCTCTCCGCAATCGTCGAAAGTAACGCAGATTATCGAGCTGGTCGTCCGAGACTTTGCCCCAACCCTGTCATCTTCATTCTCTTTCGCCTCGAAGGATTAAGACCTTAAAACCTTATCTTTGGGGAACACGATGCGCTCGTGGATCCCGTTCGCTTGGAAGTCGGAAATAACTCACACCGTTCTTCCGCAATGTCGACCGCCTCTGTGAAGGCATTTAAATTGCTTGTTTTGGTTCATGTCGCGCTTCTTCTCTCTAATATACTTCTGAACTAAATTAGGTGCCGTGGAACGCAGGCTTCAACATTTTTTGTGCTTTCTGTAGTCGTTTTTAGGGAGAGTTAGCTCATGATAGTCTGTAGATACTGATTGTGTTAGCGTTAGGTTAGCTTCATTATTCATCTTGGAAAAAATAAATGAACGTTTTAAAGCGTTATGTTATCATATTAATGTTAAATCAGTTTAATATTTCTTTACTTAAATACTAAATGTTACACGTGTACTGCTTATGTGTTTAATATGATTGGTAGACTTCCAAAGGATTGTTTAGTAAGTATATTCTTGTTACAGTGTTTAAATTATCTTATATTTAAAACTGTTTATATTGTTGCACTGGGATGCAACATCGAATCCTTAGTATAGGGAGAGGACTGCATGGACTTAGAATTTTCAAATTTTCAATTTTACAAATTATTAAATATCTAAATATGAAAGTTTGAAAATTTGAAAATTAAAAACTTCTATACATCTAAATACGAAAATTTGTGAATTTGAAAATTATAGCCTTGTATATATCTAAATTTGAAAATTAAGAATTTCTGTTTACTTAACCCTGCAAGCTTTATTAATTTGAAAATAGAAAATTTCCATTTATTTAATTTCGAAAGATTGTAAATTTAAAAATAAAAAATTTCTGCATATTCAACCCTACATACTGAAACCTGCAAGCTTATAAATGTAAAAATAGAAAATTTCCATATATGTAAACATGAAAGTTTGTAAACTTAAAACTAAAAAATATCTACATATCTAAACCTAAAGGCTTATAAATTTGAGAATAGAGAATTTCCATATAGCAAAACTTAAGAGCTCATAAACTTAAAAAGTCTATATGGCTATATGTGAAAAAATGTCTATATGTCTAAACTCTGAGCATTGCATAAACTCTAAAAAATGCATATTTATAAATTTAAAAACTAAAAATATCAATGCATCTAAACTCTAAGCATTGCATAAAACCAAAACAACGCATATTTACGAATTAAAAACGAATGAGCGTTGATACCTTTACTCAAGCTACATTTTCTGTCAAGTATACACGTCCACATTGTAATCTGTATCCAGAAGCCACATAATCCTTGTAATAGACTAGTACATCTGCCATTGCGTCTCCGAAAAGGTCAACAAACATAACACGATAACAGTTGTACAGCTTGGCCGTGCGAACAAAAGAGATCGTATTGTTTTACGTCGCAGTCCTCTCATTTTATTAAAAATCGAAGCAGGCGAGATAGAAAGAAGGAAAAAAAAATAGGTGGATTTTTCATCGCGGTAGTTACGTCGTTCGCGGTAGACGTCGCAACGGAGAACCATTAAAGCCAAGTCCACGGGTGGCGGCGTTGATTGTCATCGGGTGTTTTACGAAGCATCGCGTTGCCGGCTCTTGTTCGTTCATGGGATTGATATGGGGGATAGGGGGCTTCGTCGTTACGGCCGATTTTATCGCGGTCGTCGTGCTCGGAACGCGGTTCGTTTCTCCCCTGAAATACGAGTCACCGGGTTGTTCAGCAAAAACCGGATTGCCCGGCCGAACGATGCCGCTTGCGATCGATACGCTTCACGCCGGTTAGGTTTAATCCACCGATCGATCTCTTCTCCTACATACTGACACCCCTTCCCGTATTTTTGCAAACTGAAATTTCTATTCTGCCTTCGTGAAACAATTAACCGTAGCGTGAAGCATCAGACACTTTTTCTCGCCTTCGTTTCCTGCTGGCTGTATTACTAATACAATCTATTCTGAAATTTTCTTAAAATTCATTTGAATGCATATAATAATGATATCTATACACTAAAAAGGATTTCAAGCAATATACAATATATGCATCAACATACCATCACTTGTCATTTCATTCGGTCAATACGATAATATACGCATTTTATGATTTGAGAAACACAGTTGTAATAAAATTAAACACTATTAAGGCAAATTTCATTATGAATACAAAACTTACATCAAATGCAAACGAATGATAAATTACTTGTTGGATTACAGAGATTAATGCATTGATTAAAACAAATTTTTGCAATGTGCAAATCGCATGATTTTAGCAGGCAACGTATTTATTGGTGCACCAGCCGAGCAACAATTGACGCACCGTCATTTGCAATATTTGATGATATAATGTCATATTTGCAAGAATGGTAACGCGACCACATGCTACTGCGAGATGTATGTATGCATATTGTGTGTACATGTGCATCGCTGGCACGCGTGCATGTCGCGTATGACTGCAGCACAACGCAGATTGCAACGGAACTGGTTTACGATGTAACCTCGGTAGCAAGAGTTTCGGTGTTCTCGTTTGTCGGTGTTGCTGTCACTAATCAGTGTAACGGACCATCGAGTAACTCGCACTGTACATACATTTATACATACATACATACATTCATATATACATACACGTTTGTCTAATTTTCGCGGGCTGTGCGAAACGCGGACGTATTCGATTGCTCGTGATTAATTCAAATTTAACGCGTCGCTGTTTTCGATATTAATTGCATCTCGTTCGGGCTCAAGGCAAGTCTCATACAAGCCCTTTAGCAAAGAGTGGGTATAACAGGAGGCGACACTCTGGGCGGTTCGATTGATATTCGGCAAAACCTGTCCCTTTAAATTGGATTTATAGACGAGAAGGTAATAACGTCATTTAGGTATTGATTGTTTAGGTTTTTGGTTACTGAGCAATTTGATTATTTAATTACTTAGAAATTTTCTTATTTAGATATTTAGTTATTTAGGAACTTGTTTAGCACAAAATTTGGTTACCTAGGAATTTGGTTAAATTAGGAATTTACCTACTTTGAAATTTGGTTATTTAGGTATTTGGTTATTTCGAAAGTTTATTATTTAGGAATTTCGTTATTTAGAAATTTATTAAATAGAAATTTGGTTATTTTGAAATTTGATTACCTAGGAAGTTGGTTATATGGATATTTAGGTATTCAGCTGTTTAGAAATTTCGTCATTTTAGAATGTTTAAATTTTTTAATTCAACAATTCAGCAATATAGGAACGCAAAAATTAAAATATTTAAATATCTGGAAGTTCGGAAAATTTGGATTAATGATCTACAATAGGTACTAGTATTGTAATATGAATCTTTACAGATGTCCTAGTTACGTTAGTGAAAATGATACACGAAAATTTATGTAACCGAGTGAAAGAAACGCAGCAGTCTTAAATCCTCAAGTACCACTAATTTAATTCAAAGAGAATGACAGCGAGCTGTTCCCTTATAACACTTTGTTCTTTTAGCAAGATTTCAAGGGAACAGAGAACCGGCGTCGTGAGCAACCAGAAACTCCCAAACAAAGCTGACTACAGAAGTAGACTGTTTTTTAAACGAGTTAAAGGAAACTCAATTCTCCCTGTTTTTCATTCGCAACGCCATGGCTATAATCAAAGAACGTTGCCGAAGTAGCGAAGAACTGAAACCGTGTTACCATTTAATTTCTTTTCTTATACCACAAAGAAACCTTAAGTTACAGCGCGAAAGTGCACGGTGCCGGAACGTTAAGATCACGTCGATAAATAAATTTAAAACACGAGGTTAAAGAGAGAAAAATAATTGTAACGGAGCTGAATCATCGTATAACGGGTCTTTGATGATTGCTATGCCTCAGGAAACGTCTCTGTATTTAAAGTATATTATCTTGTTAGATGGACGATGAAGATATTCGCCAAGTTTAATATTAGGTTGCCATGCAATAAGTCAACTATGTCACGTGTGCTTTTTGATAGAGCTGTATCCACTAATTGTGTAAAAAATATATGATTCTATTTAAATATATGGTGGTGACCTTAAGATTTCTGAAACTTTTACTGCTTTATTTGTATGCTTTATCTAGTATAATATAGTGGATTATATATTGACATATGAATTCAATTAAATATGAATCTAGATGATAATCTAGATGCTATATGGGATATATCTATCACCTATGACGTAATGAATATGTGATAGTAAAATATGCTAGTAAAACTAATTATTATACTAATTATTATAATAATTATACTATCAGTAAGTTAGTAGAACTTATAATGGGTTTGTAGCAATAGAATATGTCGATCGTAATGTAAATTACTATAATATACCCAAAATAGTGTTTGCGATAATATATTTCAAAGTAATTTGAAATCGGTCAGATGAGATTTGTGAAGTCCGTTATATTTCCTTAGATATTTAAACGTAAAGGTTAAGTCAACTAACCTCACACCCGAAGTTTACTGACCTATTGCTCTTACTTAGGAAAATATAATAAAAATTACAATATGGGCTCAATAAATGTGTTTTTAAAAATAATATCTTAATACCTAAGTAAGTGTGGTAACATTCGGTATTTAACACTTTAACCATGTCAGCCATATTTGGGTGACGTATGAATTCATATTTATACTAGCCACCTATTATACAAGCAACGTCCTTATTTACCTAACCATAATTAATTTTATTATGTGCTTGATAAATTATGTAATAAAGAAAAACTAAATATCGTTAGATTAATTAATTAGATTCATCGAAAATAAAGGGACTATTAGTTACAATTTTTGACGAATTTAAAATGGCGGCGAAAGTGTTAAGATTTTCTTAAATAATAAGATACCAGGTTTCGTTAAAAATAAAGTTACTGTGTGTTACAATTTTTGACGAGTTTAATACGACAGTGAAAGTACTAATTTAGATTTGTTTAACTTGTTACGTAACAAGTGTTAACTGAGATTCCCTTAACCTGTTATGTAACAAGTATTAATTGAAATTCTCTTAACTTGCTACGTAGCAAGTTAAGAAAAGCTCAGCACTTCAACCATCATTTTAAATTCGTTGAAAATCGTAGCGGATAGCAACTTTATTTTCAACAAACCTCTTACGTAAGAAGTTAAGAAAATTTGAATACTGTGACCGTCATGTTAAATTCGCCAGAAATCGTTACGGATAGCAACTGTGTTTCCAACAAACTTCTTACATAACAGAGTAGGAAAATCTCAATACTTCAAACGCCATGTTAAATTCATCAAAAATCGCAACGTATAGCAACTTTATTTTCAACAAACCAATTTTGTGAAAAATTAAAAACATTTCAACATTATGATCACCATGTTAAATTAATAAAAAAATCGTAATAAATAGAAACCTTGTTTTTAACAAACTTGTTACGTAACAAATTAAGAAAATCTCAACATTTCATCCGCCATTCGTGAAGTATATAGTAAGTTTATTTTCCAATAACATTTTACGTAGCAAAATAAGAAAAGTGGTACGTAATAAATTAGGAAATGTCTCAACAGTTTGATCGCCATTTCTCAGAAATCGTAATAGGTAGTAACATTATTTTCAACAAATTTGTTACGTAACAAGTTACGAAAATCTCTTTATTAAAAGTAAATTAACTATTAAAACTAAATTAACCGTTTACTTTTAAAAGCAACTTTATTTTCAACGAATTTTCAATAACTCATTACATAATAAATTTAAAAAATCTCAATTAACACTTTTACTAATCCAAATATGTCAAAAACTAAAAAACTTGCTCGTCATATTGAAATCACCAAATTCGTAATAGGTAGCAATCATATTTTCAGCCGGAGATATACTATAACAAATTAAAAAAATCTCAATTAATACTTTGACTGATCCAAATATGCTAAAAACTACAAGATTCGCTTACCATGCTAAATTCCTTAAATTCGTAACGGATAGCAACGATATTTTCAACTAAGCTCGTTGCGAAACAAGTTAAGAAACTCTCAATTAGCACCGACTAATCCAAATATGCTAAAACTTACAAAACTTGTACACCATATTAAATTCCTAAAATTCGTAACGGACAGCAACCTTATTCTCAACTAAGCCCGTCACGTAAATGAAGAAGAATCTCGATTAACAGTTTGACCGCCATATTAAATCCGTCAGAAATCGTAACAATCAGCAACCATAATCCCAACAAAACTCGTTACTTAACAAGAAAAATTCGAATTAAGCTACGTTAAAAATGAGTCAACTATCTTCGTTTTCTCGTACCGACTCGTGAACCAACTAGTTGTCTTCGTCTCGAGCGTTCGCCGCAATTATTCATTCCGCTTCCGAGCGTCGTAGTTCACCAAACCTGCCGACAGAATCGGAGAATATTCTGCGACGCGTTCGTGCCGCGACAGTTATTGTTTTTTAATTGAAAGCCGCGCACGCGCTACGAAAGTCTGCCGGTCCGCGTGAAAGGCATCCACCACTACCAGAATCGCGGCCTGTAAAAAAGTTGGCGTGGAAATTTTTTCAATTAAAAACCGTCGGCGCGTACCGCCCGACGAGCTTTAGCGACGGCCAGAAGCCAGGATGGGACGCGGCGCGGCTCTGCTCGGCTCGGCTCGCCGTGGCGTGGCATGGCGCGGCGTGGCGTGGAACGAACAGCCGAGGAGCGGACAGAGGGGTTACTTTTAATTACTGTAGCATCGTTACGCATGGCCCGCTTCAGTAAGACCGAGCTAGAAAAATTCTGGCGGCAGCTGCGACTGTCCGCTCGTCCCGTGACATGTCCCTGGAATAACCTAAGAAGATGAACGGTCCGGAAGGAAATTAGGTTACGGCCGTTTTCCGGTTTCGTTCAGACGAGATACGTTTTTACTTCTCAGCCCGAAATGATCTTCATGAAAGTTACCGACGAAAAATTGCCAACGGAACTGGATTTTACGGCTGTTTTTTGGTAATTACAGTCCCTGACCATCGAATTAAGACCACGTACGAAAATTTCATTTTTATGTCATATATGGAAAATTGTCTTAGGTCATGCAAATTATTACTGAACACGTTGATAACGATATATACAGAGCAATTTGTTACTATCGTGATAATCAAATTGTGTGGATGATGAGCGATTAAGGGCCGTGCGAGAGTTTACGTTAGGCTCGAGTATCGAAAGCGCGTGAGGTCAAAGGTGAGCCTACTCAAAGGACTAGTTCACAACTCTCCAAGCACCACATTATCTGCGTTGAAAACAAGAATTAGGAATACAAGATAGTAACATGTGTTAATAATGTTATGTACAGCAATAGTGTATCATGTTAGTAGATAATAAATTATATTATTACAATTTGAACAGGCCTTTTAACTTTATGGAAAATGTGAAAAATGCTGAAAATGTGTAGTGGTCCTAATTCATGGTCCCAATAAAATTGATGTTTAAATTCAATATGGGAGTACAGAAAAAGTATTTACTGTAGGTACATTTCTAATTATAACACAAGAATTATTTTAGATCTACTTCCAAAACTAAAAAATTAAAGAAAAATATGATATGAATTATTTAAAGAAAGAGTGTTAACTTCTATATACCAGATTAATACAATACTAAACAATACTTAAATTGAGGAACGAAGGATAAAACGAATATCGAAGGATAAAAATATCGTAAAAAAACAGTGAGAATATTTACAAAATTCAAAAAGGAACATATTACGAATTAAAGAAACAATAAACGATTGCTAATTGTATTTCACTATCTGTTGCAAATCATACTAATATTAATTTAAAATAACCCTTTAACAAATTCTATAATACAAAATAGGGAACTACAAACCTGACATTTGATCCTTTTGATAATTTTAACAAGTTTTAAAAATCATCGAAATTCCCGATACTTTATTACATTCATAAAATACGTAATCCACATTCTAAAGAACTATCGTTCGTTTGTGGACACCGAAAAATGCAGTAAATGATTAAAAATCAGATCCCACCTTAGCGGCCGCAGGTTTACGATAGAATGACCCGTATGAGTTCACGGGTTCTATCGAACAGTTCCACAGGGACTCATAAAGAGGTTTATAGCGCTCGGTGAACAGTTTTTCGTGACTCGCAGATGGGTTCAAAGCGCTTAAAAGGGTTAACGAAGCCGAGAAATCGTGCCGTAGCAAGCGGCGATTGGAGCAAGTCTATCGCGGCTACGTGCTTCTGAAAATGTTTAACGACGGACTCGGCTGACGGAGGTGAAGAGAGCACGAGAACACAAGCACGTCTGTATATTTATAGCGAGTAACGGAGGTCGTCACGTGGGAATAGACGCCCGGCGTCCATTGACGCGATAAATGTCGCCGTCAGCCATTAACGACGCTCGCCTTGCCTCATAATCAATGGAACCTATCTGTCCCCTCGCTGCTTCTCTCTTTCTCTCTCTCTTCTCGACCTGTCCCCGCAGTTTCCACAGAGTCGAGCTCGACGAATTAATTTTCTCCGTTTTTCTGCCTTCCAATTACCGCGCTGCCATCGGATCACGTTGTCTTCCTCGGGAAGGGGTAGACTCGATTCAGGGGTATTAGCGGATCCTCTAGCACGACATTTCGAGCCGGAGAGAACCGTGTCGTTGCCATTCAGATTCGGTGGAACGTTGCTAAATCTGTTAACGGGCTAACGCGATATTTTCCCGATGTTACATCGTGCAACACGATAGCAGAATGCTTTCGTCGCTAGCCTGACGCACGAGCACCGAGCCTTTGCTGCTCGCGTGCACGTATTTATAACGCCACGACGAATGAGGCTGATGTTCCCGCCACCATGGGGGAATTAACATTGTTTTGAAGAATATTTGACGCGCCCATTCCAATTTTTCAGCTCGTTTGTTCGGAAGGAAGCTGTGACGTGCGATACGAGCTATATTTGTCAACGTTCCGGTTTTGACCGATGTTTTCACTTCTCGTTGACTCTTTTGATATGCAGAATCGTTTATTTTTAGACGCTTAACCTGCTGATTGCCATGGGGATTATCGGTCATAGACGCCCTGGATTTCGTTCTGATGAATGAAATTTGACGAATGAAAACAGAAATTTGTGAATACTGGTTCATTTTTCTGGGTAGTTTGAAACGGCTAATTTTCGGGAACGAGTTTTTGAGTTTTTCAAATTTTTAAGTTTGATTTTTGTAATCTTCAAATTTCCAAGTTCCCAAATCTCTATTTTTAATTTTCCCAATTTGCCAGTTTTGACGTTTCAAAATCCCTGAATTCCTACATTTTTTCAATTTCCAGGCATCTGATTCACCAAATTCTAAATTTCTGAGTTTCTAAATTTTGGATGTCTAAATTTTTCAAATATCGTAAATTTCTCAAGTTTCTGAAATTTATGAATCTTTAGATTTTTAAATTCCTAGATCTTCAAATTTTTATCATTCATGGTTTTTCGAATACCTAAACCTCCAAATTCCTAAATCATCAAGTCCCTAAATTCCCAAGTTCCTAGATTGTTAAATTTCTTATCGACCTAATCTCTAATTTTTCGATATCCCTAGATCGCCAAATCTCAAAGACTCTAGGTCTATCCATGTTCTCAAATTTCTAGATCTACAGATACTTATATCCACAAAATCCTAAATTATCAAATTCCTAGATCCTAAAATTCCAAAGACTCCAAATATATTTATGTCACCAAATACCCAAATCCACAAATTTTTAAGTTATCAAATACCTAGATTTTCATATCTCTACATATCTAAATCCCAAATTCCTGAATTGCATAGATCCTAAATTCCCATATCCCTAAATTTTCAAATCTCCAAAAGTCACCTAAAATCACTTAGTGCAAGGCCTTTTTCCTTTTATTCCCTAGGAAAAATCTGATCTTGATTGTACTCTACATTAGTTACTAGTTCCATACAAAATTTGAAATCAAAGTACCTCAAAAACAAATGCCTCTTCTGAAGAAAGTCACAAGCGTTTTGTTATACTATGTACCACTATCATACCTATGTGTTGTCACTCCAAAACCGATTGCAACATTTGTGCCTGCACCACGTTACGTTAGATTTTGTTATGTTGTTCCTTTTTATGATAGATTCTGTTATCTTTATTCTTCGTGGATTTCTCTAAGTATAATCATTATTTTAATACAGGATATCCTTGATGGACCCTGTACTAAATACTAGATAGCAGTCTAAAATGATTCTAAGTAACATAAGTACTGTACAACTGCAGCGCAACAAATGGGAACCATCATCGTTATGAAGACACCGGCGCATCAGATGATACAGCTCTATCGGCAGTGTTAAAGCATGCTTGATGGTCGTTCGGCCGTTTATACGTTCACTTTACAGGGTACTAAAAATTCCTTAGAAAGGAAGGTATAACGTCAATTTGTTCGGTGGACGTGTTTTACAATCCCTTCGCGAGCAAGTGTCCGCTTAACGAGGCCTCCTCATCTGGATACGTATCTCGGGACGTGGGCAGGATCGCTCGGAATCGGCTCGGTTGAAAGCCGGGACCGGCATTATAGGCGCCAAGAGAACTCTGTCTCGCATCCGCCGTTAACAAGATAATAACCGCGCGATTACACGTTTAATTCGCTGTGCTTAAGATGCGTGCCGGCGATAAGACGTGACAAATATTGCCCATAACCTCGACATAACAGCCGCCCACCGTGCTGACAGCCGCGCGGCACCGTGGTAAAGCGAGACGCAGCGACGGCGAAGAAACGATGGAAAAAAGAAAGAAGGAGATAAGGAGACGCGCGAACACGTGTGCATTCGTGCGTGCATACGAAAGAGAAACCATAAGGGAAGAGAAAGAAACCGGGAACCTGTTTCGCCATTGAGACGCGGATGCTGGCTCCTGGGGATTGTTCCACGATCGTCTACTACCTGCCACGATTAAAGGATACGCAGATCGCAAAACCAGATTCGCCGACTGGAAATCGACCTTGCTTGAAGATCGCTTCGACATAAGTGCTCACCCATATCACTTTATTCGCATTTTATTTAACAGCGTTCGAACTACAGCTTTGCACCTTCATCTTCTTTCTTGCATTTTGATGAACATTGATTCATTGGAGTTCAGTTATAAATTTTCGTTATATTTTTATGTATGCAGATTATAACGAATTAATTGAAAAAGAAATCGTCGAAGTCTATGTAGTCGCTGATTCCTGAGAAGGCAATTTCTGATGTTAATTTTGCTAAGATAAGTCTGGAAATTGTGATTAAATCTGAGTTTAAAATCTCTAAGTTTCAATTGTCTTGGTATGAGCTCGTCCATGTTTTCCCGATGTTCTTTTTAGGCGATGTAATGGATACAAACCTTTGTTGCGTACTGTTCTCTTTATGCAGGTAATCTTATACCAGTGTTCGTAGTGTGTGTGCGTTGGGGAAAAGGTGGTGAGAGCCGAGTTATGAATGAGAGTGTCGAGTTGTTTGAAGCTTTATTTGAATGGACTTTAAGCTTAATTTTGATTAAAATTGTGTCTTGTGGCAGGTATTTATGATTTATTTGTTTTACAACTTAACTATGATTTACACTTTTACTTAATCTCTGGATATACACTTGGTTGCCAAACGTCTCAGATGTGTAACGTAAGAGTTATGTAGAACCTAGCATCACATTTATTTATTTGGCATATTTTGGTATTTATCTGATATTACGTACGATCATAAAAATTGCTGAAAGTCCCTCTAAAGATTTCTATACGCAATTGATTAAAAAAAGCATGTTATGTACATAGAAACACTTTCATTTAATTGAAGTTTAATAAAAATTTGTACAATAAGGAAAATATAATGCTAAACTAAAGCATTTCCAGTGTTTTATTGTTTGTCGCGTTGTACGAAGAATCGCACTAAAAACTATATGTATGAACAGTAGTACTTTTGGCACATTATATAAATTCGCGTAGTGAGAACTCTCGTTATACGAGAGTTTGCTGTACAATGCTAACAGATAGTCATACCCAATCGCTTTCTAATCCATTTTCTAGCGAGATTCTACTATTTCAACCGTACCTCGTATGTAAAGGAGAAAATGATATCAATAACGAATCGGATAAACTGATAAATCAGGATTTTCGTGACCGATAGTAATCGCAGGCCGTTTGCGCCGTTCGCATCGAGAATTTATCACGATACCATAACTTTCGCGGTAGCAGCCAAAGTTCGGGCAAAGAATTTTCCAGCGGCGGGCACAGCGAGGATACAAGCGGTCGTAATTCGAGTTGAACCGGGAATCGCATGCACATAAGTCGAGTCAGCGATTCCCTTGTGAAAGATTACAACGTAAGGGAAATAACGACGTAGATAGTATGGATAGGTTGGAGTATGGGAGACGGTGGAGAACAGGGAGATATAATGGGTTAAGTTTCATCGTCGTGCTTCGACGAATTTCCGGGTCGAGCTCGCGCTAACGCGGTACTTCCAAGGGAGTACCAGAGGCTCTTCTTGGGTAACCAAGTTAAGTTGTTAATTTCCACTTTACGCTTGGCTTGAATTTCTTATGCGAGCCTGATATGCACCACACCACGCTGCCACGCGAAAAAACTTACTCGACGTTTGCATAAAGATTCAGCCACGAACGCGCTGTTTATTTCGGTTTGCAAACGCTTTGGTAATTTTCCCCGCTGCACGATTTCGGAGATTCCCTTGAAAACATCGAATGCTGTTGAGCGTTAAATTGTTATGTGACGATACAGTTTGTGAATTAACTACGAGAATCGTGACGGTTCAAGTTTGGTGTATTCGAGTAATTAGTATGAGAGAGGAGAACACAAACTTTGAACAGAATTAATATGATGTACAGGATAATTTAGCCCTTGCACTACGATTTGTTCAGCAGATGCGTTAGACATCTATTTACTGCTACAATCTTAGAACGAATGAAAAAAGTTAATATGTCACGCGTATTCAACGATCTTTAAATATACAAATTATAATTAGATTTAGTTTAAAAATTCAAGCGTACGAAAAATGTAAGAAAAGTTTGTCACATTTGGATTGCGAATGCGTCAAGGTAATTCGTTATTATAGGGACTTCACTTGTAATGTACTAAATTGTATTATGGGTGTATTAAGAATTGTGCAAAATGATTTGATATTAAAATATAAGTTAAGGAAAGGAATAATATTTTTCGTAAAAAGTTTTGTTCGACATTCTTCGTAAGAAATGTGGACGAGAGTCTCTGCGTATCTTATGCGGTTAATGTCGGAATGAATCTATCACAACGGAAGGGTTAATCGAATGGAGCATCATTTATAGGGTGGACAAAGCATGGGTCAAACCTCAGGCATCTTTGTGCGAACAATCATCGGTTTATAGGAGCCAGGCAACAAGGCTACACGTTCAATTCCGCCTGATTTCGCGACAACCGAAGGCGAATTGTGGTGAGACTCGGCACGCTCGGCACGAGTTTAATTCACCTGGAGTAAACTATGGTGACCATTGTCCATTATCCTCTGTCCTTTGTCCGGTCGCATTCGGCTTCTAGCAGCGACACGCTTCACCAGACCTTGCACGATGTTTCCCCTTGGTAATTTTGGAACGTCGTTTGATCCGCGCCTATGACACATCCGACATCGCTTCATCTTGGCGAAATCCGCATGATGAATTCATTACCCGAAATTGGAACTCCCGGTTTAACAACTTTTCAGTTTTAATTGCTAATCAAGCCAAACTTGAAAAGATTACGGTTGTCCGACTTCGCTCGGATTTCAAACGAACACAACTTTCAGGACCTCCTCTGACGTAAGAATCGTCGTTTTAACATTGAATGATCTTCGTCATAGTTCGTCGAAATTTTTGATGGACTTACTATTCTCTTGAGGATAATACTACGTCATTTAATATGTTGATGCAGTAAAGATAGCTGTAACTGAAATGACACGCATTATGGATTAACATGTTAGATTTCAATTTTTAATATAATTCGTCGATCTTTTATTTTATAACGCGGTCCTAGTGGATCTTAGAGTTTTATAGGAGGATTTATGACATTTGCAAGAAAGTACAGTTGATCGAAAGACAGAGGATTTTTACGGTAAAATCGTAACATTTTTACGATAAATGAATTCAGTTTATTGTCTGAATTAAATAGTTTGTATTTTTTTTCTCGGAAAATAAAACTATAAACAGATTAATTTAAATATTTTGTACATCTACAAAAGTGGGCATTATTTCATATAATTTTATCACTCAAAAAAACGAATCTGGAATAAATTCGTCATTTAGGATCAATTATCTAGAATAAAGAATTCGAATAATTCAAAAATTTCAGTAATGATGCGAAAGTAACTTACGAAAATTTATTCCGTTAAAGAGTAGAGCATTACATTACGGATAATTTACATTTAAATTGTAAAATTGACGTAACTGCAACGACCACCATAAAATAACAATCGAATTTCAGTACATCGTAGAGTGAAAAATCGACGAAGTTCAAAAAGATCTCGCTGGGAGCATTAAAATCGATTAGCGTCCGCTTCGTTTTCCCACTTTCCTCATCGATCCACAAATTAAATCAAACGTAATTTCCCCAGAAACAACTAATACCGATACATAATTAGCAAAAACGAAGCGTTTCGGACCTTGCCGCGGCGCGGAATTAAATTAAACGCGGCCGACAGACGAATAATGGAAACGAACGCGGCCCGTGATTAAAACGCTTCGTTTACATTCCAACGTAACGAATATAAATCGTGTGAACGCCCGAACATTCGATCATCTTTGAAGCATCGAAATCAATCAGAAATTCAGACTTGTGTATTTTTCTATACGCCATCGAAAACGCTCGAAAAAAGTTTGGAGAGAAGTTCGCGGAAATTGACATATAGATTACAGTTTTTCAATTTTACCATACACTGTTTTTTATTACGTTTTGTGGCAGATAGTTAATGGTAAAGAAATTTTTAATTGATAAATAGTTTTTCTTTTGTTTTTTATACGTGTGGGACTGATCTTTGTGATAAAAATTTCGTTCGAGAGAAAACGAGAAACGATGAATGATGAAAGATTGTTATAGGTAGGGGATTAACTCACGTTTGGGTAGGAATCATATGTTTCTGATTATTCTGGGTACACTTTAAAAAATTGTTGATTTTGGTGTTCTGAAATTTTGGGAATTTAGGATTTTGGAAACTTGTGAATTTAAAAGTTTTGAGGTCCTGGAATTTGTAAATTTATGAATATCAAAATTAAAAAGTTTCTAATTTTGGAAATATATAAATTTGCTCTTCTAAAAATCTATTAATAGGAGTTCAACAGTTCGACATTTTTATAATTAAAAAATTTGGAGAATTGATCATTTAAAAATTAGATTTGTCGACTTGGAAATTTGGATTTCTTGAAACTTGAAAATATAAGAATTTGTAGATTTGGAAATTTAGAAGCTTAGGGATTTGTATATTTAAAAATTTTGAAATCTTTCATTCTAAAACCCCACATAATAAACCAAATTTTAAAATACAATAAAATTGTCAATATATAACTTGTACAACCTTACCATTTTACTCTAAAATCATTTCTCCTCTCCTCTTTGTTCATTCACTCTCTTCAATTTTCTTATCGAAAACTACCTCTGTATTCCTTCTATTGTTATCAGTTCCTACAAACAAAATTATTCTCTATCACCTTCACTCCTATAATTACCTTGATCATCGGTTACGTCCGCCTCTAAAAATCTCCACATTAATACACGCATCGGCCATTAACATCGCTACTATAAGCAAATAATTATTTACCGTGAACATTTTGCATTTGGAAGTCGGTACATCGCGATGGAACCACAGAACAAGATCCGGTCGGCGGTATCCGCGGTGAAACAGTAGTCATTTCGCGGAATCCCAGAACAGCGCAATAAAGCGCGAGCGCGGGCGCATAAGAGGTGGATTTGGGAGAAAAATCCGCAGTAAGCGGCAATAAAGTGTGACCACGTCGCATCAACTCGTAACGACTAATTGCCACGAGTAGCAATAATCGGCCGCGGTTGTACACCGCGGCCAGCAATTATTTTTACGACGACGATGATATTGTCCATTTATTTACCGCAACGTGGACCGGCAGCCGCCTCGATGCCAATACCGCATTTACCGCGGTATAAATTTCTGCGATTTACACGACCGTGGATGACTCTATTCCGCTGGTGCTACGAGTTCCTTGCCAGCTTTCTGTCGATTTCATGTTCCGATTTTCACCAACTTTATGTCTTGAATGATTGGGATGCTTGCGCGATTTGGTTTACGTCCTTGGTTAATCTTGGTCGGAGTTCGAGGACACTTACTACGATACAATTTGTGATACCAGAGTGTTATGTGGTAATCACTAAACTCGAATTATTGCGATTTGTCCGTATATGTAATTTGTTAAAAGTAGTAAGATTTGATGAATGTGCGTCACTTTTAGTGGAAAACTAACAAATGTCTCTATTGAGGGAACCATATCCTTATAGACTATTTTTTTGTGGGGAGATGTGCGAATGGACTAGGACTTTAGGACGAATATGACTGTATTATGGATGGATAGACTGTTTCGGGAGAGAACTGTATGACTATTTCTGTTGACTATTTCTGTTGTGTTAACTTTTTAGACGAGAGTCATAATTTAGAAATCAATTAAGTAAATTTATTCGTCAATATTTGAAATTAAAATTCAATTATGTAAGATTAAATTAATTTTGAATAAGTCACAAATTTTAATTTAATATTATAAGTTTAAATAAGCTTTAAAACTTAAATTAATTAGTTTGAATAAATTAAAAAAATTAAGTTAATAAATTTGTATAAGTTTACAAATGTAAAATAATAAGTTCAAACAAGTTCCAACTAAAATTCCTTACATTAAATACATTTAAACTGCAGTTTCAAACATTGCTGCATTCTAATCGAACGTAATATTTTCACATGTCCATAGCAGACAACGTTTAACGTGCTTCTGTGAAAACAAAGATGTTCCCTTTGTGTTCTACCATGTAATCTTCTTGCAAACGTACCTTTATTTCCACGGATAATACCGATGTCTACATTCTCTTTCATTAAATAAACTTGGATCTTTTGCAGAGATAAAGTAGAGTATTTCTGGTAAGGTTGAATAATCGCTTTATCCCCGATCGATATAGCGCTTCTTTTAAAACCTCGATCAAGTAGGTTATCAACGGTTCTTGTATTCTTAAATCCTTGAACTTTCTTTTGTACAAACTGCTTTGATTCGTGCATATTCTGCTGTCGCTGCAAAAGACATTTTATTGTCTTTTGAATGGTACTGTAGGAAAACTTTTTCAAATCGCTTCGCGTTTACTGAACTCATCACAGAAAATGCTCTTCGACAAGTTTCAAAGATGCTGAACAGATCTCATTACTGTACGTTCTAAATGTTTCATTGTCGATGTTTCTTTTGAAATAAAAAGTACTATGCTTTTGTATAACAGATCGTAAAACGAGTATTTAAATTAACAATGAATGAATTAACTATATAGCTTACCGTTTATAAATTCTTAAATACTACGAAACACAACAATGCTTCGCATTTAATTATTTTCTGAGATATTGCGTTGTTCTATATTAGGTGTACTTATTTTATAAAAATGTTGCTTTGACGAAAATATGTTAGTCATACACTCGTGGTTAAGTGTATAATTTTGTTCATTTCATAAAATTATAACTTTGTTCACTTCAAGGACTTATAATTTTATTCGTTTCAAAAAAATTCACTTTACTTCAACAAATAAAAATCTCTTCTCATCAAAGAAGAGAAAATTAATGTAAGAGTATACTATCTAAAAATTTAGAGTGCTCAGAATTTTAACCAGTAATAATATTAACCCTTTGACTTATAATATCGTGTCACATGATGCACATTACAGTTCAGAAACAAAAATTATATTCGTAGCACGACTAAGTCTGGAGTTGAACACCAATTATAATAAGGATAATAAGGATCTCTAAATCCAAAATATAGCTAACATATCAACGTTCCTTATTTGTCTCCATATTGCAACAATAATTAGTTACCTCAAACTTATCTAGTTCTGCAACTGCATAAAAAATCATCGGTTAAGAGATTAAGGTAACAATATTATTCATAAGCGTAGACTACCAAGAAATTGACGGTGTTTATAATTTTAACCAGCAATGTTTGCTAAATAATTCATGGATGACACTTAAGTACAATAGTTCCTCATCCTTTCTCCAAATTTTCCATCATAATTATACAGTGCACACACTGTGCAACGACCACGTACGATTACTCATCGTTGTCCCAGAACTGTCGTCCTAACGCTATTCTCCACAGCAGACACGAGAGAACTTGATGGAAATAATTACCTTCACCACGGGCCATAGAATAAGCGACGCTTATTAAGCATCGGGCAAAGGAGAAGTCGCGTAAGTCACGAAAGAATCTCGACCTGATACAAGAAACGAACCCGTGATTGCGGTTTTCGTTTCTTTCACGACAGCACCGTTGTTTTCTCCACCCTTTCCCTCTCCTCCTTTTCCTTTTTCCCCTCTGTCCCTCCCGGGTTCTGCTTAGCCATTGTGTCTTCACGTTCTTTGTATTTTTCGCATTTTTCTCTCTGTTCCTCCATTGTCCCAGGCTCTGCTCAGATTTATGGCGCGTTATTACACGCCGCGATTCGTTTTGCTGTGTCGCTTTGTCGGCCGACAGTTTTGGATAAAGAGATAAATATTCTGGTCGATGCATAATTCTTGGCCAGCAGCGCTCTGCGCAAATTTAATTGGCTATCGCCGCGATGTTTATTCGGGAAACTTTCATGGAAACCGAATGGCGGGCTAGGCATTGACGCAAGTCGATGGACAGTAATGTATCGCTGGCTCATAAACTGTGAATTGGTACATATGTTACGTGACAGATGTAGAGCGTAGAAAAGTTACAAATCTGAAAATTTGCAAGTTTTACGATTTTACGATGCAAATTTGCAAATTTTTGTATATTCAGTTTCAAATTTTTAGATTTTCTGCTTTACGTATTACAAATTTTTTAATTTCCTAGTTTTCATATTCCAAAGATTTAAATTTTCGTATTTTCGTATTTTAAATTTCCAAATTTTTTAGGTGTAAAATTCCTGAAACTTTAGGTTATCAAATTCTCAAATTTTCAAATCACTACATACCCATATTTGAAAATTTGAAAATACTCAAGTTTTACAAGTCTTAAATTTTCAACTCCTCAATGTCCAAATTCACGAAGTCATAAACTCCCAAACTCTCAAATTTCAAAAAGTCCAATTTCCCAAATTTTCGAGTTCCTAAATTTATTAATTTTCAATTCCTCCAGTTTCACGATTGTAAATTTTCAACCTTCTAAATTTCTAAATTCCAAATTTTCCATCTTTGAAATTTCTAAATTAAAAATTCTAAGATTCCATAGATGTTCCAAATTTTGTAATTTCTGAATTTCCAAACTTCCTAATTTTCCAAATTTTCTAATTTCCAAGTTTCTGAGATCTCTTCCAAATTTCCTAATTCCCAAATATTCTAATTACAAAATTTCTTAATATGTGAGTCCTGAAATCTCCAAATTTCCAAGATAGCTAGAAACGTTGACACTGTTACTAAATCTAAATACCTTACCCGCCTCATATACAAATTCCAGTTACAGCAATGCGGTTAAAATAAAAAGAAAGTTGTTCGCGTCACTTGTGCGCATATATATCACATCTCGACAAGAAAATACGACTTTGCGAATGTAATTATAGGCGGTTGGTTTCGAAACGCTCGCTGAAATAGGCGCATAGTGCGCTCTATGTGTCAGAACTATTAGTCAAAATCAAAAAATAACTTTGCCTCTCTGATCTGCTCATCTGGCACCGATTGCATGATGGCGAAATTAGGATCTGGCTTTCAACGTATCGATTACTCACGATCGCGCTAGATTGCTCTGTCACATTGATCAAAATGCAACGAGGAGTAATTGAAATGCTAGAAACTGTTGCTGAAATCTCGAACGTGCAGTAGATATACGAATTTATCCATTCTGCATAATAGTTGTCTTTTAACTTCGAAAATCTCGATTATTCAATTTCGAGCGTTGCACGCTGCAGTTTTCGATATCGGGTCATTTTAAATTGGATGCAGCGTTCCTCCGACTATATCTGTGTTGATAATAGATTTTTAGTACGTAAACAAAGGAAATTGAATTTCGGTCTGTCAATGTTTAATTTAGCGCATAGAACGGTCAAAGTTTTAATCGACGCGACGCACTAGTAACGGTATTTTGTTTTAATTGTAGTTCGGTGCTTGAAAATATCCTGAAAATTGATTCATTCTTGGTCACTTCACAGTTTGCTTGCTAACAGAAGGTTTTTAATATTTGTATCAATAAATGTTTTTATTTCGTGAAGTAGGTAAAACAATTATCTTCTTTAACTACTATTTAATATTTTCTCCATTTTTCAGTGTTACTACTTTTACGATTTATGAAATTACAGTTTGATCGTTGAAAAAGAATTGAGAGAAACTTTATTGATAATATATTGATGTAAATACTGATGTAAATATTTATTGATAATATTGGTAATAATTTATTGGTAATATTGATAATATTAATGAAAATGTTTACTATTAATGCGAATGTCACGCAAATTTTGGAGAATTCTGGTCTGTTATAAAAGAAGTTAAAAAAGAATATTTTCGCTTTTATTTCTAATAATTTTTAAACTGTTTTTTACTGTCATTACTTACAGTTCCTGATCAAAATTAGCACTAATACCATCACTATTTTTCAGGATTCATTAAGGTCTCTTATTTTCGCATACATGGCAGTATTGCATAAACGATTATAGTAGCGTATCTTAATATTTTAAATTAGGTGAAGGATCATAAAAGTATATCATAATATCCTGAATTCGAATCAGATACTTCAAAATATGTTCATTAAGAAAAGAGCTAAATACGTTATACTAATAATCTACTAACTAACTGTCCAAACAGCAGAATATTCGCATAATGGTAGCCGAGATAATACAATTTCCCTCGTGCTCCATTCAAATTATGTCAGCAACGTAATTAAGCTTTCTATTATACATAACTTTTACCGAGTGCTTTGGATTAAAATTAACTCAAATTTGCCACCGCACAATGCGACAAAATCCCAAGAAGTAAGAGAAAAGTAACAAATGTTTAAGTCCGGCTTTACGTCTTCATATACACATGTAAGTATTTCGTGAAATAATATTACGAATTGTTAAATAGGAACAGTCTAAAAAATATTGTGATAATTATTAATCTATTCATAACTGTCAGTAGGTGGTATAGTTTTCCCAACAAAATTTTAAATCGAGCTTGTAAATTTCTATTATGAACAACAATAGTACCTTTTGAGGTCCAAAATAAGTCATATCAATTGAGGTAATTAATAGAAAATAATTAATCATATATTAAATCCTTTAAGAAATCATATGACTGATTTTTCTTGTTAATTTGAACATATTAGATTTTATTAAGATAATAACTTTAAAAATATTATACAATTTTTATGGAATAAATTATGTAGTATTATAATAAGAATCTATAATTTTTGTTATAATCTATACTAATTACTACAATCATTACTACAAAAAATTGGGGTTTAGAAATTTTAAGGTCTAACATTTTGGGCCCTTGGGAATTCGGGAACAATTTATTTGAGACATTGAAAATTAGGAGATTTCGAAACTTGGGAATTTGAAAATTTAAAATTTAGTAGTTGGAACCACCGAAATTTAGAAATTCTGGAACTCATAAAAAGAAGTTTTGTATTTAAAAATCTAGTAATTTAGAAATTTGCGAACTTAAAAATTTGTAGATTTGGAAATTTGGAAATTCAACAATCAGAAATATAAACTTGGACCTTCTCACATTCGGTAATGATAAAATTTTAAAATTAATTACATTTCCTATAATTTTGATATAAGTTCTGAACAGAGCGACAATTTTAAGTGTTCTTCGAGATGAGAACGAAACGGTTTGACAAGATGAGCAACGGAATGCGATGAAAACGTAACGAATGTTGCAGCGGGACCCAGTGTTATATAAATGCAGCGTTGCTAATGTTAAATCGCCAGCCTAGTAATTACATGCAAATAGCGGCGGCCACTGTTTAAACAGCGCTGCGTCTGCAGCCCAGCGTCGATTCTCGTTTTCGTTTCGACCGACCACCACCATTTTAAAAACTCCTCTTCCTGCTTCATTTTACCTCGTAAATTCGAGAGTTCGTTGTGAAATGGCGGATTGACGTGGCGCTGTATCTCTTGACACGTTCGAAACGCAATGCACAACGGAAATCGCAAAAAAAAGGAAATTTAACGTGCCATTTTTTGCGTTAAAAATGCCAAATCTTATTATGGTACTTTACAAAAAGATTTTTACGCGTGTAAAAAAGATTTTAACCGTATGCTTACGATTTGAATATGCATTGCGTTCTGCTTCAGCAAAATTTCATAGTTCCTCTAGAATTACGAAAGAAAAAATCCATAGAAGAATAATATATCTATCATCCATACTATCGACAATTCATAGTAACATCTCTAGTTCAGCAACGTTGTCACGAAAGACAAAGAGACACCAAATCTCGTTAACTAGAATACGTTCATTAACCATCCATATAACCTAATTAATTAAAACTATCCGATGAGCAAAAAACTCTCAGTCGTCGGTGAATTCAGCAATTGAATCGTTCTCATTCCTTTCATCCCATGCGTATTTAATTCTACCGCAATTCTGTCCGAGTGAAACTTTTTCTATTCCCAAATTTGTAAAACCGTATTGTTATACATCCAATCATTTAATCTAGATTAAAATGCATCATTCATTCCTTCATCGCCAACTAGTCATCTTCCATCAAGATTCATATCGGACTTTTCACCATTCAACCTCCTTCCCACGTATCCTTCCTAGTCTCAGCCCAAAGTTCAATTTTTGAAACCTACAAGTAGCTCTATTTTCTCGTCCCAACTTCACTCTCATCGCATACACAACTATTATAAAATCAATGTTTGGCAGAATAAAGTTCTGTTTTTCCACATAGTGTCGTTTAATTACGTTTGTCGAAGAGGTACCCCAAATCCACATCAGTTCTATTGGAGACGAGTAGAAAAATGATGAAACTCTCTCCGATGTTTCTATTTTTAAGACTATACTTTTGAAGCTAGGAAGCACTTCATCACCCTTCGAAAACTGAACAGGAAATAGATTCGAGTACTCAGTGAAAATCTGCCTAAACTGCAACGAGTTTATTATACGATCTCATAGGACTAAACAGTCAAGAGACGGTGTCCTAAATATTATTCCATTCAATTACTTAACAATGTTTCTTGACAATATTCATTTTTTCATGTGAATGTAATGCACTAATTTTAAAATAATCCAAGTTCCGAGGAATTTATATGGACGGGGGTTTCCTCGGATCTCGTTGAGGAGTTGCTTTAAAGGATGCGCGCAGCTGAGACCGTGTAAACATTCCGTCGAATGGCATCGTGTAAGATGTAATTCCGTCAACGGTCTCGATTCTTGTCGCTGCTGGGCGAACAGAAACGTCGTTGAATCTCGCTCGAACACGCCATTCTTGAGTTATAAATAAGCGAGTCTTGAGACGATCTACGAGAGAGGTTAGGAACGCGTACATGGATGAATACAGGTAAAAGAAGAGGGACCGGGAAAAGAGATGGGCGACAGAATGGACGAATGAACCGGCCACCTGACCGCGTCGCTCATCTCATTGAGATTCTTATAACAGCTGCATCGGTCAATGGGGAGAATCACCTCGTGGATTGACCAATTGTGGCCCGGACTTAAATTAGCCGCACCAATGACGACGGCGCCGCTTTAACGTGGAACAGCTCGGACCAACCCGTGCTCGACGAAATTGTTAGAGAAACTAGCCGTTCTGGATGCGTTTCCCCCGCTTTCCCTCCTGGCCTGCGTGGAAAATTCATTGGAACCGCGACCGGCTCCAACTATAGTCCGCAACTTGCCTAACGATGCCCGATCCGGTTCACCGCTCGCTTCAACCGCTTTAAACGCTTCCCCTATGTTACACGCCATGAGCTTCAGATGGATACTAAACGCGGCTTATATGGACAAAGGCTGAAATTCATAGTACGACCTCGAAATAAAACTTCAGAGCTGATTGAACCATTCAGAGCTGATTGAGCGTCTCATAACGTTAGGATAACTCGGGGAGTGATCGATACCAATACTAAAGCTCTCAGTAGAATAAGTTTCGATACGTACTTAAGATTTTAGGTAACTAGATCAGAATCTGCCTGATACAAAAGCATCTCGATACCCTAATGAAAATATCGATTGAGGGTATCGAAGATTTTATACTTATTTGATAATTACATATAGAATGTATCGATTCTCAAATTCTAACGGGAAAAGAGCTAAATGACAGATTAAAAAACAAAGGGATAAATAAAAATTCAATTGACCGCGAATTTTTGAAAAATAATCTGTTGTTTCTGATTTAATATAGAATCTTAAAAAGTTCTTTGGTCATATCTAATATAATAATATCCAATAAATCTATCCACAAATATGTATGAGCAACATACATCTTGTTGAGTGTACTGGTTAGCATACTTCAAGAGGAAAAAAAAGTTGTATCCGGTAACATCTTTCTGTCCAATATTCGAAGTGGCTGCCGCACGAGAACTAAGTTGTTCCCAAGAATTTTGTTCGTTTCTGAATTTTTGTTCGTCCTGAAAGATGCAAAGTGATACGTCAACGGTTACTTTTAATCCGTATAGTGGTTCCGGTATTTTCCACGGCTGACGAATTCTTTGAAGTTCTTCTGTTCGTCCGAGATTGAAAGCAACCGTGAATAACAAAGTACTAGATTCTGTTTTCCCTCGTTGCGACCGAGTGATTTTTCCGACGTCTGAGTGGCCCGCGAAATGTACCTGCGTTTCTGAACTTCTTTTTACAGAAATGTAACAAATTCGCAGAATTTACGTGGCACGAAAAATGTTCTCGGTATGTGTCTGAGTACGAAACACGCCAGCCGCGAATATTTTGCACGAAGCGTTCAACGTGACTGCTTTTAAAGTAATGAACACGTATATTTCCACTCTCAACCTGGTTATCCCTTGCATAATTTGTTACTGTACGTTAAAATTTTCGTTTATACGTAATCTAAACTGTGCCACATAAAGATACCAATCCTTTTTAGTTTCTATTCATCTGAGCCTCCGGGAAATTATATCCAATACTCGTTAAATACTAATTCGTATGAAACAAAGGTATTATTTATGAACACTAACATAAAGAAAATATGCAAGGTTGGTATCTTTATGAAAAGCCTAAGAATCAGGTTTTATGTAACCTAGCTTAATGTTCATGTTAATACATCATTTTTATTTATAAAATCTATTCTTTATACATTACAAAGTACTTAACCTTTATCGGTCGTAAGTCACCTGTCACGTGAGAATACTACTTTGGTGCTGCGGTCGCACGTCACGTAGGAGGTAACAATGATGAAACAGTCGAAATTCTAATTTTCGAGAAGATGAAACTGCGCGATATGGAACGCCACCAACAATAGACAATGAGGATAGATTAGTTGGAAAATTACATATCTTGCAACTTGATGTTAAAGGAAAACATAAAGAAACGAGATTATTTAAAAAAATATCATACATTCAAAACTTATGAATAAATATTTGAAACTCATATATATGTAATACACCTTCAAAAAATAAGTAATTTCTAACAAAAATGTTATTCTTATAATACTGAAGATTTTTCGTGTATTTACCGAAAGCAGGTACAACCTACTGAGAATCATGTATAAAAAACTTGCGACCAATAAGGGTTAACCTCTGAGCCTACAATTGTCTAGGCTGTTGCGTCATTCACACCTAAGTATTGCTACAATGTTAAGACAAATAAAGAAAGTTAGGCACTTTTTGCATTCATGAAACCATAATTGTAAAGATTACAATTAGGTCCAAGCCCAAAATTCAATTGCGGTGAAAATATGAATTTGGTTTGTCATACACGAATTGCACTGTGTATCATGAGTGTGACACAACATTGTAGGGAAAGGGGTTAAGGAATACTGACCATAATTTCCTACTGAAAGCTCACATCATTGAAAATATAAGGGATTTGTATATGTATGCAACGTACCACAATGTAAATATAACGCTTTCAATGAAAAAAGTTTAATTAATTTTTTCAAAAACATTTCATGAGTTACACGTTTGAATCACGTGGTTTGCAAGTATCTGATTTCTAAGGATTTAGGAAGGAAGGATGTCGCGACAACATGCGAGGATGGCACGAAGGTAAACGAAGTAAGTACGGTGTCGGCAGTATTGTAAAACAGATCAGGTGGAATGACAAAGAATGCATGGAGAGGGTGCAGTTTTTGTCCTGCAAAGGAAGAGGGTGGTCCTTGCGACCGTGTAATTTCTGCGGAGGTAATAAAACTCCGACTCGCCAAGGAATAACATCGGCTAAATTATCCGCAACGAGGTGCAATCCTCTTCAAAGAACCTATAAGAGCGTGCACGAGCATGTTATTTACGTAAATTAAGACGCGGTCGTGTTGCAGGACCGAATGCATGTCGGTACCCATGAAAGAATAAATTGCACACGTCGTCCGGTGAACGTGTACGGCGACTATCGTGTTCTCGATGTGACGTTCGGCTGGAAATAATACGGTCGGTGGACAGTTTCGCGATGGAAAATTGCGACTGAGACACTGGCCATTTCGCGGCTGAATTTAAACAAACGTCGGAACGACAAATTAAATGTTGCTGTTTCTACAGCGATATTTACCTTTTTTTCATGCGCGAGTTATGCAGTTTGAGCGTTTGATGGAAATTTGAATAAATGTACGGTAAAATGAACGCGGGTTGTACCGATGAATTTTGCCGTCCAAATTAAAAGGTTCACTAGTTTTATGTGCGTCAGAAAGGTAATATTTCATACTGAATGTTTAGAAATCGACGGGAAATTCATTTCAAATTTTTTAAACAGAAACATTAAAATTACAATATGTGTTCTTTATCAAGAAGAAGCGAAAATGTGAAAATCAATGCTATAGTTCAGAAATTGTGTAAAAACAATGGAGATAAAATTGTTTGAAGATTTTATAACAAACAAGAATTACTTTTTATTTTATACATGTTTTTTTATTATAATTTATATTTTTCTTTTTTGTTCTTTAATGTCACCGGATAGAGGAAGTATGAAGTAGAACTAACTAAGGGTGAAGATTAATGGAGGTAACTATTTAAATTGCTTGTAACGAAATTAGAATTCTTCGCACTTATTATATCAAAGATAATTCTCAACGATAACGCGGTAATGAGATCACAGCGAAACTCTGTTGAGATTATTTTCCTGCCTCGAAAACGATCGATTTTGTCGTTTTAAAGTTCAAAACAGCACACAGAGGGGAAAAAGAACAGAGGCGAACGGATGACAAATGTCAGGGAACCGGTGGAGGGTCGATGGAAAACGTTTTCCATCGACAGTCTGTAAATCGAATATTACGCGGTGGCGAACGGCTCGTTCCACATCACCGATCATTCTTTAATCCCGACGATCGACGTGAAATTATTTAAATCTCGATTTCCGCTTAATTGCCGGGGATTTCAATTCGGTCGCGATCGGTCGTCTACTTTCGGAATCAATTGGTTCCACCTATTGCACTGTACATTCGCCTGCGACGTAGCCTTCTTTTGTTTAAGAACACGTACGTGAAATTGAAAGCTTTCAAATTATCAAATTTTTATGTTTTTAAGTTTCAATTGTTGATTCAAATTTCAAACTTCTTTATATTATCGGGTTTTCGAGTAAACGAATGTTGGAATTTTCATATTTGCAAATTTTAGAATTTCTGAAGTTTCAAATATTTTTTCTAAAATTTACAAATCTCTAGAATTCCAAATTCCTACGTCCCCATATCTTTAGATCCTCAAACCCAAATCCCTACATTCCCAAATTCCTATATTTCCAAATACCTACATCTCCAAATCTGTAGACCTCCAAATAGCTGAATTTTCAAATTCACAGGTTCCAAAATTCCTAAATCGTGAAATCCGTACATCCACAAATCCCAACATCGCCAAATGCCTAAATTCTAAAAATCTTAAATTCTGAAACCCCCCAGATCTACAAATCCTCAAATCGCTGTTCAACCAAATTCCTAAAACCCCGAACCTCTACTTTGCCAGATCTCCAAATTCTGAAATACTTAAAAATCCCAAAAATAAAATTGCTTCTTTCTTTCTTGCCTTATTTTTCCAATAATAGACCAGATAAAGGCAATGCAAGATACTCTAAATTTCGACTACCTGGCAAGGCTACTGACGTCAGTTACTGACACAATGTGGATACTTCCTTACGGAGGGCATCCCTTCAAGTGAAAATTAAGTTTCACGCTTAAATACGGAATTTACGAATCTCCAGTGCAACAATGGTCGTGCCGAAACTTCTGAACGTTCTCAATCGTACAACGTTGTCTTATCGGCAGGATCCACTTCTACCGGTGCTTTCTTAACCGGACCTTTTGATTCGGCTTCTTTCGAATTGAGGTGAGCTGTTCGAAGACGAGCCGCGGGTTTCAATTAACGAAAGATAGTGCAAGTCGTTAATCCGAGAACAATCGGCCTACGGGGGCGGCGATTACAGGGGGCAAGTTCGACCAGCCGCGAACTTTGAATTAATTAAATTCCCGTAATTTCGTATCTGGTTTCCGCACACGTGACCCTGGCTGCCGGAAGTTCGATCCTGGAAAATATCGACTTGGGAGAAATGAAAGCCCATCGGGTTGAATGAGATTTGTAGAGTACAATTGCTTCTACAAAAACGTACAAATGATGTATCATGTATGTAAGTAATGGACAAGTCTACCTACCATATATGCATTTTAAATTCGTATATAATATATGGATTTTTGAGGATTTCAACATTTGGAGATGGAATAAGAATCTTGTGATATAGGTATTTGGAGACCTTGACGATCAGGGACTTTCGAATTTTGGAATTTTAGAATTTCGAGACTTAGATATTTATTTACTTATTCATTTATTACTAGTTAATCAATTATTTATTTATTGCTTATTGTTTAAATGCGAGAATGTACAGGTATGTATAATTTGAAACATTGAATATTTGGTCAGTTGGAAAATTGGAAATTTGGAAATTTAGAATTTGAGAATGTGGAAATTGGAGGAATTTGGAAATTTGAGAATTTGGATATTTGTAAAAGTCGAGATTTGAACATTCGGGAATTTTGGAATTCGGGAGTGTAGAAATTTGAAAAATGATATATTTGGTCATTTGAAAATTTGAAAATTTTAGCATTTTGGAAATTTGGAAATTTTTATAATTTTGAATTTCGATAACTGGGATTCGATAACTTGGAAGTTAGAAATTTGTTAATTTATAAATTTCCGAAGCAGAACACTGGGTAACTCGAAAGCTTACAAATTTCAAAAATAAAGTCTCAAAATTTTGCAAATTTGAGAGTTAAAAAATTTGCAAATCAGAATTTGCAGAAAATTTATAATTTTATACTATTAAATATTAATTTTGTCCAATAGTGTATAGCTCATCCTACCTTTAGTATTATTCATGCAATACTTAAACCAAACGAATACTACTTATACAATGTACCTTATAATAAACCCAATACAAAATGAAAACTCCAAACGTACTTAACCTAAAAAAAAATCTTTTTCGTGAACATTTCATAACTTCCGTATGCAAGTAATGTCTCGAAACATTTCTTTATAGCCTCTTTACGTTAAGCTGCCTTACCGTCGCTGAATTACGAGCGGAAATGAAGCGGAATTTATTGTGTCTTGCCGTTGGTAATATTTCAAGCAGGACGCGAACGTACACAGGTGTGACCGAGCGTGAAGCATTAGCGTTCGTAATGGAAATATTTAGTTCGCATTAGCGCGAATGCTTAGCGAGACGGTGAGGAAATGTAAATTGGTTTTAGTTTATGGATCCGCGTCTGTGAAAAAGCTGGTATACCGTCAAGTGGCCTCATTTAACTGAAACCGTTCCACCATCGGAACGAAGAAATTACGGCGACGATACGTGTAATAATCTATTCTGGTTACGAGCTCGTTAATGGTACTCGTTAAACGAACATTACCTATCGATTGCCACCTTAAGAAGCTAGCAGTCAAGCTGGAAATCACTTATCGACGTAATGCTTTTCTTTCGAACTCGTTTAATGCCTGGAGATGTCTATTTAGATCAGAACAGGAAATTATCCCTAAGCATAGGGTGCGCGGACGTATAAGTAGCGTGCTATCTAAAATTGATTCATAATCGAATTATTAATTACAAACTGGGAAACTTGAAAATTTAAAACTTCAAAAATTTCTGGTTTTTATATTTTATAGTTTCAGAATTTTTGACTGATTTAGAAAATTTGAAATCAGAGAATTTAAATTTTCATTTGAAATATGTAAATTTTTTAATTTTTTAATTTTCATGTTACCGAATTCTCAAAGTATTTTTTTAAATTAAAAAATTCAAGACATTTTTAAATTTAGGAAGCTGGTAGTTTTGAAATTTGACATTCGTTTATTACCAGATTTATAAATTTTTGTGTTCCTATATTACTAATTGTAAGTATGAGAATTATTGCATTTTTAATTTTCTAGTTTCAAATTAGTGAATTTCTAAATTTTTCAATTATTAAATTTAGTATATTCCTAAATTTCCAAATTATTTTGTAGATCGTTTTGTTCTTCTAATAACATTATTACACATCAACTTACAATATAATTACATTTATTGTACCGAACTCACTGTTTCAGAGACGCGAATAAATTAGCGATTGAAATTATTTAAATTCTACAATAATGCAATCGAAAAATAATTATTAACGTACCCAAAATATTATTAACTCAAATGATCCACACTTTTACTCAAAAATCCCCAACTTTAATGAACAATTTTATAGCTAAAGAAAGACGAAAATCACAAATGTAATTACCAACCTAGAAGAACTAATTTATCATACTACAATGAATTACTAATCTACTATAATTTTATCGAACTGACATTCACCTCCCAATGCAATTAAGTCTAAATGTGAAACCCTTGAACGCAGGAACTATGATTAGACCCAATCTAACTATAACCCACCGATCAAAGTGCAACCATGATTTAGTTCATCATATCGCAGAAAAAGGGCGAACGTTCGCCAATTAACCCCGATATAAAACACGTCGATTTGGCATGTTTCCACATTAACCATCCGAAAGGGGTGATAAATATCGCGAACGTCAGGTATTCATTAGAACCGTACCCTAAGTGTTCCATCAATATTTAATCCCATCGAGAAGTCTTTACAACTTGTAAATCTGCTTAATGTACAACTTTTAATATTTCACCCGGGCCATTTAAATGAAATTTATGAACTCTTCTTACGATTCGACTGTCTTAAATAGTGGCCTCACTCGTCGCGTAATAAAGTAGCTAGCACCTCCGGCACCGGTGTTCTTAGAATACCCCGTGGCAGAGGCCATCGATAAATCAAGTCGGAATTCGTATATTAAGTGACGCCGAGTTCACGTGTTACAACGACCCTGTAATTAGATCGTGCATTTATTAGAATGCAGAAACGTTAGCCTGATACTTCGAGGTAACGTACACTTTTCGTGAAACAGTCTGTTTCTCATAACGTGATACGCATCCTACTTCTCGTAATTAAATTTCCGCTGTGTAATTTTCATTTTGTAGAGTTTCTTAGTTCAATTGTGAAGGCTGCACTTGGGAGGAAAAGATGTGTGGGTGGACAAACAATGAGCACTCGCGGGCACTGTTGAGTGGTCAGGTTCTCAGATTGAACGTTTGGAAATTGGTTTAATGGGAAGGTTTGATATTTATGCATATCTATATTTCTAAATTTGAAAATTTGAAATTTCTTTATTTTTAAATTTGAAAATTTACAATTTCTATATTTTCAATATGAAAATTTAAAACTTTAGTGTTTCTAAATTTGAAAATTTGAAAATTTTATGTTAAGTAAATAATTAAACAAATAATAATAAATTTGAAAAATGTCTAAATTCATAAATCTGAGTCTCACTAATAGAAAAAGAGAAAGTCCATCCATACTGGTGCCAGAGTGCTTTTCGTGAATTTAATCGTCGCTATGTTAAACTCTCCAGTTTGATGTTTCTCAAGACTAATAAAAATTTAATTACATATAAATTACTTGCTGTACTTGGCAAGATGCCAACAATATTAATCTGTAATTTCTCCAATTATTAATGCTATTAAGTCTAAATGTGAAACCCTTCAACTCAAGAACTATGATTACACCAAATCTAACTATAACCCACCGATCAAAGTGCAACCATGATTTAGTTTCATACAATTATTTCCGAGATCAGTTTCATAAGTCAGAGTTTGTACAGAGCTCAAAAATTTGTTTATTATAGGTGTATCAGTTTGAAAGATTAAATTTAAATAAATTTTGAAATAATTAATTTAGAAGATATGATAAATAGAATAAAGAGTTCGGCTGAATATGAACCTGATACTGAGAAAGCGCATTCAATATTTTCAATGTAACAATTACTCAAACTGAAACAAAAATATAAAACACTCTTTTGTCCGCAAAATTGAAATAAAAACGTAGAGCAGCTTTTTGTCCACAAAATTGAAATAAAAATATAGAGCAGTCTTTCATCTACAAAATCGAAATAAAATTATAAAAGTTTTGTTCACAAATATTGAAATAAAATTATAGAACACTCTCTTGTCCATAAAATTGAAAGAAAGTATACATCAGTCTTCCGTCCACAAACATAGTTAACATTGAAAACGTTATCTTTAACTAACGATATTTCATTAAACATGTTTTTCGCACTTGTCATTATTTTCAACTGGCAGAGAAATGAAATTAAATCGAGTAAGCTGGAACGAACAGACAAGCGATGTGAATCCCGAACATTAATTCGACACAGAAGGTAGTCGAATTGTAGCAGATGCATCGGATTCGAAAGTGCACGTTGTCGTCGGATTTACAGCTCACAAAGAACAGGTGATTATAACTGACAGATGTACCTTGACTACCATAGTCTCCCGGAAGTGACGAGTGATGTCCAGAATAACTCCGCAGGACATTTAGAGGCCCGAAACACGCTCATAGCCAGAAACCTTATCGCGATTCGGGTGAGTCGACGTGACGATTGGTCCAGAGCCAAGAACGGTGACCTCTTGGGTATCTCGATGTATATCCAGACGAAAACGAAGAAAATTTGATGTCTGGACACGTTAGAAATTTTCTGACCGTGCCTTTTGATCTTATTTCAAGAGCGTATGCTTTATTTTCGTGATCGTGCCTCGAATAGCGAATTTCACCGGCGCCACTGTCGATTCTTTTGCCCCATTTTTCGTAACGCCATTTTAGCACGGACATACGTTTTCCTTCGTGATTTTTATCGCTCGTTTTTTAGACATGTTTAACCCCTAGGCGGTTCTTTCGGTCTTTTTTGATGGATGAGGAAGTGGATCTCTTAAGTTATGATGCTTGAACCTATAAGATTCACACGCTATATGATTAAGTAGTACTTAATTTGTTAATTTGAACATTTGAAAGTCTATAAATTTTCAGAGCTTCAATTTTTTAAATATTCAAAGTTTTCAACTTGTAAATTTTTTAATTTTTTAATCTTCTATTTTCTGCATTTCTAAATTATCAAATTATTCCATGTGTCCATTTGTAAATTTTCAGATATTCAAAGTATCTAGTTCCTTCATTCCTACGTTTCTAAATTTGAGAGATTTTATATTTGATATATTTATGTATGAAAATTCCTTAATTGCCAACTATTAGGATTATAAATAAACTTTTCTGAGTTTAGAAGTAGTATTGTTAACTATGGTTAAAGAACTTACGGTAAATTTGATAATTTGTAAGATTGGCAGTTTGACGATTTGCAAATTTGACTATTTGTAAGTTTGACAATCTGTAAATTTGACGATCTGTAAACTTGACAATTTGCAGAATTTGACACTGCAAATTTTATGATTTGTAAATTTGACAATATGACAATTTAACAATTTAACAATTTAACGATTTAACAATTTTACAAGTTGACAATTTCACAATTTAAAAACTTGGAAATCTGAGAAATAAAAAATGTAGCAATTCAAAAGATTAAAGATTGAATTTTCTCCTGAGACTTAAACAAACTTTTCATAATTTTTTCTCAGAGAAGAAGATAAAAAAATGAAAATTTTTCATGGAAAATATCATGAGAAATAAGGTCGAGGGTTCCTTATTTCTCAAATCCTGATTATAATTTCCCGTTATGCACCGCGAAATAGTTAATAGTGATCTAGGATGCGCACCTGCACCCTCTTTCTATTTGTCTTCCCGTTTAACCCGTTGTCTTTTCAACAAAACACGACTTACAGATTCGTGTAATTAAGCTGGTTCAGGAATTTCTCATTCGCGAAATCATCGAGCAAAGAAAAGAGAGTAAAGGAGAGAAGTAATCCCTTCGTTCCTATCTTTATCTTTCGACCTATTCTTCTCAACTAGAATACAAATGCCCTCGGCGTGTCATAAAGCGTGATAGCGGGTGATTAATAGCGATGAAAACTCACCGTTCGTTTGTCGGCGACAGAAATAAAGGGTGTGAGAAAATGGGAGGGTGAAGTGCAATCAGGAACAAATCTGGCTTCCGTAGGTAAAATATGGCAATCAAAAGAGAAGCATTCGCTCGGTAATTAATTTTTAGGTATTCTTTAAAGTTTTGAAATTTTTAAATCTTTTAATTTAAAGATTTCGTGATTTGGGAATCTGTGGTTATAGAAATCAAAAGATTTGGTATTCTAGATCTTCGAATTCTTTTGAGAATGTCGAAATTTAAAAACCTTGGAATTTAGGGATATTCATATTTGAGGATTTACGGATATAGAAATTTACGGATTTGATAATCTAGATATACGAAAATCCTAAAATTTGTGGATGTAGGAATTTGAGGACCATTGAATTTAGGTACACAGGTGTATAGGGATCGTGGGATTTGAAGATCTAGAGAGTTAGGGATCATGTTTTGGGACATGGGGATTTAGAAATCAAGTTTGGGGATCTAGGAATTTAGAGGTCAAGAAATTTAGGGATCTAGGGATTTAGAGATCACGAAATTAGTTTTCTAGTTTTCTAGTCTTCTAGTCTTCTAGTCTTCTAGTCTTCTAGTCTTCTAGTTTTCTAGTTTTCTAGTTTTCTAGTTTTCTAATTTTCTAGTTTTCTAGTTTTCTAATTTTCTAGTTTTCTAATTTTCTAGTTTTCTAGTTTTTAAATTGCCAAATCCCCAAATTCGTAGGTTCCCAAATTTCAAAACTTCTAAATCCTTAAATTCCCATATCGGTAAATTCGAAAATTTCAAAGTCTCCAAATCTCCAGTTTGCCAAATCTTTACGTCCTCAAATTACTAGATTCTCCAATTCCTAGGTCGCCAAATTCCTAGATTCCAAAATTCTTATATTCCTAAATACATAGATCTCCAAATCTGTGTAACTTCAAATTCCTAATTCTTCAAATTTCATGTACCTAAATTCCTATAAACTCAAATCTCTATGTTCCTGAATCCCTAGATCCCCAAAATCCTATGTCCCCAAATATCTCGATTCCCAAATACTTGAATGTTCAAATTCCAATGTCCCCAAATTCCTAGTCTCACAAATTCCTAGATCTGCAAAGCTATGTTTGTTGGAGACCCGAATTAAGATTAACTTGAGTTAGTAATACCAAAACGTTTATTACGTAATAAATACAAAGTTAATCCTTAATCTAGCTCTCTACTTGTAATTATATATGTTACTCGGCGTGTTTGAAATAAAATCTGTTGGAAAACGGCATTGACAGGAAAAACGTTAACTTTGGAAAAGAAACTATTGGTTGATCTCTAGGATAAGGGTGTGAGAACTGCAGAGGTCATTGGCGAATTTTGTAAGAAGATAGGTGGTTAAAAGAAGAGTGGGAAGTTAGGATGTATAGGGAAGTGATTTAGTGGATCCTTGGCAAGTCTTGAGCCTAACGAAAATTTTAAAAGTGACATGTTTATGTGATATTAACAATAGGGTAAAGGAAACAAAGAAAAAGGGACAGCAACAATATTTCCAAATTCCCAGATCTCGAAATCCCCAGACTCTCCTATTTGTAGGTTCCCAAATGTCAATACCTCTAAATTCCAAGAACCCCGTATTCTTAACTCATTCCCAAATTAACAGATTCGCAAAGATCCCTAAATGACAACAAATGGAAGATATCTTCGCTGCTTAGTTTCTGCATCTTCCCCAGGGAAACCAGATTTGCTCTTAACTGTACAAAGAAGCGTCTTGAATACCGTAAGCGATCGGGTTGAAACGAGTTTAAAGGTAGGAGAAAAGGCAGAAGAAAAATCAGCAGTTACGATGGCTACGTCGTAGCTTAAGAAAAATCGAGCAACGATTCCGGTCACGCGCGTTCGCGGGATTAGGTTCTGTTTCCACGAGATGGCCAACCACGTATTATCTCGCGTTGTAGTTTACACCGGGCGATTATTTTGCAACGAGATACCGAATTCCGTTGCTATCTCCGTTACGTTGAGAAGTTGCTGGTGTTACTAAACGCTCGTACACCACTTTAAGTGGCCATTATTGAAATCGATCGAACGAATCGGTTCAATTAAACTTAGTCGTTTTATTTATTCTATCTGGGTACACAGGTACCGTTTCAAGATTTTATACAATGTATCTGTAGAAGATTTTTATTGAATGTTCTTCGCTGAAGCATTGAATGTATTTATATTCGATAAAAATTATACCATTTTCTTTTATTTTTTAATATCTCATCAACGAATTATAAGTATATTTTCAGATAGCTCTAATTGTACAAAATTCGATACGTATCAGTCACCGTGGTTCCTTTGTAAATGAATTGCAAGTATAATCACTCTTCTTGTCACTGTATTTTTACTAATTGTCCCATCGTTTCCCAAGAAGATGGCAGATACATTTCTCATTTCGGATATGTATGTTAGCGTCAAGTCGTGTGCAAAGATGGCACGTGCGAAGCGATAAGGGTATTCTAGAAGAATCTGGCCACAGAGTGGTGAGGATATTATATACTTCGCTACGAGGATCATAAGTCATAGCATGGCACTTAACCCAGAACCTTAACAGAATACGCATCACCAATAATTAAAAGAATAGTTCATTTAACGTGTAGAATAACGACGTAAAGTTTTCTTTCTAGACTGCCAATAGCCGTCTCTTTTTACAACTCACCTTTGAGCCGTCGATCTTTTTATTAAACCACGAGAAAACGGTTGCTTCATCGAGAGTTAATCCCGAAGAACTTCCGGAAAACGTTGGGAAACGGCCTCTCGTTTAACAGCTTCGTAAGCTGAAAACGGGTCGAGAAGCAACCGGCTGAGGCGAGAAAGGAAAGATAAGTCTCACTTGAGTCGAGCAGTTCGGCGCGTGCTCAAGGAATTTATTATTAAAAACAAGGGCTCTTCGACAACTATCTTAATTCCTCGGTTAACTGCTTCACGGTCTTCCGGGTTTCTTGCGTCGGATGTGCTTAAACTTCGTCACATTCCTTCGCCAAGATATTCGCGAAAGTACCGGAACGTGCCAGCACGAGCTTCGCGTAAAGGAACTTTCTTAATACTCGCAACCTTTTTCCATTAGCACGTCCACGACAAGCTTTATGCTCGTCCACGAATTTCTTCCGGGCTTACGTTTATTTATTCATGCCATTCTTTCTCGCCGGGAGGAAATTAGCGCAACAGCATCGTTAAGCAGGGGAACATCTTGAACGGTGAAAGCTTATAAAATTTTTGGTTAAATAATTGCTCCCTTGGGAGCATTAGGAGGCACGAGAAAATTAAATGCCGTAGGGAACGGAAATGAAAGATTACTGTATAATTGATGCTCATTTATTTAACTGTTACTAATGGCACGAATCGTTGGTTTTCATTTAGTAACTGATAAACTGGGGATATTGTTGTTGCATATTTCATGTTTTGCATATTTTTTGTTATGTCGTTATTTACATCGTTTTTATACTATAAAACCCCATTTCGACCACTCACTCGTGTATACAAATGTACAGAAACCGTACCATATACGACTTTTTGGCAAGGAATCAAACTTTCTTAAAATGGGCCAGAACCCTCAGAAAAATTGTCAAAAGTTCCGAAAGGTGGCGAACGGGTGGTCTGAGTGACGGAAAGACCTTCAGCGAGCGAAAGGAAAGGTTGTTTTTATTATCATATTTTTATTACGATTATTATTACCTTATTGTATCATTTTTGTTATTAATCTCATTCATAAACGACTGATAAAAAAAGGAATGATTTTAGCCAATTCTAACTTATTTTGTATACTTTGTATCTTTATATCTGTTTTGTTTAAACTAATCTATGAAAATACAAATTTTCGTATTATTCATAAAGGACCACATAAATGTAGTCACCCACATATTGTCAACAGTTGATAAATAGACTTTAAAGAATATTTTTATGTAAAGATTATTTTTCTTCCGAGATTTTAAGTTCATTAATATTTATTTTACATATAAATGTTCAATTCAAATGACATCTCCCAAAATTAAAATTAAATGTGAAGTTTATTCCGAGGTTATTTCAAAGAATCATTAAGATGATTTTTATTTTATAAATTTTTATTATAAATATTCTTTGCAGTATATTTTTGATTCGATACCATTTAAGCATAGATGAGAAATATTTTCCGTATTACTACATCTGAAGGATATATTTAAGCGACTATTTTGTAGTTGTTATATGATCGGATTAGATTAGGTAATAGTAGTCGTATGATCGGTTTAGGTTAGGTAACAATTTATATTTGTAATCTTAACTGCTACGTGTCCACCTTTGATTCACCAGATTGACTGCAAACTTGTTTCAGAAATTAAATATCGAATTAAAATTAATTTTACTTTATCTTCGTAGTCAATTATTTAATAAAACTTGTTTTCCACCGGTAAATTGCTCTTTCTAATTTATAATTTAAGTTGCTGTGACCTGTTTGTAAGCGCTGCACCAAATTGGCAGTAAAGTCACATTAGAAATTAAATGTCGTACTTCAATCAATTTCATTCTATTTCTCGTGAATTATTTGACAAAACTTGTTATTTATCAACAAACTGTCTTTTTCAGTTCATAATTTAAATTGTTGTGATCCGTCTGACATCGCTACATCAAATTGATCATGAACTCACATTAGAAACCAAACTTTGTTATCCTTCGAACTAGAAGGAATTATTTAAAAAACCTTATTATTTATCAGTAAACTATTTTTTCCACTTTCATAATCTAAATCTCTACGAATTTAGCACTGTTGTACCAGATTGGCCGTAAACTCACTTTGGAAATTAAAATTCGTAACGTAGCCAATTCTGTACTATTTTTCAAACCACGACATATTACTTAAATCAAGAAAAAGAGATTTTAAACCTAAAAGGTAATCTAACTCTTTAAATGTCCCAAGTTTAATACTGGCATCCAATGAAACTATTCAAAATTTGTAAAGAAATGAACAAATTGGAGTTCCGAAGAAGCTGAGTGCAGAATTGTGTGTCGTGGATATGAATTAATATTCCAGTGCAATTCAAGGGTCACGGGGAAATAAAACAGCGATGGCTCGTAATTCTTCGAGCGTCTTTTAATCGCCACTCGCTTCGCTAGCGTCCGCAGAATCTTCTGAAGCGCGCAGAAGGACGTTTTAATCTCGACGGCCACTTAAAAACTCGCCGCATAGATCGTGTCGCTATCTCGACGGTCAGATCAGGGTATTCTAGGAACGGAATAAAACTTCTATGAAATTTAATAAGTTCCTCTGCTGGCGGTCGTAAGTTTCCCCGTAAACGACGGAAACAAGCGGCCTGCTCTTTGCGCACGGATTAAGTCACTAAATTTAGGGGCGTTCCTTTGCATCCGTGCTCAACTCCAATTTATCTGCTTTACAGAACCTATTAAATCGAGCACACGATTGTCCGGTGCGGATATATTTCGTAGGATCATGCGTGACAATCGGATATCCAACTCGTCGTATCCATTTATCAGCTAGAAAAATGACCGTCTCGCAGAATTACCGAATAGACGATATTCTATTAGTGTAGTAAGTAGTCGCGTGCTAGAAGAATTCACTTCTATGTAGTTGTGTGTAAGAAGAATTAATTTTATGTAATTGTGTGTAAGAAGAATTCACTTGTACGCAATTGTGTGTAAGAAGAATCCACTTATATGTAGTTGTGTATAAAAAGAATTCACTTATATGTACATAGTTGTGTATGAGAAGAATTAAATTAGTTTAGTGAATTTCGGGGTAAATTAACAAACTTTAGTATATCTAGTAACGGATGCCAACGTTTAGTTTGATCAGTAATGTCAGAAACTGCGACCATATGTGATTCACATGTGAACGTGCCTATGAATCATATATGGCCCGTAAACTTCTACACTGGGACTCGAAGCTTGAAACTGATTTAAAAAAAATAATATGATAATAAATAGCATTGAATATATTTTCAAAATATAGCAAATTGCAGAAACACAAAACATTCAACACATATGGGAATATTAAGTTTTAATACATTTATTATACAATCGTTATGCGTGCAGATTAATTTGTAATAAAATTACACACATTATAGTAACGTTTCAATCTATTTTATTCATTTCATTTAAGACTTTATTACAAACAAAATTCACACATGCTAAAATAGAAAATATAAATATTAAAAACATTAAAACCTTTAAACCCTTCAACGGATATAATTTTTTTCCAATTGTTTATTAATTCTCCCATATTTTTAAGCGACAGTGTATTAAAACGACGGTGACGTCGTATTTGGTACTTATTGTTAACAATTCATTACTTAATTACATGTTCTGCAATTTATTAGTGGTTTACAAAATGCAACAATTATACATTGTTTTACGTAGTATATGTACAACAGAATGCAGTGAATGATTAATCAACTATTCCAGAACCGTATCTCCGTGAAGTTCATTTTGTACTTCCCATTCTTCTCTCTGGTCATTAACAAAATAGAAACACATAAAACAATTACCATTAGTCTTCCGGTTCTACTGTATTGACCAAGCTTTTTATACCGTGCATAGTTTCATTTAAAGGGTTGTAACTGGGGTAATTTTTCAAATTGCAGAACTTTTATCCAGGAGTGCATTCCTGAGTATAAACTATTCGAAAAAGAATACAAACGAAAGATTTTAAAAATCCAATAATACAATATTAATGTACAGTAATAATTGATTGATTTTCTTTTTGTTTCAGGTGAGTGATGCTAACGAAACTTATTTAATACCAGTTATCCGGATTTATACGTAAGTTTTAGTAGCTTAAAAACTTGCATTTTAAGTAAAGAGCTGTAAAAAGTTGAAAGTACTTTCATTTACTCTTTAATTTACTTCATCATTCAGTCTTCACTTACTTTATCCATTTATTTTTTCTATATCATCCATTTATTTTACTTTTTGACTTCATGTTGTGATTATAAACAGAAGTGATTTAATTTATTTATTAAATTATTATATTTTATTTATTCAAATCATAATTATGGTGTTACATATTTTAAACCAGCAGAAGTTAAATACAAAAATTCCAGATGTATAGTACAAAAATGTAATAATGATCGCATGTGCGATCATAGGTTATTGTATTAATAAAAAAATTAAAACTATACGTATTCTGAAGAGATTAAAGAGAGCTAATGCAAAGTTATGTAAGCACTATTTCTCGCGAACATAATTATTTTTTCTCTTTCTCATACATAAAATAGTTTCTAAAGCACAGAGATCTGCTATTTGTTTTATCTCTTCTTTTCCCGGAATTGAACGTTCCAACATTTTTATAATCACTGCAATGAGATGCCACGAGAGGAATAATAACAATTATTGTACCGTGGCAATGTAATCATAATAAATGAAGTCTGATGAGGTCGAACGAGCATCAGCGAATTCTTCGCTGGAAAATTACGTTAATTAGATACAATTATATCCGACAGAATCTTTTTACAACGTCATTTATTCCATTCACTGAAATCAACTCGAGCACTTCGCTTTTTCCTCTCAAATAGCTCACTCGTGTATTTTACATGTTCAGTCGTATGAAACTAATAGCTATTTATATCAAAGAATTATATCTCACCAGATTATGATGTGTAATGTGAAAATCATACAAAAACGTGAATTGAATATTCACCAATAGGTTCAATAAAAAGATATGACGTCAAAAGTTTTTCTTAGAATTTAAGAATATAGACTAATGAAACACTGCAGTATTTCAACAAATACATAAAGAAATTTATCAGTATACACATAACATATTTAGAAACAAAAGACGATGCAAGCTATTACTAAAAGTAATTCTTATTTAAATTGAAAGCAGTTATGAAATGTTAAATATATATTTCAGAAAATGACACCTTTACCAAATATTAATTTGACGGTTTTCATTTTTGATTCCAACTTTTTGAACATATGAACATTGTTACGCAGTAACAATTGTTATTGCTAGAAATTAATTTTAGTTACAAATAACTGTTATCAACGACAGAAATTAATTTCGTGTACAAATAACTGTTACCAACGACAGAAGTTAATTTTGCTTACAAATAGCTATTATTAATAACAGAATTTAATTTTGGTTACAAACAACTGTTATGAAGTACGCATATTCCATTGCGGTTACCGTTAACCAGTATATGTGAATAAAATCTTCGTTTGGTTACCAATAATTAGGTGACAATCGAAAAATTTCTCACATTCGATAATACTTGTAATATCTGTCAGTTAAAATCTGGACATTATTATTGTAAATCACTAAAATGCGTTACATACGTAACTTGTATCTCATATTTAAAATATACCATTATCAATTTAAATTTCGCGCTACTTTGCTGAAAAATGACAGCACCAATGAAATACCCTTATTTCGTACCTGTAATCAAAGGATCTCTAAAATGTAACCAATTTCTAAGAATCCTACATATAATTACTATTGCATTTCATTGAACTGCAACCAAGAGAATTACTCATGACGAAGAATAATATTAAGCGATGGTTCTTCATTTTTAACAAAGTACAGTAAAGTCAGGCATATTAGTCGTAGTTACTCTATCCGCGAGTTTGATGATCGCGTAATTTAGTAAATAAGAAATTGCTACAGAAGAGTCATAAGGAAACATGGTAGAAGATCCATATTTTCCATTCCGTTTCACCGTGATCGACTTAACAGCTTCGTTGATAAAACCAGCGTCAAGGGACCTCGTTTACGAATCTCGATGTCTTGCTCGCTCGCAGCGTCACGAAATAAAATTAATGTGAAAAGACGAAGGGAGTTCCGAATAGCGAGGATCCCGAGAGGGAATAAACTGAAAGTGTTGCATCGTGAACGCGACGTTTCGTAAGACGGTATCTAAGTGTCTATAAACATCGCGGCAGTACGAGGCAAGACGCAAAATAATTAATTCGCCAACGACCCGGCTGCACCGTGGAAGTTTGCCGTCGACGAGAAACTAGTCTCTGAATCGTCGACTAATGCTCGCAGTCTCGCGAGTGGCTAATTAGGTATTATAATGGCGTTGAATCGGTATTGAGTCGCGCGAGACGAGACGGGACGGGGCGAAGCGTGAAAACGCGACGCTAAACCCCTTTCCGAAGCTGAATAATCTCGCCGACGGAAATAATTAAAAGGTGAGATTTTAATCGACCTAACACGCCGCAACTTTTTCAACGAATTGACCTGGTTCCCGCTGCGGAATCGATACCATTGCATCGGCCAGATTCCGCGAGCAATTAGAAAAATGCACCGTGGAAAGAATACGGATTTCGTTCTCTTACGGACAAAGGTATTGAGAGTTTGCAATTCCCGGTGAAAGGAGGAATATTATTTTCAACGCTACAGGGCGTTCCAAAACATTTACTTACACCGGATATAACACGTATATTTCGATTAAGGTTATTCACATATTTATAGGTGTAGTAGAATAAATAAATAAGGTTTAGTAGAACTAATAGGAGTGAAAGGTGTTTACCTTTATGGACAGATATATGTACGGTTTTAGAAAGTTTTTCGCTTATCGTGACATTTTGACTGAATACGTGCACATGAAGCAGAAAGAGCACTGCTGCGTTTAAGAAAGTTTACTCAGTTTACAATATACGTGTATAAATTAATAGAAGATGTTCACATTTGTAGGCAGATGTATGTAAAGTTGTAGAGTTTTTCGGTAGCCATGTTGTTTTTATCAAATGCGTACGCATTATGCAGAAGCTATGCAACCTATAACTCTTCGTACTCGAAGGTATTTTTGCTATTGGTAGATTAGTTGAAAAGTTTGATAAATTTTTTCGATGTTATTATCTCTCTATTAATTACCTCTATTGTCTCGTTCACAGTGCTCATACATTACACGTATAACACTATAAACCTAATTAAAAAGTACTTATTTCCAACTGTTGTCTTGAACCAAGTGAGTATGGGTCATGTCTCGACTGCAGAGGGTTAAGTTTATCCAATTTGCAATATATAAATTAACAAAAATGAAATAAATTGACGACATCTGTTGGCAAATGTGTGTAAAACGTTTTCCCAAATTGCCGAATTTAAAAATGTTGAAAATTCTCACGTAGAAGCGAAACTAGAGAAGAGTAAGTGATCCGAGAAGGCGTGAACGATGATAAAAATTGTTGTAGAGTATCGATGATAGGAAACGTAACGAGGATTCGCAATATCAAGGAAGGGTTCCAGAACTGGCAGTTTAATTCGGAACGGGCCGTTCCGCGTTAACAGAAGCGAGGCGGAAACGAATGAGGGAGTTTAAGTTCGGCACGCGAATGCGGCTCTCATCAATCTATCTTCCCGAGCCGGCGTCTGACAGTCGTTTCGAATGCATTTAAGCTTCCCCTCGCGCTCCAACGGTTCTGGCTTCTATATAGCTGAGAACATTACTCGACTCGATCCTCCTTACATGACGAAGTGAACTCGCTCGAGGAAATTGCTCCGCCTTCCTGCTATCCAGAGACAGACGGCTGCTGGATGATTTGTCGAAAAATTCCTCTCTGTAGCGCCTGCCTCGATGAAATCGAGCGGGATTTATTAAGACAAAATTACGTTGATGATGCCCGCAAGCGTGCTCGCCCACATGGCTAGATGTAGCCTGTTGACTTTCGACGAAGATGCTACGTGCGCTGTCACTCAATCCTTTTGAAGGAATTAAGCGTGTACGGTATCGTAGGCAACCTTTTGTCCTGGAAAATTAGAAATTTAGAAATTGTGAGATTTCTTAGTTTTGGGATTAAAAATTTATAAAGAGAAATTTGGAAATTTTTAACTTTTTGAATTGGAGGTTTGAAAATTCTAAATAAAAGTGGAATTTGGAGACTTGGGAATTGGAAGGCATGGAAATTTGGAAATTCAAAAAATTAGAATTTTAAGAATTTGGGGATTTATAAATAAGGAAACTTGGTATTTAGCCGCAGGCAGTTGAAATTCGCATAATAAGAATTAGGGATTTGAACAATGGATTTGTACAATTTAGGAATTCGGAAATTTAAATGTTCGCAGATTTAGAAATTTGGAAATTTAAATATTTCGAGATTTTAAGAATTTGAAGACTAGATAACGTTGGATCAGAAGATTTGAAGATATAAAAATTTTAGAATCTGATAATTTGAAAATTTGGTAATTTGGTTATTTACAAATTTGAAAATTTTGTGTCTTGATCATTGAGTACAATGATCATTTGACAATTTGATAATTTGGCAATGTAATAATTTAACAATTTGATAATTTTGTAATCTGAAAATTTGAGAATTTCGAAAATCAGTAGTTTGATAAGTTGTTCATGGTGATTTGAAAACTTGAAAACTTGAAAGTTTAAAAAATTAAATTAGTCATTTGGGAATTTAGAAATCTTAATATTTACATACATAAATAACGGTTCCGTACTTGTATTCCATACGGAACTTTAGTGTATTCCGCAAAAGACCACAGAACGAACCTTCCTCGACTACATTATGCATACACCATAATAAATAACAGTTCATAATTGTCACCTACTTATTAAACGTACTAGAACACATACCTTTCTACTAAGAAGTACCGATAGAACTCCCTCATAAAATGAAACTACAAAGTTGCAGCGTAAATTTCATGTTCGAATAATCCTCTAAAAAGAAGAAGAATTCGACTAAGACGGTTCGATTGAGATCGGTCAATCATGCGGGACGATTATGCGGAGGATCGAAGCTCCGACTGCGGGCTTTCCCCTATCATTTGAAAAATTAAATCGGCCGATTTATCGTGAATCTTTTCCCGCTATATTCGGGGCATCGAGGCGGGTTTTCATCGAGGGAAAGGGAAGGGAAGTGCATCGGATCGTTCCACGGGATAAAGAACGCGCGGGTAGAGGAAAAGAAAGAGGGAGCCGATTCGTTTCCTTTCGCCACGGTCGATGAGGGTGGTGGAGGTAGATTTATAAGAAGGAACCCTGTTTGAAATCTCATGCAAATCAATGCAGAGTAGAGGTGCCAGCTAGAACTGGCGGGGATAGTAGGCGGAACGTGTTGTCGATCGTTCTCTGCAGATACACGTAGATACAGCCGCGACCTGGAGAGCGAAACAGCCAGGGCTGCCGTAGGTGTGTGACTGTATTATATATCCCCTATCGCTGGTTTATGCAGCCATAAATAGCGTTTATACGCTCGGTAAAGTATTCCCGAAGCACCGGCGGGCCTGGCTTCCCGCCTATCCGCTATCTATTCTATTATGCCTCGACATAGTACCTACCTACCTACACCTACCCCAATACCAACTACACCCTGCCATACCTCTCCATCTCCACCTCATTCTTTTATTCCTCTTTGCTTTTCCATCTACCTACCATCGCCGAATTCCATCACTCGTTCAACGATAAAATTGCACCAGATATCTTCGGGTTGCTTGCTACACACTGTACCGCTTCTAGCGATCAATCACATTTTATAAGATTGGCCCACAAATTATGCTGGTGTCTTCAAATTCGACTACATTGCTTTCGTAAACAAAGCATGATAAACAATTCAAATGGCTGTACTGTTAGTGTGAAATGATATTTTGGTTTACCACGTTTTGTTAAAAAATTATAACGAGATAAGATACGCGGTTAATCTTTTAAGTACGGATTTAAATCTCGTACTGTAAACGCAGCGGGGCGAAATTGAAATACTAGGATGATCTGCATTTTTGCTTAATTTTTTTAGGTTTGTCATTCGACATAAAAAATGTACGGTATAAATAAAATCAATATTAGTAAGCTTGTGGTGACTTGAGGCATTGCACATTTTATGGTGGAGTATATGCAGCGATGACTATAGTCATCTTACGGATTTAAAAGATTAAACGTGATTGTGTAAAGATAAGGTGGTTAAGTTCATCCTATTTTTTATTCAGTGAACACTGTTGTAATTCATGAATTAGTTGTTCTAGAACACTTTAAAAGTGTTCATCTCCAGAGACTGCAGACAATATATTGATTACTAATGTTTCAAAATTGCCAATCTGCATAAATAGTGCAATATTAGTAAAATGCAGTGATATTTACTGATACATTATATTCAGATTAAAATTCAGGTTAAAGTAATATATTATTCAGTAATAGAAATTGAGAATTCTGAAATGACAATGTATATTGACTGTCTGTTATCTATTAGTAGAATTACAAAGTTAAACTCAACTTTATATTTCTATAGATTATATTTTACATTTATATAAAAGAAATATTGGAAATACTAAAAGCTTGGAACGCGTTGAAATATTGAAATATTGACAATCCATAGCTATTTTTAATAAATTTACAAATGTATGAATTTGGAAATATTAAATTTTGTATAGTCTTAAACTATATCATTGTAGTATGTTTGATTTCACTCGTTTATTATATTAACAGTAATTTCATTCTCCCCATTTGAAAACTTTTTAGAAATCCAAGTATGAAATAAAATTTATCAGAATTGACATCCAATATGAGACAGTTCTGCATGCAAGAGGAATTTACCGACATAGTTACCCGCTGCGTAAGAGGAAATCGTTCCGATGAAATACCTGTTCGATTTTATGGAATCGCGTAAAACGTGTCTTTCGTGATGTACCCATGCGTCGCACAGAAATCGAGAAAAAAAGAATCGATCTTCTAGTAAGATGTAATCGAGACGACGAAACGTTTTATGTAGGATCTCTAAATTTAATTTTGAAGAGATAGAAAAATTGTATTCTCTTACAAATTAAAAAATTTTACATTCCTACATTTACGAATGTAGAAATTTGCAAATATAGATATATAGAGGAATTGTAAAAATTCCTCTCCTTAAAAAAAAATAACTTTTTTAATTATATTGAAACACTTATATTTAGCTTACTACAGATAGATTACACGAAACGATTGTATGTAGATCCCTTTAAAAACAGTAAATATATCATAGTTAAAAAAAATATAAAGGATGTACACCTTTCACAGCCAGACAATTAAGCTACAATAGTTAATAAATAACAATTATCATTTTGTCATAAAAATAAATGTAAACACCGTTTAAATACGATATTTATTTAAAAACAAATTTTTCTCTTCATTCTGACTACACTCGCGGTACAAAACAGAGCACGCTGTTCAGAAACCACTCCACCTTAACATTAAAAACAAACGAATAAACCTAAAACACTATCTCAGCCTTTCCAGCGTGTTCCTTAATACCTCGATGCACGTTTCCGGTTTCCTCAACGAAGAACACCAAAGTCAGCAGCATCGGTGCCAAATAACACGCGTCTTTTCGTATCATGCTGCGTCGCAAGGAGTTTTAAAGAAGCTAGCTGAGCGAAAAGGACGGTCGAAGAAGAAGCAAAAGTAAGATTGCCGTAGAACACGCGGCTTGGCGTGTTCCGATTCTTCAGGAACGAACCGAGGTTGCATTTACTTCCGAGTGTACTCGGTCGAGTTTATTGAGCCTTCGAACGTTCCAAACCCCCGTTTACCCCCTGGCAGCAAGGTGTGTAACGAATTCGATCTAATGCATTCCCGCAATAAAGTTTATTGCCGTGTTGCTTGCGTACGGGTCTGCTTCCATTTCTCGCGAGCTTCAGCACGGTGCCCGTGCTGCTCGCGTGTTTGCTCGCCGCGCCTCTGTGTGTGCGCGAAGAGAAACGGGCTAGAACCCATGGAAACTGTCGCTGAAACATCGATGGAAATGGGAAGCGAGCTTGTGCATTTGCATCGCAGTCGAATCGCGATTTTGTCCTCGAGCGATGGGATTTCGGTTATGCGGGTGACTAAAAATTTTGGGAATCAGGTTAATGTGATATATCTTGCTCGAATTTTTAATACGTTCCGATTTGAAGTTTAGGTTCAAGTATAATTTGCGTAGTCAAGAAAAATAGGCATAATATTTGAATTTTTTTTATTTGTTACAATATTGAATAGTTTGTTCTGACTTTTGACAAATAAATTGCACGACATAAATCCTTAACTACTATAGACCTAAAAACTTGAGTGATTATTGGAGATGATCTGATAGACTGCTAGTGTTTATTATATCGTTACATAAATACAAACGTTGAATAAAGGTCAACTGTATTTCTTCTTGTTCTATAAATTAATAATTAACATATTAAAATTTGACAAGTTCATTGCGTGACTGAGCAATATGAAATGTATTCAAAGAGATATATTTTCTAATAATGAATTATTTCGGAAATTTCATAAAATTCTTTGAAGGTTACGAATGGTGTTAGACTGTCTAATACTAGTTTTGTGTTAAATACATGGGCTGTTGAAAAAGAGTTTTCAAAAGAGGATGGTAGAAAGTGCAATCTTCTTGTACATTATAGGCGATAATGTTCTATTTAGAGGGTTTTCAACACTATCAGGGTAATCTATTAAAAAGTAGAGAAGTTTCAATTTTTCCATAGATTTTGAAAGATTAATTAAATGTTTGTTTATCCCTTTTTGTTTGATATTCTATAGCTGTACAAAGTTTTATCAAAATTGAATGGAAATAGTTGAGTAACTTGTCTTGATAGTATTATATGGTAAATCAATTTAAAATAGTATTAATAGTATTTTATGGAAAATAAATTAGAAGTTCACTATTTTACTATTTCATCATTTTACCATTTTATTCTATTATTTCTCTAGTGCATTATATTACTATTTAAGTATTTTATTTCCTCACTTTGCTTGCTACTATTTTATCATACTACTATTCTACTAAACTACTATTTCCCAATTATAATATTTCATTCTTCTACTATTACTTAATTACTCTATTACGTCATTCTCTTACTTCGTTATCGTTCGACTGCATTTCACTATTTTACAACACTACTAACAATAAGTAATACTAAAGGACGGCATAAAAATTTTAACAAATGTATTACATTACACTGTATTATCTCTAATCTCATTACTCTCTAAATCTGAATGAGTGAAAATCGATTGATCATCAGTGAATGGTCACTGTTCCAATAAATTATGGATATACCACTGCGAAACGATGAACAGTCACTGATTTAATCAGTAAAATAAATTGGTCACTGATTTAGTTTGTAAAATAAATTAGTCACCGATTTAATTTGTAAAATAAATTACTCACTGATTTAATCCGTGAAACCTTCACTCATTCAATCAGTAAAATTCAAATGAATGCATTCCGCTTATTTATTATTTATTTGCAATGATCCTACTGAAGACATCAGCACATTGTGATTAATCGACATCTACAATGCCATGTGCATGTGCTGTCCCTTGACGCCATATTAGTTTCTATACTATTCTCCGTTTGCATCACATTTTTAAGACGATCCAAACCTGTACATACGATCGTGATAAAAACCAAAAGGAAGATGTTACATATACCGTCACCATAGAAATCACCCATATAATTAAATTAAAACTGTCACATTTTAAATACAACCATTCACTATTCCCCAATGTTCGAAACATTTGAAAAATTTCTTTGCTCGTAAGAATCATTAAACATCCATCACGCTATTCACAAACTATTCGCCACTTTCGTCCGTCCATTGCCAGTGTTTCCCATTTAAAAAGTTCGCCTCGGTTCCCGCCACGGCGATTCCTCGCTAAAACGCGCGTGCATTCGTCGACGGCAATGTACCGCGTCGAGTTTAAGCGTCATTGCCGAGGGAGCCTCGTGTAACATGCGAAAGTTTCGCAAAGTAAACTTAGCCTCGTGCGAGCTGCAGGGCTTCACGGTTAGCAATCGGCCGTCTGGCTAGCTGGCTGGTTTGCTACTCGTGGTGGTTTTGTTGCTTCAACTCTGCTCCCTTCAACAGCCTCTTCTCGTTTCGCCGGTCCCATTCTGTTTCTCTGCTTCCCTCTTTGGCCACGTTCGTTTCCCTCGCGTTCGACCGCCTCTCTGTCGCCCCTTCGTCGAGCTACTGGCATCATTGTGTACCGGTAGCTGCGTAGAAAAAAAGGAACCCATGTAAATTACCCTCGAGGAACAATGCTGCCCCCTTGCCCCTCGATTTCTCCTTCAATGGCACAGCCTTGAAGCCAGGAGATAGCGATCGACGACGCAGCTACTTGCTACTCGAACAGCGAAGTTTCTTCCTTTACCCGACGATCGACACGATCGCTTCCCCGGGGGACTTAACCAACAAGATCACCGATCGGGTCATGATGGAGTGGTTAATGAAAGACATCGCTCGATAATAAACTTGTGTACGAACAGAGATACCTGTCGAACTGTCGTGTTCATGTTTTGGCGGGAAGTGATGCGTGACATTTGTGTAACTATCTTTTATGCTTAGTATATGAAGGATCGAGATTTGCTCATTGGTTTCTAAATGTAAATTTATTTTATTCAATCATATATACAATTTTATTATTTAATATTTCGTATTGTTTTATACGTTTTGTATGTACATACAAAATATATATGTTTAAATGTTATATATGTTACATATGTTATACAATATATTATATCTGCATACGTCATACATATATGTTGTTCTTGTAAATGAAAGATAAGAAGCTTTTACTTCAAATGAAGGAGTTGACAAGGTACGAAAATTTTAACATTTGGAAATCTGAAATGTAGATTCTAAAATTTGGTATTTCTGTATTTTCAAATTTTAGGTTTGAAGATTTGAAAGTTTAACAGTTGAAAACTGTTGTATTTCTATATATCTATATTTACAAATTTCTACATTCGTAAATGTAGGAATGTAAAATTTTTTAATTTATAATTTTCTAGATTTCAAAATTTTATGTACCTATATTTCTAAATTTTTAATTACCACGCTATCAAATTGTTTTTCTGTTCCATACATGTGGCATCTGAATTTAACTGCTAAGTATTTTGTAAACTATTAGTAGGAACAGGAAGAGCAAGTGATCGTTAAATTGTTATTCGCTGTTATAACATACACAGTAAAATGTTTTCATTGCGATCGTAAATGAAAGCAAAGAGAAAGATGCAGTAGGATGTAGCAGACACCGGAATCCATGTAGAGAAAAGATTTATAGGATACGTGTTTTCGCGAATATACGTAAATCATGCACAAGTGCTTTAACTCTTTGCTTTGTGATATCAGTTATTTTGTAATTCCAGGTGTAACAATTCCCAGTTATACACATATGTTTCTTTACACGAATTTTTGAATTATTATAGAATAATTTTAGAACTATTCCATAATACAATAATATAATATATTTATATAAAATTAGGAGCTATTATGTGAATATTAATAAATGCTGATTTATTTAGACATGCCATTCGATATATTAACAAATGTGATAGTACTGTTCATTCAACTTTGTTCAGAAGTTCCACTTTCAGATGGGGTAATTTTTCACATTTCTTATTTTCAACTAGAATTTGTGTATAGTTTCATGTGCAATAAGGACTTGAAAAGATGGTAATTTGAAAATTCGGAAATGTGGAATTTCGAAAGTTTTAAGATATGAAATTTGGAAATGTAGGGTTTGTGTTAGGTGGGAATTTAGAAAATTAAAAAATTGGAGATTCGGAAATATAAGATTTTAAAAAATTTTAAATATTGAGAGTTTTAAGATTTGTACTTGCAATAACTCCTTATTCCTCCATCCATAGGTTACCAAATCCTAAAGTCTCCAAATCTCAAAGTATCGAAATTGCAATTCCTCAAATTCCGAAGTTTCCAAATCCTAACATCCTTAAATTCCAAATCCCCAAAGTCCAAAGTCCTAAAATTTTAAAGTACCTAAATGTCTAAGTCTTCAAATCTCAAAGTCCCCAAATCTCAAGTATCTGAAATTCTCAACCAATCCTCAGACTATCAAATCCCCAAAAATTCCTTAAAATAAACAAACAGTAATTATTTCCCTCTAGTTCTCATACTTTTCCTAAGAGAAACCAGATTTGCTCTCGACTGTACAATTATTTGTACGACCCACCTCCAACTACCGCGTCGTCGAAGTAATCAAAGAGTTCATTTTCCAACGCGATTCAAAAATTCGCAAAGTCGATTATCCGATAAAAAGAACACTAAAAGTCCCGTTTGTTCGAAGGTAATCCAAGCTTAATAGAATCGCCAGGAACGTTCCTGGTGAGTGAATGATTAGCCAGGTGTCTCGTCAAAGTCATCCGTTCCGATCTGCTCGACGTATTCCCATTAAATCTGGTCGGAACCAACGGTATACTAGTGGGTATGGGAGAACAACGAAACCATTTTCATACAGACATGCAGCAAAACTTTTCGATCTTCTAACTGGCATATGTAACCTTCGTTCCTGTATCTGACAGCGCGATATCGCGTAACCTTGTCTCTTCGCGTGGCAAAAGTCTGGACACGTGTTCCGTCTCGTTTCAGCACGCGAACAGACGAACTCGAGTCGGCGTAGATCGATCCATCACAGTGAACGCGCATTTCTCATTAAACACCGGCCGAGAAATTATGAAGCGAGTTTAATTGTTCCGTCCGACACCGCTCCACCACCCCGCTCGTCCTCTTCGGTCGTTTTTGGCAGCCGGCTCTTTTCCACTTGTCATTACACCGCTCGATCCGCGATAATGACTCTCCACCGTAGGGATTTCGCGCTAGCGGAGGCCAGGACTCGCAATTTATACGCGAGCGAACGGGCGGCAAACGCTTTTTAAATCGATTTGGAGTCGCGCCAATCGTGCGAGCCGATTTTCTTCCGGCTCGTTCGTCTCCGTTCTTTCTAGACGTTTTTCGCGGCACGCCTAATTGGTTTTATTATGCTCGAGAGCCGGACTGATAGCAAGGCGACTGGCCTCCCGCGATAAGGAACGTTCCGACTATGCTCGCCCTCCACCTGGCCCGGATTGCACGCCGGATAAAGCCGGTCTCGAATAACTCTCGAAATTGATGGCAGAATTACGAGCGGATGAATAGAGAGCTCCGCGAGTTATTTCGCGGCCGCGGCGGACCGACGTTAATGCATGCAATCGCCTGATCTAACCGTACGTCGCGGAATATACGTTTGAACGCTCGGGAATGTGCCGCTCCTTGCATCTTGCCGGGTTATTTCAGAGATAACCGCCATTCAGTTAATTTTCGAGGGTTCGGAGGATATATGAATGTGATCGTATTGACTTAGTTCTCGACTTGTAGCTTTTGACACCCGTGCCCATAAGTATTAGAGCACATCAGATTTATTTTAAAGTGATCACATTGTATGACGTATTCTTGCATTTTTAAAAGCTTCGCATACTTGTAGAACTTGAAGTAAGAATTAGATACTGGTAATTTGTTCTTTGGTATGGAATTTTTTAAGAAATCATAATTTAAGTAGTATTATAGATATTTATGTGAATTAATTTGGTACGTGTAATTTTAGAGATGTATTTCAAAAGAACTATTCATGAACCTACAAAATGGACAAATCATATGATTGCCAAATCATTGTAAGATTTTTTTACTTATCATTTAAACATCAATTACGACTCTTTGAAATCAATATCAATACTTGTTATAAAAAATGTATGAATCACGTTAACCATTTTGTAGAATTCTTAAACGATCTCATTCATAAATCTACGCAATAACCGAGTATAAACGGAGGCTAATTCCGCTGTGGCTGTAAATCTTGTCGACACTCAGCAACAAGCAAAGTCAAGCTTGACCCATTACAAACCGTGCAAAATTCAACAAATCATTGATCGTTACTCCGAGTATCTTTCAGCATATCCAACATCTCAATTCCCTGTATGACGCGTTTCATGCAATACATTCATTCGACAGTTTGCAATTTCACGATTGTAAAACGCTTGTTAAATTGACGGAGACTTCTCGTCATCTGAGTTCTGACCATTCACGCAATCAAATAGTGATGAAGATGAACTACGTCTCCTAAAGTATGGAGCAATCTCTGCCCTTCTTTTCCCAAAATATAGTAAACATAGTATACGTAGTACAAAGAACATAGGACGTAGGATATTCTATGATTTAGACATTTAGATATTTAGATATTTAGATATTTAGATATTTAGATATTTAGATATTCAGATATTTTGACATTTGGAAATTTGAACATTTAGATATTTACACATTTTCAAAGTTACAAATTTTCATATTTTCACGTTTGTATTTTCGCTGTCACACTAAATAATGTGATGATCCCGCGCGTCCCGTTGTTCGCTCTAATATATCTGTCACTTTTGTCTACATTCAATCTTGCCTTTAAATTTCACTGCTATTGCAACGACTATTGCACGACTACTACAACTTCAGGGTTCGAAGTAACACAGATCTTGTATTCAATTTTACAGTATTCTCAAAATTTGGTATGTTTCTTTGAATATCAAACGTCGTTTTACAATTCTGTGCTGAATGGTTAAATAGAAAAAGTGTTCACAATGTGAAATGATTGAAAAATAGATAGTGGATGTTTATGTATGTATATGTCCAAATGTGCAAATTATATGTAAATGCGTAGTCTACAATTTACACCCTACATTGTTTAAACCATGTAGATCTTGATATACCATAAATGCGTAACAGAATAATTTAATTTTTTCATTGACCAAGAGAGGAATAAAACGCTATCTCAAACGCCATTTTTGGAACCACTCCACATGATCAGTAAGAAAAAACATCTACTAAATAAACATCTACACCATAAAGATTAATGACCCATGTGCATTACAATTTTCTTCTACTTCACGATTATCTACCTCCTTTTTTAGCATGCTGTGCAAATATCATATCGAGAAAAATAGATGGTAAACTGAGGCTTGCACGTGGACCGGTGTATCTAGTAACAATCCCCGCGATCTCTCGGGCTCGATATATCTGTAAAGAGCCGTAATTACGTATCATTCGCGGCTGCGGGCTATAAATTCCGCAGATTCGTCCGCGAGATAGCAGGACCTCCGGCACAGCCGGACAATAATTCACCGCACGGCCAGTGGGAGTTGCATCGGCCACGGTTAAGAACACAGTCAACAAGTAGCCATGGATACACGGACACGCTCTGCCAAGCATACAGGCTGCCAGTGCAAAAAGCATTACGTTAACCGGATGCCTTGTTAAGCCGGTCGGTGGAAGTCTCTTTGATCGCGCGACTACGACACGCTCAGGATGTTTCGCCATCAGACGCGGAATCCGAGTTACATTGTGCTTGGCCCTGTTTTTCCGCGGACGAACGATCGACCTTGCCGCCCGGTAATTGAAGAATACTTCTTGTACCGTAATTGAAGAATGACCGGGCCGAGCGTGCACTTTCTTTCGTTACGACATCGGATAATTACACGGCTTTCGCAAAACCGGCTAATTCAAGACAGAATGATACACGTGGGGATTAGGGTGATACTTATTTCAACAAATTTATTTAAGGATTTTTTGGGAGGGTACGTATGTGAATTTGGTCATTTCTCGAACTTATATTTGCAGAATTTTTCAATTTTTAAATCCCTGAAATTTCTAGTTTTCAAATTTTTAGGTTTGCGAACTTTCAAATTCCGAGGTTTGTAAATTATCAAATTCCTAAATTTGTTACGGTCTACATTATCGGGATTATTATATCAAGATAGATCATTGAACATTAGAAAGTGTGTAACGATTGACAAAAGATTTAGTTTAATAATCGATAATACTTTCAACAATCATAAGTGTTCGAAGTTTATAACAACTATTGGACTGTGCCCAGAGTAATTTGAAGCGTTATCATTCCGATAATTCCATCATAGTAACCTTTAACAAATACGTACAATCGAATAATTTAACAATATTGTTGAACAATATCACTAGTGTAATGACAATGGACCATCCTGTAGCAAATTTCTTTGTTTGCAAAACACACGCGAAGGATCGTTCGTCGTTAACGTCCATTATTCTTTGCGAAGTATATTTAGCCTCATCCTCATTGTAAGGCGTGCTCGCACAAGAAACAAATCCAGGATTAATTACGTAAAGCACGCGAAACATGTGGTATTTTAATGGCGACGCTCAACCCCCAGGATTTATGGTGATCCGTGACGTACGACGAAGAACACGGACTCTTCACGCGTGAACTCATTTCGACGCTGTTAAACGATTCGTTCAAATCTCCCGCGAACGGTTCACAATGTAGGAGCGTAGTAACTTCTAATTACGAGCTCCGCCCTGTGAAACACTTGGCTCATTACCTTCAAATTCTCGGTATCATCAGTCTTAGTCGCAACTCGCCAACCTATCTTGCTGCTCTGGCTTCCTTCTGACTTCCTAGTCAGAAGACTTATTGGTGTATCTTCTTAAATGCGAGCTCGTCTTTTTTCGTCGCTCTGAATGATATCTCGACTCACGGACCTTAATTTTAATTTTTAAATTTACAGATTTCTTTGAAATCGACAAATTAAGTTCTCTGAAATCTTTGGATGCTTATTTATGAATATTGTTCTATGTAAATTTTGAGGTTTATAGTGAACATTTAGAGCAATAATTATACTTACACTAAAATAACACCATAACTTCAATCTTCATGTACATAATTAGAAAAAATCCAGATGGTCAATCAGGCCGAGTATAATTTTCATTAATAATGTGTCTGGGATCATCAATGTCGTACTTGTAAACTGACTGATTTATTTCCATATTACTAGATTTCCTCTAGAAACCTGACGAAACCAACGCTGCACGGTAAACACTTCATCTTGATATATTAATAATAAAAAGTACGTTCAATCACATTTTTACATGTCCTATAATGAGATCATTTATCTGAACAGTTAGGAAACACGAGACGATGCTCATGAATATTAGAAGCAGTATATTAACATTATCAGAAGGTGAAACCAACTATCCCGCAAACGCGGTGAAATTAACCCAACCCGACCGAAATCACGTTTATCTCCCCTCGAAGAGCAGTCGATTATGGCGAGTGACATCTACCCTTTTGCGTCAAAATGTACATCGTTACAATCAATGACACGGAGATCGCATCAAAGAGATTCATCTTGCCAGGTAGACTCGTTTCCCCTCCGTTCTACCCGCCCTCTGTTTTCATCCCTTTCATCACGATCCGTCGAAATAGCATGGCGAATTTAGCGGTCTCGCTGGGGAAAAGGTGGAGAAAACGGATCTACGAGAGGGGTTCCGGCTGATGGCGGTAGACGAACGAAGTTAAGTAGATCGGGGAATTGAGGATCATTTTAATGCTTGGTTAAATTGCGTAATTGTGAGTGCTGGTTGCGAGAGCGAGCGAGACGGGAAACCAGAGAACGATATTCGACAGTGGATAGAGCGGACAAGGAATGAGAAGGGAAAGGAGAGAGTTTGGACCGGCTGAATCTTGGTTAGCTTCGTATTTACATGAGAAAGAGTCGGAGATTTATAACCCGTATTAAAGTTACTTCGGATGAGCCAGAGAATGCAGTTACGTCCCGATAACAGCAACCAGATAGCTGCGTCTTTTCAGCGAATTTCTACGCCTTTATTGGTTTTACTCGGTTCCTCGGTATAATTAACTTATGATTTAAGATAACGTGTCTGCACAAGTGAGCAACTGCAGAGAGTGGTGTGTGGACAGGGTCATGCACTCAGGGGTAATAAAGGGGAGTTTCTCGATTTGAAAATTCGGAAATTAGTAACCTTAAATATATTTCTTGGCTTTTAAAGTTTTAAATCATGAATTTTATAATATCAAGTTTGACTCATGACCCACATTGTACTTTAAATGTGACAAACCTAAATTTGCACCATGATTGAGTTTTCAGTTCAACATTAATTATAATTTGTGCAATCTCTTTCCATATGATTTATTTATCAGCTGCGTCAATCAGAACTAATTATTCACAGCTACAATATCAAAACGAACAAAAGAAGTTAAAATATATATATTCTATATTTAGCTATTCTTGACTGTTCAATTTATAATTGTACTTAAACTTCAAATTGAAGTTACAAATCAGATTCGTCAAAGCATAAGTACTTAAAATTTACAATATCCAAAATATGTCTATCATTTCAACTTTCTATATTCATATTAACATTAGAGAAATAAATAGTTAGCCCTGACTAACACAATCAAATTTTCAATAACATATGTGATAGATTCATACGAAAATTTAAATGTCATTCATATATGTATAACGTGGCGGTTAAGAAAAGAAATAGAGGAGGAATCTTTTCAATCTTCCAACCAATTTTCACACAAATCAGAAGTAATCCCGATTTACAGCCAGATCGTTCAGCGAATTTTTGCGCGATCACTTCACCCTCATTGCCGGGGGACACTTATTACGCCGTAATTACGTTTGCCGTGTGTTTACACGAGAGCTGAATCTCGCGAGCGAACAAGAATAGAGAGAGAGAGACAGAAAGGAGGGGTAAAAAAAGACGAGTCGTGTAATTTACAAGCGCACCCATAGGAATGCAGCGTGTTGTTTTTCACGGGGGACGTAAACGAGGGTTCCTCGGAGCTCGAAGAATCTTACGCGTGCAATAAACTGCCCTGCTCTCCGCGTGTCGAGGCACGGGGCTGCAAGAGTGCCACGGCGAAATTCACGTCGCGTCTTATGAACCCTGTAAACCGACTGGGAGCGACGCTTTAGAGGTCCACCGGCTGCCCCGCGGAAACAAAACACTGCCATAAAGTATCACGGAGGCAGAGCCCGGGTGGAGAGCACGTAGGCCTTTATAAATTTCCCTTGAACTCGTCCCGCTCGCGCCAGGGATACTCTCCTAGTTTTTCAAGCATTCTCGGCACGTGCTGTTCCATGCCCTTTTTTTTCTTGACGATGGGGGAAATGCATTTACGTACACTCCCGTTCACTGGGGTAGTGTAGGACTCAATACAGGTGTAATGCAGTGCATAATTCCCACTAAAACCCCTACCGGATTGGCGGTATTCCCCCGGCCACCGAACTGTTTCCAGTATTGACCAATCGGGAGGCGCACGCTTCTATGAGAGGTCAATTTATGAAGTGCGTGTCTTACCACATGTCTCGCAACATGTCGAAGAACGTGGCTTTGCAACATGTGTTGCATGTCTCTGTGATATGTCCTTGCAACATGTCTCGCAACATGTCTAAGAATGTGGCCCTGCAACATGTGTCGCATGTCTTTGCACCATGTATCTGCAATGTGTCCCTGCAACATGTCTTGCAACATGTCTAGCAATTTCCTTAGCAATTTGTCTAACAATCAGCCTAGCAGCTTATTTAGCAACATGCCTAGCAATGTGCCGAACAATCTGTCTAGCAATTGTCTTTTTTTAAATATAGAACGCTTCGCAATTTTGCCTGTCAGCCTTGCGCCGGTGTCATGCTAATCTTCTTTAAATCGTTCCAATTTTATTATATGCAGTGCTGAAGAAGTACAAGTTGACCGAAGCTGGTTTAATATAATCTGATGTAACTTATGCAAATGAATTCTATTTTGAATTAATAGAACTAAAAGTCTCACGTAATCTAACATAACCTATACTATGCAAACATAATACATTTGAATAATCACATGAACTTGACTTTACTTATTCTATCAAAACCTGGCACGTTTGATTGATAAAATATAACTTAACATAACATATGAACAAATCTGGTCTATGCTAACTTAAGTTGAGCTGTTCTATTTCATCTTTTTTTTACCGAACTACTTATGAGGACTTGTGCTGTTCCCTGCCCTGGCTGCGCACAGGTACACAGCGCTGCTTGTTCCAGCTGGCAGCCCTTTTTTTCAAGGGTCGTGTTCGCAGACAATCGCCACTCGAAAGGAACCTAGGCGAGAGAGCTCGGCTGAGGTTCATCCTATTCTTCGAGGAAGGACAGCTCGTCGATCCCCGATCCTTGGCCGGCTGAAGGATAGCTGCTGCTCGAGCCCGAATGATCCGTTTCCCCATTGTCCACGGATGACATTGTTATCGATGATATCGAGATTAGAGGTTGGCTGATGAATTCAGAGCGTCCTCCCGGGACCGTGTTCCCCTTTCTTTCATTTTCTTGCGAACGACCGATGGGGTGTCTCGCCCGGTCTACTCATGGACCGTGGAGAAGACCGACCCGACGGATTAGACTCGTTACGTCGATACGTTAAGTCGAAGAACGCGTCGTTAAGGACCAGCGAATCCTGGGAGGGGAAAACTACTTCGGAGACTGGGGACGATTGTTCCAGGCCAATCCGTCTTCCGGAGTGTCCTTCGTCCCTTTTCATGGCTACAAGCGGGACCTGGGATTCCCTTTTTTTCCGAGAACTTTACTGATCTATTCTTGGGGATAAATGCGACTACCGGCGATTCGTAATCGGACGCTGGTGTAGATTTATCGGTGAGGGGCAGCTTGACACGCTGTGTTCTATTTCTGCGAGGATGGCAGGTGAAATTTGTTATCACTACGTTCTGGATATAGTCACAATTTGTTATATAATTCAGTATTATGAGTGCATAGATCGGCAGTCATCAAATCATGTGGACTGGATCCGACCCTCCGAAAATTTTCATCAAAATTTTATATGAAATATAAATTTTATAAAATTTTTTAATAATTGAGAACTGATTTTTATGTGGAGTTCAAATAATTTAGTTACTTTCGGTAATCTCGCAATATCATTTCAATGATGACGATTATGAATATTACTATAAAAATAACTCAAATAGTCAATTTAAACACGTGTTATCAAAGTTTTCTTCTACTTCCGTATCAGATAAAAATTGATTTTGAAAAGCAGAGCTTTTAGTGCATCGTTGAAATTGAACGATCTGTCGATATTTGGCTGGTCTTCAAAATAAAAATTTTCACATCGAAATTTTGGAAACCAACTTAAAATTCTATTACCCTCTGAATAATGCATTGCACAATTTTGTCGCAGCTACGGTTGCAATTCTATCATTTTGGAACATACTGCGTGCAATATCTTAGATGGAGTCTAGACGATGTACATTTAAGCACCCGAAGCTCAAAAAACCCATATTAAGTCCCACGACTTTACCCTATGGTTATATTGCACGTTGAATATAATTACGCAGAATACAAAATGGAAATTATGCAGCGGTCTAACATTTCCCTTTAAACGCGATAATTTGATCTTACAGGTATCACTACACTAAAAAAAGCAAACTCATTCTTATTCCCGAAGAGAGATCCTTCAACGTTTCCGTTTGACACGTACCATTTTCGTTATCTAGCAGTCGGTCTGCCCTATACCCTTTCACGTCTCCTTCAACGAATAGCACTTTATTTGCATTTTCCAGCAGGTATCGCGTCGTTAACACTCTCTGGCCACAGCGGCTTTCTTAAAGAGATTTTTATCGACATCCGCATTTTCCATTTCACCTGGAATAATGCCGAGCGATCCGTATCGATACCATCAGCCATAATTTCCCGTTCGTGCTACCAACCTCATAAATCATTCGTCTGGACAAGTTGTCCATCTGAAATTATTCCTGTGCTTGAAACGATTCGGGAGGAAACGATGGCAAGTGACTCGTCAAACCTTTCGGTCGATTCTTCCGGCAAATTGAGATTATAAATTAATCGTTTTGAGACGAATTATTAACGATTTTGCGCCGATAAACACCATGTACAACGTTGGAGTTATAAATCGGATTAGGATACTAGAGCTTAGGACCGATACTCAATTAGGACCCATTATTTTATGTCTATAAATATAAAATATGTTGCATATTAAAATTCTATACGTTGTTCGTAATTTGTATTGTTAATATTGTTATATTATATGTAATAACTACTGTTATTATTGCTAGTGTTGTTAGTCCTGTCAGTATTCCCACGTACTGAGCAGCTACGCACATTGTATTTTCACACGTTGTATAGTTACTCCTTTAAAGTCCGCGCGTTATATTGCTATGCGTTGTGTTGCAACGCGTTATATTACCACGCGTTGTATAACTAAACACGTTATATTGCCACACGTTAAAACTCGACGTGTTGCGTAGCTACGCCTTGTGTCGCAAATCAGAAAAGTTCTTCGCGTTATATTACCATTTACTGTATCGCTACGCTTTGTATAACTACACGCGCTATATCGCCACGCATTGTATAACTCTTCAAATTATTTTGCCACGAGTTGTACTGCCACTCGTTAAACCTCGGTGCGTCGTATAGCAGCGTGTTACGTCATTAAAATTCTTCATGTTATATTACCACCAGTCGTATCACCACGCATTGCATCACCATAAATTAAAACACGCGTTGTACAGCAACGCGTAAAGATTCAACGCGTCATACTGCAATGCATTGTATATGTCAGCTGATACTTGTAGTCACATTTATAGTCTCAGGTGCGAGTTCTATCTTGCATATGAAAAAGCTAATGAATAAAGAAATAAAGTAATGGAATAAAACAGAATAAAATGTGCAAAGTGGAATAAATTTAACCAGGTAGAATTTATACCGGATATAACTGTACCCATGTGGTAAGCTGGAAGAATTTTATTGCACGTACGTGTCCGTATAATTGGAGCACTTTTTCAGTCATTATCGCTATAGCGAAAGGGTTAAACAGAGAGTAGAGTACGTTCACTAAAAGTTTGCCAAGTTGTGGGATGTAACGGTTACCCTGTGGTTGCACGCGGTCGTTTCGCATTTACATGCGATTAGTCGATACACATGGTAGAGTGTTTTAAGAGGAAATACCTCTTATTTTTGGAGACCGTATCATTAATTCTACCTACCATTTACTCTAGTTACTAATTCTCTTCATTCACGGAATTTTACAAAATAAAGTAAAGTGATTAAACGAGAATACATATATTTATTTATGTATGTAATATGTATTATATTCCATTACAGTTGTATACATGATATAAATTAAATTTTCATCATTGATAAGGATTATTCGTAACCAAAATTAATTTCTGTCGTCGGCAATGCTTGCTACATAACAAAATTTTAATCATTCATGATGGTCAGTTTATTTAAAATATGTACAATAAATTTCAAGACCTTTTCTTGCAGTAGTTATAATATTTGATTATGTTGATAAATAAATAAACGATTTTTGTACGGAAATACAACTAGATACATCGTGGAACGAGGATGTGATGGGTTCAAAATTATTAAGGGTACCCCTTTTCGTGTCCACATAGGTTGCAGTATTATTCTGAACGGTACAAATGTTGATGTTCAGTTAGAATCGTTCAGAAGCTGCTGGGAAACAACATTACCGTTGAAAGCAGCGAGTAAGAGTAATCATTAGGAGGATTATTCGTTGCTATTGTTTCGGAAAACTTGTCGCTACGTTCGACGAAATGATTATCGGAAGTTGAAGGGATTAAGCGAGATAAATTCTTCGTCACATTGTGTTCGCAACAACTCTATGCTTGCTGAAATGGTATCTGATGTCTCGTTTAAATGGAGATTCATTGTCTGCACTGTCTCTTTCATTTCCCGCTCTTCTTGCATAAAATGTCCTTTGAACTCCGACGTTTTTCCTATATTTCTTGGCATAAATAACGGATATTCGTGAAATGTACATGTTTGCGCAAATTGTGGCCAATTATCCGGCCAATGTGCTCCGTAAACGTCCTCGTGAAAACTATCCATTATGAGGCAGAATTGTTAAATTAACTAAACATCGTTTTACAAATACTTAGTATGATTAACAAGAGAAGACTGTTGGTATTTCTTAGCTATCTTGATATAATTAAAGTATAAACTGCTACAGAATAAACAGATACAAACGTACCGTGAAAACTGTGCAGTATTATTCCAATAAAATCATAGAACAATATTTAATAACTTTTTAATTATACGATACAAAAATTATTTAATAAGTTAAAGAATACTAATAGTATTATAAATAGTACTAAAAACACTAATTTCTAATTAATTAGTATTATACAATACTTTCTTAGTATTAACCTACTATTGGTACTAACAAAGTATAATATTAATAATATTAGTACTAATAATATTAGAATTTTGAATATTAATACTGATTAGTAATTTAATACTGATTAATGTATTTCATTCCATTTTTTCCTAACTGTTGATCAGATCAAAATGTGAAATATCCTACTGTTTTGTAAAAGAATAATGCAAAATATGAAAAATGTTTATTAGCTTTTTAAAAACTAAATTGTTCACTAGCTTCTAAAAAGAAATTAATAGTTTTACGAAAATTAACAAACTAACAAATCGGTCAGAATAACCGTTTAACAAATGTTCAATTTCTTAAATTAACTTATTATTTATTTCTTAAGTTGCAAAGTTTATTAAGATGGTTTTCTTGAAATCTGTCTTGGTTTGTAATAAGTAAAGAATTAATGTATATATTAATTTATGTTTGATCGTTCGTTTACTTATTTGTCAACTGTTTTTAAATTTCAAAGATAATTACGAAAAATTAAAATGGTTTTAATAATTTTATAAATTTTTGCTGTTAATTTCTCGCAGAATATAAGAACATATAGGGTGCAAAAAATGTAACGAGGTGTCAAACAGCGAGTTTCAATCCAGTCAGTCTGATCACCGTTATCGAGTTCTCAGCCCTACCGCAAGTATCAATAATAAATCACCCAGCGCGATATTTTTGATCGAACTTCGCCAAACTTGCGCATACCAGGTTCAAGCACGATAACAGGATAATTCCATCGAATCGCATTAAATTTGAACTCGTCCCGTTATCTGAATAGTTTCGGCGGTCAGATGGTAATTTCACGGCCGTGTCATTGGAGTTCCGTTTGCCGCATATTTGCGTTCACGCTTTACGAGCACGTGAAGCCAGATAAAAATCGGCCTCGTAGAAAGCCGAAGGGAATAATAAGAGTTATGTTCGTGGGAGTGGTCGCAACGTTTTAATTATCACGCTGGCGGTCGATGTAACCCGTTTTGTGCTCGCGCGAATTTATCAAACGCCATTTAATCGGATCAAACGGCGCGCTCGTCCCACCCTTTTTCCATCCCCCTTCTGCCGCCCTTCGACCTCGCTCGGAAAACAAAAGTCGAATATTCGCGACAGCTAGGGTTTGGTTTGCACGCCGGCAATCGCTCGCAAAGTCACCCCTTTTACACGTTTCACCCTCACCCCTAACTACTTCACCCTATCTCTGTCATCCCTTTAACCTTCAACATTTTCTCTTCCGTCACGTTCGCCGTCTCTACCTTTTCTCGCTACCTGGCCACACCATTTCTTCCCTTTGTTTTTCTCTTCCACCCTCGTTGCTCGAACTAGACCTCGTCGTTTAAACGTTGCAGCATTGTGGCGTCCATTGTCGCGACGTCGAACGTTGCGGCCGACCAGCACAATGCAAATGACGGTGGAAAAAAAATGAAGTTCCCGTTCAGAGAAGAAAGAACGAACAAACGAGCGACACAGGATGCGCCGGGTTACTACTGTGTGTCTCTAAACGGTTTACGACTGTTATTTCGTGGGAAAAGTGTAAACAGAGATGTGGCACAGCTCGCTACATGGAAATGGTTCCACCGAGAACAATAAACTTATTCTGATATGAAACGAATGTAGATTAACGATGTAGATGTTTGTGGATTAAATAGGATATTAGAAAGTTTGCGTGATGACCTATAAAAATGCGGCGTTGTAGTTAAATGAAACGTGAGCTATTGTTTTTGATGGCATATTCTATTTTAAGAAAGGTATACTGAGTTTATAGTTTCGTATGTATGTATTACAGGGTTGTTCTTTTTATGTTTGCGCATTAATGTAATTACTAACGTAAGGTGAGTCTGGTATATGGGCTGACATACAGTTTGAAGAACATATGATATTTTGTATAGCTTGCATGGAAATTTTGATATTTGCAAATTTTTAATTTTTTGACTTTCAACTTCCTAAATTTTCTAAGTTTCCAAACTTTTAATACCACAAATTTTCAAATGCTAATTTTCCAACTTTTGAAATTTCCAAGCATACAAATTTGTAAATGCCAGAATTTTCACATTTCTTACTCCTACAGTTTCAAATTCTACACTCACAAATCTCCAAATCGCAATTTTCAAATTCCATAATTTTCTAAGTCTCGACATATTCATTGGCCCCAATTTCCAAATCCTTAATTCTAAAATTCTGCAATCATTCAATTCTTAAATTTGTACCTTTCCATATCTTCAAATTGAAAAATTTTTAAATCTTCAAATTTAAAAATTTTTAATTCGAATTTTCTCAGTGTAAACAGTTTGTGTGTTTCTGACATATTAATTTCATCAAATATGTATAACTAGCTCTTCTTCTTGTTATTATTACAGATCATTAGAATATTACAAGAATTATTGTCTTTCAGCCCTTTCAATTCTGTATTTTAGCTAGTAAACTAAAATTACATTATAACAAATTTTATTTTATTTAAATGTATATTTGCTTGAATAATTGCTTATAATATTTGTACATTTCGAATTATGCGAATGTTTAAAATATTAAATACAGTCTTCTCATAATCACTTTGTCATTTGAAGCATAATTTACAAATACATTTATATCATATGTATCATTATTATTACACTATTTCAAATTTTAAGTGCGTTTTCACCATGATTATTTTGTCACTTGTAACTTAACTTTCGGATACGTTCATATTACGTATATGATTATTTCTACACTATTTCAAACATTAAATACATTTCTTTCATAATTATTTGGTCATTCGAGACTAAACTTGCAGATACGTTTGTTACACACATAACATTATTATTTTAAAATATTTGCATTAATTACGTAGAACTATAAACAACAAATGTAACCAAATATAACGAAAACATTTTATAAGATTTATCGAAAATAAAGATACTACCTACTCAAACTTTCACCCATTTCAGCATGGCAGTCCACATTAAATGCATTATTGTCATACTTAGTTAACCATTTCATATCATCACAAAATTTGATTGATATACATGATGAGCAAATCGGAAGTTTCCCCGGCTAGATCAGGTGGAATCAAATACGACGAATCGTCGAACAAACCCAACGTCGCGGACGGCTCTGAATAAATCTTCGATCGAACCGGTGCGCGGGAACCGTCCAGGGGAATAAAAAAATGACCAAGGTAGACTAGCTGAAATACATTTTCGCTGATTCACCGTCAACGCTGGTTGTCTAGTGCTTCAAGAGCTGGTCGGCTGGCTCTCTCGCGCTGTTTTTCCGCATTGCCGACGAGGGTGAACAGCGTGGACGGGCACAAAAGTTGCTGGAAAAACTTTCCGACCGTGGGCCAAATGCAGACTATCTGGAATCGCTGGTGCTGCTAGATAGGAGTTTCAGCCACTCCGAAGAGGGTGAGGGATGACCGAAGAGAGAGTGGCCGTGGAATTGCGGCCCGCATAGCGGAGTCAAAGGCGCGTGCTGTGCTTTCGGATCCTCCTGCTCGACTATCGCCTTTGTACGTTTGAGGTTTCGTGGCCAGTAAAAACTGCGGGCGAATCGAGGGCCTGAAGTAAAGGGTGGCAACGGGGTGGCGAAAGGTAGCGGTTCGAGGGCTGGTCAGGTCACGAGGAAACATTTCGTGTGTTTCGTGAAACCGGCAGGGTCAAACACTGGTCGGCTTAGATCCGCAGTGGACCGCGATTTTGTGGCACAACGGCAGGAACAGCCGGACGGAAAATCGAGCAAGAATGCACGGGGATGATCCGGTAAAAACATCGGAACCTGTTGGAACGCGATTCGAAATGTCCCGTCCACTGTGGCGCAGAGTTTTTGGTTCAATTGATCGGGAAAACAGTTTTTTTCTCTTGATAGCTATTGGATATGGTTGTTTTAGAAAATTCGCCGCCGGGGCGGGATGCATGCGGTGCATGTGGCATGCGCTCGCGGTCATTGATGGCCAGTGAATTTTCCAATTTGCTATTCTTTTTTTTATTTAAAATATTTTTTCTATATTTCTACCTCACATTTCTACTTCTCTACTTTTCTAGATTTGTACATTTCTACATTTTAATATTTCCAAATAACTCACTTTTCTGATTTTTAAATTTGATATTGCTAGAACTAGTTACAGAACTAGTTCTTGAATTATAAGTCACACGGTACTTTTCAATGTTCTGATTGCGAAGAGACAGGATTCGTATCTATAAATTCAAAGTGTACTCAGGTACGAAAATTCAGATATCAACTTCAAGTACATTAGCTTCAGATCGCGAGATCGAGCCAATAATTTAAACTTTAATTTCCATTCTTCTCGTCGACTTCCAACAAACTCGGTTCTCTGAAAAACTTGCGGCCGAACTTCTCATCAGTCCGCCAGTGAAGAAGAACGTGACCTACTCTGTTCAGCGGAGGAAACGAGTCCTGTAAAATGTTCCTAAGAAATTAACCCTTTGCAGTCGAGGGTACTTTTGCTATTTATAAGTAGCAACTAAAACTTTCTAGTTAAAAAATTCCAAGAATTCTTTCGAAGTTACTATTTTTCTATTATCAACTCTTAGCTAACCAAGTGGGAAAATCTTCCCGCTTTAACATTTTAAGCTACAATTTTCTAATTAGTTGCGCCACTCGACAACAAAGTATAAACGTTAACTATTGCTATAATGTTCAGATAAATGACAAAAATTAAAATGTTAGACATTTAGAGGTACTTGATTGTGCAGATTATAATTAAAATTGAACGCAAAATTTATTTACGGGAAGGATACGACTATTGTTAGTCACATTTGAACTGTATTTTATCCTTGAACTGCAAATGCAAGGTTCACTTGATTATGAAATAATTGAACATGATTTACCCTTGTGTCAAAATAGCGTGTCACATATGACGCACTCTACTGTGCATCACATAATGCAACTATTAGGTTTCTCACATGTGAACAATAGAGTGAGTCACACATGACACGTCATTTCAAGGTGTAAATTTTTACCCCTAATTCAACCTAATTTATCATATGAAAGAAGTTGTTTTTAATCTACAATGAGTCTTCTTATAAAATAAGTATTATTTAATTAATATCTAAATTATCTTTTCTTACGCAAAACACCAAACATGAATAGCACTGAGCCTGAATATCAATGTGAATAATTTGGAATTTAAAGGCAAAGAAAAGCGGATAGTGTTATTGCTCAAGATGGGGCTGGATCATTCATCAAGGAAAAGTTTTCGAGTATTCTGGACACGAAACAGCTGGCAGAATTTGACGCGATGCAACCCAGTTCCTTTAAGTTTCGAGGACACTCGTAGCGAGCGGTTCGAAACTAAGTCGAAGCGTACGAATCGCATCGCGAGCCCGGTCTGCTTTGATTTACTGCGACGGGAAACACAAACAGCAAAGTGCGGGAAGAAAAATAGCGGCAAGCGAAAGGCGGGCGAGCATCGGCAAGAAACTGACAGAAATAGAACGATATCGACTGGTATCAGAGCAGACCGAGGCGATGCTCGGAAGCTTGAGAACTGGAACAGAGGAACGATGTGGCGCGAGAGGATCGGTGCCGGGTCACGGGCGGATACGAAGGATTCCCTCGTTCGAAGCCATCTCGAAGGTGGTTACATTAAGTTGCACAGCCCTCGCTGCATCCACATGTTTCCGCAATATCCACACGATGGGTTAGGGGTGGCGGTTAGGCCACCGACACGGGATCCAGGTTCCTGGAACACGATTGTTGCATTATTCGAGGGACGCGGCTTTCGAACTTGCGGCGTCGGGCTTGCGACGCCCTCGTTCCGCTACGAAACCGCCATGAAAGAATTAACCTCTTGAATACACGTCAACCAGCACTGGCTTTTAGTCGTTACCGCTGTTCTGCTTCCGCAGCTTCTTGCTCTTTTTCGACTTCTTACCCTTTTCCTGCCCGTTCGTTTTCTGCGCCGAAACCCCCTTTTTCTACGCGTTTTTCGTCATTTCCCGCCCTTGAGAAATTGCGAGAAGAGGCTACGAATTCTTTCCGTTTCGCGGCTCGTGGAAACCGATCTGAGAAACAATTTACCGACTTTGCGATCCTTTTTCACTACGTTTTCTGTTACTTTATTTCCTGTTGTACCTTGTATTAATTGGTAACATAATTAAATTCTTCTTTCCGGTTGCACAATTATTTTGTTCTCTTCGACTGCTTGGAATTTATTTATTTTTGAAAGTTTCAAATTTTGTAAATCTTTAAATTTGAGAATTGATAAACCATACACAAATACACAAATATTTGAAAATATTCTGCAACGAATTACAATTTTTTTAATCTAAAAAACAAGTTACTAGAATTCAGTTGGAATAATATACTACACCAAATCCTAGAGTAAAATGTAAGATATATTTTTTTATTTAAATGGGTACGTGGCTACAAATCGTCTTTAAAGAATTAAATTATGGTTCCTTACTCTTCTGAACAGAACCCGAGTCGAAACATTAACATCAAAAAATTATGTGGTATCAAGAAATTACCACCATTGTATAACTAATTCCATTCATAGTGGCAAATGTAGAAAACCCTAAGTTTATTAATCTATTATAAGAAAACAGTTTTGAAACTTCTGAAAGCGTCAAATTGCTTCGAAGCTCGATATAGCATTTGAAAGCATCAAGTCTGCAGCATCCCTGGGCCTGTAGGAAGCAGCTTTTCCAGTTGGCAGAAAACGATTAACCGCGACGAATGTACTATCGCGATTCTTTCCCTTTTCCCTTTTTCCATGGAAAAGCGAGGAAGAGGAAACTATGCAAACTTGAGCGCGTTCGCGTGCAGCAGTTTTAATTTCCAACGTATATTTAAACTCCTTAAGCCGGCTGTTTTTGCGTGCGTTGCTGTTCGGTCGCATCGCCAACCCACCGGTATTTTCCTTTTTCTCCTCTTTCGCTCGTGTTTGCCCACTTTGGCCCGCGGCGAGCAACAGACAAACTCCTCCATACGGAAAAGGAAACTTCCGTCCTGTCGGCGGAAATGAAACGTCGAGGTTCGGCAACCTCCCGGCGTAAACGCTACTGTTCTCCTCTTCCTGCTGGAATTCTGCTTGTTCGCTCAAAACTGTTCCCCTTCTCCCGTTTTCGATTCACCGCTCCGCGACGATGCAGCAACGTCGTCCGTTGAAGAAAGAGAGACGGAGAATGCGACGTATAAATTGCGGAGGATATTATTATTCGTTCGAGGATGTTTCGAGCAAAGTTTCAACGTTGTGTGCCGCGGATAGTGGGTATTTTATATTGACCGCACACTTGTTGATGTGCTCCTTACCACTAGATTTACCACACGAAATGACCGGTCTTAGATTTCTTATTCTCAACTAGGAAAATTATTAAGAAGCTTATGTCAAAATGTATGTTAACCTTCATCGAGATAAAGAATCGTTATGCAAGCTTGTCAACGTATTATTTAGTTATTTTTATAGTTTAGTTTCAGTTTAAGTATAAGTGGTCATTAAACGTGAGTCTAGGGTTAAAATTAATAAATATATAAATACTAACGAATCTAAGCGGTGTTTTCAATATACAAAGTAATCATTCTTTTACTTTACACTAATGACTACGGGAGAAATTTTTATACTCTTAAATTCCTATATGTATACCTATATTCCTATACCGCTAGATTCCTATACCTCAAGATTCCTATAATCTTAGATTCATATACCCCTAGATTACCATATCCCTATATTCCTATACCCCTAGATTCTTATACCCCTAGATTCCTACTCCCCTATTTTCCTAGATATCTAGATTCCTATATCCCTATATTCCTACACCCTTAGATTCCTATACCTCAAGATTCCTATAATCTTAGATTCATATATCCCTAGATTACCATATCCCTATATTCCTATACCCCTAGATTCTTATACCCCCAGATTCCAACTCCCCTATTTTCCTAGATATCTAGATTCCTATATCCCTATATTCCTACACCCCTAGATTCCTATATCCTAGATTCCTATACTCCTAGATTGCCATATCTCTATATTTCTATACCCCTAGATTGCCATATCCCTAGATTTCTGTACCCCTATTTTCCTATACATATATCTAGATTCCTATATCCCTATATTTCTACACCCCTATTTTCCTATATGTATATTCCTATATCCCTATATTCCTACACCCCTAGATTCCTACACCCCTAGATTCCTATACATTGAGATTGCCATATCAATAGATTACTATACCCCTAGATTTCTATATCCCTAAATTCTTATATCCTCCAATTGCAATGTCACTAAATTTTTATATTCTTACGTGTTTCAATTCCTACAATTCTATATCCCTAGGTCCGTAGAGGAAAAAGGCAGCAAGAGTTATCCTGGGTACCTAATATTTTATTTCGGTGTGTCCTTAGTTATGCAAGGACCCTGTGCTTCAAGCTACTGAGCGTAATTGTGAATCCAGCTCTGGATACTCAGCTCGGGCTCGTTAGTTTCGTTTGAATAATGATGAACAGCACTTTGACTCGTGACTAGCGGATGTTTTCAAACGGATGCTCAGCAACGACTCAAAATAGGCACACGATGAGAGAGCATCCTCGTTTGTTTCGGTAGTCGTGCATATATCTTTATGCCACGCCTGGTACAACCGGGAAGTGGTTATTGAGACACACTTATGACGATATATCACTTCTGTTTTTCTTTCTCTTCTGAATTGAAAACATACGGACAAGCAATTAATTTAAATGAACGACAGAAAATATGTGGGTATATTAGCTAGGAGAAAGACGGAGGCAATAGCACTTTGCTGGAGGATTTTTTAAATTCTTTGATACAAATATTTTTGGTTACTAGAAAAATGGTTGAACAGTTTATTGAACTTGCTCAAAAATTTCTACTAATTAAATTGTTTCTTTAACCCTCCGTTTCATTCTGTGAGGAATATATTTTATTATGTTTATAGACGATATAATAAATATGTAAAATACGATATTGCAAAACACTTTATTGTACATAATAGAAAATTGGCTATAAAATTCTGTACCTTCTTAAATGTATATGAATCACAAATTTCTTAATTGAGATATTTATTTCAAACATATTTTGCCTTTTTTTAATATCAATTTTTTGTTGTTCCTTATCAAAATGTTTAAAAATTGCAATATTGCATGAGTTTTTATAAACCAGTTATTAATATATCAATTTTAATTCATTCAAGTTTACAAAAGCATTTGTTTAACGACAAAGCTATGCAATGGAGAGTTAAATTCCTTCATCTGAAAATCAATTATTTGCCTGATAATGAGAACAAAAACGACAAATATTGCTTGTATTATCAAAAGTCTCATTTTTGGAATTCTTTTACAATTTCATCACTCGATGTAAACACGCAGTAAATAACACAGGTGATGATATCTTGACACAAAAAAAAGGATACATCTTTCTAGTGAGAGAATGATATACAGTCCTCGTATTTCAAAACTACCAAGATTTATGAACTTTCATGATTTCGGAGATTATTAAAGTGGTAATAACTGCACGCTCGCAAATATATCAAAGTAAAGTGATTAATAACGGCAATTTGTTGATATCACGGGGTTAAAACGGTCTCGATTGCGTCTCATCTCGCAACATGCAGCCCCGAATCGAGGCAAGCAGGTCGAAACGAAGGTGAGAATGTCGGTCCTGGTGTAAATGTCTCGCAATGTCCGATAGATCGACCTTTGGCTCGCATTTTCATTCACACTTCTGTTGAAACTTGCTAAATGTGATCGTTGTCGATGAAACATTCACCCAGTTCTGACTGAAAAAGAACTCACATCGATGCACTTTCAAATATTCGCATCTTTATTGACATTACTACCATTTAATTCAATTAAACTCGAAGTAGTTAAATATTTTATCAGCTTTGGTCAAGATTGACTTTTATTTGACTTTTAAACCCTTCACTATGGCCGTCTCTGTCAGAAACCATTCTGGTTTTTATATTAAACCATCTAATTCAATATTTGAATTTAAATCCAATATTTGAACTTGTACAAATTAATTGTCAATGATAAATGTTTAATGTGCATGTTTCCCATTTTGGAATATAAATTCTTTACGTCGAACGACTGTGTTACAAAAATTAATTGTCAATAATACATTTTTCAATATAGCATTTTTATCTTTAATAACTAAAAGTTGCAGTATTTGTTTTCTATTTTGAAATGTAAATTCTTTAAGTTCAACGACTAGTAGTATATGGTATCACGTGACTATTTCATGGCGGATGACTATATTCGCCTATATTGTAATAAATAAATAAATAGATAATGTTTGATGAAAATGTACATATTCCTTTTAATAACCTCTAGGCAATTATTTTAACTCAATTATAATTGCAGATAAATTTTCCAAGATTTTTGTATACATATAACTCGATAGGTATATAATACATATTTGATGAAGTAGGTTTAACTAAAACTGGTAATTTACTTTTTATCTTCTTGACATATTATATGAGAAATGTAAGCATGAAATTTCTGATTCATTTATTTTTATATATACTGATATTTGACCCTGCATTGAAATCTGTTTGGTCACTATTATATTCCTTTTACCAATGTATTATATGATCTTCATCAGTTTTTTAACCTCTTCAGAAATAATCTGTTTATAGTTAGAGTAAGAAATTTAATTTTAGGTGCATCTATATTTGACTTATTTTAAGACTGTAACAATTAGAATGGTCTGGTTCATTTAAGTCTATAATAATTACTACAGTCTGATTTGTTAACTCTATAATATAAAAAAAGTAATATACTAAAACAATAATAAGGTCCACATATCTGATCTGTAGTTGAGTTTCAAACTGAACGTCCACATAAGTGTAGGTGCCCTCGAGCTTAAATAACCTTGAATGGAAACAATTTCTATCAAGAATATATTAGCACCAAGTACCCTATGAAAACTTTCATTATCTATAGAATTTACGTCATTTAAACTTGAGTGATATAACACAAATTACTATGAAAGTTATTCCACTTTCATTTAAAGATAAAAAGTTGTGATCAACGTTTCCTGTAATACTTGTAAGAGAAATCATGAGATTGTTCGAGTTGTTTCACAAATGTGCTAGAGTCCATTAACCTAGCAACGTAACAAGAAATTCAAACAAAGGCTATAACTTTTTTTTATCATGCCGCACAAGGATTATCGGGGCTAATAGAGTAGGTTGCATCAGGCCACCAAGCCACGCCAAGTTTAGCAGCGTGGAATCCAGCCCAAACACGACCGAAATAAATGCTAATCGCGATTCTTAATCAACGGATCCCGGTCTCTATATATAAAGACCGTAATTCTATCGCTGCCAAATCACTTCGAGCCTTGTGGATTATTTAAGGTAAAGCCTGTCACCCCCCGGAGGCTTGCAAATTGATCGTTCGCTAGAAATCTCCATGATTTTCACGTTGCTTCGCACTCGCCAAACTAAATCTGGACGGCTGTGTAACGTTTCATGAATCGACGATTTCTGCAAGCCCTTCAACAGCTTTCTGCAATTCTATTATTCAAGACGAATTTTAACACCTCGCAGGATTCGCTGAATGTTTGCTCTTTTAATGATGAACGTTGAACTTTATTCTCTTAATTAATGTACGTCATCGGTTAAGCGATGAAACCGAATTAAAGCCATTCGGTCTTTCGTAGGCACTTAATTTTAATTATGTATTTGAATGTTCTTCGTTGTAAGTCATTTAAGGCCGCATGTGAGCTTCTTATTTTGTATGTTTCTTTTACACTTACTTCATTCGTATGTTACTTAAGTGAAATATTATCTTTCTTAAAATTGTTCCAATAACTTCTTTAAAATTGATCCCATGGGACAGATATTTTAGAATTTGTACAATAAGAGTTCCATGCAAATAAGTTATTTGCAAACAATAAAATCAGTAAACGTACAAAACTATATAGTACCAGTTTTATTTAAAAAATTAGTATTATATTATTCATGTTTACTGCATATACAATATGAAAATTGTAATAAAAGTAATTACTAGTTTCATAGCGAGGACTAAGCAAAAAAAGGGAACATGTCAAATATAATACTTGAATAACATTTTTTTGTTGTGTAAATACAGTGAAATATATGGAAATTTTATAATACAGTTTATACTATACATATTTCTATAATCCAATATATGAACTTATAAAATAAATTGATTGTATAATTTAACCGTAACAATTAATACTGTTATAACTATAGTACTGTTCATCGTATAGTATTCAGTATTTGTTACAATAATTAAGGACCAGTTTAATATCGATTTTTCCTCATCAATTATCATTGAAATTTATCAGGTGAAAACGCTTTTTATAAAAGTTAGAAATAAATTTAAATCGACCGAAACTAACCGAAATAAACCGAAATCGACTGAAATCAATTGAAATCAATCGAAATCAAGAAATCAATTGAAATCAACCGAAATAGATCTAAATTGACTGAAAACAACCGAAATCGATTTAAATCAATCAAAGTCGACAGAAATCGATCTAAATAGACCAAAATGAATCAATATCCACCTAAATTGACCAAAATCAGCCCAAAGCAACCGAAGTCAATTGGAAATCGAAATTAACCGAAAGAGACCGAGATAGACTGGAATAAGCCGAAATTAACCGAAATCGATCTAATTCATCTGAAATAGATTTAAATCAAAATGAATCAATCAAAATCGATATAAATGCACCAACATCAGTGATATCGACTCTTCTGTTCAAGAAAAACGTGTAAATCGTGGACGGAATATAACCAGCGAAGATGGACGCTGAAAATCGTTCACCAGCAACAGGACGAATCGTTCCATCATTGTCGTTAGAGCATTCTCGTTACACAGATATTAACGGATCGCGAATCACGTTGCACAAGTGTGCTTGGCATAGTTTCGTCCACGAACGATGCGAACGCGCGTTGAGTTCCCTCTGCTCGTGACGCGGCGAGTTCAGGCCTCCCCTTAGCTTCTAATTATACGTGATCTATGTTTGGACACCGGGCCGATACTTTCTGGCATTGACAGTACAGTTTCCCCTTTTCTTTCTCGTTGAACACGCGACGCGAATCGATTCGATTCGATTCGATTCGCACAAGTGAGTCGAGTCCGTCGAATCCAAATTCGATTCCTGGTTATTCGCGAATGGAAATTTATCTCGGACACACCGATTGTTCCCCCTGCGAATCAGCCATTTTACTTGTGACCACGAGGGGAGACCGGATTCCGCCGATTACGGTGATAAATTTCACTTGAATATTTGATGCCGGCAAATGGAAATGAAGGATTCAGAGTTCAGTATATTGAGCTCGACAAATTTTATATTGTGTTTTTTTTTTTTGGAGATCGCGGAAGAAATATAATTTTTACGTTATGTTATGAACACTCAATTTTTTGTGATATTTATATCTACGTTGAATAAAATTCACTGCAGAAATTAAGTGCTTAATTTCTAAATTAAGAATCCAATTATTTATAATTTTAGAGTACATTTCAATTGTGTATTGCTATATTAACAGCAGAATATACTTAATCATTATTGAATTTGCAGTAATATCAAAAACATGAAATATCTCAACTTTCTATCTGTACATGATTTTCCTTACAATCTTCTGACAACAAAAAATCGACTGTAAGTTAATGTAATTGAACCATACTACATAACAAATAGTTTTGTTAAGTGCATTTTTATGCAATAAAAATTCTTTGTTATTTCTCCTACATTAAAAACATGTTAAATACATGTACCCACACAAATACCTAAAAGTAGCATTTAAAATATTAATAGGAGTGAAGAAGATATTTAGATATCTCATTTGAAATGAGACACCCAGTACATCGCAATACAACTCGAGCGATAGGAATGAAAATGTATGTCCATGGAGTATCGTTTCTGGATTACAGTCAACCTAAATACATGATGCAACAGATCACGATTTTTTGTCCGAGGCCCTTGCGATACGGATATTGGCGTTAAGAAAGAAACAAAACCACCGAACTGATAGAAGATTGAGGAAAAAAGAGACGAGTCGAGTTGTACCCGTGCATAGATGTTCGAGTTAACCTCCGTTAACCCCGACTGTTCGGTCTCGTTGAATTCAATGTATCGGTGACGTCAAAACGTTGCTTTAATTCGAGCGTATCGGTACGGATGTCTGCATCCTCCATTAATGTCTGACGAAACGTAAAATTGAGCCTCTATTCATGGAGGCCACCTTGATACGCCTATAAATCTATGGAAACATCGGCGAATTATTAATGATATCAATAAATTAGAATGATTTGTTCATGTCATTAATAGATATTAACGATTTTTTGTGGCCGAAACTTTGAAGTAAATATTCGAACATTGAAATAGGAATTTCAATTTTGAGTTGGGAAAATTTGCATTTAATGCAAATTATACACATTGGAGTAACGTACATTTTTTATACAAAATACATATTTACAGATAACACGTACAATTTTAATACGAAATATAGGATAATAACATGAAAAAAAAAATACAAATTTAATTTGTTACATTTAAATTTTATACATTACTTGCCGTGTTTACGAAAGAATTACAAAAACGAGGAAAGTGAATCGTTATCAGTTTCATTCCTGTAATGAGCAAAAAATAAAATAACTTCCTTGAATGTCAGCCATGTCAAAATTGCATATGAGTCTCAAATAATAGTACATGGAAATACTATATATAAAAATATAATATAATACAAATTCGTAATTAATTCTGATCGAGAAAGGAAAGCTTAAAAAAAATAAAAACATAGTGCCCATAAACTTTGCATAAAAATGAAATCGGATGGTTTTTAAAAATTCACGCCACTGATGTTAATCGATACAGCTTTTGCAATTATGCAGAGATTTATTAAGAACGTGGCAATTTAATAGAGCAACGAGCTTCGGTAGATGAAACGAGAGAGGAGGCCAGAATGAGTTGAAACGCAAATAAAAACGAAGCGCGCGCCAGTGAAATCGGATTAAGAAATCGAGCTGGATATTGCATTTTTGATCGGGTTCTGCCGGTCGAGTGGTTTCCGCGGCTCGTAACGGTCCGGGCTTTCCTATTGGATTGAATTATTAAATTCAATTTTTCGAGTACTGAGAGATTTGAATTATTAAGCCGGCCTTGGCGCCGGAGACTTTCTTTGCAATCGCTGCCGCCGCGCCGTATGCGCCCCTTTTTGTTCACCCCTCTTCCACCCCCGATCGTTCTACGGTCCTCCGTGTCGTCTAACCAACCCTTCGTACAGTCAAGAGCAAATCTCCTTTCTCTATGAAAAATATGATGACCAAAGGCCTAGATGATTTTTAGGGATTTCTGAGGACTTCACAAATTGGTGTGGATTAAGAATTTTGGGAGATAGGAAATTGGAAATCTACAGAAGTGGAGGTTTCTGGATTTGAGAATGTACGAATATGAAAATCTAGGGATTTGACGGTTTAGGAGTTTGGGAATGCACAAATTTAGATACCTAGGGATTTCGGAATTTATGAATTTGGGGAACTAAGAATGTAGGAATGTAGACATTTGAGGATATAGGGAATTAAGAACTTCTGAATTTGAGGAAACCTAGAGATTTTATGGTTTAGGTATTTCGGGACGTAGAAATATTACAATTTTTGAATTTGGGAGTTTATGACGTAGAAATATTGAGACACAGTAATTTGGAGATCTAGAAAATTGGGGACTTTAGGATTTGAGGAATCACAGATGGAATCTAAAGATTTGACGGTCGAGAAACCTGTGAACCTAGAAATTTGGGAATTTATGAATTTGTCAGCTATGGGGAATGATGAATCTAGGAGTTTGGAGATGTAGAAATTTGAATGTCTAGAAACTTGGGGGTTCGAAAATTTATAGATCTTGAAATTTCTACAGGAAATTAAAAAATTTTTATATTTAGAAGTCTAGATATTGATGAATTTCTGTACTTGGAAATTTGAAAATTTGAAAACTAACTTTTAAACACTTGGAAATTTGGTAATGTATGAATTTGACAACTTTGAAATTTCGTTTTTTAATTTTCAAGTTTTTAAATCCATAATTTCCCAAATTTTGAAATCTCTTCATTCATTTAAAAATACGCAAATTCCCTATATTTTTAAATTTCCAAGTCTTCACATATGTACATTCAAAAATTTTCCAATTTTTAAATTTTTACATTTCTTAAATTCATAAATTACAAAATTCTCAAATTCACAGATATCTAAATATCCAAATTTTAAACTTTTCTGGTTTCCGAATCCTTAAAACCCTAGAATCCTGGACTTCCAAGTCTCCAGATCCACCAATTACTATGTTCTTAAATTTCTGAATCCCAAAGTTTCTGGACTATCAAAACTCTAGATTTTCATATTCCCAGATGCTCAAACTCCAAAATTCCCAAATACTGTAACCATAGTTTAATGTCTCCTTAGATTTCCAAATCCCCAGATCCACCAATTCTTATCTCCACACTGCCAAGTTCCCAGATTTCCATATTCTTAAATTTCAAATTCCCAAGCTCTCAAATATCCAAGAACTCAACAGAAACCTCCGCCTTCAAATTCCTATATCTCAAAATTACTAAACCTTGAAATCCCTATATCCATAGATTCTGAAACTGCTAAATCCCTAATCACCCATACCCCTATATCTTCAAATATTTAAGTCCCAAATCCTAAAATCCTCAAATTCCTATTCTGCCCGCAAATTTCTGAAATTTCTAAAAATCAACCAGAAATCTCTAAAAATCAACTCGTGAAACCACTTTCCCGTCGATTGCCGTATTTTCCCTAGGGATAGCAGATTTTCTCACGACTGTACTACCATTTCAAAGCCGGTTACGGGGCTAATATTGTATCGTCCCGTTGAAAATGAAACCGCTAGATCGTAAGGGGAGAAACGAATCAGTGCGATCGTAGCGCGAACCATCGTCGATTTCTCGAGAATTTAAGCGAGACACTCGAGTATCGAAACGAGCAGCTCTCGAATCTCTCCTCGACTTTTCGCCGGGCTAGAGTCTATCGGGTTCATTCACGGCGCTGGAAATCGAAAAACGCTTTACGCTCCAAACTGGATATTTCACGGACAGGACGAGCGTAATATCGGAGCCACAGAGATATCCTGCGGATGTCCTTCGTTTCTATTTCACCGGTTCTGTTCAATCGTGACGATCTACTTCACTGTATCGATAAAAATCGCCTACTCCTTCGTTTCTCTGACGTTTATTTGCTTTACGTGCATTTTATGCTGCCTTTCAAAACCTGAACTTTCAATTCTCGCTTGTTTTATAAAAACTTTATGTACGTTATTTTGAAACGTTATCGTTGGTCATGAATTGTAAGAATTCATAAAATGATTTGTGATTGATCAGATTTTGAAATCATTTGTTTTAACTCAATAATGTAATTAGTAAAATTGCTGAAAATGCTTATTTTGTAATTAAAAATAAGTAATGTTTATTCATAATTTTAATTCAATTGTGTACACTCGAGTGCAATATTGGCTTCTTTTTTATATGTGCACATACGTAAACTTGCAAACTTTTTAATATTAAAGCTTTCGTATCTCCAAATTTCTAAGTCAATATAATGAACTTTTAAATGTTACGTTTTTTAAATTACAAATTTTAATCTTCTAAAATTTCGAATTACTAAATGTGCAAATTTACAAATTCTGAAATTCTCCTTTGACGTTATCAAATGACTATATTTTCAAATTGTGTAATTTTCCAATTATGACACTTTTGAAATTCTTAAATTCACTATGTTCCAAATCTCCAAATTCTTACATTACGAGGCCTCGAATGTAAATCCCTATATCTCCAAATCCCAAATTTCTAAGTTCTATATTTCAAAATTTCGAAATTCTTAATTCCTCAAATTTCTCAAATTCTCCAAATACTCTATTCTTGATATTCTCAATTGAATTTTGATTGTATCCACATTCATAAATATCTAAATAACCAAGTTTCCATAATTCTTCACTTACAAATCCCTAGATCTCTGAATTCTCAGATTCTCAAAGTAGATCTTTAAATTCCTCCATCTCTAGACACTTAAATTCCCAAGTTCCCACTTCAATCCGTTCCCAAACTCTCAACTTGTCTCAACTACACATTGCAATTAGTGTATCAACAATGTTACAAATGATAAGTGATTTTAGCAATATAGTAATTATATTTATTAATCTATAAGATCTAGTGATTGATAAATTATTGAAAATCTCGTTGAAGACATCATACTGTTTGTCGTAAACAAATATTCTTACGAAATTTTTTATACTTTTTTTGCAAAAACACACATATGACAACATTTGTATATTTTGTACATATTTACTTTTTCTCGTAAAATTCTTACTGTACCACTTCATTCCATCAGCCATTTCTTAAACGAAATACTAACATTATTCTTTCACGTAGAATTAATCCATACCCGTTATACTTCCAGTTTTGGAGCGCCCTGTAGATACAAAGTAAAGTAAGAGCGTGGTACCACAAATGCGTTAATTGACGCACACGATCCTTCCATGGTGATAACGCATTAATAAAAGCATTATATCTGTATCTGCATGTACGCAGCAGCGCTTAAAACAAACGTCGGTTGATTTATAGATACCGGTGTAAATCGTAAGCGGCTAGCCGTACATTTTTGTTTCTGTTTCCTCCCATTGGCCGGCGATTAAACGAACGGACAGCGAATTTATAGACGACCGGTGCGGTGCGGCGGCACGAATACGTTTATACTTTTTGGCTGTCGGATCAACCAGCCACCGTTTGGTCTAACGAATTTCATCGTGGCTCGTTTGCTTTGTTCTTCAGCGGGGTTGTAGCAGCGCGTTTTCGAGCGTAGGCGAACATTTTGAAAGCGAAACGGGATTTGGCGACGATGAAGCGTTTAATGCGTGTCGCGATATAATATGCCGTGGCTTTCCTCTCTCTGTGTTCCCGTTGCATTGTGCTTTCCGCGTGAATCGCGAATGCCCGTTTTCGAAGTCACCGATTCACCGAGTCGGACAGCGATTGCATTGTTTTGTAATAATTCGTTTATTCTTTTGGCCCGGGTTACACGGCTCGATTTGCCGTTGAATCAAATAAATTGAAAAATATTGCACGGCCGAGGGAAGAATCGGTCTTTGTTGCGCTTTTGTCGGTCGATGAATCCGATCGATGAATGCTCGTATTGCTCCGATTTTAATTCGTGCCCGATCACGCGAAAGAGTTAAATTGCTTGTCTCTATAAAAGTTTTGCCGAACGCCAGAGAAACTGTCCCGTTTCGGATTAATGTAATAAGATTCGGTAGAGGAAGTGCAGCATATTTCGGATGATAGTTTGTTCGAGACGAATAACAAATTACGATGGGGGATTGAGGACAAATAAAACAGCATGTCGTGGGAAAAATTAATATACTTTTATGTTTGAAACTTCTTGTTTTAAAAGTTTCATCTTATTGAAAAATTATGGAGGGTAATGATTTTTTACGGCGTATAATTTGCAATTTATTTTTAATTTATAAACAATTATTTTACCTTTAATTTCAAACACGTGGATAATAAAATTTTCTAACAGACTTCAGAGCACAGGAATGATCGTTTTAAGTAAATACCAATTTTATATGTTAGACTGAATTATTCACCCTAACTCATAGTAAAGTCAATTATTCACTCAAATCAATTTTCAGAGTGAAATATAAAGCGAACATATAAATCTAGACTGAATAAATACATAATAAATATATAAATACATAAACATCCGTCTACTGATTAATAATAGAACATGAATAACTCCATCGATGTTTCAAAAAGAAACCTTCAAATTGTTCCCTGCATCTAAAATATCTTCGATCGCAAAGAGTTAATTTTGAAACGTCAGTGTCTCGCAGAGCTTGGCAGAAAATGCTATTATTCAGCGAGTGTAAGATAAAGCGAGTTCCCGTACGAAAGTAGACACTGTCCCTTAATGGTGTCCGTCGAGGTGAGACGTACGAGCGGGCAAAGGCCGATGGAAACGCGTTGGAGAGGATCTTTACTGGCTAGTTTTCCGCGCGATTTCCCGCGAGAAAACGAGAAAGGATTGAGGGGCCGAGATTGGAGCGGAACGTTCGCGATCCTCTTCCTCTCCTAGGATCGAAGAAGTCGAAAAAGCTCGGCTCGGAGCTCCTTAAGTTGGTCGTCGTGAGAGGTGCAAGAAAGAGGAAAATCAGAGAAACGAGAACAGAGAGAACGTATAAGTGAGACGTGGAACAGAGTGGCTTAGCGAGGAGCATTATCGTATGAGAATCTCTCATCGGATCCAATAGTTCGAGCGCACGGATGTGGAATAAAGCTCATCAAGGATTCAGGCTGCAATCCGCATTCGATGAATTAAAGATGTCGCCAGGAGTAACAAGAACGAAGTCCTCCGTCTTTCTTCTTTCAGCCCGGCGCGGGTGCCGTTGCTTCCCTTTCGTCTTCGATCCGCCTCCTCTTTTCTCGACCCGTGAAATTGATCGGATACTTAGCCGTCTCATTACGAATAGGATTAACCTTGGTCAGTGGTGCTCGCACGATCTGATTCACGGGACGGAAATCTGCGATAAGGGAAACTGAATTTAGACGGATAAGCTGCCTCGGATCAGATGCGTTCGCTGATTGGATACACCGGAATACGAGAGATTCCGGCTGTCTTCTTGGCTTTCGTACCGTTCCTATCAATTTTATGCACCGCTGAAATATCCTCGAGACGTTTCTTCCTGTTCGTAAAATGAGATATGCTTTGAAGAGGAAACCAGTAGGTAGATCGGGTTACAGGAGAACGATCCGAATCCGGAAGTCTCGTTCACCTGTTGCAACCGAATAATTATATTTACGAGTGATTGAACCGTTGGCAAGTTGTATTAATCGGTGAGGGATTGAAAATATTTTTATTGAAATTTCGTTTTTTATCAAAGAACACTGATTTCATTGGATCTTTGAATAATTGCGTTATACAATAAAAGTAAGAGTTGTACACAATCATAATGTGCAGTTGTAAAAATTAGAGAAATTTTTTATATGCAGAATTTTAATAGAGGAGGAAATGAGAGAAATTTATGTTTGAAGTTCTTGAAATTTGTGTTCACATGTTTAAGAATAGTATGAAATCTAAAAATATAGGCTAAATCACCAAATTTCAAATTGGAACTAGTTCTAAAATAATTTCTAAAATAAAATAAATTCTAAAATTGGTCTAATTCTAAAATATCTCAAATTCTTAAATCATCAAATATATGACTTCTCAAATTTTGAAACTTCTCACTTTGCGATTTTCTGAATTTTCAAATTTTTGAATCCTAAAACCACTTAATTTCCCTTTTTTCATATCCCCTAATTTCCGAATTTCTACAGTTTTTGGTTTTGGACTTTTTAAATTGCCGAATTTTTAAGTCAACAAATTTCTCAAATTTCCTAATCCCCAAAATTTCTAAATTTTCAAGTTGTTCAATTCTCAAATTCCCAAATTTCAATGTCTTCGAATCCCTAAATTTCTAAATTCAGTCCATAATTTTCACGATACCCGAATCTCCTGAAATTTTCAAATTTCTAAATTTCCAACCCTTAATTTTCTAGCACCTTAAATTTTCGAACTCCATTTCTCAAAATTTCCCAAATCCCTGAAATTCTATGTATGTACTGCGATTTTTAATTGTAAATATAAGGAAGTTAAAAATTTCAAATTTTCAGATTAATATGTAAAATTAATTTAACATATACAAATTTTTTAGTGTCTTAATGTTTGGTTTACAAGTTTAAAATCTTGATTTATTCAAATCTTTTAGCATCTAAAATCCGATAAGCGATGGTGCCTCTTTTATGATTATCATCTAACTATTTCTGACGTGCACTAATTAAGAAGTGCTGCTATTAATATACTATAAACCGCCCAGTACACGATACCAATATGAATTACACGACAGGAGTGCGATTAGTACACGATAAAAATTTAATTGGGCAATTAAACTACGTATAATCCCGTCTATAAATATCAGAGCAATTACCAGTTTTAGCTTTATGTTTAACTTAATAATACTAAATACGCCCAAAATTATATTACTTAACAATTTATTACTTCCTTACACTGGATGCAATTTTGAATATATTTGAGTAGTTTTGCAATTTTTAGATAATTAAGTATATTCAAAATTGTATATATAATATAATATAGCTTTAAATTTTCTTAATAATGTTCCATCAGAGCAGATCATCTTCGCTGCAATAAAATTTTATAATTTTGTGTATCTTGTAAGTTTATAAATATTATTTTTTAAGTGAGTCTCTAAAGTTTGATGTATAAAATACTGGTTAATTCGCCTGGATAACTATAATAATATTCAAGTTATAGTTTTTGTGGCAAAAACTAGCTCTAAATTTAATTCTCATAATTTGAAGAATTTCAGTCATACCAAAGAACGAAATACCAGTATTCACTTCTCAACTGTGTTCTACAAGTATATGAAGTTTTTAAAAATAGTAGAGTATGTATTTATGAAGTGTGATCATTTTGTGTAAAATAAATCTGACGTGTCTTAATACTTGAAAACGTGAGTGTACATACGATTTTGTGATTATACTTCAAAATTTTATGTATTACACTTCAAGGTGTATTATACTGTATAATGTTATATATTGTGTCCTAATATTGATGGATCACCGTGTGGGTGTGCATACGATTTTATGTATTATACTTCAAGATGCAGATGATACTATATTATGTAAATATTATTCTGCACTCGACAATTGCATAACCAACGTCGCAGTTACCCATATATATTCATAACACATTAAACACCTCAATTAAAATGACTTGACATCAGCATCCGCTGACTTCGTAACACTCTCAATCTGCAGCGTCCCGATGGTAGATATTCATCACATTGGATCGTGCGATGAAAACGGGTCAAAAGTGGGTTAACCGCGAAACAGACGCGAATAGCGGAAACGAACGGACAAATAGATGAAGCGGATAGAGGGTGGTTTGGAAAGAGAAATATCGTACGAAATCTGTGTATGGAGTAAAACGAGGAAGTGGCCATAAGAGGGGGTTCGATCAGCGAAAGCGGAAGTGTCGCGGTGGCAAAGAGCGGTACCGGGGCAAAGTGTCAGCAGAAAATCGCTCGCTGAAGGAACGTTAGGGCAGAGAGGGCGCCAAAGAGGGTGCGGGTAGATTTGTACCTGCGTGGTTGCCATCATTAGGATGGTGGGCCATAGCTGCATTGCGGGCACCCATGCGACCGAGTGGTGGGGCAAACACTGGGTTCCCACTATGCACCGACTATGCACTCTCACTATGCACCGACTATGCACTGTCAAGAGAGGCGTAGTAGTGGGGTTGGCCCGTGGCCAGGTAAGCTCCAGGTTCTGTCATCCCTCCTACGTTCCAGCCTATGTGCGCCTACGAAATCAAGCAACCCTCTGAACCCCCTACAGCCCCTCGCTATGCAGATCGGCCCTCGAGGAAAATGACTAACTAATGTGTCTTCCCCGTGGTTCACCAAAGCCCACGGAGCATAAAGCACACGCGAATGCTTTTATCTTTTTGCGGTGGCCGGCTGCTCGCAATTTTCTGCCATTACCGATATTAGCGATCCTCTTTTTATTTTAAATTCCATCCATTCAACGGCTGACCTCGCCACAGACCGTCCTTCTTTTGCCAGATTTCGTCCGGTTCACTGAATTTTCAGGGATGGTAACGACGGTTTAAATTTGTAGCAGGTATCGTGAGGAAGGAGACCAATAACCTCTGCCAGGAAGAATTAATTCGTCCTTCGGATGTGTCTTGCGATCGGGGTGAAAAGAATTGATTGATATAAATTGGACTTATTAATAAGTTTTATCGTTTTTATCGGTAGATGATATTTCATTTATACGTCAATTCTTTACTTTGAAATGTATAACGGGCCTTTGTCTTTGCATACATGGCTTTACGGACTATGTTTTAGGGTAGCTTGTTAGGACAGTGCAAAGTCTAATGGAGTTTTTCATGGGTTATATATGATTAGGAGATTTATCTAAAAATTAAGTTAGTTTGTAATAGTTGAAACTATAAATGGCGATTTACGAATTTGGAAATTTAGAAACTTGACAGTTGTTTTTACATTTTTTCAGAATTTCAAAATAAAAGAACTGAAGAACTCAGGAAGTTTACAATTTGAAGATCTGAAGATCTCAAAGTTCCGCAATTTTAAAACTTGTAGATTTACAAATATAATACTAGTGCAATCACCTCTTTATTTGCTAGAATCCATGTATCAAAAATCAACATTCCAATATTATCAATATTTATCGATAACGATATCGACAATCACATTTCTAGGTCTAAGTACAATTAACCATTTTAGTTCCGACCACTTTGATATAATGTAGTAATGTTTCTGAAAAATAATAAGAATGATATTTCCTTCTAGAAGGAACATATTGCAAAACAAAGAGAGAATAAATGAATGTTAAATTGCATTCCAATATTTGTTGAAAGTCATATCAATAATACTTCAAAATGATACATTTCCTAAGTGCTACTGGCAATGATATATCGTTGTTCGATACTAAAAGGGTTAAATCACGATCTTCCGTACTGACAGAGTTCAACAAACCCTGCGACTGAACGGGCATGCTGGATTTCGTCGAGTTGTCCGAGGTGGACGACAGCAATTAGCCGACGACGCCTGCGTGTCGTGTACACCGAATAAACAAATAAACATTGCTTCGTTGGCCAGACTAGGAACGCAGCCAGTCACTTTACCACCCTATCTGTTCACCTCGGGCTATATTGCTCGGGATAGCCAGAGACGAAGAAGAAAGGGGCGAAGGGGGTCGAGTAGAAACCGTTTCGCGTTGCTCTCGTTCGCGTGCCGGTCTATTTTCGCGAATACACGCAGTATCCCAAAAAGACCCATGCTACGTGTACCAGCCGGCTTTTACGTCGGACCATTAACGGCGTTGTGAGTATAAACTTAGGACAATCCAGCATTCACTGCGTCACTACCAGATGAACATCGTAAAATTTGCCATTCTTGATTCATCGATAATTACTGAATAGATTCACGTTGAACAAATATACCAACCCCTTCTGTTTTTAGTAATCTGAATTTTCGGCTAAAAATTACTCCCAGTGTTCTTTAAGTACTAATTCATAACGTGTAAACAATAAATCATATAAAAAGAATTTGACCCATTAACGTAAATTCAGCTGATTTGCATAAAAACTAGTTTTCAGCTGTTCTATAAATATACCAACTGTTTAAGGAAAACATTTATTTCTTTTTTGTTTGAATGATATATGTTTTAATGTACTGTCGCAGCTCATTATTCTGTACACAAAAGTATGAATTAATTAACTGCGAAACTTATTTGTGAAAATCCCACACGGGATGCGAAAGTAAAATCAAACAGTGACATCTAGTATAAATTTTCCAAAAGAGGATTACACTTTTAATGGATTATAAATTAACAATTCGTTAACGTCAACCGCGCCGAGATGATTGAATTGACGTGGTCATTCGGTAGTTTTTGAGAGTTTTAATCAGAATTGATTTCATAGTCTTTTAAAAATTTTAATCAGAATTGGTACGATAGTTTTTAAAGATATCGAGTACAATCAGACTAATAAACTTTTTTATAATAATGCGACAAGTGACGATATTATTTATGAGACAGTCAAATAGATATTTTCTTTCATAAAGTTTTAATGCAATCGCAAGCGACACTGTTCGCCACGAAGAGTTTACCGCAGCACCAGAAGTCTTTTCCTCAGGGTAACACAGAACAGGGTATTCCCTTTTCGCCAGAGGACATCTGGAGCCATTAATATACTCACGGCACGCTCGTTGCTCTGTCTTTCTCTAACCGTCTATTTATCTATCCGTTCTCTTCACCGGTTCCCTAGCTCGTAACACAGAACAGTAACTCCGCGTTTATTCAAATGATGCTTTAGGTTGAGTCTTGAGCGTCCTTTGGCGAAGGATAAGTAATCCTAGCGGGTACGCAGGAGGAGAGAAAAGAAGAGAACCGAAGGCGTTCAAGAGTCACGAAGAAAAAGACTAAACGAGGAAAAGAATCGGAGAGACAAAAGCGGGACGAAATCGGGAAGATAAAGAAGGAAGAGTGACAAAAGGTGAAAGAGAGAGGAGTGGATAAGGCCATTCGTTTCAATGAAGGAACCAGCCCTTCTTCTTCCCCTATCCCTACTCTCTATCCACGTTCTTACTATAGAATAGGATAAAACTCGCTATATAGAACTTTATGCGAGTCCTCCCTGAATAGAAAAACACTCGAGAAGACCAACGCTTGCCATCTCTCTTTTTTATCCCCTTTCTTTTCACCGTCTTCTTACCTTCTTAGCCTGCTTCTATGCTATTGCCCTCTCGTGTAACCCTTCTTCGCTCCCCCTGGTTACTTCTCTAGCCTGGATCTCATTTAAATGAAACCCACCACCCTGGCATACCTTTTTCTTCTATTCACTATCGCCCGGGTAGCCCAGGCTCCTCGACGGTACCAACCAATATGTTCCGAGGACTCGATTTCACGTAGTCGGGCTCTATGATGCGAGACGGAAGATCCTTCGAGAGGAAAACGGGCAAACTGGAGGGTAAAAAGGTGGCAAGGAAGGAAAGGAAAGATTGTGAACCAACATCCTCGGGCTGAATGGTAATTCCGAATTTCCTCCGCAGGCCAATCCTTTTGGAGACCCTCGAATTGATAACTGCGCACGAATGTGGAGACGACGTGAAATAACGCCGGTACCCCTTTTCTTCGGCCATATCCATTGTGTACGAGAAACCGATAGAGCGTTTTACGTATTCCGTGCCTCGATTCGAGATTGATAACCGGTAAAGTGGGAAACATGCGTGACCCTTTGCTGTATCCTTACGATGGCTGAGTTTTTCGCAGCAATGTTGTTATCGATGATTTACGACGAACACTTTCGCAAGAATACGAACACATGTCTTGCAAAATTATTAAACTGAATCGTGTACGGTCAATTGGAACTGAATTTCAAATGATAATATTTTGGAAGAAGAAACTAGAATTATGAGAATCAAATTTAAATAAATAAGGATGTTTATATGTGTATTTTGTAACATATGAAAGTGTACAAATCGATACTGCTTAATGCCGGATTATTGTATAAGTATATGATTGTCCAAAAATGATCAAAAAGAAAATTCAAAAATTTGATATGAACATATATATGACTTTTGCATGAGTTATTGATTATCGAATATTGATTATATCAATAATTATTATTAAACATTTAAAAATATCTAAATAAAGCAGTTTTAAAATGCAACAGTGAATTAGAAAAGAAATTGTTATTAAAACTTGTAATTAGACAATTTAGAAATTTAGGAGTATGAATGTTTCATAATCTAGAAATTTGAAGATTTGGAAAATTTATAAATTTTAGACATTGAGAAGTTCCAAAAAAGAATTCGAAAATTTAAGAATATAGGAGTTTAGGAACTTGAAAATTTAGAAAATTTAAAAGTTTGAAAATTTATATGTTCGGGGTCTAGAAAGTTTAGAAATTGTAAGGATAGAATGTTGTAAATTTAAAGTATTTGGAAATTTGAGAATATGAAGGTTTTGAAATTTGAAATTTGAAAATTTATAACTCGTCAGAGTTCGAAAATTAATACGTTTGGAATTTGGAAGTTTTTATAATTTGCAAATTTGAACTTTATAAAATTGAAGTACGAGAAATTGAAAAAATGAAAAATTGATAAATCAAACAATCAGGGAATCGAAGAATTGAAAAATCTACTAATTGCAGAATTGCAAAATTACAAAAGTACAAAATTGAAGAATTCGAATATTTATAATTTTAAAAATTACCTCATATCTTTAAATCCTACGGTTCACACACATTTATTCTCCAAAGAAAGATTACGTTATACCCGAGAGTACATAAACGACACAAAAGATCCGATTTTCAAATGGTCTTTGTTGTCAACACTTTTCTTGACCATATCATTTTTGAAAGGACGTACACGTTCGGAGAATACGAACTCGACGTACTCGTAGTCGACACGAAACGGAAATCTAGATGGCAGGTTCTCTTTCGAATCGTAGCAGGTAACACTGTGACGCGAAAACAGTCGCGTGTCGACCGATCGTTTCTCTTCTACTCCATTTTTTTTTTAATTCTTTTTCCTCCGCGATACGGAACGAATTACTTTGCCCTAAAAGTGCCTTTTCCGATCCGTGATTCTCGACGTGCTCATAGTCCGGACGAAATAATTCAGCAAGTTCTCGGTTTTCGAGCGCTCTCTCCGCGAGCATCACGCGCAAAGATTGCGCGGCGCGTTAAAATATTTAAATCCAGCGAGCTGCCGCGTTTCCCGCCAGAAGTCCCACGGGAATACCATCTGTCCCGAACGGATTCCCAACGAGAGGACTATCCTTTTGTTCCTTGTGAATTTTTCTCTTATTAAAAAGCTGTAATTTGACGAACAACGGTCAGTTTAAGGAAATTACGTAGCACAGATTTATATAAGAGCGTTTTAATATTTCATTGCGGGTTACCAAAAGAGATGCCTGCCTTTTCTTTTCGAGGGATCTTCCTGGTTTAGAAAGCACTCTCTGTGGAGTAAGGCAACTAAGAACGAAGATGAATAATAAGGTTCTTTCCTGAATTGTGCTTGAACGATTATTTTAATTTTTAATATGAAAATGTTTTACTTTATTAAGTGATTATGTTGCGCAGTAATTTTTGTTGTGATATTATCGAATAAGTGTTACTTAAGACCGTTTAAAATTTAATTAAATTGATTTTTTATAGTTTGAATTAACATTTAGATTTCATTCGTGATTTGTTTGAATATTGTTTTGTGCACGATTTAATTTAGAATATAGTCTAAGTTTAAATAATTTAAAGCAATCATAGCAATTGCAATATAGAAATGATGATTTAATTATAGTTCAGAAAATCGATAAAGGACATTGTAATAATTTCTTCATAATTGCTTCAAGAATTAGGAGTACGTGTTATTTTACCGTTTTCTATTTCGTTGTTTTACTACTTCATTTGTTTATTTCGTTATTTAACATTGTGTTCAATAATTTCAACTCAACTAAGATTGAAATTGCTATTTAAACTGTGATCAGAAAACCGAATATTAAAATCATTTTACTCTGTTATTCTCAATGGTAGCTTCAAGAAAACAGTATGAATGTAAAATAGCAAGGATAGGAAAATTGCAGTAATATCATAGAATAGTTGTACCATCGTATAGTGAAATAATTTAGTAATACGTTCAGGGAGTAGAATAGCAGAATAGTAGTACAGTCCTACAATACAATATTTTAGTAATATAATGAAACAGTGGAATAATGAAATAGTAAAATAAAAAAGTAAAATAATATTATAATTGTAAAATAGTAAAATGGTAAAGTGGTGAACTGGTAATGTAATAGTACACTAGTAAAATAGGAAAGTAAAGGAACAGTAGAATTGTAAATCAGTAAAGTAGTGAAATAGTAAAATAATAGTAAAATAATAGTGTAACCGAAAAATAGTAAAACGGTAAAATAATAACATAAGAGTAAACTGGTAAAGTAAGAATATACTAATATAATAATAAAATACTAATATTGTAAGATAATTTTACAATACAAGAATAACTAATTAATGACACAAAAAATTGATAAAATAGTAAAGCAGCAAAGTGGCGAAAACGCGAAACTCATGAAAGACAACAAAATAATAAGCTACAAACAATGTTTCTGATAGTATGTCAGCAGTTAATTTTACAAATTCAACCAGCACTGACACGCCGTCATTATTCAACTAACCTCTCATAAATAGCAAATTATCGCTGTTTACGAGCTGCTAAATACTGCAGTTGAAGTTCTTTAATAACTTCGCGATACTATATAACAACGCTTCCTTTCGATACCGCGTGTCTATTTATAAAATTAGCCCAATAGAGACCAGTTAGTCGGTAACGGAAGCCTAAAATATTCAAGTGGTCCATCCTCTCGCATAATTCTGCCGTTCGAGTAAATTGGCACCATTTGGCTCGTCCAGCCGGTTGCCTCGCACCGCGGATTTACGATTTCGACGTGTTCTGCTTTCTCTCTTTCTCTCTCCCTCTTACTGTTCCTCACTTAGCCGCCCATTTTGAGAACTTCATTCCGAGAAACAGGAGAGACTCGATAATCGTTGCCGAATACACGAAGTCCAGAACAAACCTTGGCGGTGGCTAAATGTGTCTGGTGTTATGCTAGATAACACAACTGACTATGTCTTCGATGTTTGTTATAGTGTCAAGAGAGAATCTAGTTTCTCTAGGAAAACATATGGTAGCTAAGAGAAAAAGATTTATTACTTGCTGTTTTTAGGAATTTTTTAGGAACTTTTAAGAATTTAATAATTGCAGGATGGAGTGAGAATTTGGACACTTTAGCATTTGTGGACCTGTGGATACTGGAAGCTAGGGAGTTGATGTGTAGATATTGGAATTTAGGAATTTGGTGATGTCCGGAAATTGGTATCTAGGGACTTGGTTATCTAAAAATATTTGATTATCTGCAGGCATTGGATCTTAGGATTTGGTGATCTACAGATATTGGAATTTAAGGATTTGGTGATTTACGAATATTGAAATTTAGGGATTTCATAGTCTAGAAATATGAAAATGTAGAAATTTCATGATATAGGTATTTGAGAAACTTGAGATTAGAGGTTTTAGGATTTGATGGTACATAGACGTAAGAATTAATGGTCCTAGCTATCTAAGAGTGTTAAAACCTTGAAATTCAGGATTCTTGGGAATTAGGGATCTAGGAATATTGGGATACAGGTATTTAGGGAACTTGGAAGTTGCTGATTTACGAGTATGGATATATAGGGATTTGGGAACATAAGAATTAGGAAGATAAGGAATTTAGGGACTCAGATATGAGGGGATGTAGGTATTTAGGGAAGTTGGCATTTGGTAATTTGCGGATATAGGAACCTAAGTCTTTGGTAGTCAAGGAATTTGCCAATGTAGAAATTTGAAGACGTAGGAATTTGGTGATTTACAGATATGAGAATCTAGGAATTTGGCGATCTTGAAACACAGAAACGTAAGGATTAGGGGGATTAGAAGTATGAGGATCTTGGTATTTGGAGGTATAAGTATTCAGTGAATTTGGGATTTGGTGAATTACGGATATGGGAATACACGAATTTGGAGACCTAGAAATTTGAGAACATTAGAATTTATGAACATAGGAATTTAGAGACATATTTGGGAACCTTAAAATTTTGTGGTCTACGAACATGGACATCTAGGGATCTATTGATCTGGAATTTTAAGAAGAGAATTATTTATGAGTCTTAGAATGTGGGAACCTAGAATTTAGAAATCTAGTGATTCATAAATTTGAAAATGCATCAAATTTAACCATTCGATAATTTATTAATTTTGAGCTTCCCTAATTTAGGGACTTCAATCTTTTGAAGATTAGTAATTTTGAAAATTTACAAATTCAAAAACACGAAAATGTAAAAATTTTCAAGTTCAAAAATTCTAGAAACATTTATAAATTCAGAGATTCATAAATTTGAAAATTAAAAATTCTTGAAAGGAAAGCTGTAAAAATGAATAAATGTTCAACTTCACGGAATTCAATGAAGTCCGAACATCATCACACAGTTTGTTTCCTTTCTCTTTCTACGTTTGCGTTTCATATAGACTTTTTCCCTCGGGCTCGGCAATGTCGCTCGACGTCCCTGTCGACAACACCTCTCCCCGTTGATAAAATAATTCCCTGAGTTATTTATGCCCGTCGAGTGTACTCTGCACCCAACGTGTCGCTAATTCGCACGAGATTAACGATTGCAAATCGTTTTCCACGCCAGTACGATCGCTAAGTGAACGTGTCGCTTGTCGGTAACACCTGTGGCTTTCTTTCACCCTGTGATGGCCATGACGTGTTATGTGCGTCAGCGCTGAAAAAGGAATTGGATGATCGTTAAACGGTTCAAGAAGTTACGCTACTTTCAACATCCAAATATAACTTGACTAACATTTTCGTTTACTAATAAATGTCCTCTTTATTTACATATAGAATACATTTTCATTTATTCTCTCCTTTTAATTCCTTGTTTATCTTCCAAAATACCTTTCAATATTGTACGAACAGTTCACCCAAAAAATTGAACCATCGCTTACTATAATACATTTATTCAATACATTATGATATTAAAGTTACTATATCATTCTTCGTTGTGGATCCATAATTCTCTTTGTTCCAGTTCATTTAAAGTTCTATTAAAATCAATGATTCAACAACTGTGAGATTTCCTTATTTGTTAAACAATACGTCATCAAGTCAGTTATAAGCATTGTTTGCATTTCAGGCTATTGTTTAGAAGTAAAAACTTCATTTTCTTGAAAACTTGGAAATAATGTAACTTTCTTAAAGGTCGAAATCTAGTTGATGACCAACTATTGTTTTAAATGGAAACAAAAATGTCGATTCTATGAAAACTCGAAGGTGATTTAATTTTCATAAAAATCGAGCCCAAGTTGACTACAAGCTTCTGTTTAAAAGTAAACAAAAATGTCGATTTCTTGAAATCCACGTTGAGCTGGAAATGGAGTCCACGTTGACGAGCTTGGGTTAGCAAGCTGATGAACTTCGACGATGGTATACTATTGTGATTGCGGCGAATACAAACGTTCGTGACTGGAAATTGTCTAAGCACCGGAGATTAAATGGGTACGGATTCCCTGAGCTTGTCTTGAATAATGCGTAAACGTTCTGGGTTTCGAGAATGGAATTGGGTTAAGAGGTTCTGTACGAGGGCGATCTTGATCTAACAGGTTAGGTGAGAGAACGCGCTGTTAATTTATTACTACATGCAGTAGATAAGAATTCGTAACTGTATCATTGTTATTTTTAACGGATGATGATTAAGATGTTTAAATTCCTTTTTACGTAACTTGTTTCTGTCTTTTACTTGATCGCTTTGGATTTAGACAGTTGTATACATCCTTCTAGCATACAAATTTAAGACCTACATAAATGAGTTAAACAGGATTTTTTTGTATGTGATTAGAATGAATATTATTCTATGTAATCAGTTCTTTTATGTGCAATTAAAATTAACATTATTCATATAATCAGAATTCTTCCATATGCAATCTGAATTAATATTTTGCATATAATCAAAATTCTTTTTATGGTTATCAGAATTAACATTCTGTATTTAGAACTCTACTGCTTGCTATCAAGGTGAACGTTCTGTACAATAATTAAAATTCTTCCGTATATATTCAGAAGAAAAATTAAAATGAAGAAAATCGTAATAATCAGCACCAGTGACGCAAATAAGAGTTGGAACAAATTTTTCTCAATGATTTTATGCTGTTTTAGAATTCAGCAATTGCCACTAACTTTAAACGAGTTTCAAGATATTATGTCATCATCTGACGTAAAGCAATAATTCATTTGTCATCATTAATTTATCCGGTTATGCGTGTTACACAAGTTCATTTCAGATGCACGTTTTGCGCCATTAAATTTATGCGATTATTATGACCTCGTTACTCACGCATAGTAAACTGAGGCTATAATTTCTAATAAGGGTAAAGAATTGTAAATTTATTATAATAGGTTTAATCGTGCTTGTTTGAAAATACTCTTTCTTTTTAACCTTTCTTAACTTCTTTACTAACCTTCTTTTTATCCTTAACATTATTTCCTTTAAATACCATTTTATTTAATCATGCACGAATTAATATACGCTGCAACGTTTAAGAAGTCGACAAGATTTATAAAAATTTGTTCGTAAAGATTAAAATTTTACTTAGTCAGTACCAACTATGTAGAATTTAGTAGAAAAGCTATTATTTCCTTAACAAAGAAAACACGTTCACGGAAAAGAAGTACAAAGTTGTTTCTCGAGATTCATTGCGTCGAACAGAATGGCACAAGAAAGAGTACATCGATAGAGAATCCTCGCGTGAAAAATAAGTTCTACCCGGGAACAATTAAGGAAATAATGCCCGTATATTTTCGTGAGTCACGGTAACGTTTTAAGAGTGTCTCCTCGGGAACGACGTAATTGCTTCCATCAATCCACATCTGAGACAAATTAAAAGAGCGTCCGTGAATGTGCCTAGACTTCCTTGACTTTAACGACATTTTCATAGTCTTCGTAAGAACGAAGTCTTACCATGGAAAATCGGTAGGGATGCAAAGTGATATTACAGCTAAAATGGTCAAAGAAAAAAATTGGCAAAACGAAAATCCACTTTTATTCGTTTTAAACAATTAACGGCTATTTTGTGATCTTATACTACTACAATGTAAAGGTCATAGGAAATATAAAAACGTTCACTATTTTATTTAAAAAAAGTTCTTTATCAAAATTTTTCACGTTTCACTTTCCTCATTAAGAAAGAGAATGAATGTCAAAGGAAAATATAGTGAATTTTGTGTTTATGAAGAGTAGAATTTTAATGAAAGAAGGAAATCGCCAAGAAAATATTTTTCCGAAGAAATTTTGTTTCATTAATGCTTTATGCAGAAAGTAAAATAAAAGAATGATTTGGCAGCATATTCTAGAAATATCTTCGACATCGTTAGTTAGCAGCCATTAGTTACCGGTAAAGGAGAACCGCCTTAATTTTCCGAGAATACTAATTAAGTATCACTAATTAAATCCGTAGAATGATGTAATTTATGCGAACAGCTCGTTACCAAACGGGTTGTGTTCAGCGACTAATGACCTGGGAACACCAATAATTCATTGATTAACGCCATCTATTGAATAAACAATAAGCACTCCACTTTGCCAAACCTCTCAGCCTCGTCCTTCTCTTTTCTTTCGCCATTAGTACACAACAATCAAATTTAATAAGATACTCGGATAATTCATTACGGGCGACTCGAGTGCTAAAGCAGCGACGGGAAATCTTTTTTTCTCCGAATGTCTGTAAAAACTTGATAGGTTTCGTTATTTCTCGATTGTGTTTTGGAGAGTGCTTCGACTCACCCCCTCGCGGAAGAAAGTTACCTCAAGATTGTATTCGAAAACAATGTCAAACTTCGTGCCGGTGTTTTCTTATCCCCGAACGTTCCTGTTTCTTGCCTCGTGTGAACGAAACAAACAAAATAAGATGGCCGAAAACGTACGATATTGTCCTTGCCGGGGTATCGCGATGGCGCATCTGCAATTTATCGAAGTCGAAGACCGTTTGCGACCGAATAGGCAAGTAACTACCGAGCATTACGAGCTCTTCACAACGATCTGTATAAAATGGCGTATAATTAGATAGGGTGTAAGATATATATTTGGAGCGTGTCCATTTTGGCCTGCGGCCAGAGTTCACCCTTTTGATATATACCTACTAAGGAGGTCAACAGGGTGACTCCTCAGAGGGATAGCGCGAACATGTTCGGCTACGTTCGGGATTGATTGAATGCGACATAAATTGTTGGATCTTATTAACACTTGAGCCAAATTTATGTATTTTCATTTTGACTTCCTGAGACGACGTGGATTTTTATTCGAATTTTTATTCAGCTGCGTTTTTCATTTTTACACCTGGTCCTTTTCTTATTGGTTGTACTGCTTGTTAGCCCTATTTTGTTTTGCTGTAAATTATATACAAATTCCACCAATAAAAAGAAGAAGAAATAAATCCACCATGTTGGGAAGAATAAAAAATAGATTCATATCGGGAAACATGAAGCAGTACATCCTTAAGCAAATTGTTAAGAAAGAGAATATTCTAGAAAGGCTTCAAAAGTCTGCAGCTCAAAGAAAAAACGATGAGAAACAAGATATGAATAAATGGGTTATATACACGGAATTATTGTTTATTTTAATCAAAATTGTAATTTCATGGTATGGCAATTTCAATTTAATCTCACGAAAAATTTCATGAACGACAGTAATTTGTGTAAAAATGAATGGTATAGAAATGCTGGTACATTTTTAACGGAGAGTGTTTTGTACTTTGTACGCATGATGTAGATGAGAATCCTGTGCGTTGATTTTTCAGCGTTGTACATCAAAAAATTGCACGCCATTTTTTCTCGTTTTTCTTTTCAAGGATGTTATTTGTTCCTTTCGTGCGCTTTTTGAGCGAAATATTTCACATACCACGCGATATTTCGCGACCAAATCCCATTGCGTTCTGAATTGAATACGTTTATAACAACGCAAAAGTTTTATATCAGATATTTCTTAATTACAGGATGCAGCTTAACCTATCAGAAGGGATTAATTTTCTACGGGGTTAAGTTAAGCCAAAGCTCTCCCATAAACGCACGAAGCGTGTTCATAAATGACAGGGATTACGCTCGGTGCCATCGACTTACATTGTTATCTTATAATTCTAATTAGGATTAACGAATACCGACGTTGCATTTAGCACATTTCGTAGTTTGATTAAAAACGTTTTGTATCCCCAGTTAACTTGGCAATAGGTTAGACCGGAAAATTATTGTGATCGATATATATTTTTAAATGCAGGAGAAATCATTTACTAATTTAGGAATATTTTATGGGAATGATTGTGAAGATGTAGTGGAGAACCGAGTTCTGGAAATATCTGTTAAAATAGGTGTAAAGAAAGAAATATAGTTAATTTTTTATAGTAATTTTTTATTATGCTACTTTATGAATCTTTTTTCCTATTTTTAAGATGATAAATTTAGGAATTTAGATATTAGGTAAATTTAAATATTAAATAATTTGAAAGTATAGAGACTTAAAAAATCAAGAATTCAAAATTTTAGAAGTATAGAATATTTCAAATTTACAAACGTGGGAATTTGCAAAATTTAGAAATATGGAAATAAGATTTTGAAATCTGACAAATTTTCAAAGTTACAAAATTTTAGATTTAGAAATTTTTAAATATATCACTTTGCAAATGAGAAAATTTAGAAATATGACAATTTTGAATTTAAGAATCATAGAAATATGGCAATTTAGAAATTACAAAATTTACAAATATATCAATTTGAACGTTAAAAAGTTTAGAAATGTCAATTGAAAAATTACAAAATTCAGAAATATACAAAAAACTTGGAAATTACAAGATTGTCTATTCATCAATGCCCGCGTGTGCATGTCACGTATCAGTGCACGCCCTCACAGATCGCAATTGCCCATATAAATATAATCTTTATGTTCGCGTGCTTCGGCGTTTCTACTTTGATTCACAAAAGGTCTGGTCCGTTTTGAGTGCATACATACACGATTTTGAACGGGTAGCAGATAAGAGGTTCGCAATTATTCACTGCTGAAATTCAGTTCCTTAGCAGTGGCACACCAACGGTGGTTCAACGAAAACTCCACAAGCGACTGATTTGCTAAAATTATTCTTTAGGTTAGAGGTAATGAGCGTGGTGTTGCCGATAACCGACAGGAAACGGCCACTCGTAAATTTTCCTCGTATCATATGATTCACGAAATGGTCTGGTAGTTTCATTATGTTCCATGTAATTGGTGACTCGGCTGGGCTGCGTTCCGAAAATGGACCCTCCTTTCGCGAAGATAACCAACAGTAATAAATCATCTGCAACGGAGAACTCATCGAAAAGTTCACTTTTCTTTTACGTTTTTCTCTCTCAACTCTGCCCACCAGTATATATAGAACTAATTCGTGGACTTTCGTGTTTCTATTCTTTAATTGTATTTCATTCTTTGAGGTTGGGTGAGTGAAACTCAATCCATCTGTCCATTAAATAATACTTATATAATTGCATTCAATCTTTATTATATAATTAATGACTTATTAGGAGTTACTGTTTTAATCATTTTTTTAATAATTATTTTTGAAAATCCATGTCTTCTAAGAGACTGATAATTTACCAAACCCTATTGAAAAAAAATGATATTTTTTATTTGTTCATTCTATTTTACGATACATTTCAAATAAAGGTGTATTAGCTTGATTATGTTTGATTTGTATTTTCTGTACGTCTAATAATAAATTATATTAAAAGTAATAATTACCAATTAATATTTTAAATATTCATATGTATTTTTATTATGTTAATTTAACTAAAAAGATAAATAATTGAATATCCTTATACATTTTTTATTATCGTTTTTACTAAATTATTTTTAATCCATTAACTATAAAAACATGAGATAAACTAATATATTAATTAGTGAGCCTGGTAACACATATTTCGAATATGGAAGAAAGAAATTGTATTTTCTATTAATTTAAACATAATTTATCATTAATACTTTAGTAATATAAATTAAATGTTGTTAATATAAATACGTCAATGCATCATATTGAATACGTCATGAATACATACAATACATCATAACGAATTCGAGGTAAAATTTTACGAATTCAAATTACTGAATAAATATGAAATAAAGTCATTAAAAATGAATGTCCAATTAAAATTGTTCCACCTTTTGCTTACCTTTTTATACATGGAGAGATAATTTTAACCCACCTCGAAAAGGTGAAGTTATATCAAATAATTGAAATTAACATTTTTTTCATCTTTTTATATTGAAATAATTCTGCGCAACTTAAATTTTATTTTCATTATAATCATGTTCCTGAAAGAGTTATTTAAACTTTATTGTTTCTACGTATTACGTTATCACACACATACCGTGTATATATAAAAATATGTATAAAAGAATAAAAATGAGAATAATGTTTAAGTCCTATCTTTGCACTTGACCCTAATCGAAAGCATAAGTCGAACGCTATTGTACTTTATGCCGCCACGTTCAATAGCTATTTCGTCAAATTTATCAGACTTATCAGAAGTGCAATGAATCAACGATCGTTTTCTCGTTTCAGAGAGCCTCAGGGAGTACTTCACCAAGTATGGGGACATCACAGAAGTCATGGTCATGAAAGATCCCACCACGCGACGATCAAGGTAAGTCACATATTTTACGAAACGAGCATCACGGTGGTTAAAAAACGTTCACCTTCCGGTATCAAAAACACGATACGCGTATCAAATTTATCACCATCTCCTATCGACGCTTTTTACGTATTACTAGGATAGTAATCTGAGAAGCATCCAGGGTTTTTAATAGCAACGTGAGTATTCACGGTCCGTTATCTTATCGAGGTTTTATGGAACGTCGTTCCCTTTTGATCCTGAATTATGGGAGTATTTGACGGTCGACCATGAATTCCTAGACCCCTTATTAGCGGCATAACGAAATTCCAGCTTCGCGTGCTCGCGTTTCCTTTCCACCGCAATCGTACGAGCTGCGTTCTGTTCCCGATCATTATGCTAATCATGCTCCAAATTAAAAAGCTGTAAACAATTGTGGTTTATTCTAATAACTCATTGAATTGGTCTGTTATTAGACGCAGTGATAACCATCGTGAAAGTTTGAAATGTTAGTTTTGTTTTGTTGTATCGATGCTTTTGAATGTGTGAGTTTAATATATGATATGTCATGGCACATCATATATGATGCGGTATGATATATTATGAAAGATACGTGATATACAAAATATTATGATACATCATATATACACCGTGATGTTTCATGTTTAGCACATCACATATGATAGACTATGATATTTCATGTATGATACATCACATATGATAGACTATGATATTTCGTGTATGATACATCACATATGATACACCATGATAAATCAATGAGATATCACTTTATTGTTTTAATTCTTTAAAAACACATATTCAGTTTTAGAGGAACTAGTCCAAAGATTCATTCATACATTTTGTACTGCAAATAGTACTTCATATTATATGATACTTCATATTGTATTAAATAAATAAATCTTCATTATATTAATTTTTTTTTACATACATAACGCAATTATAATTTAAAATATTTAATCAGCAATATATCTTACATAAACTGACATTACATTATGACACTCCTGCTTTCATTCTTCGTGTTTATATAATAAAAAATGATGGTAACAACCTTCTACTTGTGTCCGCATATTTACGTGAACATTATTCCTGATATTTTTTCTCATGGTCTCAAAATATATATTTGTATTCCATTTACAAAAGTACCCTGACTGATACTTCAGTGACATAAAATAACATATTATTATTTGTACCTCTGTTTCTCAGTTAAAATATATAATTTCAAAAATAAATTCCACAGTATTTGACTAAATCAATCAAAGTCCATATCATTATTTTGTGACCTTTATTAGACTCTTAATGCAAATTCTCTCCTTCAAAACCTACTTACAATCCTCACCCGTATACCCAATGCTTACATCAATTATCCAATAATTCCGCCATTAATTGCTCCTAGTTTCTCAAGATCAGATCGCAAACAAGCATTAAAAAGTAGACACGACTTCTCAAAGTAAAAAGACCGCGCGCGAATTCATTCTCTAGCAAACAACGATTGTCCAGGCCGGAAGATCTCCGGGAAATTGCTAATCGAATTTCCAAGTCGAGCCGATAACCTATTTTCTAGTCGGTCGGACTGTTTATGATAATGTCCTGCGATAGATGCGGGAAGGGATAACAGGCACGAAATCCGCTCGCGCACAGATGCAAGCGGGCTATCTGGTGCAGCGAGCGGCGAGTTGGTAAGTGCGATGCATCTGCGGTAGATAGCGAAAGGAAATAATGGGCGCTTGGGATCGCATCGTGGCTCGTACAGGTAGAGCTAGCTCGCATTCGTTGTCACATTTATCTGGCTGATAAGTCTATTCTTGGCTAACGCATCTGACCCTACTATCTCCAAATACGCTGCGCGTGTTGGACGCCTATAAGCGCGTTGCGCGACGACTTAGCGAAGATTCCTGCAATTATACTTGCGTGTGTCCTTCTTCCAATTAGATGTCTTGGGTGGCTATTTTTTCTGTGGGTTTGTAACGTTGATGTAGGAATGGATAATAAGACGGGTGTATACTTAACGTGTTAGCTGCTATGGTTAAGATGGCCATGTGATATAGGCTGGACAAATGCGAGGAAGTGATAGTAGTTTTTGAATTTTATGTCAAGGTTTTAGTGTTTTTTTTGCGGTATAATGGTGAGGGTGATAGCAGTGTGCATGAGAAGTCGTTGAAGTGACAATATAACGAGAGACTGTAATAATTATTGAGAATATAATTGTTTCGTTTTTATTTGTTTTATTGCAATTAGGTATAGTAGAAGTAATATTCATCCTACTCATTTGACGAATTATTAAGTTCCTAAATTTCCAAATTTTTAAATCGTTATATTTTCAAACCATTAAAGTGCCAAATCTTTAACGTTTTAAATTCCCAAATTCAGAAATTTCCAGATGTTTTGATTACAAATTTTCATAATTCCAAATTTTCGAATCTCAAACTCTACAAATTTACAAATTTTCAACTCCTCAAATTTAAAAATTCTGAAATTTCCGAATTTTCAGATGAGCAAATTTCACATTTTAATTTTCCAAACTTTCAACATTTCAAATTCCTAAATTTTAAAATTTCCGAATTTTCAGATCACCAATTTTTACATTTTTAAATTTCAAAATCGTCTAATTTTTTAAATTGCCAATTTTTTAGATCACCAATTTCCACTCTTTCAAATTCCCAAGTTTGTAAATATGAAAATTTCTGCGTTTCTAAATATCCAAACTTTCAAATTTTCAATAGCCTATGTTCACGTATTCTCAATTTTCTAAATTTCCAAGTTTTCAAAATCTCATATACCCATACTTCTGAATAAAATAAAATATTAATACGTAGCTAACAATGATTATTAATAATACAATTAAAGAACCCAAAAAACCAAATAGTAAAATAAAAGTTAAATATTGTGTTAAAAGTGATGAAAGCTTAAACTTGGAAACTTAATCTTTGTTATTATAATTTATATTATTATAAATGTTTACTATTACTATACACTAAATCAGTTAATCAAGTGATAAATCAATTCTAAGTATTATTATTTTAATATACATTAATAATATGATAGAATAAATTGAAAAATTAAATTGGGAAATTGATGTTCGTAACTAATTCAGTTGTGCTCCTGCAGCAGCACAAGGGTGACTGAAGTTTCAAAAGTATTTGAATCTCAATTTGCATATGAATTGGAGTTATTTATGAATATGCATGTATCACTATGTACATCAAATAACTGCAGTTTTATCTGGGATTGCTGAGATGCGTTTCATGGAACTTTTGTTTTTTTATGAATTAATTTAGAATGTTGAAAGGTTTATATAAAGGCAGGGTTGACAGTTTTTTAATTTTAAAATTCTGACGTTTTTCAAATTCTAGAATTTCAAATTTTCGTATTTTCTAATTATCAAATTTTCAAATTACTAATTTCTTAAATTTCAAACTTGTTAAATTTATAAAGTTACACATTTTCAAATTTCTAATTTCTTAAATTTTCAACTTTAAAAATTGTCAAATCTACAAAGTTTTTAACTACTAAATACTCAAATTTATAAATGTAAAAATTCTCTAATTTGAAAATATTCAAATTTCTAAATCTCCATATTTCTTGATTTGCAATTTTCCAAAAACAAATTAACCAATTATCACTATTAATACTTCGAGTGTTTTCATATAATCATGTAAAATATTTTAGTTAGTTATTTCATTCTCGATAAATTTAATAAACAGTTGATATAATATTTACTCGTTTTTATTAAGCAGCTGTTATATATTTAAAAAACTATTTATAATTTACAATATATAATTGTTTTTAATACAACAAGTGACAAATATATATAAAACTTCATACGGTTTCTAGAAATTGGACGCATAACTGTTAATAAGTATAAAGAGAAATAAATGTATCTAGAGATTTATTCTTGGATAAATCTCTATCTAACAATAACAAGAAATTCTGTATAATTACTCCAATGAATATTTCATCTACAACAGCAAGGACAAATTTTCAACATTTTGAACAATTTATATCAAACTATCAGTCTTGAATTTATATTTTTAAGTTAAAAATTAAAAATTGTAAATTTCTAACAGTAGTAACTTTATTTTAAAAAAATGACACAATATGGAAACAATTCCGTAACCAAAAGCTTACTCTTTCAGTTGCCCTGAATTTATATCGAAAATCTACATTTCTTCAAAAGCTTCTCAAATTCTACAAAGACTTTAGTTCAACGCTGAACCGCTTGTACTTGCGTTTATTACACATTCTATTTTAACGTCTTTGAACTTAAGTCTCATAGTTTCAATTCTACCAACTCTCGTTTATCTTCAAAGACTAAGCATTCTCTAAACATCCTCAAAATCTACTCTCGACTCTAATTCTAGAAGTTACAAATAACTGTAAGTTCATGTAGATGCTCGCGTTGACAAATATTCGTGCTTCTCGACGTCGCGGTGTCCTCGCGAAATATTGCCTGTTCTCTCTCGAAAACGCTCAGCGTTTGCATGTATTGAGCGGAAGGTGTAAAATTGTTCGGTTGTCAGTGAAACCGGTGAAATTTATCGGCGTAAAAAACATCGGTATTCATGGTGGTGTCACGACGAGGTCGCAAAGTTTAAGAGCGTATTAACTAACACGAATTTATTGGCCATATTCAGAATCCGCTTGTTTCTTGCTCTAGTTGTTGCGAACGATCGTTTTTCTCGTTTTCGCCGGGGAAACTAAAATAATCTTCCATACATATCGATGACGTCATTGGCACGTGTGGCTTCTGGAAATTCCCGCCCCATTTCTTGACATAGGTGAGCGGGAACATCGGCTAAGACTGAATGGCGAGAATGATTGACAAGACGAAGACTGACATGTCTATAAATAATGCTATCCTCTCAACGCTTCTCAGCGTCTCCTTAAACCTGGAACGTGTTCGTTTTACAGAGAGATTCTCGACACCTTCAACATTCACCTCCCTTCCTGTTTTTCTAGCTTCCTTACTGATTTTTTAACAGCTTAAAGGGAGCTCCCAGGTCGATTAAATCAAATATTCTTATGTCGAACTCGATTTGTCGAATAATCAAAGATTTGGCTCATATGTTTATCTTCGTAAACTGGGTTTTATGGAGAATCTGTACATTCTCATTATATAATGAATCGATTATACTTTGACTGACATATCAGACATATATGGGTTACGATTACATTTGTATACAGATATAACACCTATATTATTAAAAGTTCAGTTTCCTAACTGAAAATACATTAATTATTTGCAAATATAGGAAATAACTATAACAAGATATTGTACAAATTTTTGGTAAGATTTGTTAAAAATAAAAGAACTATCTAATGCAATTTTACATATCAAATTTTTTAAAAAGTGTCTGTACTGAACAATTTGGTTTAACATAATGTGATCGCTCGACAAATAACCACTTGATAAATAGTCGTTCAATAAATAATCGCTCGATAAATAGACATTAGCCCACCTCTTTCTTTCACGTATTACCTACCTACGAGGTAATTCGAGATACGAAAGTTTTACAATTTCCAACTACCATCACAATACCTACATTTCACCAAGTGGAAAATGGAATTCCAAATGTTTGGAATGATAAGTTAAAGTAATTCGTGGAACACGATAAAGTTTCGCTCCTTTCGGAAGATTAACTCAAAAAAGCACTGCAAAAGACGTCGTCCGCGTCATCGGCTTAATTCAAGGCTGTATCTCGAGCTCAAAGCGTTTTCATTTCATTTATTCTCAGTAGTTACGAACTTTATCCGGAACCATAATGTTTTTGCACCGTTTATTGCCCCACTAATGTATTCATTACGACTCTCGCGTGACATGACTCGCGAAACAACGAACACTCCATGTTCCTTGCTCGATTTCTCCCAGTTGATCGCGACGTTTCTGCTTATTTTTCACTTACTACCCAACAATCATTGTTCCACGATAACGAAGGAATTTCAAACAATGGATGGACACATGTTTTGCAAGTTTCTTCGTTGACTTAGATTCAAGGTTACTGCAAGGTGCTTGGTTTTGAAGCTTCGTTGTCAGTGAAATAATTTGCAAAATTTTTTTAATTTGGTAATTTTTAAATGACGATATTGATATATTTGTAGGTTTGTAAATTTTTAAATATCTACATTTATTGAAGCTTTATTAATTTCTAAACAAATACCGATATTTAAACATTTAATGGTTTGTGCATTTCTAGCTATCTATATTTAAACATTTGAAAGGTTGTAAATTGCTAAATATCTGCATTTAAATATGTCATGGTTTCTAAGTTTTGAAAGCTGAGAATTTCTAAGTTTCTCTATTTGACATTTTATAAATTAAAGAATCTAAAAACTATTAAATTTGAATATTCAGAAATTTGGAAATATAGGGATTTAGTAATTTGGTGATTATGAAATGTAAAAATTTGTAAACTTAAAAATCTGATAATCTTTAAATTAGATCTTGCAGAAATATGGAAATATAAGAAATTGGAAATCTGCCATGCAAATTAGCCATAGTTGCAGACAAAATTTCAATAGAAATCTCTGTCGTGTTACTCGGTAATCTTGTAACAGTTTAATTATTTATACCTATGTAGAAGTGGTTCGTCAGGAGTAGCTATTTCGTAGGTAAGAGAGCAACAGTTTCGACGGTGGCAAACAGAAAATCCACACGACGATACGAACGTTAAATACCGGCATCAGAGTAATTACCGGTTTTTAAGTGGAGGAAACGAGGGGACGACAACGAACGCGACGACGACAAGGGTCGAAAGTAGGGGCGAGATCGACCAAGAGGGTGCGTCGAGCCAGCACAGGTGGTTGTGTATAGCAACAGCTAGGGGAATGGGTTGAATTTGAAGTGCAAAGTGCTTTTCGAAAGTGGATATCATTCGAGAAATCCTTGAATCACGCGATACTTTGCTCCAGTTACGTTTCAACAACAAGCTGGTTTTAAGTTTTTAAGTGCGATAGGGAACTCTTACTTGAAAGGAAAATTTCTTTCATTTTCAATCGAATATTTCTGTAGAATACGACGATTGTTTAAAAGCTTTTTAAAATTTGGAGGGTTGAAAATTTGGAAGTTTGATAATTTGGAAATATTAGTATTTGCGTATTTGGGAATTTGAAAATTTTTTGATATAAGGATTTACAGGGTTGGAAATTTGAGACTTTGAGAATTTAGATATTTGAGTATTTGAGAATGTAGGCACTTAGGTATCTGAGAATTTAAAAATTTTTGAATTTAGGGATTTGAAGGATTTCAAATTTGAGAATTTGCAAACATAGAAATTTATAAATCTGAGGGTCTGAAAATTTCGAAATTGTAAAGTTTAAAAATTTAGACATTTAAATATTAGCGTATCTTTGAATCTTGGAATTTGGAATACTCCTTCTAGCTACATGAACCACTTTATACATATACCAACAGTGTCATAAACACGAATGGTAGCAGTCTAAAAGTAAAATATGTGATAACAACAATCAAAAAACTCTTGTAACTCAATAATTTTAAATATTCTTACAAAGTTAATGAGTCAAGGAAAGAATAATTACGTAACGCTAAGAGAGTATTCAGCGAGTACTCATAAGGTGGCACGATTTTCTGAGTAACGAGGCAATACGTCATCGAATCATAACAAAACAGATTCGCTGTGATGATATCCACGTCTTCTCCTTCTTATTTCCGTTTCAGTGTCAAGTAATATGTCAAAGTGTCCGGGACTTAATTCCCCAACTAGCGAACCGTGATGGCGGTTTCGGCGCGCCGAGCATTCCTGCTAGTTGCATGTTTATACCATGCTTTGATCACAAGTCATTCGAGGATACATCAAAAGGAAAACCGTCTGTTTCCTGCTCGCACAGCGTAAGCGTGAATCATGAAAGCATGGCACTTCGTGAAGAGCATTACCCTAAGTACAACACGACGAATGTAATGAATTATCAAGACAACTGTGTCGGCTCGGAATCCACGATATCTGAAATGTCTGCTGAACATAATGGATCGAACAGAATTTGATGTAATAAGTGAACAACATGTTTAAGGCATATATAGTTCCCGTTCCTTTTATGAGTCTGGTAGACAAACAAAAATGAAACGGGTTCAAGAAATTCGCAATTAAATGTAATGCAAGTAAAGAATCACAAAACTAATCTTTAAAACATTATCCTCGATTCTACACTGTTTACATATATTTAATTTTGTATCAGTTCATAATAATAAAAGAAGGAAAAGCGTTATCAACGATCTTACATAGCATTTTAATTATTCATCACAAGCTTCCTACGAATGTTCAGTATCAGCTTAACGTGGAAAGAATTCGCACGCTCTCCACGTTTCTTTTGTGCGCTATCTCTAACCCCAGTAGGTACTCTTCTGTTTCAATAGAGCAATTACGAGAACGTGGAGCAACGGGAGAAAAACTATAAATATAAACGGTTCAGGAATTCAAGCAGTGCTCTAACGGTAATAGAAGCTCTCAAGCTGTGCTCGTGATTCGAAACTATCCAGAAATTGGCCACGAACAGACACAGATTGCGTAAATAGCGGAACGAACAGCGAGTAACATCAGATTACAGAATTCATGATCGGGCAACAAGAGGAATCATTAGTATCCTCGGAGTCGCTCGAATCGCGACGGGCGAACAGTGAATTATTTCCGTGAACGTTTATCTCGGTATTCTATTCCCTTACACGGTATCTGAAATTCATTAACGCCAGACTACGCCGCTAATTGGCGCGTTTCTATAACGGCGTGTTGTTAAAGGGATTGTACAGCGATAATCACAGTTAAATTGTCGCGTAACTCTTTAAATTATCCTGTCCCGTTTGCTCTAGCGCCGGTTACTCTCTGCTGCCTTGCTCTTCTCCGTTTAATTAATTGGCCAGAAACTTTCAGCCGTCCGGGCCGGCTCTCTCTCTAATTATTCATTCCTTTCATTCCCGCGAGAACCGGCGAGGGAAAGAGAGGCGACGGAAGCGGAGGAACGACGAGGACAGGATGCAGCTGGACAACAAAACGAAACACGGGACAACTTACTTGAGCCGGAGTTATAAAGCAAAAGCAACAGCCGTGCCTATTCACACCCGCTTATTATGCGGAAATAAAGCCGGCAGAATCGAAACGCGGACCCTCTTTTCCATTCGCGTTTCTTCTGTCATGGCTGCCTCCGTTCCTGGGGATAACCCCGAAGTCCAACGGCAATTACGAATTCCGCTCTTCGACGTTTCTAAAGGGAGCTTCAATCGTGAACATGCTTCAGGTATCTGGAGAACGTTTTACGATCTCTGTTGGGAAATTTCATTCAATTTGAAGGTTGCGGTCTTGGCAAGTTGGAATTTTTTCCGACGACGAGGTAAAGATATGCAGTGAACTTCACTGGATATTCGATGTCGGAAAATATTGGACCGAGAATTTCATTCTGCGATATTTTTAACGGGTTCTCAGTTATGAACGTGATTTACGGAGATGAGTTTTGGAAAGTTTTTAATTGTGATCTTAGGTGTTTGTAGGTTTTTGAGTGTATAGTTGTATTTCGTGTGGTAACATTAAAATATGATTTAAGAAATCACATTTAAATTTGTAGATTTTTATGTAAATTGATATGGTTAAAAATTGTAAATAAACTGCGAATGTTTGTACATGAAAGATGTACAAAGAACTATAACTTGTGTATATTCATGGGAAATAATATACGTGTTGAGGACCACGGTATATTTGCATAAGAAAAATGACGGTGAAGAGAAAAGAGGATCAACCACTTGTTGAGTTGTGCTGGTGAATTTTCTAATTTAGAAAGTAAGGATGTTTCCAATTATCAAATTTTCTAATCTGTTGATTTCTAAATTTATTAACTTAACAATTAATCAATTCGGAAATCTAAGAATGTATGAATTTAGTAATTTCTTGCGTTTCAAGTTTTAGAAATTCGGGAATTTAAAAATTTAAGAATACGGAGATTTGATAACGTAGGAATTGGAGAAATTCAAGACATTTGGTAATTTGAGAATTCGATGTAAAAAATTGAAATATTCGTAAATTTATATTTTGAAAGATCTTAAAATTTAGTCATTTAGAGACTTGGAAAATTGGAAATTTCGATAGTCAGAAATTTGTAAATTTTGAAGTCTGAGGGTTTAGGAATTTAAAAATCTAATAATTCATTGAGTTATAATTTTAAAAAGTTAGCATTTGCGAATTTAGAAAAACCAACCTTGCCCATCTGTTTTATAACATTCTCTCACTCGTGACGCAATGCAACAAACCTATCTCATATTTTTATCACAATTAAATATTAACGTCATTTCTAACTATAATCTATATAAATAGTAGTCCCTAAATTCAAAGTATCTCTAAAATTTCAACGTTCCTTATTCATCTCAACATTAAAGCAATAACCGGTTACCTCTACTTGACGCGTCTACTAAAAAGATCATAATTTGTGAATCTAATCTGACTTCATTTAGTACGCATTTGGACAATCGTTCTGATCCCAATTACAAGCAATTAAACCTTGTACGCTAATTTGTAGTATCACAGTCGTTCTAAACAGCAACTCTACCGCGTTCAAACATCAGCACGGTACAGGATAATCAAACGTTGAACGAGCGCAAGAAATTCACCCCTGGAAATGGTCCAATTACTTTCGGACAAGCGTGTTTCCCGTCTGCGGCACGTTACGCGGTATTAACCGGGACGTGTCCCCGATAGATTTAAATTTCTTCCCAGGAGATCTGGGAAATTTCTCTGGCAGGTAGAAGCCGCTTAAAGGGGAGGCTAGACGGGGAGGGTGAACGAGAACGACAGGCAGGAGAGACGGAGGAACCCGTCGCGGCACTATAGTGTTCGGGAACAAGGGTGGTTGAATCCCTCAGCGCCACGTCGTAGCTCATATCTGCCGCAAAGGGACGTGGATCCTGTATGCAGGGGGTGAACCATGGGGTTACTCTGCGGGTTGTAAATTAATGGTTAGCCCGTGGCACGGGGGGTTCGTCCTAAGGGTTCTGCTTGATCTATGGGCGGCGTGTGTGCTAGGTCAAACGGATCTTGCTCGCTGATACGAGAGCTTCACGAAAACCATCTCCCTCTTTCGTTGATCGTCCGGAAATCGATACCCGGTTGTCCACGCTCGTCGTATTATCGTGTTCCGGCCTCGAACGCACCCCGTCGTGGTCCATTTGCTGCGTTATCTCTTCCATAATCGATACTACCGAGGGTAAAGTGTCTCGATCGAGCTGTACGTATTCGCATTCTCAAGGATCCTGTTTTACGATTTATACGAGCGGCTTCTGGTCTTGAAAACGATCGACGTAAGACGTACTCAGAGGTAGTTAACTCGAGTATCGAGCTACTTGGAACATGGCCGATGAAACGAGCTACCTCGATGCAAACATTGTTTGCAATCGTCTCCTGCTGTTTGGTTTTCGTACGCTCAGATAAAGGCATCGGAAAGTACCCTGATTTCGTGTCCCGTTGCTCTGACCAGGCTCTTCTCGAAAATCGTCATAGTACCCGGTGGTCGGTCTATTATAGCGTCTTTGTGGTCTGTAATTCACTAAATCGCGCTTCCACAATTTTTACGATCGGTTCAGATCTCCTGATAGCCGTCGAAATCGCTATCGAACGGCGATCGAATCTGGAGGAAGTTTTCCGTTCGGTGCCAGAACGGTACTTTTCAAGTACCTGGAAGCGACCGTTATTCCGCCGTTAAATGAATCGAAATCCTCCGTTCTGGCGATTTTAACCTCCTCCCCTCTTCGAACGACCATGAGATAGGGAGAGAACAAGGGAGAAGTGGAACGAGGCGTTCTCCTATCGACAGTCTCATTTCCTGCTTCGAACTTATCAAGACAAATACACGCTGAACACGCTCGCCCATTCTTCCAGCCGGTCTCTCTCGCGGTCGGAAAATATCTCTAATGAACAAACTATCCGATTTGAGCCCCGTAGCCCTGCCAACCGCATTGCCCGCCACGCTGCCGGCGCCATGCTCCTCCCATCAACTTCGAGGAGGTTGGAAGTCTTCGATAACCAATCTCAATTTCAACGTGATGTATCCGTTACGCGATGCTCAGCCTCCATTTTCCCCGTTCTAGCTCTCGAGTTTTTACCTTTTTTCGTCCCGTGGACGGACTGCTTGTGTGTGGACTAGCTTTATCGAAAACACTTAAAAATTGCGTCTTTTTTGTGGTCTCGGCTGGATGGCCCGTTGGCCTGGATACGTCGTACGATTTGGACGAGTGTTGCGAGACATTACGGGTTAAACTGATTTTTTTCTCACGGGATTTTTATGATCTGGTCCTCTGCGTAAAACCGTTCATCCGTTCAGCGAAAACGAGACCGATTTCGAAAATGAGATTTCGTTGAATCGCTTTTCGAAGATCCATTGTTCCGCACGGTGAATTTCAGTTTTCGTTGGTGAATTTTATTTGGGACAAAAGAGCAGAGACCGGTAGATTATTTGCTACTCGAGTTACAGGAAATCGAATGGGAACACATTTTGAGGGAATAAAAGAGGCGAATTTCTGTCTGAAAGCGAAGTAGATTGCGTAGGTTTGAATGGGAATACGTTTTTAGAAAGAGAAAACAAATGAGCTTTCTTACTTCTATCCTCGTATTTTAACTGATAATGTAATTAAAATTCTTTCTTTTTCGTGAGATTTAGTACTGGAATGAAATAGATGAAGTTATATTTCGTTCAGGTTCAAATGCAACTGCTTTTTTAGGACTGACTGCATTTTATTTGGGATAAATTAAAAATTTTAGTTCACAGTAAAATATAGTTAAAAGTAAAATATTATTTTACTAAAACAACTATTTCATCTAATTCTGCTATCACTATAAATCAATTGTCACGTTTACTGAACTTAAAATACGAACTCGATAAATAAATCTGATCGCTTAAAACAGAGCTGAATATCTGTCAATATCACTCGCTTATCATTAATAAACGAGTGTCCAGAAAACTGTGTTCCCGTATTTAAATGACAAGCACGAATCAGAATTTTTCCACGAACAATTGCAAGCAGTATAACGGCGCAATCGGTTCTATCCGTCAGCAAGAAAGCAATTTTAAAATCGGCGAATGCCCGATAGTTTCTTCGATTACTTCAATCACAGGCTCGTTCATCTTACTTGCAGAAAATCCCATTACCTCGTACTCTTCTCTTTGGGGCATCGAGGTCGCTGCAAAGGAAGATAGCGGAGATTCAACGAGACCGGTCGACAGTCGAATCGTACTTAATTCGCGTGTCCGTTCGCTTTATAACGAACTCTAACTGCGAATTCCTCGAAAACTTGGTTGTCTGTTGTACGAAATTTTCGGCCGTGGAAAAGAAAAGCGGAAGTGCACCAGGAACGCCCGGAGCCAGGGGCAGAGAACTGAAGATTGCAGAAGCGTCTTCCCGCCGGGCAATCTGTTAATTCGATCGTAAATCGTCGTTAACGGAAAATTTAGTTGGAACTTAGCGGCGATAATTACACAGGTTTTGCAGCGGCGGGGGCTTGAAAACGAGACGAGATGGAACGGAAGAGGAAAAGAAGGAGAGGGTGGTGGTGGCAGCTGAAGTAGAATTTATTGGGCGATAAGCGCCCTGCAACTTTCTTCCCTTACGATCGTCATTCTTTATCAGACCACTCGTGGTCGACACTAACGTATCGAGGTTTGGATACTAGGCTTTATGAATCGGGATTATTAACGTCCTCGCTAGATCATAGATCTTCCTTCCCTGTCCCGTACTACGGCCTGGTCTCCAATTGCCGATGAAAACGTCATTGTGCAACTTCCGCTCCTCTATCTTCATACACCAACAATGGAAATCGTCACTGTTGCTTGAAATCGTCTCTGCTTCCTGCTTCGCGCAATTTTTCTTCGTTTTTGGTTTTGAAGTATATCTATCGGGATAGTTAGAAGTATGTTTTATAGTGAATAAGTATGTATAGTAATCAAGGAGGTTCTATAATAAAGATGGTACCTAATATTTACATGTAGCTTGTAAAACAATAATCGGAGAAATTACATGTTTATGGAGGAACAGTATTAAGTTCGCCGTTTATAAAAAATTATTTTTCATAGCTCAAGCATTTTCACAAGTTTACTTAATGTAACATATATTTTTAAATACTACCATAATGCATTACCCGATGTCATATACGATGTTAGGTTTTGAACAGCTTCTACGACACCACACATGTGTGATATTTGATGACACATGTATTAAAACATTAACATGAGAATGAATAGATTCGACTTAATGATTATTGCAAATTTTAAATAAAGTTACATGATATTTCAAGTGGTCGAGTATTTCTCTTTAACCAACATTGCATTAATTTACATATTGTTTCATTAACATACATTTGAGTTAATAACACATGAGACAGAGAAAAATCTATACATTGTGTTGTAAAATGATACGAGGTAATTTCTATTTTGTTGTTATATTTATTTTATCTTTTCACGAAGGTGTTCCATGCAAATGTTTGTAAAATTCTTGTACGTACATCACATCGTATGACCGTAATCATGACAAAAATAAACAGAGAGTGTCCGTTGTTATTTTTGTCTCCGTTCTGACCAATATTAAGAAAATAATTAAAGTCCGAAAGGAATATAACAACGTATAAGTTTGAACGATAATAAACGTATCATTTTGAGCGATGTAACTCATGTTGACCCCGTATCTCAAGCATCTTCTTAGCTCCGTGTTATCCTCAACGAGGACGAAGGAGCTTGGCCTCCGGTTATAAGGTTTTCCGGTTGATAGGCTTGCGCGGTCTCGAAACTAGCACGGGAGCGATGGATGAGAAAGGTGTTGAGTAATTTATCAGCTCGCTTGAAAGGTGTGGGTTGCGATGGTACGAGTTCTCGTCAGTAAACGCGCGGATCAGCGTAGCGTGAAGTCTTATCTGGCCAGCGGGAGTCCCTAGGGTGATCATATCCCCATTGCACTGGTCACGATAATCTCCTTAGATAGCCGGCGACAGCAATGGAACGTCATAAATCTGGTATCTGTTACTGGCAGGCATAAAACGGGGGACAACTGATTCCTCGTGCACGATAGGTTTGCGATTGCAAACTTTAGACGCTCGAGCGCCGTTGTTGTTGACAGGGTACCTCGAGTGTAAACTAGTTCGTTACTCCCGATTGCAAGCTGAGCATGATCCGCATAAATTCCTTGATTCCGTATTATACACTTAATACGATGGGAACTTTAGTGAAGGAAGTTGATAAGTTTACGAGAAAGATTGATTGCGATGTTATAGCCTTTATACGATTTTATATTCTATTTATCGAGATATAGAATTTATTTATATACAACATTTATTATAAACTAAAAATTTAATCATATCATACATAAATTGAAACTTTCGTGTAGGTATAATATTTATTGTATAATATCGAACATGTGGGTGTAGGTGGCAGAATTATGAGACGGGACGAGTTTCTCTACGCATGTGGAACGAATGTGGCATTAGTAATGAATGTATTAATAGAAAAGGTGTATTTTGATCACCGATGGTTTTATACGTGATTTTAATTGATGTAGTTTGTTTTGCATGCGCGGGAAAATACATCCCGTCTCATGACATTGCTGGATGTGTTAATTCCAGATTTGCTGAAACTATCTCCAGACTTCTACATTCCTAAATACCGATATACTAATGTTTCTACATTTGTACACTCTTAAGTCTGTATACATCTGGAATTCTATATTCCTTAATCCTTGTATGACTATACCCCTAGATAATTAAACTCCTAAACCCTATATCGAAGCTCTATGAGATTCCTATGTTTCTATATTCCTATATTCTTATATCCTCATATCCCTACGTGCCTTATAACCTTACATCCCTTAACCTCTCTACTCCAGTATCCCTATTTCCCTAGTGTAATTAAAACATAGGAAATAGTGTATCCATTCCCTACTTACCAACGTTCTGCGGAGGGTGTAGTAACTGCAATTAATCATTCTTGTGCAACTGGACGTGCGTGATGGTATCGATACCAGTCATTCTCTATAGCCGCAGGGAAAAAGCCTCTAAGGAGGCCTACATCGTTCGCAGGAGGAGCGAAAATCACAGAAGATCGTGTTCCGCTTTTTCTTTCAGCGGTTCTTCAGGCCAGTTGGAACTCTCTTTCTGCCGTTTGAACCGACGGTGTTCCGTGTTTCGTGGCGGGAACACGCGATTCCCGCGTTAACTCCCGCAGAGCACAGCGGGTGTCCTCGCGCGGACTCGCATTAACCCACCTTCGCATCCTTTTCCACCTTCTCCCGACATCCTTTCCACCCTTCGAGTCCCTCAACCCTCGTTCAAGTCGGCGAACGCGCGTACAACACGCTGACTACCTTGCTGCTATCTCGACCTCGCTCGACCGTGTGTACGTATGTACGTACATTGTACTCACCCTCATTTATTCTTCGGCGATCCGTGCCGCAGATGTAGCGGCGTTTAATAACGCATGCACGCATCGGCTGTTAAATTTAACCCTGCGGAAATTAAGAGTTTACCACGGGTAATCGCTGTGCTGTTGTGCGCGAGCACGCGATCTCGGCGCGAAGATTTGGCCGCGCATTTATCGCGGGATGATGCGACGTCTGACGTCTCTGCATGAAAAATTACCGAAATTGTGCTAATGCAGGTTACGTTTTACATTGATTGATAGCAATTTCAGTTCATTGTCGATTTTAATCGTCAGTTTAGTGGATTGTAACGGATTTTAATCGCATCGTGGCTAAGTCAGTTTTTAGTCTTTACCAGCGTTAGTCATGTGTGGTCCGAGATTAAGAGATGTTGAATATGATACTTGTTAAAATATTCGATGTGTAATTTTCCTTTTAGCGTTTGAGACTGCTTTATTATCTTAGATGTTAATTTTTATATCGTGTAGCAGTGTAGGAATTATGATTTGCAGTTTAGTAGCTAACTTGTATGTACAAAACGGTCCTGATGTAATTATCAATAAACCAATTTAAATGTGTCTGTTTAAATATAATGTAATTAACTAGAATTACATATTAGCTTATATGTCAGTATTAATATTAATGAATTAGATATGTTATACTAATGTTAGTATGATTAATTAATTAGAATTGGTATATTAATATCAATATTTGTTGCTATTGTTGCAAATTTGTTGCCATGTTCTATTTTACCATTTTATGTTACCATCTTCAGATAAAAAATGGTTGTCTATGTTAATTAATATTTAAATATTCACTCATTCTCTTTCCACTTTATTTTCAGTTTAAAAGTAAGTGTGCATTTAAAGCCCACAGTTCTACCGTTAATCAATTAGAATTAACACGTCAACTGATATTGTAAGATTGACAAATATTTATTCAACAGTGTATGAAATAAAATGAAAGTTCGGGTTTCTCATTTGTCTATATGGTGTATTATCTCTTTAGAAAAGAAAGTGTAAAAATTATAAGTTATAAAATTTTCTAAAATAGAACATACATCAAAAGTAATTCTATAATGTACACGACTCATGGAATATTCTTGTCCTCTCAAACACCGTTGAGATTTCATTGTGAAATGTAATTCAGCGCAAGTTCATCAGAATATTCAATTCGAAGGTCAATATAATTAACCACCAAAACGGAATGAAAGAGCTTCTTTATGTTCGCCGCCATTTTCTCAGAAAATTCTCTCTAGCAGACCGCACAATGCGATACGCTTTCAAGCGCAATACTCTATTACACCAAATTACTACGCGGAGCTTGCGAACTTTTCTTTACATTTGCCGCCAGTATCACCGCGGAGAATTTCCTAGGATCATAGATCAAGCCCATGGGTTTTATGGAAACCCCGTGCATCGTTTCAGAGCTATCGACTGTTTAACAGCTCGTCTTTATGGCGTTCCCCTATAATACTGATGTCAGATGGTGTGTCAGCCACGGGGATACGCTGCAACACCGTAAACCCCATATAACAGGACCGTTGACTTGTCTTTCTGCTATGACGGACCGGTGACAATTTATTCGCTGAAATACCATCGAGAACATGGCTCCCCTATTTCTTTATGGTCACCATAAAGTTATAAATTCCAGTAATACTAGTCAGCAAATGGAAAATTACCGTTCTTTATCACATTGTCGAGCCATCCCTTTGCAATGTTCTATTTATATCCGCAGTTCGACTCGTATGTCCATGAAATTGTTATGTAACGTTAGAGGAAGTTCGTGATAGAATTGTTAAATTATAAATAAATTCTGAGTATACTATCTCGGGATTTATTCAAGCGAGAAACGCGCCAATAATGCTTGAGCAATCGGTTGGTACAATTGTTACTCTTGGTCGCGGTTGGTCGCTAAGCTAATTAAGCTGAATTAGAGTGCAGTTACCTGTGAAGCAATTCCATTGGTTATTTTCAACCGGAAATCTGGAACGGAGCCGGTCGACCTCAATACCCGACATCTCGGTAAGGCGGAAAATGCCGCAAATCCAATTATAAATTAAGGATCTCGGGAATAGAACCTCGGCGAAAGACTCCGAGTATTCACGGATATTCCATTTGAATAGCCGAACTTTGTTCTCTTTTAATGGACCCCACCGCCGAAAACCAGGAAACGAACTGCTCTGTACTCGGACCAGAAACGCTACAAAGCGTTCACGTGGTTGTACAAAACCGCAACGTTTGCGTGTAAAATTTTAACAAACCTTTTTACCTCGAACTGAAAATATCATTTTCTTTCTTTAATCATTGCTGATACAAAATATCTCTGATCGTGTTCAAAATAATAATTAAAATTCTGTACACAATGTGTAGTCTGTTAAGTTATAAAATTATAATTGCTATTAAATCTGGCTTGGATTGTAATGTACATAATAAAAATGGGTTTAGTTGAATGTTTCTTATTTCATAAAATAATAAACTTAGTTTCCAGAAATGAACAGTCATTTCAAGGTCACTAAATGTTATTTCAAGGTTATCGTTTAATAACAATAAAAAATTAGGTGTTGAATTTAAGTGGTGCAAACTGTATAATAGATAATTATTTTGATTAAAATATAACTCCTATTTTTTGAGCAAAATAGATTGTTCATCTTAATTTTCTATTCTGTAGGAATTATTTAAACAGTTCATGCACCTACAATTTATAAAAAGTATTTCTGTAACTACATTACTACTAATTTAATTTTTAATATAATATACAGAATTAGTAGAGAGGTTAGAAACGATTAGGAAGGCATTTCTATTGCAAGAATAAAACCCACATAAAATTGAGAATCGAATTACTTTGTCATTCGATTTGTATTTTAATACAAATTGTAAAAATCAAAATAGTCCTTTTCTGAAACAAGTAAAACCCAGAACGTGAATTAATCAAGCAGGAGGGGTGTAAAGATGCAACCAAACAACATCTCGAAGAAGCTACACCTGTGACCGTGACTACGTTGCGGCTTAATATTTAGAGGCGGTATATTAATAAGCGTCTGGCTTGGTTAGCGTTAATAACTAAAATCGGAACTCGAAGTACAGAATCGAGCTGCGTCTGCAAAAAATCACGAGTCTTAGGGAAATTGTACAACACTTGGCGAAATATCTAGCATCTGCGTTTCTCTGAAAATACCAACCGCCATATCGTTATGCGTCGAGTGTATGAATGCAGTCGGCAACGTCATTAAGCAAATCATGCGGGCCGGTCTCTCTGAAATTTAATGGGTGTTCGCTCCATCGAGCATGCCAGACCGTGGTTTCTCGTTTTCTCCTCCCTCCTTTGCAACCCCCTTCTGCCACCCTTCGCCACCTACGTACCGCCATCGTGAACGCGATAAATTTATACGATTGTACTTTTTTGCCGCGTCCACAGCGTACGAGCAATTTATGGAACGATATTCGTTGTTCTTCTTCGGGAAATTCATCGTCGGACATGAATTAACTTTTTGAGAAACGATGATTTTGCGGAACAGAGAAATTTTTGTTTGAATAATTAGAATATTGTGTATTATTTAACCCTTTCTTTCATGATTGTTTCCATCTTGAAAAAGATATGCGCTTTTTAGCTTCGATAAGTAATACTGATAAGAAAAATAATAATATATAATAAATAAATGAAATGTTATCCGCTTCAATAATTCAAGAGTGTTAAGGTCATAATAAATCCAGCTAGAAACGATCACAAGTATCTTGTATTAGTCATAGTTTTTAAATTCTGAATATTGTTGATTTTCCAAAGATTCCTTTCGCATAGTCTGTTTCTCATCAGCAGCATAATTTCTAGCGAAATTGCTGTTTGGAGTTAATCTAAATGGCAGAGGTAGGTAATTTTCGTTGTAAAATAATCACTTCCGTTCACAACACACAAATTCGTGGATTTAATCACTAATATCCAGTCTAAAGCGATCTCGTACAATATATATATTGTGGATTCACACAACGTCAGAACCTTACTTAGCAAGCTAAGTTACGCCGGAAATTGTACGTACAACTTCTAACGACTCGTGTCGTTATTTCTGACCGAGTGAAACAAGAACATTGTACCGAGTTAGGAACATATTCGAGAGCAAGATACTCTGTAACTTCGAAACTTTAACAAGCCAGCCTCCGTGTTATACAACTTGTATCTTTGCTTGCGTTCTATTCTGCGATAGCCAAAAATTGATAACTGATCGTTACATGACAGATGAAAAGCTCTCATCGCATCATATTTTATCGCCTATTTATGTTCGTTGCGGTGTAAATAGGACATTCTGTAATTTATCTGAATTTTTCATAAATGCTGAAACAAATTGTTACATTCAAAATTGCAATCTGTCATAACAGAATTTTAACTGTTTTCTAAGGTGTATGATTTTTCATTATTTAACGTACGAAAATCTATTTTTGTTTAGGTTTGGTTAAGTTAGATCAAATTAGATTAGGTTCAATTAGGTTAGTTAAAGTTAAAGTTATAATAGGTTAGGTAAAGTTAAATTAGGTTATATTGGAGTAGGTTAGATTAAATTGTGTTACGTTAAGTTAGATTAGATTATTTTAAATCAGAGTAAGTTAGGTTATAGTAAATCAGATATGATGTCAAGTTAGATTTAGTGACATCCGTTTTATCTGGTTAAATTGGGTTATGTTATATTAGGTTATCATTAAGTCAACATTAGGTCAAGCTATGTTAGACTAAATTCTGTTAGCTTAAGTTAAATTATATTATGTGACGTTAAATTAAGTGATGTCAGATTAAATTATGTAATTATGTGTAAATTATGTTAAGTTATATTAAGTTCATTTACATTATGTTGTGCTAGATGTCGACTTATTTGCAATCAAAACATCACACACTGACTATTGTCAATCTGTATCCCTCAGCCAATATTTTTATAACCACAGTAGTACAAAGTAACAAATTAAGAAGATCACAATGAAAATTATCATCTTCCCATTCTTGATAATTGCTACTATAATGTACCCTATTACACACATACATTTTTACGTTAGTTAATCAATTAAAATTTTCTTTCCGATAACGTATTTCAAGTTTATCTGAAAATATTTAGAGATCCAACCCACAGTTGCATCCGTAACACTCTGAAACCGGTACAATTTCACTGTGACATAGTCAGCGGTGTTTCGTAACTAGCATAAAATTCCCTGAGCTACAATGAAAATTAACCGCGGCAGTTCGGCTTAACGTTTTAATTGCGATCGACCCGAGAGCCGTCGCGTGTCAACGGCGCCACAGGCCTACCTAGTTAACCAGTTGGTCATCCTGCGATGGTCTCCACCATCGAACCATCGTCCAGAACTATCCTCTATTCTGGTATTTGCAAACTAACTCGCCTGCCAGACAGGATGTCCGTGTTCGTACACACGTGTCGCGTACATCAGCATGTTGGCTTGTTGGCGGGATAGATTGCCGCGGATCCGTTGTTAAGTTAGTTTGCCGTGTGTTTCGTGCCGCTGTCCGGGGAGTAATTCTGCTAATTAAATCGACGGGGGCGGAGAGGATCTCACCGCGAAGGGACCGCGGAAAAATGTTGCTTTCGACGAATGACACTCGGCCGGATCGTGTTCTGGGGAATTTTCGACTCCGAGTTTTGGTACTGTTACGGGATGTTTTGTAACCGCGAGCGATCTCGAAACTTCTGCCAGGAGTTTCGAGTTTTTAATTAATCCGTCGCAATTGGATGGAATTGCAACTTCTGCCAATGTTTATACTTATATTGTTAATTGATTTAGTTAGGTCGAAGTTCACTGCTGTTTATTCACAATTGTGGGATTATTGCGGGTACAATGTTTTTTGTTTGTTTCGATGTGGGTACATTTTTCAGCGATCGTTCGGAGTAACAGTTTTTTATCTACTTCGAGCTTTATCTAGGATGATAAGGCACGTGTGTCTTGCATAAGAATCAGTTATCATATGTGGAATGACAAGAGTCAATTTTGATAAATGGAATTATCTATAATAGAGTCTTTCATTTATGTTGAACGTCTATTAACGGTAGGAAGTACAAGATGGGGGCTTGTATGATTTCAGAATTTTTTATTGTCAGTAAATATACATCCTTAAACTCTTTAAGTTATATACAGTATACTAGTACTAATGTATAGTCATCATTCTTTTGTATTTTTAAACAGTATGAACATAATTGAAAATGAATATATTCATAATTTTTGTTTCATAATTTGAAGTGAATGATTTGAGTGATCATTTTATACAATGACTGGCATCTTAACTTAAATCCTATTGCAAATGGTCAGATTATCTACTGATTTTGCATTGAAAAACGTAAGAACTAGTTTACATTAAAATTTTGTTTTATTTATAGAATAAAATAAACAGTTATTTTAATTAAAGATTTTTAACTCTGAAATATATTGTAACAGTAAGAATAGAATGACAGCAAGGTGTAATCAAGTGTTTCAATATGGCGATTGAAATTGTGTGTACTATTAATTATATTCTTGTATTCTTTAATAAATTTTGTATTAACTTGATAAACAAAGTATGAGGTCTTCAGTAAATAGAAAAGGTGCCTTATTGTATTTTTATTAGTTTTGTTGGTTGTTAAAAATTAATGAAATGCTTGAATTTATTGTACAAGCGCACAACGTTAAAAATGGATACATATTTAAAAGAGTAACATTTAACGTGTAATTTTTATGAATTCTAATTGAAAATTCGTATATTAATAATTTGTAGAGTAAAAAAATAAGTACAATTTACTGTATATAAAGAATGATAACATCCTTTATTATACAATTAATAAACAATAATAAAATTAAACAATAATAAAGGAAACAATAATAAAATTAATACAGAAAAAGAATTTATAATAAAACCTTGAAATAGAAAGACACAAGTAAGCACTGCGAAAACAATAAACATAGAATAAAATAGCGTGCAGCATATAGAACGTGTAGAATATTATCATCTCTTTATCTAGCAACAGATTACGTGTGTAATAGGCTCTATTATTAACCGTCTACTATCACGGCGAAAGCAGTTATGCGTGATATGGCGCACTATAACTGCGTTTATTCAGGATACGATCGCTTTAATTTTCAATTTAACTTCTAAATTTGTTATCTTGTGTAATTATAATTGCATGGTATTATCTAATGTTACCCAGATAAAATTTGTCCTGCTTCCCATTTTTTCAATTATTTCATTATATTTTATTCAAATTACTGGTCACGAAAGACCCACATAGCAGTTAGAGAATTAAATATTAAATATTATCGGATTACATGTCCACTATTTAATCTATTATTTATTTCTTAATTTACTTCTTTCACTATTTATTTAAGTTCATATAAATATATCTTTAAGAAATAAATGTTTACCATTACAAAACAATTTGTACATTAATTTAGTCTACATTAGATAAGCTACACACTTATGCTGACAAAATCTACATTAAGTAATAATCTAAATTAATCAATAATCCATTTGTTAACAAAATTAAAATGCACGATACGTGACGCATATGTGTTCCAACAGTAAACAAACACGACTTACAGTATTTAGCTTCATATGTATATATAAATATATAACATTGCATACACGCTGAGAATATATTCTTTCCACGAAGAAAGCATTTATTAAGAAATTTTTTTAAATTTATCCCTGTAAATCATGAAGTATCAGAAAAGGGTAGAATGATTTCATAGAGTCATCCATGTTTTTAAATAAATATAACAATGAAAAACTGAAGAATTAATAAATAACAATTATGAAAACGAAATCTACATAAAAAAAGAAAACGCCTGAAACTCAACATGCACTAAGAAATGAAACATAATCCATTTAGATGTTTGTCTCTTATGCCAATCCAATAGAAAGAACTAAATCAACAATTTATAAAACGGAGAAACTTGTATCTCCTAAAATATCATAATTTAATTGTGTTTAAGTAATACAATTAATAAATTGTGTTTAAATAAATAATAACGTCGATAAACTGCACTTATGATTAATTCCCTCTGTTTATCAGATACAAACAAAAATAATTGTAAGTAGAAATCCTTCCCCGAACATAAAATAATTTCATGATGTATTTTTCACTAAGTCCCTACGGTAAAGTTACGAAACAGCAGCATCAGCATTAAAATATCAAAGCTCGACGTGATCGAGTCGTGGCCCGTAAATCGAGCGTTCGCTCGAACCGTTCCATTAATTAAAACCAGCTGAGCGTGGCAAAAATTTTCGCCGAAGAATATTCAAAAAGAATCGATGGTAGGGGGATGGGCTCGCGTGTTGGAGGAGACAATGGTATCGCGAGAATGGATGAGAGTTCCATTATACGCGACGGCGAGTGGAGGAACGCGCGTCACGGTGGTTCGGAAGGGGGTTCAGAGGGTGTAAGAGAAAAGGGGCGCACAAGAGGGTGGATAAAGGGCGAGTCGACGGGGTCGGTTACCGGCGCATAAACCTGCGCTGCACACAATTACAATAACTAATCACATTGTTTTCGTAGCAACGGCGCAGGGTAATACGTCATAACATCCTAACCAACCCTCCAGCAACCCCCTTGTGACCTTTTGCTTAACCCGTGGGGCAGCGTGTTCTCCCTGTTCGCCTGGAAATTGTTGGGCCACATGACAGAGAAGTAGGAAATTTGTGTTGGCCACGGTGAACGCGCAAGCTGGCCGCGCACGATGATGACAGACGGACATAAATACGTGATAGTGTTTACGCGTGAGCCCTCGCCGGAAACTTAACAGCCGCCATAAACTGTCAACCATCTACCCGCGCTTCTGTTTCTGATTTACGATCCTACCAGCTTTGTTCTCCATCCGTTTTCTTACTTGATCGATGTTCGCCGCGCGCCACCCACGGAACCGGCTATTTCTTTCTCGTAATTTGTCCACGGTTAACGTGGCAAATTAACACGCCGAGTGGGAGCACTTGATGAGGTGTTGACTTATGATTCCTTGTGATATTTGGCGTAACTGACTAATTCACTGACTGATTGGGTGAGTAATATGTACGCCAGGCGCTTTGTCAAGAGGAGTGCTGCTGCGACAAATAATGTCGAGAGCCAATCTGAATTCTCTAGGGAATATATGACGACCACCGAGGATTTTTTGGGAATCGAATATTTGGAGATAGGAGAAGAATTTGGGAATTGGGGGTCTTAGATTCGGGAATCAATGGATATGGAAATCTAGTGATTCGATCTAGGTTTAGGAATTTGGAGATACATGAATTTTGGGACGTAGGAATTTGGGGATCAAAGGAATTTGGGGACAAAAGAATTTGAGGATTTAGGAATTTAGGAATCTAGCGAGCTGAAACTTCAGAGACTTGGGGGTGTAGGGATTTGAGGGTTGGAGAATTTGATGATGTGAGGATATGGGATATAAGAATTCGGAAATTTATGGATTCGGTACTATAGGGATATGAGAATCTATGGATTTATGGATCTGGGATATTATATAACTGCGGATTTGTAGACTAACACTTTGGGGTCAAGGGATTTAAATATCTAGGAATTTGCAAATTTAGAAATGTGGTGATTGAAGAATACGGAAACGTAGAGGTTTAGGGATCTAAAGATTTGAAGTTTATGCACCCTTGGATACCAAGGTATTTGGAAATCTAGGAATTTGAAGATCTAGAAATTTGTTGACCTACGTATTTAAGAATCTAGAGATTTGAAGATCTAGGAATTTGGAGATTTAGGAATTTTGGAATCTAGGAATTTATGGACTTAAAAATTTTAGAGTTCCGTAATTTGAAAACTTCAAAATTTCGTAATACAGAGATTTAATATTCTAGAGTCTAGAGTATTTAAACATTTGATAAATGAGTAGTTTGGAAATTAGTAAATTTTAGAAATCTAAAAATGCAAAAATTAGAAAATTTTCGAATGTGTGAAAGCAGAAATTTGAGATTTGAAAATTTAGAAAACTTTGGAATATAAAAATATACAAATTTAGGGGTTATATAAAACTTTAGACATCCAAGCATTTGAAAATGGCAAAATTTGAAAATTTGAACTTAAAATTTGAAAACCAGAACACTCAAATTTTTTTATCAAAAAACTACCAATTTCACGTACATGTTCTTTTCCTAAATAGACGTATATTACGATTACAGTACCTCGCATACGTATACTTTTCTTAGTAGGTTGAATTCTTATTCTTAATATATAAATATTATTATTAATACTTGTATATATTATTAAATATGCAAAATACCAGTACGTTGCATCAAATTCAAGTTTTATTACGTCACTTACATATTGTTTCTCAAAGTTAAAAATCTCAAAATTGAAACACACGTAGTAGCATACAACTTTTTCTAGAGTTTCTCGGTCTTAAAAACACTATTTTTCTAATATAAGTAACATATCGCTGTGGCCACCTCGTTTAATTACCAAATGTGCGTTCGCGCGTTGCAACGCCTATTAAAAGCCGGCGAACCGGCGGAGATGTATTTTAAACACAGGAGAAATTGAAACGGATAAATTAAACGTGGCAGCGCAAACTGTACGGAAAAATAAACTCTTTTTTTCTCGTCTATGTGCCCCGGTGCCTAGTACGTCCGAACGAAGAGGATTCAGAGTCTGTGTCAACGAAGAGTAGACAAACCGAACCGAACAAACGTGTCGGATGCGTATTGGTCTCCGTTCTATTTTTTTTGTACAACCACGTTCTTCATCTCCGGTTTGAAACGAAACTGCCAAACGACATCGAAAAATCCGCGATACGTATCAAGATCGTTGTTTAACGGAGAACCTTCTGTTACCAAATTTGTGTTGAAACGCTGTGTTAAGAAGTGCAGAATGAAAAATCGACGCGGGTTTTACAGTCGACGATTAGCAATCGACAGAAACTGGTGCACAGTCGAGCGAAAGGTATTTTATTGCAGCAATTTTTACACGGAGACTGTTACCTAAAGCGTTTTAGTTGTTGCAGAATTTCGTACTGTCGACGATTTATTGATCTATAGACTCATTCATTTGCAAACATTGCGCCACGGTTATGCCAAACTTTTTCCCCGCATCGGCGTTATACGTCAAGTTTGAACCGGTTGTTGCACCTCCCCCGGTATCCCGTTCTATTTTTCTGCCTTTCGCGTGCTCCGCGTTCATTTTTCTGAATAAACCGAGTCGTACGTTCCTTCTCATAAATTGCTTGCAAATTGTTTCCGGCTTTTGAAGCCTCGATAATCGAGTACCGCGTTTTGTTTCCCGAATAAAACAATGTCCTGATAGAATCATAATTATCACGAATTATTGTTGTACAGTTTCGTGCGTCTCGGCGACAGAAGCGATGCAATTTCTTCTTCAAATGAAAGTTCATTGTGGTGGACAAACTTTCTCTGAAACTTATATAAATATAAAAACTATGTTATAGGTTACAACTTATCAGTTTGAATAAAATTTAAGCAAGTTACAGAATATTAATTTTAATTATAACACTTTTTAAACTAGACTGAGGTTGAAGTGGACTATCATCTTTTTCTATTTTTATTTAAAAAATAATAACCTATATCAGTTCTCAGAATCCCCCTGTATACATTTACTTCCAATGTGTCTTTATGTTTATATACATATAGAATAAATTAGTATAAGTTTATCCATAAAATGATGCACCCTGTACATTTCGTGTTAATGTGATCTTATGCATGTAGAATATGTTGGTGTTTGGCGGTAAAATGGGACACCCAGTATATGTATTTGTTCATGTGTCACATTTTTGCATATATGCAAAATTTTGCATTATGTTCATCATCATATTTTTGCATATGAAATATGTCGACAAAGTTTGCCAGTAAATCGAAACAGTCATATGTGGCTTCAATGTGTTCTTATTTTTATGTATACAATATGTTGTAGCTGTAAGAATTTAACAGCTGTAAAAGCTGTAAAAACTGAAACAACCTGTATGTAGATCGTTCATCAACAATCGCCTGAGTCCCGTTTCTGACACTCGAAGATCCAATTAGACAAAGCACACATGCTGTCCATCGGTCCTTTAATCTGAATCAAATCGATCTCATCAATTACGTAACAAGCGCTTCGTAGTGATGTAGAGTTAACCACTTCTATGTTATACAATTCGTTAGCAACGAACATTTTCCCGCAGCGGTTCCAATATTGTTAAGGTCTAAAGTGGTGCAGGAATTCATTGGCCAGCCCAATAACACGCATCGTCGAGCCGTAACGTTGCTTCCTGTCCGATGGAACTGTACCATTTTTCCGACGTAATCGCGTCTCCCATTAACCCTTTCGCTGTGGCGTGTTTCAACCAAAATTCGCTCGCTGTGTGCGGAACGATAATTCGATCGTGTGATGTTTAGCTCACAATGAGTTGTGTGGAAAACGGAACGAACGTTAGTTCGTTTAATTACTAAACGTTAAAATGTTATAATCACTAAATCATACAACGTTTAATCAGTAAACTTTAAATTTACAAAATCTAAACGTTAGAACGTTTAGTCAGTAAACGTTATGACGTATAATCACAAAATGTTAGAACGTTTAACTTAAAGTTTTGTTTAGTCACAAAATGTTCGAATATTTAATCACTAGTGGATGTTTGTGCGTTTATTAGTATACCGAGGTATGCAAGGTGAACGCAACTCGTGTAGTTTATAGACTATGAAACATATTGGTTATGTGTTTTCTGAATTATTTGTAGATCTTGATGTATGTAGATATGTGGATATTCGCTGTTAGTAATCGTCTTTCACAGAAAAAGTTGGTTGATTAATTCCGTAATTTGTCTTATGATCGGATTATTTGCATTTATATATTTTTCTTTATATTTGTCTATATATTTTTGTGGGTCTCAACATTTTCATATATGTGTACTATCAAAACGAAAATTAGGTAATTACAAATTTGGAAAATTTCAAACATTTTAGGTATCTGATAAACTTCAGAAAATTGAAAAATTTTTTTAAATTGAGAAATTTGACAAATCTCTGCAATATAAGAAATCTGAGAAATCTGAAGAATTTGAGGAATTTAAGGAATTTGAGAAACTTGAAAAATTTCACAATTATGAAAAACTGGGAAATTTAAAAAATCTTAAGAATCTAAGAAATGTAAGCAATTTAAGAAATCTTAGTAACTTGACAAATTTAAGAAATTTAAAGAATTTGAAAAATCTAATTAATTAGAGGTTTGAGAAATTGCAAATTACGAAATTTGAAAACTGAGGAATTTGGAAATATAGAAGTTTAATAATTTATGAATGTGGAAATTTTTAGAATTTGATGTTGAAGTATTTTAAGTTTCACACATTTGTAAATTGAAGAAATTTGTAATTATCAAAATTAAAAGATTTGGAATTCTAAAAGTGCAGAGGTTTGAACTCGGAAATTCGGTAATTTAGAAAGTTAGAGATTTAAGTTTGAAAAATTGACGCGTTGGAAATTTGAAAATTTGCAGGAATTAGAAATCTGAGAATTTTGAAATTTTTGTGTCCTAAAAATTGTTAAATTAATGAACTTTGGAATTTGAAAATTTTTCAATTTAAAAATTTGCGTATTCCAACATTCCGAAATACCAAAATTCAAGAGTTCCAATATTTAGAAATAAAAAAATTCAAACCTGTGAACATTACAAAATTTGAAGACGTATAGAAATTCAGAAATAAAAAAATCGTCAAATTTTCATAAACACCCTTATCTGCGTGAATCCCACGTTACCCCCAAGTGTAGATATACATCACAGGTATCGAACGGATTAACCAGCAATCAAGAGTCGTCGGTACTCGCGGTCGATGTTCGCATTGGTGCAGTATGGAGATACGATTATGCGTCGTGCTCGATGCTTAGTACGCGATAATGAACGTCCGCATTAACGACGACGCGGCATCGTACGATTTCGGCTTGTTACGATCAGCCGATGACGCCGCCGGTTCCGCGGGCACGGTCAATCAGTCGATTCAGACTACCGTCGGAATCGTAGCAGCCCGGCCGAGAATAATCGCGTTACCTCGACGATTCTGATTAGCGACGTTAATTAGAGAATAGCGATGATGCGTTGCACTGTCGAGAGCTTTCAGTGCCCGACGCTTGCCCGCCGGCCGACGGCCTTCCAATTCGCGGAACTTAATTATCCGATTAGTCTATCTACGAAGCGCCACCATGTCCGTGCTCTCCTCGTCCTTTATCCGACTCTGCCTATTTGCGCGGTTCTCGATCGCCTCCTCATTCTACTTCGCATCTTAACCTTTTGCACTCCTTAATTTACAAAGTAGATGAAGAAAAGGGTTCTCAATAAAATGTATTGCAACAGGGTGGAGTATGTGACAAATACATTTTTCTTTTATTACAAGTAAACAAATGATAATATACATATTCAACCAATCTATTTATCTGAATTATTTATAGGATCCAAGAGAAATGTGATATCGAGCCACACTCGACATAGGAGTGCAAAGGGTTAAGTACGCTTTTCTATCACTTTTCGAATATTTAGGTGATTTGTACTGTAAACGAGAGCGAAGTTGGCTCTTTTTGGATATGAACTTGTAGGTATAGTTGGAAATGATTACATTTACAAATTTTCTGATTTCTAAATTATTAATTTTTGAGTTTTAGAATTTCTGAATTTCTGGATTCGTAGATTTCAAAACTTTCGATATTTCAACTTTTCGAATCTCAAAATCTGTCAATTTTCAATTTTTCGTAATCTCGAATTTTCGGATATCAAAGATCATAAACGTTCCAATTTTTAAATTTATTTATTTTAAATTATATTCTGATGTGCTTAAATTCTAAAATCCTCAAAATTACAAATTCTCAATTTTCAAATCCTCAAATTTCGAAACTCTTAATTTCTCAAATTGCCAAAATTCTAAATATCTTAACATTTTTTAAATATCCAAATTTTCAAATTACCGAATCTCCATAAATCTCTAGAAGCTGCTAAGTAGCAAGTCTTTTTGTTATACACTGACTTTTTACTTGAAGAAAAAAATGATCCAAGTCTAAACAGATTTAAACAAGTTTGTGCGAATTAAGACAAATTCAGACTTCATACAAATTCAGGCAAATTTAGATAGAAATTATTAAAAGTTTTTACGATACCATCTTTCAATGTCATAGTTTCTGTATGTTACATGCAAAATATTCCTTTCACAAATGTCGAATGTATTTTTTTCAAAACCGTTCTTTCAAACCGCGTGTGTAAAATGCTTCGAAAACTATCGGATTTGAAAAACGGATTCTCTTGAAATACGTGCACACTTTTAGCACACATGTAGATAGGGTATCATCCTTTATAAACTGGAAATTCCAAAAATCGTTGTAGTATTTCGTTGTCAGCAGCGACGATTTTCGATAGAACAGAGATGAGAATTGACGTATTTCTAGTTGGGTATTTTTCAATATTTTTCGACTACAGTGGATAATTCCTTATCTCAACTATTAGGTACATATTGTAAACCTGAGAAATTCTTATAAATTTACAAGATGAAACATAAGCATAAAATTAATGAAGGAAAGTTGTATAAAATTATTATTACTTAAACTGATTATTGCTTACCCTTAATAATAGTTTTCTGAAATTTTATAAGTTTTGGAAGTTTTAAGAGTTCTAAAATTCTATACATATCTTTGGATACGAATTTCGAATTTATAAATTCGGTTCAAACCCATCCCTATTTTGTTTCTTCCACTAGTCTCAACACATAATCACCGATGAGAGCATGTGTGTCACGATATCATACGAAACATACGAAACTTTACTAAACATAGCAAAACTTTAGATTCAAATATTGTCAATGTATTGTGTTTTTTACTATAGCCATTTATTATATTATGTACATATAATATACATTATTTCCCCTTTAATTAATGTTTAAAATGTAAACGAAAATCATTTGTTCGAATAATTGAAGATAAGAGTACCGTAATCCAGTTTTTATTTGAATTATATATTCTGATAAAAAATTTGGTAATAGATTTTATTTATTTTACTGTCTCGATTTTATTTAAAATACATAGCAAATGAAGGTTTCATATGTGTTATGCAAGCATTAGGTCAAAAAAGCATATAAAAACTTGTGTTTCTTTCAATTTACGCTCAAACCTTTATAGAAAAAATACGAGTGTAAAGGGTTAATTCAGACACATGAACATAAAATGCTAGACTCATGCATGTCTGTTAGTTTTGAAATACCACGTTATTACGTTAGATTTAATAAAAGTTATCAAAGAATCTTTCGATCAGCTGTGTTTGTCGAGTAATTCCCATCGTTCTCCGAACAACTTTTAGCATCGAGTGGTTCTCGAACGAGTCGGTCACGCATTTGTTCGTGGAATAAGATGGCCGTAACGTCGAATTGCCTTTTATTTGCACGGTTAAGGCAGTGTAGCAGGAGGCGGCAGGGCGTCGAAAAGACGGCAGATAAGGAGCAGCCGCGCTTGTAAGAAATAATTGAAACGTCGGGGACGTTTGATTCATTTCCCGCGGCTTTTCTTCTCATTTTACACAGAGCCCCCGCGGATCGGTGGCAGGCGCCGCGGTCAGGATTCTCCTGGCTGAGTGCTAGAAATCGAGGGGTTGGAGGCGAAAAGAAAATGGAGACGAGGGAGAAAGAGGCCGCGGAAGATCGCGCGATACGACATGAGAAACGTCAAAGACTACGGTATATCTGATTGGACGGGACATCTCGGCTCTATAGGAATGCACTTATCCGATTGGCTCTGCAATTCAGCCGTGTCAGCTTCTTTTCCCGATGCGTCGTGCACCCTGTCTCACCCCCGCCGTTTCCTGCGCTATGACGGCGTACGACAACCACCCGCCGCGTAGTTGATTCTGTTTCATATCAGATAGGATTTGAATTTCTTTAAAATAGAGAATCCGTCCGACGTACGCGCCTTCCAGACTCCCTCCTGCCGTTGGAACGCGTCAAATGGGAAAGTTTCTGACTTAGGAAATTTAAACACATCCTGACCCGATTCGCGCTGAAACCGTCGCGATTTCACCCGTTCGAGACTTTTGCCTTTTTTTTAACCTTCTTAAAGGATTTCAGCTTGTCTCGAGTCGGCTGCGACTTTATTTTCATTTCATATTCAATAGCCCTCTAGAGCGGCGTGTGAATGAAAAATGCATCGCACGGTTGTTCCGAACGACCGTTGAAAATGCCTGGAAGATAAGTCCTGTTTTAGCAACCCGTCCGAACAATACTTTCGTACTTATCGAGGAATGGAGTCGTTTTTTCGAAAAACTTTTGAGACGGTACTTGCTGCGAATAGCTTATGCATGCTGCAACGGCAATGCAGTTTTGATCTTTGGAGAGAGGTAAGGGAATTGCGGCGCGAAACAAAAATTCTTGGCCTATTCTTGATTTGGCGGGGGAAAATTTTGAGTGAAGAGTGGAACAGCAAGTTTTGTTTGAACGAGAAGTTGCAGAATTTTGGGATTTTGGAGATTTTGTAATTTTGGGAAAAAGGGATTTAGGACCTTGGAGATATAAGGAATTTGGGGATTTAGGAATATGGAGTTTTAGGACATTTGGGAACAAAAGAATTTGGTAATTAAGGGAATTTAGGAAACTTAGAACTTAAATTTGAAAAGTTGCAAATTTGGAGATTTGAAAATTTGGAATTTTTGCAAAATTTGGAAGATGTTGAGAAGCTGAAAATTGTACGTTTAGAAATTTGTGAATTTTCAAATTTAGAATTTTGGGTGTTTTGTGATTTGGAAACTTGAAAATATATAAATTTGAGATTTAAGAAATTATGAATTTAAAAAATTGGAACGTTGAAAATTTTGTACTTTGAAAGTTTAAAAATTTAGGAATTTGAAAGAATGTGGTTATGGAAGTATGGACATTTAGAAACTTAGAAAGTTAAGAATTTCAGAACTTGAGAATTTGAGAACATTAGACTGTAAGGATATAAGAAATTGACAAATACAAAAAATGATAATTTCTTCAAAATTTCATCAATAACGAACAAGTGATTAAATTCTTATGAAAAATAATCGCACAACCTGTCAATTTCGATGCACCACTCATCAATTAATTTATTGGTAGTTTCCAATTCACGGCTATATTCAAAGCGAATTCTATGTAAACAGAAGAGGTCGTGTTGCTCATAAACATCATCGAAGCTCGTATGGCGTTTCATTAGCCAAGATAATGTGTTTACTGCCGTTCTAACAGTACACCATTGCAATCTAACGTTATATGCATACCGGAAACCATGAACCTTGCTACAACCACGTTTCCATATCATAGTTCTGTCTCTTTCTCCCCTTCCCATAGACACTTGTTCATACAAACACGCGCACATGCACACGTATAAACGTTTGTCTACCGGTGAACCTTGGCCGAACTAGTCATGAATAGTGCATGGTGGTTCATGGTGGTACATGGGTGCTACGTACTCTGTAACGCAACAACCGAGTAGTTCCAGCTATCTGCTCGTGCTGTATCTACGTCGAATTGAATGGCACACGTCATCTAATATACAATGTGTTCCACATGTTCCGTGACGCGTTATGTCCTTTTGACTTGTCGCTATTTATGGCCAGATTGTATACTGACCAACATGACAGGTTACCTTACGAAAATTAACGGAGTAGGGGAAGAGACTTCATCAAGTGTTGATTGGTTTTTGGTAGAGAAATTTTGAAATTTATGAAATATTAATTTTGGAAATATACAAATTTTCCGACTTATAATTTTAGAAATGTAAAAGTTTATAAATTTACAATTTTAGAAATGTACAAATTTTCTAACTTACAAATTTGGGAATATAAAAATAAAATTTTCAAAGTTGTAATATTACAGATTTGGGAATTCTTGGATTTTTAGTTTTTGGAGGTTTAGAATTTGAGAATTTAGAGATTAAGAAATTGGAAATTTAAAAATTAAAGGACCTTGAAATATGGAAATTTCATTATCTGAGATTAGAAAATTTTTGTAATATAGAAATTTGTGAATTTGAACATTGAAAGATTTGAAAATTTTGAGAATTTATATATTAGAAAATATGATAATTGGAGAACACGATATTTGAAGATTTAGAAATTCGGGAGTTTCAGAATCTAGAAATTTGAGAAATTAGGAATTAGGAAATTTAAGAACACGAAACTTAAAAAATTTCATAGTGTAAGAATTTGTAAATTTATTATATCCGAGGACCCGAAGTAATTCGACAATTTTTAAATTTATATTATATATTCCAAAATTATTTATTAACCTAACAATTTTGAAAAGTATGAATTTCAAAAGTTCTCGACTACAAATATGATCCCTCAGGAATCATAACATTACTATTTTGACTACGCGATTTTGTATATACGCGATCACATGTGATATTACACAAAGACTGTTAAAGAGGTGGACCCATAAATCGGCAAAAGGACATAAAATTCAAACAAAGCACGCGGTTACGGCGATCACCCTACTTTTAACAACTCGACACCGCTTTGAAGGGAAGCAGCTCGAAAAGGGGGAGCGCGTGTAAGAATTTGCTACAATCAATTCCGCGGCAGCCACCCCTCGCAATCCCTGCTTTCGACCCTTTGCGTAAAATATTAACTTGCTCGTCGGTGCCATCCCCCACTTTTATCCACAATAAGTGTCCGCTTTGCTACCACATCCCATTAAAAATGAGTTCAAAATAATCTAAACTTTGTTCTGATTTAAAAGATTTTTTGTATTATTCTATAGTGTTACGTATGCCGATCAAATTTTTTTTCACTTTCTTTGGCAATCCTTGAAATTCTTCACCCACCGTCAAGCAACACATCAGCATCTATTTCCAGAAAATAGATGACCCATGAAATTTAGAGACCAGACAGAGTTAGATAGTGTTCAATGACCAACCTCAGTGATTCAACACAGATATAAATTCCCAAAATTGCAAATTTACTAATCTACCAATTAAAAGTCAAATGAGTAGTCCTTCCTCTTTGTTTACCACATTGTTCCTAAGAAAATCAGATTCCGTCATGATAATACTACAACTGCTACCTTTACCACAAATTGATAACTGCTGTTATAAAATAATTCTAACAAAACCAGCTAATAATAATAATGATAAAAGACCAGAACTGATTTTGTCAAAAAATCACAACTCTCCATGAAAAACACCTGTATCAAAATTCGATATTAGGCAGTAGAATAAGAACAATTCGATTCACAGTTAAATAAAACCGATAATATTATAAATACACTAAACATCATTTCGATATTTACAATTTAATCAAAGCAGTTCAAAAACGTTCCACTATCGTATCACACAAATATGTACTTTGTGTACACATGTATTTCAAAACTCACATGCGGATAAAACACACATACATGATTATCTGCAAAGCAAATCATTCCTACAATTTTTAGATCCCATGGAATAAAAAGTTAAGACCTTCGAACAGATACGATTGGTTCTATTTCTCGTTAATGAAAAGAAAAGTACTTCTCAAAGCTACATCCCCTTTTGCTAGTATATTATTTTGAAGAAATATTGTAAAATAGCTGTGAAACAGCGAACTTACATGGGTGTCCGTGTCCGCGAGTGACCTAGATTACGTTCGCGAATATACATTTTTGCGGGGGAGCGTGAAATCGAAGGAAATATGGCCGCGGCGCTGTAACGATTCTGTTAAATACTAATTTGCATGTAATGCAACTGGAACGTGAATTGAAAATTTTCGACCGACGGCCGAGGGATGGCGATACAACAATTTGCATAAAATTTTTAGATATCGAGTTACGCTATCGAACGAGACACCGCGTCGCCATTGTACAGTCACGAGCAAATCCCGCTTCCTTATATGGCATATATGTATGTATGTATTGTACACTATATGGCAATCATGAAGATAAATATTACCTACCTGCTGATTATTTTTAATTTTTGGGAAGTTGAATATTTTGGGGCATAGGAATTTGAGGAAATTGTGATTTGGGATCAAGGGATATGGGAATTTTGGAACTGTGGAAGTTTAGAAATTTGAGATAATTGGGATTTATGGATCTAGGGATTTGGGCATTCAGAAATTTGGGATTTAAGGATCTTTTGATTCAGGGATTTGATGGTTTAAAAATTTGGGATCACGGGGATTTGTGGATCCAGAGACTTGGGATTTAGAAATTTGGGACCACAGAGATTTGTAGATCCAGAGATTTGGGGATTTGGAAATTTGGGACCACAATGCATAATTTGAACATTTGGAATTTTGAAATATGGCAAATTGATGATTTAGAATTTAGATGACGTAATTTGAAAATTTATAAATTTTGGACAAAGAATTCCGAATAAAGTAACTAAAGAATGTGATAGAGTAACAAATAACATCCATAATCTGTTATAAAAATTTATTAGGCAAAGTCGGAACTTATACAGAAATTATACTAAATACAAAAAAGAAGAATTAAAATTTTAGTCTAATAAAAGAATTAAAATATCTAATAACTATACAGTTAATAAAAATGTTATCTTAAACTAAAATGTAGTCGTTGAAAAAACACTATTATCCCAGTTTAAAGTTGAAAATCATAACAGTTTCATGCGCCAGTACACCTGCAGCGCGATTGAACAAAGTTGTGGTATATTTAACGTCTTAATACACCAATTCACACATGTCTTAAAACGCAATACCTAGCACAATTACAATTTTGCATCGCTGACATTTACTTCACGCTCATTCGCCCAGACCATATGTATAATCTTTAAACTGTGTTACAACCCATGCTGCAGCGAGAAGCTGCTACCAACACATATTTATCGTTCCAATAAATTTTCCACCCAAGTATCTTGCTCGAGTTCTGCTAAAATCAACGAGCAACATAAAGAGAGGATTAGGTACAGCGTAAATAACAATGCTGAGAATAAAGAGGAAAATACACATGAGGAATGGGAGAAAAAAGCAAGGTAAACGATATGGTGTATGTTTATGGATACTCTGTAGGCTTTTATTGGATAAAAATGGCTGTTAGAGGCACAAGTTTTCCATCATTTGCTTTCGATTATCAGAAATCAAATATGTGAACTTTGACATTCTTAAATTCTCAAATTTCTAGATGTTCAGATCTTCGAATTATGAATTTCTGAATTTTTAACCTTGAAAGTCATCGAAGTACTAAATATTCAAATTACGGAATTTTGCATTATAACAAAGACAGTTCAAATGAAGCTATAATTTCGATTTAATGGTACTTGATTATTCAAATTATAATTAGTACCGAACTCAATTCCGGCGTGATACAAATACAAATCAGATTTGTAACATTTGGTTAAATTAAAGAATAATCTAAATATATTGCAATAATAATCCTATGTCTCAAATTTTATTTTCTTAACAGTTCTACTGTCATATCACCCATATAGGAGAAATAATATGAATCTAAGTAGGGTAAATTTTGGTACAAAATACACCTACATTATTAAGAATTTTTGCACTTACCTAATACTTGTATTTACAACTTGAAACTGTGAATAACAAATATAATAAAACATAAGATGTGTTAAAAATAAAAATACTGAATAATTAAATTTTCAACTGCGTCAATGGCAGTCGCGTTACACGCGCATTAGCGAATCGCACGAAAATTCAGTGTAAACAGTATCGTGGTTCCGTATCCCGCATTTATTCGCAGTTTCTCGCGCATTTGTCAATATTTTACCGTTTCCCGGTTATGCTCGCCATAACTCACAGGGTCGCTGCCGATTAAGCGTAGCTCGCGACAAAAACCGGCCGGGCAGTCGATCATTCCGTGCAACTTCAATCATCCTGTTACAAAATTCCCGCGTATCACGCAAACACAACGTGGCAATTAATCTCTGCTGGCCGCGTGTCCGGCAAATAATCCGCGTTCGCGTTTCTTTCGCTGTTTACGCTCGCGAGCCACAACTTGTCCCGTTTCGGACGTTCCTTTTTTCTTCGGCGACCACGCGACGATTATTTCCGCGTCGTTTGTGCCGTCAACGCGGGCAAAACTGCTCGAAACGGGCAAACAAACGGAAGATAACGCGGACGGAAGAAAAGTATTTAACTTGCACGCTGAAGCGAGCAAGAACAGTCGAGGGGTCGCCATGCGTTTTAATTATTTTATCGTCGCGACGCTCGAGCTTTCCGCGCGATGACGCACGACCCTGGGCAAAACCGAAGGTCGCAACGGAGCGTTATTGGTAATCGCGCGTGCAATTATTCGTTGCGTACGCGATTTCCGGTCGACGAATCGGATGAAAGCCGCGATGCTCTGTTTCGACGAAACCGGCAAATTTAACGATTTACGTGCCAGAACGAGAAATAAAGAGGGTGTGATCTAATGTTAACGTGTTGATCACGAAAATTGAAGTTTGTTGTCACACACGTTACAAGATTATTAAAAACAAGGGTTTAATGCAAGAGGTGTCAAAAATCACCTTTCAAATTTTAACTTAAAATTATTCTCTAAATTCAATTTCTCTAGAATTAATTTTTTGACTTTTCATACAATAGTTGTTAAATTAATTCAGCGATATCTTTTTCTTCCAGGTCATCCTAGATTTAAAAATGTGCATATGGTATACTTATTTCTACCATGAGGTGTCTTTTGACACCTTAAGGATTTCATGACAGTGCCCAATTTTAAACCATTTTACATATAAATATCAACACCACTTTGCAGCATTATATTAATTATAATCAGATTAGAGAATCCCGATTTCAGTTGTAACGGAAAATACAGGAGTTGCGGCATACTTTGATATTCGATTATATCCCGCCATGTTGCATTTTAGTGTACACCACTACACTTATATTTTGAAGTTTAAGGAATTAAACTAGAATTTAGAACCTGATTAAATAATCTCTAATAAAAACACATCAGTGTATCAATAAATACGTTCCACAAATTATCTATAATACATTTAACTGATAATTTGAAATCCCAACAGTTTTGGTAATTATTTGTATTCAAACGAAAAAGAGTCAAAAGACACCTTTTAGTCGAAATAGGTAAACACAAAATTGTGGTAGAAATAGTGTTAACCCTTCAATTTTTCTGCGACAAAAATAACATATTAACACATTAATAATATTACTGTTTTGAATTTGTTTTGATGTCTGCTAGGAGGTTCGAAAATCCGAAAGCATTCGTTTTTTAAGAATATTAGCACTGGAATACAGAGTGTTATGTGCGATTTTTCACTCACTTGTATCTATCTGATAAAAAAAGTTTAGAACAAGAAAAAAAATCCGAAAACAATTTGTTTTAATAGTGAAAAGCAGAAGAAAGTTATTTATTTTTGTCTTTTATTATTATCATTTGTAAATGTACTGAAGGGTTAATATTTTGAAAATCAATGTATTTCTGTAAACTTACATTGGAATTACAATTTTTATGAAAAATTATATGTACAAGAGCTTAAAGTTGGAATATTATGGAATATCTTATTTCGTACTCATAATAAAAGTGACTATACGTATTTACAACGGTGTAGTACAGTTATAATATAGTTATATAATGTACTTGTATAATGCACTTGTATAATATGTTTATACAACACACTTGTAACTAGAGCAATAAAATTAAGAATTAAATACCACACAGAATTCTGAACCTGGTAATTAATGTTGTGAGTTTCATTCGAAATCGTGTTGGAACGCAATTAACCTTTCACAAACAGATGTAACTTCGAGATAACATATGAAATTTATGTTGTAAACTTCAAAGTTCGTTCTCTGCTTTTTCATTGTTTCATTATCATGATCTTCCAGGTATTGTAACATGTTCGTATATTATAAATCAAAGCAGCAAGTACGATGTCTTCATCTTCTACTAACATGACTCAAGTGCATACAAATGAAATTGTACATTAAATACCGATATTACAATGTTACATGGAATTTACATAATTTTTAAAACTTGATCATTAGAGTACGATACTGAATTTTGAATAAAATGCAGGTTTTATATCGAAGTGTATCAGCTAAATTTAAATAAATATTATTTAGACATTTACTTACATTTAGGTATACTATGTAAATTAAATTTAGATGTGTAGATTAGACTTAGATATATTCTTTAGAATAAATTGGGATGCATTATTTCGATTAAATTTTGATATATTTTTTAAATTGAACTTAGACATGGACTACATTATGTGGATATATTATTTAGAATAAATTGAAATATATTATTTAGATATATTATTTGTATTCAATTTAGGTATATCATCTACATACATAGAAATAAAAATGTTAAGTAATAATAGTAAACTATAAGGGATAAGATTTATAATAACTTTCCTCTACCTACTTGGCAGAAAATGCAATCATTCAAAAAACGCTTTGAGCGTCAGCGTAGAGGTTATGTGCGCATATGAAAAGAAATCTCAGGTTTTGTGAACACTTTTCGAAGAAAATTGGCATTGAGAAGGATAAGAAGAGTGTCGTTATATTGTTCAGAGGACCTTGAACGCTTTTATCGATCGTAACGAAATATCGTACCTATTACTCCGCTTCTTTCCGCGGCTATCGATGCGATTATTTTACTCTCTATATAGCCCGCGCCGCACAACAATCCTTTTGAAGCGCTTACAAAGGATGTTTAAGAAGGGAGGAAGAAAAATGTTCCGGCGTTAGCGAAAGCGATCGCGTAAAGCCCCGCTCCGTTGGAAACAATCGTATTCCGTGGACCATATAACGGACATTCAAGAAGTACGGATTTACGTCCCTTGCGTCACAAAGGCGAGGCGAGTAGAACAGTGAACGCGGTGGTTCCGGTTTCTTTCGACGGATCTCGCCAGAAAGAGGAAATCCAAGCGTCCTTTGTAGACGTCCCGTGCTTTGAGGATTCCGTAAGCCAGGACTCTGTCGTCAAAGCAAGTTAAATGCCGAACGGGGGAATCGATGAGACGAGCTTTTATTTATCGACTCGACCGAAATATCCGACGGAAACTTAACGCTCGTGACACTGGATGTTTATTAAAAATACAATTTCGAAGCATCTAATCAAAATAACAGTTTGTTTCACGATTATTCATTGAATTCAACAGAATAAAATGGGGGAGAGCGGTTGCAGAAGGAACATTTTTTACATTTGGCCATTGTTTGCTTAATCCTTAACGGTCACACTTCATTAGGATAACATGCCTGGCACACTGGGACGTTTAAGACTACTGCTACTAAAATTGTTTTTTACAAAAAGCTACTCATTTTAATCTGAAAAAAGTTGCTAATAATCGTTGAAAGTTCTTTTAACATATTTCACAGCTATTTCAGTAAATTTAAACGTTCAATATGAAAAAATTCAGAAACATGAAAAAATTGAAAACATGACGGTTTTCACAGTAAAATTCAAAACTTTTTCACTTTTTCACAGTTTAAGGGAAAAAATAGTAAAAATACCGATGTTTCAAAAAAAGGTATTTATTCAGATTTTCAAGATATAAAGTGGCTAAAATTGAAGCTAAATTGGCTGGGGTTGTTTCATTCCAGTGTGACTGTTAAGGGTTAATACTAAAAGTACCAAACCAAATGACCAATCCTTAGATTTCTTATTCTAGATTACAGAATTTGTTAGAGATGTTGATTTTCGTTAGAATAATCAGTTGACATATATGCTACTTTATATTTCATCTTTCTAATATTTATTCTGTTTTCAATTTAAATGTAAATGTGCATTATACTCCGGTAGATTTAGTGTTATTGTACCAATTTGAATATATTCTTGGTAGAGTTTATCTCTATTAATATACGTTTTAAATTTAAATTTAAAAGTTAAAAAAGAAATTTTTAATAATTCTAGAAATTTGTAATTACCGTAAATATTTTTATTTACTGTTATTACTGTAAATATTGTTATTAACAGTAATTATAAACAAATGTCCAGTATGATCTCAAAACTGCGAAAAACCTCAAAAATGTTAATCCGCAAATTCTACACAATTGTCTATTTATAAATAAACGTGAACTCAATGTCCTTGCGCTATTTCAGTAAAGGTGCAAATAATTTATGTTTTTTTGTGCTGCGATAAATCCAGCAACAGGAAGCAGGAAAGTTAAAATGAGGATTTAGAAAAAAGTGAATGTTGTAAAGATCGGGCAAGCGCTTAATTAAAAATTGAACTCGTTTCGGAAAACAAGGCAACAGAGGAGCTCTTTAGTTCTGGAGCTTTCTGTTGTGCAATTTAAAGGATCAGACGGAGAATGACCAGAATACAAAGGCGGAAGTTGCTGCGAGGTGGTCAGCGAGTACTCTTTGCCATTAGGGTCTTCTCCGAAACACAACTGCGAAATCCGCTTAACTACTTTTTGAATAATAACGAATGGCGCGTATGACAGCGGCATGGAGTGCAGTATTAAGGACAGGTCAGACTTTATTTCTTTTTTTTTTTCAAGTGGAAGAAAACTTGTCTTAACGAGCTTCTACTGCGAACGTATTCGACCTTAAAATAAATGATCCGATTACCAGGCATGTAAGAATATGATTGTTTTTCTGAATTTCTTAATGGAATAAATTTTTAAATACGATATTAAGTGAATGCGAAATAATTATTAGTGAAAGATATATTTAGTGCGAGGTATTCTTTAATGACAGTTACGGTTTTTTGTAATTATAGAAACATGCTTCCCTGTGCTTTCACTGTTAGTTGTATGTTTCTTGTTGAATTTTACTATCTTGTAGATCTCTATATTTGAAGACTTTAGAAATACATATTTGACAATTTATCTTGTTACAATGTTTATTATATTAGACACTGAACACTTTAATATAAGAATAATCATTGCAGCAAAATATTTTTAACTTGAAAGCAACGTACATTTTTTAAGTATATGACTTATAAAAATTCGTAACATTTCGTTCTGAATAAATTATTACTCAAAAGTTTGTATATGATAATTCAAAAAGTTTATTATAAATACTTTAACGTTTTTGATACTTTCATAAAGCAATGTGATTTTTTTTAATACATAGTTTATATACATTTGTATCATTTTGTTAAAAGTAAATCGTCCTCTAAAAATTGTACGTGATAACTAAGAAAATTTTAATATCCATAAATATATGTATATAATATCTTTTATGTAATATCTACATATATTATAATTTTTAAAATAAATCGTTTATATGAAAATTTAAAAAATTTCGGGGTTTGCAAATTCCCCAATATCCGTTTCATTTTCAACGGAGAAGTATAGTCATAGGAACAAAGAAGAAAGCCGGTGATAAAATACAGGCACCCCCTTTCATCCGCAGATCGTCGTCGAATTTCAAAAAATATGCTGTCCAGTCAGCCATGACAAACACCCCTCCCGAAAATCTACTCGAATCTCTCCCTTTTCTCACCCCTCGATCGTTCGCTTCCTTTTTCAAACCACTCTTTTCCCTTTCATAAATGCGCATAATGCGCACGAAACTATAATCCGCAAGAAATGTACGGAAGATAAATTTCCTCGAATACGAAGGGTGGTGAAGAGCGGAAGAGTTCTAACGATACTTTTTCTTCGCCCCTCAAACTTCCGGTCAAATGATGCGGCAATAGATATACATATATATATCAATGATGGACAACTATACCCGCCAGGGCGTGGTACTCTGATGGATAGACATTTTTTTCCTTTGAAAATTTCAAATTTTTGTGTTTCTGAATTATTAGTTTTTAATTTCTAAATTACTTAATTCTCACATTCTGAAATTTATGAAGTTTTCACATATTTTCAAATCCCTAATATTCCAAATGATTGAATTTTTAAATATTCAAATTATTAGATTTTTATTTTTTCAAATTTTCAAGCTTCCAGATCAGTAAATATCCACGTTTTCAAATTTCTAACTTTTCCAAGTTTTTTCAGTTCTTTCCATTTCAGTTTTTCAAGTTTTCAAATTTTTAATTTCTTAAATTCCAAACTTTTCACGTTTGCAAATATATTTATTTTCAAACTGACTAAATTTCTTCACATTCGAACCTCTAACATTCCAATCTATCAAATGTTCAATTTTTCACATTTTCAAATCACCAAATTTTCATATTCCCAAATTCCTACACTCCTAAATTTTCAATATTCTAAATTTTTACATTTGCAAATTCACAAATTCCCATATTCCCAATTTTTTAGATATCTAAACTATCAAATTCCTAAATTATCAAATCACTTATACTTGAAATTACTATATTTTCAATTTTTCAAATTTTTACATTTCCAAACTTCCAAGCTTCTAAATCCCCAAACTTTCAAATTCAATAACTAAAAATTACACTGACGAAAAAGTAGATTCTTTATCGCTTTCCCTATTTCTCATGTCCTCACAGCACGCGCCGAGCATGGCGATTGCCCGTGAGCTCATCAACGGACACTTGATGTGCATCACTGGTATTCACCACAGCAGCGACACTTTTACCGTCACACGCGCACGATTATTCGAGAAAATGCTCGCGAAAAGTACGACGAAAATTTGGAGGGGCGTGTTAATGAAACAGCAAGGGAAAAAAGCAAGAAGTAGGAATTTTTGGTGCAACGCAGCGGCTTATATTCAAGGGAAGAGTTTCTCGTATATGTTTAAACTAATACAAAAACAAATTGAATAACTTGGTCAGGTAGTTCCACGTGTCTGAACGAGCAGCGTGAAAATTGCGATATCACTGTAACAACGATGCAGTTGCACCCTCGCTTCTTTGCCGGCTTTAACAGAGGATAAAACGAGGGTGCTAGGAGAAGGGGTTGATTCTAGTTTTTTCGTTTTATTCTTTCATCACCATGCTGTTGTTTTACTTTTAGGACGACTGCGTGTGCACGGACGTTTAAATGCGTTATTACCCTTAAAAACATCATAATTGTTCTAACAAAAATTTTAAAGGTTATGGTACATAAACTTATACAACATAAGATTATACGTATATAATTTTAATACTTAACGGGCGGGTTGGTGTTTCTTTCTTTCCGAGCATTTTTTAAGAGAATAAAACAAACATGTGTGGCTTTAAAGCGTTGCAGCTTTATTAAATCAACGCTATTTTTGATAAACATTTACAGAGTTATTTGTTTGTATGTTTAGTAAACCGTTATCAGGAACGTAAATTTTACTGTTGTTATTAATTAAATTTAATTTAATTCCCAAATATAAATGATCAAATTTGGAGTTTGATATTGGTAGCCATAAATAGATTTATAATATGTTGGTTAATGGTAATCAGAATTGTCCCGACATTAATAACAGTTATTTGTAATCATAATTAACTTGTCAACGATAATAATTATAGATGATCAAAAAGAATTTTAATTAAGTTAAATTAGTGTAATAAATTCGTGTGATGAGTTATATATAATAAACATGTGAAATTTCGTTATATATGAAATACGTGAATTGTTTGAAATATTTTAGTCATTAAATTGATATATTTTGATGATACAATTTTTCGAAAAATTTCCACGAATTTTAATGGCAATTGCTTTCCGTTTGAGTAAGGACGATTTTTCGCTCACCGAATTTTCGTCACAAATGTTTGAAAAGTAACTCTCATTTAGAATCTCTGCTTAAAAAGCATCACGCAGTCTCAGATATTCTAACGCTTTTATCTACCTTGTTCCTATTTCACTGATACGATGGGAACAAAATAATGGAAATTACGCTTCGAATCTAGTAGAAGCTTGAACGAGAACTTTTCAAAGGTGTAGAAAGAAATAGGTCACTGGATGGTGGTAGAATGAAAAGGGAAGCGAAAAAACGTTTGTACGAACTGAGCTAGACAAAAGTCGAAAGTAAAAAATGATGCAGAACTGGAATGGTAGAAAGTTCTACCGATGAAAAGAGCGAAGGTGGTAAAGGATGAAATAAAAGGATAGCTGTACTCTGTTAGGCTGGAAAATAAAATGGCCAGCTGCAGATTCTGTTGCTGCCAGTGTGTAGTATTTACGGTATTTTATCGCAGTAAAAATATCTGCATCATGTCTTCAGTTTTATTATCTTGTTATTTACTATTGTACAATATTTTGTATTATTTATTTAATATCTTTTAATATATATTAAAATATCTTTATTATACAAATATTGATAATAATTATAAAACATCCATCGAATATATTTCTAATAATAAAACAAGCAACTGATTCATTTATATAACATTACCAAGAGGAAACCCTTACTATAATACATTTTATTCTCAACTGTATAACATTATTAATCTACAACATTTTAAAAAAACGCAACAAAAAATTATAATTACTGAAAATAAGAAATATCTTCAACAATTTTTATAATTAGGAAATTTATTATTTATTATCGTTTAACAAAACACAATCTAGAGAACATTATTTTATGTAATACATTTAGAACAAAATGCGACAAGAGGTTAAGCAATGTATATTTAAAATCGTTTCCAAATAATAAACGAACGACTTAAATATAAAAAAATTATGATTACTCGTTATTAATTAAATGTTAATAACCTAAATTTTTTCCCTTCTTTTTAACAGATTCCGTAAATGCCGTTTTCAATATTCAGCGGGATTTTTTGAGGACAATTTAAAAAATTTCTGTTCCCCCGTGTCATTTTCAATTAACAACGTTCCTCTACGATCCTCGTCGGGCTGTTTAATCGGGGATGCCGTTAATTTCATTTTTAACCAGTTGTAATGCAGCAATTACGATGGTCCCGGCTCATTTTAATTTACACGTAGCGAGCGACCGTTCGCAATAAACGTTTCACTCGTTTAATTTACAATCGCCGCTTCGTGACGTGCCCCTTTATCTCCCTCGAGGTGCGAAATTAAAATTTTATGACGTACTCTAATTTCCATTAGTCGAGCACGGTAAGTGCACGAGCTATGTTGACCGAATGTTATGGTCTTCGAATGTAACTCGCTAATCCAACATTGATTCAGCGAAACCAGAGAGCAGTGTTATCGATGCGAACGGAAAGATTAAACGAGGATTAATTGTGGATGATCGTGGTTTTCAGTTTTTCACTTATTCCCGTGTTATTCTGTTATCACTAAATTTACGTCGAAAAAGTTTGGAAAGTAAGTTAATAGAGATCGCAAATTTTTGTGTATTTTAAAGATCTTGAAAATTTATGGTAGAAAGATCGGAAAATTATCGTAATAATAGTATCATTGCTGTACTATAAGAATAGTATAAAATTATTTACACGATTGATGTACACTTTGAGTTATTAACTGTTAAATTTAAAAAAGTTTATGCAAATTTTTCATAAGGCTGCAAAATTGCAGATTTAGTTGTCAACATACTTGAAAATTTTTAGAATGTAATAATATAAAAATTGTATACTTCCAAATTTATTCGCTTAAAATTTTGGAAGTTCAAATACTTGATACTTATAAATAATGAAATTTACATATGAAGAGGTTATTCTGTAATGGGAAATTGAGCAATTTAGCAATTGAAAAATTGGGAAAATTAGAAATTGAATAATTAAAAAACTTAGAAACTGAAAGAGTGAAAAATGGGCGTATTAGAAATTAACAAATTGAAGAATTGAAAAATTGTGAAATTTTGAAATTGACAAACTGACATATTGAAAAATTGAAAAATTGACAAATTGTGTAACTGGAAAATTGGAAAATTAAGGTGTTTAGAAATAGTAAATGAAATTAGAATTGATATGAAGAAATAGGGAAATTTAGGAATTTTGCAGTGTGGATATTTAGATGTTGAAAAATTAAAAAATTGAAAAGTTTTGAAATTTGGATCTTTTGGAATTTGGACGTCCGGAAATTTAGAAATTAATAAACTGAGCAATTGGAAAATTAAGAAATTACAAATTTCAAAGTTAAAATATTGTAAAATTGTAAAATTGTAAAATTGTAAAATTGTAAAATTGTAAAATTGTAAAATTGTAAAATCTAATAATTTGGATCAGGAATTTGATCATCCAGAATGCATTAAGGCAGTAATTTTGAAGTTCGAAAATTTCAAATTTTCAATTCAATAAATCTTGCACTATTTATATAAAGAAATCAACTATTCACCAAACCGCATACAAAAACGTTCGCAGTTCACTGTGTTAGATGATCGTATAACCATCAATTATACCTCAATCCAACTTACCAGAAACTACGAAACAGATTTTCCAATATTTCCACTTCTTGCCAGATTTAACCGATAAGATGAGGAGACACTTGATCGGAATTCTTAAATGACGTGTCCTCAAACCTCGAACGAAGAAAATCCCTCTTGTATTTCGTGCTATGCCCGATTACGAAAAGGAGCAGGACAGGACATCGATGTTCGTCTTTTATGAATTAAATTGGAATCGAAAGGCGATAATTACAGCGGCTTAATGGTCGCTTTAAATACGGACAAGCACTCGATCCTTTTCGTTCTCTCGTTCTGTGGCACCGCGAATAATGTAAACTGACTGACAGACGAAGAAGAGACCGAAAAAGGGGTTGGGACACACAATGGCTTTCGATGCCTCGAAGGTAGACGATAAAAGGAGTTGGGGGGTCAGCAAATGGATCTCCTCCGCATCCCGGGACCGGAAATGAACGAAATGGCCGCTAAGCGAAAAGGGTTCTCTTCTTTGAACGGTTTAGGGATGGACAGAACGAGCCTCTGATAACTGTTGCCGCGTGAAAACAGAATTCTGATGGCTGATGTTTTATTCGAACATTTATTTTTTTACTTTTGGTATTAGTTACATGTCTTTTTTCTATACTCTCATTTAGTACTTTCAGAACTAGCTTTCTTCAATATTCTCATCTAGTACTCTCAGTATTAGTTCTTTTTAATAATGCCATTTAGTACTCTTACAACTTCCGTGCCTTACTTGTTAGTGCTACTCTTTTTAGTACTCTCAGTACTAATTTCTTGTAGTACTTTTAGTACTAGTTCCTTTTTATTACACTCATTTAATGCTCTCAGTACTACTTTCTTTGGTATTTTCATTTAGTACACTCAGTACTATTTTTTTTAGTATTCTAGTTTGGTACTCTCAGTAATCAGTTTTTAGAGTACTCTCATTTAGCTCTCTCACTTTGTACTTAACATGGTCATTTCGTATTTTACTAAATATTTTTTATTGTGTATGTTACTAGGAAAACATGTAAAATATGTGAGATTACAGTTACTTGTAAGATTACAATTTATCTATAATCTTATTTCCATCCTCAATAATTTGATAACAATTAATTAATTGGACGTAATGGACGCAAGGAGCTGGACAAATTGTCGAATTCAATATCCTCAAGAATTAAGTTTAATACAAATAAATTGTATTCTATATTTTCGACCTATTTCTTCAAATAGAGTTCCAGTTACATCATCAATTACACGACACACCTTATAAAGAAATCCGTAACTTAGTCTTTTCTAAATTGCTACGATCTATCAACTTGCAAAAGCTCAATAAAATCTAAGAGGTATACTCGGTATGGTTTCCTCGAGCGATTTAACTGTTCGTTTTTTGTTCCACGCGACCACGACCAGTCGTTTTATGCACAAGAGGGGAGTAATGACTACAATAAGGCCTGAAGATGATATGGCATTAGTGTCGAGTACGATGACTCGCGTATTTGTCAATAGGTGGCTGTTAATGACAGGGCACCGTCCCTCGTCTCGTAATCCTCCCCGGATTCACCCCTGTTCTACTCACCCTTCCCTGCTTTCCTCTTTCTCCCCCTAGCCACTGCACGCTATCCTTGTCCCCCATCATGCTAACCCCACTGAACTGACTACTTATCTGTCCGATTATAATCCTTCTAGGTTTCAACTTATTAATTACGCCAATTTGAGGGACAGCTGTCGAAGCGCGACCATCCCCTCGTGTGCAATAACTTCAATTACTTACCCGTTTGCTTTCCGACGTTGCACCATTTTGTAAATTTGCTTCGTAAACGATCAATTACTTAAATACTGTTGAGGTTATAGAAATATTAATTATTAATTATAATAAAAACTATATCTGGCAGATTAAAATTCACTCAACGAGTTATTAACGGTAACAATAACAAATGAATTAAGGAGAATTAAAAATTTCATGTGTTAATAAAGATCAGTTTTCAGTTCTTTTAATTTTTAAAATTATCCGTAAATTTTTAATATCTGCAGAATATACAATAAATTGTATCTAAAAGAAAAATTAATATTTTCAAAAGTTTCATTAATTAAGAAATGCGCTGATAATTTGTATTTAACAAAATACAGAAGTGTTATTTTAACACGAGTATAATTATATCAAAGTATCGAAATATTGTATTCTCTTAGCATATCGTATAATGTAGCATATTTGCAACACGAACGAAGGGTTAAAGCCGAAGCAACAAGTAATCAATGATTCCTGGAGTTCTCTTGCTCGAAACGCTAGCAATTAACGCCGTGTTGTAAAATTTCGATTAATAGAATTCGATTGAAATTAAATTCGTTTAAGAGTGGTATTTATTCGTCCGGCTTAGGTACGATGACGATCATGAATACAGCTTGATAACGATCGGGAAACTTAACCGGCACCAGGACAGAGCCTAAGCCTGACGCTCATAAAGGCTGTTCTCGTTTCATTGCTGGTTGGCCGAAAGGCAATAAAGCTACTACGTTTAATGCCTTATTGACGCGAGGAATGTTTAGAGCCCTTCGTGGCATGATCCCTGTGCGTCCTGAGCCCTAAGTTTATTGCTTACGAGCCACCATCCCCATCTATCTTCCCTTTATCGGTTATACCTTCGTTACAAGACAGCTGGTGTAACACCTCGAGCATCGACGATTCAGTCTTATACCGACGAATTTTTGGCACGATAAAATTTACTGTTGTTTCACGACAGAAATTATCCAAATGGGAATTATCGATACGGTATTTATCAATATGATATTTATCGGGATGGTATTTATCGAGATGATAATCATTGAGATGATATTTATCGAGATGGTATTTATTGAGATGATATTTATCGAGATGGTATTTATCCAGATGATATTTATCGAGATGGTATTTATCGATATGGTGCTTATCGAGATGGTATTTATCGAGATGATACTTATCGATATAGGAATTATCGAGGTGGTATTTATCGAGATGATATTTATCGAGATGATATTTATCGATATGGTATTTATCGAGATGGGAATTACTGAAACATTGACGAATAATTGAAATTATCGAAAAATAATGCCATTAATGTATCTCAAATTAATTGTGGGTGGGTTATATTGAATATTATAGGTGCTAAAGGAAATTTTAGGGCTCTAGATTTATAGCAAAGGTATATTTTAGAGAAATGGTGAAAATATTCTTATTGGACCATGTATTTTTTTCAAAGAATGCATTATAAGCGAATGGGTCGCGAAAACTATTCTTTAGTAATTTAATTACTGTTTTTGAATGAGAAACTTAGGGACATTTTGGAATTTTTGGAATTGAACACTTTGATGCTTTAAAATTCTGGAATATTTTAATTTTTGTATGTAGAAACTTAGGAATTTTGAGAATTAAGAATTTTAAGATCTTAGGACTTAAGAACTTCAGAATTTTGAAATTTGGAGGTTTTGAAATCTTTTAAAAACCTTGAAACATTGAAATGTCTGAATTTTTGAACTTTGATACATACAATAAATTATATAATGAATAAATAAGCTTAATTTCAATGATGTATATGGCTAATATTAAACGATCAATGATTATAGCAAATGTGAACTGCACTCCATTTAACTTGCTGAAATAACTGTTCACAGTACTTCGATAAACAAATCAGTGAAACATTTCCAGGGCAATCTGAATGAAACATCTACATAAGGATTAGAACAATGGGAACAGAACTGTACGATGAAAGTTTCAACAAACGTCTAACTGTGAAACGGAGCAAACATTACAGCAAATGTATGGTTAGTGGAAATGGCTAACAGGAAAGCAGCTTCTTCGTAGATTTCAGTTGGTCGACTTTCAAACACGATGTTCGAATGTAAATTGGATTCTCACCGGAGAAGTTTCACGGTAAACACATTTGGTACGGGATCGTTTAGCAATCGCGTTATCTTTTCTAAGCCAGGCAAGCGCGATTAAAGCGCAGCCAATTCTTTTACGGTTCGATGATAACGATAAGAGATCGCTCGTCGAGTTTGGCAAACTTGAAAATACCGATTTCTACGCCATGGACAGTGTGGAAGCATCTGCTCTAAAGCATCAATTCATTGTAATGACAGGCTTGTGACACGTCGTTGCGTATTCCTGGCCGTTCTGAAATTTAGAATTGAAAAAATGTTGGGATGTAGAAATTTAGTAGTATTGGAATCTTGGAATTTTGGAATTTTAGAATTTTGGAATCTTGGAATCTTGGAATCTTGGAAATTTGGAAATTTGGAAATTTGGAATTTTAGAATTTAGGAATTCGAAAAGTTAAGAATTCTGGCATATAGGCGTTAGGGAATTTATAGATTAGAGACTTTAGGAATTAAGAAACTTCGGAATTACAGAAATTTTGGAACTGAAGAATTTCGGAATTAGGGAATTTAGGAATTAGTGAATTTAGAAATTCGGAAATTTAGGACTTCTACAATTTAGCAATCTGGGAATTTCCAAATTTTGGAATTCTCAAATTTTGGAACTCTGGAATTTTGGAATTCAGCAATTTCAATATTTACGAATTTGTGAATATAGGAATTTACCAATTCACAAATTTTGAAATTTACCAATTTACGAATTTAGGAGTTTATGAATATAAGAATCCAGAAACTTAGGAATTTGGAAATTTGAATATTTAGACGTCCATGAGAATTTAGTAATTTTAGAATTTGAAAATTTGGTAACTTACGAATTTGGTGATTTGGAAGCTTAAAAATAAAAATATATAATAATAAAAATTTGTTAAACACGCAAATATCTAAATGCTCTAACTTCCAAGTGTTCAGATTTAGTTATTGTAAATTTTCTTTAAATTTGTAAGTTTCTGAATTTGAAACCTCAATATTCTGAGTGTGTTCTTGTAGCAGTTCCTGACATACTTTCGACGTATTATAAGTACCTCTTTCAACGTATTATAAATTGACGCAAAATGAACGAATTCTTGCCACAAGTTTAATCAGGCACAGTGTTAACAGTGACAAAGTTTTGTTTAAAATTTATAAGCTGATATTATGTGTTTAGCAATAATGAAACCAATATATTTGATTAAACCGACTCCTACTTTGAACAACATTATAACTAGTTTAAATTTACATTATTAAGATCATATTACTCTCTATACCAGTTCATAATAGCTTTTATATTAAGTTTATATTAGCTTCAGATGTGATCAGTTTATTTCAAATATTTAATAATATTCAATATTATTAATAATTGATATTTCGAATAAATCCAGCAAAGCACTTAAACGTAGAGAAATGATAAATTAATACCAAAAAATATTCACTAAATTTGTATTTAATGGTACTTCATTATATTATTAATAATAAAATGGTTAAATATTTATATTTCACATTTTCTTTAACTCAAAATATTTTCTTAGAGCAGTTAGGAAAGTTAAGATATGTCGAATTATAGTTTTTGATTTTGATAGGCTGAAACAGTTCAAATTGTAATAGCATGATTTCCAGACTAACAAATTTTGATTAACTTTGTTTTTAAGTATGTTTACATTATAGTTGTATGACAAGAAATTTACATTGTAGTTGTTCATATCAAGTATCTATATTTAATTACATAAATGATTAAAGTAATCATAAAATTCTAAATAAGGGTAATAAACACAAAATTGATCACTTACATAATAACACATTTTTTATCAACTTTATTACATAATTTTATAGTTTATAAAATCATAAAACTCTTATTTTCTCTACATTTCCTATTTTCAGATGTACATAATACTGAGAAACACATATGTATTATCCATTAAAGGGTGTTTTCACCCTGAAGGATTAAATCACCACGAGTTTACTAAGATCCGCTAACATTCACCAAATTACACGTTATCAAATATTTCAATAAAAGATTTCGTTTGATACGAAGTTTTCGAAATTCGAGTAAAAAGTTTTGAATCCACTTTGTAGTTCGTATCCCGCTATCGCGATGAGAAACGTATTTGTTACGGTAGTAAATTTTCAGTCGGAAGTTCTCGGAATTCACCTTTAAAAAGTATCTAAGGTTTTATCGTAGAATCGCTTCACTTTCCTTAGCTCGACTTCTTTTGTGAAACAAGCTCGCTGATATCGTGTAACAAGGTTCCCGAACGCCATTAAGGAACATCATCAAGAAGGAAGAAGCAAAAATAATAAATCTTAGATAAAACGGTAAGAGCGTTTGTTCATCTTCAACCCTCCATATTCTCCTTGACATTGTTACAGCAGGAAGGAGCTGAAGCCACTATCTGGCGGGACCTCTTCGAAGGAAATCTCGTATCTTCCGAGGCAAAGAAATATTTACATAGCTGAAAGCATAGAGGAAAACTCTTACGGACGTTCGCGTTCGCGACGAATTGCAAACCAATGCAAATTCCACCCTGACCGCACTTTTCAGAGTGGCTTCAGAGTAAACCCTGGGCTTCGCAGCCGAGTGCTGACTTAAAAAATCAATTAAATCACATCTCGGCGTTTGTCTTCATTCTTTTAGTATTCCTGTCGCTTTTCAGTTGTTTCATTTCCATACTGAAGCTGGATTATGTAGCACAGAAAAATTCTTCAGTTACAAAAATAATATGTACTATATTTTTTAATTTTAATGTCGTATACTTGATACTAACTGCAATTATCTCGATATGTAGTTTCTTTGTTTCTTACATTTCGTACATTAGTGAAAGGTAGCCCATTTCTTAGTTTTACTGTTTGGAAATTGGAAAATTCAAAATTTTTTATTTTCGCATTTCTGAATTCTTGAATTTTTAGGTCTTTCACTTCTCAGTTTGTAGTTCCAGAATTGCAAATTATTAACCTTTGAAATTTCCAATTTTCTAACTTTATAAATTCCTAAATTTCTTAATTTCAATATTCCTAAATATCTAAGGTTTCAAATATTTTAATTTTTAAAGTGTCAAATTGTCAAATTGTCAAATTACCAAATTTCTGTAGTTCTATATTTTTCAATTTCTTCTTTCATTAATCTTTTAATCAATAACTTAAATTTTTGAGGCCCCAAATTTTTGTTTCAAAATAATTCAACTTGTCGATTTATTAATTTATCAGTATATCGATTTATCAATTTCTAAGTTTTTATATTTCTAATTTTCTAAATTTAAAATTTTTCATATTATAAATTTAGAAGTTATCAACTTTCTGAATTTACAAATTCTCAAATTTCTAAATTCTCGAAGTTCTACAGTTAGAAATGACCAAATTTCTACAGTTCTCAATTTCTAAATTTTCATCTATGCAACTTTTATTTTTTTGAATTTCTAAATTTCCACGTGTCCAAATCTCCAAATTCATAAATTTGAAGACATGAAATTTACGTTTCTCAATTTCCTTATCCACCATTTTAAATATGATACTTTCACAAATTTCTAAATCACAACAAGTCTTTCTTAATTGTCTTAATTGTGTTAATTTCCAAATTTTTTAATATTTAAAGAATTAAATTTCCAAACTTCTAAGCTCTAATAGTACTTTGCAAGTTCAAAAACTTCCGCATTGTCCGGTGTATCTGTATCATTAATTTATATTACCATTAACACTATCTTTGTACATATTCTTCTTTCCACAATCACATCTTCATTCGTATTTTCAAATCCTCCATCTGCCTCCTCTATTGTGTTATTCATAACCGCTCAATATTCTCGGTTTCTCTCTCCTCCGATAATCTCTATCAACTATTCCCATTTCTTCTGGATCATTAATTTGTATTCCCATTAACACTATCTTCATATACTTCTTTCGCTCCGCATCTTCGTCTGTATTCTCAAATCCTTCATCTGCCTCCTCTAACTTGTTACCCATAACCGTTCAACATTCTCGGTTTTTCTCTCCTCAGATAATCTCCATCAAACTATTCTCATTTATTCTGGATCATTAATTTGTATTCCCATTAACACTATCTTTAAATATTTCTTTCGTTCCACAGCTCCATCTGTATTTTCAAATCTTTCATCTACCTCCTCTATCTTATTACCCATAACCGCTCAATATTCTCGGTTTCTCTCTCCTCCGATAATCTCTATCAACTATCCTCATTTATTCAACGGTCACAGGTACGCGAGGTAGGATAAAGAGGCGACGAAACCGCGCGGAAAGCGCGCGTCGACGACGCGTACAAGAAGAAGAATACGAGGGCGATATAGAAGAAAGACGCTGGTAGATAGCGCGTCGTTTGCGCTATCAGCGCACTTAAGATCTTGTGGTTGGCGAGGGGATCGGAGGGATCGGTCCAGGAGGCAGAGAGAAAGCTGAAGAGAATCCCGAAGAGCAGCTTGAGGTCGTAGTTACGCGATAGGCGAGCGTAGAAACGAGCAGGACGATGGTTCGCAGTTGCGACGTCGACGTCGTTCAGAACGATGGTGTGGCGATAGGAAACGGTGAAGATGGCGGTGGTGCCGATCGTGGTGCAGACTCGTAGCTGGCTTGAATATTCATTCGCGTTACATATGGATCAGCTCTGAGCGGCATGGCTGGAACGAGCTAAGAGGAAGAGAGCGTGGCTAAGCGTTCGAGAGGGTGTGCGCCGACTACAGATTCAACCTAAGGGTTTGAATATTGCGTCCTTCCTTGCCCTCGTTCGACGAACACTCTGCCAACTGGGCTGTCCTACAAAAGAAGGACAGTCGTCACGGTCATCGATGTATACAGAAATATCTGACGAAGAGGACACTTTCTTATGAATTATTGCATCGACTCAGCTTAAGTTGTCTACCCATGCTTGACCACCTCTCAAGTTGCCTAATCTCATATCGTTGAATCAATCGACGTATAATGCACGCTTACTTCCAAAATAAAAAGTTATAATTGATTTACGTTGCGGTAATATTTCTACAGTGTAACGAAAGAATAATAGAAATTGGGCTACGATGTCCAGTGTCATTCGCGACAAGGAAGAATCTTTTAGCGTCCAACAAACATCTCTTACATATTGAATGCTACGTTAGTTTTACATGACTTGTCCGATCTGGTTGACATGAATTTTTGCGTACGAATTTCTTAATATACTATGTGGAAATATTATTTACAACAGTCAAGTGGAGTTGTGTGATCACATGTGGGGCATTTATCTCATAAGGAATCCACCGATGATCTCCGCGGCGTTGAAATGCATTTTTTTGTTTTCGCATTGTGTTTTTGGTAACCTTGGCTTTGCTGGTCATCAGTAACCCTCGAGTCTAGCTCGACATTGAAGTTGATGTAAGAAGTGTTTTGCCGAGCCACACTCGAAGTGATAAGAATTAAAGATCTAAACACCACAAATTGCCCTTATAAACAGCTGACGAAAATGACAAACCGTAGTTGAAGTTTTGTGTAAAATAAATTATGTATCAACTTTATTCGCTATAGGTAAACTGCTGCGAAAGGTGAACACGCGACTCGCATATTCGTGTTCGGTGAACAGAGTTCGGAGACAGCTGGTAATCGATGGCGGAAAAGAACACACGCGTATCTCTTTCGAACGGACGATATCAAAGCGAGCCGGAGCGCATAAAACAATTTCTTGGAACAGATCGCATAAAGTCTCACCCAACTACTATAAATTTCTTTCTCGGTGCGCTGCAATGCTCCTCCAACTTTCAACCGTTTCTACTAAAACCTTCGGGCCCCCTTGAGTACCGTGAGCTCCTTCGAGTTGCGTTCACCGAGGATCGATCCTCGGAAGCATTCAAACAAAAATTATTTTCTCCAGGAACTCGTGTAATCGTCGACGAGGCGAACGATTCCGGCGATATTTCCGAAGCTTGATTCACCGGCGGATAGAAGTTCGCTCCGTTTCTTTCTCAGAAATCGAACAAGATTCCTCGAGGAAAAGCAAACGTGTCACGCGCTCCTTCTGACGGAGAAGTTACGTTTTCAATAAGGATCGAATCCCGAGCAATGGTCGTAGACCAATCGCTTGAATCACTCCGGCAATTTATACGTGTGACATGCTCTTGTGTGCGACCTTTATCGATAAATTCAATTTTGAAATGTCATCTTACACGCGATACGAGTTCAGGGTATCATTTTGGGTTGGTGCGTTTAACCCTTTGAGCACTATGGGCGCATATATGCGCTCAACGAAATACACTCATCATGACTTATTGCGTATGTGCAATTGTAGTTGGACGTTCGTTGATATAAAAATGTGTATTTTGATTTATAATTATTTCACCTTTAGTAATACGGCGCCACAAATACGGAAACTCATTATTTGAAGCAATGGTGATATAGAAAGTGAATCGTTAACAGGTATTGGCAATTGATACTTACCAAAAGGATTAATTATGTTGTCAAGGCTTATTGCTCTTGAAGATATTTTCACTGTTGATGGCAACTTTAGAGCTTTTTAAACGAAAATTTAGATAAATTTTTTCGGAAGTTATTTTTCTACTATTAATTGTCATTGTCTGTTTCAATAGATTTATACATCATTGTATAATGGTATGGATTTAGTTGAAAAATATCTATTCAAAATTGTTATATTAAAACGAATGGTAAGCGTGAGTCACTTTTCGATTAATATATCAGACGAGTGTATTTTAATTTGTACTAGAGTTTATATGAACAAAATTTTCGAATTTTATTTCCGAATAAATGGTTGACCTGGTTTTCGCACCAGTTTACAAAAGTTAATACCAGAACATAATTGAAATGGTAAAGGTACTGCAAAATTTTCTTCAAAATAAATTAGTTCTCTTAAAATTGACTTCAAAATAAATTACTCACTTTAAAATTTATTCCAAGATAAATCGTTCACTTTGAAATTTATTTGAAGATATATCATTCACTTCAAAATTTATTTCAAAATAAATCATTGATTTTAAAATTTACTTCAAAATAAATTATTCGCTTTCACATGTGTTTCAAGATAAATCATTCGTTTCACAAAATTTATTTCAGAATAGATCATTTAATCTAAAATGTACTTCAAAATAAATCATTCACTTTGAAATTTGTTGTAAAATAAATCAATTGCTTCAACTTCTATTTTAAAATAAATCATTCACTTCAAAATGTACTTCAAAATAAATCAGTCGTTTCAACATTTATTTGAAAGAAAATTATTTATTTCAAAATAAATCATTCACTTCTAAATTTACTTCAAAATCATTCGCATCAAACTTTTTAAGTTTCACAAAATTAAGTGCAGAAATATAACAGAATAAATTACAGTCTATACGAACATCTATACAATTTGTACAATTTTTCAGTTTAATCAATATTTATGAAACTACAGTAATATAATTTCATACAAGACCTGATAAAAAGAAACTAAAATGACAAAAATCCACATAGTCGTTTAATTTATACAATATTTATGGAGGCATGAAAATGTCATAAATTAAATATATCTGTTGAACGCAAAACCGAATAGAAGACGAAAACAAAATCCGTGTAAAATATAAATTACAATTTTTATTTCATCTAAATCAAAATGAAAATTTAATCGAAATACTCTCGAAAGATAATTGAAATATCCATGATATATTTGATTAAATATTTCTTGCGAATATCTCTGAAACCAATCTCTACACGGTGATTACAAAAAGAAAAGTGGCTGAGAATATTCTTTCCGTCAAAATATTTCAAGCTCATTGTAATCATAAAAATTTTTTCTTTAACCTTACATTAAAGAAAATACAATTGCAACAAAAACACGCACATTTAGTCGTCTCTCGACTTTCTTACTACAAACCGTTCACCCTGTTGACAAAGCGAATGGTGGCCTTAGAAGAAAGAAGAACAGGAGGATATTCGCGGTATTCCCGGTATATTCCAAAGCTGGTCTGCTTTGTCCAAATTTTTCCGTTCATTTATCTACACATCCTGCAATCCCCATGGTTTTCTCGCGGGGGATGGGGCACTGTCACCCTCTTTCTGTCAACGGTTTTCATTTCTGTAGTCAGCACGCGTCTAACGAGCCTCACTGGCCCGTTCCATCCCTCGAACTCAGAAATGCCTTTGTTTTTGCTGACTACCTTGCGATAGTGTCCTAAGCGCGATTGCAATTTCCACGGGTTTTTTTTCGCCACCCTCGCGACTCCGTTACCCCTTCCTGCATCCTGGTTCTTGGTCCGTCGGACCGGCGAATTTTTTTGCAGAAAGAAGCGTGCGGATCGGCCTATCATCACCCTTTGTAACCTTTTTCTGTGGTCCTAACCCCGGGTCGCGTGGAATTTTCGATGAGAAATTCCTGACGCGGCGGGGACCCGGACGAAAAAAAGTGATTGCGGATGCTAGTTGCGGTTTTCGCTGCCGGAAGACCAGTCCCCTGTGAGGAATTACTTTTTTTTACGTGAGCCATTCTCCTGGCAACGATTATGGTCGGATAGGGGAAATTTTAGTGATATCGAGTATTCATTTTCAATATTCCCTTTTATGCTTTGTGCAGTGGACGGTTGAAGATGACTGTTGCTCGTTCATTAGAGTAATTTTGCTTTTACGCCACTAATTAAATATAATTTATAGTATTTCTAAAATAAAATTTGATACCACTGTAGCCAATGTACTTAATATCACATCGGCGAAGACATAAGTTTGATTTCTTACTGCAGTGGTAGGGAAAAAATATACATTCATTACAGTAATTTTGCTTTCATACCACTAATTATGTATGATTTATAGTACTTGTAAAATAGAATTTTCTACCACTAGAGCTAACTATGCACTTAATGTCTTATTGATGACAGTATGACTTTGATTTATTACTACAATGGCAGGGAAAAAATATATATTCTTCATGAAATGTATAATTACAATATTAATAATGATGTATATTATAAAAAAGCTTTAGGAAGGTATTGAACTTCACAAGAAATAGAAAATACATTTATTTGAATTTTGATGAACTTATATATCTGTGGTGTACGCGGATGTGTTAATGCGTGTCGCCCCGCGGTGAGAGTGTACCCCCATCGCCAATACCATACTCTCACATATATTAAATTTGTATGAACTCCTTTATTGCAGCAATACTGATTTAGCTTTGAATAACTGCCTAGAAAATTATAGCTTACATCGTCAAGAGTAAGATTTTCGACGAAGATCTCATCGATCGGAAGGCAATAAATCGAAAGTCTGGCCAGTTGTCGATCTCCTGCACGATACATGTGTACAAGGTAACTGCGGTGGTATTGTCGCGAACAACATTGATTCTTGGGTCGTCACCTCGTAAGCTCACCGGTGATCGATCGTTTTAGGGTTACCGCAAACATACGGGACACGGTTCGCTTCAATTCCTGTCGGGACTCAGTGGAGGCAGCGATCTTGACGGTCTTTGATAGCAGTTCATGAATGTGTAAAGTAGGTAGTCCCAGGTTTCTCCGGATTCCATGGGCTGACTTGAGACGAGCAGGAGCCGACTAGGTCCAACGTCAAGCTACGTTGGATAGGGATGGTTCACACAGTGGCTCGATCTGTCGCATTATCAGGAAACAATGGCTGTTTTGGCTGGCTTTGCTCGACTTTGATCGCTCCATGTCAGACGAAGTTTGTCTTACTTGAAACCGGCTCCTTTGAACGATCGCCCACTATCGAAATACGCTCCTAATGGACTATTTCAGTCGGCTCCCCCGTCGGGCCGTGTATTATCAGACTCTTATTATCGTGTTACCATGATCCCGAGAATCTCAAGTTTCGTGACGGCTTGCATTAAGGAAGTTTCTTCCGTAAACTCGTGCTGTAATTACCTGTGGAAATTCTTCTACTTTCTCGGTTTTTTCTTTTCTTTTATTCGTGGCATTATACGATAACGGTGAACCGAGTTTCTGTTATTTCTTTTTTTTGCGCGCGAGGGTGAGAGAGTACAGATTTTTAACTTCGAACTTTATTGCTTCGGGGGGAACGGTAACAAGATGTTCCATTTAAAGTGTTAAACGCTGTACGATGAGGTCTTTTATGTGATAGAAAAAGTTTTGAAATTAATTTTTAGTGATTAAGATTCGGTATGCGGTTCATTTTTTCAAACGTTGTTACCTACGTTTGTACATAACGAAATATAATTTACTTGTATAGTCATTTCGTTTCATGGTTTATCTTCTTCCAAGAAAAATTCTTGAGGTGTAATCCTTCAGCCATTCGAGATAAAAAAGAGGCATTTTAATAAAAGAAGGGAACATGTTACGTATGAACAGCCTAACCTGGCCCATTTTGAAGATCAGACGTTTATATATTACCCCACTTAAAGCAGAAATAAAAGAGCATCCTTTTTTGCTCCCAAGGGAGCCACATATCTACCCCTACACCTACATAACGAATCTTGTACGAAAAGGAATGTTACCTTTATCCTTAATCATTTAAACGTAACGTTTGTGAACGATATTAAGTAACAATTCCCATGCACAACAATTTCACGATATATTTTAGAACCCATAAATTCAGACCATCTATAAATTCCGTTGAAAGAAACAAGGAAGATTCTCAATAAACTGAGCCTTCGACGTGAAAAAATATCTCGCATCATAAATTTGGTAACCCTTGTCATTTGCACTTTCCGTCCCATAAATTTTTCCTTTCTTTACGCCTTACTCTGCAGTTTATTTTAGCTTCAAAAATTATATTGTTCAATCATTCAACCTTATATTCACCCTTACATTGAAACATTTGTCAGAAATTTAATGTTGTACTATGTTTCCTTTATATTGCATTATCTTACGTGAAATGTCATTGTCTCCATTCTAATTTTCAAATTTAAAGAAATTTGGATATAATGGAGTGTATTAACAAACATCCCTATTATTAAAGGACAAAGTTCATGTTAATTGATAGCAACTGATTTTATTGATAATACTGACCAATAATACTGATTTATTAAAAAAACTGATTTTTAGTAAAAATTTCACTACTGACACTGACTGATAATTCATGCTAATAAATTACATGCTTACATACTGTAATTCTAAAATTGTATTGATGTTACGTACATTATGGGACCCATGAAAAATAATTTTTTCCAACCTGCGTTATTCGTCAAATTATTGAGGAAACCAACATTGACGGAACATCCCTCCATTTCAATTTTCTGACACCGAAACTTTTTTTCAAGCGATCCCTCGTCGCTCTAGAATTTCACCGATTGGTTCGCGGCGACGAGAAACGTTTTCTTCTGGCAGGTCTGTACCGGTAGCACGGTATCCATTAACGATGGATGTTTTGTCGGTCATCGAGCGGCTAGTTCGCGTCATTAGCGCCTCTGACCGATCCCCATCAGTCATCCTTACCCCTGGATGACAACCGAATTCGCAATGCGCCATTCCAGATTGATGGATCTATCCGTTTCTCGGTACATCCTTTGCCGATTCTGGACGAAAATCCTCTATACTTTTCGCCGTACGCACCCGACATCGTAGAACGCCGGCAATCCGATGGCCATTAGTTATCAAATTATTTCGTTTGCCCGACCTGGACGTTAGGAAACGTTTATGCACGCGTCACGATGATTTATGGAATACCACAAGCTTCTGTATGTCCTAGGCACATCCTGAGCCCGTTACTCGGAAATAATCGATGATGGGAAAATTATGTGGGTCGTGACACGTCGACCTGGTTCTCCGACGATTCTGCCGAGAACGTTTCGAGGAATTATTGTGGTTCAGTTAGTTGGTTGAAGAGAAGAGTTTCTTATAGGGTACAATATGATTGTGGTATCAGTCACATTTAGTTATATTTTCATTGTTAGTATTATATGTATAATAGGATTATTGTGTCACGGATCATTAATACTATACTAAAATGTGGATTATTATATTATGCATTAGAAGTACTATACAATAGTAGGAATTATTATTTATGGATTATTACTACTGTACAGTAATATGGATTATTAGTATTGTACGATAACATGAATGCATTGAAAATTTTTGATGTAATGTAGTATGTTGCTGTTTCAAATTATTGGTGTGGTTTTAGAACTAGTAACATTCAGAGCAGTTTCTAAATTGTTTCACAGTTCACAATTATAATTACATAAACTATAATTATAATTAAATATATCGTGTCAAAATGAAATTACACTAAGATATAATTATAATTAAATACACATCGCATCAAAATACAGTCATAATTAAATGTATAATACAAAGTATAATTAAATTAAAGTATGTACTCCATAATTAAATTAAATTAAATCAATAAAGCATGTTGCATAACGCAATATCGTGTGTGAAAGGGTTAGAAACGAACGTTCGTTGCGGAAATCATAAACAAATAATTCTTGTGTTTCATCAAATGGTTCGTTTAAACATTCAGCACGGCATCAGAAAGGGAGAAACTTTCTTCTGCGTGGAAACCATGTTTTTCAATTTTAAATATTTCCGCGGAATCACTGATTTCCTTTAAGCAGATTTCGAATCTCGGAAATAAGGTGATTTTCGTGGGTAAATCTCTCTGAGAGGCAGCCAGCTCTTCTCTTTCGAATTTTTCGCGATGAAAGTTGAACGCGCGCCCAGATTTCCCGATGCTGGCTCGTGTACGCCTCGTCAATCTGTTATTTTCCCACAGGCGTATGAATATTCTCAGGTACGAGCGCGAGGAACCGTTTCGATGGTAAAAAGAAGCTTAAACGTACGATATATAAAGCTACAGTCTGGTAAGGCGCACAAAGAGGAAAATAACGTTCACAGTTTTCTTTCTCGAGAGCTGAAACTCAATATTGCACGATTTTTCGCAAAAATAAAAAACCTATATTACATATACCAAATTGTTTAAGAAATTCAAATAACTTCCATATATTGATCTAAATATTGAATATTGCTTGGATGCAGTAATAGTCACCTATGTTCTTTGCTATAAATCGGAAACAATGACGCACTCTGTTGAGTACGTAATCAGCTGTTAATTCTTCGAGAAAATTTCATTCAGAATTTGTTAAATGAACAACGAATATTTTTTCCCTTCTGTTTGTATCAAAGGACTTAACCCATATGCAGGTCCAATACCTTCCTGAAGTTATCATAATTTCAATCATATGTAAAATGATACAATTCCCTGTGAAAAATACTTTGTACGTTATGAACATTTTCTATAAACAAACTAGGTAGACCACACAACAAATGTAAAATGGAAAAATCGTAAATCTGTAAATGTCAGCAATTAATTAGACTACACGTAACAAATTTATAGTGGAAGCAATAATTGCTATATCATTATCTACCATACAGTATGTTAGCAATCCTATTATCGCAAATTCTAAGAATCGTATAATTACCATGTCTCTACCTCAAATATTAGCATAATTGCAAATTTCGGTACAATTACACGCCTCGTAAACGTGTAAACTCTTTCAGTTTGTTTATCATCACATCAAATTATTACGATAACGCTTGAATGCGTATCAACCGAACATTTTCGCCTAACCGTTCATTCACCGAGCCATGAAACTCAGTTGTTGCAACTCGGGCTAATCGGTGGGAGTTCTCGCATTTCCAACGAATTGCTCGTCAAACGGGTAAGCGCATGGCGTGCAGTAAAAATAAGAAGTGCCTCGTTAGAGGGACAAGCCGTAGTTGCAATTGTATTCAGTTCTCGTAATTTGACGGTCGTTGTCGGACGTAACTTTGGATGTCAAAGGGCAGCAGTTTATTTAACGTCAAACCAACGGACAACACCGGTTTCCATGGCGGACACGTGTACAGTGTGTTGCATAAATATACCAACCACCTTTGATGCATTAATCTGAATTTTTGGGCTGAAAATTATTGTTCTTAGTGTGTATAAAATAAAAATTGTTCATTCTTTTTTAGTATTTAGGGAATACTGACCATAATTTCGTACCGAGAGCTTAAAACATTGCTAAGTCGAGGGGTTACTTATGCAACATACTGCAGCTGTTTATTAAAAGCAAAGTGATTATCTCTGGTTATTGAAAGCAATGTTGTTATTTCTGATTGTTGGATGGTTGTTAAGATTAGTGATGGGAAAACATTTGTTATTAGTCACCGTCATACTGATCAAAAATGGAGAAAGACAGAGAGAGATTGGTTACAAGAGAATAGTAGGTATATAGATAAAATTCAAACCTCTTTGTATGAAGACAAATTCTCATAATAAAATAACGAAACATTTTCGTCGCATTTTACGAAGTCTTTTCCGACAAATTTTATTAAAGAATATTTATTTTATAGAATTATATTTCAAAGTAGTATTCTCAATAGAACAGTTAACACAAATTGCACTTGCGAAAATGATGAAATTACGCAAACCACTGTCACAGTTGCTTCAAGATTTTTATACAGCGCATAAAGTTACATTGCCCAAAAAGCCATTCCACTAGGAAAGAGCATTCTTAAGTGGCGAGAAACATTTTTTTTGCGGGAAGATTCTGTAGACACAGTCCTAAAACTATGAGTAGTAGTTTTACCTCGGATTTTCACTGCTTCAAAATATGCTCACATCCGAGAAAAACTCGCGCTCGCGTGAGCATATAAGGAATAATAAATTCTCGCTTCCGTGGTCCTCTTTTCATAAAATTTGAAGAACCCCTGTTACACCGTCAGCTAGCGAGTCACATACTCTAGTGGAACTTATTTCTTTTTTTATCAGTAATATCCACCGATAGAGAAGGTTTAGTCAGCACTACAAAATCTAACGTTGCCAGATATAGGGATGAGATGACGTCACATTCTACGGACTCTGTGATAAACATTGTCAGAATTATGGGATGATATAAAGTAATATTCACTTTTGTATTCACTAATCTATTTATTTATGTTATTATATTATAGTAAAAACCACTCGGTGCACAGAACGTTAGAAACAGCGAAAAAGAGTAGAAGACGAAAGACGGGGACTCACACCATTCATGTAGCAAACTTCGCGTACCCACACACGCACATACATACTGTCATGCGTTGACAAATCTCAACAAACATACACATGTCAAAAATTGTTTAAATGATCTAAACCGTGAAAGATCTCGATCCAGGGCCGTGAATGCCCAGGGCAAATAAAGCGCGATAAAGATTCATGGGCAGGGCGCGGAAGTTTCATACGCAGAGCGTTCCTGCCGTTATTCAACCGGATGCCAAGAAGGGACAGGAAATTTTTTAATGCGTAGCCGGGAATAATTAAAATGCAACCGGTATGCGTGTGACGTTCGAGGCCCAATAAATCAGCGACACGTTTTGCACGTTCCCTCCCGTTAAATCTACCGGCCACGTTATTTCCTGCTCGTGCACGCGCCACCAACACGCTCCTGTCCCCCTAATGAAATTATTTCCATTTGATCTTGCGGTACAACTGACACGCCGGCCATCTCGTCTGCCCAACAATGCATCTCTATAGAAACCGATACGAGCGACGGTCGATAAAAAATACATCGTAATCCGGAGTTAGTTAATATCAGTTAATTGTCAAGGTTGCATATACCAACCTCTCGTATTTGCAATGATTTGAGTTTGTAGTAGGAAATTATGATCAATATTCCTTGAAAACTAATTAAAAACTCAGATTAATAAAAAGAGAAGAGGTTGGTATATTTAAACGACTGTAGATTTCTTGAAGATCAAATACCGAACACATCCACGATTTTTTCACTGCAGGCTTCGCGGAACATCTTACCGCTATTATTTTTCCGTTTCATCTTCTCTTCGATCAAAGCGCTTCTCCGTACTGTGGCTTCCCGTTCTTTGATTTGTCGACACGCGCACACCTTTCATAGCCAGGCACGACGTTTATTCTCTCTTTCTCTAATTCTCCGACTTTCACGCATCCGCTATGAAATTTTAATATACCGAGATTGCGGATCGCGTTCCACACTTTCGAGCACATTCACGAACGGTTCGTTGAAACGCGTGGAAATGTAGGTCTGGCCCGTTGACGTATTTCTGGGACGAACGTAAAGCGAGTAGAGCACGAACGTTCGCCGAGAATGAAACAGACCGATTCCGGTACGTGGCTTTGAATCAATTCGTATTCATTTAGCGCAGGTGTTGCTAACGGTGAAAAATCGTTCTTACCTTATCCCGGGACGTCCTGCGCGGCCAATGAAAGGTACTCGTTACTTCGTGCCACGAAACGAAGCTGCCTCGGAAGGGTGGATACAGTAGGTGGAACCTTCGAATGATTTATCGTCCGCGACATTCGCCTCGTTCCTTTGATAAAAATAGCTTCGAGTTTCTCGCTGGCTTTCGAGGGGGCAGCTTTCGGGTAGAATGGGTGGAGCAAAGTAAACGTTCACCGAGATGTCGTCGAAGGGAAAAGCTGAATTTGTAGCCGACGAAATATGCTCTGTCATTAAACCGCGCTTACGGAACGCCTACCGCCGTTTTTTAACTTTTTCCTCCTCTTTTTTACTCTTCCTGAAGGGGCTGCCCGTACTTTAACGCGAGCCACGATCTTGGTTGATATTGAAGGAGCAATTTCCAATTTGATTCCGTTCTTCAGAGTTTTAATATATTTTTATGTATTTCAATAAATTGTTTTTGTCGAAGGAGTAGAGGACTGGACCTGAAAACTTGCTCCAAAATTCAAGTAAAGCTTGCGGAATTAATATTACAATTTTCTACCGAAAAATATAGCGTATGTTTAAAAAATATTGAAGTAGGAAAATAGTGTATGCGGAGAATAATGTATTAAGTTGCTAAAATTTCAGTTTAAGGACTTGAGGATTTGATGATGCACTTTTATTGAGATCGACATGAAATATAAAATTACTAGAAAATATTAAATAGAATAGTTAATAATTAATCTAAGAACAAGCACAGCATATTTCAGAAAAGAATCCGCAGGATGATCCTCGCTTATTTATAAATCTACAATAATAAGATTTATGTTCCTAGAAAAATATTAGTAGTATTTTAATTACAAGAAAATACAACTTTGTTGTAATCTATCTATGTATAATAGTTTGTCTAACCTCTTCAGGGATATATCTTTTTTAAGGTTAGCAAAAGAAATGACCTAAATCTTCTAATTTCTTTTAATCTATATTACATATAATTATTTACCTTAAATTGTTTGTAATTGAATAAAGAAAAATTCCCAAAGATGTAGTATTACAGAAAAAAAAAGAATATCCCCACATTTGTTGTTAAATTTAAGAAAGTATACATAGACATCTGTATCCTTGAAGGAGTAAAGGATTAAAATCATATCTCATCAATTTCAGCGAATTTATTTCGTAAGAAATTATCGGGAATTTTCCTGTGTTATAATATTACGGTAGAGTCTCTTTCGTAGAAAAACAGTAATTAAAGGATACATTAATTACGACGGAATCGCGTTCCGTTTCACAAAAACGGCTAATACGCGTTCCGTCAACCTCGTTATTTTGTAATTCGATGTTTGTAATTCGATCACTCATCATTATCCTTCTGTTTCCTTTGTTTCAGGTAAGTAATTTACCGTTAACCTCGTTCCGTGGGGAAATCGCTTTTATGCGGTAAGTCTCTCGACCGTGAACGAATTGGTAACAATTAATGGATTTTCCTCTCTGCTCGATCGACCGCCGAACTTTACCACTTTCATTCGAGCTCAATGAAAATTTAACGCCAGCCGGCGATCCCTCAAAGACACTATTTATCAGCGACAAAGTGTATAAATAATTTAATTAACACGCCCGTTACCGCCGCTTGAAACGATCCAAACGTTCGCGATCAATGATACCAGAATATTAGTGGAGCAGAGGATCATAATTGTTATCTTACCCACTAATCACTAATAAATCTTTATAATTTTATGTAAATTTTATGCATTGTTGTTATTGGCAGAATATACATAATTCTTATTTACGATATAAGTATATGAATAAAGTACAGTAAATTGTTGAAAATGGCGATTGAGTTCATTAAGCGTATCTTTATGATATTTGCCTTAATTAGCACACATAAATAAGATTTATTAATATGACAGTTATATTTTATTTAAGTCTTTAAATTATTTTTTTCTTTATACTGTAAATAAAAAATTTTAATAATCTGATACACTCGTAGTAGAAGACTATAAGGTTCATTTATTGGGTTATACTACTTAGCGTTGATTAATAGATATACGCTTTTATTTAATAAAGAAATCAAAGATGCAGTCGATTGAGTATGATGAGGTTAATCCACTAAATTTTTTCATTTGTTTTGTATATATTTAATTTGGAAAAATAATTAAAAATTAGACTCAGTCCACAAAGCAGCTTAACACTTTGATTGCCATGATGGTCACTGATAAGTCGTAGTACAAACTCAGTTATATTAAAAGATATAGTAAAAGAGATACAATTCTGCTTGTTCTTAAAATTGGTTCAATAATATACATTAAGCCAATAAACGATGAAAATAAAAAATTAATTATCCGTATCATAACTGATGTCTGATCTCATACGTCAGTTTCCATTACGGCAGTCAACGTATTAACTGTTTTCAGTTTTCTTCGACAAATTTTCTGTTAAACAAATTATTTTCTCTAATATTGTTTTGATTTGTGAATGTAAGAATAAATTAGTTATTAGAAATATTTAGTATTTCTCATGAATCATCACTGATCATCACATATGACAATTTCACATAATGGAGGTTATAATGTATGGTATCCAAAATATGTAATTTGAACTGATAGGTAGATTATTTATAAATTGCAATGCAATGATTAAAATAACAATTAATATCAGTATATTGATTCAGTTAATGCATTATCCAAATACTGCAATTAATATTAACCAACAGTTCACATCTTTCGTCCATTTACTGAACATCAAAATTGAAACATTAATTTACATGAAACGTTTTAACATCAAAAACGACATCAAACTAATACAATATTGTTATATAAAATATTATGCGAAAATAAAATATAATAATAAAATATAAAATGTTAATGTTAGTATGAAATGTTGAAGAAATGTTAATAAAATATATCTTGCATTTGTACCGAGTAAATCAAGTGTGAAAAGCGTACATCTTTCAACCAGCATACTAGACAGAACTCCCTTAAGTAACACTATCCGAATTATCAGAAAAATGCGAATCAATCTCCCTTACACTATCGTAACAAGCAAAACAAAGAGGTTACGACTGGTTGGTCGATTCAAGCTGCTCGTGTGACGTGCGTCCCTCGGGGGTTGGAATTTGAGGGATCGAGTAAGGAGAAAGGAACAAGAGAAACCCGGCAAAAAGTAGAAAAGAACGGAAGGGAGAAAAACGAAACGGTCAGGCAGACTGCGGGGGAAAAAGAGCGTGGCGGAGACATCGTGAACCGATCGTCCGTGAAGCTGCCTCGACGAGTAGAAAAATTGTGTGATACACACGTCTGCGTTGGGGTTTGGATCTATCTCCTGCGAATAAGCCGGGCTTGATAGCGAAAACCGTCGATTCACACGCGACAGCGAGGTTAGAAGGAACTATAAGGAACAGAGAAAGAACAAGAAAGAAGGACAGGGCGATGTGGATGAAGGATGAACGAAGGAGGGAGAGGTTCGAGGTAGATGTAAGAGAAGGATTATCTTGCGTCGGGGCTTCGAATCTGATAGTGACTGTTCCGGAGGGTGTTTTCAGCGGTTGCTACGGGGTTAAGCGGGGTGAAGAGGTATGCTTTTAAGGTATTGGCCCCCCAACGAGTAAAGAAGACCACTGCAACCACCTTCACGAGCATTCTCGCGTATTATACGCGTAAAATCGAACTTTCCGAATCTGACCGTTATTTATCCAAAGCAATTATTTTTTAGTTCGATATCAATCGCCGAGACTTCTGGTTCCAAGGGTTACTTCGATAACTGACTCTTATTTCTGATCGCTTTCTGTCATTAACCTTACGCTTTCTAACGTGCAAAGTTCGAAGGTATATATCCCTTTAATGGAGAAGGTTATTTCTTTCGTACAACACTGACCACCGGACATTAGGGCTCCGTATTTCGATCTTCTTGCGGTTCATTTATTTAACCATCCGTGTAATTTCCTGAGTTAACCGGCAACTGAGTTTGACATGTAAACTTATCAAACCGATACAAAGGATTACTGACATTTCTTACTGATAACGGTGGTAAAATACAGAGATACAATTTTTGCTTTAAATATATTTCCATATGTATCAAGCTGTTTACAAGGTATTAAATAAATCATACATATTGTGTATTTTAATCTTTGCAGTATAAAGTTATTAACATTCCTTGCATGAGGTATTTTTAAAGTGAAAAACAATTTAACGCAAGCTTCCGCGGATTTGGTTCCCGGTAGACATTTGTCTATCGTTTGAAATACAACATAAGTTCCAATCAATAAAATCTAAATGTTACACAACATATCTATCATAGACTCGCTTGAAACTGGCAGAAAAATGCAAAAATTTCTTTGTAGATTCTTATTTCTGGCAAAATATGAGCATATAGCTCGCGATTTCATCGTTTCAGAAGATTCGTATTACTTTCTCCCCATTTCCTTGACCTTTGATCTCTGGAGCGTCCCGTCGGCCTGGCCACGTGACTGCGTCCCAGCAGGTTATCGTCTACGAAAAATTGACAATGTGATTATTCGCGTAACGAGGTGTATCGTCGACAGACAGAGGCGAAGTCGACGCAACCCAGGAACCACCATTCCCCTTGGGGCTGGTCCCTAAGTCGCAGGACCTTCGCTCGTTATCGAATCTTCGGCAACGCGACTGATTGGGATACACACGCGGTGAGCAATTTAATCCCGACCAAATTATCCCGCTAATTATCGCGGCGAACTTCCGAAATTTCGTTATCGTTCGCCTGCTTGTCCACAGTTTGTTTCCAAACACTTTGTCTGTTCGGAAGGAATTGATTGGACGCAATGATATTACACGTGGATATGGTGTGAGAAGTATTCTTCATTACAGTTTGGTGGATAAAGCTCATCAATTTGATACACAACGTTCATCAATTTCGTGTATATACCTCATTAATTTGGTATATAATGTTCATCCATTTTGTACACAGGGTGCTATCTCTACGCGATGCACAAGTTTTTACGCACTTGTAGCTATTTAATAAAAAAGAGTTTGCAACAAACGTTTCTGGGTATAGGAGGTATAAAACAAGAAAACAATTACCGAATTTGCAGCATTAGTCAAAATGTTAGCTGAAGTACAACTTCAATATTCTATTACTGTATTTAATCTCATACTCTGTGAAACCGTAATTTTAACAACATAAAAAGTTCGTTCAGCTTTTCCTAGTTCAAATTTTCAAAGCTTCAGTAGCATTCGGTAGAAGGATTGCAGCAGAGCAACGATTTGGAACTCTGGAAACGCTTTCTAAATCAGGGCCTGCACGCCGGAAACGGTGGTGGCAGGTGTTGTTCGCTAGCCAAGATGATGAAAGATGACGCGCCGTCACCTTGCTTGAAGATCCTTCTGACTGGTGGTTTCCATCGACCCTGTCAGTTCGAGCATGAAATTACCAGCGTGAGCGGCACAACAGTGTCGTGGAACGGGTTGCAAGCGAGCGATAGAAGAAGAGGGAGGTGCATAGAAGAGGAGAGCGAATCGTGTTGGGCGATAGTTGCAGGATGAAGGGAGAAAGACGGCGAAACGACGGGAGCAACCGGGAGCATCGAAGAACGGAGACAACCGGGGTGAAAGTGGCGGGGATGGGGGATCAATTATTGTCATTCCAGGCCGTAGTTGCTGGATCCTGATGGCTGGTTTCGTGTCGTATGTTAGTCGTGCCAGTAACACGACAATTCGTTACCGAAGGCAACCTCGAATCGACCTTTTCGGCCATGTTCCTCGCTCTGGCTGTTGGCGACGACGATTTCCAGCATACCGACGTATTACGTCCCGGTAATTTGTCACGAATAACGCTTATTAAGCGATTCAACTGTTGCCACGCTCGGTCATTTATCGGCCCGTCTGCGATACCGTAAATTTCATTAAGATCACCGGCTGGAGATTGCGAGCCAACCTGACATCGAGCTGGCAACTCTTCTCGGCTTTGGTATGCGGTGATCACTGCTCGTCGGTGGAACGATCGCTTTGGAGATTTGGCTGATTGCGGACTGATCGAGGACGATTAATTCGAGACCGTAGATTCTTGACAATGGTATCGTTTTGCATGGTTTAATAGCTGTTTGATGGTAATTGAGCCATTCGTAATCCAACGGTGACGTGAATCATAGCTGTAATGATCGGGGGTGCTGAAGGGTACTGTACTATGAAGGGTATTGTACTATGTTTGTATTATCCTGTAAGATGAATGTACTATTCAAATTTGGATGTAATGATTAAGTACAGTCTGGTTTTTAAATAACAAATCAAATATTAGGAACGAAGATTTGCAGTGAAGTAACAGGAACAGTTTTTATATATTAATAAATGTTATTTATCATTTTTCTATGTTGGCTGATGCATTTAGAACGGGTCATCTTTCATCATTTCTATTAAATTTAATAACTATATTCGAGTATATTGCAATATGTTATATGCTTGTAATTCTAAAGTTATTTAATTGATTCTGTCAATGAAAGAAATACTTTTGAAAATCCTTCAATTAATCGATAATTAATTAATTATTAAATATATTGGTAAAAGTCATATAATAACTATATTAGTTCAATGCTTAAACTAAGAACAATAGTGACTGTGCAATAAATAAATTTTATTAGAAGTCAAATTTTAAATATTTTTAAACTATTCGTATTTAAATTAAATTCGCAAAAGCGTGATTTATCAATATCTAAAAGCTCATCTAAATTTATATTATATCACTTCAAAAGATTTTCTAGATAATATATACAGATTAAATAAAATCTTGATATGTATATAAATGTATATAAATGTTTAAAGCAAACACGTACAAGCTTTTAAGTTTTACGTTCCAGAATTGAAGTTATATGGTACAATCGAATTATTCATAACATATTTTATTTCTTTCTGCATGGAAGATGTGGAACATCGTTTCTTCCACATACAAAATTCACATCCATACCATCTTTCATAGTAAATTTTTAAAGAATTATTCGTCTAGTAAACGTTATTACGAACATCGGTCATGAAGAACGGAGAATTCACTTGGGAAGCTGTAAAAAAAAGAGGTTACGTACTACATGAACTGTTAAACGTTCTTTTTTTGTGACGATCCGATACACATTTCCGTCGTTCGAGGGTTAACGACCGGCCGACCGACGATCTCGTCTCGCGTGTCGATCGCTGACGTCTTCAGGGATCACGCGATTAAACGATAACAATGAACGTAAATATACAGTTGTCGAGAATCGCGGATGCAGCTTAACATCCCCTGCTGAATCGGCTGCAATTTTATGGCTCGCGTGAAACGCACCGGTGATTCTTTACCAAGGAAATGATTATATTACCGGTAATTAGGCGCTTTAAAAAAACACGCACCAACCACCTTGTGTCATTAAAAACACGGGAAAAAGTAACGACCAATCTTGTAATTACAATCGACACGATATCATACACATCAAGCGGCGAGAACACATGACTATCATTACCGCTTCTTATCGAGGTATCGGTGTTCTTCGTGTTTGATTTGGATAATTATAGTACCTGCTTGATAATTGCTGGAATCCGGTCACTAATTTGTGAAGAGATTCTGTTAGCCAGAAAATATGTATTCGTGACACGTATTAATTGTTAATAATACACGTTAGCATTATTATGTTAATTAGTCATATTGATAATAATCTTTACATCGTATTGTAAGTATGATATAAAATTTTTGTATTTTATTATTTAGTTTGATAAAAATATTTATTGAAATTCATTTTATACAATAGACGTAGTTCGTAATCCATAAAATAATGTAGACAAAATTATTATAATATCTACTATTTTTTTTAATTATAATAATTATTAAAATAATTTTTAAATATAACAAACAAGAAATGTTACGATGAAATATTGTTAACATAAAATTGTTCGTAATAGCCTGGTGTCTTCAAGACATGTTTTACAAACCGCTTCAGTATATTCTTGAGGAGAAGACTTCCACAACGATCTTAATTATGAAATAACCTACTTCATATATACCATACCGCTCAAAAGTTTAATTACACGATGCAAAAGTTTAATCGCACTCCGAAAACGTAATATGACGAAATCAAGTATCATTAATATAATATAATTTGTGTTTTTTATAAATTCCAATTTCCTCTGTCCGGTTCAAACCACATTTCCACGGATGAAATTAAAAATTTCTCATAAATAAAAATGTTGTGCTTATAAAAGCAGAAACATGGTCAAAGCTCTTCTTGGAGATTTTATCGTATGCATAAACTCTTGCTGCATAGTTAACCCTGTTATTATTAAAGACGAGTATGGTTGTTTGCTGCAAACAGAGTTACCATAGTTGCTCTATGTAAACCGTTTGCATTTCGAAATGAAAAACATGAAATGGAAATTGTAACATTTTCGTTCGCAATGTCCACTGTAGCTGATATTCTTGTTATAAGCCGCGTATACCAGCAATGATTATAGTTGGTGATTATATAACGATTAGTAATAATTAATTACCGCTGCTAATTACATGGTGTTCGTTGCGATTTTCGTATTTGTATGTTTAATTGCCTACGTATCAAACATATGTAACGTTAAAGTAGTTAACTTTAAATTATGTGATCTTAAAATTACGATCTTAACAATGCATAACCTTAAAAGTATATAACCTTAAAATTGTAGCCTTGAAAATATGTAACCTTAAGATTATAACTTTGAAAATATATAACTTCAAAAATTATAATCTTAATCTTCCTCTCATAATTAAATTAAAAATTATAACATTGAAATATAGTGTAGAATAAATAAGACCTCCTTCATGCAAACGATTTAATGATTCGTACACGTTAAACACAAAGATAAAAGTATAAAGAATAAACCAGGAATATGGATGATATTTTGGTACCATAATTTTTGACGCGAATATGTTTCTTGTCGCTGGAACGAGACTCATTGATTTCGCGATAAAGTTATTACTTCGCGAAATTTAAATATGCAACGCGTTAGACGGGTTCGCGAAACAAAAAAGAACAACCCCCGGGTCACACCCCTACCTACGACCCCACGATTCCGTGGAGGGAAAATTTTATTTCGCAGCACTGCCGCTTCGTAACAGCTTGCACAAAACTGTCGGTGATATACGAGGCCGTGCATATACCTGGAACGGGGCCATCCACATTAAAAATACACAGCAACGCCAAAATTGATGGACGAGCGGTAGCTGTAATTATTATTATAAATCATCGCGGTCGGTGAACGCGAACGTCCGGTAACTTGTATTGTCTACTCACTCGTGACGTTTTACAATTTATAAAATAACCAGGCACACGCTGACAGCAGACTTCCAACGTTTTGGCTAATCGAATCAACGTGTAAACGATCTGATCGAACGATAGTTTCACGACTAGGTACATGAAAATACGACTCTAGAACAGTGATGGACAACTGTACTCGCGGGGGTGCGATGCATAGTTCTGTAAGTGACGTATTCTCGCGGATACTGATGGGTCGGCAATTTCTCTATCTGAAAATTTCAAGCTTTTATATTCCTGTATTTCTATATTTTTGCGCTTCTATATTTCTGTATTTCCATATTCTCATATTTTCATATTCCTATGTTTCTGTATTTTTATAATTCTATATTTCTACATTTCTACATTTCTACATTTCTACATTTCTACATTTCTACATTTCTACGTTTCTATATTTCTACACTTCTACGCTTCTACATTTCAGAAATCTAAGAATAACTCACCTCGAGTACATAGTTTCAAGCCAGCCTGCTGCTACAAGCTTAGAACATTCAAAATAATTCCGAAGCAAACAGTTAATTTTGTAGCAAATCGGGGGCACGATAGAAGACCAGATCGTTATCTTAGATAACGTTATTCAGATATATTAATAACTTTATAAATTCGCTCTCCCTGATCTCGTTCGCCATCTTGCCAATCGCGCGTTCGTACATTAACTCTTATACACTCTCGCATCTCTTTGTACTCGTCCCATCTCTGCCTTTCACCATTCAAGAATCTTGAATACTACAAAATATTTCTCGCGAAGAATGCTAATTCTCGCGAGAGAAGGAAGAGGATGCGTTCAGGAGGAAAATCGTACAAGCAGTATTCGTCCGTTGATCGAGCATTTTCCGTTTGAAATTCGAAGGTAGAAGAGAGGTCCGAGCGTGGATCCGCGCGCGGGTCGTAGGCGGAGCGGAGGAGGACGTCAGGGGCGGAAGTAGGATTGGTCGAAGAAGCGGGGAATAGGAGGGCAGGACTGGTTCTCTCCTAATTTGACGCTTTCGATAAATTTAACAAGCTCGTCACGAAGGAAGGGCCCTGTATGTCCGGGCACGATGCCAGACTCTTGCCGCGTCCGACGCCGGGCGCACACCCGACACCATTACCTTCCGTATTCCTGACCGTGCGTCCCCAGGGACATGCCGGCTCGTCGACGTCCACTTGGTAATACGCTTCCTCCTCCAACCTTTCCACCTACTATTTCACCTTCTGCGACTCCTTCTCGTACCTTCGCTTCACGCTGCCCAGACTGGCATCGTTAGGACGCTTTTGCTCGTGTTCCTGACCCTCCGCCCTCTCCACCTGCCATCCTTCTGGCTTCATCCTACTACGTCTTTTTCCTACATCTTTCGTTCGTCGGGAAATTCACCTTTAAGGCTATTGCCGTATGGAAAACTTGACAAGCGGTCCATGTACCTGTAGAAACACGTAAAACCGTGTCCTTCTTGAGAGTTGTCCACCTTGTAGGTTATGGAAAATCTTTTCCTAGCGTGAAACAGCTTGGACAGCTTTCGAGGGCTTCCTTTGCTATACTAGCTACTCGATGTGATGGTGTTCCTAGTTATATTTAATGAATTTAATGGACTGACCATAAACAAGTGATAAGATTCAAAGTTACAGATATTCATGAGATCGACTTCTTTCGTGAGAAATCTTATTTTTAAGTTTCAAGTATCTTATAGAATCTTAGATTGATTAATGTCTGCGTTGCAATACCTATATATCTGGTAGTATCGAAGTATATGCTTGTCTAGATGTACAATTTTCTAGGTGTTTAGTATCTAAATACTAAGTTATTTATGTATCTTGTTACCTTGGTAATTATTTAGTTATATGCATATCAAATTATTTAGGTATCTAGCTCCCTGCGTATTTAGATATCTAGTTATTTCGTTAAGTTGTTATCTAATTATCCAGAAATCTAGGAACCTAGAAATTCAGGAATGCGGAAATTGTTTCAATTGTAAGAAATCTGGATATTTAGGGGTCTAGAAATTTGCTAATTTAATCTAGGAATAAAATTTATAAATCTAGAGGTCCTATCAGAATTTAGAGACCTACAAATATGCAAAGTGTGAAGATATGGAAATTTCTCGTTATTTGTGTATTTAGGGACCTATAAGTCAGAAATATAAGGATTTAAGAATATTGCAATATCAATAACTTGGAATTTAAGAATCCACATTTAAATACAATATGTACTTACATTTTGACTTTTGTATTATATATTAATTTGTGCAATCCAATTTATAAAGGGTAGTAATATATTTACGTTTCGAAGTTACTGTTCCCTTTTCCTACTTACTTTCACGATTTGAGATAAAGTTTGCTCTTTCGTTACTTTGGTGTTCAAAAGTTGCGGCTTCGGAGCGGTTTTAATTAATAAAATGATTAAATCCTCGCTAAACAGCATGTCCGAGAAAGTTCTGGTAGTTTTTCGCTTCATGCCGTAAAACTGACGGGATTCAAGAGAGCGGCCAGTTAGTTCCTTCGACGGAGACATAAACAAAACGGGAGTAAACGAAAACGCTCAATATTTGCTCACTGTTTCGCGCTTTAACGCAAACGAGACGGAAACGAGACATCTGGCGCGTACAAGCCTTTTCCATTTTCTCCTCGTCGACGAAAATTTCACGTCAAAATACCGTTGATTTTGCGAAGAATGATTGTTTGATGTTGACGATGATTGCAAATCTAACAGAAACTTCCTAAGTTCAAGACGTTACTATGTGATTCAGAATTTCTCCGAGTTTACTGGAACATATTTGGATAGCCGGAATCAGAAAGTTCCAATATCTTCACTTTTTACTTTTCAGTTTTCAGTTTCCCACGTTTCAAATTTTTAGCGTTCAAAATTTTTAAACGTTCTAGTTTTCAAGTTAAATTAAAATTGTCGTTATACATTTTTGATTTCTGAATTTTCGACATTTCAAATCTATACGATTTCTGGATTATGAGATTTTCACACAACTGAAAGATGAAATTTTCAAATTTTCGAGTTTTTTAAGTTTCCAAACCCCAAATTTCTCAATTCCCAAATTTCTAATGTCCAGATTCCCAAATTCCCATATTTCTAAATTTCTAGATTCTTAAATTCCCAAATTCCTAAATTCTCTATTTTCTCAAATTTCCACATTCCAAAATTTCTAAATTCCCAAATCCCCAAATTCTGAATTTATAAATTTTTCAAGTTCGACAGTTTGCGAGTTTTCAAATCTCCTAGTCCTGAACTTCTCTAATTTGCCAAATCTCTAGATTCTTGAATTCTCAAGTTTTTAAATCTCCAAATCATAAATCTTCAACATTGTCAGTTTGTAAAGTATGAAAATTTGACAATTCGCCTATCAAAAACCGAAAACTAACAAATTCCTTCGCCTACGTTGCCATATTCGCCTGAAAATTTTGTACATATCTATCTTCATAATTAACAGTATTTATTGTACTTAAAAATAATATATAAATTCATAAACAAAAGAATTTTTCAGCTTCAAAATCTTGTAACTGGCTGACTTATTACCATCAGGAAATGGAAATTTTATCAATCATCTACATGTTATTCCCCGATTTCTGGAACAAGTAAATCATTCTGTAACATTGTATCGAATATCCTCATCTTTCAGACTATCGCAGAAGTACGCCATCGTCATTTGTTTTCTCATTTCGACCATTTCCACCGAAGACCAGTCTCATTCTCTAGCGGTCCTTTCTTCTAGTTCCTTCCGTGCTCCTCTCGATGCAGCTCCTCCCGATAAGAGGCAAATTGCTCGATAACTCTCACCCCACCATCCTATTGGCGCCTGGAAACTTTTCAGAAAGGAGGGAAACAAACCCGAAGAGTTCAAGGATCATCTGACAACCAGCTGCTACTTCACCTACATGCACCGTCTCCGACCAAGTTCATTTCGCCGGGACTTAATAAACGTTTTATACGCGGGAAGACGTCGACGTCTTTCATATTTCCAGTCCCACCAGTGGTCTGGATCGTTTGGATACATCTTTGTTCTCTTTCGCGCTCTCTGAAGAAGGATGGTGGATAAATGACGAATTTGTACCCCTGCTGGTGCTTGAAATATTAACTCGTTGACCACCATGAATATATAATTGTCACTGTAAATTTAGTTACATTAATTATTTACTGGAGAAAGGAATTTTTGAGAACGTTAAAACATCTCTTTCTTGTTTTGAACGATTTATAGGATATTCAAAATGATCACGTTGCAGGACTCACCCTACATCTATACTCTAAATATTTAGTAAGAGGACCTAGATATTTAATAACAGAAAATGTAATTAAACCTGTAATTAACAGAAGAGGTTATATTAATTAGGAATAATTCTGCTTGGAAAGGTTAATTTTTCAGACGTCCGAACGGGTAGAAATTTGGCGCTTTTGCCATCCTCTCCTTTCCAAGATATCCTCGTACGTAGTCGCACGCGAACGCTCGCCAGAAGGGTGAAGAAGAGCGGAGCGTTGAAAGTGGCGAACTGCGAATTTCACAGGGGTCGTCCAATTTTGAAGAAATGAGGCGGGGGGAAGGCACAGCCAGAGCAAACGAGGGAGACGTAAGGAGCTAGATTGGTGAGGTGTGGAAGGCAAGAGAGAGACGGAGAGAAAGAGTAGCTGTCAATCGTCGAGAAGGTGCGCAGCCGAGGCAATTTCGCAGGGGTGGAAAATCAGGGTGATTCTTAAAGTCAGTAAATTTTCTCCGTCCTTCTTCGTACTCCGCCCTGTTGATCGCCCTCCCTGTTCGCTGACTGAGGATGTATACGTTCCTCGAAGAGGTCGACGGAATAAGAAAGGGGAAGAAAGTGGCGAGAACGGAAGAGGGAGAAGGTAAACAGGAAGCTGAGGCAAACGTACGTGGGCATAACCGGAGCAAAGTGAAAATTGCTGAAACCATTCGGTAGGATTGACCTTACGTGCCGCCCTATATCCCCAAGACCGTTCACAACGGACCCATATAGGCGTCCACGTGGAATTCGTAGGTCTGGTGTGTGCGTGTGTGTATGAGGACGTTGTTCGGTACACATAAATGTGTAGGATTTTCCTGGCACGCTGGAAGCTCCTCTTAAGCCAGCTTTCTCTTTGGGATTGTCAAGGATTTCCTTGGATGCCCGGCGCGAGGAATTGCAGAAAAATTCGTTCGTTCGTGAAATCGGTGGAGAAACGTTCGTGATGATCCTAGATACTCGTCCTGTCGAGGTTTGGTGTTTTTGAAACTTGTAGGGATCACTGGTTCACGTTCACTCACCGTTGAACTATCTATAACAGGCTTATACGAGTAAGCTACATTAATTTTAGTGTTTAATCGCGCTACCCGATGCATACCTGATAGTAATAGCTCTCGAGATGGGATGCTAATTCTTTTATGAACTTTTTCTGTACTGAATTTTTCGAATAGATGATTTATAGTTTATACAATATTTAACAGTAAAGGTATTACTGTTGTTTGACTAGTAAACCATAAACAGTTCTGTCAAAAGTGCATGTAGTATTGTTGATGAGATGTAAGCCCAACAGTCCTTTTATCACAGGTTCGAGTCCTATAGGAATAATTTTACAAAATATATTTTTGTTATTCTTTCAGTTTTTTTAATGATGTACTCGTTTAGTATGATTTATTTATAATTTCCAAATGTGTTTAATTGCTACTTTGAATAAACTTTATGAACCTGGATGAAAATTTCCGTAGGTAAAAGCATTGAAAGCATAAAGATTTTACGCACCACGTGCATCGAATGAGCGTTCCATTTTCACAGCTGTTTGTTTCATTAATTTTGTTCAGTTGCCAAAATTGACAGAAATGCAGTCGATCGCGTTTATCCACATTTATTAAACATTGTTTGTCGGTCTTTATTTTTGATTGAATTACTCAATCAATATAAACATTGATTATTATTTCCATCTTTATATTATTATTGATAATCAATCTATATATTGGTTACTTTTTTATTAAACTTTATTTAACAAAGTAATAAAATGTTTACAAGTAAATAATGATTCTACATGCACCCCGTACTTAAATAAAATTTAATAAACGGAACACTGGTAAACTGTTAGAATAGTAAATTTTTCAAGTAAAAATGTGTCAGGAGTGTTTAAAAAATGAGTTCACATTAGTATTACATTCGCGTCAAGTCTTAAGGAGAGGCAATCTCTGAAATCTGTTAGTCATTCTCTTGAAAGTCATTCTGGAAATTACTTTCTACGAGGCAACCCCAATCTTTAATCAATTTGTATTAGTCTCTACAAACTTAGTTTTATCCCAGTCAACACCCTTAGTTCCAAAAACTAGGATGCCAATATCATTAAAAAACAAATTTAATTCTATATTAAAAGTTTTTATTATTATAAAAAAAAAAACAACGTTTTATAATAAAATGAAAAATGCAAAAAAAAATAAAACATTCCCACGTATAACAAAATTGTGAAGTTCTCGATTTGCAAACTTACTAGAGTTTGAATTTATTGGAGTTTCGCTACACGGCTTTGAAAACGGTAGAAACCGAAAGAATTTCAGAATGATTCATATAAATGCAACTCTTTCCATGTCAAAAGCTTTGACAGTCAAACATAAAAGGATTTCCATTTATATAACCGATACTATTACAGGCGAATATAGTAGAACGTATAGAAGCCATATAGCGAAACTCCGCTGTATAGAATCCGTTATTTGACAATCTACTGTATGTGTTGTAACTCTCGCAATTGCAAATAACAGGTTCATTAGTGAACTAGTTGTTTACACATCACCCTTTACCCTACTTTGCCGATCGACCCCCTATGTCCTTAATTTTCTTCCCTTTCTGAACGTCCTATTTTCGTGACATTAAAGGTATAGACGCAGAATATCCTTTATTTCCTTTCTTCTTTTTTTTTCGCCCTCAACCGTATCTGCTCTATCTTTGGAGAACAAGATAGGACAGTAGGTTTGTAGATTAGGTCGAACCAATAGTCCTTCGACGTGTCCTCCAGCATTTCTTTCGCTTCGATCTCTTTCCCTTTTGCCATTTTTTATAACATTCTTTCTCTGTCCTTCAAGTGGACAGATAGAGAGATATCTGAGATTCACCTGACCCTCTTCTGGGTAAGGTCAGTAAGATAAAAAGGCAAGAAAATTAGAGGATACATAGAACAAGCACGAGTGTGTGAAAGTAACTATTACAGTTTATTAAGATTTAATTTATACAAGATTTTTTTTACTCATTTTTAGAACATCAAGTCTACTAATTTCTAACTTAATATTTAAATCTACAAATTTCCAAGTTGCCGAGTTTCTAAATTCTTAAATGTTCAGATCTACAAATTCCTAAATCTCTACATTTCTCATTTCTTAAAATGTCAAAATTGTAAAACTGCAAATTCTGGAACATCCAATTCCCAAACTCTACATCTCTAAATCCAGAAGTATATCGATCGCCAAGTTTTTAATTTCCTAATTAAAAAAGATTCAAATCTCCATATTTCTAACCTTCCAAATTGCCTAATTTAAAAATTCTTAAATTACCGAATTTCTGAATTTCTACATTCATAAATTTTCAAATCTCCAAGATTGCTATCCCTACACCCTCAATTCTCCAAATTACCAAATGCTCTAACTTCAGAACCTGCGAATCTCTATGTTCCTTAACTCCCAAATCCTTAAACCTCCCGATCCCTAAATTCTAAAATTCCCAAATTCCCAAATTCCCAAATTCCCAAATTCCCAAATTCTCAAATTCCCAAATTCTCAAATTTCCACATTTCCAATTTCCCAAATGTCCAAACTCCCCAATTCCCACCAATTCCCAAACCCCAAATTCTCAAATTCCCAAATTCCCAAATTCCCAAATTCCCAAATTCCCAAGTTCTCAAATTCCCAAATTCCCAAATTCTCAAATTCCCAAATTCCCAATTTCCCAAATCCCACATTTCCAAATATCTAAATCCTTAAATTCCTACATTCCTAAATCTCTAAAACCCGTAGTCTCTAAATACCTAAACCCTTAAATTTCTAAGTTCTTAAGTCCCTATATTCCTAAATCCTAAAATCCTAGAGTCCCTCCGTCCCTAAGTCCCCAAATTCCTAAATCATTACATTCCCAAATCCGAACTCTAAAATCTCTAAATCTCCAAACTCCTGAATTCCTGAATTCCTGATTTCCTAAATTTCCAAATTCTCCATTCTGAAATTTCCAAATCTCCAAATCTTCATATCCCAGGCAGCTTAGTTTTCCAAATTGCGCAATCCCAGACCAGTGTACACAATCGTCATATACATCAGCTTAATCTATCGGTTTCTGAAGAAGACACAAGGTTGATTCGAGTAGATGTAGTCAGTATAAGAGCGAACAGATGATGAAGAGAGGAAACGGGAATAGGAGGAGGAGAAGTAGGAAGCAGCAAAAGTACGGCTGGAGGTCCAGCCACGGAGGACGACGGTTGAAGAGAGAGCGGGAGAAAGCGATCGGAAAAGGAATTCGTTAGTGAAAACTGCTGCCCCGAGGATTGGGATCTTTTTACTTGAATTGTCGTTCGGATAAAACGATGGAATGCAGTTACGTCGTACTCTCTCGCTCCACAACCAACAAAAGGAATTCGATCGTTAGCTCGCTGGTCGGAATGAAACTGTTAGCCAGGCCCTGAACGGACGTACGATGTACGCCTCGGCTTCCGGAGTTTCAGCTCACCACCGCGAGATGCTTTCCTCTAGCCTCGAGATAATCTCTTCCCTTGCTCTTGGAATTTCCGATGATCGTTCTCGTTTTCGTGTCCAACTATGCCCGCCTCAACCAAAAACGGAACACGTGTCCCTGAATTTTCGACCTCGTCCAACTTCTTCTGTGAATTATTGCTGAACATTAACGCTGCGACTGGTTGACTATCTTTTAACGATTTTTGTGAAGATGTAGTGGGAATTTTGTTGACTTGTTGCGTGTCCAGGATTTATAAGTACTGACTGAATAGTAAACAGAATGGAGGGTTTTTATAGCTTCAAGTGGAAGGAATTTTTAAAACTTAAATAGTACGCTTGGCTTGCATTTTCTACGCGGTGGATTGTTTACAAGTCATATAGGCAATCGGATCAAAGAAGGAAAAAGTAAACATGTAGGCATATAATTATTCAGGTTGCTTTAATCGATCTTACCTTATAGTTTTTATCATATTTAACGAATGCTACATTGAAATTTACAGAATTACTCAGAATTTATAGAATTTACAATTATATTCCAATGAGAAAGAAAGTAAATATTTGATGTTGCTATGGCAGATATGAAAAACAACAGTTCTCAAAAATTATTTATTTAAATATAATCAAGGTATACGTAACCTCCATATTAGTCTTCACGTCATACAACTGAAAATCGTTCTACGGAACACGAATTAAATATTGTATAAAACATTTAGTACATCATTTAACAAAAAAATTTGATTATACATATATTCAACTATAAGGTGCAAATCAATGAGATTTAAAACTAACAAAGTTAATATTGCACGTTTTTATATTAGTATGCGTATTCGTAAGCGCATTCTCAGTTTGTGAAGATATGCGTAGATCCAACTAAAAATATGCAAATATCACTGCAAACATGATGTACGATGATAAAAAGTGATAAAATATATATTTTTCATGAATCAACTAGGTGTAATATTTTTTTATTATTAAGGTTACAATTAAAAGCGGCATGCATAGAAACCTAACCCAACATATCTATAGAATTAATGTTAACAGAAACAAGTTAACCCTCTTAATAAGCATAATTAATAGCGTCCAATTAACTAGCAAATATATGAATAGAATATTTGTGGAAGTGTAATAGTGATGAAGGTGTACCATTAGCGAAATTTCAGTCGAGCGAAATTATTCAATAGCCATCGAATGAATGTGAACATGGATCCTATAATATCAGTTGCATGGTAATATTCTAGTTTTTATCACCGAAAAGAGATGTAAACATAATTTATATGCTATCTCGTACTACAACTCTCCTAAACAATTACATTATACATTTTATAACCACTTTGCAACATAAACGGAGCTTTTGAATATCATTTCTTAAAAACTCTTACCGCTTGAGTTAAGAAAGTTTTAGTGGTTGTTTCAGAAACTTTTATCTGTTAAATAATTTTTTGAAGACAGGAATAAATGATGATCAGACAGAGATAAGCTGAGTGAATATAGCATTGAATTAAAGTTTTCCGACGAAGTTGGGTGATTTTTTACAGAGTCCATTTGCAGTGTACGCCCTAACATTGTTCTGCAGAAGTAGAACACCCTTTTGATTTATCAACCCCGATGGTTTTGTTGAAACCTTATCGTGCAGCCTTTTAGTAATACTAATAATGGGTAGAGGTACATTTGCAACAGTAGTTCTGCCACTTTATATGTTTTCTCGAAACTTTACATCAATTTTAATAATTAGTATACTGATGGACATTTATTAGTAAAGAATTTATCGGTTTGATTATTTATTATATTTTTATCGCGAAAATTGCTTAATATGAAAACTTGAGATTGTTATATTTTTGAATTAATACACTTCTGAATTTCCTTTTTTCGAATTTTTACGCTTTTGAATTTCTACAGTTCCGAATTTCTACATTCCTGAATTTCAACATTTTCAAATTTCTACACTTCTAAATTTCTCAGTTTCCAAATTTTCTATTTTTCAAGCTTGCAAATTCATATATTCTGGAAATTTGATATTTCAAAGTTTCGAAATTTTCAGCTTATTTGAAATTTTTAAGTTTGTAGCTTACAACTTTCCACATTTCTAAATTTCTATATCTCTAAATATCTACCTTCAAACTTGTAAAGTTGAAAATTTAATATTTCTATATTTCCAAATATTTAAATTTCTGCATTTTAAAATATGGTTAAAATCGTACACGTTCATAAGATAATAATAAAACGATGATACAAAAGATTGTTTCTGGTTTCCCTCATAAATATCAAGTAAAAATCTACTGTCACGTACATCGCTAAAAAACTCAGCCGTTGAAATCTGTTATAAATTCCGGTGCTTAAAATTTTATTTGTGAAAAATCGCCAACAGGGAAAGTTCCGAAAGGGTAAAGAGATCCGTGAAATTAGCTAGAAGAAGTTTTCTCACATTTGACTTTATAACGTTCAATAAAGTGCCTGCAATCCTTTAGCTCGCAAATTTCAGCAGCTAGAGCGTTCGAACTTTTTCACTAAAAAATGATAGGACCAGCTCGATAGAGGAGACCAGGTGAGAGAGAAGCTAGAAGAGAAAGAAAGATGAAGAGAATGATAAGAGCTAAATCGAACTGTCAAAGAGGCCGATTGGCCAGCAAAATGTGTGGATCATGAGAGGATAAATCGTGTCGTCTAATACATATTAATAAGAAAACTTAAAATTTGGAAAAACTTGATTTATATATAAATGACCAATGTTTGCAAACTCTCTAGGGGATGTAGAAATTATATAGCTATTATTTATATAGAAATTATACATATTTGCATATTTAGGAATTTGAGATTTTGAAATTACAGAAATTATAGATAAATTAGGAGAATTTGAATTTGACAAATTAGATGTTTGGTAACTTAGGAATTTATAAATTTGGGTTTGTACATTTTTAAATATGAAAATTTTGAGATTTTATAATTTGGAAATTCGGGAATTTGGGTATATAGGAAATAGTGTATCAGGGATTTGAAAATTTGGGAATTTAACAAGTAGGAAATTTGTAAGATTGTGAATTTGGGGACTTAGAACTTCAGGAATTTGAGAACTTGACGATTTAGGTATTTCGATATTCTAGATTTTGTGAAATTGATAATTGAAGACTTGGAGACTTTAATAACTTTATTCTCTACATTCAAACTTTTCACCTCCGACTAATTTTTTATCCACTTAAGCGACGTAATAAATTAAATAGTATCGTACTCATGATAATAATTTTTCCAGAAACTTGATACCTTGAAATAACGTTTTCAAACGATGATGATTTTTCCTTTGAATCTTTATCAACTGATTAGACCAAGAGTAGAAAATTCTTTTCATAGGAATTGATAGATGTCTGAACTTCAATAATTCATGAGATGAGATCGCATTTCTGCTGTATTTCATTCGATTCTTATATTTCTATTTATTCATTCATAGACGAGCTTAACACCAGTTTATGTAATATAAAAATATTCTTGTTACTAGCTGATATTTATGTCGTCATGAATTTGTTCGAAATGGTAATAAGCTTCCGTAAATAAAACTTGAAGTTATGAATCACTTATTGCAGTTCCGTCGTCTCCGGAAAAGATGGTGTTCCAAGAATAAAATTGATTTAATTCTCTTCTAACTTTTATGTTCTTTTCCGAGTATCATTCAATACATTTCTACATTCTCCAATTCAAATGGTTTTATTTTAACTTGTTTTCTATTATTCGCAATACATTGATCTGTATCCTACTAAGGTCTCCAAATTAAATATTAATTAATATCTTTTTAGTTTCAGAACAGTTAAATTTTATATTGTTCAGTGTTAACAATTTAAGATATATGAGAACTTGAAGACTTAGGCATTTTGGTATTTGGAAATTTAAAGGGTCAGAAGTTTAGAAATTTGATGAATTCGTAGTTTGGAAAATTTAAAGTTTTGAAAGGTGAAAACTTTACCATGTGAAATCTTGGAATTTAAGAATTTTGAAATGTACAAATGTAGAAATTTAGGTATTTAGGAATTTGATAATTTAGACATTTAGAAGTATAAAAATTAAAAAATTTAGGAATGCAGGAATATTTACTATTTTACTGCTCAATATTATACTCAATATAAAAAGTATATTTGTTACACATACTGCACTGTTGCAATACACTTTACTGAAACCCCCTTTCTTAATCTCTTGTCCTTTCTTAATTAAGAAATTATTGACAAGTCAAAATGTAGTAACAAGTGTATCAACATGAGTGTATCAAGTTAAGATCATCATTGTTCTTTAAATCTTTACTGCAAACTTTTATAATTTTAAGATGTATCATCTGCAACAAAATTACTCTGATAATAATTATCTCCACTAGTAGCACCTACATTTACAAATTTCAAAAACAGTAACAAAGCATCAGGTAGTAATTGACGAGGAACTTATGCAGTCTATCAAATATCTCCATTTCCCTCGTTCATGCCGATAATTCATTTTCTTTTTCGAATACATGGAGAGTATAGTGTGGAAACAGTTACCCCGATTTCCGTCGCGAACATTTCTCCATCAAAAGCCGGATTGCCCGGAGGAATTTTATTTTTCGGTGTTCACATCGTGTCCCATTCTCGTACCGCGAATTCGAGCCGCTATTTGTACACTCTATTACCCTTCGGTTACACCCACACCTTTCAAACACGTGCATACACAGGCCTCCATTCGATCCATTATAGTAGGAAGCGAATTGTGACGTGTGATTCCAAAGGCTATTACACATAATAATCCACAATTTTGACGTCTGCGTCAACTACCTGTGGTGATTCGTTATTTCCCAGCGGACCAATTCACTTACGAATCGGCTGAAACTTAGGTGTACTTCAAATGAGCAATCTTCCATTAAAGAAGAACCATCACTTAATATTATACTATTCTTCGTTGTGAATACATCATATTCTTTGTTGAAATTCATTGGTAATTTAACTTCATAAAGGATATTTAGAAGTGAATACATTTTGTTTCTGCGCGCCATCTGGTGTGTAGAATGGTATTTCCTGTAATTCGTCACATTTATACGCCATTACAAGTGGGAAGTTAAAATGATGGAAGGTGTCATTAATTTTAAGCATCGTATGCAGAATATTTTTGTGTAATTAACAGAAGATAAAATTGAGTAATTTTCTACTCGTTTCTGTTTCGTTCTTATCTAATAAAGATTGAAAATGATTCAAATATCACAGTTTATAAAATAACTAACATGATGAGAATTACCATCTCAACCTTTTCCTCGTTTCTCTTCCATTTTTGTTGAAAAAAAATTGATAAGATTTCAAATGTCACAGTTTACAAATTAACTAAGATGGTGATACTATCGCAATCTTCCCCCAGTTCTTTCGTTTTCATTAAAAATGAAAATAGTTCAAACGTCACAATTTGCGAAATAATTAAGATGGCGATAGTTACCATTCCAATCTGCATAACACCTGTGTTCATTAGGAACGTTGAAAGGGACGAAATCTCGCGTTGAAAAGAGAAGACCGTAAAACTGTGACTCTACGAGTGACACGAAAAGCAGCCGACATGGGGTTGGTAAGTCGGCCAGCCTCCTCTAATGCATATTGATAAGGTAGAAGCGAAAACTCATCGTTCATCATGGTCGAATCGACCGAATGTCTTCCGGGTGTTCTTCTTCCGGTCCTGATTGACAAAAACGGACTTGATACCGCGACTTGTTCATTAAAAGAGACTATAATCGTTGTCTGAAGAGACGGCCAGACAACGGTTGTAATAATATTGCGAGGTAAATTAACGCTCGAACATAAACAGCCGAATGATATTAGGTGGACGATATCGTGGCTGCTTTTATAGCGTCGCGGTATTACGACTGACATTGCGAGATTAAAATGGGCTAGTGCAGCCATTTTGCGTGCAGGAATGAGTGCACGGTATTAGCATAGAGAAGAAAATGGTGGCGCAGAAGGGAGAACGGCGAATAAAGGTTTATTTATAGTTTCAGCGAAAAGGAAGTTGTACAGAATGTAAGCGTGGTTAATATTTTGACGCTTGTTCCATGGAATCACTGTTTCTTTTTTAATACTAGGAGTAAACTAATTAAAATCACTGGCTTCTACATTTCTTATCGCGAAATTTTGTTGTTGTGCTTTTAGATGTTACAAGATTTATTTATTCTTTTGTAGAGATATTTTATTGAGATAAAGAACGGTTGTATTTGTTACTTGATGCTCCGCTATTTACTTATTCATCTTTACGCTTTATTTTGAATTTAAAAACAAGTCTACTAGTACTAGTATTGTTGACACAATATTAGTGTTGATTTTGTTGTTACTTTTATGTGAAACAAAGTGACAGAGAATTACGTTTGTCTTCCATGATCTGAACTGAATTAAAATATTTTATACTACAAAAAATTGGGAACTTAGAATCCCAGTAATTTGGAAATTTAAAAATCCAGAGATGCAGAAATATGAAAACTCGTATTCTGAATATTTAAAAATTTTATAATGCAAAAATTTGAAAAATTAGGAATTCAGTGATTTTCAAATTTGGAGCTTGGGAATTTTTTGAAATATAAAATTTGCTAAGTTCACATGTTATCCAAGGAAAGGCTATGTTGCAGCCAAGTATATTCACTACTCTTTACTCTATTTGTTATTAAATCTCCATTTACTCAATTTGTTATCAAATATTCATGTACTGAAATTGTTGTTAAATCTACATTTACGCTATTTGCTGTTAAATCTTCGTTCACTCAATTTAACGTTAAATCTCTATTTGCTGAATTTGTTATTAAATCCTCATTTAGTCGATTTGTTGTTAAATCTTCATTTACCCCATTTGTTGTTAAATCTCGGGCATCAGCCTTACATTTCATCCTCTTGGTGCCTTTTCCGGTGCACTTTATCAGAGGCAAACATGTCATCGAGATGGTTTGGGATAAATACCGTGCAATTTATCGAGTCGATCGTCGAGAGGTTTCAGGCGGCTGCTCAAAAGGCGAACCATCGTGCCTGGACTCGTGGAGAGCTGTAAATTGTCTCGGTAACTGAACAACTTAAATTCCCAAAGCTCTCGGGAAAGAACGAACAGCCTAAAAAGCGAGCGACCATCGGAGCAAGAGGGAAGCTGGCGAAAAGAGAAGAAGCTGCAGCTAGGCGTTTCACATGGTAATCCTCTCATGAATATCCTCAAAGGACACTCCCTCTCTCGATTCTGCCTCTTCTCTCGTATCCACTCGCGAGCAAGACGCAGACACTCGATGCTCGAAGCGTTACGCTTCGTTCTGAATTGCGTGCGAGGCCGACAGACGGCTGCGAGACCTCTCTCATTCGATTAGGTTGCTGCAAAAGCTTAGCGACATGCTCGCCCCGGCTCGAGCCGAGTAATTTGATTAAAGCTCCGATGATGCGAGTAGGTGTCGATGTCGAGGATCCGGCTGCGGGAACACCCACGGATACGAGCCGAAGAAGTCGTACGACCGCTTCTTTCGCTTCATCTGCATTCCAGCCGCGTTCCTCGACCGACTCGCCGATAGAACGGCTTGTTTCCTTCGAGATACATCGTCTGACGATGCTGCCGACTCGCTAGGAATTTAAACATTCGAAGCGTAAGATGCCCTAGGCTCGGGGGTAGCTGTTGCGAATGTGAATTGTTTAGGGAGTATTCAGTAGATTTGTTTTTTTGCTGAAATTTAACCCTTTGAATGTGAGTGCACAAGAAGCATCATATTTTTTATGACTAGGTCGAATGTCGCTGTAAAGGTGGTGAAAAGCAATTTCTATGAGATATATTTTATAGCGTTGTGGGTACTTCTCTATTTGGCAAAAATTTGCTGTTATTATTGTCATTCACTGTATGAATGTTTTGTTAATTATCTTTAACCCATTTAGTACCGAAAGCAAAAGGAAATGGAAATATTTGTTTCCTTTTATGAACAGTATTTGTAGATACGAAGAATCATCATGGTTCAATTTGGAATACACAGTATGAAGCACAAATGCAACATTTCTAAATATCTGTAATAAAATTAGTAATATTGAAACATAAAAAAGGCGTCACTCCAAAGTCATATCATGTCACTAGTTAATAAATTGTTAAATTTCATTAAACTATATATTTTTCAAATAACGTTATATATTTAGTGCTTTGCTGCATAATATTGTTATATATAAAAAAAGTATATTTGATCAGCGAAAAGTACATTTAAGAAACTCTTTAAAATTCCCCATTTCTTAAATTTCCAACTTTGTAAATTGCCGGGCTTTTGAATTTTTAAACTTGCGAATACTCAAAATATTGCATTCCAAAAATGTTCAGTCTTCAAATGTAAATTCTTCTAAATAAATTCTTCAATTTTTAAATTTGCATATTTTTAAATTCTCAATTTCTCAAATTCCCAAATAACGAAATTTTCGTATTTCCGACAGTCAAAATTTCTAGATCGTTAACCTACTAAATTTCCACATTTCCAAACTTATACATTACAAGAGCACAAAAAAATTTAGCAATATAAAATGTGGAAACCAAACGCAGACTGATTAGTAGTTCTCGATAACACATTAACCGACAAGCGTGTTTTATTTCTGCACACCGTGTTATAATAGTATTCATTAAAACATTTTTGGTAACTACTAATATTAGGTACGTTCTTTTATAATCTCCAAATTATTAAAAATTTGTAATTAGTAAAATATAATTTTTTAAATTGTATACCGTCAATCAACAATGACTGACGCAGCCTAGCCGGAAAGTATGTAGTCATTTGTGACTGACATAGCGATTAACGTTTTCACGCTGTACCAACGAATAGTTCCACTTAACGCGTCAGACAAATGAATCATACAGCAAGGGGTTAGTTAAAATGTAAATTTTTAGTGTAGATCCAAGGACGAACGCGAATATGTCACCACACCCTAACGGGTATACGCAACAATTAAAGTGTGAATTATCGAAGTATCTCATGTTATGTTCTTTCTGTACTTGAACTGTGCAGGGTACAGAGCCGAAACGTAAGCCGGCAAGCGAGTACGGGGGGTTCTTCCTTGCCCCGTGAAAAATATGAGGCGATAGGTGAGAGAACTGAACGAAAAAGAGGTAGGAAGACACGGGGTGGAAAGCGACGAGCAAAGCGTTCTTTCACATGCTAATCCAGCAGGCGGACTACGTTCATGAATACCTACGGTCAAAGCGCATCCCTCTTCCTCTCTTTGCGTATCCCTTGCACCCTCTCCCTTCGCCATCTGTCGCTGTCTTCGTCCTTCTTTCGATTTCACGTACCCGCTCGTTCTCTGCAGCCTAAGGTACAGTCAAGAACAAATTTGGCTTCCCTAGAAAAAATATGGCTACCGAACAAACCGGATCATTTCATTCGATTATTTATAGGGATTTTTGATTTGGGGATGCACTTAGAACTTGAGGATATACGAATGTGCAAACCTTGAAATTTTGGAACATACGAATGTTAATACCTTGAAAAGGAACATTGGGATTTAAGGACTTATGAATATCAAAATCTGGTGATTTATTGATAATGGAATTTAGGTGGCTAGAAATTTGAGGATATGGAAATTGGAGGATTTAGGATTATCAGGGTATAGGAATTTGTGGATTTAGAAATTTAATTGTCAAGAAATTTTTCAACCTTAGGGTAAGGGGACTAAGGTAGTATTCGGGGATTTGAGAATACGTAGATCTAGGGATGCTACTAGGTAGGAATTTGAGTATTTAGTAATTTAAGCATATGGGGATTAATGGAATTAGGGTTCTTGAGACATAGGAATTCGATAATCTTGGGATTCAACGATCAAAGAACTTGGGGATCTTGGGATTAGACAACTTTGGGACTTGGGTAGTTACGATTATGGAGATCTAGGAATCCTCTTATCTAGGAATTGGAGAACTTAGATATTTGGGGATATGGGAACTAAGGGATTCAGGTAATTGGGAACATAGAAATTTGTCGATCTCAAGATCGAAGAATTTGAGCATCTGGGAGTTTGGAAACTTTGGGATTAAGAAACTTTGAGGAATCTAGGAATGTTGCTATTTAGAAATGTGAGCGCCTAGAAACATGGAAACATGAGAATTAAAGGATCTAAAGGTTTGGGGATTTAAAGATTTGGCGATCTAGGAATTTGGGGATCTTAGATTATGATACTTTGCGATATGGGTATTTAGGTATATGTAACCTACGAATTTAGTGACTTCAAAATTTGAAATTTAGGGATTTGTAGATGAAGAAATTTGAATATTTTAAGAGCTTAGACTTTGTGAATTTTGAAATTCAGGAATTTGGATATTTAAAGATTTAGACGTTTATAGATTTGGTTTGAACATTCGGAGATTTGAGTATTTAGTAATTTCGAAATTTGATAAATTGAGAATTTCGAAATTCTGGAAACTAGAAAATGTGGAAATGCAGAAATTTAGAAATTTGAAAACTTGGAGATTTAGAAGTTTAAGAATCTGGGAATTTAGGAATTAACGAATTCAAGCAATTTGAAAATTAGATAATTTGGGAGTGTAGAAATTTTAAGACTTGAAGGTTTGAGAATTGACAAAACTTGAATATTTAAAATTTACAAATTTAGGTATTTGAAAAATCAGTAATCTGATTTTATCTAAATTTGAACTTATAGAAATTTGTAAACACAATAATTTGCGAACTAAAAAATTAAAAAATTTGTGTATATGTCATTAAACGGAAGCCAACGTTGCACCCGAGTGTACACACCGGTTCACAGCCATCCTCCCTCTCCACAGCCACCCTGTCGCGCCTACGAGAACCCTCTATGAGGCACCCCCTCGCTTTCCAACCCCGTGCGACGAGGAGGCATCGCTGCAGCGGCAGCAAGAAAGGCCCTCGAGAAATGGCGCCGCTTTGTGTCCCGAATTTGTGCCGCGCCGTTCTCCGTGTTCCTTTACGAGGGGCGATAAGTCAGGAGCTTCCCTCTCCCACATACACACACACGCACACACGTACACTTTTCGCTCCCTCTCTCTCTCTCTCTCTCTACTCGTTGGTACTCTTCGGTACACTGACCTTACCGCTTCATCTCTGTCCGTCTTCCTTTCTTTATCCACGTGTCTACCTGGTTTCGAAAGAGTCATGCGTTTGTGGTACTTTGTCGCGTATCACAATCGTGATGATATCTATACGTGATGTCTCTATCATGTGCCCTTACGTGTCCTAGGTATTATCTGTGAGTTTGTGTCTAGAGCAAGTCCTAGGAACTTTAACGCTAGATGCAACCCTGCAAATTACAGCATTCAGAAATTTTCAAATTATGAAGTTATCGGGTTCGTTAATATATTAATTACAACTGGTCGTACCAAATCGTGCATTAAGTAAACTCCTATTGTAGTACGTCAATGTCCTTATTATCAAAGGATTCGAACCCTTTCGAAGTTAATTATTTTAAATCGTGCATTAAGGTAGCGTTCACTAATCCTGCATCAAAAATGTCCACATCATTGAAGAATTTGAACCCCATCACAGTTAATTATACTGAATCGTGCATTAATCGAGCGAGTACGTAGTTCTACGTCCAAAACGTCCTCATCATCGAAGGATTCATACTCTTTCGCTGCCAATTGTTCCGAATCATTAATAGAGCACGGACTCCACATCAAAAATATCCTCATCATCGAAGAATTCGAACTTTTTCGTTGCACTGGATAACCAACAACGTAATCCTGTCTAAACTAAATGTTTGCATTACCGAATCATTAGTCATGAAGGTTATGATCATCCTTCCCCACTAGAATTAGGACATACTGTAGACAACATTATTTTGGATGCGTAGGAGGCTGGCCCAGAGGTCTACTTGACCTACGGCCCTAATTGGTCAGAAAAGAAAAATGCACACCAACCGTCTTAAATTCTATATTTGGCGCGTAGGAGGCTAACCCAGGTTTAAGAGACGCACCGCCTATCTTGAAGGGTCCCAAGTGGCATTCTGCCGTTCGAGGTGACCACCCGAAACGTTTGTAGACTGTCCTTGTTCTTTGGATCTATTGTTGTGCATGACCGCTCGATCCAATAGTTCCTACCACCGAGGATACGTGTGAGCCTAGGTGGCCATTTATCTTTTTTGACCAATTGGGGCCGTAAGTCACGCAGGCTCCCAGGTCAACCTCCTTGGTAGGAACTTCCTCCACGGTAGGAATTGGCTCGAGCGATCACGCACAAAAATAGAACCAAAGAACAAGGAGAGTCGGCAAAAGATTCGAGTGGTCATCTTGAATGTCAGAATAGCCACATTGGAACTGTTCAAGGTGGGATAGGCGACACATCTTTTAAACTTGGGTCAACCTCCTATGCGCTAGAAATACGGTTGCGATCAGTGTTTAAGTAAACACTCCTTGAGGACAAACCCCGGTCCGAAAAAAGTCCCTAACTGCCAAGTCAAGGTCTTATGTCATTGCATTGCACTCTTGTTCAAAATTAGTTGAGTTTCAGAGCGATTTAAGATTGTAATTAATAAACAATTCACGGAAATTCCCTTCACCTGGATCCCAACAGTCATCACAAATAGTGCATTAATCGAGCGCGTAGCTGTACCGCAGCGCGTACCGCAAAATGTCCACATCGTGAACCCTTTGGTCCCTTCTTCGTGTTCCACTTTCGTTTTCCACGATGGTACGCGTTGGACGAACGGTATCACCGTAGGAGTCGAAAAACGCCGCGGTCGTTCAATTTCGTACCGCGAGCACGGCGTAATTGGGAGCATGCTCGGCGGGCTCGTTGCCGAGAATTTAGTTCCCGGTTCGCGGTAGGCGGTTGGCGAGTGTACGTGCGTTGGTGTAGGCGTCGTCGGCGACGCTGAAGCGTCGGTGTGTGCCGATACGTGGTCGGGATGGGTCGGTGGAGGACAGAAGAGGAAGCCCAACGGTGTACTGGCGATGTCGGCGGTGGGGCTGCTGGCGGAGTGTGCGAAAGGGATGGCGATCCCACGTGCTGCGCTCCCATGCATAGAGAGGGCTCATGTTTCCCTAATGCAGCCCGATAAATATTTAAGCATAACGTAATCGGCCGGATTATCCTGCTGGCGGAACGGAGACGAAGGACGGGCCGGGAAAAATGGAGCGAAGAGGAAACGAGCGCGAGAACGAGGACGCAATCCGTAATGCTCGGTCATGTTCCCTATTGGCTCGCGAAATGGCGTCTTTCGTAATCCTGTACAACCAGCCGGATTGGAAATTTATCTAATACGACGCTTTAGCTTCGCCGCAACGCCACGAATTTTTATTGGGCTTACGTTCGGAAAATTGTTTCCGCCACTACGTGTGTCGAAGGGGACGAGCCTGGATAAACGAGCAAAAGGTGTTTTCGTCGAGGAGCTGCGATCGACGCACCGACTTTGATTAATGAGCTGAACAGTGAATTTCGAGGGGAACCCGGGCCAACCTTGATGAGCTCAAGCGTTGCTAACCGAGTGCGGTTTATGAGATTCATGCGAATTATCATAAATTTTCAACGAACATATCTGTGTTATAAATACCTAGCTACGTTTTGCAATAGTTTTGACATGAAATGTGTATCGAAATTACTTGTTATAAATTATCTACATATACATACGTTGGAGCCAATTGTATCAGCCACGTAACTAGAAGAAGGGTCAAATGGGCCCGGTACTCCCAAAATATAGGGAAAATATACTGCAAAATTTTCCATACATTTTCTTCTATTTAAAATTCATTTTTTTATTGATAATGTATCATGTCTCCTATTTCTATAATACTTATGACTTAGCAGTTACGAATTGAATATTTACTAAGTAATTTAAATTTGAAAGCATTACATTGTGATTTAAACTAATAATTTAGGTTTTTAAGTTTTTAGTCTTAATTTACGTTTTCGCAATTTGAGTCTTTAAGCTTCTAGCATTAGTTTCAACTTTAGTAATTTAAATTTTTACGTTGCTAGTTTTAATTCAAGTTTTAGATTTTCAGTTTATAAGTTTTTAATTTAAATTTTATTAGTTTAAATAGTTTATTTTCATACAAAGAAAATAAACTAGATTTTGTTTTTTAAATAAGTTTATATAATTGTTGATTGATTCAACAAAAATATTGAAATGTACAATCTGTGACAAAAAAAATATGATTGTAATTTTTACATAGCACGCCAATATTTTTGATTATAATTAACTCAAAACAAACCTACTTTTGCAAGAAGTCGTACGTTAAGAAAATAAGTATGTTCGAATTTCAACCCAAAAAAATGGATTAGGAGATTAATTGATTTTACTGATTTACTGATTTAACTGATTTTATATAAACATTTTTATAATATTAGAATTATAAATTTTATTAAATCTGTACAAAAAATATTATTATTCGTTAAACTCAGCTTCCAAGATATAATCTTGCGTACACTGGGTTGCGTAATAAATAAATTGAAATGCAACGATCATATTATTTAAAAGCTATTAATGTTTAAACATGTATGTAAATAAAGATTGTGTCCTGAATTTATTCCTCGTATCTGCTCGATACATAAATAACTTTTTCAATTTTAAGCATTGCAGAATATTTGACTTCACTTTATTATCGATAAACTGATATGTCTATACGAGATATTCCAAGTTTTCCCGTCAAAATACGGATGTATATTCTGTAGGTAAAAATAAGAAAAAAGTATTATATAAAATATTGGGTATAAACATTTTGTTGGTTTTGTGCCGCAAGAACATTCACTCTGTTTATTTTGTCCTCGTATTCGTACGATATTTGTTATCTGATAACAATTTCGTGCGAACGATAACTATCTAAATAATAAGCAAAATATTTTTTTCTAATTAGTTATATGAACAGTTTTGAGCTTTTTTCCAAATATTAATTAAAATGAGAACCGAAGAGCAATTATTCTGATATTTTATCTTTTCTTTTCTATTTTTATCGGTGTATATTTATACGTATCATCTGATACATATAAAACTTTAAATTCACGTGAAATTATTGCCTCTTTCAACAGTTATTAAAATATTCTCATAAATATTATCTTTACGTCTACAGAAAGTTAAAAATATTTCCTTGAATTATTATTGGAATCTAATCATTTTCGTTCAAATTGTTTTCACTAACTTTTTACGTAAAATCACTTGAGTTCTATAAATTTGTTATTTTACATTTATCAATGTTAATTTTATTCGTAACCTTTTAATTTTTTGGAAGAATACCACGCTATTCCTTTGTCGTCTTTATTAGTAAAAAAAATAGATTCTTGTCTTAATAAAATGTTTTATTATTATCAAAAGTATATCTTTCACTATTTTCTTTTTTCCTAAATTGTTGAGCCATAAATAAGCTTAATGTAACTGGATTTTCCTCGTATATCTGTAATATGTATAAAGCTGTTCTCACTATACAACATCGGTGCTACAGAATAAAATGATAATTTTCTACTTTACACATAAGCTTTTAATTCAGTATTAAAATTTTTTTTAAATTTATATAAGATTGGAAACAGCTATTATATAACCATAAATACAAAAAATACATTATGCTATTATTTTACTACGTAATTTGAAATACGCTACCATGTATCTACAATAGTAGAAAGGGGTGAAACTCCTAGATCCTCTTTCGGTCTCCATTAATTTCAAAACCACTTTGCTGCGTCAACGAATGTCTACAAAGCAGGTAAAGCATACTTCAGGAAGACAAAATACAGCATTACGCATATTTACATAACCCATCCAATCAAGTTAAACATGTTCTCAAAATCATGTTTCTAAAACTGACTTGCAGTATAACATTTATTCTTTGACCCAAAGCCACTTCAGTATAACCTAAACAATTTTCTGGATTGACTAAATATGTTTACAATATTTTCTATAATTAATCATCTGTAGTGAATTGATTCATTAACAACTTTTTCTGTCTTGGATTCTCTTCGATTCGTTAACAACGCATAATTTTTGTATTAAAAATTTTTATACAAATCAATATTTCAACATATTCATATATATTTCTATAGCAAACTTTATGTAGATTATAAAAAATTTTGATTAAAATGCCAAGACAAAATCCTACGCAAAACATAGTTGTTCTACTGCAAGCTATTGAAAATGTTTCAAAATTGACAGATGCTGAATGGTTCCAATATCGCCATTTTGTTTCCATACAATTGAACAGTTTTTTATACCTCTCAGAATCGGTACAATAAATTCCTTGAAAGTCGTTCATTGATATCGAAAGCGTGAAAATAAATCGGTAACATAATAAATAAATACAATATCGTTTATAAAAAAATAAAATATACGAACTCGATATATTAATCTTCTAATACATACTCATAACCTAAGTATAGCCTAATACATTCTTTTATCAACACATACTAAATTGACTTGTGTCATTACGTCGCTCTTTTTCCTCATTTAACTACTTTTTGTTTCAATTTGCCGCGATATTTGGGTAACCTGTTGGAGGGGGCGTGAAAGTAGATCCATAATAAATAAATGTACTACCATAAAATACACGATAGAACGACTGACAGAATACATAAATAAAATATACAAACCATTGAGAATGAATGAACAGCAGATACAATATCATAGAAAGCCATTATAGAATGACATGGACAGCACTGCAAAAAATAATATTAATCAGACAATGTCATCTTTCCGTACTGATTCAAATAACATACCGAATACAATTTCCATACTAGATCCCATTATATTTTCATTTCTTTAAAAAATTGTTCAGATCTATCCCCATAAATAAATATTAAAGCCCGCGACCGTCTTTGGCAACGTCATCTCTGATAACAGCGAGTCGGGGTTGCTCTTTTTCGAATTTCATTTATCGTTCGACGATGGTGGGGGTACTGCCGCTTTCACGAGCGACAAAATACCGACCAATCTGTCCACCCTACAACCACAGCGGCAAAATAGTTCGGTAGAAATCGGTGATAGGGGAGTCGGTTATGGGAGGGGGATGGGGGGTGTAGGCCGATGGGCGGACAGTCGAAGGGGGGTGACAGAGGATGGGAATGCAGCGGATGAGTTCGTCCAAAAGCGCCAGGAGGTGCACGGGGTGGTTAGGCAATTTTACGCTCTCCCAGTTACAAAAACCATTTACGCTTAAATGCTCTCGCGTCCCCCAAAGTCCCGCAACCCCTCGATGTCCGCCACCAGCCGCCCCCTCCCCGTCTATTCTGCCGCCACTTTTTCCCCCGTGTCCCACCCCGTCCTGTACGAAATTCGCTGCCGCCTACTCGCCCCATGCCGTGACACGATGGACAGCCACCCTCCAGGGGCTTCGATGTCCTGCAAATGTCCGGCTAGAATACCATGGATGTATCGCGATCGTACCGCATCGTCCCAAAAACGAAACCAGCTACCACGGATAGGATAGGGTTATCGTTAGCAGCACGAGCGTACAGCTATAAAAAATTTGATAAAAAGTTGTCGGAGTCCGTGCATCGTCAGTGACGCTTGTATCGTGTAAATTTACTCTTTTTTCCGTTGGATCTATTAGGCACTCCGCATTGCGTGAGGCTGACTTCGCTGAACAGATTTTGTGATGTCACTTGCCTACGGTCTTTCATCAGTGTGCAACGTGTAAACTGTGATTATTGTATTGGATAATGTAATCTAACGATAAATTTAAATTCAACTTGGAAGCTTGGAAATTAAAGAATTTCGGAATTTCAGGTGTTCAGGAATTTAGGAATGTAGAAATTTATGAAATTGGGAATTTAGAAATGTAGAAATTGCAAAATTCAGAAAATCAGAAATTCAGAACATTAGATGTTCAGAAACTTAGGAATTCAGATATACACGAATGTATGAATTTAGATAATTAAATTATTTGAGATTTTAGAAATTGTTAAATTTGGTTCCACCGAAGCTTAGACTTAAATGAAATCGTTATAACAAAGTAATAGTCAATAATTTTAACATAACATATGATACTATGCAGTCAGTGTATTATTAAATACGAAGATAATAAATATAAATTTTTAAGATGATTTCCAATAGCCTTGCAATAGTTTACAGTGGCGATACAATAGTTTTCAAGGATCAAAGCTGCATTTGTTTCATACTAGTTTATACGGATTAAGTTTTGGGCTTGTGAACTACATTTACACATCAAATACAAACTTGTAATGTTTGACAACTTGCCCTAAGTTATCCGGAACTGGAGCCTTTTACAGTCAAAGCCCTTTGGGGTTTGGCCTTTACTCACCAACCATCAATATTTCAGAAGGATTATTGGTTTAATCCAAGCCCGTCGTGGCTGTGGTCAGTATTGTTGGAAATTTCTGCTAACTGAAATTCTGCACCACCATTTAACCACCTTTTCATTTTTTGTCCCCATAATCTTCTAACAACCTAGCGTTCCAAATCATTGAATGTTAAACGTACATAATCATGCAAATATCGTTTGCTGTTAGGAAAACTGAACTATGTGTATAATGATAATAATTCTTTATAATAACTTAAAATTGTAATAATGTTACTAAAAGTTTGAGTGAGGTATGAATCTGCAATTAGAAGTCTACAAATGTTGCTTGCTGTCAAACTAATTTTTGTAATCATAATAATTCATACTAACATTAACATAAAATTGCAACAAAGTTACAAAATGTTTGAGTGAAGTATAATTCAATTTGCAATTACAATATCGAAAATGGTATTTGTTGGTAAAGTAAACTTCGTATGTAATGATAATAATTCAAATTAATCATAATATAAAATTACAATAGTGTTACAGACAGATGGAATGAAGTACCTGTGAAATCACAGGCAGACATTTTGCATATTCAATTCACGTTTGAATAATTACTGTCACCTGAAGTATAATAAGCTTACGCAACGTATTTGAAAATGATTTTTTTGTGACTGTATTATTGTTGTATAACTATTTTATCCATGTAAAATTTCTCTATTTCTCTTTTATTTATGTACAATAATAAAATTATATATATATAATTAATGAGCAGAAATAGAGCCATGAATAAAATCAGAGACCTTACCCTTGCACTTCAAATATTTAACACCTTTCCTAACATTTTCATCAACCCTTTTCTTAACCCCGTCTCACCTGAATTTTTAACTTGGTCAAAAATTCATTTTAACATTTCTATTACATCTGTGACCTATTTCCAATTTTGAATCTTCACTTTTCACCCTATCTTCATCTGGTCTGTCAAATACTAATTCAAAACTAATAATTTTATTATAAAAATGAATGTATCTAATCTACAAATTAATCAATTCCATTTATTTACATTAAATGAAATTTTCCAATATAATTTGATCAGTAATGCAATTAAATAATAAGTAAGAATAATTAAATCTATAAAATGTTCATTCATAAAAGTTAAGATTATAAAAGATTATCTTTCATCCCGATCTAACCTCAAAATCGTAAATCTTCGCAAGATCGATGAAGTTCTCCCGCCAAATTAGATCAGGAAAGTTTTGAAGACAAAGTTCGTGGTAATATAAAAAAAAAAGAGAAGAAACGCTAACGAGCGTTTAACAAGGGAAGAGAAACTGGCGTCTGTACCGGAAAGCAGGTGCGTGTCAACAACACCGTACGTTGACTCGTACAAACCTGGAAATCACGTATTCATCGTCGGTCCATTCGTAACCCGTTGTGTGGTCAAGAATGGGGGTGAGAAGGGACAGAGAAGGAGAGAGAGATATGGGGTGCAGGAGGGGAAGCGATTAATTTCACAGCGCGATTCATAATGGAGCCCCATCAATCACTGCCGCCAGTTACGCGGAGAATCGCGCATGGCGGTCCAAACTCGTACGATAATTAATTTCGAAAAATTATTAATCGCAATAATGTTCTCATTTACATAGCGCCGTGCTGGTCAGACTGTAGCGTTAATCAAGCGATTCGTTACAATACCGCGCAGTTGTAGAACACTTGGTTAGAGATAATTCAGCTAATAGAGTACCGGCATTACAACGGTCCATCAGTGACATGGACTGAATGATATCCCTATACAAATTTTCTGTCAGCTCTCGTTAAAACATGTTATATAGATTTAAGGAAATTTTAGTTTATGATGCATCGTTTCGAGCATCGCAATTTTAATACCGTCATTCTTGAGACACATCGGTATAACCTTGCACTCTTGTGATAATCTGGACGTTATAAGAAATGTTAATTGCAGAATTTTTTAAATAAAGTAGATAATTATAAATGGTATGACATCATAAATGTAAGGAGACCATTGATAGTTTCAATTAGAGTTTAAGTTATCACTGAAGAGTTATAGGTGAACATGGTGGGTATTCTTAGCGAAAATGGCGATATAAGAGAAGGAACCTCAGGTACTTCTTGGATCTTCATAAGTGAATTTTCAAGATTAAAATGTTGCAAATCTAGATAATGATGAAAAGTTAAGAATTTAGATACTCGGAAATTTCAGAATTTAGAAATTTGAAAATATCACATCACAAATTTTATCTTATATTGTTTCAAATATTTAATAAAAATTGAAAAGTGGTCATATAAATATTTATGTATTTAAACATATGTTATTCATATATTTAATTTGCCTGTACGTTATATTTATTTTCTACATTTCACATTTTATCTGTTTTAGGTACGTAAACAAACATCGCTCTTTCTTCAAATTGGTGAGATAAAATTCTGCACAATCCTTTTACTATATCGCTAAAAAATGAAGTTCATGAACATGTCAAATTCGAATTCAATTGCATGTATTAAGTTAAACGACTTAGTTCATAAACACAGTAAAACTAAGCAGTGTTGGTCAATGTTTAGTCAGCCACAATATGTCACATATCTAATACTACCTGGCACATACAAGTCTCTTAAAGAGAAAACTGCCTATTGTCTTTAAAAGATACTATGTACTATAATACTACGTCTAACGTATACAGAAGTTGTTTCATTGCAAATTAAATAATTTAAGTACACTAAGACACGACGAATCGGTAAATTATCGTGTAACACACACACGACGTGTGTGCACGTGCAGGGGCAAATATATCGCGGCAGGAATGGTGGTTAACAGCCCGTGACGTCGTAAATTGATAGTAAATGTCACATCCGGATTGCAGAATAAGAACGTTCTCCTGTGGGAAAGCTGCTGCTGCCAGCGATCACTTAGTCGTTCACTTCGCGAACCGTGAATGTCGTTCGCAACATTTGCTGACGATCACAATTTGAAAATATCGATATTTCATTGAAAGTGTCAATTGAACGAAAGTAATTTTCACTTATGAATGATTACATACTTGATCCGTGAGATGTTATTGTTTGATGTTCGTATGCTATTGTAAAATTTTGTCTAGGTTAGGATTTGTTTCTGGAATTATTGTGAGATTAAAGTTACCATCATTTTTGTGGGAAAATAGTACTTCGGAGTTGAATATGATGACAAATACGGTACATTGTGAAAAATATGAATAGTAAATATGAATAGTACTTTTAGGGAGAAGGTTGCAAAATAAAACTACATTGAAACATTTTAGCGTCCGAAAAGCCCAAAGTCTCGTAGTTCTTAGTTCAATAATTTAAAAATACCAATGTTATAAGCTTCCAACATCTCAATATTTCAAAATTTCCAAATTACTTTGTACGTGATTCAAAAATACCGTATTTAGCATATATGATATATTGCACATATCGTACGCCGTTAATTTCATCTTCTCAAACATAACTTATACTCAACACATTTTTATCATATTTATATTCGATACGCAAAAATTCATAATCCGCTATCGATACTATCTCTCACGTCACTTTATACCCAGTTTCAACTAAAATATCGAAAGTTTGCAAACAACAAATAAATTACGAGTCTCGGACGCCTGTGTTTCGTCTTTCATTACCGGTCGACCGTTTCACTTGACCTTTCGCTCGGTCCGCTCGCGTGCACCGTGAAAATTAATAAAATATGAAAATTGCAGTCCGGTTGCCGAGGAAATTCCGCAGGAGCGTGCTGGATGTTGAAGGAGATCCAACGCGTGTGTTCAGGTCCGAACTTTATTTATTCAATAATCAGCCCGTTGTTCTTTTTGCGGTCTGGAGCGCAGCACGCGATCGTGCTATATCGCTCTTTGCGACGTTGGAACGCGTTTTGCATGGTAATCGTTCTCGCTAGGTAATCGTCTTTCGTCCATCCTTTTCAACGCGGAATACCGGTGCTGGTCGCATGATTTGTCGCACGGAGACAATGTTTTCCTTCGATACGTTGCGTTGGTATCCGCGGAGGGGCGAGTAAACGAGCGTATTCGTCGAAGTAACTGCCAGACAATCGATAGGTCGCCTATCCTGGTAACGCTTCGTTGTGTCTCTCAATTTCGACCGGGGGGCTTCATGAATACCCAATGGCCCGGCAGGAACTTCAAACCGTTCTAGGAACACCGGCTGGCACCGAGACCCGCTTCCATCCCTTCGAAATCGAAGCTACAACACGCGATCTCGCGCGGAACGCGCGCGTCCTCGTTCAACGATTTCAACCGACCGACGAGAACACCCTTTCAGAAATTCTACGGACCTTTTTATCTATCGTTTCCGCTATATTATCGTTTCGCAATTCTTTGATCGAGAAATTGAAGCGGTTTATGCCGTGTTCTATGGTACACGAATTACAATAATTAGATACACGCGAAGAAACGAAGCTGCTGAGTTAGGTTTCTTGAAATCGTTCGATTCTTTTATCGCTAGCTCGTTATTTTCAGGATTTTTAGGATGTTTCGGGTTCTTTTGATATTTTTTCTTGTTAGAAAATTAAAGTATCTTAAAGTATCTTAAAGTATGTTTGTAAATATGAGAATTTGGATTTGTAAATTTGAGGATTTTTAAAATAGGAAATTTGAAAATTGTATTTTAAGTCTAATTTTGAAATTTGAAGTTTGCAAGTAAGGGATTTTTTAAATACAAAAAGATCTTGAAAACCTAGAATTCTTGAATTTTGGGCTTTGGAAAATTTGGGATTTGAAAATGTGATAATTTAGTAATTCAAGAATTCAAGAACTGAAAAATTTAAGAATTTATCAATTTTAGTTTTGAGAATTTGAAATTTATAAAGTTGATAAGTTGGTGATGTAAAATTTTGAGAATTTAAAAATTTGAAAATGTAGTAACTTGAGAATTCTGAAATTTAGTGACGTGAGAAATAGGATATTCGAAGGTTTTGATATTTAGGAATTTGTGAATTTTGGAATTTAGGTATTTCAAAATTTGAAAATGTGTGACTGTAAATTTAAGAATTTGGAAATTTATGGACTTTGAAATCTGGAAATTTAAAAATGTGAAAATGTTGGAATTCAGCAAACTTGAGTGTTTGACAATTAATAAGTGTTAAAACTGAAAAACTTTAAAATTAAAAATCTTGAAATTTTTAAATCTGAACATTTTAAAACTCATAGTTTTGAAAATTTTTAAATTCCTTTTATAACGTATATCTTACATATCCCAAAATAATAAAGCACAAATCTATTACCCAATTGACTAATCTATATTTTATCGCATTTATCTTACTTTCCTAACAAGTAAACTATCTATATTATTTGAAAATACGATCGTAATCGAAAGAAAAAATAACAGAGGCAAACATAATAATCAATATATCTCCACAGTTCAGTGGACTGAGAGAATAGAGATTGTAGCCAAATGTGGGTAGAGCATATCGCTACTTTATCATTTCTGCTCTACCAAACTAAAAAGTCACTTTTTACTGTGTGTTCTCTATTTGCAGTATGAATCGCAAGCATACGGCGAACCATTAAATTAAAAGCTCAATGGAAACAGATCGTCCCAAAGTTGTCGTCGTAAATTGCGTCTTCAGGAGTTTCTTGAGAGGCAGCCGCGGCACATTCAAGATATATGGCACGTTCAATAAACGCTAGAACGCGAATTTGTTGAGGCACCCGGTACAGAATTAGGTCGATGTCGGGTACTTCAATTAAATCTCTACCTCACGACTCATCCACTGTTCAGTTTCATTTGAGAGTCGACCACACAATGACCATTCCTGTCCGGAAGATCCATTCGACGCAAAGGACATAGAGTTCCTGACTCATGGATCCTTCTGTACGATAAACTCTAGATAATTGTGCCAAATTCTCTGTTCCTCACTTCGACTGATTTCTATCGATCAACTTTCTGGCTTATGTACTTATGGTGAGGGTGTTATACAACTTTTTTGAGGGAACACAGTCTTTATGTTTTTTATGAAACTAGGTACAGTTTTAAATGGGTAGTTAGATTATTTTTATGAAATTTCCATATTTTTGGGACTTGTAATTTAAGAATTTAATAATTTGAAAATTTAAGAATACAATCATTATTTTTATTTTCGATGCATTTGCTTCAATCCGAGATCTGTGAAAGTTTTTTGTCAGATAGTAAGTAAATGAAAAATCATGCACGAACGGAAATACCCTATATGTATATCCTAAATTGCTCTACTCCATTTAGTGAAAAAATTCTTCGAATCATATTTCGTATCAGAGTGTACAGTAACCTCGCGTTTTATCCACATAACAATGTTCCAAATAGAAAAATCCATGATTCGTGTTTTTATTCGATGCACCGTACCTTCTATACCGGACTCGCTTCACAACCTGTATCATTTTCTTCGTCAGAAATTTTCGTGCCAATGTTTCGAGTATTTTAGAAATATTTTTCGCTGCAGTTAAATGCTTTGTGCAAATATTTTGAAAATTTTTGCACCGTTGTTGGTCAAGGTAAAGAGAGGAAGAGAGATGTTTTTCAGCGCGAACGGTGCTGTTATGATGGGTGGTTTTACATCGTTCTTTCAACGTCGCAACCGTGTGTACAAAGGGACGAATTGCTTGCAAAATAACTCTGTCTTTTTCCTCGTGGCGTTCTGCGTCGTCGGATGTTCTTTAATGAAGAACCACATTCAGGTATTCGAACAGACGCGCACGCAACCACTCGAACTTCCGAGGCTGCACTGCAATGGGTCAAATGAAGTTTATACAGAGTAAATTATGCTCTTACAATTTGTTAATGATTCAAACGGCATGTGGACTGGCAAATACAAATTTTTTCAATGGAGACTCTTCATTGATAAGAAATTCTGTATAGAAAATTCAGAGAATTTTTATTGGACGAATTCTGCTCCAAAAAAAATGGACATTCTTTACCTTGGAAGGAAAATATACAATATTCAAGAGTAATAAAAATGTTTCGTGGAATAAAATATTTGAAAGTAATAAAAAAGTAAGTCTGGAAGAATAAAAGGTGCTTAGCATTTATCCGAAGCATGATGGAAAAATGGGTGCAAGTATTATAAAATGGCTGCCATCGAACTACATTATCAAATGTAGATTAGTGTTTGGTCTTTTAGAAATTTTACAGGTATAAGAATCTTCTTAACCACTTATTAATATCAAATTTGACATCTTACACTTAACTTTTTCGAATATTTTTTGTTTTTTTTTTAGAAATTCTGCAGGTGTAAAAATCTACTTAACCACTTCATTATTATTTATTATTCTCGATATAATAATTTACTCAACTATTTGATATACATACTTAAAATCTACTTAAGATAATATAGAAGAATCTTTGTAAACATAAATGGTTGTTTTTTAATATGATCTTAAAAGAACGGAAGTAATGCAAAATATTTGCAAATTGAAAAGACCGATGCGGATATTGCGAATGTTTCACGAGTCGATTGAAATGCATCTCGACTTCTCGAGCTATCTTCGAGCTGACTATCGAAATTTCGCCTGGTTTCTGGAGATTGGTCATTAACCTTAGCTACCCTATTGTTCTCGATTGCGAACGGGCTAAGACCTACACAATACGGTCTCAGGCTTTCCATTATCTCCGAGATTATCGCTGGTTGTTGCAGCGTACCATTCGAGTTCTTAACTTTAGCGAGGTCGATCTTTCTGCGGGAAGAATCTCAAAATTTCAGCCTTATCGCTCCGATGAATCTCGTATATAAACGACTGCTTTAATCGCGCTGAATGGTCAAATCGTAGCGCATAATTAGACCGCGATTATGTTCATGCTATCCCTTAAATAGATTACATTAAATTGGTATGAAAGAACGTGCTAACAATTGTTAATACACGAAATTTGATCATTTACTTCTCAATTTCTCGGTCTTATGATTTGTGTACTCCTTAATTTCTCAACTTGATAATTTGTGTACTTCTCGATTCTCAGTTTGACAATGTGTGCACTTCTCAATTTCTTAATTTGGTAATTGCATAATTTATTAATTCTCAGATTTTAGATTTATAAATTCAGGAATTTATGATTTCACAATTTCTAAACTTCTAACTCTGAATTTTCGAATCTTCAAATTTTTGGTTTTTAAAATATCGAAATTTTTAAGTTCACAAACATAAGTTCTTGATTTTCTGTAACTACGCAAGTTTAAATTTCCGGAGATTCTAATTTCTACATTCCCTAAAATTTCAAACTCCTAAATTCTTAAGTTATTAAAATGCTTGATTATTAAATTTACGAATCTATATATTTACATATTCATTGATTATTGCTCTTCATTGATTTAATATATTCTGTCTCTCGAATTTAGGTATGAGCACTTATTTCAAATATTAGATAGAGTCCAGATATTAATGTCAAATATGCAGAAATTATGTAAAATATTCTGAATATAAATTGATCAACTGGTTTCTGAAACTCTGAAAACAGAATGGTCAGAATAATTCTGGTCGCCGATCTTTCTCGGTTTACGAACAGTATTCAAAGGTCAGCCGACCATACGGGGGACAGCATAGATTAGAACAACTTAGTTTAGGAATCCCATGAATTTCCAATTATCAAGTTGGCGGCACGCCGACAACCAGCAGCCATTCTCACTGTCTACACTATGAATTTCATTCTTCATCCTTATTCTCATACGGAAATCTACCGTAAAAACTAATTATTTCTTCTTAAACTCATACACTCCCGTCCATTAGTATCAGAACACTTACTAATTGCAGCTTTATATTAAATACTATTATTAGTACTATTACTATCCACCGACTAATTAATAATGTATTTTTTTCTTACACTGGTCGCAATTTTTAATGTATTTGAGTATTTTTGCAATTTTTAAATTATCAAGTATATTCAAAATTTATAAGGCTTTAAATGTTTTTATTAATCTACCGTCAGAGCAGGTCATCTTCACTGTAATAAAATTTTACTCATCTGACCCATAAAAATATTAGCAAGTAAATATTTAAACAGAAATTATTGGCGTATACTGCTGTAAGTTATATTTTAGCGCAATATTACGAAGCCTTCAATCAAAGTCAATGTTCCATGACATCTGTCACTTGTTTTGACGTATCTTTAAATTTATAGGTTAACCTACTTATTACGAATTATAATTGGTTTCCTAATTTCATCCGCTTATCGAAATCAATTATTCCATTGCAGTTAAATGTCAATCCATTGTAAAAGTAAGATGAAAAAAGAGAGTTATGCTGGAAGTATTAAAAAACGATAGCTCCAATAATTTCTACCTACAAGTTTAAAATGTAATAACGAAATTATTGAAAAATCCAGAACAATAAAAATAAAAATTAGGAGTAATATTTCTCATTTACTGTTTAATTTAATATAGTGTTTTTCATAATAAATTTCGCGTTCTATATTTATTTTCTTTTGCTACTATTTATATGGGACAAATTAAATTCATCAACTGCTACTATTATTATGGGACAAAGGGAGTATAATTTTGTCCAACCTGCAAGTTCATGAGTAATATTTTTAAAATGAATCTGCTCTTGTAATGAAAAAATAAAAAATAAAAACGTTTTATACATACATTAGTCTTACCTCAGAAATTTACCTAGGATTACATTACATTCTTCAAACGAGTTATATGGCGTCTCGAGATTTTCCCCAGCGGTGAAGATTTTTTCACTTATATCATGTAAATGATCTTCGCTTTTATCGAAATTTTACTGTAATTACCGTGAATCGGGACATTTTTCGTCGAATTTATTCAACCGGGAGTGCGGTAGTTCAGTTTTCCTGCAGAATCAAGGAAAGCAAGAAAAACGAGTGGGAGCACAGGTAGTGCAGAGGGGTACATGAGTGTGGGCAGGGTCGCGGAAAATAACGTAATTGGCTGGCAATACCTCGGCGAGTCGGCTCGTTAAGTTTTATTAATCTGATGCGAAATACAAGCGGAGAGAGAAGTTCGAATGCGAAAAGTCCCCGAGGATTGCGAGGACGAAAGAAGAAGGGCGGAGAAAACGAGAAACACAAAAGTATGGAGGCCGATGCACGGACTGACCCGGGCCAGTCATTCTTAATTAAATATAATTGCGGAGGTCAGGTCGTCGATAGGGGTATCGATATGGTTCGATTTCCTATCGGAACGAGTCTCGTCCAGGAAGCTTTCGCAAAGTTACGCCAGGCACCGAGTTTTTCCTTTTTCTTTCTAAGCCGATGGCCTTCGATGTTGCCGAGATATCCGCTGCCCCCGAAAGCTTCGCCTTCGAAGATCTTCGAAACTTTTTCAATTGACGACCTTTCCCCGATTCCGTGCCACCGATGGCATTGAACATAATACAAAGTGCTCCCCTATTTTCATTATTCTACGAACAACTTAAAAGTAGCCCGATCGGTGATCGTTATTATCGAGTGTTCTTGATGAACTATACAGCATTGCCTCGAAAGATGACCTCCGCACTGGGGTAAAAAGTGTACTCGTGAATGAGTCTATTTTCAGCTCACATTTTTCGTTCTATTTCGACAACTTTTGTTTTGAATGTTACCTAATTAAATTTTGTGAGACCAGATTTTTAGTAAATATTTTTGCATTTTTTTTTTAATAACAATGTTTGAAATATCTTTTTACTCTTCACATGTACTACTTCATTATAACCCTGACTGTAATTTTTAATACTTAATTGTATTCATTTTTAATACAACTCAAATGGTTTTAGTAATTTTTCAACCATGATATTTAAAATAAAAGAACGCATAAAGTACAATAATATAAATATTTCTATTTCTTTATTAGCATAGTGTCACATTTCGAACGGTCGTTCTCATAATTCTCAGCATAAGATAACTAAATCGGGATGTTGTAGCAAGTTGAATGAAAATTAGTTTGCTTGGTCATGTAATCAGATTTCCTGACCACGGATTCTCATAAATGGAGTATCACTGATCTTCCTGGTGGACTACAGGGGATCAGCTGAGAGATTTGGTAGATGTCGAGGAAATAAAAAGAATGGGTGGGGAGAACCTCTGTACGAGCGGGTTTTCTGTTCTCCACGACGACGGTAAACACTCCCGACCGGCCGCTATGGTGGCCACGAAACGAAAGTGTGGGACAAAAAGTAGATAAATGGTGACTGGATAGTAAGGGTGGACCAATCTATCACGCCCCAGGGGAGTGTTATTGACAGTGCAAGAACTGTCTAACCCTCGACCTCTCTTTCTTCGTCCCCCTGCGTTCCTCTTGTGGTTATTTCCTCGCTCCTGTACCCTTGTCTTCTTCTTTTTCGACATTCTTTTGTTAGAACATCCTATCCGAACTTCTGTTTCGCGATCCACTTTTCGTTTCTGTTGGTACGACGAATGTACAAACAGTGCAGGATATCCGCACGGGGAATTATGTGAAGCACGCTCAGGATTTTGAAATATGAATGTTCAGAGATTTTTGAAGTTGGGATGTGGAAGTTAGGGATTTGGATATTTGGGAAGTTATAAACTTGTGAATTTAAGGATTGAGGTATTTATTGGCAATTTTAAATACAGGGAGTTAAGGAATTTGGGGATTTGTAATTTTGGGAATTTAGAGCTATAGGGATTTAAGGGTTTTAGAATTTGGGAAAGTACGAATTTTGAAATTTAGGATTTTGGGAATATAGGGATTTATAAATTTAGGGATTTGAGAAATTAGGGTTTTAAGAATTTATTGATTTGAGTATTTAGGAGTTTGGGAACCTTGGATATTGAAAATTTAGAAATTTAGGAATTTTTGAATCGATAAGTTTAGAAACTTTGAAATTTAGAAATATAGAAATATAGAAATATAGAAATATAGAAATATAGAAATATAGAAATATAGAAATATAGAAATATAGAAATATAGAAATATAGAAATATAGAAATATAGAAATATAGAAATATAGAAATATAGAAATATAGAAATATAGAAATATAGAAATATAGAAATATAGAAATATAGAAATATAGAAATATAGAAATATAGAAATATAGAAATATAGAAATATAGAAATATAGAGATTTATGAATTTAGAAATTAGAAACTGCTGAAATTCGCGAATTATTCAGTCTGCAACCATGAAAATTGTAAGACTCCAACATTCAGAAGTTATTAGTTTTGAAATCTAAAAATTACACCGTAAGTAATTAGAAAATCCCTAAATTTCTGACATGAAATATTCCGATTAAACATACCCTCCTTCCACTATAACAACTTCCATCTACCAATGGTTTTATTCCAGTCCATATTATTCATAGGACCGTTAACTCTAATAGATTCAAACGAAATCGGCCGAAGTGGGTTAAGTCAACAAACAGAATCGGAACAAACATCGTGCAAATTGGTCAGAAAGCAAAGCGAAATTTTCGAAATTTAGCAGGACTCGCAAGCTCGTCAAATTACATAGATTATTCCGCTTGAAATTCATCGTAGTTCTGAATCGAAATTCACTCGGTTAGGAATAGAAAGTGCATTGGCGAAGCTACTCAAAATTCATCGTGGTCGACGAATTAATCCGTAAACACGTCAGTGATGGTGATGCAGCTTTTAAACTCGTCCCCATTAGTGGCACGGCAATTTTCCCGGAAGTTATTTTACTCCCGGACCGGATATTGACTTCTCGACGTGTAACTCCCCGTAAATGGCCACAGTAACATTAGTAGCGTTGACCACTTGGACGCACGTGCGCCCTTCTACAGGATGTATGGCGTTCATTCGCAAGGATGGGATTTCCTCCTCGAAACCGGAAGCTTAAGAGCGGTTCGCCGGCGGAGTTTAGCTAATGCCTAATGACGGGTCGTTTCAAATATTTACCGCCCGATTCCGCGAACTCCAGCCAGGACCGTAAACGCGATTACGCCCGACCATAGGGTATACTGCTAGCTTTCCTGCCTTAGAAATCCCTGTAAGAGCTGCCATCGATCCTGTGAATTTTCTCAAATAACGCAACCGCTGGATCAGCTGAAATGTCCCGTAGGCCAATCTGACTTTAATCCAACCGAGCCCCGTGAAATTTATTCAAAATACCCCATTTTAGAGGTTAAGACGCGCTTTTACCGTGCTTATCCGTCCTCTTAATTATGCTTATACGAATATTTTTGTTCTTGTTGCGCAGTCGTGTGAATAAACAATGTGTATTTGCTTTCACTCTTTCGGTACAGTACCAAGAATTTAATATCTCTATATTTTTAATGTTCTGTGCTACAAAATTTAACCGTTGAAAAAGGAAGTTTGCAAGTTTATGTTAGTATTGTACTTGTAATACATGTATGGGACAAGAGGATCGTTAACATTGTTCAGTTGTTGTTTAATGGCGATTTTATTACATCGCACGTTTTAACGAGTTACCGTGTTACGCGATTTCTATTATTATTAATTGTGCATTCCTTGTATTCTTGTATTTTTTCTTCTTTATTCACTGAACGCGATAACAGCTTCGCTAACAGTTTAAAATTTAAATTATGTAGTGTACTACATTTACTGTTGTTATTGTTTGAGTAATCTATTGATCGTAGATCTTCAAATTCCTATGCTCCTAAATTCCTAAATTGCCAAGTATCCATATTTCCAAATTCCAAATTAATTCCTGCATTCCGAAATACTTAAACCATTTCCAAAATTTAAAATCTTCAAAAACCAATATGCGTGAGACCTCTTGCGTCATATTTTCCCTAGAGGAGCCAGATTTGCTCTTCACCTATACAAAACAGCATTTATTGTCATCTTCAGATTCTGTCTTCTGCGATGTTATCGCCGCTGATTCTTTCTCATTTACCTGACAGCCGTTCGTGCTTGCTCCCGGGAAAAAATACAGAAGGGATTATTCGCAAAAGGGAACCCGGTAGTGGTAAAGGGTGCGACACTATGACGAGAGCACGATCCCAGCTAGGGGAAGCCGCGTAGTGGCACGGTGCTTCTCATTGTTTCAACTTGAGTGGCTTTACTCTGCTGTCATCATCATTTTCAATTAGCCAGTAACGACTGGGTGACGCGGTGTTCATTGAGAGGCTGCATGCCCTCCGTCGATTGACTTATTAATTATTAAGCTGTTCCGCATATTACGTTAATTAGATATGCAAATAGTATAGAACACAATATACCTGCTCTTCTCATTTATCGCCTCTCTTCTTAATCGAAAAATTCGGTCTTCTGCTTTTCTGTATGTCGGTTCTACCCTTTTATTGCTTGTCGTGTCTCTCGACTTTCGCGTGACAAATGAAATCAAGATTATTTATCATCCTGCGCCATTATGTCCCTGTTAGGGTAGCCCTGGCTCGCCACGTCGCTTCGGATAGATTCTTTCTCAAGAATCTGATTAAAAGAACCGTCTTATCGCTGTCCGCTTACTGTGCGGTATCCGGAACTTAATTGCCGTTTCAGTATCTTGGAAATTCGTTTCAGGGAACGGCTTCTTTTCGGGCACGTCTTTTTTCGGTTTTAAGAGAGCAGCATATAAGGAAAAGGTGGATACGTAAGAAATACGTCAGAAAGGATAGATGATCACAAAGGTATTATTAATATACTGATTACATTTCTCCGGTTAATAATTTAAATGATAATTGTAATATAGGAATATAGTAATTTATATTTGATACACAAACTAAGAACATTAGAAACACTTATTTTATCGACAGCCAAGAAACAGTTTCTACTTTTTCCCAAAGTTATCCTTATGTTTTCAACGTCTATAGTCCTCGCACTTCACAAATTTACAACGATTTAAATAATTAAGTTAAACTCAATATTCTGATTTTTTAAAATGGACTGAATTGATTTCTATGTGAAAGTATTTTGCTAACTTAATATTAGTTAACTACGTCTTCAACTGTAATCAAATGTGATCAAATGTGATATGTGATTAACTGTCTTTTTTTGTACCATATTATTTATTGATAAAATTAACGTTGTGGAAAGGTGTTTCTGATCTAGAGAAGTTCTGGCACTGGTAGTTACGATGGTTTACGTAGATCTTGGGCTTAATAGCGATTGAGCGAATGAATAGATGCGTACAAGGAGGCCTGTGATGCAGTTTAGGATTAGTGGGTACGACGCGCCAGGGGAAGCTCGGTCCTACCTATAAATTCATTGGATTACCGGTGTCCCCATCTATTAATATGTTTGCAATTTCCGAACATAGTCACGATGGGACCAAGGTGGATTCATGTGCCATTCCAAATTAAAAGGATCAACATTCCCTTTGAAATGTCTTAGCTGTATCGCCGTATATCTTACACGGTTAATGCGTATCGTTAATATTTTAAGGTGTGAAGCTTGAATGTTGAGAAATTTTTATTGAGATATATTTAGAGAAATATGTGAGAATATGAAAAGATATTGAGAGATATTTGAGAATATTAAGAAATATTTTAGGATATTTTAGAATATTGAAAAACATTGAGAAATTCTGAAAAATATTTCAAAATGTTTGAAAGTGTAGAGAGCTATGGATTTAGAAATCTGAGAAGTTGAGTTTTAAAATTAGAAATATTTTTTATTTGGAAACTTCAAAGTCTAATAACTTGAAAATTTATGAATTTGAAAATTTCGAAAAAATTTCGAGAAAATTAAATTTGGTAATTTATAAATTTATAAATGTAATAATGTGAAAATTTATGAATTTGAATGTTTGCAAACTAGTAAATTTAAAAATTTTTCATTTTGAATTCAATGTTCATTGACAGTACTAAAATATTCACAACTATATTCATTGTCAATTTTCTGAATTCTTGATATTTATTAATAATATTAGAATATTAACACTATTATATTGTTAATATGGACTGTGATGACCCCAATATATTCATCTATCCTGTAGAAATAATTAAAAATCTCAACAACGAACATTGTCTACAATATAACTATACTTCCATTATCCGTACATCCCCTTAAATTAATAAAATTTTATTTTCTATAATCCAGTCCGTAACACTCAGCTTCGAATAAATTCTCCCGAAATCCAGGAAAATTATCCATAAAATCCCCAGGAATTATCCTCGAAAATCCCGTTCCATTTATCGTAACACAGCGTTTAACCCTCGATTGTAGGAACTTCAGAAAATCCCCATGCTACAGTTTTCGTGTCTCTATCTGGCCGTCTCTTTCTTTTCCCTTCCGTGGTCTTTGCTAGCTCGCGCTTGCCAGCTTGAGCAGAATTAGCATAACCAAAGCAGCTTTGATCAATCGTAACGGCACCTCGTTGTACGACTATGGCCATTAGTATGCACCATTGACCATGAGTCGGCACCGCGTAATTAGCATAATACAGCAATATCATAACGTGCGTATGGGGAAATGTGTGATGGTTGTGGCAATCGTTGGTTAGGTGGACATCATCTGGCTATGCAAGCGGACAGCACGCCATTTTCCTGCTTGCTCCCATGAGATGCGACTCTGACTCTGTCACACGTACGCCAGGCGGTTTCACCAACTGTCATAATGAACTAGGACTTTGCAAACTGTCGGTGAAAACGGTTCCCAACAGTTAGCCATGGATTCTAGGGGAATTGAGACCAGACTACACTGACTGTTGCAGATCGTGCTCCTTATAAGCCAATACTATTTGGGCCAAATTAAAGCGAGGAAGGTTTTTGTGGAAGATATTCGATTATTGTAATTGTTGTGACATTGCATTTGTTTAAAAAAAATAATTTTGAAACGATTTAGGTAAGTGTTAGTTACTATGTACTCGTTAGTGACCGATGAAAGGATTCGTTTGTGATTTTTCTCATTTTTAGGTTTATAAATATGGTGTGCTGTGCAATTTAAATAGAAGAATTAGTACATTGATGTATACTGAGGATGTCAATAGAATACATTACAGTGTCCTTTGTTACTATAGTTTTTTATTACTATAATAATTAATATCACTGTTAAATTAGTCAAATATACTATCGGCGTGAAGGTGATTTGAATCTCTCGCGTGATTTTCGCAATCAAACATTCTTCAGCTCATCTTAAGTTCGTCAGATGCAGTACTTATAAATAAATTCCTAAATATTGAGACGTTGAAAATATCAATCATTATTCTTATTAATATTGTTGATATACTAACATATATTATTATGAATTTATTGTAGTTATAAGTAACAATATTAAAAAGTTCACTGACTGATAATAATTTTATTTAGAATTACAATTATTAATTTATGACATGTGTAACGCTTGAATTTAAGTTGAGTATTTGAGTTTAACTCTTGAATTAAACAAGAATTTATTAAAATTATTATCTTCCTTTTATAAAGAAATGATCTTACAAATATCTTCAAAAATTTTCCACTTTAATTTTTTTCGAAAATGAAGGTGAATGCGAAAAAATGTTATTTTATATCTTTTATTAGATTTTATATATAAAATCATTCCTTCTTTGTACCATCAATGTAGAAACACCTTATGTATTGCAATATTATTATTAAAAAATGTCATTATTGCAATAATATTATTATAGTACTATATCATAGTAATATTATTACAACATTATATGATAAAAATGCTATTATTTGAATATATTATTATTACAAAATTAATATTATAAAATACCTTATGACAGTAATACTATTATTGCAATAATATTACAATATCTTCTGACAGTAACATCATTATGATAAATCCTATAATAATGTTAGGTACAGCAACATATCATATCAATTTTTAATTGATTGTGCCCAATGCACAACGTCACGTATATCCATTTATGAAATCACTAAACGTAAAGCACTGATTCTAATGACACCGCAATTTACCTCGACCGCGAATCCATGTTATAATCATGTTCGTGATTATCGTGAGATAATAGCTAGCGCAGATAACACGATGACAACGGTTGTTATTGCGAAGAGTGATTAGCGTTGTTCGCCTGGTCAGTTGTGCATCGCGTGACGTCGCATTGGAAACTTATCCATTCATTGATTACATTTCTGATTGCGTGTGCATAACGATGATAGAAAATTGCGGCCACGTTTCATCTTTCTTCGTTTCTACGTCACTGGTCACGTTCGTAAAAACCGAAAGAAATACATACATATATTGCTAATGGACGTGACTGGTTTGCTTTTCATATCGATTGAAATGATCAACGTGAAAGCATCGGCGTTGCGGTTATTATATTGCAATTAAAATTAACGAATGAATGACCATTCATCAAGCGTAATGTCTCGCGAGTGACACAAACTTTGTTCACGCTAATTAACGATCGCTCGTTAATTGCTATCCGATACATGAAAATAATAAGTGATGTTTGCACGTGTGCTTCGCTGATCGTGCTTTGATAAGTCTTTTCTTTATAATTCTCGCGAAATCTATATAATTTTTGTTTCAGATTGTTCAGTTAATTACTAGTGCTTCTTTTGAGAGAAATTTGTGAATGTACAGTGACGAGTGTGATAGGGAATTCTTCGGGAAAATCGTGCTGTACAGTGAAACATTAATCTAAATATTTGACAATTTTTTATTTACAATCCACATTTTTTGCCAAATAAAGTCCACATTGCACTCAAGTATAATTACCTAAAGATCATCAATTTTTCTATAAATAAACATAATTCACTTCAAAACATCAAATAGCCCTTTTACAAAAACTTCTGAGAACGGACTTCTCAATCGTTCCTCACAACACAAGAAATCGTAAGGAAACGTAATCTGTCGCACCACAAACAGAACGTTCTAAATCCACATTAATCCCACAACGTAATAAATTAAATAACAAAAAACGTCACCGTGCACGTAAAACAGCGAACTTCATCCTAAGCGAAACACCGCAGTCGCACAAATCACTGGTAAGACAAAGCAAAAGTTAGAGATGTCCCTCGACAAGCTGGGGAATTCATGAGCAAGTACTTGATGGAGCAAAATTAATTCATCTGCTGAAGCCGAGAGTGCCTCTAACACGAAACTCGTAGAATCGCGTGTCTAAAGGCGAATCATCGACGCTTCCAGCAGGGTGGTCGCAGCGTTCAGTTGCGGGTAGGATCGAGAACGCGTATAACATCCACGATGTTATTCCAGCTGTCGATTCATTGATTATCGATTTGCTATCGGTGGCCGGACTATGGCAGACTGAACTATGTACGAGTCACATCGACTGAACAAACACGATGGTTGCGTTCGTTTGGTCTAACACACGCGTAGAGCAGGAGCGAGAGGGATGCATGGCGGGGAGGATGGGAGGTTAAGATACGATATTTGCAGGGTTATTAGATAGCAGTTGCAATTCCCCGCGCTATTCCCCGTGATATCGATCGTGCATTTACCTGATGAGCTACCCGTGCGTTATGAACACCCGCAGGGATGGATAGTCAGCCGGGTTTCATATGTAAAGAGTGCCGATGATTACGACGGCTCATCATGATCCCCCGCTCGACCCAGCAACCTATCTTTATCCTGTTTCTTTCATCGTTGTATCGGCCGTCTCTCTCTCTTCGGGAAACGAGGTGAATCGCGTTGATTCGTCCAGTGAGTCGAATCGAATCGCATTCGTCGCTGATTCGAGACGAATGAAACCAACGGCTAATTTATGAAACGCAACGAGCCGTGAAAGCGATCCTCGAAACAGTCCCCTGTTTTGCATCTCGAAGGAGCCCACGCGCCATCTCGTATCCGCGAGAATAATTTGGATTCATTGGATTGCCACCGGATGTGACTCGCGTTCGGTCCAATAACGCTGTTTGGATGGGTACGACGAAACGTGTAGCACGCGTGTTAAGGTGTCGACGACGATCGTGTCTGAGTTCATCCAGCATTGTCGGTTGCTCCCGTGTATCGCGGTTGCTGCCGCATGTAGATGAAAGGGTTGTTTCACTGAATCGCTAACCCAGATTTGGGTGCAACTGGAAACAGGGTAGATTATACAAGCTCGGAGAATGGAATATTAATGCTGTGTGATGGAATACGGTTCCTATTACTATCTAAATATTTCCTAAATAGCGGTAGTCGGAAATTACTTACTTCGTGTGGGTCGCTCACGGTTCAGGTTATGGTAATGCAGAGTTTTTAAATATTCGTTATCTGTTAGATGCTTTTATTACACTTGTCTAGTATCTACGTCTGCATCTCTGAAAATTTTATTCAAATAGGGAATCTTTTAGGGAACTTTCTCACCGGTTTTCAGGGTTTTTGACTGTTAATTAATTGTTGAACTACTGATAGTTACGTAGAAATAAAGAAATGATACAAATAATATGATGAAATAATTTGTTTAAGTCTATGAACAATTTTAATATTGTTGACAAATTAGTAAAGCACAAAGACTTATACAACCCAACCTTTTTAGGCTTAATTTTTAGATGCAGTATTTATAACGTGTTTAATGTGTTTCGTAGAAGATTTCGTAATCTGGTTTATGTTGCATTTAAAGTCATTGTATGAAGTTTTCTATGACGTTATTAGAAGTTTTTACAAAATGGCATTGATCTGCAATATCCTCTCTAATTTTCCTTTAAGGTTTTTCTAGTAAAAACAAAGAAATCTCGTTGCAATGTTATATGATATCGATATGAGGCTACTAAAATTAAAAATTAAGCTTTCTTTATGAATTACAATTTTCAAGTGGCAATGACAAATTAATAACATTAAAACCGACTTTAAAAGGGTAAAGATTAATACAAAAGACAATCAAAAAAGGACACAATTTGTATTTGCGACTCTAATAATTAAAAATAATTTAAACTACTAACAGTGCATTTTAAACAGAAACAACAATGAAATTAAAAGAGCAAAGAAGTTTATAAAGAAATTGCAGGATTTACTGAGTCTTGAGTTTATATTGGTAGTTGTATAGTATAGTGATATATTGGTATATTGGTGAAATTCATTTGAATAATGAGATATATCACTAAATACATTTCGTCATTTTGTCATTCGTGTTTCAATAAATACATTTTGTCATTCGTGTTTCAATTCCGCGTCGAAAACTGCAATCACATAGCTCGCGAATAAGCCGTCTCGAAGATCAGATTGTATTCGGTGCTTTAGAAATCTGATAACACGAGATTCCAACTATTATCAATCGAGCTGTAGTCAAACGCCAATCAAACTTCATTGTAAATCCTCGCTTGCGGTATGCCGCCTAATAATATCACCCAATTCCGTCGCAAGCTTCCAAGTTAGCCGTGTATTTATTGTCACCTCTATTCCCTCGAGGCAACCATAACGCGATCCCCGTGAATCCGCGTTTTTTTCCGCCGTTCGTTCGACGAATCGTATCGGATTTTCCGCGGAAAAAGATTTCCGGGATGATTCGTGCGATCTCACGAGGGTCTCGATGGTGATTCGAAATCGCGTTGACCGAGGAACGACAATAGTTCATCCTCGAATCCGTAAGTGGGTTATTATAGGAAGCTGTCTGCGGCGCCTCCGACACGGAAATTGCTTATGCATTAAGCAAATACCAGACAGATATTCCGCGGTGGGATGAACCGATCATATCGTACGCGGCTGTCGCAGGTATCCGCAGAATTCGATTGTCATTATCACGCCTGTTCGTCTCTCACCTTTGATTTTATCCTGTGATAAATCCTTCTTGATGTCCTGAGATTTATCTTGACGTTTACTGTCTCAGGAAGGATTCAAATTTTAGAGGAGTACGCAATTTTCTTTTTCTTTTGTACTAACGATGTGATAAAGTATTATTATTTTTTATAGATATTGAAGACTTTATTATGAATTACATTTGGAACATAAATAAATAGCACATTTTTGACGAAATTATTGGACACATTTCTTGTCTTCTAAAAATGTTACAAATTTGCAATATTATGCCATTTTTCTTTAAATACTTCCAATAATTTGTTAATTTCCTCGTTAGTATATCACATGAGAATTTAAAGATACACTCTTCTTAAATTATAGTAATCGTACAGCAAAATTGAAATCTTATGCTTTTATGAAGCACTAAAAGTAGACATAAAATATTTCCGTAATAAACTATTTATTTATAAATGATACAAAACAAATTTTATAGAAACTTTGTGAACTTTGTAAATTTTGTGAGAAACTTAACGCGTTTAAATGTTTCAATCGATCTAAACAAACAGTTAACTTTTTACGGAGCTTGTAAATCGTCGCAGGGTACCTAACTCCTCGCGTAAGTGCCCAACAAAGATATAATATTTGCAACCGTAATAAAGAAATTTAGTAGACATTCATTTTCCGCAGAAATACAGCACCATAAAGTCGACGAAACAGGCTATGTATCTTCATAAACTTAGACTGTGTTTGTTCCGTATTTTGACAGTGATTCCACCGTTACATCCGATATTCTTTTCTTTTATGGATGCATTAATATTGACACACGTGCGCGATAACTCATTGATTTTACCCGTAGACATTCGGTATGACAGCAGATCTCACGCGGCTCTATCCATAATTTACACGAGGCTGCGTTTTCTGCTTAAAGCGGGTGGCTAGATGGAGCTTTTCAAAAATGACAAGGACTAGTAATAAAGTTGTGATGAAGTTCCTGCGGTGAACGCGCCACTTTATCATCGAAACTGTAACCTAGGGTTTTATCGTACCCTGTTACAATACACAAAATCCTTGCTACGCGTATAAAAGTGGCGTAAAACGGTCGTAAAAGCTCACTGGAAACACGTGTGCTCTAAATATCGCCAATCTATGCTTATCTGGTTGAATTATCATCGGTCGTTTTCAATCCGGAGTTAAATACTTTACTCCTACTTCTGTTGAGAGATCATTTCATTTGTGTTATTCAGACGATACGTTTGCTGTGTTTATAGGAGTAACTACACTTGCTTCTTTATAATTCGTAAAAATTCATTTACGGGTTTGGGGTTTTTTTAATTTCAGTGCTTGCAAATCTTGAAATTTGGGGAAGAGAACGTCTGGAATGGAAATTTTGGAATTTCAGAATTTCAGGATTTCAGGATTTCAAGATTTTAGAATTTCAGAATTTAGGAACTTAAACATTTGGAAGTTTAAGAACGTAACTAATTTAGGAATTTTGTAATTTAATATTTTGAGAACTTAGTAATTTTAAAACTTATGGATTTAAGAATTTGAGAATTTGAAAATTTGGTGACTGAAAAATTTGAAAATCTCACTACTTGGAAATTAAGTCAGTTTAGAAATTTGGGAATTTTTGAATTTATGAATTTCGAAACTTGCTAATCTGGAAATGAGGAAGTTTAGAAATATAGAACTCTGGTAATATGAAAACTTGAGAATTTAGAGATTTTGAAGCAGAAAAATTTGAGAGTCTGATACTCTGGAAGTTTGAAGATTTAAAAATCTGCAAAGTAGAAATTTGAAACTCTGAGAACCTGAAAATTTAAGAATCGAAAATTTATAGAGTTTCGAAATGAGAAATATAAAAATTGAAAACGTTTATAAATGTGTTAAGTTGGAAAATTACATAATTTAAAAATTTGGAGATTTGGAAACTTGGATTCTGGAAAATTTGAAAATTCAGTTATTAGAAAATCTGGAAACTTGAAGGCTAGAAAATTTAAAACCTTAAAAGCTTGAAAATTAGAAAATTTGAGAATGTGTATATCTGGACACTTTATATCAAGAGAACTTAAAAACTTAATTCTAAACAATTTTCTAAATTTTAATACTTTGGAATTTGAAAGTTTCAAGTCTAGAAAATTCGAGAACTTGAGAACTTAAAAATATAGGTATTTTAGAATTCTTGAGTTCATGAATAGAAAGTTAATAAATTAAAAAATTTCTATTAGGTTATGTCAGACTGTATAAAAATTCCCGAGACTTTCCCCTACTCCCAACACCCTTATCATCAATTTATGCCGCTACTTTCTCAAAAAATTATAAAACAACAAAATTAATCACGGATAAAATCCATCGAAATCCATCCTTATCCTCTCTTTTCCCGAAAATCACCAAATTCGTTGCGTAGCAGCTGTCTCGCGACAGCTCGTATTTACGAGGCCAAAGACCGTTCTCGTCGCGTCTGGGAAAGCCTTTGAAATTTACGCGCGTGTGTTAGAGCACGCCAGGAATTATCGTATTCGTGCATACACGAGACTCGGAACGCCATGGAAACGAATACGGTGCATGAAGTGCCGTACGCCATTAACGGTTATCGAAATGGCCGTCGAAAAAAAAAGTTCCATATCCAGTACGGAGTGGGCTTGCCACGGCAGAGCTTTATGAACGAGATTTCATTTCCCGAGAAAACACCGGCAATACACGGGCTTAGAGAGGCGAACCGATTTATTCCAACGAGTTCGAGCCGACCGATTCGTCCGCCATTGCTTTGTGCGAGAATTAGAATCCTCGTACGACGTGCTCGATTGAACGGTTTACCTCCGTGCACCTTTTGTGACGAATTCGGAGGAACGAATTTTTGATGACGCACGCTGCTGTTGGATTGCTTCGCCGACATCAGTTTCCGGAAAACGATTTAGATTGCGCTTGGATTATATGGATCTCGGTAAAAGAGCATTCTCGTTCTCTTTAATTTGCTTCCATCTTTAGCTACAAAAATTAAATTCTATTTTAACAGGTTTTCTTTCCAAGAAAAATTCATTCTTTTACGGTTTCGTGGAATTAATTCGATTGGAACAGGGACTATCTTTGATCAAAAATTGATTTGCTATACACGGTGTCGGATGAGGTACTCGACAAACTCACAGTTACGCACAGAGGCAGCTTCATACTAATTTTTCGATTCAGGTCTGAGATTGTTAGACGTAAAATAAAGTCTAGTTGAACAACTAGGACTATTCATTTAATTTATCGATCTTTTCTGACTCTTTCACGCATACACTTGAAACAATTGTATTAGAAACAAATATGCAAGAAGTGAAATAGAGCAGCAGAACTTTGAACGTTCCACTTGAAATAATTCAATATGACGAAAAAAGAGTTAACGACTTCTTTGTACGTAATGAACATGGATACTATACTGGTTTCTGATTTGGAAATTATTGGACTAAGGTGACTGCTTATTCTGCTTTGAAAGGTACCACACGATAGAGAACTATAAAATACAATTTTTGCATAAATTAAAACATTGTGTTACATATAACGTTTAAAAAGGAGTTAATTTTTGTTTCTCCTTCAAAATATGGCATGTTATGTATTACTGTTCGTTCAACAAAAATTAATTCCGACCAGCATGACTATTATACAGAAAGTTGTCAGTTTTGCTAAATGACTGTTTGTTCTGTACTTACTATTTAATATAATATTTAATCTCAATAATCTCACTATACTTTTTTCAGTATCACATGCTTTCACTGCGTTCCTTTTCTTTGACCAAACAGAGAGACGTTCATTTCTCTCACACGTTCATACATATATTCATTAGGAGTACCAACACTTCCCATATAAACATTCACACCAATTCACAAGAAGGATGGATTACATATCCAATAAAACTTAATCCTGCAAAAGGTTTAGTTTCAATTGCTGGTACTAGTAAGGAGATCGCAGAAGAAAGGAATAAGGAAAGAGTGGATGTAAAAAAGATTCGAAGAGGACAAAATAGAGAGCAGAACGCCTAAAATGGTTGGTTCAATGTGGTGTAAAAGTGGGGGAAGTGAATAAGTTCGAGTCGCTCAGAACCAGTCACGCACGCCTCGCATGTTAATCATCCTGACTTATGTGCGGCAGCACTGGTATCGCCTGCAACAAGCGATGGTGATAAACGTTTGATGCCCTGCCAGAGTGCCTCCCCGAGTTTCTCGGTCGAGGAAAATAGGGTGTACAGGGCTGGGAATTAATATTTGTAACTGCGAACCAGGCTTAAGAGAACCGACGTCTCGATTGCGGGCCGTTAAAGTGGAAACGCTCACCGTTAGACGGGAAATTGCCGGGAAGAATAGTCGCATGCTTACGTACAGTCAGGAACAAATCTGTTTTCCCTAAAGAAAATATAGCAATCGAGAAATAAAATGTTTCTTATTCGACGATTCTTAGGCATTTTACAGGATTTTACATTTGAATTTATGATGATGATTTTACATTTGTGGAGAATGAATATAGGAATTTGGATTTGGGATTTAGGAATCTATGGTTATGGAAATCTAGATATTTGGGAACATAGGAATTTGTGGATCTAATAAATTCGAAGACGTAGGAATTTAAGGATGTAAGCATTTGAGTACCTTGAAGTTTAAAGACTAGTATTTCGACATATACGAATATAAGACTGGAAATTTAAGCTACTTGAAATTTGAGAATATAGGAATTTTGAGATATAGGTTTTTAAGAACCTTCATGTTTGAGGATTTTAGGATTTGAGGATCTATAGGAATGTAGAGATTTGATGATATAGGAATTTGTGGATCTAAAACTTGAAATTTGGAGAACTTGAAGATTTGATATTCTAGGAAGTTGGGAATCTAGGGATATAGAAATCTAGATTGGGTATCTAAGGATTTGGGTATCTAGGCATTTATAGATATTTTTAAACATAAGTATTTGTGGTCCTTAGAATTTGTGTATGTAGGGATATAGAAATGTAGAAAGCATTTTAAAAATTTGGAGATCTAAGGATTTGGTATTCTAAGAACTGGGAGACATAGAAATTCATAAATCGAATGATTTGCGGACCTGTCAATTTTCCTACGTTCACAAATTTAAATATATTTGAGGACCTTGGAATTCAGAACTGTAGAACTTGGAAATTTAGGAACATAGGTATGTAGGATCATTGATATTTAGACTACAGGAAGCAGCGAATTTAGCGTTCTAATTATTTGAAAATATAGAAATCTATGAATATAATTTGAACAAACTTAGGAACACTCCAGAATTTAGAAATATGAAAATTTTTTAATTTATAAATTGTCAAGTTCATCCAAAAGAAGCCTACGTTGCACCCGAGTGTACACATGTTCTCTTCCCAATAGTTCCCACTCTGACCGTCTCATACCACCGTTTTTACTCTGCCCTTTCCAACTTTCTGCCCGGGCAGTGATTTAGGGGTTGTAAATCTTGCTACGGCCGCGCGTACAATCAGCCACGGAAGGACGTTCGATACGAGGATAATTGCCTCCTCCTTTGGCCTACTAGTATCCTTGAAAGCTTCACCGAACTTCTCTACACCCCCTAAACTCCTTCTCTTGTTCTCCTCTCTCCGTTGCCCTCGATGCCGGCGTCGGGATCGACGATTAATCTACTGCGAGCAACGCTCCGCTACGAAGATCGTTTAGACGAGATGGCGTCGAAAAATAGACGAATCGCTAGCCGGAAATCTGAATCGAACTAACCGAAAGTTTGGAAGCTTAAAATATTGCCATACTTCGGAACTTGATGGGCTGGCTCCTACCCGCCTACCACTCTAACTTTCCTCTCTGATTTTTCGTGCGAACCTTCGATTACCATGTGGTTCAATTTCTTTCATATTTAATACGAATAATCGTCGATGTACAGTGATCGAATTAGAACTGAATTTTTAACGGCAATACAGTAAATACTGAAATTTGGACTTTCGAAAATTTGTAAAGTATCTAGAAACTTGTGATTTAAGCTAAAAATTAGTTGTACATAAAGTATTTTGCTTCAAATATTTACACTAACAGAGTAAGAATGTGAAGGACTTTACAAATTTTCTCCGTTTAATTAAAGAAATTTAATAACGCGAGCATTTTGTGGTTTCGACGAGCATCGCTGCTCTTCAATTTCCTTCCCGTTGAGTGGCCACGTTTGTGTTCGAAATTTGTCAAAAAACGCGAGACACGCCACCGTATACACACCGGGGAAGAGCAGGAAAATTGGTTGGCAACAACGAATCCATTTTCCAAACCGTTGAAAATGGCTATACCCGCTTGTGGAAGCGAAACTGTTGCAGTATGGCCGATGAACTTTAACGCTCGGCCGGGCAACAATAACGGTGCTTTTATCGGGCAATTTTTGGCGAATAGCTCGGAGACCAAGCGAATCCTCGGGCATTTGCCGGCTAACCATTAAAACATTAACGCCGGTTAATACTTTATAATGTTCGACGCCAGTAGAAATTCGCTGGATCGTGGACACTTTCAATCTGAAGGCGAATCGACAACGGGAAGAATCGCTGGTGTAAATTTTACGACCATCACACAAATGCACCAAAAGTTTCCAGTAAAACCGACAGTCCATAAATGTCGAGATTTAAACGTCCATAATGAAAATGTGCCTGTAAAATTTTAATTGGTACAAATAATTTTAAGTTTCCTTTCTTAATTAGCATTTAAACATACAGTGATATTAATATTCGCACACAATATATGTTTGTTGTTTTTATGAAATGAAATAAATACAGATATATATTTACATGTATGATTTATCTGATTATATTGCTTTTTTAAATCTCGTACGATACCGTAAACATCACTTATGTTTAATTTTATACATTTTTTGAATACACAGAATCGAATGTTCAATGTACATTTTAAAGTCGAATAATATTTTAAATAAATAGTATTGCAAAATTACGCGTTAATTGCGAAACTAAAATATCAAATCGGAAACGAAGCATTAATAAATTATGAATCGATAAAAACTTTATTAATATCATTCCATCGCGACTTTAACGTTACTTCTACCACTTAAATCCACGGAATTGTTTCCCTGATTGAAATGCAGTGAAAGTTGCTTCTTTTCCAGGATGGAGTTGACTCTGAGTAATTTGATTGCATCCAGGAATAACAGAAAGCAATATTCGAATCTGTAAAAGATAAAGATATCTGGTAAAGATGTTTGTCAGATGCAAAAGGTTCTTACGGAAGGCGTGCAAACTTAGATATTCGATGAAATGTATCGGGCACTTTGTAAAAAAAAAAAAAAACCGGGACCCAAAGGAACGATAATCCACATTTCTGCTTTATTCCGCGGTAAGAAAGTTTTCCTTTGATGTGTCTCGATTCGTTGTTGCGAAAGTAAGACGTTTTCTCCAGAACGAAAAAAGTCACTTTGTTACGCAAATAGACGCAACCAGGGAATGCGTTGTTTCCAGGATTTTGGAGAGAGTTAAAACTATTTATCGTGATCGGGGAAAGAGACGAAGTTTAATCTTCGCAATGCGACGAGTATATTTCCGTGTAGCTGCTATTTGCTTGGAAACGTTCACGTCAACGGTAAACAGTTTTAGGAAATCCGTTCCGCTGGAATCTGAAACTTCGACAAAGAACTCGCCGCTTGTTCCATTTTCTTTTCCCTTTTGCAGAACCAAAGGGAAGTAAAGCGAAGTCTCTGAAAAATTGACGTCCACCGGACAAACATCGAACAAACATTTTTCTTGATAAAAAATTGAATCATCCAAGAATTTCATATTTCACAGCTTTATCGATAGTATTTTTTTTCGACGGGATAAAAGCTATTGATGCACGCGTATTTTGGAAATAAAATAAGAAATGCCTGAAGATTCTCTGGGGCTCACCTCAGATATGTGTATTCAAGCTTATACTGTTTCAAAAGAGGCAACCCCTGCGTTCAAAGAATACGCTCGTCTTGAATATGCAGCCTTCTGAAATTTATATGAATGTAGGTCCGTGAAAACCTCTTTTCCATGCTGCAGCTATTCGATGCGAGCCTTGAAAATTCTTCAAGTTATCAAGGGCAATTCTTCAAGGCTCACGAACGAACTTCGCGGATCTCTCTTTTGAAATTCCTTTGATTCCTTGCCTTTCTCTGTGAAATTTCATCGAATGACGAGTTCAACGCTACTCGCTCTGAATTTATCGATTCCGATTGTAGATAAATGAATATGTAAATGACAGAAATTGTTAAAAAATAATTCACAAGATTCAACATGTGTCCAACATCAATTTTTAATTCTTCACGATTTAATTTGTTTATTTTATCTCGGATACTCATATTAAGATTTGTAATTACAAAATATGATCAATATAAAGGACATCATACCAAATGTAATTTTCATTAATAATTATTTTGCTTTTGATTCATATTACATTTGAAACTTGATTTACTTAAGAACTTTGAGAGACCGACACTCGATAATTAAGAGTTTACAAAGATATTTATGCATTAATGAAAAACGATTATTTTTAAACGATCATAATTTTTAGTGTCCGATAATAAAATAATTTGCTTTATATTCGGAAAATACGCAGTGCTTTTATTTAAAAATAGCAGATGTGCGAAAAGTTCGATTTAAGTAAAAGGTACATTTAAAGAAAAACACTAACAAGAATAAATTGATAAAGCATTTAAGTTGTTATCGTAGTCAGTAGTCTTTTTATCTATGTAACAATTTTGCAACATATCAATTTTTATTTTAATGTTTGCACACATTATCTGTGAAGAATTTCAATTAGTTCGTGAAGAACTAATTCAGAATTATACTTGTATTATGGTGCACAATTTTGCCCGTACATCAAGATCCGAACAAACAGTGCTACAAGATCTCAATGTTTGTCTTCTGGGTTCTAAAGCGATCTTGAACAGCTGCTACCGTGATTATAAAGTCTACAAACAATTTGTCATTGCACGAGACCAGTCGATACTTTCTCGCACCAGCGACAAAACCGTATTTTAATACCGCGGTTTTAATTACAGCGAGTCGCAGAAACAGCGAAACAAGCAACGGTCCAAAAGAAGTAGGAGATAGGAGCATAGTCGGTCTCATAAACCGTCGACGACATTATGCTTTTCGCGGTATAATTTCTGTCGAAAGCGTCGCTGCAATCAGCGATCCTCGCCGCACGGCCAGGGGTAGCAGACAGAGTCTGGGCTGGGTAATCGCGGAGCCAAACACGCTAGGGTTGATAGGGGCGACTCGGAGAGGGCGAGATAAATCTCAGAATTTAATATCCTTCGAGGAGGTATGTAATATCCTCTAAAAGCCTTCCGCCGGCTTCCCCGATTCCATGAGCTCAAGCCTATCGCCGTGTAAAGGCGGATCCTCCATTTTTTTTTTTTTTGCCTAAAATCACCGAACGAATAAACACGCGGTCGTCGTCGTCTTCGAGGTGCCGTCGTGTGTTGCGCCACCCAAGGCTCGAAAGAATGGAGAAAGATTATTGATGGGCCCCGATAGCTAAGATGAAGGCAAGCGAATCACTGCCGGTGTAATTACGAAATGGCTGTTAGGACGGAACGCTGCCGTTATTCCAGCACGAACCGATCCATCATCCTCGCTTGCTATGGGGTGATGGGGCTGTAAACCCTCGGCCACTTTTTTCTCCTCGTGTTCCCGGCTGATTTCATTCGCGCTTTAACGCCTTCCAGATGATCAGGGGATCGTCGATGTAATTACCATGAAGTGGCTTTCACCGTGCTGCGCCCATTTGATGCTCTTAAGGTGAATTCATTGTTCACGGGGGATAGGTGGGCCACCCCGTATCGGGAATCGATCATGGATCACCGATGACACCATCGTGTCGAGACGTTATCATTCCACGTAGACGGCTAGGTTTTCTCGTCGGATGAATCCTTGCCGTGACAATTAGAAGGGAAGAGCCTCCCGACGTTTTAATTTATTTACCTGGACTCGTGGAACGGGCTGAGTAAGTGACTTTAATGCCCAGGCTACCGGATTTTATGATCATATTCCGTGATGAAAAGAGGCGTGTTTGGGGACGCCTGGAACGGCAAGGTGTTTCTTTCGAGTTAGTTTTTATTAAATACTGGCATTAGTTTTAATGAGAATTCTTCGGGGAATTCGATTTTCGTGCAAACTTTCTTTTGTAATTTGCTATAACTTTTTAGAGAGTATTTATATTCTTTTTAAGAGTAGAGCTGCAGTTTCATGAGTTATACTCTAACTTTGTTCTTATTTACTACTATATCAGAGTGCTCATGTTTTAAATCATAGTGCTTATGTGTTGTATCAAAGTGTCGATATTTATGCATTTATCAAACTTCAAAATAATATACTATAACTTTTAGACGGACTTCTGGGTCTTTATCTATCCACCGTTTTATTTATGTACAAATGAATACAACTGTGGACAAAAATATAATAAAATTAGTGTAAATTGTTTGGTTTCCATTATATCTCTATATTAAGGATTCACGTATCATACATTCTATAAGACCACATCCATAGTTTTTAGAAAATCGCATGTATGATCAAACGAATCAACGCAAAGGGGTTAAAATAACAAAACCCACAATTATTTTTGTACAATTCTAATAATCATCGATTCTACCACAAAGGAAACACAGAACCTGAATGCCATCAGATTAGGTGTCCAAATTCGTGCAGTTGGACCAGAGCTACCGATTTCGATCATCTTCACGCAAGTTCCTTCCTATTCGAGGTTCAATTAAGATCCAATGGAGCAACTGTAGCATTCAGCAACGAACACGTTTCATCCTCTTCCTTCGAGAACAAGGGAAATCACAAAATCCTTCGGTGAAACGTTGTCACCCATGGCGGTGCAAAGTAACTGCAGTAGTGGGTGACGTGTTATTTACCGCCTTGCTGTAATCTCAGTTCGTCGCTTGCGTTTCAACCCGTCTCCCATCCTCTTCAACGATTTTCTTTTCCCATCTTACTGTGTCCCTCGCTCCCTTCATCTGCCCTTTTTCCTTCGAGCTTCATCCACTTCCGCTCGTCGTACCGTTCACGGCTTAAAAGTCGGCTTCTCGTCACTTGCCGCGAAGTCATCGCTCGCGAGTATCGTCTCAACGATCTTGTTCCTCTTTTATTTTCTTCTTCTTCGTCGTAGCACGAGCAAGCGGCTTTTGCGGAGATAGATTTGTAAGACGCGTGTGGGCACAGAGCAAAATACGATTTATTAATATTAAATTCTCTCAGAAGTCCAACACGCAGCGGTTTTTAATCATTCGAATCTACTGCTTTGGGGATCTCTTTCATTATATTTGCTAAAGTCTTTTTATAATCGTTTAAATGAAATCGTCGTAATATGAATTTCGATGCTGATTGGCAGGGTTCACTGGATCTATTTAAAAATGTAATCATTATTCGTTGATGCTGGGAAAGATTAACCCTCTTATCAACCCTCTTAGACGGTCCGTCTACGTAACTGCTTATAAACCGGAAATGAAGGGAGATATTAAAAAATGTTAGAAACAAAAGTTATATGTACAGTCTGTTTATACCTACAAAATTATGTAAAAGGATTTTAGAAAAAATAATTTTTTTTTAAATTAAATTGCCTCTGCTAGTGTTTTGGAAATTTTAATTCCTTCTGATATAAATAAAATTTCTTTACAAATTCAACGATGTATTACTGCATATAATTATGCATTTCATTCTGTATTATTATTATACTGTATGTAATTGCCGTTTTAGATTTCGGTTTAAAATTGATACTGAATTAGCTTGAGGTTGGGTTAAAGCAAACTTTGATTAAATTAAATTACTCGCAAATAAATTATATGTACATGCCATTTTATTAAGTAATGGTTATTATTTAACATCTGACTCAACCTCACAAAATGTTTAATTTTGTGTACTGAGTATGTCTTAAGGTACCATGCTTCTAAAGTTAAATACATGATCACATTTTCTTTCATATAAACATATTTCACTTGTTTTAAAATGATAACAATTAAAAGCAATGTCAAAAGTTATAATAATATATAAGAAGGACAAGAATGACCACATATGAGGATAATGTTAAATTAAAAATGAACATATATGTGTCCGTATCTTTGAAGAAATTAACATTGAATAGATGTGGAGATAAATAAAATGAGAATTAAGAAAATATGAATATTCAAGTAATAAATACAACTTTAATAGAAAAAGTTTCATTATGTTGAATAATACAGACAAATATATACTAAAATAAATTGTTTAAACAGTTCTATAAAATTTAAAAATTAATTTATTGTTAAACTAAACTTTAATATTTTAGATTTTAATAAAGAAATCTTCTATAAATATAATATAAAGAATAATAATAATTATTTATTCAAAAACTGTCCTTCTATAGATTTCCAATAAGTCAATCACAATTTTTCTGCTTTCAAATCGTGCTTAGAAAATTCAAGCAAATTCGTTCATTTTTTGGACAGACGAGCTACATTTTCCACCCTCTAGCTAGTTCAATTTAAACGGTATCGTTCGCCGATATATTCGCGTTTTTTATTTTAACGAAACATAGAAAGTGATAGGGTTTCTGAAAAATTCATGGATCCACTATGAACAGTTTTACCGTGGATTACACGGGGAAACGTGAAATGGAATGCAAGCATGCAAAAACTCCGATTTCGTGGATCGACTGCAACGGTAGAATCGAAATATCATTTCGCGGCTTGAATAATGGAGAATTATCCTCGTGGAATTAATTCATGGTCGTACAGAGACCGTTCGCGATTATTGCATCTCCCGTGGGTCCGCCGGAGCCGATTAGGGTTATATTTCCACTCGTATTTAGACCATAACGGCGCGAGGATTCTGCGATTTTACTGCTATCATCGTTTCTATAAAGCGTAACGACACCATTAAATTCTCCGTTTCAAGCCGATATCAAAGTTATTTGGAAAATAAATCATTTCTAATCGAAGTGACCGTGATTTTGTTAAACATCGACGTGTTTTGTGGTAACGTATCAGATCAGCTGTACCTACCGTTTTTATATTCATGTACGAAAACCTTTGCATTTTAAACAGAGATATTATGCAAGGTCTTAAGTTGTAAAATTTTACTCTCAAAAACGATAGTATCATTTGTTATTTACGATGTTTCGCGATGTATTCACGAAGATTTTAAAGTGGATCAACGAAGGAAATTATCTCATAAAAGTATGTACGGTAGTCTCGTAAGCACTTGTAACCTAGATAGCTAAAATATATTACTTTGTGCTTGCGGTTACACGTTGCCTTTTTTCTCTGTAAATCAAGGATTAACGTTAGTACCTTAATTAAAAGCTATTTAAATTTGCGCCAAATAAAAGTGGATAGTATATTATTTTGGTTTTGCATACTCATTCGCAATAAATACTTATTATAACTTAGTTTGTGATGCAATTCTGTTAGGATATGTCTGGTCTTATTCGTTTTAAGTTAAGTTGTCAAGTTGTTACATTGTCGAATTGTCAAATTGTCAAATTGTCAATTTCTTATGTTATCAAGTTTTCAAATTGTGCAGGTCTTAATTTCTTAACTTTCCAAATTTCCAAATTTTCAAAATCTCAAAATCTCAAATTCTCAAATTCTTAGTTTTCTAAATCCCTAAATCCCTAGATTCCTAAATTTCTTATTGTCCTAATTTCTCCTCTTTTAAATTCTCAAATTTCCATTTTCTCATTTTCTTAATTTCTTCATTTGCAAAACAGCAAATCCGCAAATTTTTTAATTCAACTTTTAAAATTTCCATACAGCCAAATTTCTAAACTTGTTTATTTTTAAATCTCTAAATTTCCACATCTCAATATTCCCAACGTTCTGAACCTTACAAATATTCCTAAAATTCTAAACCTGAAAATCTTTAAACATGTGAATATCCGTAAACATGAAAATTCATACATTCGCAAACGAACCAACAGAAATTCGATTACTGCTATGTCCCCTTTCATTCCACGCACAATTAAATTTCGATATTGAATAATATCATGCAGAGAGATGTATGATGAAAATTAACCGGACAGAGGACTCGCAGAAATCCAAACATAACTGTTAACGCTCGTGATTGAAATAGATTCGTTCGAGCCTTGTTGTATATTGCACGTGGTGTGCCGACTAAATTTGTTCTAAACTATACTATTTATAACTATTCCTTGCCCGAAGGACCACTCCAAACTTGGAGACTATACGAAAACTAAAGTGCGAGCTGTTGAGAGTGTATACTAGATGGAAGACTGTTTGAGAGTAAGTGAATCCTGCAGGACTATTTCCTGAGGAGGAAAACTCGGAGGACGGGGTGTTTGTCCTGATTGGTGTCTTTTTGTACCAATCGTAACGTTTAAAAAAAGGACATCATCCTACCCCGTGCGCCCTTAGCGCGATCCGTGCGGAGTACGATGTGTCGTGTGGAGGTGGAAAAAGAGAAAGTGCACGTAAGACAGAATTTCCGTTGGGTTGTCAACAAGGGGACCTGGTTTATGTCGCCTAGGCCCTGTCCTCGGACCCTCAGGAAATTCGCGTTCATGGCACTGGCAATTAGCTGTTGAGACCGTCGACAGAACTTGGACACAGAAATCGTAAATTGTAAAATACAAAGGACTCTCAAAAACGGCTCTGGTACTTGCATGCCATGAACGCGCTAGCAACGTGCAGGCCAAATGTTAGTCCCGTGTACAAATTGCTAGCTGCTCTCATGAATCGAACCCCATCGTAAATTCCACATTTCTAAAGAACTTGTAAAAACTAGATTCTAAATTTATGCTGCGAAACACTAACAATTACAAAACTATATTCTAAAGCTAGGCCTAAACATACCGCCCACCTTGAACGACTCGCGTTCAACAGAGCTAATCATAGTTCACTAGTTCGTGCGGTCAAAGTTATTAAAATAATTAATATAATACAATGTGTTCGGTCACATAAACGCAATCGGAGATATTTAACACTAAACCGAAATCTATATACAGCTAACAATATAAAACAGATTACACACTATACACATCAAACTGATTGTCCTTAAGCAGAGTTTTCTGCGTCTGGTAAAAGGCAAATTTTCGTTACGGATCTCTTAGTGAGTCCGTCTAATGTCCTTAATGTTACCACTCGGGTGATGTCGTCGAGTCCATGGTGAAGCTCAATTATTCTACCCAGACGCCATCTCATTGGTGGGATGTTGTCCTCCTTGATTAGGACTAGAGCTCCAATTTTGACATCCCCAGAAGAATCCAGCTTCCATTTATGTCGTTGTTGTAGCTCATGAAGGTATTCTTGGTGCCATCGCTTCCAAAAATGTTGCACCATCTGCTGAATGAGCTGGAACCTGTTCAGTCTATTTTGGCTTATATGAGTTACATCTGGTTGAGGAATTGCCATTAGCGCATCGCCAATTAAAAAATGCCCTGGTGTTAAAGGTGTAAGATCTGTTGGATCACTGGACAAAGGATGCAAAGGACGGGAATTTAAGCAAGCTTCAATTTGCGTAAGAATCGTATACAGCTCCTCGTATGTTAGACGCTGCTCACCAATAACTCTCCTTAAGTGCGTTTTTACCTGCTTAACACCTCCCTCCCACAATCCACCAAAATGTGGTGCATATGGTGGTATCAAGTGCCATTCTATGCCTTCTTCCGCTAAGGTACGTTGAATCTTTGAGTTGTATTCCGAACTATTTATCAAAACTCCTAACTCCTTTAATTGATTTTTCGCGCCAATAAAATTTTTTCCATTGTCAGAATGGATCGAATTGCATCGGCCACGGCGAGATATAAAACGGTACAGACAGTTAAGAAAGGCGTCGGTCGATAGGTCAGTAGCAAGTTCTATATGAATAGCCTTAGTCGAGAAACAAACAAATAAGCAGATATAAGTTTTACGCGCTACGCGACCACGCCCCCTTTCCTGTATTAACACGGGGCCTGCATAGTCTACTCCGCAGGTAGAAAATGCCCGAGTCGGAGTGACTCTTTCGGCAGGTAGGTCACCCATTCTGTATGAACCACTAATGGGATTCGCGCGAAAGCAATTTATACACTGGCGCACAATTTTTCTAACGGTCCGTCTACCAGACAATATCCAAAATTTATTCCTCAAAGAGGCTAGTGTTCGTTGAGAACCGGCATGCAATAATCTAATGTGTTCATGTCTAACGATCAAAGTGGTGAGCGGATGCGATGTAGGAAGAATCATTGGATGTTTCTGTTCGTACTCGATTTTAGCATGTTTTAGTCTCCCGCCCACCCTGATTAACCCACCTTCATCCACAAAAGGATTCAGACTGGTTAATCGGCCTTGTGAACACGCAGGTTTATTTTTTATGAGAGACTCGAGTTCTATAGCGAAATGACTACGTTGCACAATACCCACGAGGACCTTTTCTGCCTTGAGCAATTCTGTTGTCGTTATCAAATTATTGTTTCGATCGTCAGGGACTCTATTCGCATGAATCTTCCTTCGAAGATTTGTTATAAACCTAAGACAATATGCGGTCACGCGAAGTAATTTCGGATATGAGGAGTATCGCGAAACCAAGTCAAATGAATTAGCTGTGGAGAGGCTAGATGCGGCCACTAGTGCCGTCTTGGTTTGTGTTGCTTCAGGTACGAATTCCGCTACAGGTTCGGCAGAAGGCCATTTGTGCGATTCTTGTGAAAGCCATAAGGGCCCGTGCCACCACAAGGCGCTATCTTTAATTGAAGAGAGATTGACTCCTCGCGATATCAAATCCGCGGGATTGTCACCGGACAATACATGTTTCCAATGTTTAGACGACGTAAGCTGCTGAATTTCTGAGACTCGATTTGCAATAAAGGTTTTCCATCTACATGGTTCATTTCTAATCCACGCTAAAGTTATGGTAGAATCGGTCCAATAATGTTCGCGCAAGTTGGGGATGTTTAATGCCTTTTTAGCTTTATCTGCTAAGAGTGCTAATAAAAGAGCGCCGCACAATTCTAGACGGGGCAAACTAGTTGTCTTTAAAGGTGCAACACGTGATTTAGCACATAACAATTGGGTTTGCCAAGACCCTTCGTCCGTGCGGGTGCGCAGGTAGACTGCAGCCCCGTACGCCTTTTCGGAAGCGTCCGAGAACCCGTGTAACTCTATTCTTTGTTTAATATTGCCTACTACTCGACGCGGAATTGCTAATGACGCAAGATCACGCAATTCATTTCGAAAACTATCCCAGCGCGTATGAATGTCCTGCGGTAGACTTTCATCCCAGCTGACTTGAAGTTGCCAAAGTTCTTGCATTATTAATTTAGCCTTAACAATCACAGGACCAATAAGACCGAGGGGACCAAAAATTTGTGCTATTTCTGACAAAACACTGCGTTTTGTGATTTTGCCCGATCGAGAACCTACAAGTGAATATCGCAGTTCATCTAACTCAACTGACCACAATAAACCTAGAATTTTGGATTCTTTATCAACTGGCTTAATCTCAACTTGGCAAATCGAACTATCCTGTTCACGATTAACTATTCTAGAATCATTACTAGCCCATTTTCGAAGGTGAAATCCTGCCTGCGCTAAAACCAATGTCAGTGATTGCCGCAATTCGATGGCTTCTTCAACACTATCGGATCCTGACAGCAGGTCATCAACATAAAAATCACTCGAAATTACTTTACTCACAGACGGAAGTGATTGTGCGTGATCCTCTGCGATCTGTTTAAGAGCTCGCGTAGCCAAAAATGAAGAGGATGCGGTGCCATACGTGACAGTATTCAGTTCGTAAATTTTGATGGGTTTGTCCTCGCTATCTCGCCATAATATACGCTGATATCGACGATCTTCTGCTCGCACTAGAACCTGCCTATACATTTTTTCAATGTCTGCAGAAATTACGACACAATGTTTTCTAAATCTAATCAAAATACTAATGAGGTCGCTCTGTACCGTCGGACCTACCAATTGCGCGTCATTTATTGAAATTCCAGATGAGGTTTTCGCGGAGCCGTCGAATACAACACGAATTTTGGTAGTTGTGCTAGACTCTTTGAAAACAGCGTGGTGAGGCAAATAGTAAGATGATTTGGATTCTATTGGATGTTTATTGCTAATTGACGACATATGATCTAAGGCCTCGTATTCATGCATGAATTCTACATATTGTTTTCTAAGTTCAGGGTTTCTTCTAAATTTTGCTTCTAAATTGAGAAACCGCCTTTCCGCCTGCGAGAATGACTCACCTAATTTACCTAACTGGTCATTAAAAGGTATAGCTACTATGAATCGACCATCATGATCGCGTACGGTCGTACTTGTAAAATGTTCTTCGCAGGTATCTTTATGAACTATTGGAACAGACGATTGAGGACGGGTAACCTCTTCTATTTCCCAGAAACTAGACAGCGACCTATGTAATTGGGAATTTGTAATCGCATGACACGTTACGCTGTTGCGTTTAGACTCGCTCGGCCAATTCAAAATTCCACCTAACACCCACCCAAGGCGCGTCTTTTGCCAAACTAAATCGCCTGATTCTGACTTATGTTGCCCTATGCATAATAGTTTCCAGAACAAACCGGCACCGATTAATAGATCAATTCGACCTGGCTGCTGGAAATTGGGATCTGCAAGGATGATGCCTGCAGGAATATCAATGTGGCTTCTATTTAGCGGAATGTTAGGCATTTCCTCTGTTATGTTTTTAATGACAAGACAAGACATTTGCGATTGAAAATTATTACACTGCGACATTAGTGATATGCAAGTTTTCGATCGGATGGGATTGGCCGTTCTACCTAGACCACCGACGGTCGTTTCAAGTTCAATCCGCGGAAGGTTTAATCGATTGCAAAATTCCTCTGTAACGAAATTTGCTTGTGATCCTACATCTAACAGGGCGCGACATTTATGATTATTTCCGTCAATATCTTGGACATAGACTATCGCAGTTGACAAAACGGTGTATTCTACATGAGGAAGAGCAGAATTTGAGACACAAGATTGAACGATATGTGATTGGGGGGTTTTCTGACTAGAGTTCGCGAAGTTAACTACTACGTCCGTGCTATCTCTATGCAACAATGTGTGGTGCTTCTTTCCACACTTTCTACAGCCAGCGCGGGTACAGTTTTTTATGCTATGTCCTAATTGTAAGCAGTTGAAACAGCATTGCAAACGTTTAACTGTTTCATGCCGTTCAGGATGAGGCATGGCCGCTAGTTTATTGCAATACTGAAGGGCATGTTCAGCATGGCACAAAGGGCAAGGATATTTATTTGTCGCGACATATACTAATGGCATGTGCCGTTGTCGATTGTCCCCTTGCTTAGCCTGACTCACCGGTGACGCGCTACCTGACTGCGGCTTGTCTAATTGTTTTCGTGTAAGGTACTGTGCACGTTGTCCAATAAATTTTGAAAATTCACGAAACGTAGGTCTTCGAGACAATTCCATTGTACGTTTTTCCCAATCATCTAAGGTTGCGGAATCAATCCGCTTAGCTAAATGCAAACTAATGAAAGCATCCCATACTTCGGCTGAACTCATGAGTGATTCTAAGGCGTTCACATGGTTGGTTGCAGTATCTATAAACCGACTAAGTGATTCGCCATTCTGTTTCTTAACTGGCGCGATCTCTAATAAGGCATTGGCGTGATGATGAGCTAACGCTTTAGGATCTTCATAACGTTCCTTTAGCCTAGACCACGCGATCTGATAATTGATTTCCGAAACACCCAATGATTCTATCATTCGCGCTGCGCTGCCTTTCAATGTCGAAGTTAAATAATTGAAGCGGTCGATATCCGTTAATCTATCAGAATTGTGCACCAATGACATGAAAGTATCGCGAAAACGTATCCATTGACTAAAATCACCATCAAAGGTCGGTAAATTTATTACTGGAAGACGCGGCGCGGATTGTAAATCAGAAGGCGCGGGAGTCCCACTCATACTAGGCGAGGGTGCATGTTGCTGTGGCCCTTTAGCATTCGCTATGTGTTTTTCTGCGATCGACATGATATTGAAATATGCGCTTTCAAAGTTCTCACGTTCTTCTAACTGTATTTGTTCTGTTTCCTCGTCTAAATCTAAAGCTTCTATTTGAGATTGAACCCTATCAAATTTCTTAAACAAATCCTCATGAGCCTGTAGGCGTTTCTCAAATGCTACAATATCGGTACTACTATCGAACGCATTTACAAATTTCTTAAGGAGAGTTAGTTTGGTTTTGACTGCCCGACGTTCGGCAACAAAAGCCTTCAATTGAGGATCCATGATATACGAATTACGAAATTGAAACTAAGGAAGGACTTACGATTGGAAGATGGGACTAATCAGCGATGCTGGCTCCCAGGTTCGACTAAGGTCCTTGATGCTGCAGTCCGATGCTGGATGCTGCAATCTGATGCTGAATGCTGCAACTCCGATGTTGGATGCTGCAACTCCGATGTTCGATGCTGTGACTTCGACGGATGGCAGCACTTTCAAGTATACTAGGTTGTTGTGATGCGTTCTAACGACAGCCCACTGCAGATGTGGTTGAATTGTGGGACACTGGCCCACTTGTATCAACAATATCGCACACAACACTTGTTACTGCTACCCGATGATCTCACAGCCGCTAAAGATTTGGAAGGTGCCTTGCCGTCTGCTTCTATCACGTCCAGAGGGGTGATGTCCTATGATGTGACATGCACTGTCTCCTTCCTGGATGTCCAAACGGTGGGCCAAACTTCCGTACGAGATAAATTCCTTGATTGCCAAGATGCTGGAATCCGGCTCGAAGGACCAAATGTTAACGCTCGTGATTGAAATAGATTCGTTCGAGCCTTGTTGTATATTGCACGTGGTGTGCCGACTAAATTTGTTCTAAACTATACTATTTATAACTATTCCTTGCCCGAAGGACCACTCCAAACTTGGAGACTATACGAAAACTAAAGTGCGAGCTGTTGAGAGTGTATACTAGATGGAAGACTGTTTGAGAGTAAGTGAATCCTGCAGGACTATTTCCTGAGGAGGAAAACTCGGAGGACGGGGTGTTTGTCCTGATTGGTGTCTTTTTGTACCAATCGTAACGTTTAAAAAAAGGACATCATCCTACCCCGTGCGCCCTTAGCGCGATCCGTGCGGAGTACGATGTGTCGTGTGGAGGTGGAAAAAGAGAAAGTGCACGTAAGACAGAATTTCCGTTGGGTTGTCAACAAGGGGACCTGGTTTATGTCGCCTAGGCCCTGTCCTCGGACCCTCAGGAAATTCGCGTTCATGGCACTGGCAATTAGCTGTTGAGACCGTCGACAGAACTTGGACACAGAAATCGTAAATTGTAAAATACAAAGGACTCTCAAAAACGGCTCTGGTACTTGCATGCCATGAACGCGCTAGCAACGTGCAGGCCAAATGTTAGTCCCGTGTACAAATTGCTAGCTGCTCTCATGAATCGAACCCCATCGTAAATTCCACATTTCTAAAGAACTTGTAAAAACTAGATTCTAAATTTATGCTGCGAAACACTAACAATTACAAAACTATATTCTAAAGCTAGGCCTAAACAATAACAATTATTTTTTCTTCATGTAAATTATTTCCCCTGGGCCCTGCAATATATCTCGACGTACCTGGCTGCGCGTAACGCTGATTCGCATTTCAGTCCCTCAAAACGCAACGATTCAAACAAGCACTCGACCAACGACTAATCCTCAAGTGGATAGAAATTGGGTTGTTTTCAAATTGAAGTATCAAAACCACTGATAACCAGTGTATTCTGCACACAGGCACAAGATCGGTGAATTAACCTTTGACCCAGTGCGATCTATTTCGTGTCACTCGGTCTCCTAGCGACTGCAGGTAACTAGGTAGAGGACATTCGCATGGAACAAAGGAAACTAATTACCGAGCTACAAAGGATACGCGTCGTCATTTTGATTGTCACCTTATCCGGAAGTGTTACACCCTATCTGTTCCCCTTCGACCCCCTTCTTGTTCTCGCGGCACACGCACTCATACTTTTCGCGCGTTTATTATCACGAACTTCGTTGGCGTCCGTATGATTAATTATCTCCGTTTCTTCAGGATGACTTTCAGAGGCACGACATCGTTAGATATCGATTTAAGTTGTCGACGTGCCCTTGCCGGTGTATATCCACGAGCAAAGGGGTGACGTGGGCGAGGAACGAAAACGCCTTTTTTTTATACGGCAGCGACGAAAATTCGTTGCGGATGACGAGGGCATTAGTTATGTTTTTCGATAACGGCCCGCTGTCAGAATAAATTACGCTGCATGAAAGCTGCTGGCACGGCTTATGGTCGCAGACTTCGACGAGGGGGTCCATTTTGCAGGAATGACGTTAAGGAACCGGCAAATGCAACTTAACGACAGCTCGCGTATAAACAGGGATGGGCCTGGAAATTTTACACCCTACATCATTTAACCCTTTACGGTCACGTTGGGTATGAAACAACGCCAATTTAACTGCAATTTTAGCCATCTTATATTATGAAAATCTGAATAAATACCTTTTTTGAAACCCCGGTATTTTTAATATTGACTTGTAAGACTGTTATATCTCAAGAGTGTTCGACTAAAATTTTAGCTCTTTCTAAATTTAGAAATTTAGAAATTGAGAAATATTGAAATACCGAATCTCTGAATTTAGAAATCCAGAAACTTCGGAATTTAGTAATTTAGTTTACCGAAATAATTTTCAAATTTAACAGCACGACTTTATACTCACGTCTGTATATCTCATCCCTGTGAATGTACCACTATTCTAAACGACACGCATTTCCCCATTTTCCTTATACACAGTCAGTACACCGAGAAAAAGAGTAATCGATTGTCTCGTATCAACGTTGTCCAATTTCTGAACCCAAACAGAAGTCTATTATTCTGTCGGAGAACGTCGATACTAATAACGACAGTGGCGATCGAGTGCACGTTGTCACGGGGGAAAAGGAAAGCAGAACAGGACGGGATACTCTCGTTATAATGGAACAGAACACTGCAGGCCCACGATGGCCAGAGAACGCGGTGACTGATGGTAACAATATCCGTACGATGAAATTGAATTATAATTAGCCCGTTTCTGGGCGAATAGCGGCGAGACAGCAATGGTCTTTTGTCCTCTGTAACGAGACGCGACTCCGCCGACTGAAAAAAAATCTTCTACCAAATACGTACAGAGCGACGACGAGTATTCTGTTTTATTTTATCGACAATAAACAATGAAACAGACGGTAGAACGTAAAAAGCGTGCACAAACACGATATTCGCCGCATGAATAATTCGATGCTCGGATTGTACGCATTAGTTGTTCCAATCGTAAGAACGTCTTTAATTTCCCGTTCATTAGTTGCGAAGTAGCGGAGGAAACATGCTTTAACGTGCCTCATAATCGACACAGAGATCGTTAATTAACTTCGGATACGATGTTCAGTGTACGGTTAAATTGTAGCGAGGTAATTTTTAATTATTGTTGTTGATGCAGGTGGAATAACAGTGCGTTATTATATTTAATCATTATTAATTTATATTGATAATTGCATGTTGGATGACTTGGTACCCTTGTCTTAACTAAATGTTTGCACTACGAAGTCATACTTGCAATAGCCACGAACTCCAAAACATATTACGCACGTCACTTAATCAGAAGGGCTAAGGTCATCTTCCTCCACTAGAATAAGAATATACAGGGTGTCTCGTAACTTGTGTAACTCCCGGAAAGGGATGATAGAGGACGTTATTCTGAACAAGATTTTCCATCGGTATGCGTTGCTGATAACACAAATAAAGAAAGTTGAAATATGTCTAGTTTATAGTAAGCAATCGACTATGCAGATTATAATTGGATCTAAACTTTAAATTGATGTGTATTAAAAATTCGAGTAAGATTTATTACATCTGAACTGCGAGTGTGCCATATATCACAAAGTTAGGCACACAAGATTAGGGGAAAGCGGAGACAAAAATAACAGTATGATGAAAACACACCTGTTCCCGTTTCCACAAATGTTTTTAGACAATTTATTTTTCATAGTTGTATATATCTGTTCCGTCAAACAAATTAGAGATATAAAAATTTGAGTCAAAACATCAAACACGATTTTTTCCAAATGTACTGAACATTGTGGTAAATATACAAAAGTGGTAGTTTTACATGTAGCATGTTACTTTCTAAAATTAAATATGTGATTTAGAAAATTCTTCTGTTCCTCTGTATTATGCAAAATCGGCGTAAGTAGAGATTTGAGTAGTTTCCTATTTTCAAACGCTGAACATTCAACGAGTTTATCGTTTTAAATTTTTATCCGAGAAGCCATAAAATCACCAAGTCAAATTCTGTAATCAAAGTTGACGTGTTTCAATATGTAACGGATCCCCGTAAACCCCAGTTTATTGTTTTAATAAATTCAGTAACTTTTATGGACCTCTTTAATTCAGCAACCGCTAACGTGCATTTTATCCGCAACTTGTTCATTTTGTTCGGTGCAGCAATTCTCACGCGAAGCTCGGTCGAACTTATATTACACTATGTTAGTTAATACTGTGTAACTTTAAGAAAGAGGTTTAAAAGGTGTTGAAATACTTTTACACCGCCTTGAAGCAAATCATCTTAATACTAGAACTGTTAAACAGCAAAAATGACTGGTTTCAGGTTTCATATTTTATATTACAAAATTTTTTAGTGTTTTTGTCGAAATGTTATATTTTGTTAAAATGAAGAATGGTTGCACATGTTAGTTGATGCTTCAGTATTTACTTATTTATTTTTCCACATTGTTTTTTATTTATACGTAAATTTTAATTAACGCTGATGGTTCTTGTGTTAATATACATATTTATATACTTTTAAAATAATTGAAAGCCTTGATATTCGCCAAACGAACATCAAACCAACTATTAAAAATGAACTACTGACTATTTAAAAATTATTTTCAGAATATTCATCGTTGTATTTTTACATTATAACGCAGGAACAGAATACATGTATTGCATAAATTATATTTGTATGCATTTTATTTTTATCGTTTCATGCTCGCTTCAGGTATTACCCTCTTCCAATGATGATTTATGTTTTTCTGTTAAATTTGTCATTACATCAAAAAAAAGTAACTTACAAGCTGGAACTGATGAAAGGATGAATTTGTAACATGTTATAAATATTATAAACATAAATATATCTGAATGTAACTGGTCATTATTATTTCAATTTATGACTAAATAAATAATCGTTGATCTAATTATCGGTGAAATATCTACTTTAATCGTTCATTGGTTAATAAATAATGTAATCAGTAATTATAAATACTAAAATTGTTTACCGCGATTGATAATTATATGTTTCACTTGTAATTGTTAATTGAGGTTGATAATTACATATTTCAGTTATAATCGTTAATTGCTTATTTCTGTAAATATTACCTGCTGTACACCGAATCATTGTTAGTTAAAAGTAAAAAACGAATATTGAAAACACTCAAAAGATTGGAAATTACGAAATTTAAGGACTTAAGTACTTCAGAATGTTACAACTTTAGAAAATGTAAATTTTCAAATTTCAAATTTAATTTTACAATTCTAAGTTTACAAAATATCCTGTTATTTCAGTCACCTCTGTCTCTTTTCTTAAACAACACTTTAACCATTAACACATTAAATTATCATTAATACTTCAACATTTATCGACAACAATATAGATAATCATGCCTCTATTATCATTACAATTCCCCATAGACTTCGTTCAACAAAGAGTTAAATTCATTCTGTTATTATCTTTTGTTTCGAGGTATCCCACGATTTCAGCCCTGGGGCAATCATCTTAACCGCTGAACAGCGGCCTAACTTTATTACTGTGCGCAGGTGGATATTTTCAAGGGACATTCTCGACTTGTTCACAAAGTCGACGGGTCGTTTCAAGCTTTCGGCTATTTGCACCTTTTAACGCCGCGTTCTGTAACCGCGGCGACCATTTTAGCGTACGGTCCGCCATTTAACCAGCCAGTAGCTTGTCTCCGTTTAGATCCGGCAACGCTTATGAATTACTACGAGCCTGTTCTCTCACTGGCTCTACTTTTTTCTCTTTCTCTGTAATTTTGTTTTTCTCTAGCCCAAAGGCTGATTCACTCTGAACACGCTTGAACTTTAATGTAACACGCAAGGTCTACCAGCGTTAACTTACACAGTGTGTCCGAGGATTACCGCGTCGTTGCTTATCTCCGCTCAGCAGCTTCGTGTTGGTATACCACGACGACGCTTTGCCTCCAGAGATATGCACGTTTCAATTTATTACACACTGCAGACAGACTCGAATTCCCACGTATACCTTTTGCCGTCCCCTGAATATTTCAGATTTCCGTCGCAACGCCGCCGCTGTAAACTAGACTCGAGTTGGTCGCCTTTTGTCACGTAGCCGGGCATAAATCTCTTTCTCTGTTCCTGTCTCTTTCTTTCCCACCCTCGTCGACCATTGGGGGAAACAGAAACGCGGGCCCTTCGATATTAATGGAGAATGACTACGTGGCGAGTTTTAAATTGTCAACGATGTTGTAACGAGGTCGACCTACGCCGAAGATACATGGACACTGCTTTCTTCCCAGCTGGGACGCTACTTTTTAATTTATGTTTCTCGCTTTGGTACGAAGGAAAAGGCGATAATTTGAAAACATTAGTTCTCCTTCCTCGGTTTTGGGTTATCGTGTCACAGACACGAGCGTTCGTGATCCGTGCTGTGAATCTGTTTTGTATCGCCGTTAAAAGACTATGTGGGTTATCTTGAACTATCTTCACTTGTCTGTTGCTTTTAGCGATAAGGTTGCTGAGTTAAATCGAGGATTACATTGTAGGTTGAACTGACTATCATGTCTCTGAATGTGTTACTGCGGTTAAAAGGTTATGTGGTTATCTTGAACTATCCTGACTTTTCTGTTGTTCTTGATGATAAGGTTGCTGAGATAATCACATTCTCGGCAGAATTGACTGTTATTTTTATGGAATAGGAGTAGTGGGTAATGTGAAGAATATTCAGGACATATTTTTAAAATATGTGCCAGTGTGTCACACTTTAATCATGTATTAGTTCATATTACGACTGAGAAAATAACTTTTAGAAACTATAAAAAATTAATAAATTAAATTTTAATTCAATAAAATGAAATTTAATATCCATTAATTTTGTAATGGTATACAAAGTTTGATATTCTAAATTTCTAAATTTTTAAATTAATCTTCAAATTTTTAAATCGCAAGTTCTAAAATTTTCAAATTCTTATATCCCTTAATCTCCAAATCCTCAAAATCAAAAATTGTATAATGCTGGTATTATAAAAGCACCATACCCACATTAACTCAACGTAAAATAATGCATGTAACATTAAAAAATTACACGTAAACCCAATTTCTGGTCAGAGGCTAAATAACGAACGTCCATTCTTCGACGCGGTGCATTAAGCCGTGTAAACTGTCAACGAAACAGAGGGGTGGTCTAAGTAAATCGATAATCAACGGAGAGGTTCGTTTATTCGGGCTCGCAGGTTGCCGAAAGTCGATAGAATAAGCGGAGACACGAAAGGAAATGGGGTTGACGAAACAGAAAGAGGGTTGTAGGGTGGGGAAGCAGCGAGATAGATGAACATCTGCCGATAAAAGAAAGAGACGGCGGAGAATAGGAATGGAAGGCGATTTCGTCACGAGAGGAGTTCGATAACGAAGATGATTGAAAGCACGATTGGTGGCAACGGTAACTGCGTTAACGGGGTAATAATAACCAATCTCGAGGCGATTTCCTCTCGGCTCGACCAATCAGAAGACGCGCCCTCGTTTCCGTTCTTGGACCCCTCACGTGTCCTGCCTTAGGTAATCGAATTTTTCAGCAGCTCGTTTTCAAATCTCGAAAAGTTGTTCGCTCCGAGGGATGCTCCCTGTCTGAATGCGAAGTCCTCGACACATTTCCCCAACGTTCGCCCGCTATTTCTCTTTTTCCGCGCGAAGAAGGATGCTCGAAGGAATCGCAGGATTCTCGATGCCACTCTACTTCGGCAATAACGATCCTTCTTATCAGATCACAGCGACTCGCAGTGTGTTGCGCGTGCCACCGATACGGTGCCAAATTTCAATCAAACTTGGCCGAATTTCAGGAGTTTCGGAAACAACTGATAGAACGTATCGTATCCTCTCGGAACGATCCTCCGTTATCGACGATGAGACAGTTTCGAAACTCGCACTACTCGTAAAATTCCCTCTATAGCTGCTGGAATATGTCCCCGCGTTTAACCACCCCCTCTTGCGCTTCAGTTTCCCCTCGAGGATGGAATACACACACGCAGGTGTACTCGAGTATAAGGCAGACTCTGCTTAAGAACTGACGAGTTTTTGACAATTTTTATATATTCATATTTTTATATTGTCAAATTCGCTAGTCTTCTATCATATGTTCTTAAATTCGTGTTTTCAAATTTTTAGACTCCTAAATTTTTCAGATTCTTAGATTCCTAAATTCTGTAGCCGAAAGTTCTAAATTAAAAAATTTCCAAATATTCAATTTTAACCAATTTCATACTCCTAAATTTATCAATTTCTCAGATTTTTAAATTTCTAAGTTTATATTTCCAAATTCTTAAATTTTGTAAATTTCCAAATATTCAGTATTCAAATCCAGAAATCACTAGATATTTGAATCTCTAAATCCCTAAATTTTCATGTAGCGAAATTTGCAAACAACCGAACAATATGCGCCTACTTTTATCCGTGGTAAAATATAAATAAATAAAGTATAGTAACCTCGTTGTAATGCAGAACAATTTAAAACGGAAGGACTATGTAAAGTTTCATAACTCTCTTTCCTGCGTTTATCTTTTAAATGAAAGAAAAATGCAGAATGACATTCCTTAGATAAAGTGGTATAGTACTTTTGAAACCCTTTTTCTATCAATTAATAAAATTCTTAATTTCGTTTTGATAAACCCTCTGCTGAATGTAGTTTCAATGAATGTATTATTTTGAATTATTTGACATTTTTAACTCTATTACATCGACAAAGGTGACTATTTGACCAAGTTAGTTTTCATTGAATTTATTACTTAAAATGTTTCGAAACTTTTAGTTTTTATACGTCGACAAAGGAGACCACTTTAGCAAACGTGATTTTGTTAAATTTAGTACTCCAATTTCTCGAAACCTTTCATTTTGATACGTTGACAAAGGTGATCATTTTACCAAATTAGTTATCGTTGAATTTATTACGTCGAATTTGTTGAAACCTTCAATTTCGATACATCGACAAAGGTGACTATTTGACCAAGTTAGTTTTCATTGAATTTATTACTAAACATGTTTCGAAACTTTTAGTTTTTATACGTTGACAAAGGTGACCTACTTTAACAAAGGTGATTTCGTTAAATTTAGTACTCCAATTTCTTGAAACCTTTCATTTTGATATGTTGACAAAGGTGACCCATTTACCAAATTAGTTATCGTTGAATTTATTACGTCGAATTTGTTGAAACCTTCAATTTTGATACATCGACAAAGGTGACTATTTGACCAAGTTAGTTTTCATTGAATTTACTACTAAACATGTTTCGAAACTTTTAGTTTTTATACGTCGTCAAAGGTGACCACTTTAACAAAGGTGATTTCGTCAAATTTAGTACTCCAATTTCTCGAAACCTTTCATTTTGATACGTTGACGAAGGTGACCCTTTTACCAAATCAGTTATCGTTGAATTTATTACTTGGAATTTCTTCAGAATTTTAATTTTGATACATCGATAAAGGTGACAATTTTAACTAACGTAATTTTGTTGAATTTATTACTTAGAATTTCTCGAAACCTTTAACTTCATTACATCCACAAAGGTAATCATTCTCCCAAATCCATGTTCGTTGAACATATTATTTGGAATTACTTGAAGTCTTGAACTATATTTCATTGTCTATATAATTTATCAAATAAACAATCTATAATAAAAACACATCCATTTCCGCTCGAAACAACCTCATTACCTTGTTCGAGCAAAGTCCCAGATCGCGTTTAATTATTAAAGAATGCTCCATTCAAATTTTCGAAATTTTCTGATAGCAATTCGTATACTCCGGAAATAGAAGTGACCACGTGGACGGGCGACTTTGGCTCGCGTCTCGTCCAGTTTATCCGTTGACACTTTTAACCAACTGCATGCCAGCTGCTTGACGTTGCGGCGATGAGCAAACAACTGTAACGACACGCCAGAAAATCACGTTCCCGTTTCGAGCGGCACCCCTTTTCACGTCGCATCCGTTTTGCTGTTATTTTCTTCCTTTCCGCCTCTCTCGGCATGGCCGGCTTAGCTGCATCCAATAGCCTTCCTGGCCGTTTCTTCTTTCGAGCACGCGACATTCTTGGCTGCGGAAGGGCGCGGCCGCGATTCCGGTGTCCTTTTGCTTGTCTGGCGCAAGGATACCATCCTCGATGGACGGTAAATCGCAAAAGGGAACCGATTGCCTCTAAGGAAAGCGTTTATAGAGCTAAGCCAACTCGTAAAGGAGGCGTGTCTTGGCCCGGAGACAAAGCCACCAGATGTCTTTGACGGCCCCACCACCACTGGCCATCGATGTCTATTCCGATTATCCTTTTATTCTTGCTCCTATCCCTCCACCGTACGTTTTCGTCTTCGTTTCTCGCCACTCGCGTGTCTCTTTTAATCTACTTTTAATACCCTTACGGCAGTTTTATCGGTAAGAGAATTAGCGAACAGATTTTAGTGAAATTTCGTGTACCCCTGGATGTACATTCTGAATTACTTGGTAACTTTGAGGGTAACTGAGAAGCAGCATATTTGTACTTTTTTTATATGGGGTCCTATGAGAAAACGCATTGTAATTGTTTTCGTTCGTGTAATTCAAAATATATTTAAATTTTTATAATGTGAAACAGAAAAGATTTACTATTATTATTCCATGTGATGAGTACAAAGTGTAGTATGTAGTACAAGCATTTGTGACCAACAGATATTTTAATTAACAGTGGATTGTACAATAAATATCGATAAAATTTGTAAATAATAGCAGCAACAAATTAACCTAAAATTTCAATTGTAAAATACCTTGCAAATTATTATATTTGACGTTTAGTAATTGCAAAAAATATAATAAACGAAAAATCGGGTTTTTAATTCTTCTAACTCGTATACCCTCTTAACATTAAACACACCCTCGTATAATTCAAAGTCAAAAATAAAATATAAAAATAAATTAAAAAAACGATGCAGCATAAATTAATACATTACGAGTTATTCAGCGTATACATCAGACATAAGTAACTAATCACTGCTACAATATTGATACAAATAAAAAATATTAAAATGTCATACATATTTTGTTATAAATTATTATACTTATTATTCATGAGAAAAACTAGACTTAGACAAAAAATGGAAGCGTACAAAAAACGTAAGGAAAGTTTATCACCTTTGAATTACAAGTGCGTCACGTAACTCCTTATAATGCAAGGAATTAATTTTTTATTTCGATAAAAATCAATAGAAATTTGAAGAAAAGTATTCTAATAAAAAAAATGAATTAGTTAAATGGTTTATTAATGAATATAAAGCATTTTCTATTTTCGTAATTTAGAAAAGAAAGCTCGTGAATGGGTCAAATGACCCGTTCAATAATTCCAGCGTTAAATAGTTTATTCGAGTCGCATTGTTCGCACGATCCCCGGCTCGTCGCGTGAAACAACAGTCCTGAAAGGGTAATCGTGAACACGAGATCTGTATTCGCGTTGAACGAACGCGGTTGATTAATAACGTCGGTGAACTCCTGCAAAGAAAGGGTAGTGGCTGGTGGAAAGCGTCAGGTAATTTCGTTGGCTAGTCATTCAGCCGTCTCGTCGACGTTTCCGTCGTTCGGAGTTTTTGAAAGAAAGTTCCGACGTTTCTAGTCGAAGATTCGTACGAAACGAACGAACCGGAAAGGAGATGGCGGTGGAATTGGCTAAAAGCGGAGGTGGACTGTGGGAATGTAAGGGAGAAAGGAGGGTTGTTGGATTCTCGAACGGAAAAGAGCCGTACCACGTTCCCCTGGCCGAGCTAAGTTAGACTCTTTCCCTGGCAAGTTTGGTATAAGTTCCAGATATAAGCTCCCCGCCTTATTTTGCTCCATTTCCTGACTCTTAATTACTTTGCTAATTCTTAACTAGGAACCTCGGCGTCGTGCTGGAGTCTGAAATAACAACTCGCATCCCTGGCCTCGCCTCGCCCTGCCACGCCACGCCTTATCTACTTACCTCGCTTCGGACTGTTTAAACCGAGGCAATTCTTTTTTCGTCTTCGTTACCCACCCTAGCGCCGCTTTCCCGTCGAGCCAACAACCAATTTCGTTCACCGTTAACATAGGATCGTTTATTTGCAAAACGGTTTTCGTTCGAGGCCGGGGGAAATTATTTGCCACGAAGTCACGTTCAACATCGGCCAACTTTCCCGCGCAAGTTTCACCGCGCTGTGTTGAATCTTTAAAGTACCAGATCGTCGCGATAGATAGACGGACTCGGTTAATACATTTTTCACTTTTCAATTTTTATTATTTTATCTTATCAATTTATTCCTACAAGTTTTATTATGCATATCACTTTGTAGAATACGCATTTGATTTTGGTAACAAAAAATTGCATATGCGAGAAACTAGGTGTACAAAGGGAACTGGGTTACCACAATTTGCAGTCTTCAATTTTTACTATTTTATTTTATCGACTTTAACATTATTACTGCAGGTTTTATTATGCACATCATTTTGTAGAATACGCATTCGCTTTTGAAAAAAACGTAACAAGAAATTGCATATGTAAAAAACCAGGTTTATGAAACGGACTGGGTTACCACATTTTACAGTTTGCAATTTTTACAATTTTATTTTATCGACTAAACTTCATTCCTATGAAGCGTTATCGACATATTGCATATTGTTTTCCCGAATACGCATTTTTAACGAGAGAAATGCGATAGAAAGTTGCAAGTGTAAAAAATCATGTGGTAATTGTTTACAAATCGGGCTTAGTTAATACATTTTTTAGTTTTTTAATTTTCCAATTTTATCCTATTAACTGAATTTTATTCTCCACAAGCTTTATAATGCACATCGTACTGCAGAATACGCATTCGTTTCTGAAAAAAACTGGACAAAAATTTCAAATGTGAAAAACCACGTGGTAATCGTTTACAAATCTTGAACTTTTGATTTTAATGGTTGGTAAATGTAAAAATCAATAATTTCGACAACTTGTCTCTATAGGTGAAATAGAATATCTTAATTTTTGAGGCATTTACCAAAAATTGTTATGTGCCTCACTGAACTTTGTTCATATTTGTATACCTATGATGCCATTTTAAGTATATTCTGCTTTTATATATTCCAGAGTTATTCTGGTAGTAGTGTTAATATGTATTTTGCGAGATGGGATTTCTATTTCTGTATCTTTGAGGATGAAATCATACTAAATAGTTCATGAGCGCAGAATTCACTTCTCATGTCCCAAATTATTACGTAAAATTTGATTATACTTTAAGCAGCCTATTTTTACATCAACATCCTTACTATTTTCTATTTCTGTATCTTTGAAACTAAAACCATACTGAATTTTTTATGACAATAGAATTCATTTCTTGTGACCTAAATTATCACTTAAACTTTGATGATATTTTGAACCTGTTCTTATTTCAGGACCCCTATTTTCTTCTTTTAATGTACCTTAAATTTCTTATATTTATTTAATAGAAATTTGTACTTTGCTTGATATTGTCAATGACAATGAGTCTTTTATTGTGGCACAAGCTTTGTGAAAAAAGTATGACACTAGTGCATCACGATTTTCTTAATTATGATCTATTTTTATTGAAGTGAAAAAAAGACTGTAATTAAAAATAGTTAATGTAGATTAACAACATGCTCGAAATCGAAGGAATTTTCTTCTCTCTACAGACTCCACAGCATTATCTAGCAATTCTAATTCTTAGTTTATAAATTCCTCATGTGTGGCGAATTTGAAGACATCAGCGCAATTGTGTGCACTTACGCAATTCAAACAGCTAATTAAATACAGTAGAGCGTTAATTATCTGAACCAACTGGGACCGAAGTGGTTCAGAAAATCGAATTGTTCGGATAATTAAACATGCACATACTTACCTAGTTTATAATTATACGAATTAAGTCTGAAATTGCAATTGTAATTTGAAATGTAATGCATGCTAAGCAACATTAACTCGTTTTCAAAGTTACAATATACCTTTATTTTGTACATTCTCCTTAGAATGCTGAAATACTTTTTTCCTCGCACTCTTTGCTCAACAAATAGCATACAATCGTGCAAATTATATTTCGTTTGTTAATATATCTATTTTGTAACATTGTAAACAGGTGCTCGTGTATATTTCGAGAACGTCGCAGCATTAAAACTGATTACACGGCACGTGACTGCAGATGCTATGGATGACATTAATAACGTCAGACGTTGTTTGCATAAGCAATTACTGTCGTGATAGTAACTAAAGAATAATTAAAATGTTGTACCAATTATTACAACTCAAATATCAAACTTAACAATTTAATGATTAATTCACTTATAGTCGATATTATTTTCTGTAATCCTTATACTATCTCAAACTTTGCATTTTATTTTTATTTTATATATTTATATATATTATTAGTATACATTATTTATTATTATTTTATTATTAATATCGTCTATTTTATTACGTTTAGTATCTTGTTTTCTCTCCCACTAAGAAAATTTCTTTCCACTCTTCCAGTGTACTACAAATCTTGAATCATCTCACAACAACTGAAACACAGAGATTAAGAATTAAGGATTAAAATAGTTAAATGAATTTTACATTATATATATAAATTACGTATTTGAAATGCATGTAAAATTATCTCCGTGCACAACTTCGCATCGTTTATTTATTTGCAATAAAACAGTTTATAACCAATGCACAGAAGCGATCCCGCTGCGATCATGCGTCTCTCTTTGTTTCTCAAGTTAGGAGCTCAGTTGCTCGCGTGCATCGGTCCTCAGGGTGACAGTAATTCGGTAGGTGATAGAATGGGTCTCTCACCCTATAAACTTCGGACGAAATAAAACTAGCGTCTATGTACACGTACGGTTGTACCTCTTAACCCGACGGTCATAGAAAACACGTATAAATCTGACAGCGGTCGGTCGGTTAGGCGATCCGTGAGAGAGGGTGCATCTATCGCGGCAACGATATATAAATCCGCATCGACGGTATATCAGCTTTTATGGCCGCGGTAGTTATTTACGCAACGGATAAAAATGTACGTGGAAAACGGTCGTAAACGCGTCGAGAGGGTGGCTAGCAGATAGAGTCGAAAGCGGATTGCCGCGGGCTACGTGCAGGAAGAAAAAAGCCAGGCCAAGTAAGAGTGGAATTTTCCCTTTCGTAAGAAAGGAAGCAGGGGGATGGGAAAGGAAAAAGGAGCGGAAGGACGAAAAGGAAAGGGTGAAACGGCGGAACTGAGGGGTGTGAGAGGCTATCCACGTACGTTTTCGTGGGTAACAAATTTATACGAGTTCTCCTGATTTATTGGCCGCAAGTTTAACAACGGACCACTCCTGTCTACCTCAGAAAAAGGGGTGTGCTGAGAGAGTGGCTGCCGATAGCGAAATTTATGACGCGCTACCATGGATCCCTGCATCTCCAAGTAACTCGACTATCTTCCAAATAGATACTGTTACTCGCATTAATATTCGGATACTGCAGTACTTCTGTATTTATTATTGTATACAAAAGGGGGTGATTACATATCATGCTGCTTATTTTACAAAAACGAATCGTTTATTGTAGACTGAAAATATAGGAACAATTTCTTTTCAACTATAACATTGATACATTTTGAGCAAGCTATGCAGTGTTTCTGTATTTTTTATTGTGCACAGAAGAGGATGATTATATATCATGCTGCTTATTTTACAAAAACAAATCGTTTATTGTAGACTGAAAATATAGGAACAATTTCTTTTTAACTATAACATTGATACATTTTAAGCAGGCTATGCAGTATTTCTGTATTTGTTATTGGACACAAAAAGGGATGGTTACATATCATGCTGCTTATTTTACAAAAAATGAATCATTTACTGCAGATTGAGAATATATGAACAATTTTCACTATAATATGTCAATGATACATTTTAAACAGACTATCACATTCTAACGTAATATTAATGTTCGAACATTTTATAAAAAACAAATTTATACATAAAATGTAGGAGCTGCAATTATAATATTTCATTACAGACCTTTTTTGTTTAATAATCTCATGTAATCATTTCAGCATATTAGAAAATAATTTTTTTCAAATATTCTAAAGAAACAGAATGTCAGTCTTTCAGTCTTATTTGCCATTTAACTTTTGAATTTATTGTCGTTTTTCTAATTCCTTGGTCTAATAGATTTTGTATGCAAAATAACAAACGCAGGGACACTGTTCGAATATTCACTACACTTGCTACAAAGGGCTGACCATTGATTCGAAAACGATATATGGGCTTCGTTTTCTCAGCGTATCATAAACGTTTCATGTGGACAAGGAAGAACGGATATTTATCTTCAGCGTTCGCGGAATTCCCTCGGCACGTGGGGTAAAACTAGAAGCATTCCAACGAAACTTTCGAGCACGCTCTAACAATTATGAGATTAACGTGCCACGTAAATGTAATAAAAGGTGTCTTACGTTCATGTACCGAGCAGAAAATACGTACGAAGTTTTTGTATTCAATAATTTGTCATAGTAGGTTTTTAATTAGTGCATACCGACTGTGGAAGGTTGTTTTCTCGTTTGGAAAAGATGGACGGTATGTCGAGTTGTAAATTGTAGGACGCAATACCTCTTGGCATGATTAGTTGTTACGGTTTTATTTTATTTAGATTCTTTTGTCCGTTATATTCGATGATATATGGGATGATACAGTATGCTGTGAAATATAGTTAAATGTGATATAGTTAAGTTTACAATGGGATTTTCAGTTATTTATGATTGAAACTTGGATAAAAAAGGTTAATCTTGGTTTTATTTAGAATTTCCATATTGCTATAAATTACTTTGTTTTTATACAAAATTGCTATACTTCTATGGATTTCTGAATTTCTCAATTTCTATATTTCTGAATTCTCAAATTCCTAAATTCCTAAATTTCCAAATTTTCAAAGGAATTTCCAAATTCCTAAATTCTTAAATTTCAAATACTAAAGTTTCCAAATCTCCAAATTCTCTAATCCCCAAATTTCTAAATTTTTAATTTTCCAAGCCCCAAAATCCCCAAACTTCACCTATTTTAATTTGTCAAATTTCCAGGTACAAAAATGTCCAAATCTCCAAATTCTCAGGCTTTAAAATTCTCAAATTCCCAAATTCCCACATTCCCCACTTCCTAAATTCCCCATTTCCCAAATTCTCCATTTTTCAAATTCCCCATTTCCCAAATTCTCCATTTCTCAAATTCCCCATTTCCCAAATTCTCCATTTCTCAAACTCCCCATTTCTCAAATTCCCCATTTTCTAAATTCCCATTTTTCAAATCCCCCATTTCCCAAATTCTCCATTTCTCAAATTCCCCATTTTCTAAATTCCCATTTTTCAAATTTCGCATTTCCAAAATTTCCCATTTCCCAAATTTTCCATTTCTCAAATTCCCCATTTCCCAGATCCCCACATTCAAAAATTCCTATTCTTAAATTTGAAAATCCCGAAATCCCCAAATTCCATCCATAATTCTCAAATCCCATCTACCAAAATATCCAAGTCTCCAAATCTTCAAACTCTTAAATTTCCAATTCCACAAATCTTCAAACCTTCCAATTCCTAAATCCTTAAATTATCAAATTCTCAACCACTGAAATTTCCACATCTCCGAATTCAAAATTTGCAAATTCCTCAAACTCCATCTATTCGCAGATTAGAAATACAAATGCATTACTAACTTAAATGCACCTAAACTTGATGTTACAACCCACTTAATTAAAACAATATATAAATTACAAATTAATGTAATAGTATTTATTATAACATTTTCATCAATGTAAATACCAAAACTTCCCTTCAGGATGATATACAGAATGATTTATAGCTGTCATAAACGCTAGACATTTCAGCCGCACATTTCACCAAGTAAAATCAATACGTAAATTACCACTAACGGCTATTTGTGAACGGTTGATATTGTCTATGACCTATCAATTACATGAAATATTCAGCTCTAAACAGACTCTATTTAGCTTAAGAGCTGGCTGACAATAAGGAGACCGTTACCGTAGCTGGTTTACTGTGCCATAACCTCTGGGACACGTTGATCGACGTTAGTATTAGTCCTCCTAATCAACGGATTGCACCCTGGAGGAGTCGGCGTTCTGACAAATGAACCGGGAAGGAAAAGGCGAATGACAGGGGAAACTAAACGACCATGCGTTCTAGTAACGTGCGTGCTTCTTAATTAAATTTCTGCTGACCAAGATTGCCTCGAGCGGAACAGTTTCTTGAGGAAGACAATCCATGTAGCACCGGCGACATGAAAATTGGCTGCCGGCTATAAAACGAACCTAGACTGCTTTATTAATCTCGTAAAAGACTATTGGTGCAACAGCGTTTCGTATATGAATGAGTTGTATTTAAATCGCCACGTGTTATATCGCCACTGATTAAATCATCACGATTCCCATTAATAAGCGTTAAAGCACCACGCTTAAAATTGCTATGCGTTAAATCGCCACGCTTTAAATTACGACGCTTTAAATTGAAACGAGTTAAAATGGCACGCTTAAAATTGCTACGTGTTAAATTGCCACGCTTTAAATCGCTAAGCGTTAAATTACCACGCTTTGAATTGCTACGCGTTAAATCACCACGCTTTAAATTCATACGTGTTAAATCACCATACTTTAAATTACTATGCGTTCAATCACCAGTTGTATAGCTACAATTACCATGCGATATATTATTATATGTTGCATTGCTGTGCGTTGGATTAATAAATGGTGAAACGTCTTACTTTTCAAATTCCTAAATTCTAAATTTTCTAATTATATAACATTATTATTCCTTAATTTCCCAATTTCCTATTTCCTTATTTTCTAAATTCTCCAAATCCCTAACTACCCAATTTTATAATTCCCAAAATCCCTATTTTTGAAATTCTCTAATTACCTAATTTTTAATTCCCCAAATTTATTTTCTGAAATTCTTGTTTCCTAAATTTTACATTCGCTAAATTCTATATTTCCTATAATTCTCAAATTCCTTATTCTCTATTTGTTAAAGTTTTTATTTTAGAAATTTCTCTATTTGTTATTTTCATAATTACCTATTTCTCAATAATCTATTTCTCAAATTTTCTATATCCCATATTCCTAAATTTCCTGCTGTCCAAATTTCTTATTTATCAAATTTCCTATTCCCCATATTCCCCATATTCCCTATTTCCTAAATTCCCCATTCCCCAAATTTCCCTATTCTCCAAATTTCCCATTCCTAAAATTCCCCATTTCCCAAATTCCCTATGTCCCAAATGCCTCATTTCCTAAATTCCCCATTTCCAAAATTCCCCATTTCCTAAATGCCCCATTTCTCAATTCCGCATTTCCTAATTCTCCATTTCCCAAATTCCCCATTTCCTAATTTTCCATTTCTCAAATTCCCCATTTCCTGAATTCTCCGTTTCCCGAATTCCCTATTTCTCAAATTCCCCATTTCCCAAATTTCCCATTTCCCTAATTCCCCGTTTCCTAATTTCCCATTTCCTGAATTCTCCATTTCCCGAATTCAGTATTTCTCAAATTCCCCATTTCCCAAATTCCCCATTTCCCTAATTCCCCATTTCCTAATTCCCCATTTCCTAATTCCCCATTTCCCAAATTCCCCATTTCCTAATTTCCCATTTCCCAAATTCCCCATTTCCAAAATTCCCTATTTCCCAAATACCTCATTTCCAAAATTCCCTATTTCTTACATTCCCCAACTTTTTACCTCTCAATATCCCAAATATCCAAACCTGTAAAATCCTGAATTTGAAAATTTGCAATTTCACGAATTTATCGAGCAAAAATCAATGAGTGTTACAATCTCTCTTATCTACGATGCCATTTTCCCTAGGGAACTCTACCGTACCCGTTCTACGCTGTTACAGATTGATTTATTCCAGCCATAGATCGAGGGTAATCGTTTATGGAGGTCTATGATGTCAGACTAAAGCGGAATGATAATATCGTCTTTGTCATCATTTTCGTCGGTTCTGCGTTCCTCGATGTGTGTTCATCTTTTGGAACCAGAATGCTCACTCATCCGAAAAAGCGGCGATAGGGCGGAAGAGATTTCGTGCTGTTTCATGAGTTTTCTGATTAGGCGAACTATATAAACATTAAGAAGTGGTGTCTGAATACAGATACACGTAAAAATAATGATGATTAACTGTAACAAGTTTAAAATGGTAAAAATGAAAATGTTGGAGGTTAAAGTCGAATAAGTAGCCTTTGTAACAAATTTTGATGACGAATAAATTTGTTAATAATAAATCCTACGTCAATATAATAGACACTGTTTTTATCTGTGTTTTTATAATGTACCTGCATTTATATAATAATCTCCTATAAATGAAGATGTTGATTCTGTTTCTGTGACTTTTAATTGAGAAGTTTGAGTCTGACGTGAAACACTTGAGAATCTATCCTCATATGTATATTACTTCGTCAATGTTATTTCTTTAATACTTGCATTGATAATTTAAATTTAACGTGACATAGATACTAAAGCAATGTTGTGTATAAGAAAATGAGGAGGTCCAAACAGGAAGTTCTTGTTAGAAACAAATGAAGTCGAAAGGGTAGATCCTTTGTTCGAAGAAAAAGTCGTCTAGTTGATTATTCTGTTGATTCTTTTACTTAGGACAGGCGAAAATTAATGACACCTTTCGTAAGGATCAGCAGGATTCAAGGGTTTTTGCTTTCTACGACCCTATGGCTATCAACCTCTGTAACTCGAGAGGTTCTTCCACAATCCCCGAGGTCGTCGCAATTAAGCTCCGCAACCTTGGAATGGTGCAATCGACTGCTACTCGAAACTTGTCACAATCAGATCCCATAACTACAAGATCGTCGCTATCCTCTTGTAAATGAACCTTGAACTTTCAGGACTTTAACGTGAAACTGTGAATATGTTATTTAATTAATCGCTCCTGGAGAATTAGTTTTAATTAAAAATTGAATCCGTATATTCATTTAAATATGTATTTCCATATTGTAATTGTTTTTTGTTATTTGTTTAAATGAGAATTCGATATATTTGAATATTTGTTTAACTGAGAATTCAATGTTTTTGAATACTCCTTTAACTTAGGCTGGCAGAAGTATAAGGAATAGTAATTTTGTTTTCGATGAAACGTAATTGGTTATTCTGATTATATTTAGCTGTTTTACGTGTACCTTCAAGAGTTTAATCAAAATATTTATTATTGGATCAGTAAAGTGAATGACTACCTTAAGTGTTCATTACTGCGTCATTTAAATGAAGAATACAAACAAATAAGGCTACTTATGTTAAAACTAGAATAAAACGTGTGTTTGTCAAAATTTTATATATTGATAAAATATATTAGAATTTTGTGATAGTGATAATGGCGACGTAAGAGAAAAACGTTCCACCTGTTGGTTTCTGGTTAGTGAATTTCCCAATTTACAAAGTTTCTAGTTCAGAAATTAAAAAATTTTCAAACTTACAAATTTCTAAGACCATACACCTCCTTTTCAGGGATTTAGATTTCGAAGTTAGCAATTTTGAAATTTCAAACACAGAAATTTGAGGATTTAGAAGTTTTAGAATTTAGGTAGGGTATTTGGAAATTTAAGAAATTAGAGATTTGGAAATTTAGGTATTTGGAAATTTGAATATTTGAAAATATAAAAATTTAAAGGTTTAAAAATTGGAAATTTTAGGAATTGGCTAATTTGAGAATTTAAGAAATCAAAAATATAGAAATTTGACACATTGAAAATTTAGAAATTTGAGAGATTGTAAGATTTAAAATTTTAAAGATTGCAAATTTAGAATTTTGAGAAATGGAAAATATAGAAATTTGAGAGATTGAAAATTTAAAAATGAGATACTCGTAAAAATGTAAAAACATGAAAACCTTGAGATGTAGATTTCTGATAACTTCTTAAACGTTTATATTGTTGCATCGGAGATTACCTCGCACTACAAATCTTCATTAAAGTGTCAAAATAATTCATAAATCTGATCACTATATCTGTTTTCTACATTATGCATATCTTTTCTGTTTCAGGTACGTAAACGAATCTATACTCGGCTTTCCTTCCATTTCCAAATTGGTAAGACAAAATTTTGCGTAATCATTACTTTATTCTGTATAAACCAATTCTGTACGAGATCTATTTTTTCTTTTCTAAAAGTACTCATGACTTTCGTTCAATATTGCTACTCTTTCACAAAATTTATCTCACTAAATTTAATATTTAGGAAGATATACATTTGGGAGGGTTAATATTTAGAAAGGTTAACATTTTGGAGGGTTAATATTTAGCAAGATTAACATTTGGGAGTGTTAATATTTACTTTAATAAAAAGTGTCCAAAACCAGACAAAATGCAAATTTATTGTTAACCTTAAATCCATTTTTAGTTACAGGGTTTTATTTTTTAGGTCCTTCGTAAATACTATAAAAAATAGAAAATTATATGAGTTAGACAGAATCGACAAAAATTTTCTCTGTACCTCGTTTTGTTCCCTTTCTATTGATATTATCTGGACATACACATTCATACACAATATTTAAATATAAGTTACCATCGCTAAATTAGTTAGTGTTAAATAAAATTACAAATTCATCGGAACTCGTGCATTAATAACTGTGGTTCGTCAATTTCATTTAATTTTATAGCTGCCAGAATTGTTTCTCTAAACCTCGTAAAAGTATAAAATTTTCAGTCAGTAAAATTAAAGCATTGGATATTACAAGATAATTTGGAGTTCGCTATAAACGTAAGACAGTCTCCATGCTTCTTATTTCATTCGGGGTGCACCGTTACAGTTTACCGTCCCCGAGAGGAATATCTTGACCGTTTAATTCAAAAAGAGCATGGAAGACAGTATGACGGAATACTTCGAAAGATATTTCGAATCCTTGGAAAAAAGGGGGGACAGAAGTGAGGCACGCACGCTGTCGCATTTACGCGGATGTAAAACGGAATCAGTTTATGGCGGGAATTAAACTCCCGTAAAGCGAAATCGCCATCGCTGCGAAGTTATCAAGCGGAGTTATACTGCTGGAAATACAAACGACCAATGAGACGGCAAAAATTTATCGCGTGTACTAAAGGAAAATACTTTCCGAGAGTAAGAGTTTCACGTGGAAACGACATACTTCAATGACAAATGAAAATAAGGGGCGATGCTGTTCCCTCCATTTTGTTTACGGTCATTTTTACAGCGTACAAAGTGACTCATGGAGATTGTATAAATAACTTTACAGCGAGCTTTCACTCATTAATAACGAAGGATATTCTCTGAGTTGTGTACGAAAATTTATTGGACTTGATGTTTTATTATGAACCATTGTTTTAGCGATGAAAATACACTGTTCTCTATGTATTTTCGTGACATACCGGGCGTTTCACTTCCTATGTCACAAGGTGATATTTTCGTCATTATAATACACGTATACAATAATAACAAATATTAACAACTAATAGCAAGTAATACAATATGTAATACGTCATACGTAATGTAATGTATGATATGTAATATATTATATATGTAATGTGCTGTACTACTATCAGTATAGCAACGATACACGAAAACGGGTGAATTTTTTCACAGAATTACAATATTCAAACTTATAGCTTACAGGTTCTTCGGCTATAGAAATCGTTGAAAATGTATGGGAAACCGTATCCACAAAAAGAACATTATATATTTCATACTTCGAAAATTCAAAACCGTTGAGTATACAAAAAGATTGGTAAAAACTTAATCGAAACCCTCGTTAAGAGCGCAAGAGACAGTTAATTACTGTCAGGAGAGCAATTGGTTTTTAAAGTAATTTCTATCTTAATTAATTACTAACTACATAATTTTCAATACATGAACTTACAGTTTTTTTTAAACGGTTGGTATTTATGAAATCGTGCAAATCCGCTGAATAAGCAGAACTTAAAAAAAAATGGTTCTATATGCTTTCGTTCGTTATGAAGTTTTAAAAACGAAATCTATTCTTTTCAGTATAGTATAAAAAATATCTCGGGACAAAGAGTATGAAAAAATATTTTGAAAAATTGAATAAGTCGCATTTTTGCAGAGTTTTGGAGATCAAGTATCTCCTGACCAAAACAACATAAGATAAATAAGGATCCCCGAGTTTATCAATTTTCAAAGGTCTCAAAAATCCCTAAAAATACTCGGGTGTATTCGGTTTTGACCCTTAGAACATATACTGTGTATTATTTTATTTCGCTGCTTCCTACAGAGTGTAACAGTGTAGTACCGCAGCGATTACCTCAATCCTTCCAACACTCTCGCCGCGTAACACGGTGCACACGTAACGTTAACACGTGGCGCCAACAGGCACGAATAATCCAACGACTCGGCGCATCCCGATTTATTCGGTTGTAGGAAGGGAAGAAGAGGGTTATTTAGGTGCGAGTCTTCCCTCTTTCGGCTGCGATCGCCCTGGGCTGATTTACTTTGCCACACCGCGTGACTCGAAGGGCGCACACTGGAGACGCCGTTGGTTCTGTTAATAATTCGCGGCGGCTGTTAGCCCGCGGGCTTTTCATCCCTCTGCCTCTCCATTTTGCCCTCGCACTACCCATTTCACGGCGACGCCAGCAGAAGCAGCAACGCCAGTAACGCAAACACACCGCCGTCTAATTCGGTTAGTCGGCCCGCAAAAATTATATCCAATTACGTTCCGACAGCCCTACCAGCCATCCAGTCAGCCAACCAACACTACCCCCTCGAGAACTTTCGGCTCTGCCTGTATTTACCACGCTGTTCTTCTTCCTTTTCTGCCCCCCCCCCCCCCCCCCCACTCTTCCTTTTTCGTTAACGAAAAATATCAGTGTTTTTCTACGTGTTCGCGTTTCGCTAACGTTCGACCACTTCTGAACACGATTCTGAACCGAAAATAATTGCTACTCGGATATTTATTGCTGGGTGTTCAAATGAAAGTGAATAGTATTTTTAAATTGGTAATAGAGTGGTATGTGAGGTTGTAGTAGTGATTATTTATCTTTAATTTTGTGAAGTTAAAAATTTATAAATTTAAGTGTTTAGAAATGTTGAAATTAACAAATTTAGAAATCTGGTAATGGGGAAACTTAAAAATTTACACGGAAATATCAAATTTTCAAATTCAGTATTATAGAAATTGGAATATCATTAAATGTATAAATTCACAAATCTCGTAATTTAGAAATTTGGTATTTAAAAAGTTAGGAAATTTCGGAATTTAAAAATGTAGAAATTTTAATCTTTAGTAACTACCGATAATATTCGAATTGATCAAATAAACTTCTATAATTTAATTTGACACACTGCAGAAAAATATTACAACAGCAGAAACTTTTGGATTATTCAGGTTTTTCAGAAGCAGTATTATTGTGTTGCGTTTTCGAGTAAAATATTGTTGAGAATACCAATAACAATGAGAATGAACAGATGTTTTTAGTTAAATCACAGTTTCCATTAACAGAATGGTCTCTTGAACTCCACAAGTGTCTCTAGATCGTTAGCCGTTTGAAGATGACAGCCTCCGTGTACGAAACAGGCCAGCTTAACAAGGTCCAGGTAATTGCCGCATTTAGGAAGTGGCCGTATCAACAGGTTTGGCCCGTTCTATGAAGCGTAGAAGAATAGAATTTTCGTGAATTCGATTCGACAATTTCCAGCGAGATATTTAGCTTCCTTTTCTTCTCGACAATTCCCGTTCAAAACACTTTCGTGCCGGCGTTGCAGCGAAACTTGTACCTTTTGTTATGTATATTTATCTACAAAGTTATGGAGTTCACTTGCTTGTTCAGCAGTTATTTCCGCACTCTTTTATTGCCGTATTACAATTAAGTTCGAAAACAAACCAGCAAAGTTTCGTCCAATAACGGCGAGAAACATTTAAATCCATTCGAAAACAGGAACGCTAAAACGTAGCTGTTCGACAAAATTCTGTTTACCAACTCGAAGAAAATTTCTCTTTTTAACAGTCGGCTACATAAGATCGCTTTACACTGGGCACATTTCCGTTTCCCAACATTACGTTCGGACGTTTATTTCGCGTTTCTCTCTCGGTAATCATCCTCGCGTTGGCACGTTCAAAAAAACGGCCACACATTTCCCGCCAGAATTACTCGGCCCGCTTTTCGCTGCACCCCCTTGGGCGTCCCTTCTATTTTAAATCGCATGCCAGACGAGTGCTCGTATTTTCTTAGAATCGCCCCAGAAGGTAAAAGTTCCCGTGTTTCTTTCTCGACAACGAGCAGTAAATACACTTTTCCCTCCCCTTTCCCTCGGCGCTGCTTGTACGTAGTGCGTGGTAGGACGGGACGAATGGGTGAAGAAGAGGTTTCACTCGCACTTTCCGGCATGTCCTCAGGAGACTACGTGTCCCAGGACTCAATAAACCTCTCCACTTCCTCGCTTTTCAAAGGCAGAGAAGATTTTCCCTCCTGCAGGTGTCTCGCCGAGTGGTTGGTAAAGATTCGAATCCGCTTTCTTCTGCTTCTTCTTCTTCGTCCTCTTTGCACCTCGTACGTTCCGTTTTTCCTCCATTCTCTTTACATCTTCCCTATTCCTTTTTTCCAGCTCGTCTGTTTTGCCCCTCCTCGCCCTTCGCCGTTGAATCCACGCTGACTGCAACGCTTTTCTGTTTCTCTGTATTTTCAACGTCGTCGCTTTTCACCGCTGGCGACGAGTAAACATCCGAGATTCCGACGACGCTGCATTCATTGGAAATTGGCAGATTTAGATAGGAAAAGCGAGGTAAATCCACCAATTTTCGGCGAACATCGAGCAACCGAGAACTCTATAGATTTGTTGCGCTGGAAGGATGATCCTGTGTGACAAAAAGCTTTCGTCGCATGAGCTTCTTGTTAATCTCTCGATTCTCCGAAAAATGCGTGACTTCGATATTGTTCCATGGTGATATTAGTTCTCTGGTTATTTGCTACTGGACTGTCACTCTGATGGTACCACTTATTTAACTATTAGATATCGGACTGTTACTATGGTGATACCAGTTCTTTAATTATTAGGGAGCGGACTGTTAGTATGGTAATACCAGTTCTGTACTCCTTTGGTACCCAATGATTACTATGGTGATCCCAAGTCTTTAGTTATTGGATAATAAATTGTAACTATGGTGATACCAGTTGTCTAATTATTATTATTTTCCACTAATACACATTTTTGATCCCTCAAGTAATTCTAATAAATCACAATAAACTTATATATTTTAATACAAAAATGTATTCTAAGAAAAATGATATAATATTTTGTAACATGTTGAGAAGACACAACAGAAAGTTGTAATTTTAAAAACCAATAAATGTTTCCAATAATCACGTTAATTACAAAATTTGCTATTTATCAATATATGAGATTTAAAAAATTTGTGATTCATTGATATATGACATTTGACAGAATTTATAGAATCTACAGAATATTTCTCAAAAGTTTGACAGAAAATTACTTAACGTATCAAATTTACCAGAAAATGTAATAAATGGTTAATTAACTCGAGTCAATTAAAATACGCAGTGTCAAATATGCAAAATACCACAAAATGAACCGAAAACTCCACACAAATCGCTTTGAAAGTTAGACCATCCGTTTTATCCTTAACTCGTTTCTTCGTGACTTTCACCCATCAGCAGGCAACCTTTCACCGCTTACCGAAAGAAGGCTTGCGAAACGCGAGGCGATAGACCGTTCAGCCTTCGTTTTCAGTTCCATTGTGCTTCGTAATGCCCGCGTAAGTGCCTCTGTGCAGTGCTTAAGGAAGCTTGCGTACAAGCTCTCCTGCTTTCTGGTGCACACACGAACGAATCCTCACACTCACACAGAATCGCAGGGGTTCTGACAGGACGAGCCCCTTCTTTTGCCGCTTAATTTACTGTGAAAAGAACGTCATTACGCGGACGTCTATATTGTAACATTATCGTGTCCCTTTTTTATGATGGCCGGTAGAACACGTGTCCCTTGGGTGAAAAGCATACGTGGTCTGTTGTGACACACGTGAACATGCGAGTAATAAACTGTTCCTTGGAGGATGAGAGAAGTTATGCTTTCATAGGGTTTTCGTCGAGAGTGTACACGATTGCTAGAACTTCCCCGAGGTTTCGAGAAAGCGTCCTCGACTTGCCATACCCCCAGTCTCCATTCAAAAGTTTGCGGAAATATGAAAATCAGTGTTCGCTTATGTGGGACGTTGCGCGAGATCAAAAGGCTACCGCGAGTTTTCTCAACGCGAAAATACGGATTCTTCGCTGTTCAAAGTTGTGAAGAATGTTCGAATATTGAAGACGGGGAGATGGGAAGGGTAACCACTGCAAAGTGTATCAATGTTATGATATCACGGGTAAGTTTAATGCGTATGGGTAGAATTGAAGAGGGATGTGGGGTGAATATGAATGACGCGCTGGGAGCAGATGACTGAAAGTGCATTGTAAATGAGGGAGGGTAATGAGAAAGATAATTGTTTCTCTTATCTTTTGCTTCGTTCATTTTTGTTTCGACAGAGACTGTGATACTTGGTTATCGAGGTTATGTGTTAGTCATGAGTATATTGTGTGAAACGAGTTTTCTAATCTGGAAACGTAAATATTTGTGAATTTCATGAATTTTTGAATTTGAAAGCTTGAAAATTTTGAATTAGAAGCATACGGAAATGTGGTTTTAAAATTTTTTAATTTTCAAATTTTGCATGGTATTAAAATATTAGGTACTACAGTTTTTTAATTTAAAAAATTTGGAAATTTAGAAGCGGGAATTTTACATGTGATGATTTCAAGGGTTGGAAATAAATAATCACTATTTACAAAAACCGTGAGAGAAAAATATTTTTCACTCTGTACTAATTACAGTTACAATTTCCATTAACCATCGTGTAACGAACAAGCCGTGTACCCGTAACCAAACACGTTAGAAGCAGCTGCGAATGTTAAATAAATAAAATGGCCTTTCAACCAGGCACGACGAAAATTCAACATAAGCAACAGGAATGACACATTTCGTTTTACGTACTCCCCTTTTGTTTGCCATAAATTCGCGACGGAAAAACCTCGCTCGGTCGTCGTGCAACTTTTACGTATATCATGCAAATGTTACAACGTTTTCAACGTTTCGTGCGATTACGCGTTTGAAAATTTCATCGCTATTATTATAGTACTCGAGGAACTTTACAGTCAAGCAAATACGACGTATTCCCCTGCCTACGATACATCGCCGAAGGCTGTTCGTTCTTATTTACCAAAATTACAATGTAGCTTCGAGCATTTACGAGGCGAAGACATGTAGATAGAAGACGCATCGCGACTCGCATACCGCCGCTATAACGTGCATCTCTGTAGTCGGTATAAACTTATATTAAACAATAAAATGCAAATAGAGTGCTTTATGTCGGTTGGTATCGCGGGGACCACGTCGCACTCGTGATTTCTCTTTCACCGAGTACGCGCCGAAAACGCGCGTAATCCAGCCCCGTTGCGAAACAACCAGAGAAGCGGTAAAAGAATCCCGGCGTTTTGTGGTCGTAATTAAAAAATGACTCGAAATATCCGCGGAGGGTCGTAACTCGAAGTCTTGCAGCTTTTATTCAGCGAATCTTGGTTATGGTCCGCTCGAGGAGCGGCACAATTTAGCTCGCTCGTGAAAGAGAGAGGAGAGAAAATCGCAGTTACGGGAATAGCAAAGGGAGACAGAAAAAACGTGGAACGAAGAAAGAAATTGAGACATTTAAGGATCTTAATTAAAAAGTGACTCAAAGCGACCCATTAAGTTGGCGAACGCTTATCGCGTTCAGCCAGGAAACCTTGATTACGCTTCACTAACGAAGAATCACTGTCCTTGCATCTAGTTGTTTTTATGCGCGGTATTCGAGGATTGTTTGGACATTCAAGGATAAACTAGTAAAAATATGGAATGTTTGTGGCGTTAAAGCTTTTGCACTCGATAGGTGACTCATATTTACCATTTGATTTATTACAACAATTTTAAATAAATATTTTTTAACTGAATTTATAAATTATATTACAGATATGGTGTAGAGAAATGGTAATCTTAAATGAATGTAGCAAACTTTCTAACTAAAAATATTCATAGTTGATAGCTGACAACAGCAAAAATACCTTCTAGTACTAAATAAATATAGTTAAATATTAGTATGGTTAAATATTTGCCAACGAGGGGACGTCACAACGTTTGAAACACCAATTTCATTGAAACTTTGCACGACTATACAGCATAATAAAAGGACATAATTTTGTAAAATCACAGTACGCAATTATTCGAAATACAAAAGAAATATATGGTCAAAGTTTTTGTAATTTGTCTGTAATGTAAATGCATGCAACTGTATGTTACTGAAATTAAGAATGTTTTGCAGCTTGGTGGGAAAACGCTAGGTTTATTAAATTAAATAAATTCGCGATTCGGAAATGTTGTGTGATCTTTATCACGTTTGTTATTTACTTAAAAATTAAATACTGTTAAACTCTAACAGAAAGAGGCGAATAGAAAAATTTTGTTCCCTTGCTGCTCAAATGGAAGTTTGGTAATGTGGATATTTAGGAAATTGAATAATTTAGAAATTTGATTTAGGGAATTTAGAAAATTGAAAAGTTTGAAAATTTGAAAATATTGATATTTGGGGATTTGAAAACTTGAAATTTGAAAAACTTGAAGGTTTGAAAATTTATGAATTAAAAAATCTAAGAGTAAAAGGAATTTGAAAATATGTAAATTTAGTAGTTATGCACCAAAATTAAAAATTTGAAGATTTTTATAATATTGACATTTATAAATTAGGGAATTTGAAAATTTGAAAATTTGGAGATGTAGGAATTCGAGAAATATGAGAAATATGAGAAATTTAAAGAATTTTTGTAGTTGAGATTTTAAAATTTAAAAAAGTTTAATAAAATTTGAATGAAGGAATTTAGAAATTCTGAAATTTAAAGATTGTTGAAATTAAGGCATTAAAAGACTTAGAAATTTAGAAATTCAGAAATTTAGAGATTCAAGAATTAATTGATTCAGCATTTAGAAATTTGGAAATTCGGAAATTCAGAAATTTAGAATTTCAAAATTTGAAGTTTGTCAATTTAAAAATTTGTAAAGTTAAATATTTCTAATCATATCTAATCAGCAAAAATTTATACCACGCCTCGAAAGTCTCCATTCCCTGCACTTTAACTGAAGAAAGCATGCATTGTATTGGTCTGCACTGACCGCAAAGTCTGATTAACAACCTACTGTTACTACTTGCCACGTGACTGACCAATAATGCAGTGATTCTACTTACCGCAAGGTTGATTAACAACGCACTGTTATTCCTTGCCACAAGGTTGATCAACAGCACACTGTTTCTACTTGCCATAGGGCTGATTACCTACGCACTATTAGTACTTCCCTCAAGGCTGATTTACAACGTTCTATTACTACTTGTCACGAGGTTGATTAAGAACGCCTTGTTATACTACTTACGGTGAACTTCAATGTATTGACTATCATTAGAAGTAAAGATTACCTGTCACTACCATCACAAGCTCGATATATTCAAACAATTATAAAATCAATTAAAAGAATAACATTATATAACATTAACATATTAACTGCCACTTGAGTAACATTTTATTCATGCTGTCTTTGTTGAAAATTATTTTATTTTCAGTGTCAGTATTTTATTTAGAAAAAAATAATTGCACTCTGAATCCTAAAAATTCACTATTGATTATAATACATTTTTAATAATCTGTATTATAAGCATCTGTCTGATATATGATATGATATGTGTCTGATATAGGATATCAATGTATTCTATTATATTAATTATGCAAATAGACAAGTGAACAGAGTAAACTGTAAAGTGATATAATCATACAGTGAATTAAAAAAAAGAATGAACTTTAGATTTAGTCTTTATACATAACAAAAAATAAAGATATAAATAATAATTTATGAAGTACATACAATAGCACTGCAACTAAATAAATACATAAAATTCGTTACAAATATTAACTAAAAATAATTTTAATGTAACAGATGTGTCGTCATAAACTTTTCGAGTACACTAAACATTTTTGTCACGTGAATTTTGGGTGTACAATCAAATTAAGAGACGTTACAGGGTTTTTGTCAACAAGTTTACATATTTCCAAGTTTGCGCGACGAAAATATTGATACATTTTACACTACTGACAAAGCGAACGTAAATCAACACGGCATACTAACAAAATTTATTGTTCTGAACTAGGAACCGAGAGGAAATGGTGTTTTGTTTATTGCCGAAGATACGTGGCGATCGAGCGCGATGGAAATACACACGTGTCAGTGACAGTCGTGTCACGTTATTTTCACGTGTCGCACGAATGTTTTCCTCTTAAAAGGATGCTGCGTGTACTCTCAATACAGAGTGCATCCTGGATGCCCGAGGCACGAGAAGTTTACTTCGATATATGAGCGTGCTGTGGTTCGATTCGATTTTTTACATCATCCATTTCCGATGAAAGTCTGCGGAATATCAAGTTCTATGCTCTCTTCGTAACCTATTTCTTCTTCCATCTTGATACTTCTTTCTTATTATTAAATGCTTTCTGTCTTGTTTTTGTTACTTCTGTTTCAGCTGAACTAATTGTGAGATGGATACATGTGTCTGAAAGCTTTCTGCTTTTACGAACTTTGAAATTTTGATAGAGGATTGAAATTGTTGAATTATGGAATATTGTTAGAGGATTGAAATTCTGAAATTATGGAATATTGTTAGAGGAGTTAATCAGAATATAATACCTAAAGATGTGCTATAATCACGCTTACACATGCTTATATCGATTTCACAATATGAAGTTAGTTTCAATACCGAAAACTAACCTTAGGAGTACGCGAATTGCAAACAATAGCAAATATTATTCGCACAAGGGTAAAATTAGGTTATATTGCAGGATACAATATATAGATTTCTCATGTGTTTTTTTTTATTTTTATTTTAATTTTACCGCACGGCTTGAAGTATGTTACATAGAAAAACTTGAAAATACAAATTGTCCGTAATAAACAGCTGCGAAAGGCAGCGGTAGTTTGTTCAGAAATGTTTGAAAAAATAAAGACAAACTTGATGGTTTAACGATTTTAAGAGTGCGTCGCAACATATGGAATATGTACATAAAATATTATGCAAATATTACACAAAAGTTTATGAGAAAACAGCACAGAATATGGACGCGTTTACAGAACTCTGTTATATCAGAACCAGCGGAAATTTCGGTCGATTTGAAAAAAATGAGTTTTTCATTTCAGCCGGCTAGTGGACGATATTCATAAACTGAGGATAATGGTTGCACATATAGCTCGATCCGTGGTCTCAGGAAATGCGATAACAGTGTAGCGATCTACAAAAAATGTTGCCATAAAGCGAGTCACACGTAGCAAAGAAAAGCTAATGTTATTTCTTTTGGCTCGATGACTCCGGTTATTTCCTTATCTTGCCGCACATCGTTTTCCCGTCAAGCATATCTGAATATTTCGCATCTCGAGTGTTGATACGCAACGATAAACATAATAATATCGCTTCCGTCTTTTGATATCATCGCTGAGCACGGTTTATTAAAATTCCTTTGTATATGTACTAAGAAAACCTTATGACATGGTTCCTCTTTTAGCTCTGTGTGGCAACATAATATTGTTCAACGTGTATAATATCGTACGAATAACCTGAAACTTTCATTTAATAATTTGGTTGACAATTTCCTTCGGCAAATGTAAATAATAAATATTGAATAATCGGTTTTGGGAATGTGTAATGAATAGAGTGGTGAATTATGGAGTCATCGAGGGCTTGCAAAATGTAAAAAATATATACAAAATTTTCTACATTTTTATGTATTAGGTTTGTATTAGCAACGAAATATTTTGTGGCACACGTATGAATTTGCATGCGTCAAAATATGTATAAATGTTTGAATTATAAAAGCAGATCACTTTTATTTAATAGTCAATATTAAAAAATGGTATAAATATTAATACTTTTAATACCATCGAATATTAAATTACTTGTGTAATATTTTATTGAAACCATTCGGTGTAACCAACGAACAAATAAAACAATATAAACCAATTCAGAAATTGCACTGCTGTCCGATCAATACAATTTGAATCCGATCCGAAATCAAATTTTAGATGTAATTTTATTGGGCATCCATTACAATTCTCATTTAGATACATTCTTTTAATGTGTAGTAATACTATTTCTGTTAATTAAGATCTAAATTGATTAAATAAATTCCTAACTGATAGCTAAATTTTAATTAAAATTAAATTTTACGTTTCTATTCAAACGTGATGCATTACAGATTAAAAATTTAATATGTTTAATCGATAAACATAATTAGAAGCCTGATTGATTCCTAACCTATTTTCAGTTCAAATTGAAAGTTGCCATCGTTGAAAACACAATTATCTTCAATCAAAGAATATTATCAATATAATTATTTTTTAATGGAATTTGGTATGAAGAAAAATTAATTTCAGTTTCTAATTGCATGTTTTTCAAATTGATAATTTAAACATAATTCTCAATTCAAACTGATAATAATAATCCAACATGTAGATGAATAGAACATATTTGTAATCTCATATACAGCATATTAATCTGATTTGTCTCTTTTATACGTGAAATGATACTTGTACATATAACATCGGCTTATTATTGTGGCTAATGAGTGAAATAGTTCAATAACAAGAACACGTTAATGTAAATAGCGATGGAAATAATAATAGGAACATTAATACCATGTACAAATTTAAATTTAATTGGTAATTAATACTCAGTCTATAATTCAGAAATTCAATTTTAATTCTGAATTGGGAGAAATTCATATAATTAAGATAACTTTTAATTACTTGTAAATTACATTTTGATTAATAATTTTGACTAATTGTAATTAATCTTCGTTTGTCATTGGGAGTTCAGTAGATTCATACATCGAGGATTATATTTTAAACTAAACATATTCAGCAAAAGTATCAATAATTAACGGAGCAATTAGTTTTTAATACAACCTCATTTTTTCAATACATGTAATTTTCAATAACTTGTTGAACATTATAAAAAAATCTTTCAAAAAAGGTTGATCTTATAGAAAATTGCTAATTTTATAAAAAATGCAGTTGATCCACTGAATCAGGTATAATATGTATGTATATGAAATGAAGAGCATGTATATAACAATCGATTAATTATAATTTATTATTATCTGTACAAAATTTAATCAGAGAATATGTTGTAATGTGCAGTTAAATACGATTGAATTAAAAAATTTAATTTTATTTGTCGGTTAAGAAAAGTTACAATTAATGATTAACTTTCAACAGTTAATTCAAAAACCTGTCTATCTAAATTAACTTTTAATACTCAATTCAACAAGTTTTAAGTCAACATCAACTTTTAAAAACAAGGGATTCTTTTTTCATTACGTAAACATAATTCAATTGCACGTCATTTAATTGCTCATCAGTCAATTTTATGTCGTTTAATTGCATGTTATTTAATTTTACGTTCTTTAATTTCACTAAATTATCGACGTAATTTATTTTTCGGCACAAATCAGTATCATAATGCACCCCACGAACAGATCGTATATATCTTTGACGTAGCCGTAAACAATTTATCTGTCCTGACAAATTATAATGTAACCATTCAATTCTGAATGGGTTAATTAATTTGAAAACCCCGATGGCGGTCAGACGTAACAATTGAAGTCGTTACCCGTATCCATAGTCTCCGAAGGAAGAAAAGGCGACGGCGTCTCAGTATGCGGAGAAGAAGGAGGGTGTTAGGTTCCCAAGTATGCGCTAATGTAGCCCGTAGCTCTCGCGAGAGTTTGCTGTAGTTCCAGCATCCCCCATTTCCGGTGACAGAATGTGCGATCCTTATCCGAATCTATGCGAGAGCATTTATACAAGGCTGCCCGCCCTGCGAGCGTTCGAGAATCTGAAAATTGCATTCCGGGCATCCGGCGGGTGAACGGCAAGGCCGCTCGGACGATTTTCCACGGTCACATAAGTGCTAAAACACTCCCCTAACCCCTCCAGGATATGTTCCTGAGGAATCAGGTTGTCCTCGTTCGTAGACGAGACTCGTGTCGATGCCTCGTTTCCGAATCGTTTCTGCCACCGGAAACTGGAACGTATTCGCTCGGCGAAAGGGAGAGCCTAAATGTCCCGTGAATTAAGATGGCGGATTGAACAAGGAGGATAGAGTCGGATGGTTTGTTACGTTTTGCGTAGGGTTCCTGACGAATCCGCCTCGAAATTTGATGGAATTTTGAAGCCGGGTGTGAGGTGACATCCTATGTAATGGGAAATTAAATTGCGGAGATTATGAAATTTAGAATTTCGTTTTCGGAGGAGTTTCAATGAATAAAAATTTTATTTGAGCGAGGAGTGTTTTTGTGGTGCAGATGAGTAACCTTTTGTCTGCGAACACAGAAATGTTTGGATAGTATACAAATTGTTTAAAAATGATTTGCAAGTATTTGTCTTAAAATATTTATTTGAGAGGATGGATTAGGACAGTTTTTGAATATTTGTCTATGTTACAAAGTACATATTTGATAGTGCAAATTAGGATATTGTTTAAATATTTGTTTATGTTTAAAAATATTTATTTCTCAGCATAAATTCGGAAAACTTGTAAATATTTGTTTGTGAACAGTATAACTTTGAAGCTGTGTAACGATTATTTGTTAGTTGAAAAAATGGTTCTAGTATTAATTGCATAATATTTGATACAGGAACAGTAATTACAGAAATAGAGAGTTTCGGTTGAAAATCATTGAATCAGTACAAGTAATCAATTTGTGATATGGCAACCTTTATCAGCAGATATTTTTGTTTAGGTGTTATTGGAGTTTACGATTTGATTACATTTATGGAATTATCTTTCAGAGTTGTGTTTTAAACCGTATTCGATATAGGTGTGATGGCAATCAATAGTCGAACGATATAATTAGTTTTTATGTTTTGCGGCGGACAGTACATGTTTTTTTTACAGAAAATAGCAGCTGTAGAAGAAGTGACACGACAGTAATTTTTTAATGATACATTTTTTAATTTGAAAAACTACATATTTTTCAAATTTCATATGTGAGAATTCAGAAATTTTTAAATTTGCATATTTAGAATGGTAGAAATTTGGGAATTTGAGGATTTGAGGATTTGAGAATTTAGAATATTAAAAACTTAGGAATTTCAGGATTTTGAAATTTAGAAATTATGGAATTGGAAAATTTTTCCGTTTGAACATTTGGAAAAAGAGAAATTTGCAAAGTATGAGACTTTCACACTTTAGGAAAACGGTAATTAAGAAATTTAAAAATGTGAAAATTTAGAAATTTCGGAATTTGAGAGTTTGTAACCTTGAAAATTTGAACATTAGATCACTTGTTCATTTACACTTTCAAAAATTTTTAACTGAAATTTTATAACAATATAAACTTAAGAAATTTGAAAACGTAAAAATGCATAAATTTGCCTTTGAAGATTCACACAGTTGGAAATTTGAGAATATTATCACTTCTCAATTTGTAAATTTAAAAATTTAAGAATTTGAAAATTTAGGAATTTAGAGATTTTGAAATTTGTTTAAATCGAGCAGAATAACAGGATGCAAAAATTGGAAAATTCGATAACTTAAAACATTTAAAAACATGTGAACCAAAAAATTCTCTACTTTCCATATCAACCCTAATCCCAAAAGTGCTTACATCGCACTCGAATGCACAACAAATATCGAACAAACACGATACGTCATCCTTTTCTTGATCAACGTAAGACAAGACATCAGAACGGAAGTGTTAGGGTATCGAGGTGGAGTGTGTCGAACAAGGAAGGAAGGAACGGCGGAATGCAAAGTTGGATTGCAAAATGGCAAGCCGCAGCAACGCAGGATTATTGTACGTACAAGAGATTTACCGCCTGTGGCCCTTTTGCTGAGCTAAAGGACGGCCGAGGTCGCTATGGCAACAGACAGGCGGAAGCCAGAGCCTACCCTTCCATTTCCCCGGATGCAAGCACCCGACGTCTCGCTCTCTTGCGTCAAGTGATTCTCTTGCACCGTCCTGCAACCACTTCTCCTTTTCCTCTTCCTTTCTTTTCCCTTTTTGTTCTCCTTTCGCTGTGTCTCCTACGCGTCTCGTCTTCCCTTTTGCCCTCCTCTTTGCTCCTCGAGTCGGCACCGCCACGGTTCTTCGCGTTCCTATTTGGTCCGACTCCCATTATCAATTCTTTTTACCGGCAATACAATCGAGGCTTTCGAATGGAGCAAGGAAAATTGTCCGAGATCTCCAGTTAGAGATACGATGATCCACTGCGGGAGTTATGGGGAGTTGATAGTGGCCGATATGGGGGTTGAAATATTTGTGGACTTCAGCTGCCTTGAGGCGACCGTACTGCAGAATATTTCAGATGGATGTAGTCTGAAGTACTGTTTCGTCGATGGGGCTCCTTTGTTATTTGAAGTCAAGGCGATCTTTGCTTCTTGGAAAGTTATTGTCTACTATTGATATACTAATTTGGGGAATATTTTAAACCTCGTAGCGCTGATTGAAAGAATTGCACCTAAACGAAGCTAGGAAAAACAAAAAATGTTTTGCCAGGTTTCAGAAAGAAATTGTAAATTGTAAGTTGATCTTTGATTTTTGAAAATTTGTTATACTGCGTCTACTATTTATGTAGTGACTTGACGAATATTTTAACCTTTTCGATCGACGGAATTGTACCTAAGAGAATACTGAACCAGAGAGTTTAGTAAGATTTGAGAAATTATAGGAAAATAGTAACAATATTATAAAAATTCAAAAAATAACATATTACCAATTGTATTTTGCATGCATTGCTAACAACCATATATCATTATACCAGATTGTCGCAGGTACCTTTGCATGTGAACACATGAAAACTGCCGCAGAAAAATCATGTAAAAATTCCTCCCAAGTAACATTCACTGTGAAAGTCCCTATACAGCGAAGATCAGCTAAATAACCTTGTTTATTGCTGCAAAAAAATTTCTAGTAACAATGTCATGGTATTACAGGTACTTTGAAAAGTATTGAAGTTCATTCAGGTGTACCACAAGTTTTCTTTGAATATAGACACAGAAAAATCCGCACAAGTGACATCGAGTGTAAAAGTCCCTACACCCATACCAATCAGTAGTTGGAAAACAAGACGAGAAGCCGGGGCTGAGACAGATTCGTCACATTGAGGCACGTTTCTCGGAAGAGAAGTCAGAGATCAAAGTGTTGGCATCAGGAGGGTGACTGAGTTCGAAGCGGGGCGGAATGGAGCGAGTGGCTACTTCGTGTCTGCTCGAGACTTGAAGAGGGCGTCGCATCCAGAAGAGTCGGAGGGGTAAAGAAAGGCAAGGCAAGATAGAACGAACGATCCGTCCACTCGACCATACTCCTGGGAACGTTCTCAATCCTTCGCCTCCACTCGAGCATCCGCGTTCGAGAATCAAATTGCCATCCGCCGCGGCACGTCGATAAACGCGATACCTATTTTACCGTCTCCCGACAATCAGAATCTTCCTAAACCGAGCAAATCTACGTCCATATTATTTTTCAGCCGTGTTTCCACCGAGACAGCAAACTGTGAACCGTTTAGCCGGCGAGCACCAAAAATTTACAATAATCACTCGGCAAGACGCACGGAGAATATTCAGGAGCGCATCAACAGGTGGTCATCCACCAGTTTTTTCTCTGCCCCTAGCTCTTTACGTGTCTCACGATATCCTCGGTATTCGCCTGGATTCCAGGAATCTTGCAATCCTCCGACTGCACGATTTGTGAGCTGACGTGGAATCTTTCGCTGTTGGTTTTACTGGGTGGAAGGTTCAACCATTATCTCGCTGGTAACCAACGGTCCGATATTTTTAATTACTCCTCCGACAAGAGTTACGAGTAAAAGTTCTTTTTATTACCTTCTGATTTCTAAACTATTTTGTTGTAATTAATAATTGGATGTTCTTCACCCTAACTGAATTTAATTTATTTAACACTAGATTTATGGAACCCGTAAAAATGTTTGATTTTAGATTTCTTATTTTCATTTACGAAAATTATTAAGATTTGGTTGAAATATGTTATTCCTTCTACGAGATAAGAAATCATTGTATAAGATAGTTCAGGTATTATCCATTATTAATTTATTTTTATAATTTAATTCGAATTTAAGTGCAGCTTTTATAAACACAGTTTTCATTCATTCTTTATTATCACACTAGTTTCATTATATTCTTTAAATATTTTTCATATTCTTGAATCCAACTTTTATTCTCTAGCAATAATTTTTATTTAAAACACTCCAAAACTTAACACATTCAGTCTTTGTATAACAGGTGCAACTCACATCATATAACAAAAATATTTCTCTAATCTACAAAATATATTTTTGTCCTAAATGTAGTAGTATTAAATGCTATCCTAATCTACTATAAGATTCTGTCCTAATCTGGTATATTAGATTCTTCTTTCTGACTATATCTCCTAATTTTATGCACTTCCCCATTCAACTACTTTTACGATCACCGGTTACTTTCGTGGACTGTATTTTGAAATTCAGACTTTACAGAAGGTATTAAAATCTCTGTCACATATAAAAGTATATCCGGATAAAATGCTTGGTTTCAGAGAATATTTATACAAGTTTGTTGTTGACGAGGCATCGACAGAACCGATTTGTTTACCAACGACCTTAAAAAATTCGGTCACTCGCGAAGAGGACGCAAAAGGACGGATCAAATATTTGATACATTGACGGGAACGTGCGTTAAAGAAAGAAAATATTGAAACGAGGATGCGAGAAAGAGGCGAGTCAGGATCACGCGGCTATCGAGTTATTTCAGTGGTGAGATGAGCGTTATCCGAGTCGAGTATCCCCCGCAGCTATGAATATTAACGAATTCCGACGTAGCGGGACGAACAAGACTTAAAAGGGATCGACTGGACTCTGGTTGTGTGTGCGTGACAATCCGGGAATGAAATTAATTTTCCACCCCTATCGCGATGTATTGCTGTAATGCTCTAACCCCCCGAAGCATTAATTATTTATCCCGAATCAAGCGATGAAAGAGAAGAGTAACGCGTCAGATCATCCTTTCTGCGATCTGTTCGATAAAATTCTGGGTCATCGTTCAAGTGACTTTTCATTGTTGTTATCTCCTGACTAGAATGGTAATTAGCGAAACTGGAGTAATTGGATCTCTCGACCTGATGGAGCTTATCTATGTTCGTGATTTCTGTGAAATACTGAGCATTATAATTTGAGAGTTTCAAATGTTCAGATGTGGAAATTACAGAACTTAGAAATATGAAAATTGTCAGTTTTCAGTTTTTAGAGATTTTGAAAGGTAATATAAGAATGACAAAATTTGAATATGTAAAAATTGTGGGTTTTTAGATTTTACATGTTCAGAAATTTGGAAATGAAAGAGTGAAAGAGTTTGAAAGTGTAAAAATAGAAAAATTTGGAGATTAAAAAATGAAAAAATTTGGAAATATAAAGATTTTAGATTTTTAAATGTTTGGAAATTTGGAAATGCAGAAATGAGAAAGTTTGGAAATGTAAAAACGAGAATCTTTGAAAGTATAAAAAAAGAAAAAATTTGGAAATATGTATATAAAATTTTTCAGTTCACAATATTACAAATTTACAAATTATAATATTTAGAAAATTAGAAATTTGGTAATTTGAGATAAATTTCCAAGTTCAGGAATTTGTACATATACAATTTTTGTAATTGGAGAACTTAGAAATCAATAAATATATAAGAATTGAAATTCAAAATTTTCGATATTACCAACTTTCAAATTTAAAAATTTTTAAATATGGAAATTTAGAGATTTAGGAATTGGATCATTTTCAACTTATTAATTTTTAAATTCAAAAATTCAATTCCACATTTTTCATCATTCATATATATATTCGTATATATATATTACAGGCTTTAATAAATATATATACAAACTTCAAGATGTAAAAGTTGGAAATTTAAACCACATGAAAATTAAAAATTTCCTAATTTAATTTTATGTATTTAATCCCTCTATTTCGATTTTAATTTTCCGTATCGACCATAGAAAACACTCTTATCAGCACATAAGAAACGACACAAAGAAATCACGTAAAAATCAGAGCATCATTTATACATATTTTTCGTCGTTTATACCCAGAAAAATTACCTCTCTTTCGTTTACGCGATATTTGATAATACTACCTACGTGCTTCGCAACTTTGCCAGACGAGTTTTTCCTAAATCATATTTGAGATTCGCCGGCTCAAGAAGTTTGCTGGCAAATCAGATAGAGAGTGGACCGGATTTCTCCTCGTAGCAGCTCGTTCTGTACTCTGTGTCGGACAGCGGACAATTATTCCGCTGCTAATTGAGTTACGTCGCGGCCTAAATGCCCGATGAATATTCATATCCTTCCCTCTGCTATTCTGCGTGCACCCCTCGCACTGCCAGCGGCAAGAAAAAGTTGTCACGAGTTAAAAATGTAATAAAATTAGAAAATTACGTACGCTCATCATTCCGGACGAACGCTACAAATTTTCGCTTTCGTTTCTTTCCATCCTGTAACTTCGTTTCCTGCCTTCTGTCTCTTCGTTCTTCTACGAGAGAACAAGGAAATAACGGAACATGCTTCTCGAACTGTACTTTTCAAATTTTCACGGTTTTTACATTTGCATGGTTTTAAATATACATTTTATAATTCAATTATATGGCAAATCAACCGATAGGAAAGATATTATAGTTTTATTTTCTTTTTACATTTTCGTAGTTATTTTTTTACGTTGTATTGTTCGAATTGTGCGTTTAATAATTTTATTATATAAAATGACAAAAAAAGGTAGGGTACGTTCTTTTTAAATTTTCGTCGTTATTTTTTAAGTTTGCTTGGTTTCAGTTATGCATTTATTCAAGTAGCAAATAAATTGATATAAGAGATAGGTCACGATCTTTTTCTAATTTGCATAGTTATTTTTTAATTTTTCGTGGTTTGAGTTGAGCATTTTATAATGTTATTATATAAAGATTTCAATGTATTCATTCATTTTTGTTTTAAATTTCGTGAAATGCTTGAAAAGACCGTCAAATTTAATTACACTGTTACTTATTTGCCATTTCGTTCAAACCACATCTGTACGAATGAAATTAAGACAAACCGACCTTCAAGGAATTAAATTTTAGTTACACCATAATGAGTCTAACATATAATTGAACTTACCTATTTTATCAAATATAAAAATTGATATTATGTTATCTAACATAGAATTAATCTTATTTTATCTAACATAAAATTGATTTTATTCTATCTAGTATAAAATTGATCTTACTTTATCTAATATAAATTTATGTTTCCGTATACGGTATTATACAACATTTAATGGGTCTATTTCTATAAACAGTTCATTACTTACCGCTGCCGTTAACAATTTTCCGTGTACAAGAGCTCCAGCTAATTCCGCATAAACCCGTTCATACTAGTTGCAAATTGAATGTACAAACACGCTATACGAAAAAGCACTCTAAGTCTAATGAAACAGGCTGGCTAAAATTCCGCTCGTTGAGCCGGGCGTCTTAAACCGCTTCTCGCGAAACTATATACGATACAATCTCTAAGAACACTTTAAACAGTTTCCCCGTAATGTTAAGCACCGTCTCGTTCCGTGCGCGCCGAGCGCACCCCCTAACAATTCGTCGTAGTTTTAAACGATTCCCGCAAAGAAACAAGTTCGTTGGTTTCTTTCCAACGCGGTCCCGAGCTTAATTACGAAGTGGCGAGAGGGAAAATTGGAATCTCGCGGATGGCGACTCGATTATGCATGCGGACCATAATTTTGTCGTTAGAGCCGTCGAAGCAGCCTCGTGGACGAAGGTGGTATCGCAACGGAGCCAACGGAACGGATCATCCAGATTTTCCTCTCGTTTTTCCGCCCCGATCTGCCTTTTCTTTTCGTTCTTTTCCGTCTTCACCATCCTCCGTTTCACCCTCTCGTCGCGCGGGCCGCCTGCAGCGGACGGACGAGGTGACTTAGAGAGATTGCGATTTGCATAATGCAATTCAACGGGATCCCGTTTCAAGGAAAAGTCAAGAAGAACAGGGCAATTACAATGAAACTCCATGGGACGCGGTAGCTTTCACGGCCTTGCTACCGACCACCTAGACGATGTCGACTTTATAAATATTCAGCCGGTCATTAAGGCGAGCTAGACAGAGAGAAGGCGAGGAGAACAGGAACGGAATGGGTAGACGGGGGAAAACGTAGAAAGGGTGTATAAAAGCTCGTGCAGCCCTACGCTGCTGAGTCGAGCGTTATTACGTGCTCTCGCGGTTTCTTGTAATTCGATTCAAAATGCCCGGCCTGATAATAGCGGCTGTATTGCCCCTAGCGAGCTTACGTTTTTACGTTTGCCGGTTATCTGCATGCGAGCCTCGCTTCGTGTGCGTTTTATCGCCGGTGCCCAATTGCTGTTGTTGATAACGTTCCGCGTCAGGTACGCGCGATTGGAGTTGTTTTATTAGTTCTTTCGGTTCATTTCGATTCGGAGATTTCAAGGGGTGTGGACCGTCGGAAGTTGGACAGTATCGTGTTAGAACAATTCGAAGCTCGTATGAAAATTTTGAAGAATATATACATAAGTGCTCGAACGCAACATAAGTTTATTTTTATAACATACATATATGTCGATTGAACAATTTCCAAATTCCTAAATTGACGTACTTTTAAAATTCTGAATGTTCAGGGTTTCGAATTTTCGTTCAACCACATTCTAAAGTTTTCAAATAGTAAGTCTACCTTATTAAATACTGGAATGTTTAAATTTTCAGTGTACAAAATTCTGAAATTCTCAAACCCTCAAATTTGCAAATTTCCAAAATGGTCATGCTTGATTTTGATCATTCAGGTTAATCAAGCTAAAGGACTCGCTTAGCACTGAACCAAACTCTCAGTTACACCGATGATGCTATACGTGTACATCATACACACAGTATACAGTATAACTATATTATCCAAAACTATTAAAACCAGTATTAAAACTTTTTGAATCGTTAAAATTTCGCATCAAAATGTTGCTAATTTCAACAGACAAGTTAACTCTCTGTATTCAAAGATGCTTTTGCTGTTGGTAAATAGCAACTCTAAGACTTTCTAGTTAAAAACTGTGAATATTTCTTTTGAAGTTATTATTTGTCTATTATCAATAGTCACTGTTACCAGCATCACTATATTTACATTACACGTACAACACTTCAGATTTACTTAAAAACTATTTATTTCAAATTATTGTCTTAAATCAAATGAGTGTGTCACCTTTTGGGAGCCAAGAGTGAAGTTTCTATTTCTTTCGCGGCGCACTTAATACAAAATCCTCAAGTTTAAATTGAGTCATTCTAGTGTTATCTTCCGTTCAATACTTCACATCTCGCATCCACGAGTAATTTCACCAAAACATTATCCATCACCCCGAGCTGATAATCCCGTACGGAAGCATACATCAATTCGCGGTCGCTTATCAGGGATTAAATATCCAGTAGACATCGAAATAAGGAGTTTACTAGGCGAGGAAATCCGAGGGGAAATCGAAGAGGCTGAAGTAAGGAAGAAACTCGATGGTCTGCGAGGAACAAAGAGGTTCGATGAAAGAGGGAAGATCGAAGGACTCGGTAGGGTGATTGTCTTCGCCTCGGAGAGAGAAAAGCGGATTAAGGTGGTTGGTTAAAGAGCAGTTACCATATAGTTGAGCAACGAAGCAACCGGCCAGGGCGTAACAAGGGTTGCTCGGGGGTTGGCAAGTGGAAAAGGAGATGGTTTCTTGAATCGTGGGCTGTAGAAGCTACGCGGAGTTACTCCTACCCTTAGCCAGATCCATAACTAGCTTCAGTTCCAAGACAAGGAAGGCAGCCCTCTCGAGGTATATGGCTGCCACCCGTCGTTGTTGCTAGCACCGCCACTGTTACTGCAATAGCAGAAACTGTCGAGTTAAGTAACTGCCGGTACTTACAGTAACTTCGCGCGCAATGAGACCGCCTACATAAATACACCTAATACACTCGTACCCTTTCTGTTACTCCATAGCCAGCGATTCGCTCGTATTCGCTCGCAACGTGCATGATATACCCTATACCCGTTCGTTGCGGTAAATTCCAACACCAGTGAGACTCCGCCAGTGCCTTTCGCCATGGTACGATAGTGCACCATTTCTGTCATACGCCTGCCTTTCGTTATGTCACACGCTTAAAGGGCCAACTAACTTACTGCACTTTTCTCTTCTTTTTGTCATTCTACTGGCAAAGTTTAGGGAATAGTAGAATTGTTTCATGTGGATGTGAAGACCTCGTGATTTAGGACGTAGGAATTTGGAGACGTAGAGTTTGAGGATATTTGTAGAAGGGACATATTGTTTATACTTTTAGTGTAATTATAATTTGTATATGAAAAGATTCAAAAATTAGGTTTGAAAGTAAAAATGTTCTAGATACCACGCTTTTATAGAGATCGCTTTAGGATGTCTCGATTCTTAGATTTGGAGATCTGGAGATTTGGAAATATTGAGATTTGTGCATCTAGGGATTGGGGGATTTCGAAATTTAAAAACCCAGAAATATGAGAATATTGAATCTTGTGTATCTTAGAATTTAAAGACTTAGAAATTTGAGGACCTAGGAACTTGAGGATCTAGAGATTTAGGAACCTAGAAATTTGAGGATATAGAAATCTGAAGATATAGGTATTTAAAAGTATAAAAGTTAGAAATTCGAGGAAGAATTGTAGAGGGTGGGAAAATCCCATGGGGAATTCTAGAAATGTAGAATTCTGAAAATATAGAAATTTGGTAATATGACATCTGGGAATATAAAAAATTTAGGAACATAGATATTTGGAGATATAATGTAGAAATATAGAAATAGGGGAATAGAAAAATTTGGGGTGAAAGAAATTGGTAACACAGAGATTTTTAATATTATTACACTAAAACTTTCGCTTCTTCTTGACTATTATGGCAACAAAAATGATGCAACTAAAATGCATTAAAATCCCAATACTTCGAAATTCTCAAAGCCTCGAACTTTCAGAGTTCTGAAATTTTTAAGTTGTGAAGTCTCAAAGTTTTAAAGCCTACAAATTGAAAAAACCGATAGTTCTAAAGTTTCTTGTCCTAAATTCCTAAAATTCAAGAATTCAAGAATTCTACATAATAATGCAAAACTAATGATAAATATTCATTTTACAAGAAGATAAGGTAGAAAGAATAAAATGAAGATTAAATATCTAGTGCGCGGAAAGAGAAATAGGGAGAAAGGGAACGCAGCTTTCTGTATTAATAATCCCAGCATCAAACCCAGCAATGAGTACTTAAAGATTAAAAAGTGTTCACGGAACCGTGCTTTCGCCGAAGACGGAGGTTCTTTCTATTCACATTTAGTGAACTTAAAGTAAAATTCCTTTCCTTAGCCTATAATTTCTCCTGTCGCTTCAGAGCTCGTTATCTCTGACAAAGACTCCATTCGCCTAAAGGTGATAAAAAATCTCATTATCTCGGCGTAAAGATTACTCTCCAGATTTATTATGACGTTATCCTTCCATCATAGTACCCTGTACTTATCGTTCATAATTCTTTCACCGAAGATCAGAAAACTCTGTCGCCTGCCATCTTTAAACCGATCGAATTAAACACTTCATCGATCCGAAAACACTTTGTTATTATTTAGTTACATTGTAAGACTAAATATATGAAACTGATTATGGCAAAGAATAAGTATGTTATAAATAAGTTTAGCAAAGACGAATTATAGAATGTAATAAGAATACACAGTACAAAATTCAAATCATATTGAAAGATCTATTGCAGATAAATTATGTAACTTTTCTCATGTTGCAATATTCTTTATTGTTACATTGTTACCAACAGCAAAAAATCTGTACCTGAGGACAAAATACACGTATCATTTCCTTCTAATCCAAAATGGTAGGAAAACGTATGAAAAGACGAATGATAAAATGTAATCGAGTTTACAGTACAAAACTCAGATTATATCAAAAAATATATTGCAGACAAATCGTATAATATTTCTCATGAAATTGTAAAATTCTTCATTGTTATATTGTTACCAGCAGCATAAAATCTGCACCTGAAGACAAAATACGCGTATCACTCCCGCCAATCGAACGCAACGTTCAATGACGATGGAAATCTAGTTTCCCGTAGATCATCCTTATGAATCCTATAATAATAGGATGATCCGCTGGATAATCCATAAATCCTTTACAGATTATCTGTATTAAGTCCCGAAGTAACTCTTCGCCGCTTCTGGTGGTTCTGAAACTCGACAAGAACGTTCCTGGCGTAATTCCATCATCGACGATGGCGCGTTTCATTTTGTTCGCCGAATCGTTCAATCATCGTGTCGCGCGACGTAACGTTAGCGTTCAAATAAACGCGGCTTCACCTGATTTCACCGCGAATTCTCTTCCGCGCCATCCATCTCGGCTGGCCTTATACGGCGAGAGCTCTTTTCCACACAGTGGAGAGGGTGTGACAAACAAATGCACCGCGTCAGCCCGGCGTGACACTCTTCCGTAGTTGGTACGCCTCGGCAAAGAGAGACGAGGCGAAGCAGAGAAGGGCGGCTAAGGCGAAGAGGCTGCTAGCTAAAGTAGAAGCCGTGCTCAAGTAGACAAGGGACACGTCAGCCGCCATCCTTCTACTCAGCCTTTTTATAGATTATTCACGTACAATGGTCGAGTGACAAGTGGCGGGCCACGCTCCTCGAAACGATGAATCTACGCCCCTCCTTTATCCCCAACACTGACGGAAATCTCGACTTTTTGTTGCTTCTAAAAGGTAACTGTCTGAAACTCCCCCTGACGAAGATAACGAAGCGATTGGTACGTTGTGGTTTGTCGTGCAAATTTATTTGAATGGCAGGAAATTTTGCGGGATAATGATTGTATTAACACGTTGACCGCTATAATGAAAATTGATGTTTATAGTTAGACTTCAACTCTAGATTGCCTAAGATAATTAAACCTAACCTTTAATCTGAGATAAAAATTCATAAGATAAAAAGACATAATATAACATGAGATAAATAAACATAATAAACTATCGATCTCTGCCAGTTTTGCAAAGTCGAGATATCGTAGAACTCACACCACCCCACTCACAATATACAGTAAGTATAGTTTATATATTTGATATATTTTACAGTATACATTTCATAGTTTATAAATAGTAAAATGAGTCACTTGTTACTTTCACATTTGCTGTACTAGTCTACCAACCCATTAGTGAACTTTAAGACATTCCATCAAAGAAATGTTGAGGATGAAGAATTGTCTTCTATGTTGAAGACATAAAGCTTTATTAAATTTCCATCAAACAAAGAAGTTCACATTGATTTTCGAGATAAAGAATTAATATGTGTATTAACACTTTAACTGCTACGTTACCCATATGTGGACGACACTTAAATTTTCATACGAATCTATCACCTACTTAGAACCATGAATAAATATGAAACATTCTGAAAACATTTAGTAAGACTTTAATTTTCAAGCAAAAGTGCATTATACGCTGGTAAAAGCGTTAAAAAAATTTGCAGGACATCGAATCCTTTACGTGTCGTCTTCAAGGCTGTAAAGCATCGAAGGTATCACAATGTCTATTGTCACTTTAGAATACAACGAGAAACAGATGCAACCTGTATGAAATTACGCAATCAATATATATTTCATGCGATATCGCGAACGCTATGTTCACGATTCCATTTCGTATATCGTCATAAACACGGCCATAAAACGTGCAAGAACAGCCAGTAGAGACGCCTGTAAATGCACGGACATCGAGGACCGTCTATGTTTCTCACGGTATTCGGTATCGCTCTGTTTGGTGTTTTAATGTTGATTGGACGACTGCCAACTCAGCCGACGTTCGTTTGTCGCGATTGTTGTTTCGACGCTGGTCGCGGTCGAGCGAGAATTTTCAAAATTCTGCATGTACGTACGGGAAACTGGAGCAACGTAACCATACGTGGATAGATCGTCAGCGAAATCGCGAACGTGGATGGATTTATTCCGTTTCAAACGTTAATACACCGTTTCACGAGTTGCTGACTTTCAGTTTTGTATTTGGTCATTGATCGTTAATTGTATTTCATCTTTCACTTAGACTGCTTGATATTTCAAACTCGTGAACGGTGATATGTGCAAATAAGGAGCACTCATGTTCAAATAACAAAATTTCTTACTTATTCTATATTTATATTTTTTTATTTTATGAATTTTGACTATATATAAAATACATTTTTATATATAGTTAAACAATTTTTTAATTTCTGATTTTCTAAATTATTATGGGTATAACTTTATACATTTATAAACTTCAAACTTTCCGAATTACTATGTTATTAATTTTTAAATTTTTTTAAATTTGGTATTTTCAAATTTCTGCGTTTTAAATTTCTAAACTTGAAAATATAGAAATTTGTAAAGTGCACAACCATAATGTATAACACATTACTTATTATTTCAGTACGTAGATGTACAACATATTTATAACACGTTGAATCGTTTAGATATTATATTCTATTTTAATCGTTTTATTTACGTAGTTGAAAGATTATATTTCCGCAGACTCGTGTCCAGAATAACAGACGTCGTGACAACTTGTAATCTTCAGTTGATTTAGTTAGCTGCTACAAATTTGGCTGCACGTGCTCAGTCTCGCTTTATCATGACTAATAGATTTATCGCTAGACTACGGATACACATATGACCGTGTATTGTTATTATAAGGAGGGATCTATGAAAGCTATGAAACTGTCACGTAGCAACTAAACAGTAGAGATACATATGTACATGTGTGCATAGTATGAATCTAAGTAAACGCTTGAATGTAAAAGCCAACACTGCTGCGATGCACGCACACGGAAATTTTGATGGAGCAATGTTTGCAGTCTCTTTGAAATATCAACAGATTTGTCTGTGCGTTTAAATTATAAACAAAGGTTTATCAAAATAATAAATGACGTTTGAACTGAATACGAAGTCATCGCAGTTGTGTCATGTCTGGCAAATTTATTGTGAATTTACATCGGATGGCATTGCTGAAAGGAAATATTTCGTGTTATATTCTACAAAGTGATTCGTACATGTATTTTAATTTTTGTATGTAGCAAATGTGTGATTTTATGAAGATACGATAATTGTGCAAAATTTTCTGTTTGTCTTCTATAATTTAGGTTTTCTATAGGATTAAAAAAATGTGTATAGCATAAAATATGTACTGTGTAACTTTAAAAAATTACTTAAAATTTTGAAATTTTCATGGATTTTCAGTATATCGTCATTGTTTACCATTATGTAGTATGTGATTGAAATGGCAATATCAAAGACAAATTAATTACTAACTTTAACGAGTAATTTATCATTCAACAGATTTTATTTAAAACACCTGATTTGTGCCTTTGAAGTTAAATAAGTATTACACATGTATGTCATAGTATTTCACATATGATATTAATTTATATGAAAATACACAATATAATTTTAGATTTTCCAATCTTTTCAACAAATAATCTTCAGTAACCTTAAAAGTTTTGAAATAAAAGATTAAATATATTTAATTAATTGTTTAAACAAAAACATTTCAAATAAAACAAAATAAATGTAATAAAGAACGTCATAATACAAAATATCTGATATTCTTATTTTACATCACAAATCCTATTGGACCACAATTACTATTATTAAAATAATAATAAATTAAAAATCCAGCTGCAAAAATAAACTTTGCTTTCATAAAATTTTTAAGTGTACCCTGAAACATGCTATAAGAAAGAAGAATATTAAATTTTGGATTGCATGTAATAGTTGCAATTTAACACTAAACCTATCAGAATATAACGCACACATAATTTGAAATTAAAAGTGAAATAGTAAAATAGTAATAGTTAAAATTAAAACAGTAAAATTAAAATTTCGTAACTTAACCAAAAAACTTTGTCAAGTCAAATGGCCGTTTAACAAAGTATTCTGGAAATATTGTAAATCTCATATATTATGACTATAATTTCTATACTGTTCAATTATGTACAATTGGAGATAAAGAATTCAGCTGGAAACGTGAATCGTCTTTCCCAAACAGTTCGCGTAAATCAAGTTGTGTGGCCGAGCCGCTTGAGCGTGACATTCGATTCCGCAAACAAGCCGTAGAATCTGCCAATTTCGGCAATCCATGATACCGTGTCCCGTGGCTCGTAAATTCCCTGAACGAGGGACAAAAATGGACAAAGTTCACGCGACACCGGTTCCAGCGAGTTAACGTTTCCTCTGCTTGTATTCCGGTCGTAGCTCGTCCCGTAGATCCTCGTGTCGCGTGCCCAGAGCGGACACACGAATGCAAGTCGTGCGACTCGATGTTCGAGAAACGTCAGAGTCGTGGACGAGGTTGAACAAAGAGAGCGACGGGTATCGAGTCCATCAAAAATTCAGTCCACACGCGTATTCGTTGTCCTGACCGAGGGACAAAAGGAAAACGCAAAGCGTTTCGAATAATAGCGGAACAGGCTACAGCGGTGCGTGGAGCACGTGCCCGCGGATCAGGTTGTGGGCAACGAGATGCATGGCACGCGCTGCGCTTGGGTGCGACGCAAGGGGAAGATAACGAACTCTTCTTTGTGATTCTGAGATTTCAAATTTGGAAATTTGGAACTAGGGGATTTTGAGGATTTGGAAGCTTGGGTATTGTGAAGATTGTGAAGATGTTTGCTTTGGAGATTGTGAAGTTCTGAAGAAGGGAATTTCAAAATTTAGGAATTTGAAGACTTGGGGATTTAGGAATTCAGATTTTATATGGTATAGGGATTTGAAAATTTGGTAATTCTGAAATTTGCGAGTTCTGAAGAAGGGAATTTCAGAATTTAGGAATTTGGAAATTTGGGGATTTAGAAATTTAGATTTTATATGGTATAGGGATTTGAAAATTTGGTAATTCTCAATTTTGCAAGTTTGGAAGTTTTTAAATACATTGGGGAATATATAAATTTAAAAAGTTAGCAATTTGAAGGGTTGTAAATTTGAGAGTACAGAAATTTGGGGATTTTATTACTAACAAATTTGAAAACTAGAAAATTTGAGAAATTTAATTTTATAATTTGAAAGTTAGCAATTTGAAAATTAGCAATCTGAAAATCTGTGAATGTGAAACATATCAAATGAGAATTAAAGGTTTGATAACGTGGAAAGACAGAATTTGGGCATCAGAGAATTTTCGAAAGGGTTGTAAATTTGTGAATTTGCTGATTGAAATATTTACGTATTTTAGCGTTTGAAAATTTATAGAACTGAAAATTTGAAAATTTGCAAATGTAAAGACTTGAAATTTCCCTAATTTTACGACTCATGTTTCTTGAATGCCAAGAGTTTTGAATTTCCAAATTTAGAAATTTACGAATTGAAAGTTTTAAAAATTTGAAAATATTGTTACTTGAAGATTAGAAAATTACTTATAGATTTGGAAATTATGTTAATGAAAAATTTATTCCTCCCAGATTTGGAAATACTACACTCTTACGTTCTTGTTTATAAATTTTGTATAATGAAAATACGTGAAATTATTACTGTGAATGTATTTGCATATGTGTATATGTACATGTGCATATGTGCCTGTATATTAATAGGATCGACATATTTTGCAAATGAATATACAAATTATGTACACATAATAGAACAAACGTGAACTCACTTGTGTAACGCACTCACACAGGCACACGTATTCACTGCCATTATAATGACTCGTTTTAATAGGCTGAAATTTCACTGTTGTTTTACTATGAACGTAAAGTGTATGGTTGGGTCTACAGCGGTTAATGAAATCAGGTGGGAGTTTCGTTGGAACGCACGACACTCATGTACACATATGCACGCGCATACACAAACCAATACAACCTCACGCACGAAAATACGCACTCATGCTTATGCATTAACACGTAAAGTCCTAGTGGTGCTCAAAAGTAAACCATTAGGATCAAGACTCTGTTTGGCATTATTTTAAATAATTTAAAGTGTCTTTCAGGAGAACACAGATATTCGTAATCAAGGATTAAATTATTTATTCGAATATATTTTTAACTTCTTCAAATAATTAAAACAATGCACCAAAGTTTGAGTAGTAATTTAAAACTAACGAATAGCAAATAAAAAATAGTCAATGTTATAACTCAAGTAAAATAAGTTTTCGAAGCAAAATTTTATTCCAAATAAAACTGTCCGAATAAAAAATTACTTGTTATTTTAAAGAATTTCTAAGTTTTAAAGAAATTTTAAATATATTTCTTTCTAACAAATTTTAATTTAAAACAAGTATTATTCACGGTTTTCAAATATCTCTGTTTTACTCAAAACTTGTGTATGAAAGTTATTTGAAACGATTTTCAATCAGTTTGGATTAAAGTCCTTAGCTCTGTTCCCAATGATTGTCTGGATACAGACAAGTACTTAGTTCCATTTTTTATTACGAAAGACATCACAGTTGTGTAACACTTTACGACCTAGTAAACAACATCAGAAAGAACCACGCCCTCGCGAACACATTTGCCCGTTATTAGTTCAGAGCGCAGAGTTCTCGAGAGAGTCGAACTCACGTAAAAGAGGTGAAACGAGGAGAGACGCATCGAAGGAATTGGCGCGTTTGGTTTCCTGAAGCATGTACACCCCATAAATAACATGTAAATATTTTCAATAACTGCACACCCAGCCCGTGCATGAAAAATGCAAACCGCTTTGCGTCCGGTCCTCACCACGCTATCGTACACGTTGCACCCGGAGCCACTCCTCCAGCGCTCCTCGAGCCACCCCAGATTGGTCGGGGCACCCTCTTCGACCCCCGGACCCCTCCGCCCTGTTACTCCTCGGCAAACTATCTTTTAATATATCTGTATGTACACGGTGTCCCGTGTGAAATTTATGGCACCGGACGCCGGCCGATATTTGTTTCACTCGAGCGGCGACTTCACCCTCCGCTTGCCTTAAACTCTGCCGGGAGTTATATGTTCGCCTCGTGTTTGCCATGGTAGCCGGTTCGGAAAAAGAGCTACCGCATGGAACGAAATAATTCCGTGAATGCGGTGTCGTGACTTTTGTCCGGCATTCTGGCGGACAACCACGTACCAGGGCGCTGTTAATCCTGCGGTACGTTGGGCGGCACTGTTCTAACATGGGAACCCCGCTGATTTTTATGTAACTTTGCACAATTGTTTGTTAGACCTAATTAATTATATAATCGTAATTTGCTGATGCCCGGTTCTTACTTCAGGACTTTCTATGTGCAGTTACATTTAGGTTAAAAATGAAATACAGAGATAAATATACAAGGGATGAAACATAAATTAATTTATACAATTGTTCATCATCTCAGCAAAAGTTAACATACATTTCGACAAAATCACCTTATTAATTTAAAATAAGAAGTGTAACATACGTTATTTTGATGGATTTCGTAAATCCAGTGGTAAGGGATAAATCAACCCTTTTATTTCTTAACAAGTCGTTAATCCGAGTCGACCTGACTATATAATTGTTTTTAAATCATAAACGAAGATATTAAAAAATATTTGAAACAAAAATTATACTTTCTGTAGAGTTACAAATCTGTGTAAAAGATTTTTGGGAGGAATTATTTCTTCTATAAAAATTAAGTTGCCTGTCCCACGTTTGTTTGGAAATTTTCATTTTTATTTTGTCATAATTGAAAACGTCTACCAAAATGTCTACTCTTTACAAAAACGTTGTATTGCAATATATAATTATTGTAATTATTCTACGTCCAATTGCCGCCATTGATTGCAATACCCTTGAAATATGCTATCAAGGTCACAATTCTGAAGAACCTTTATTTATACATATAATAGGCGGTCTTTTTATTGTTTACCTATGAAAATTAATGGAAAATTATTATGTATTACAGGGGCTTTGGATTCATCACGTTCGCAGATCCAGCGAGTGTGGACAAAGTGCTGGCACAGGGTAATCACGAGTTAGACGGCAAGAAAGTGAGTATTCTTAAGATTTATTACATCGAAAGTACATGCGATATTATTTTTCGAATAATTTACATACGGTTTTATTTTTGTCTATATTATTTACTTGGAATTTCATATTTCTTTAATTCATTTTGTTATAATTTCTGCCCACGCCTGTTCAGTTTGGTTGACGTCAGTAATTTGCGGAGGTGTTACCGCCAAATGTCGGTTGTTATGTGTATAATGTTAAGAGTTTATAGTTAGCTGTTGTACAATATTACTTTACAGCGTGGGCTGCTATATGTATAACATAATACTCATTGCTTTATATCGCGGAGTATATAACCAGAACTATCTTGCTGAAAATGGTACGCCCTCCCCGAGTGCAATTTCGCAGCATTCTACGTTAAATGATCATGTGAAACGTCTAAATTATTCCACTTTGTTCTCAATTTCATTTGTGAGAACCGAAAATTGAATCTCCAGGAACTTATATCCAATACCACACAAACCAGCATTTTACAACAATTATAGAAAATATCCAAGTTATTGCATATTGACATTGAAAATAAAATAAAAAATAGAACGAAAAATAGTCAGGAATACAAAGTAATAAATAAAAATATAAAATAAATGAAAAAACAGTATGCGATATTTTTGCTATCATAAAAAATCAAATAAAAAAGTAGAATGAAAAATTATATCAGAAAAATAAACTAGTGAATAAAAATATGAAATAAATGAAGAAATAGAGTGCAACATTTTTACTGTCATAAATAAAATAGAAAATATAAAAAAATAGGAAGATAAAGCATCGAATAAAAATATAAAATAAATGAAGAAATAGCGTGCAATATTTTTACTGCCCCAGAAAATAAAGTAAAGAACAGAAAAAAGATTAATGAGGGAATGTAATAAACAAAAGTATAAAATAAATGAAGAAATAGAATGCAATATTTTTACTATCATAGAAAATAAAAAATTGAAAAGAAGAATAATCAGGAAAATAAAATAATAAATAAAAATATATAATAAATGAAGATATGGAAAGAAAAATGATGAAAAATTTAACTGGAAAAATAAAATCAATTAAACATTCACATATTAACCCCCTATATTAATACTGTTGTAACTCTAAGATAAATATTAATTTCATTTCACTATTTATCTTCAATGTCGATATTTAAATATTCACTTAAGAACTTAACAATTTTCATTCTCACTTAATTTTTTCTAAATACTCTTGCAGTTTAAAAGACCTGGTACCTTGCAGCATCGTAGCGGTTTTCATTTTATTTTTGTTTTTTAAGTACCTAGTACTTCATAGCCGGCCATGAAGAAAACTCGCGATTTCTTTTCGAAGAGTTCTAGCACTTTTGCACGCGCCGTTGTTTCATTGTTCACCAGTAACATGTAATCGTTCAGCTATTGTCAGAGTTACTTTTGCACGATACTGCAACCCAAGATACTTATCGAACGCGGAGGTTGTTGAAAACCGGGCACGTCTTGGTGGCGGCGTCTTGTTACGCACTAATTAGGGGATCGTTAGTTCGCCGTACGTAACGACCACTTAAGGTCGCCGATATCCATTCGTGGAGCCGTGAGAGGTATAGTGAAACAGTGACAGCCAGAAAAAAAGTAATGAGACGTGGCACGAGAGAGAGCTGACAGGCGAGACAGAGCTGCGAATCGAACGAGGAAAGACATATCGATTGTCTGCTGCTACGAAGACAGCTGGACGAGAAAAATCGGTTCGCACGATCCCCGCAATCAAATGTGTGTCGTGAGAGCAATTAACCACCGCGGAGTACCCGATCAAGATAATTGATACACCGTGGTCAGAGTTAATTGATCACGCTGATAGATAAACATTGCCCGCGTCTGGATTCCTGCGGTCGATATTTGTCTCGACCTGCTGGCGCAAGAAATTGATTGGTTATCGGAGTTGCGTTCGAGAATGGCAGACTAGAGAATACGATAAGAAAATCTTAGCTGCTGTTAGATGAATAGTTTTGGATAATAAAAAAGTTCAATTTTGTGGGGAGATTCAATTTTGAGGGTGGTCTGTTTAGGAGTATTATGTAGGGTTATTTATTTTATGTAAGAAATGGCAGGTTTCTGTTGGACAGTGATAGAATGGGAGAATGAAGACGTACTCGTTTATAAGTACAAAATTTGTTATTTTTGGATTTTAGAAATGTAGGAATTTAGGAATTTGAGGATTTGGGAGAAGCAGTTGGATGTTTGGGAACTCGGAAATTTTGTAATTAAGAAACTGCAGAACTTATCAATTTTTCAATTTGGCTATATGCGAATTTAGGGAATTTAATAATTTGGAAATTTAGCAATTTGAAAATTTAGAAGTTTAGAAATTTAGGAACCCGGAGATTTAGGAATTTTGAAATTTAGAAAATTGAAAATTTAGTAATTTGAAAGTTCAGTAACTTGAGAATTTAGAAAGGGAACTTGGGACCGTGGAAATTTAGAAATGTGCAAATTTAAGAATTTGAGAATTTGGGAATTTAGGAATTTGAAAACTTACGAATCTTAAATTTGAATATTTCAAATTAAAAAATCTGAGAATTCAGAAATTTAAGAAATTGAAAACTTAAGAATTACAAAATTTCTAAATTTCTAAACTTGCGAAGTTTAATAATTAATGATGATATATTCTTTTCTCTTATTCGGAGGAAATCGATAATGAGATTAAATATATTATTTTCGGTACTTCATTATTCTATACACTAATCTACTTTTATCCCTTTCGATTTGCGAATTAACCCCTTATATTGGCATTTAATTGGCGGTCGCATTGTACATGCACACCCGTTTAATCAACCCCTAATTATCACCAACCATCTTAATACGATCGGTACACCGACGGCTACAAATAGCTGAAGCTACACAGTAGAGAATTATAAATCGTTTCAAACATCATAAACATTTGATTAACAACGAGAGATGCACATATTTTCAAATTATCAAATCTGAAAATTTTCCAGTTATTAAATTTAAAAATTGTCAAATTTTCAAATTAACAAATTTCTGTATTCTTATGTTTTCCAAATTTTAAGGTTCCCAATTCTCAGATTTTCAAGCATTTAGACTTTACTAATTGTAAAACTTATTTTACTAAACTTCACTAATGGTAAAACTCTCCTTTTAAACTCTTAACTTATCAAATCCCCAAATTCCCAACTTTCTAAATATAAAGTTCTGAAATTGCCAAATCCCGAAATCCTCAATTTACTAAATATAAAACTCTGAAGTTACTAAATCCCCAAATTCCCAACTTACTAAAGATAAACCTCTCAAGTAACCAAATCCCCAGATTCCCATCTTACAAAGCCTACAACACCCCGTATTTCCTAAACTCCTAAATTTCTCGAGTTCCCAATAACCCAAATATTCAAGTACCTAAATTTCCAAACTCGAACGTTTACCAGCGATTTACACTACCCACATTCCATGCCATTTTCCCCAGGAATCCCATTGATTCCCGCGAGCGTACGATTCTACGTTATAACCGATTGTAAACATTCTTGTTCGCGAAGGGAGCAACATTTTCAACCGACAAACTTTCGGTTGGTCGTTTTCATGCGTGCTTAGACAATTACGAACGCGGACGAATCCAACCGGCTCGCGTCGTTGCGTCCTCGCATTGACCGTAACGATGCTTTCGCCAGTGATTAATCGTCCACATCGCGACGTGGCACGGTTTGGCAAATTCGTGGCTGTCGTGCCTCGTTCTCGAGGAGACAATACGCCGGGAATAATATCGTAAGGTAGCGGCGGATAACAGCGGATAGCAGCGAGCGGACAGAGAGAAATAGTTGCGGACATTAGCTGTCCACGGAACCATAAGTACGACGACTGTGTGGCCGCTTCCGTAAGTACTCTGAATACGTATTAACCGTAGCAGCGGCGTTGCCATGGGTATATCCAGACTCACATAAATTTCGCGTAATTCGCTCGCCTAATGCAAATTGCGAGCACGCTACGCCCGGAGTCTAACACCTCCTCGATAGCACACGGGGAAAGAGATGGCGCGAGCGCAATCTGCCGCATCCTATTAAGACTTCTGTCCCACCACTTTTGTGTTCTTCTTGTTTATCTTCAAATTTTTCTTTCTTTTCAATATGATACCAACGTTCATCAAGATACGACAATTACGGCAGATTTATATTCGAATCGTTTAAGTCTTTCGTTCAATACTGAGATGGTAAACCTATTGCGATAGGTAACTGTTGCGACATTTGTAAGTCCTCTTCTGTGTTGTTTATCTTCTTAAAAGGGCTTTTTTCGAATTGCTATCTGTGTTGATTGAAATGAATATCGAAATACAATAATCCATTAGGGCAGATTTATATTTGAGAGCTTTGCTCTCCGTCCTCTGATCACTATTTAAGGGGGTTTTCGACTTCCTGCGGTTTTACATACAACATTCATATGGGCGCTTTTATCCCTATATCTTTTATTGAAATGGCAAATTTGTACATTTGATAGATTTTACATTCCCAATTGTTGACGCGAAGAATCGAATGAAATACAATGTGAGTCCTTAACACGTCGTGAACTGCCATTTTGATGAGACAATGAGTCGATGAATCAGTCGGATTTTGGTTGATAGTATATTGACTAGTACTAGTAGCAGTAATACTACATAGTACTACTAGTAGAATATTACCACCCCAGTAGTACTACATATAGTACAGTAGTACTGGTACTATAATCGAAGAGTTGTCTGACATTAAATTTAGAGAGTTCTACATTTAGTAAATTGGGAATGTAAGTTAAGAGTATGAAAATTTTAATAATTTTACATTCAGTAAACTGAGAATTGGGGGATTTATTGATTTGTGAGTTTAAAAATTTGAAAATCTGAGAATCCACAGACTGTGAAATCTGAGATATGAAGATTGGGGATTTTTAAACTTCGGTAAATTGTAAAATTTGAGTCTGAAAATTGGAACCTTAAAATTTGAAAAACTTGACAATTTGAAGATTTGAAAATTCGAGAATTTCTTAAATTTGATAACGAGAAAATTTTACTACAGTACTGGTACTATAGCACATGTAATTCTAGTATAACTTTTATAGTAATATATTAGATAAACGAATGATAAAGGAATAATACATAAACTATTATATATTATTAATAGTAATGCTACTATACTAATACTACTATATTAGTATAATGCTAATACTAGTGCAGTGGTATTACCACTATTATCGTAAAATTATAATATTAGTAATACTAATAGAACTAATGCTAGCCATAGTACTAGTACTATAGTACCATTAGTACTATAATAGAACTGCAGTAACAGTGTACTAGCGCACACTGTTTTCCTCCTCTGTGTCCTCTTTTCAATCATCCATTTCGAATCACTTCCCTTCAAGGTGAGATAGAAAGTGAAGGAGGAGCAAAGCAAGCTTTTGCTGGCACGAGTCTCGGCCACTGACAAGCTTCGTCACATTAATTAGCGGATCGCTCGTTCCCGCTCGCGTTAATGAACGCTCTCGTGTAATTCTGGAGAGGTCCTTGGGCCGCGTTGCGCGCGACAGGAAATAAACGAAACAAAACAAGAGGGAAGAAGCGGATATAGACGCGGACCGGAAGTCTCGACGCTTCCAACGCGGCTTCTTCATCGCTCTGTCTCGAACCGCATCGGAAAAATACGCGTTGAATGAAATTTGTCGCGGCTTTACTGAATAAAATGGGACTTGAGTAAATACAATTCACGATTACCTACTTCGCTGACTTTCATTCGTTTTATGTTTCGCTCGAGGATACTTTCTCGTTCGTTTCTTGTTATCCGTTTTGAATTATGAATATGATGAAATGTTCGCGCATTCGACGACGATACAGAAAAATATATGAACTCTGAAACAAGTTACACGTCCTACAGAACGAAGTTTCGAATTTAGATGAGAATGTTGAAGTAAAACTAATATAATTGTTTATTTTAATTATGCATACCGAAAAACTATTTATTTCATCGAAATGATTGAATGCTTTCGTATTGTCAATCAGTATGATTTTTCGATTTCAATCGTGTTTTGTTTTTGATGTTTCGTAAACACTGCAGTATATACCTGCTTTCTGTTTATCATTCCAATTTTCATAATGGACCATTGTTATGCGAAAACGGAGAAAATTGATATTGTTTTCCTGCATGATAAATATCGTGAAATTATGAGAGAAATATTACGTTTATTTGTTGAAGGATTTCTTGGTTATACTGGATGTACATGTCCTTTTTAACCTAATTAAAAATGTCTTAAAACTTGAATGTGTAAACAGTAAATAGTTGAATGACTTTTGAAGATAGTTGACCAAAGTATGCAAGAATCTTGTTATTTCTAAAACTAGAATTAAACGGAAACTAAATTATAATTAAATTTTTAGAATTAAAGGAAAATTAAATTGAAACTAAATTCTTAGAATTAATCTAAAACTAAATTTATTTCTTTGCCCGCATATCAAAATAACACTGCATCAAATCTTTTCTTTCTTGAAATGAAGTAACTGTTTCTGTGAAACATTTTTCTTTGTCCCCAAGAGTTAATGGGTTGGTCAAGGTAACAATATTAGTTGAATAATTCAGTATAAATTTCGTGTTACAAATTCACGGAACAAATTTAAATTCCTTGCAATTAATTCCACATTTTTATTATAATAGAATTAAATATTACAACAGAATCAAAAATAGAGAATTGCTCTGTGAGAATATTTTCAATCTTCAAAGTGATTGTATATTCAAAACAATATTTTTTTTAAATATACTACGTAAATCTATGTAATGTTGAATTTTCGTATAATAAAAAATGTCGTTTGTAATCGTTATTAAATTCTAAAATTCTAAAATTCTAAAAATAATGGGACTAAATATTCAATAACGAAAGCTTCTTTTGTTCATAATGCATTAGTAGAAAACACGAAGGTGAGGGCAATGTTTGCGCTAGGTGTACGTGTCATCGACAGACAACAAGAACATTTAATGTTGTCGAAAATCAACGGCAACGCACGCAACAACGATTTGGCGAATCGATAGCTACGTTGTTTCTCTCTATTTGTCCGGGACACAATGATTTCGCAACCTGCCGCGTAAGCACCCGCCTACGGTCGATCAGAATGGCCGTCAGATTGCGCTTAATCGGACCTGGATTCTGATTAAAAAATACACGAATCGCACGTGCCGCGACCACCCAGCCTCATTTGCCATCCGTTCAATTTTGCCGCGTGTGCCAACAATAGTCGTATCCGTTGATGATGTGCGCGAAAAACATGACAGAACTGAAAAATAACTCGATAATTATTTATTCTTTCGTCTCTGGTGCTCGTTTTTCACCGTTTCAAACAGCAACGCTTTCATATTTGTGAATTTTTCAATTTTGTCAGATTCATACATTTTCAAATTTGCAAATTTCTATTATGAATTTAAAAATTTTCGTATACGTAAATTATTAAGGTATTTAATATTCAGGGTTTCAGACTCTGAAATGATCAAACATGCAACTTTTGCGAACTTTCTAGTCCTCCACTTCCGAACTTCGTATTCCAAATCGATAATAATCGTAATCGATATTTCCAAATCGACGAATCCTTAAGTATTATTTCTAAATGATACCCTACTACAACATCGTTTAAGATGAAAAACTCTTTTTCCGTTTTTCCTATATTCAATTTACATGTAATTATTACTGTATTAAATTTATTTAATTCAATTAGGTGAACATTCCATTTAGATTCAGACCGATATTCTATTACGTCGGAATACTTGATACCCCACTAAAGATCATTTAAAATTAAAAGCGTTCTTTCCGTTTCCCCTATACGCAATTAGACTTGTAACAGCGGAATGAGCTTCGAGGAAGGGAGTTTACTCTCGCACACTCTTTGCAACGCGCGCGTGTGTCAGTTGTGTGACAACGCATGTATGGTGTCACGAATGAACTTGTCCTCTCGTCGTGTCGCGTACAATGTCATGTGTCATGTTCTTTTCATGTCCCGCGATACTCGACGCAGAACGCGATTATTGGCTACATTACATTGCACGTATGTAGCTACCGTGTAAAAAGTGTCGCGCGATGAAGTGTTCTTTAGCGCAACTGGCGATAAGTAAACCGACAGCGAATTATTCTGCACGTGTCGACTAATGAAGGTGAATTTAAATTACTTCCCTCCCAACTACCCTTTAATGTATACCCCTATTAATATTGTTCTCGCGCTTTCGTGTACGCAACACTGACTTATTTACATCTGAAATTCTTCTTACCCTTCATTGGGGAACTATGGATCCATTTTTATATGGATGTACGGATATAGGGATATAAGAATATAGGAATATGGGTATCTAGGAAATTAGGGTTTAGAGATATATAGCAGAAGAGGAATATGAGGATTTAGGGTTTAGGGTTTATATTTAGGAATGGAGTATTACAAATACAAGAATTTAGAGATTAATATTAACAGAGGTTCATGACTATAGGTATAGGGATATAAGAATACAGGAATATAGAAATATAGGAATATAGTAATATAAGAATATAGAAATGCAGGAAAACAGAATCACTGGTATATAGGAATTAGGGAAACAAAGATATAGAAATATAGGATTTGGGAATCTAACAATGTAGGGGTATAGGGATCTGGGGATACAGAGACTTTCTTAATCGAGAATTTAAAAATTTTTAAATTTACATATTTAACAATATTAAAATTTCAATATACCAACTTCGTTAATTTTTAAATTTTCAAAATATTAGTTTGGGGATTTCGAAATTTAAGAGCCTAATAATTTAGAAATTTTGAAATTTAGGATATTAATAATTTGGAAATTTAGAAATCCCGGAATTCAAATAGTATCATAATTAAATAATAATAATAGTATAATTCGAATAGCAGAACATTTACTAATAATGAAATTTTGAATTGCTACATTTTTAAATTGGAATTAGGGATTTGGGAATATAAGCATACACAAATATAGTGACACAGAGTTTATTGATATAGTGACAGTAATGTAAGAACATAGAGATTTATAGATCAAGAACTATATAAATCTAAAGAAATTTAAAAATCGTTTTCTAAATGGTTTACTTCCGGACTTTAAAAACTTAGTAACTTAATATAAGAAATCTTCAAACTTCGAATTTGTAAATTTCTCACACACATAAATTCTCAACACGTTACCTCGCACGTACTCGGAAAAGTAACTTCGATTTAAATACAGCAACATCAAATGCTCCTCTCAATATTTGATTCTTGTTCGAAATTATCTTTCCGCACTCGTCAATTTAGTAATGCTTCACATTCCGAAATGGAAGAATCCGAAAAATTCTGTGCGAAGCTCGAATATCGCGAGGAAAATCGATTGAAATAATAAAACGCGAGTTTGTTAAAGTTACGGGCGTGAAAAGGGTATGGGATGGTCGTAGGTGGCGGCAGAAGGTGCGGGAAATTGTCAAAGCTCTTTGAAAATGTCTGCATGACCCGCATTCCTGAATATTCTGAATCGAGCCGAGTATTTCAGAGGATCTCACGACGGCACACCGTTCACGAAGAGATCCGTGATCTTCTCTTTTCCTGTTTCATGAATAAATGGGGTAGCTGCTACCGGCAAGAAGAATGAGGATTTAACACCTTTGACTCACTTTCCACGTAACGGCCGTTACAAAAGAGAGCATCATGAAAGAACAAAGAAAAAAAGATGGGATCGATAGGTGATGTATATGCGCGTCTACGGTCGAAAGTGTTCTCCATCGGTTTTCTTCGAGTAAAACTCGAGACAAGTACGTGCAATTCTTGTGCTCTCGTATATCGTTACGTGAGTATGGGTCAAATTAACCCGTTCAGTGTCCTCGATAGAAATCTTAAGCTGTAATTTGTTCTCTTTAGTGTGGCTAAAGTTATGGTGCTATTTTCACGATTGGGTCGATGCAGAGATTGAGAAAATACGATTCCTTTGTTTTAGTAGGTTATCGTGTGGGATCAAATCAAATTGAATAATACAAAAATATGTATATTGGTGAAATTACGCAAAATATCGGTTCTGGAAAATATTTAGTTCTTTGGTAATTTGTATTAAAGTCTCATGCTGCACGCAATCATTTTTATAGTAATAGTTTTGTGTTAAGAGGTTACGTTTGGTGTTGGAATGGAAATGTACGTACACGTGTACAGTAGAGTATTAAATCGGTTCGGGAAAATATTATTCATATTTTCATGTTAAATATTATTACTTATCTCTTCTTTAATTTGATGTCCTATAATTAGCATAAAGTTAACGTTATTCAATTTATAAGTCTAAAAATAGCTAAGTTTAAATATCAATAAATTTACAATTAGTTCAAAAATTTATAAATTTAAAAATGCTTTAATGTCTAAACTCGAAAATTAGAAAAGTGAAAAATAAAGAACTCATACTTTGCTACATGAAAATTCTTCGATAAAAAAATTTTAGAACCTGAAAACCTACCGACCTAAAAATGTAACAACGTAGCAACTTTTTAATTTGAAGACATAGTTAGAAAATTTGAAACTCTAAGTATAAAACGTTCCAAAACACGAACAAGTGTTCCATTTTCCGCACCTTAAGGGTGATACAGCGTTCAAGAAGTATTAAAGAGTTAATACTTCAAAGATAGCCAAACTACAACAAAAGAATAAGAACATCATCCACCGTAGTAGACCGTGAAAATCTTGTCTAAAATTTTTTGAGGATAACATTTCGCTGAAGTTCATAGAGCGTAGACCATGAAAGTATACTATGATATTTTCCAAGCCCATAGTGGACTATGAAAATCAATGAATATCATCTTTTGAAGATGATACCATTTCGCTGAAGATCAGCGTAAAACTAGAGAATGGGCAAGGCTCTACTGAATATCGCCACGAAATTGATTTCAAAATCCATTTTAGAGTCTGGATAACGTCCAAAAACGTTTGTGAATGTTATAGCCATTGAGGTTCGAACCGGGTGACTGTTTCGCTCGATAAACGCGAAACGTCGTTTCACTTGTTCGTCCTAGGGTTTCTTGTTACCGATGCTTCTTAAACGCTTCGCGTACACTTCGAGCACCCATTGCTGGTAGCTCGGAAAATGGTGAAAAATAAGCAGCGTCGCTCATCCGCGGAATAATTTATTTGGAGAGCCTGAAGCCACTAAGCCCCGCGGAAATTGTCTGCAGTCCTTTACAAAACTCCAGCCACCCCTGATTCTTCTTCTCTCCCTTGAATCTCTCCTCTCTTCCTCTCCTCTCCTCTTCACTTCACTTCTCTCTGCGCTCAGGCGTACACTTCTACGCGTTTCTTTCTTCTTTCCTCTCTCCTTCGTCGAGTGAGTCAACAATACGAGAAGCGTCCATTGTCGAATGCTTTTAAATTTGAAATACAAACCGTCTGCCTTACCACCCTCACCCTCCACCCGCCACCCCTTTCTCCACAACCTATCAACGTCATCGTGCATGCGCACCTTCTATCCAAAAGGCTTTCTCACTTGCATTTTTTTCTTCTTCTCGAATTCAAACTTTCTGCTATCTCCTTCTTCGCTACAGTTTCGTGCTCGCACCCTTTCCTCGTTTTTCACCCGTTTTCCAGCTGGCGGTTTTCATTTTCTTCCTTCTTTTTTTTTCGCTTCTTCTTCCGCTCTTCTAAGCGAGCCGTGCGTTTTGTTTTGCTACTGCGAAAGAAAATTTCTGCGAAACTTGTACTGCTGCTGGATTCGTGCTGATGCGTCTTCGTGATGAATCTGGTATCGTTGTTTAATCGAACGTAATCGATATCTCCTGAGTTTTAACTATAAGTTTTGTTAGTATTGGTATGATCCAGTTTGGTAAATGTGGTGTTTCTGATTTAATAATGTATCGGAGGTGAACTGTGATTGTATGAGGTAGCCTTTAGCATTTATTTCAATGACTATTACTGACAAGTAATGGTGAATTTCAGTGGCTATTACTGACGAATAATAGTGTATTTTAATGACTATTACTAGTAAGTAATAGTGCATTAAATCATTGTTAATGAGTAATAGTATATTTTAGTAACTGTTAGTAACGAGTACTAGTGCATTTCAATATCTATTACTAACTACTAATGGTGTATTATAACGACTATTAGAACGAGTAATAGTGCATTTCAATGTCTATTACTAACTAATAATGGTGTATGTTACTGACTATTACTAACGAGTTCCATTTCATTTTAATGACTATTACTAACGCAATACAGAATAATTAAATTTTCTAGTTAAGAAGACCAAATAGTAATTATATTCTTCTTGTAAAGTCGTAGTTACAGTATTTCTTTAGGTAGAAATACTTAGTAATTATTTGTCGACTATAAATTTATCATAATCTGGGAAATAGAATTCCACAAATGCAAGCAAGATGGCCGCACTTGATTGATCAGATGTTGCCTCTTTGTTCGTAAGATGTTGGTAATATCCTGTTCAGCTATTGTAAACTAAATTGCCTGTTCTCTGTATAGTGAAGCAATTAACGCAGCTCGAGCGAGCTGCAACAGGATTACTAAATGAATAATTTAGGGGTAATTTAATTACAAAGAGATCATTCTTGTAGAACAAACTTTTTAACAACGTCTTATTTAATATAATGATAAATAATAGTGTTATGTGATATATCATAACAAGTATTTTCTGCTATTTGATTATTTTGTATGATATTTCTCATGAGATTTATGTGGTATTATACACATTCGAGGATATAGAGTTAGACATTAACTCCAAATATAATAAGTTGGAATCAGACGACGTTATGTCTAGTCAGTGTTCTTTGACTTTCAATAAATTTAACAAAATCACATTATCTATAAAAAGTTTTAAACTATTAATTTTTTCGGAATAATATTTTGGTCAAAACCTACCTCTTTTGTGATCGTAAATCTGTCATTAACACAAAGAGTGAATTTTTGGAGTTAATGTTGCCAGACTCTAAACTTTTAATATTTCTAATTGTCGAAATTTTCAATCTATAAATTTCCGAACTTCCAAATTACTTAAATTTTTCAGTTTCGAAGTTCCCAATTTCTGAATTTTTTAAATTGTTGATTCTCCTAATCTATCTTTAATTCTTAATTTTCCAAATCCCAAATTTCTCATATTCTCAAACCTGGACACTCTAAAATTCTTAGATATACCAAATTTCTGTATTATCAACCCTTAAAGTTTCTATATTTCCAAATTTTCTATTTCTGAATTTAAAAATTGCCTATCTTTCATATCTACAAATTCCCAAATTTTCGAGTCTACAAATTTCCAAAGTTCTTAAGCTTCAAACTTATAAATCCACCAACTAAAGACCAAACAGTACTATTCCTCTTTCCTTTGGCACATTTACCCGGAACAAATGAAATTAGTTTTCAGACTATACTCAGTAAGATACTTATAAAATTAAAACCCAGTAGGTATCACTGTGGTTAAAATGAGGACAGACACAGAATTAAAACTCGCGGTCACGGGAATGAAATTAGAGAAAAATTGGCATGCATGTGCGCAGTTATAACAGCGAAATCACTGCAAGCACGTGATTTACTCAAATTGTTAAGCATCAGTTTGTTCGAGAAGTCTCATTTACATCCAACTTGAAACTCCCGGTGTTTTGGATCTGCACCCTCCAACCTACACTCATCCTCCCATCTGTACAGTGTACGTGGCATTTTTATGGTGGAAACTCGCGGAGATATAACAGGAGGGATATATATTGCTCTGCAACATTTTCTTTTCCACGCTGAAGATGCATACCAAGGACGTCCGACTAAATCAACCAGCGTCCCGTTTTATGACCATTTATAAGTTTATATTTCCAGAATATCTTTCCCAGGCGTCACCGTTGGCCGAATTTCGCAAGTGATTTATCTTTTTATTTACTGATATTGGATGCCACGTGACGAGAAACAATTCTCGTTCGTGATACGGCTGTGCTTGTTCGCAATTTACAGTGTTTTCAACGTAGCGAACACTGTAAAATTACTTTGATGTCGTTTTACATTGCAAATTTTTATTTTGTTTGCGCTCGAAAAGTTTGTCTGCAAACGTTTTGTAAAAGCCTTTCTATAAGCTGAGAAAGATTAAAGGGGTTTTTATTACGACGGAATATTTGTTGCAAGATTTTTGCAGTTTTGGGGAAAATTCTGTTTGGAGGAAAATGATGTATCACAAATTTGTATTAAATGCAATTATTTTATAGTAATAATTGGGAGACTTGAATTCAGGTAAAATATTAAATCATTTGAAGAAAATATTATTTATATCTTCATTCTATAAATATTATTTATCTCTTTATTTTGGCATTCAGAAAGCACTTTGTGTATAATACAATATTTTACTTGCGTTTCATGTTTTATTTATAACAGAAATTTTGGAATAAAAATTCCGAAACATTTATATTTTAAAACTTCTACATTTTTACGTATAATACTTCTAAATTTTTAATACAGAAAAATATATTCTTATATAATTATATTATATAAAAAACATATTTTCGATGCAGGGAAAAATACACTTAAAAAGGTCCTCACTCACATAGGGTTAATAAGCAACTTTATTACAGAAGCTAAGTAAACTAAGCTATGTTTGTAAACAAATGTATTTGTTTAGAAGCTAAGAGAAGATATTTCGTGATCATAAAACATGGTGAAAATATTCCGAGGTATCTGATAACTAGAGTAAAATAAAACGACGAACCCTCCCCGAGGAAACCTTAACGCCATTCTCTCTGATTTCCGGCATCGAGGAAACACGATCCCCTTAATAGCGCGTAACATCAACAGCAACTTTTCCGTCCAATTCCTTTCCTCGTCAAGGAGTAAACTGTCACTATCAGTTGAACAGTCGAAACAGAAAACCCGCCGGGAAAGTTACTCTAACCTATAAATCACATCGAGACAGAGACTTAAATATTTTACGACGAAACTTTTGCTTTCCATCGGAGAATCTGTTGGAGAATGCATCTGCGGCAGCGGTTCATAGGAACAAATCATAAATACAGTTGTTTCTTTTCACATTTAACTTTTAGATCTGCTGTTCGGTTAAGTTGGATTAATTGACACTGAAAATACCGAAGCAGTCAAATGATCGTAGTACAAGTTTTTTATTTTAAGTTAACAAGTTTACTTTAAATTTATTTTTTTAATTTCAGTTATAAATTTTAGGTGATTCAAGTTTTACTTAAATCACTATTTAATTTTATGTTACGGTGAATTTTTGAAGTTTGTGTTGATTTCTATCGGGATGAAAATGTGTGTAATTTGATGATTAATGTGTATATTAATTTATTTCATCGTCTGTTTATTTGGTTTTCAATTTCATATTTAGTAGGTGTGTATTATACGTTGGTAGGTTTAGTGTTGTACTATAAAATGGAAGATGCTGAATTAATGTTTGAAAGTTGAATCAATGATTGATTAAAATGAAATAGTTTTATGATTGAAAATTAAAGATTCATTTTTAATTCGAACTTGTAAAATTAAAAAATTAAAAATAATTTTAATTAAATACGTTCTCAATTGACAATTCACTTTTAGTTATTAAACTTATTAATAATGATTGGAACAATTAAAAATTAAAAATTTAATCAAAGATTGAAATTTTTTAGTTTTATAAAATTAAATTAAAAAATAAATTTGAATTTCCGAGTAAGAGCGAATGAATTAAAAATTAACTGTTTAATTTCTAATTACAAAGTGTTTCACATGAAGATTGAAAATTAGTCGTTGACTGAAAAAGCACTTGATTAAAAGCAACCTTTCATTTTCAACTTGACAGGATAAAATTAAAAATTTCCCTTTAATTTTCAATTAGGAAACCATACAATTAACAATCCCAGTTCAATGCTTAATTATACGATATTTAATTACGAATTAAGCTTTTATTGTTAATCGGTGGTTAATTAAATGAGAAGCTTATTTAAATGTTCGAATTTCAGAGCAAGACTAACAAGAGAGATGTTCCTTTTAATTTTAAACAGAGCATGCAATTTTAGTCGATAATAAATGAAAACATGATTCAATTGCTATTAAAATTAATTTTTGAGAGAAGTATTATTATAATGAGATATTAAATCAGTTTAAAAATAAACGTGCAGTATATACTCTGCAAGTGAAATAATTTTATGAAATCAAGGATTCAAATTCAACAAAGAATATAAAACATCTATAGATGGTTGTACAAAAATAAGTTAGAAATATATAACATAATTTTTTACATACTTGACTTTATTTTGGAGATAATTGAATTTAAGTATTAAGAGTTGCTAAAATTGCCACTGCTTTTGTAACCATACACAAACTTGTCTATACACGTAGAACTTTTCCCTATTCTAGCATCAGTATTATAACACCATGCGATAATAATTCTACGTATTAATTTACAACACTGAATTACCAAACCAGGAAATAGTTTTGTAAATTATCTCAGCTGTAAACAAATTGATTCGAAAAAACTTTACAAACATCTCCAAATACAAACAAAATTTATATCCATCACTTATTTTTACACGCAGAGTCCTCTATCAGGCATCATTCGGAACTGTATACGATAATTTACACAGTCTCAAAATAGTAATCGAAAATGAAAATAGTTCGAAAACCGAAAACGTAACACGGAACAGCGAATCGTTAGACCGTGAAAAATGTCGCCACGACTCGTAACGTCGAATATAAACGTGGAAATATCGGTCGGTCTTTCATTTTTATGTCAGACCAGGGCATAAATGGAAAGTAAAGTTAGATAAGCGATAATCTAGCCGACTAGATAAGCGAGCCCGTAAACCGTTATTAATGACCAGTCTTTTGACAGACGCGTTAAAATTTAACCTCGCCACTGTATATAGATAGCGGAATAGTACATAGACGCGTGTGATCCGAATAAACGGAAGTTGGACGATATTTTCATGACGCACGTCGCTAGACCACGCACGGATAGAGTTTGAACAGCGCGCACGGTGTGCGGCGACGTATCATGAGTGTAAAATACCGCGTACACGTTGTAGGCAGCAGGTACCTGCCCTAGCGGTGCATGAAATATAAATAATTAGTATGATATATAAGCCGCCTGCGGCCGGGTGTGCCGAGCACGATATATCGACGTGACCCACGGCTTTATTTCAAGAGCAGCCACATTTTATCCGCTAAATTAGCTCTTTCACCCCGCGATTTATGTCACCCGCTTCGAGAAAATTGCTGCCAAAATAGATAACTTCACCCGCGGTGAAATAAAGAGACTGCATTAAAAGAAATTTGTTAGAATTTACGAAACATTTTTTGGGTAAAATTCACTGTTAAGATAGTAGTTTCGGACATTTGTGGAAAATGACGGGTGTTTTGATAGGTTTTCTGTCAATTTTTTATATTTTTTTCTTTTGCGAGTTATATTGCTGTTGTTTGTATTAGAGATAAATTGGATCTTTTAAATTTTGAGAGAAGTTTCGACTTTCGACATTTTGGGAAAATAGAATTTTGGAAATTTGACAATTTTTGTTAAAATGAAGAATTAATAGCAGATTTGAGGATTTATGAAAATTTCAGAATTTGAGAACTTGGGAATTACGAAATTTGGGAAGTCGAGAATTTGGATATTTTAAGATTTGAAAAATTGGAGAATTTTAGAATTAGGGAATTCAAAAATTAGAAATTCACTAATTCTGGAAATTTGGGAATTTGTGAATATTGGGAATATTGGGAATTTGGGAATTTTGGAACTTGAGAATTTGTGAATTCAGGAATTGAATAATTTGGGAATTTAAAAATTCAAGAATGTGAGAATTTGAGAATTTGAGAATTAGTGAATTTAGGTATTTAAGAATTTGAGAAATTTAAACTTTTGAAATTAGGAAATTGGAGAATTGAAAATTTGGAAATTAGGAAATTCGCAAATTTCTGAATTCAAAAATTCCATTTGAAAATTTAAAAGTTTAGGGGTTTGAAAATTTATGTTGTTAAAATTGAGAATATTTGTTAATTACAAAATTCGAAGATTGTTTGGAATATTTGGAAGTTTGAACTTTAAGAGTTGTAAAGTATAAAAATTATCGAATTTTAGGGACTTGAACAGTTGTAAAATGAACAATGTATTGATATATAAATTTGTAAATCTAAGAATTTCTAATTATAGAAAGATCAAATTTTTGCAAATCCAATTCTCATATCCATACATCTTTAACAGCAACCATTCTATGAGAACAGAAGCGTGTCATGGTGTGCAAGTTTTTGGACAAGCAAAAGTGATAGGCTAATTGCGTGAGAAAAATTCAAGACGTGCATGGTGGTCCATTCAAAGCAGACCTAGGGGAAAGTGGTGTCATATTTCGATTTCACGTATGAGCTCTTAAAAGCACTCTATGGGGTTATGGGTTCTTTTCCTTGAAGACATTGTCAAACACTACCTTTTCACTCTTCTACTTCCATACTGAAATTTATATTACAAAACAAATTTGAATTCTATCAATCACTTCTGTTGTTCAATAACCTTGTTCTATTGATTGTACATTGTTTCCGTTAAATCATCCATTGACAATTATTAAATATTTAGAACGACAAATTACTTTTCCAAATACCATGTTAATTTTAATCATTTTTATTTATACAATTTATTTATATGATGTTATTTATTTGTTATCGCTATTTGAGCCTTTTATAATGTGTTAATAGGTTTTTGCGTTTCATAAAATTGAAAAATGTAGTAAATGAAAATTTCGTTGGAAAATAGTTACGTCATTTTCGTTATAAATCATAAATCTTATATCGTGAATCTCAAGCATCTAATTTTAATCTAACCTAAGAGAACATGTTACGTAAGGTAAATTTTATCGCGAAGCAAAATCACGTGCTATAATTTACATATTAACTTCCAAATTAGTCGAATTATTTTTACGATAAAATAAGATCACATCTGCGATAAAATTCAATTTTTCGCCCCTTCAGCGTGCACGGACCTCACGACTAAAAAACCGCGTTCACCTCAAACAATTATTGAAAATCCGAGCGGAATGTAATCGAATGAACGGTGATATATCGACACGTTCCTATCAAACGAAACAAGTTACATACATCGTTCTACAGCGATTGTATGTCCCCTCACGTTCGACGACGAACAATTTACGCGAGCATCGTGAAAATAACCAACGCGATTGTGTCAGAAATGAAATGAAAGGGAACAATTAAATCACTTTGTTCTTTTCAGCGGTGTGTATTCAGCGGAAGCATAGCGTAAAAAGTGCTTAGAGAGACCGGGCCTGGTCAGTTTTCACGATACAAGTGGAAAAAAAGGATAACGAGGAGACAGATAGCGCGTCGCTGACTGGCACATACACTGTTCCCACCCTTCAGGCCCCTTCAACCCCCTTCGCATCCCTTTTTTTTTCGCTAACTCTCGGTCCCTTCAACTCGCCTCATAGAGCCACATTCTCGAGCGATCCATTTCCAGATTAAACACGCGTAAAACTTCACTCTCCGCTGCGGTACATACAGCGAGCTTCGTCTCTCTCTATATCACCGGGTGTTTCTATTTTCGTCTCTTTGTCCCTCGGTGGTCTCGCTCTCTCCCGGGAATATAACGTGGGGTCTTATCTATCCTGTTTTGCGCATGATTGCCGCGGCTGGGAGACAGGCTGCAAAAAAGTGGTATGTTTTCGTCTACGGGCTCGTTCAAAAACTCGTTGAGGGAAATCTGTCACTCAAAGAAAGAGGTTTTTCGAATCGTACTCGGACACGTGATGGAAAGCTCGCTCCCCCTTCTGCTAGGGTGTCTGAAGAAGGCTGCGTTTCATAATAAATCAAGTATCGCTTCGTGGCCTCGTGATAAGGGAGTTCTTCAGTTCTTTTGTCTCTGCCGCTGGTTTCTCTGCCCTCTTCCCGAATGGAAACGTGGATGAAGATGAGCTGGATATCGGTATGATGGTACAGAGGGTGCTTCATTGTAATCCATTCAAGAAATTATCTACGAGAAGTGTCATTGAGATACGACTTCAACGACTTCGGTAAAGAAACGGGCGAAATTTATCGTAACTCAACCTAATAACTTTGTCACAATATCTCTAATTTTTTATAATATCGTCTTATATTATTATTAACGAGAAGTTCAAATAATATTATTTGTGGCACTATTTATGGAGAATATATGTAGATACAATAAATGAACACAATAAAATTCTGAATTGATTTAAAATAATTTTGCACAATGTATAAAATGGTGTGACAAAATGGCGGCATGTGAGATTAAAGCGCGCGCTATTTGAATTACTTTGCTTAAATTGGAAAACCGTTTATAAGTTTTTCATTATTTGCAATATAATAAATTAATTAATGATTAATATAAGTTTATCTATTTATTTACAACACTATCTTTATACTACAATCAATATTAATTAACAATTCACATCTTTCATGTTTTTATTCAACACTAAAATACAAAAATAAAATATTATAAGCCATTTAAGCACCTTTTAATTAGTTTTAAAATTGAGTTTTTTGAAAATTCAAAATACCTTAATATTCCAAACTTTCAAAATTTAAAAATTTTCGAGTCTCCGAGTTTTAATTATCATTCAAACTATTCCAATTACAAATAAATTTTCAATTATAAATACGTACACACGTATTTCCCAAACTCGTACATAGAAAAATAAACAACTATCGCTACATTTCGAACAATCTCAGCAACTCTACTCGCTGCGTAATTAAATTTCGAACAAATTACGAAATTCTCGCGTCAGTTACAAAGTCAAGAAACAAATCACACAGTAAATGAGCACCCAGTCGATTACAAGCGAATCAATTTCGTGGCCGTATATACTCCAGCAACGTTCCATTACCAACGAAGTGCAGTGATCGAAGCAGGAAACGAACAGTGTGTACACATTCCCACGGAGTAAAACGTTAGGGATTTTGAAATCAGACGGTGGTCCAGGCAGAATGCTCTGGGAACTCGAAAGAGTGTTGTCGATTATCGAAGTCGAAGACTTCCACGTAATTGCATAGTTCGTTTTCCTGTCCCTCGGCTTTCTTCCCGTGTTATTGGAAACACGTAAGTCGATAAGACGTTGCCCGCTGCAGAAGATCCGAGATTTTCATAAATTAAACCGACGACCCCTTGTCTTTTTAACAGCGAAAGTGGACGCGACCCTGAACTTCAGGGTAAATGAATCGTGGTCTCGTGTTTCGAGAAACAATCTTATGGAATGACACTTTTTATAGAGAGAAAATTTGTACAGAAAGTAGGAGGAAGTAGATGTGCAGTGAGTTAATTTTTAAATTTCTTCGTTTACAAGTTTTGGTATTTTTAAATCCTCAAATTTTCGTATTGTCGAATTTTCAAACTAATCAGGATCGTAAATTCTAAAATTTTTAAATTCAGCAACTATCAAACTCTCAAAATCACCAATTTTTAAACTCCCAACTTTTCAAACTTCTCAATTTCTTAATTTCTCAATTTCTCAATTTTTCAATTTTCAATTTAAAAATTTCCCAACTTCTCAATTACTCAATTTTCCAATTTTTCAATTTTTCAATTTTTCAATTTTTCAATTTTTCAATTTTTCAATTTTTCAATTTTTCAATTTTTCAATTTTTCAATTTTTCAATTTTTCAATTTTTCAATTTTTCAATTTTTCAATTTTTCAATTTTTCAATTTTTCAATTTCCCAATTTCTAAATTTTCCAATTTTCCAACCTCCCAACTTCCTAATTTCCCCATTCTCAATTTCCCAATATTCCAATTTTTCAATTTTCTAATTTTCCAGTTCTCCAATTTCCCAATTTCTCAACTTTTTAAATTTTCAATTTCCCAATTTCCAAATTTTCCAGTTTTCCCATTTTACAATTTTCCAGTTCTCTAATTTCCCAATAATGCCATCTTTCTCAATTTTTAAATTCACAAATGTTGAGTATTTGCGCGATAAAAAGTTGATATAACCTGTGTTAATGGCATTATGCGGGCGCAGGGCGCATGACGATCAAGAGACTGTTACCTGCTCGTCCTTTTTCTATATAATAAATCGTTTCCGCCGCCTATTATCGGCACGAGAGTTCTAAGTGCCGTCACCTATTCGTCAAATATAGAAATATGTAATACCTACATATGCAAACATAAATAATGTATACATCATTTTTAAAGAGACACTATTTAGCACTAAATAGAAACACTATTCTACCCCTAACAACAAATCCCTAAATTTCCAAATTACCAGATTTCTCAATCCTCAGATTTCCAATATCTCAATTTTTCAACTTCGCAATTTCCTAATTTCCTGATTCTCAAATTCACAAATTCCCCATGTCCTATTTCTGCACCATCAACAAATTCCGAATTCCCAACCTTGTCAGATACTTGACAGTCCAAGCTCTCAAATTTCGTGACCCTGAACTTCAGGGATGAGAGCGGCCGTGTTCCTCGTGTTTCGTGGAACGTCCACGTGTAAAGTAACGGCACTTGCCGTAGATAGAGAAACAACAGTAGGAGTTGGACGCAGCGAAACAGAAGGAGGAGAGAAAGAACATTGTTATTCTGACCGCTTAAATAATTCATAAGCAATATCGCACCGTTGCCGCGGTCACGTCTCGGCTTCCCTCCTGATTGGCTCGAATTTACGAGCCATTGTCGCCTGATTGGCCGCGCTTGTGCGACGGATGGTGGTTTCGTAAAGAAAAGCACTTTATCGCCTGAAAGCATTGACGTTCCAGCCGAGTCACTGGTCCATGCGTGAAAAGGACCAAGGCTGGCAAAGAAAGAATCGCTTGTGATAATTTCTCCAAGGATCTCTCTTTCGTTTTCGTCCCCTTCTTTCATCTGTGCGAGACTACTCCCTTTTGCTTCGATTTAACTTTGTCAAATTTCTTCCTCCTATTCGCAACGAGTAGTCCTTTCGTGTATCCTATGAGATGCGAATAGTGTGCAGGAAAATTGAGTCCTATTTTCTTTACCCATATCGCTGTTATACGTTCCTGTGTGTACAGTTGGAAATTTAATTTTTTTTAATGGTTTCATTCATGTGCTGGTGTATGCGGTAAAAGGTTATACTTGTACGAAGTGTTCTGAATATTTATTTATCTGGTTAGAGTTTGCGATAGTAGGAATTTTTATATTTTTATTAACGTGATAGGTATTGGCTGTGAGTTGTGAATTAATTAGTTTCAGGGAGAAATACGGTTTTGAATTATTTTTGACAAGTTCACTGTCACGTGTTCCTACACTGAGGGTATTCCTGTGATACAGATCTGGGTCACCAGAATTTAAGATCAGAGATAATGTGCTTTCTGCTGCAAAGTTTGAATATTTAGTGATTAAGAAGTTGGAGGCCTTGTTAATTCCATAATTTGTCAAATTTGGAAATTTAGAAAATTTAGTAATTAAGTACTTTGAGACCTTGAAAATTTAGTAACCTGAAATTTTCTTAAAGCATTTGGTATTCAGGTTATGAAACTTTCTCCAACATATTTCTTACATTTTCCTGATTAAAGTGAGACCAAGACGACGTGATTCAGCATGTACAACTTGTAATTTCGAGCGTTTTGCTTATATCGAGGGCTTTAACTTTAACCCCTTGGCTTACAAACTCGTGACGCACATAACAATCCAAATGTAACAAACCTAAATCGTGTTTGCATAAAGATTGAGTTTTGAGTTCAATACCAGTTATAATTTTTGTAATTGAAGATCAGTAAGTCCAAAATATTCCTCACATTTCAACTTTCTTTCTTTATCTTGACACTGCTGCAATAATTAGTTAGCGTGCACTAACGCAACTGTCAAAATTGTAGGTTAAGAGGCTATTAAGTTATTACAAGTATATCGTGTTTGGTCTCATTTTCATCAGGAATACATCACAAATATGTTGAAGAAAGTTGTATAAAAAAATAACTGAAACCAAAAAAGTTAGCAATGCAAAAGGATTTTGATCTTCGCAGCGTCTTTTTCACTCACTATCCTTCTCCGCGTTCAATCTAAATTATATCATATTTGGTCTTATTTTATTCAGAAAAATGTCAAGAATCTACTGGTAAAAATTTTATAAGAAAAAATGAATGATAAAAAAGTTTTATATCTGCATTGGTATTGTTTCAAGGATATATCCGAACCAGGATCACGTTACAATTTTCACCGAACGAGATTCTTTGTGTTTCGAGGGCATTTTTCCCCTAGTGATGGGGATAATTTTTTCGCGTACATCATTTTCGCTCATACCGAGACATTCATTTTCGTGTATATGGAGACTTATTCGGCAAGTTGAGTATTGGACCGGTTTGCTTCTTCGTCGCGCGGGGGTCGCGAGTTCGTGAAGGGACATTATGCCCGGTGCACTCCCTCCGCAAGCAGCAATTTCAGTTCGGTCTGCTGGACCTCGTTGTCCGTGACACTTTGACGCAACTCCGGACAGAGGGAGCGATGTCCAGAGAGCGGTTGTGCAAGGCAGTTATGAGTTGCTTAATTGTTTTGTCACTGTTCCGTCCTTCCTCATCGTCCCGTTTGTTCCCGGTTCTCGTCCTCCTTGTCCGTTCTGTTGCCTCCGTTCCACGTCCTGCCAGTTCTCTCGTTGAGTTCCTCGAATGCTCGGGATCGTTTCCGGAATAGTACTGCCTTACCCCTTGACAAGTTATCTGTGGGATTCTAACGTTAGGAAAATCGATACCGGGAACACCATTGTTTGCCTACGGAGACTCGCAGGATGGACCGCAAGGAATAACTGTTGCTTAAGTTATTCACACGAAATCGATTCGGTGTCCTTGTCGTTCCTTTTTTTTTTCGTCGCTCGATGCATATTTATGAAGCGTGCCAGAAGAACGTAGAAAGGCGTTTCCAACGGGCCCGGTAATACGTTTCCGCCAGATTCAGCGGAAGAAGACGAAGAGAAAGAACCTCCAGAACGGTTGCTTAAATTTATCGACGTACTTTGCTGAGTGCTTAATGTTGCGCTGTTTGATAAATGTACCTTTGCGTTCTCGTTGCCAACCGAAATTTGCATCGTGCTTACGAGAAGGGTTGATGATTTTCTGATGCGCTTGCGGTGATATCTTTTTTATATTCCAAAGTTTCTGTATTTATTCTTTCCAACGTTTCGTGTTTTTATAAAATAATTTATAAATTTAACAATTCTAATAATTGAAGTCGAACCCCTTTTTTTACAAACAAGTGCGAAACAACTGTGATTTACATAATAACATAAATAATATAATTAACATTTCCAAGTCGACGAGATAATACACAGAATAAATAATAAATAACGACAAAGAAATTGAGATTATTCACATGAACAACGAACAATGAGAATAAGAAATAACTCCAATAATAATCCACACAATTCATTTATTTGTTATTATCACATTTTACAATATCCGCAAATTTTTATAATTAAATTACAATCGCTTCTTGTAAATCACCAGCATACATGAAAGGATAAACCGCAAACGAGTGCGACAAAAATTGTTGTTTTCCAATACAAGTGAGGAGTACTACATGCACTAAAGTATGTAACTAAACGAACGATGCATAAAGTGCAAGGTTGCAAGCTTATTCGATTAACTAAATTTGGTGTATCGACTTGCTCGTAAAATGCAGCCACGCGCTCATTCTCGTATTTTTTCGAGGCAACAGCGTTTGTTTTAACGAGAACAGAAAAAGAGAGTAGAGGTACAGGCTTGTAAAATAAAAGAAGCGTAACATTAATTAGTAATTTGTAGTGGCCGCTTTAACGTCGGGACTCGAACGAAGCTAAAATGTAGAAGGGGTAGCGCGGAGGGCGGGGACGAAGAATATTAGGGGTTTCATTAAGTCGACACGAAGACCAGAATAAAGGGTAAATCAGAAAGTAAGAAACAGGGGAAGAAGAATCTTGGGAATTCGAGATTTCGAAATCCCGTAAGTGGAAGCCAACTTTATGAATGCGATGGCTAGGATCGAGACCTTTCATTGCTCCTTAAGAATGATTGCTTTATTTGTCAGGAACGGGTACCGAGGAATCAATCGTTACTTCAAGGACTTTAATCCGCGAAACCTGCCCAGTAATTTCTCAGAGAATCAGAACGGCCCGATTTTATATTGTGATCATCGAGTAATTTGTCAGCCGAGATATCTGTTCGCGATTTCGTCCGTAAAATGAAAGAATTTGTACGTTTGGATTAGATGAGTCTAACGGTGCTAGATTTCGTATAATATTATAACGGTTTTATATTTTTTAGGGAAAATGAGTAGAGCTGGAATTTATTTATTATTATTTATTATCATTTATAGAATGATTTGAAAGTTGGGTAATAATTTATTATTTGAAACATTTTGCCGATTATAGATGATTTGAGAGATAATTGTATTTACTAAAATGAAGATTTTTAGATTTCTGAATTTGGTAAATTATCAAGTTTTTAAATATTCAGATTTGTAAATTTCTTGATGATCGTATTTCCAAATTTTCAAATATTTGAATTTTTAAATCAACTTCTTAAATTCTTGAATTCTTAAATCATCAACTTTTCAAATTTTAAAAATCTCAATTTCTGAAATTCTGAGTTCACAAATTCTATGTTTTTGAGATTCACAAAATCCATGTTTTCAATGAATAAATTCTAAAATTGGCCAATTTACAAATTTCTAATTTTTCGAATTTCCATATCCCAAAACTTCCTAAAACTCCCAAATTTCAAAATATTCAAATTCCCAAATTTTCTAACCTTCGAAATGTAACATTATCAGATAGCTAATACCACAGTTTTCAAATTCATATTAGTTAAATTTTCAAGTACCAAATCTTCGAATTCTGATATTTTGAAATTCCTATTTTTTTTAATCATCAAATTTCTCAAGCTTACATATTTTCAAATTCCCAAATTTGCAAATCCTTGCACATTATAAACCCTAAATTCTTATACTTCCCAATCTCTATATTCAAAAGTTTTCAATTTTAAATATCACTTAATTTCTAAATTTGAAAATTCCTATATCACTAGATTTCTAAATTTTATAATTCTTATATCATAAAATTTGTAAATTTGAAACTTCCTATATCACTAAATTTCTAAATATAGTAATTCTCCAAGAAACCCGTGACAGTAATTCTCTCTACAATATCATTTTTCTTAATAAGGTTAACGATGTTCGCCAGCAATACCCGTTTATCAGCGTGTAAAACGGAAATCAACAGTACAGGATATTTATTTAGGAAGCGAAGAGTTATTATAGATAAATTGTTAGTTTAGTTTATATGAGAAAGAAGTGCCGTCGACTGTGTTGATCGTTCCTCTGTCGACTGACCGACGTTTTGCTTTCGTTGTCCGTACACCTCTGGCTTGTTTATGTTTGAAAAATTTCATCGTGTTTACAGAGTGTTTGAGTTATAACACGCTCGCAGCGAAGCCTCGATAATTTGTCACCCGTTTGCTCGTGACCCATTTTTTATTTTATACTTTTTTTCTCTTTTACCTTGCGCGTTACGTTCCATTACTTGCGCGCACAAATAAATCCGCGTTATTTTCTGCCACCGTTGTTTCAATTTAATTCGTCCATTCTGTAAATTGGCCGGTATTTTCCGTGGCCACGTTGGACAACAATGGTCTCGGACACATAACGAAGATGAAAATATAGCTGAACACGCATCCTGGAAAATCGACCGCACACAAAATGGCGCTTATTACCGTACTCTTTAGCGTAGATACCTAGAGAATTATTTATGACCATTCACGTATTAACATTGAACCTACCGCTTGTTTGTTTACATTCCTCCTTCGAGCATGATACTTGCTTCATTTAAAAGTGAAATGAAACGGTAAAACGTGAAGTAATATTCACATTAATTCTTCATCTCGATAAAAATTATTATTGACTTTAAGAGAAGAGACTGAACAAATTTTATAACTCAAAATAAGAAACTTATGAACTGATCATTTTGGCTGATTGTGTGGTTTTAGTGTTATATCGCTTAATTTTATTAGTTCTTATTATTCAGATAAGTTTGGGGAATATTGAATATGTGAGTAACTAAATATTATAATATTTATTTGTATAATTAAAGTGAAAATGAGAGGTACTATTTGTTTTCGTTCGTTATTGATTTACAGTAATAACTATAGAGTTAAAATGGTAAATGATGAGTACCAAAAAATTAAGAAATAATTTCTGCAGTGTTTAATTAGTACTAATGTGTAACCAGTATTGTACTTGACAAATTTTATGTACTTTGATACATTTTAAAATATTTATAACCAATTATTTATCATATATTACAATATGTATAAAACTAAAACCGCAAGAGCCAACTTTGCCGTGGTGGAAAATGAAAAATAAATAAATAAAAAAAGGGATGAGCCTGCAGCACTCCAAATGTATGAAAATAATAATTATGAAGAGTCTATATAATTTAAATAATAACTTGTGTAAATTTGAAAATGAACAAATATCTGTTGCTGTTTCCATCGAAAATTTTCATCTCTGACATTTACATCGTTTACAGTTTCATTACGTCGAAAGGATTTCTGCATTTTATTTAATATATATTGCGCGCACGTTTTTATAACACAGCATTGTTGTTTAGTATAAAATATTCGTGGAAACGGTTAAATAGGAGGAAATTCACTGCATCGTGGCGACTCACGTTGAAAATTTATTTAATTGTCCAGTTTAACTCACATTTTTCATTCGGTGTCGGAAACAGATCGTTGCACTGAGATTTTCTGGCCTTTTTTGCATACAGTTAATGGAATTGCAGATTTATTTTCTGGGTTAGTTTCTTTAAATGTATGCATCTAATTCAGGTGTAATACAATGTAATTCTTTTTAAATAATATAATATTTCTTAACACCAAATTCATAATATTTCTTAACACCAAACAATTAATCATTTATCATAACATCTCTTAATACCGAACAGTTAATCACTTACTATAAAAACTCTTAATACCAAACAGTTAATCACTTATTATAATATCTCTTGTAACATCTTCAGTCATCTGTCTCTTCAGCAATATGATTGAAGAGAATAGATACTTTAAATCGTGCCATTAATAATGTGAGGGGATAATGAAGCATCGATAATACTCGAGAAGATTATATGCACGCGGGAAGCATCGGCTAAATAAGAAACGGTGTGGCAGCGCATCCGGTGGCCGCGTAAATTCCACTTTTAATATCTTTTTATTCTGAAAATAGTTAATTAAAATCCGCTCGCGTTCCTGCGGCTCCGTGAAAAAGCATTTCCCGGCTTCTCGTAATATCCAGCTAATCTTCGTTGAAATATCATTGGACTAATAAACCTCGTTTCATCTTTCGGCATTCTCCTCGCCGTTCAAGTTTTCAGCATTTACATGAGAAAGGGAACAAATACATTAAACGAATTAAAAAGATTCGATCGCTGGCACAACATCTCGTTCTCCTTTAACCAGTTAGCCGCATTCGACGTATATACACGTCGATTCAAAACATTATTTCCCGGAGATTTATGTGTATACTCGTGCTACACAACAAATTACCATTTACTATAGAAACTTTTTTCGTAAAATTTCTGATGAGAGCGTTTGCCCTGCGTTCGGCGTGTATACACGTCAATCTAAAACTTTATTTCGCTGCGATCGATGTGTTTTCGTGTAAAATAAAAAATTACTATAAACATTTTTTGCGTACAACTTACGATAGAATTTTCCCTGAATTTGACGTGTATACACGTCAATCTAAAACTTTGTTTCGATACGGTTGACGTGTATATTGGTGTTGAATAAAAAATGACCATTTACCATCAAAACTTTTTGTTGCGAAATATATGATAACATTTACCTTGTGTTTGGCGTGTATACACGTCGATCCTAAACTTTATTTCGATGCAATTGACGTGTACACTAACGTAAAAATAAAAAATTACTATTTACTGTAAAAACTTTTTCCGTAAAATTTATGATAGGAGCATTTGTACTGCGTCCGACGTATATCCTTGATTTTAATCCTTTAACCTACAATTTTCCATGTAGTTACGTCATGCACAGCTAATTAATTATTGCTACAGTGTCGAAACAAAAAGAGTTAAAATATTATAAATATTTTGCGAGTTTTCATTCTACAAATTATAATTAAAATTGAACACAAAATTTAATTACGTTAAAAATACGAGTTTTGTTTGTCACACTTCAACCGTGTGTCAGGAGCGTGACACGATGTTGTGGAGCAAAGAGGTTAATTACGCATCCCATGATGTTGAAAACTAAATTCTGCAGTTAATTGGTTAATTGTTAATAAAATGAGATTAGCAGTAAAGGTTTCCTTCTCTTTCGAGCGTTCGTTCGTTTCTCGACATGTCTACGGGTTTCTTCTTCGTAAAAAGAGAGTTCATCGTGTCGACAGATGCCGGCTGCTAAAACGTTCAGGCAGTGCAGGGCGATATTGGCTGGCGCCGAATGCCGGTGACGTTGTCGAGAAGATTTCTGACAAGCGTTGTTATTAAAAATTCCCTCACTGCTTGTACTACGCCGGCTGTGCGCGAAAAAATCGAAACAGCCAGCTCGCCTGGCTGCGTCGCGGAATAAATCGCGCCGTTCCATCGATATCGTATCACGTTCCCTGTTAACATATCCACTTTTGCTTTCCCGATTATTACGACAAAAATATAGAAAAATATAAAGGTAAAGTAATCTAAAAAGGAAAGGTAATTAATCATTCAAAGTTTAATTTTTTAAACCACTTCATTCCTTGATATTTTTTTGAAGCGTTGCATGCTGAGATGATCTGAAATGTAAACCTAAAATTATTGTATTTTTTTCGTTAATTTGATAATATGCCTTAAATTAGTTTCAGGAATTGATAGGAGTATTTCACGGGCGTATAAACAAATTCGCGATCGTATAAACATCACTATACTTTACAGTTTTTATCTCTGCATGTCACTAAATATTACATTTTTCGAAATAAATTTTTAAAAAGGGAAGCAAAAATTCGTAAGGAGGATTTAATAATAAATTTTCTTACTGTTAATCGCGACGAAAAATCTCATCCTAGACTGCCCTAAATTCAGTCGATTCAGAGGTTCTTGAAGGTAGCTAAATTTCATCGCTCCCATTTTTTCTGCTCCGTGTAGCGAGAGAAAAAAAGCCTCGTCTCGCGGCACGCTTTATCCTACAACGTAACTGAACGTCGAGTTCCAGGGAAATTCTGGATGGTAGGTGCTGCTAAATGACGAAACCGGATTACGCGACGCTTTTCCTCCCCCATTTCTCGTACACGGGAGCCTTTCAATCGCGAAAAATTACGAGGATCCCTTCTCGACCGCGAAGCCTCGCTCGCAATCCTGACGAACAAAAATTCCTGTTCCCATGAAAGTTACGGATACGCAATTATTACCTGGCGAAATGGTTGAAATAACGTGAATCGAAAATGAACCGCGACCATTTTTATTTGGCCTCCATCTTGAGCAACGCGAAATGGCGGGAAAACTAACCTCCGCTTAGATTCAAATGATGCTGCTGCAAATATTTGCTAACGCTTTCACAACCGTGTGCTTTGTTACATTTATTATTTTCGGAATTTTATAGTCTGTTTGATAGATAAGGAGAATATTTAGTGGAACTGTAAAAGTAAATTGCAGCTATATGCTGGTAAATTATTAAATATTGAAGTATAAGTAATGCATGGTATGATGGATATACAGAATGGTGTACTGGTCTTTTTGTAAATGATATAAGTGGTATATTGGTGTTTTTATAAATTGCATAAATGGTGTCTTGGCCATTCTATACGAATGATACGAGTTTTCCTTTTCTTTACCTTTGCATAAACAATATTTACATAATGTTTTGTATGGTTATAATGTTTAAAAATATTGTCAAATTGTGAGATGCTTATTTTTCAATATTCTATTTAACATTAGCAAACAGCAAATAAAAAAACCTGTTACACACATACTGGAAAATGTGTTGACGATTGTGGAAGAAAATATACAATTTTCGAATTTCTTAATTATCCAGCAGTTAGGCTTCATTGTATCCTTTACAGATGAAAAAATTAAAGAATCCAAGAATACAGAAATTTCAAATTTTTAATCGATCAAATTTGAAAATTGAATATCATCTAAATTTCGTAATGTCCAAATGCTTCATCTTTCAAATTTTCAAATTTTCAAATTTAAAACTTCGCCCATGTAAAAATTGATAAAGTCCAAAAGTTAAGAAATATAGAAATGTCAAAACTTCAGATTGACTCAAAACTTGTGTTAGTTAAATCAACTGACCACACTCGTATCTGTATCACAATAGTTGTTTCTCTATAAATAACTTTCCCTAACTCGCAACATTTATTATCGTTTGCAATAAATATTCACTAATACGAAAAATATACAATAGTTACCACTTATACTTACAATAGTTAACAATTAATCAGATAGTAAGAAATTGCTGTATAATTCGCAGACGTTTTTCAATTTTCGTATTCGGTTATTTCTTCAAAAAGTCCTGAAGAAGAAAAGTTCGCAGAGCATTTTTGCTTCAACCGATCGTAATCCACTCCGAAGCAAATAACTTACATTACATTAGTTTCGCTATATCCTGGTGACATTTCGAACTACCGAGGAATGACAGTTGCGACGGCCATTACGGCCAGTTTCGAGGATACCGCGAAAGTTTATGGCCCGGCAAGAACATCCAAGTTGCGTGTACTTTCGAGGATGGTTAAGAGAAATCCGTATTTTCTCGATGTCCACGCTTTCACGAGCTATTATAATCATTGAAAACTGTTGGAAGAATCTTCGTATGTCCTTCGGACCGCAAACACTTCGATCGTTCGTTCCTCGGACTTCGCAGGAACAATATCACGAAAAACTCATCGAACCTTCTTTACTGCCTTCCTAAGAAAACTTTCAACATTTTCAACTTCACGTACTTAAGTCCGCAATTTACCGACACCATGTTTCTTCTACGAATGTATTCGTTGTGGATAATACAACTTCTGATGCCCTATTTTCACTTGATATCCTTATCGTACTGGCCACTTATGGTTTCTTCAAGTAGAATCTTTGTATTCTTCAGTGAGAGAGAGAATTGTGATGCACTTCAGCGATTATGTAGCTGAATGATTATTACAAACAAAATATAACAAGTATCTTAAGAATTTGTTACTCAAATAGCATGTTTTGCAAATGTCTCAATTTTTCAAACATGTAAAATAATTTCTGGTAAAAAAGAACTCTTGTTTATTGAAGTATCTAACGTTTCTAATAAAATGTGTCACATAGGTCTATTATAAACTTTATTAAATCTAACGAACTGATTTGTTGATTAAAAATGAAAAGCATCAAATAAGCTTTCACCATTGAGAACGCTTCTTTACCGTTCCTAAATCGTGCATTTTCACATTTCTCGTTTCTCATTTTACTTAGCCGTAATTCTCAGTGTAACAAAGCGGTCCAAGGCCAATATATTTATCATGAGCGTTGAATAGTTAATAGCGCAGTTCAATTTTCGCCGAAGGAGGGGTATAACGAAAAGGAAAAGGGGTTGCAGCATCCCGTAGTCCCGGTTTATTGTTTCTGGCCTAGTTTTCAAGCAATGACTGTATTGTCCGGCTACATATCCCTGTAGCTCCGTCCTCTTTCCCTCTCTGTCTTTTTGTATCATGCTTTTTTTTCCCTTTGTACACCTTTTCGATGTCCGATTCCCTTTTAGACGCTTCGTTTGCCTGGTTCGCGCTCCGTTTCTTTAGTCCCCGTGTATGAAATCTTCCATTCCCTGTTTTCAACCCTACCCTCTCGCACCCCCGTTCACTCTCAGGCAGTTTCGTTTGCGCGTTCTGTCGCAGATTTTCGTGAAATCGGAGCGCAACGTCCGCGAGACGAGTGAACAACCCGGTCGCGTCGCGACACGAACTCGAATAACGAGGAAAAGCTCGCGGAAAACAACGAAAAAGCGAGCGAGAAAAGCGGCGTAAAAGGGGTTGACAAAAGAGGTGGCGTTCAAAATAAGCGACAAAGACGAGCTCGATCAAAGAGAGCGTTTCCGCGCCGGACAACAACAAGCGGACAACGAGAAATCGGAAGATAGAGTTCTCATGCAAATGGTTGCTCCCAAAATCGCTTTGGTATATTTACCTTTTGTTTACGGCACTAAGCTGGTATTGAACAGGCAAGAATTCTTCAAATTCAAATTTGACTCATTTCTTTATAATAGCGAAATATTTGTGCACGAATCTCTGTATTCCTAGATTCTTAGATCTTTATATTTATGGACCAGTTCACCTGTATATCTTCAAATTTAATATCCTCAGAACTAGGTTCGTACGTCGCTATATCTCTGCGTAGATATATGCCCTGATATCTATATCTCTAAATTATGTACAGATCCTTATATTTGCGGATCTCTACATTTCTAGAACTGTATATTTCTAGATCTATAATCCTAGCTTTCCAGATTTTTATTATTCTAAATTCCTATATTCCCAGATTTTTAATTATATTCCCACATTCATATACTGTTTCGACTATTCTTAACAGTTAATAACTTGTATTAGCGAAGAACTAGTAAAATTACATTCGAATAGAGTTATACATTTCATACACCATCATTCATTATTTTATTTCCAGTTATATGCAAATTTTTTCTGCTTATTAAGTTATCAAATGTACACTTCTCTGAAAAAGTTTAAAATCAAATATCGTGTTTTTGTTTTTACCATTCCTCAGTTAACCATTAATTTTATTGAAAGAATTAACAAAATATATTATGTAAGATATGAGAGTATTGAAACAAGTATATATACCACATTTTTTTCTCCTTTTATTAAAATTAATAACTACACGATAAATGATAAATGAATCCTACTTGGTCCTAAAATTTCTTTGATCCTAAACTTGTTGATAACAGTATAACCGCTGCAAATGACAAGAAATAACAAGATACAGCTGGGAATAAGTTCGATGGCAATAACAAGATAATTTGTACTGTACAAAATCCTATTTTGGTTTCACGTCATTTGGTAAAAACAGTTTTGAGTTTGATCTAACTTTAGCCAACTTTTACGCTAGTTCTCGCAGTGGTCAACGTCAGATACAATAACGTCTATAATTTTGTTTCCTACTTTTGGCTCGTTCTTCAGTTTCTCTGCTTCTCGCCATCGTTCTTAATTCCACGTTCGTTTTATTCTTTCACGATTCACCACTTTCTTGTTTCCCCTTTTTCTGGTTCTCTTTCCCTGTCACCATTTCTCATTTTCCGATACAGTTGGCCGAAGCGGCTGTCGGTTGAATAGAAATAAATTATAAGCACGCTGTGTTTAAATATCCAACATGCGACGAGTCTGGGGAAATGGTACCGGGAAAAACGGGAGAAACGAGTAAATACGTCGGAATTTTCGGGATTATATATCTACTGCGTAAGTAGTGTGAGTTTCGATGTTGCATGAAAGGATGTTGTGATTCATAGGGCGAGAACATGCAGACGGAATTTTAATCTTGTCGTAATTATTATACAAATTATGCTGGGAAATTCTGTTTCGACCTGCGATTTCTGTAGCAAATAATGTTTGCATTGACTCTTGTGTTTTCTACTACAGGTATAACTTGATATCGATAATATTGCAGTGATATCAGTGAGCAGGTTAATTAAAAAATTTTAATTTCTTGATCTTTTGCAATTTTTAAGTTTTGAATTGTATACATTGCTAATTTTTTACATTCTCAAACTTTTAAATTTTATAAATTCTCAAGTATTTCAAATTTCTATTTTCCCATGTCTAAATTTCTACATTTGCACATTTTCAAGTATCAAAATTCGTGCGAATTCGCATGAATGAAAATTTTCTACTGCCTCTCTCCTTCAAAATATTTAATTTATTTCCACACATTTCGAGTAAAACTGAATTCATTTAAATTTCTGTGTAATCAATAGATTCATGGCGCAATTTTACATGTTTTAAAAAAGTAAGAGTCTAAATTAAAGCCGATTTTACTTTTTGAAGATTTCGATAATTGAAAAATGCAATCTGTCAATTCGTTACTGTGGAATTTACCTACACTAATGGTTATTATAATTAAAATAATTGTTACGTGCTAAATTTTCGATTTGTTAGCTTTTATATTTTTCTGTAGTACTCATTCGATCACGGTAAAATAAAAAAATAAAATTACTGTTCAGACGTCGCTAAAACGATAAATCGGAGATAGTAATTCAACTGGTTCGATTAGAACCCGAAAGTTTCATAGATACAACTATAAAAAGAAATGACTAAATTTAATTTCCAAATGAAAGGCATATTGCTACGCTCGAGGAACTGTTTTTTGCTCGTTAAAATATGGCACTCCCATTTCCTGTTGCCCTAATTATCTTCGCCAAATGTGTATATACATCGTGTTACGAAAGCTTCTAATAGATACTTTCCAGTGATTAATAATTCTTTTTTAACCTCTTTCCAGAAGAAATGACTAAACAAGTCGCAGTTAACAACGCGATAAATAGCGAAAATAAAAAGAGCTCACAATATCAGTAGTATTGTCAGTTTATGGTCAGACATATATCATAGTTATTACCTCATACAATACCTACAATATTTTCGTTGTAGTTTATATATGGATATCATTTTCATTATATATATTTTTTATATACGTATAACATTTTTCAGTTTTTGTATTATTTTTAAAATAATCAGTAAAGGGTATAATACATAGACAATGTGTACATGATCAATAATCATTCTCTCAGACAACTCGTTTTAAAATACGAAATCATTCCAAATTTATAATAATTTATAATAAATCACGTAAAATAAGCTGTAACAATTTTGACATTGTACTGGACACTGACAGACTTGATTTTAACAAGGATCTAAGAGGACACTTTGAAGATGACTCGTCGATTTTCAATAAATTCTTTTCGCCTTTAGTACATCATACTGTTCAAGAATAGATAAAATATTTTTATATGTATAGACATTATCATTTACATTTAGAAATATTAACTGTAATATACATAATACATTTACATTTAAAAATATCAACAAATATCTATAAGATGATAATTTAAAATGTAAAAAATACAACTAATTCTTAAAGATATAATGCATAAAATGCAAGAAAAATTTTTCAAAAATGTCTAACAGTTTCTAAGAAAAAACATTTTTAACTTACTGTTTGGCCTTTCGACTCGTCATCTGTACCGTAACAAATTTTGCTTAAAAAATTTTTCAAAAAGAATTGTAAGGAGCCAATATGGGAGCGTAACATTCGTTTAAAGATCCAAGATTAATCTGTGAAATATTCGGAGACGTATTAGGCTAGCAAACTCGAGGTCGTTCACAAGCGATATCGCCAGCTAAGTACGCGTGCTCGCAGCATAAAAATTATAGCGTTCTCCGTACAGGCGTGGGTCGCGTTTCTTTATGGATACGCCGTGCTGCGGGTGAAACTCATTACTTTGGCATTCCACCCAATAAGAGAAGGTCTTTCCTGCTCGATTAAAATTCAGCATGCGTGCGGAGACGGGCTCGAGTGAGTCTGCAGCAGCCGAGAAATGCGCGTCATTGACATAAACCGGGGAAAATGGGGGAACGACGTGAACAAACGGATTAAGTTATACGTGAGGAATCTTTGACTGTGCCACGCCGTTTTATATTCGTGTCATCTGCTGCTTTGAAAAAGATTGCACTCCACACCGGTTACTACCGCGTACGCCACTTCGCGAATCAAATAACCCTAAATGCAGCTTTATTCTCCATAGATTATTATTATCGTAAGTAATTTTCTTCGAGGCTGGGCACGTATCTTATCACAATATACTCACATCTTATACTCGTGTTTTTCTTTCTCTCTGATAGCATAAAATGTGTATGATGTAGTGTATTAATAAAACTCATATTATTCCTATATGAAATTCATATTATTTGTAAAACATGAATTAAGAAAATTATATGAATAAAGAAAATTGATTAATATGAAAATCTATCCTAATGTGAGATCCAATTTATCTCTGCTGAACTTTTAAAAGTCGTGAAAATGATATTTTATTCTGTAACTAATCGCATATATGCGTTCTATCTGCACATTGATCATATCATATGAAATTACATATTTGAGAAATATGTTGTAGAAAGTTTTTAATGTAGTTAATGTAGTAAAATTGAATTTGCAAATATATTTGCAAATGTCATATATGTCTAATTTAGAAAAAAATATGGAACAAATAAGTCAAAGAAGCAAACAACATTTAATCAGTTTTCAAGGCAGGCTTATATAAGAAAATAAACAAATAAGTTATAGCGCTTTAAACGTTATCATGACAAAGTTGTGTGCATCTATTTTATACTGAATGTGTCAGTCTAATCTTAAGAAGAACTTTTACCAAAGTGCCTTCATAACACTACGAAGTGAATTGTAATGACAAACATACAAAAACAAAAGCGTCCCTAAGTATATGTAGTTTCCTTTACACACGTCCCGCGATACTTTTTGAACTAGTAAACCGTATCGTCAGGACAGATAGAATTAGAGAGGGCGATGGAAAGAGCGTAGGGGGTGAAAAACGTGAAGGGAGACGAGCATCGTCAAGGGATAGAGAATTGCTCGAGTGCGGGAAAATCTCCCACTTGTAGCTCGCAGATATTTACTTCGATCTTACTTCAACCGGAGGTAAATCTTGAATGACACTCGGACCCGTTCTCTCCCTATCCGTCTGTTTTAACCCCTTGTCGGTCGTGGAGTATCGAAAGAGTGATCAACGCTGAACGGTCTCTATAAAACTAATTCGAGCAACACGTTTTCCTTCGTGTACAATTTACCGTTGGTGCGTGCCCAGAATCCGTGGCGTCGATGTACAAAGAGTAATTAGTAACTGTGTTACGCGTACCGGTAGTCTCGGCCAATAACGCGACAGTGCAATCCAGTTTCCGAAATCCATTTGCATTCAGATCAGCCATAAAGCGCGCGAGAACGTCGAGAATTTATCGTCAAAGTTCGCAGGTTCGTTTGCTGTTCGCGCACCCTTTACGATACACCGTTCATAGAAATCCAGTTTGATAACGGCCGCATCAACACCGGTCATAATTCTTAATTACCACTTTCGGATCTCGTGCGCGACGCATTTTTAATCGCTTCTCGTCGCGCTCGTAATTTCAACTTTAATAATATCCTCGCCGCGAACAACTTACGCGTCTCGCGCAACAATTTAACCGGTGGCGTTTGAATTCCGCCGGAATTACCGCGAATTCGCGTGTGAAATTTCTCATTCGTATTATCCTGCGGCCGCAGCCCGGTCTGGGCGACGAGGCCGCTTCCGGTCGCCTAGGGATTTCCTAGATGTGAACGAGAACGCGAGGAAAACGGTGTCACGGATTACTTTTCCAAATGTGGCCGCCACCGGCTCCTTTCTCGAGTATCCCGGAATCATCCGACCGTCGAGGATAGCTGGCTCTTCCAATTTCCAGTTGTGCCAACCAGATTGAATTTCTATCGTCTACGTTGGTACCCCTGCCTCGTCTCGTGCTTCCCCGACGCCGATCATTTCTCGCGATATCGGGTAACCGGGTTATGTTTGCGAGAATGGCTCCGAGCCTCTCGATTTTTCTCCGTAATGCCCGCCACCACTCTCTTCGACTTCTATCCCGCAGGATCTCCGACTTTGTCCCGTGTGTCGCGATACTACCCACCCGGAACCGAACCCGGAACGAATCGAATAACCCAGAACGTCCAAGGTAATCTCGTTGATCGACTGGTCGAGCACGATTCACTGTCCACCTGACAAATTTCAATCGCGACGATGTATCTTCCGGGGTTATTGCACGTTACTACGGAGCTTGATTGTGTTTTGTATGATCCTGAGGGAAAAGGAGCTGTTCTGACGTCGATTCATCGGTATTTGGGGAAGCTCGATACTGCGGAGCGGAGATTTACAGGGTGTGGATCCTGAAATGGGACGGTAGGATTGCGAAATGATTCTAGGTGGGTGGAAGAGGATTTTGGAATTTTTTAATTGTGGGGATTTAGGATTTTGGGATAGTGGATTTTTATTGGAATTTTTGGAACTTCGACACTTTGCAAATTTGGTGCTTAGTTCTTTGGGATTATTTGATTTTAGAATTTCGAAATTTAGGATTTTAGATCTTCGTACTTTGGGAATATATGATTTTGGAAATTTGGAACTTTTGAATTTTTGAATTTCCGAATTTCGCAACCTTGAAATTTTAGAAGTTCGACATTTAGGATTTTAGATCTTTATACTTTGAGAATATATAATTTTGGAAATTGGGAATTTTCGAATTTCGCAATTTTCAAATTTTGGAAGTTCGAGATTTTTAAATTTTGTAACATCGAGACTTTGGAACTACAAAATACTTATTCTTTGAAAATGCATGATTTTGTGTTTGTAAAATATTAGCCGTGATTGTGATGAAAGGTTTTAAACAAATTAGTGATGAGGGTTATGAGTATAAAAAGCTTCGTGGATATAGTTAACAGTAAGTCTGGCTGCTCCTAGGGAAAAATACAATTTAGGGGAAAATGTTTCTGATACTCATTCTGGTTGGTAGATTTTCAAATTTTCTACTTTTCAAATTTAGATATCTTTATATTAATTTTAAACTTTCATACTTTCAAATTTAGAAATTTAGGAGTTTGAAAATTTGGCATTCCCTGAATTAGAAATTTGAAAATTTGAGGGTTTCAGAATTTGAGAATTTCAGGATTTTAACTTTGGGAATTTGGAAAATTTGTGAATTTGAAAATTCAGAAAATTGAAGAGTAGAGATTCAAAATTTTTTTAATTTGTAGTTTGGAAAATTAAGAATTTGCAAATTTTGGAAGTTAGAAACTTGTTAATTTGAAAAATTGGAAATTGAGAAATTTAGAAATGAGAAAACTTGATAATATCTAAGCTTAATTTAGTGTTCATAAATTTGCAACTTTGTAAATTTCGATTTATTTGGTAATTGATGCAACCATACCACCATTCCTTTATGTTAGGGTAATTTGCAAAAACTACCAATATTCGGATGTACAAAACACTTCACTTATATAAAAGAAGTAATATTATATTTATTAACGTCAAAAATAAACGTAGTTTTACGTCCTACCCGCTTACAAGAAAAGCCACAGACGGAAGTTCTGCCATTACTCAAGCTTCTCATCACGCGTGCATTATTCAGACTCTTACATACTACTTCCAACACTTTATAAAATTATTAAGACATCCTTTTCAACGCTTGCGATCCAGAGTATTTTCCATGACAATTATACATATATAGCATTACTATAAACACAATGTATAGCATAAATATAACACAACTATTCGAAAAGATCATAGGCCTTCACACAGCTTATATTTACTTAAGTGCAACACTCTTCAATTAAAAACTAACAGCAACCTAATGCCATATAAAGACCACATTAATTCAAAGCTACTCGTTAAAATATTTCCCAAACAGCATCCGACCGAAAGAATAACGTTACTTGCATCCGCAAAAAAGTCACCACCGAATTAAGCATATTCTTGACAAAATTGTTAACTTTATCCAAAGCTCGCTCAATCGTGCGAAGTTGTCGTAAGTTGGTCCAGAGGGGCCGATGACGAAGTTCTTGCAGGGAAGTCTTTCTCTTCCGCTTTCACCTCTTCCTGTTCTTCTTGCCTGTTCTTCGACGAGACGAAGAAGCATCGCGGCACGATGAAAACCGAAAGACATTCTCTTCACCCTCGTCGTGTCGTTGTAGCTGTCGACGTCGGGCCGCTTGACGTGCTCGAGGGCGTCCGGGGGCGTGCGAGCGACCGGTGTGAACTTCGCCGTAGGGGATTATGCAAACGGGGTAGTTCGTGGGGGCAGGGAACAGGAAAGGGAGAAAACACGGGACGGGGAGCTACGCCGACGGCGTGGATGGCGGCGGGTTTTCTTGCTTGTCATTACCACGTTCGTGGCTTCCTCTCGCGTTTCGTTTTCTGCCGCCTATCGTACGATGAGACTGAAATTCACAGTATCGCGTCATCTTTTTAAGGGAATCGTTCTATTTAAGGGGCCCGAGGTGAAGGGTGATCTCGAGAGAGGCGACGGAGAAAGTATACTGGGGAAGTCGACGCTATTTCGTACAGAATTGCTGTGAAATATCTTTGGGATCTTGGAATGGATTTACTAGATTCCTGGGTAGAATTTTGTAGATTCGGTAGAATTTAGTAGATAATAACTTGAAAGGGGTGTAAGATGTCTTTGATATTCAGAAATATAATTTTGTAGATTGATAAGTGGAATTTAGTAGATGTTAACTGAAAATGGGTATAAAATATATCTGACATCTCAGTTTGAAATTTAGTAAATTCTTGGGTAGAATTTAGTAGACGCTAACACAAAATGGGTATAGCTTTGGTACTTCAAAATACAATTTAGTGAATTCATAAGTAAAATCTAGTAAACTTCAACTCAAAATAAGTATGAAATATTTTTGATATGTATAAGTACATGTTAATAGATTTGAGGACTTGGGGACTTAAATATTTGAAAATTAGAAAATTCACATATTTGTGAAATTTGAGAGTTTGAAAATGTGACTGTGTGAGGCTTTGGAATTTAGTAATTTCTCAAACTTAGTAATTTGGAAAAATTAAGATTTTGGAAATTTTTTTAGTTAGGAATTTGGGAATTTTTAAATTCAGACTTATGATAAATATATGAAAATTTGGAAGTATGTAGATTTGGGAATTTGGAAATTTGAGAATGTAGAAATTGAGGATTTGGGTATTTAAAAATATGAGGATTTGAAAATTTAGAAATTTAGGAAATTTGAAATGTAGAAAATTAGGAATTTGGAAATTTAGAAATTTAGAAATTTAGAAATTTAGAAATTTAGAAATTTAGAAATTTAGAAATTTAGAAATTTAGAAATTTAGAAATTTAGAAATTTAGAAATTTAGAAATTTAGAAATTTAGAAATTTAGAAATTTAGAAATTTAGAAATTTAGAAATTTAGAAATTTAGAAATTTAGAAATTCAGAAATTTAGAAAATTAGGAATTTGGAAATTTAGAAATTTAGAAGTTTAGAAATTTAGAAATTTGGAAATATGGGGATATACAAACAGAAATTTTTAAATTAAAAATTTGGAAATTTTTGGAAGGAAACTTCAAAATTAGATAACTTAAAAAATTAAGAAATATAACGACTAAAAAATTGATTAACATAAAAATGAGTACTCATCTAGTGATATACCGCACCCTGTCTGACCACATACGACACTCCGCTACTTATTCCGCAAAACCACGCGTCTACCACCTAATCATCACACATCTTCAATCTCTTTGCACTTGCATTCACTTAATTTCAACAAATAATACTCTATCCCTCTATCTCAACTCATTTCTCAAAAATAAACAACGTGTAATAAATACAGATAATACATACTATTATTAACACACAGTTTAAACACAAATAACCGGTGATGGCTTATTAACTCCCCAGTATCTTTCGGTATTAATTAAGATGCCTTTTGAACAACTGTTCCCTTGAATTTGGCAGTGGAACATCGAAACCTTAATTATCTCTCAGCAAGCAAAATATTCCTTTGAACAGCCTCGCCCGTAGCTGTGTCTGCACGTTTCATTTATCATGGCTCAGTGTGAAAGATGAAGCGTCTTTTAACGCTCCGGATTATCTGGAAGACATTCATCTTAATTACGACACCGCGTCGGTACGTCGAAAGGATTTGTAATGAAAACCGCTGATTATTCGATACAGAGACGAGGCCATCGTTGCATCCGGTTGAATAGATTTCACGAATAACGTGTACAGAATGGCTGGATTTCGCGGCAATTGATCCTGATCAGTGGTCATGAAAAATTGAAACCGAAGCGATCCACGGTGAAAGCAAGATTATCATAAATCATCCTTCGTTGGCAGGGGATTAACAGTGCATTTGTATTTTTCTAAAGTGTCCGTGAAATGGAGGACCTCGTAGAGCGGGAGTAAAACCGTTAAACGCATTTCAGATCATAGAATAATGAGTCACTGCTGTGTGGCAGGGGCGGATTAAGATTCTCGGTGGCCCGGGGCTATAATTTTCGAGGGTTATTCTGCTTGTATTGGTTTTGTAATAAGGGGAAGAGAAATAAATTCTTTTTGGTATAATTTATATATTGTTCAGAAATTTTGTAATATATTTTTGTAATAGAATTTATTGTATATATAATTAAATATTTTGTAATAATTTTTTTAATCAAATTTATATATCTAATATTTTTAATTGTTACATTTTATTATTAAAATGTATAAGTTGTATAGAAGATCTGTTAGTATTTTTTAGGTTTTCGGTTGGACAATTTCATATATAGGAAATTCCAAATTTTTATATTTGCGAATTTTTAGAATTGTAAAATTTCATTTAAGGATTTAAAGGTTTCACCATTTGAGAAACATGGACATTTGAGAATTTGTTAATTTAGCAATTTTGTAATTTGATAATTCAAGAATTTGTTAATGCGGCAATTCTGAAATCGATAGTTTGACAGTTTGCTTATTTAAAAATAAAGAGATTTAGAAATTCAGAGTTACGGAATTTGAACGTTTTGAAATATGCGAATTCTTTAAATTATAAATTTTCAGATTTAAAATTTTTGCAGTTTGAGGATTTAAAACGTTAAGAATTCGGGTTATTTAGAAATGTGTGTTCATAATTTCCCCCTTCCTTTATTTCTTGAAATTTTTGAAGGATTTTAAAACGTGGTTCTAGTTTGAGACCTCGAAATCCTTGAAACTGTTCGATTAAAATAAATTACATGATTCGTAAAAGAGTAATAAAAATGCGTACGTCAGTTTCGTTACATTAAACAAAAATTACATGCATCTAAAAAATTGTGAAACTCTGAAGAAACTAGAACATCTTTCTGCCAGTTTCTGAAGTTTTCCGAAGTTGCTAAAGCTTAATAGATAAATGTATCTTGTATCGATTCCCTGGATACCAGAAGGATAATGTTGCTTATTCGTTGCACAACAAAATTTGACTCCGTTTTCAGACATCCTTGAAACGCGGAGAAATAGAGTCAGTTATTTCCGGTGTCAGGAGTGACCTAGGAACGTTGGAAAAAAATTACGCGATAAAGACAAAAAAGCTGACCCACTTTTGAAAATACGAGGAGAAACTCAATTGTGATAAAAAGTCGCCGAATCAGCGTTCTCGACAGTTGGTCGGAAATTAAATGCTTAATGTATGCCTCAAACGGCTATTGGAGGTATATTTAAACGACGGTATCTTCAGTGGCATCTAAGTGGAAAATGCATTTCATTTTAAACGAGTGGCCAAGAAAATATATATTATTAATTGGATCCACATATTTTAGACGTTAATGAAATTTTCTGTACCTAAATATAGACATTATAAGCGTTTTATCTCGACATCTCAGAAATTAATTGAAATATCTTTTTAGATCTATTTTTACTTTACTAAAACTTTAACGAAGGCATTGATCTCGTATTTATGGAAGAATTTTATATTTTCATGTAGGAATGAAAATAATGAATTTTCATATTTTGAAAAATTCTCATCTCATTTGATTGAAATGAAAATTTCTATAAATTAAATTAAACTAAATTAAACTTCTTCTTAAGACGTACCTCAAATTTATATAATTACTAGTAGTTCATATAATTATTTCGTAAATGTTTATGGGCCACAGAGTTAGAAAATTATTAAATTTCGTAAGATCTGAAATACTAAAACTTGTAAGGTTTTGAAATTTTAAAGTCAACATTTCAACGACCTAATAACTTAAATTACAAAAATTCCTCAACCACAAAGTCTTATATTTCAGAAATCATAACAACTTGAAAGTTCCACATTTCACAAGTTCTAAAATTTCAATCTTCCAATTTTCCAAAGTTCAGAAACTTTAACAGCCAAAAATTCCGAAGTACCATAAATTCTAAATTTCCATGACCGCTCTTTCGAAAATAATAATTTTTCGCGAACCATCCACTCACAATACACATTTAAAAATGAAAGATTTTCAAAACTTTAAATATCGCTGTATTGTTTACAAATTTCTTATACCTTTATAAATATAAAAATCGACCGATACGTTCACAATACATATTTAAAATTGAAATTAAAAATTTTCATACTAACGAAAGATTATCCAAATATAAAATATCGCTATACTGCTAACAAATTCTTTATAGTTAAATAAATATAAAGATCTGCTTACCCAAGAGTGCTTTGAGTCCCCAGCAATTTATAACCTCGTTTCAAGAATCTCTAATCTATCGTAACACCTATTCACCCTCCGTGCCATCTGCAAGTTCCACGCTTTCCGTTTTCTTTCTCTTCCAACACTTCCTAACTAAACCTACAAATTCTGCCGAATCGTATTATTATTCGAGGCACCGTGGAACTATCGGGTTCACGGTGTTGTACGCAGGGAAAATATGCAAGTCGTTCTGACAAGGGTAGAGAGCCGTTCGAGTTCTCGAAGATTCGGCTGCTTTAGCAGCCCGAAGCCTGAACTTCTGAAATGGCTGCCCGGGCGAACGACGGCTCTGCGATCACGTACGTTTTCGCGTAGCTTCACGCACGTAAGTTCGAGGGAAGGCCACGAGGGAAGCCGGGACGTGCATTCGAGCGGCTCGATTTCGCGGCGAAAATTTACGTCGTGGCTGCACAGGGAATTCCATGGCTTCGCGGCACCGTCTCCCTTCGTCTACGGGATGGGTTTTTGCTTTTTAGCCACGTGGAGCGTAAGGTGCGGTTTCATTCGACCTGGTTGCCCGTCCCTTTGGACGAACGTAGAAAACAGGGCAGAGGGAGAGTTTGGTTCGCTCGAACGATACCTGTACCAGCTAGATCCCTTTTGCAACCCCTTCGCGGCTCTATTCACGGTATTCATCCGCCTACTTTTTATTACCCGGTAATTAATTGTAATGGGAGTTCCAAACAAGGAAACGAATGGTTTCGTTCGGTACTCCTTTATCGCGTTTTGTCGTGCTTGCTTCCGTACTTGTAGAGACTAAATAATCTGCTGAAGGTGTGCTTTCAAAGAATTCAGTCTTGTCAAAAAAATACAGGGTTTAGTTACTCAGCTAAGTCATCTTTAATCTTGTCAGAGAAATACAGGGTTTAATTACTCATTTAAATTAGTTTCAATCTTGTCAGCAAAATACAGGGTTTGCTCATCTAAATTATTTTCAGTCTTTTCAACAAAATAAAGGGTTTAGTTACTTATCTAAGTTATTTTTAATCTTGTCAGAGAAAAACAGGGTTGAGCTACTCGTTTAAATTATTTTCAGTCTTGTCAGAAAAATACAGGATCGATTTACACGTCTAAATTATTTTTAGTCTTCTCAGAAAAATACCGAGTTAAGTTACATATTTAAATGATCTGCACAACAATTAAAAATAGGAAAAAGTGAAGGATGGAGGTTATATAATTTTAGAATTCTTTTTAACGTCGTTGAAAGTATGTCCTGGAACTATAAGAGCTTTCAGTAGTTTCTTTATACTTTTAGTGATAATAAAATTAATTTAGATCTCTATGTTAAGTGGGGCACACTAAAGTATGCAATTGTATATAGAATAATTACAATAATCATATGCCATGATACATTGTTGAAATTGTAAAGATGGACGCTTTTATTCCTGACAAAAAAATTCAAACTTCCAATAGAATGCTGGGAGGTACAACTTAATTTTTGTACAAGAATTTTTTTTTTCCAAAAATTGTACATAAAGCAGGTCTTAAGAAAAGGTACAACTTTTGTTTCAAATATGTTTTAATATCTTCCGTCGCTTACGATTTATAAGCATTTACATAAACGGGATATAAGGGTTGATTTTTTCTTATGTCATTTAAATTTAAAATATCATTCAAATAACGTACAAATATGTAGTAATAAACTATAATTAGTTATCTAGTTATAATTATATATATTAGAAAAGTACTTTAAAAATAAATTTTTCGCTTTGTTACAGATCGACCCGAAGGTAGCGTTTCCCAGGAGAACACACCCAAAGGTAAGAAAATAGAGTTCGCTTTTAAGCAAAGACACCGAATCCGCGAGAGACGACAATCGTCACGCTCGAACCATCTCCTGATCCGCCGACGGTTCCTTTCACGCATGAGAAAGTCCTTTGGCCGAAAAGTCAGGTGCTAAAAGATAAGCCAGACTGCGGACAGGAAGTAGCTAAGGGGCAGACGCGAGCTTTGAAAGTCGACTAACGAAAGAAGGGGGATAGGAAGGGGTTTGTACAGCGAGGGAGAAGGTAACAGACGAGGGAGAAGGATCGCGTCTGAAGAGGGAATAATAAAGAGCCCTCTCTGGTTCTCGTAATAAGAGCAATTAGATGTAATTCATTTCGAAACCCGGAATTATTTTCTTCCCGCTCTAACGGGCCGTTAGTCACGGCCGAAACTGCTCGCCGCGAAACTCTGAAACGTACACTCGGGTGCAATGTTTAATTTCATTTGTGTGAGGACACGTATCCAAATTTGACATGTTTTGAATTCCCAAATTTTTGGAATTGTATTTTCAAGTATTCGAATTTTTAGATTCTCAGATTCTCGTATTTCTCAACTTTCAAACTTTCAAACTTTCAAATTTTTTAATTTTTGAGTTTTCAAATAATCGAATCTTCTACTGCTAAGTCTAGCAATATTTATGTATTTGAATTCTCAAGTAAAAGCATAAATTTCTGTGTCCCCAAATTTTATATCGCCAAATTCCTAGATATCCCACGATTTCTAAATTTCACAGTTTACGAATCTCAAGAACTTCAAATTCCTATGTCCCCAAATTTCTTCATTCACAAGTTCCTAGGACGCAAATTTCTAGGTCTCCAAATTTTATTGCCTTCACATTCCTAGATCCTTAAATTCCTAGATCACCATATTTCTAAATTCCCAAGCATTATAATTTTTCAATCGCAACAACTCTAAATACTTATATCCCGAAATCTCCAAATCCCTCAATTTCTGTATCTTCCAATTTCTACGTCCATAAATTCCTAGATCCCTACATTCTTATGTACCCCAATTTCTAGAGATCCAAATTGATAAACCCACAAATCCCTAGATTAACCTATACCCCAAAATCATTAAATCCCTATATCGATAGGTCCCTAAATCCCAAGATCCTTAAATTTATATGACTCCTACCTTCCTATTTTTAATCCATTACCATATTGTTAAATCTCTGAAATATTCCTAAAAATGTAGGAGTAGGTCTACACTTCGTTGTTATATTTTAAGGGAAGCCAGATTTGCTCTCGACTGTACACGCTCCGATTCGAACGAGGATGGAACGATATCAAAAGGGAAAGAGGCAGAATGCAATACACACAGACACACACAGTGAGGGTCGAACGAGCCGACGCTCGCGTGTGTACGCGCGTGTATTCGCGCGGAACTAGGAAAAGGGTGAGAGGAGAGGCGAGAGAAATTTGCGCGGCTTAATAATATAAATGCCAGGCACACGAATTACTGGCGAGTGACTGAATTGCGCTAATTTTAATTGTACCCTTTCCCTTCTTCCGTCTTCCGTAGCCCCATCGCCACCCTCTCGTCTCCGCTCGATCTCTCGAACCACCCCCTTTTTCGTCAACTCTTTTCAACGCTTCTATGCGTCATGTCGCCGTGGCGGTTCCGCATCTTTTTTTCCCGCCCTTTCGCTGTCCTTTTCCGTGAAACGAGAGTACGACCTCGCGACCATCATCCAATTTTATTTGATTTCGTCGTCAAAAGCCGGAAACGCATAAATTATCAGCTGAACGGGAAATCACGATTCAGCACCGCTGCCGGTAATCACGTATCCGGCGTATTAACGAGCCGCACGTTCGATCGGCCGGATTGCATCGATGAAAATTTTGTTATTTCTGTTGCAAAGGCTCGTCTATCGAGGACCGTACTTCAATTTGTGCTATTATACGATCGGGGAGGGGAGTTGGAAATTTGGTCGCGTTCTACGATATTGGGATCTTTGAAAGAGGGTTGTTTGCGCGGAATGGGTTTATGGCCGGTGGACAATATTAGTTGGATTCGTCGCCGATTGATTATTTCATTCACGATGTACTACGTTTTATTGGCATTTCGACGTTTAATGGACTAATTTTTCATTCTTTGTGGGAACAATTTTGCTGATCGAGCGGAGTTTTGTATGCTCGTTCAATCCTTCAATTTACGGATTATTTAACGGTTATGGACGAAATATACATTTTATTTTTATTATTATTATTATTATATTTAATCATTATTATTTTACCAAACTGAAACATTATTAAAATACTAAATTTGAAAGGTAGCTGAAGAGCTTATATTAATAATGGTAGAATAATATAATTATATATTATATTATTTCGATAGAAATTAGATGAGCTGTGCCTTATTTGCAGATAAGAATAATTTTTTGTTTCACCTCTTATGTGGTATTTGAATAATTTTTTATAATTCTAATACTTACTAACCTTTCTGCCTTAACAGTATCAAATATGAAAATATTTCAGAAATAATTTCGAATGTAAAGAAAATAAGAATATTTTTCCTGAATATAAGGCTACGCTGCCGCCATCTACTGTTGTGAAGAAGTGTTCTTTTGATATCATGATAGATTTACTACAATATGGATGTCTTTCTGACGAGATGTTTGAAGAATGAACACAAATTGAATTACGTTATAAAAGTTCACAAACTTTGAGTATTTTTTTACTTAATAAAACTTGTCGTTAAAATGAAATATTATATCAAGTATATTTTCACGTATTACGTATTTAGGATTCACCAAAATCGGGAATATGTATAATTATTCAAGTTTCATCTAATTGGAATGTATTATAATAAGTATTTATTTTTCATCAATATAGGCAGTAGTTACAAGTATTCAAGTTTCATGAAAATCATACGACTTGTATATGTATACATACATAGTGACATGTACATAGGGCGTATACAACAGGTATTTATGTTTGATAAAAATCAGAAATATGTACTCATATTCCATAAAAATCAAGAGTATGTAAGTGCAGGTATTTAAGTTTCATGAAAATCAGGAATATGTAGAAGAGACGCTAATCGGTATTAAGCAACTCGTTGGGGAAAATGAGCGGGACAATACTAAAAAGTTCCCAGGAGCAGCCACGAACGGAACGTTTGGCGTATTCGAAATAAAATAACGAGCATTAATCGCGAAATGGGGACAACATATTTCGCTCGAACGCTCGGGGCAGCTGGAACGGGCGGTGCAATTTTCATAAAATCGTGGTCGTACCGGGCTGAAACCCTCTTCGCTCCTGTTCGTACCGCCCTCCTCGTTCGCCGTTGAGCTCGTTCGAAAAAGTAATACGAATGCACGCGTTCCGTTTCGAGTTTGGGAGCAATGCCAGCGACTGTTCTGTGCCCTTGCGCCCGTGTGCCCGCGATACATACGATACTGGCACGTCTGGCGCGATTCGCGGCGTGATAACTCGACGCTATAATAGATGTCATCGTATAGCCATTCTTAAAGGAACTCCTTTTATTTCGATGTGGAATCACATATCCGCTCGAAGTGGACGTAAACCGAGAGAAAATCTTGCCCTCCACGACCATAATCTCTGCCAAACCAACAGGCATCTGCTCGTAAGGAAATCTTAATTTGAACAACATATGTTTACATCCTTTCATTAAGTTAAATTGGGAAAGGTTTAAAGATTCTCTTTGTCTGGTTATGGATTACAATTCGTTTGTTTTCTTCTGGTTGAACTTTTGTACTTTGGTTGCGCGCGCAGTAGGGTGAGATGCGTGTCACGGCTGGAGTATTTCGTAATTATAATTAATTGACTTGGTGGAGTTTAATAATTAGGAATTTGAAAAATATTTTATGGACACTTATTCTGAAATTGCTAAATCTACAAATTTTGAAATTTTTGAGGTTTCAAATTTTGAAATGTTAAAATGTCAAAACTTCCAGGTTTACAAGCTTCCAAAGTTTCAAAGTTTAAAACTACTACATTTTGAAATCTTTGGATTTTTAAATTTCCTGGTTTGCAAACTTCCAAATTCACACATTTTCAAACTTCTAAATTTCTAAAATAATTTCTATATTTAATATTTTCACACTTCGTAAAGGGTGTAATTGTTCAATTTTGTACATTGATAGTGTTATATATTATGTGGGATTAATTTTCCATATTATTTTTACGTATGTACTTCTGTCTTTTTTAATAATTTTTGTTCATCCTATACACACAAGGCATTTATTATAAACAATTTTGTGCACTGCGTTGAAAATATCTTCAATATTTATTTTGTCCTTTATATATCATCGCTATTCTTACAAATTATTATAATTTTATAATGTTTTACAATTATTATATTGTCAGTCCAATCTCAAAGACTAAATGCGCTTCCATTAACATCTGAGATAATGTTTCAAAGTTAAGAAAGAAAATTAATCTAATTGTTTATATAATCATAAATCCATCAAATAAGCAAATTCCATATTATTGATATACAGAAAAATTACGAATTAGTTGAATTTGAAAAAAGATTTGGACGTCCACATGTGTATCAATGTTTCAAGCCGATTAGAGGTGATTATTTTATATTACTAACGAAGTTATCAATGTAAGTACTACATACGAATTATGATGGTCAAAATAATTACTGTTCTTTCATGCAGCAAAGAGATAATCCAAGTGTAATTGCATAAATTACCATTCTTCGTAGAAAGTTAAACTATAACCGCTAAACGTTAACATGTGCTCGAGCCACTGTTCTAATTCACGTTTCGTAGTACCTCGGCTGTGATATTACTCACCCCCTAATTCCTCAACGAAGCCAGAAATTTAGCGTCAAAAGTTCGTCAACCCCCAAAACACATGTTAAGCCCGATGAACTTTACGGAGAAAATGGCTGCGCCGCAAAGTTCATTGAAATGTCACCGAGTGTCTCTACGCTACAACCCGTCGTAACAACCTCCTCGAGACCGCGTGCCGGAAGCGCTTTGTTACCGCACTTCCGAGCTAGCGGAAATGGCGCAATGCGCTTCCGACATGGCGGAAAAGTAGCGACAGTCATTACCGAGTCCTCCAGGAACGCCTTAACGTCCTCTTTCTCATCGGTTAGCTTTCTTTTGTATTTCTCCTTTGGCCTTTTGTCTGACCCGTTGAATGTACGCTGTTGGCATGTGAGCGGCAAAGACGCGTACAAGTAACTGAAGAAACCAGAATTGCACTTGGTACAATGATATATTGTTTTTAATTAACCTTCAAGTTATCCTAGATTACACTTGTTGGAGGCGAATACTTATTCAGTTCTCCAGTCCAATGATTTAACCAGTTTACTTGTTCAAATAATAATTCGACTTAATTTACCTTCAATTCTGAATTACACTTTTCGAAGGCAAATAATAATTAAATCAAGTCACCAGTTCAGATAAGAATTCAACTAGTTCACCAATTCAAATAATGTTTCATTTACAATTTTAAGTAGTTGAGATATGTTATTAGTCAGACGTGAACATTCACGTGGAAAGTCATGACTTACTATAAGTATTGTAAGTTACTATTGGTGGACAAATACTTTCTTACTAGGTGTATTGTCGTCTAAATTATTTACATTAAAAATAGAAAAAAAAAACTGATGAACATTCATGTGACGATAAAATATGCTTTAGATGCAGTGAAAATAATTTAGACGTTACATTTAAGTGAGACGCCCTATGTCACAAGGAAAAGGTTTCAAACCATGGTGCAAGTTCCGCGAAGACACATTATACTAGTGTAATTTTGAACTACTTCATAAGTGTAGTACAGCTAGAAATTTATTAAGAGTAAGTTGCATACACTTGATACAATGTTCCATAAACGTAGCTCATATCTCTTAATACTGCTTGAATTTTATATAACAATTTTGTAACCCTATTATACTATACGAATCAAAATTGCAATTCCATATTTCGAATCGACTCGACGTATGTAAATATCAGAATTTACAGAATAATTTTGTGATTCGATATACTATACTAACTCAAATATCCTATAAATTACACTCTTACACAGAGCAAAACTTATCACAGCACAAGCTATTTACAAAAATTCATCGTTCACAGCAGCACAAAAAGAAGCACTATTGCTGTTATCCAATATGCAGTTATCAGCACATTTTTCTGAATGGTTCACATAGTTGAAAGGAAACTTGAAAAACCGTAGTATAAACGATTTCGAACACACGTGCAGAGCTTACAGCGTGTCGGTGGTGTGTGGGTCCTCTTAACCAAGGGCAACGTAGGTCCATGGTGGTATCAGCAGCGGCGGAATAATATCCACTTGTTACTGAGTAGCGATACGGCCGTATAGAGAGACAAGCGTGTACGTGGGACATTATTCAGAGCGGCGCTACCTCGAAAACGTGGGGCGTCGAGAGTAGCGGAGAGGGAGCAGGATAGAGATAGATGTGCAAAAGGATCAAGGTTTGAGAGAATCACAGGACAAGAGAGGGAGAAATAGGGGATTGGAAGGGAGAATGGGTAAGTGAAGGAAAGCCCAGGAAGAGAGAATAGAAGGGAGAAAGAGAGCTGTAGCACGTCTCGCGTAACGAGCTGCCGGCTCCCCAGGGTGTTCAGCTCCTCCATGTTCACCCCTCTCTGTTCGTCTCCTCGTCTAGTATCATCTCCACCTCTGTGCCCTTGCAACCACCCACGTACTTTCTTTCAGCGAAGTCGTTTTGTTTCCTTCGTCGAGTGAGAGATACCCAACTAGTCGACTGGTCGTTGCCGCTCATGGTGTATCGACGCCGCTCCCTCGCGGATCCACGGTTACCGTTTTTGCCAAGCGCCATGAAGGGTTCATCGGTTCGTTCGTTTTCCTTTGCGTCATTTTATGTCTTTATCTTGTACAGGCTGTTCAGAAAAAATAGTCGATATTTATGTGGTACACTAATGGACTACGTTTCATTGTTTTTGATAAGTACATATACGTAATCTTGATAGATATTAATTACTGAATAGATTTCTATGGTTCTAAGTCTTCATGTTTTTTTTTGTGAACGTTTCAATTTTGAATTTTTTAAATTTCGTAGTTCTCTAATTCTCACAATTGTAAATTTTCACGTTTTGAAGTATTCAAATCATTGCACAAGTTAAATTTTTCAATTGTGATGTTTTCATATTTGTTCAATTCAGAAAATTTTAAGTTACTAAATTATTATACACATTCTCAAACTACTAGTTCTTCAATTTCCTAAAGTACCAAATTACTAGATCATTTTTCTATACTTCCACATTCTTTAGTTTCAAAATTTTCAAATTCCCAAATTCTTAAATTTGCAATTTCTTCAATTTCCTGATTTCGAAGTCCTCTTGATTTTTTAAATATCTAAATTGTTAAACTTCCCCTTCACCAAACTGCTAAATTCTCAAATTTTTGACCATTCAAATCCCTAGATTCCCATATTTGTAGCTCTCCAACTACGATTAGATTACACTTAAATTGTATGCAATTGCAATTAAATTACATTTAATTCTTCTATTTTCAGAAATACTACATTATTAAATCGAATTTGCGATAATTACGATAAATGTGGTAAAATAATAGGTTCTTCAGGCTATCCTATTGCGAGTTCAAATTCTCTTGCAATCAATAATTTCTATTCTATATTTATAATTTTCAGTTTTTATGGAAATTGAAAAATTGGACTTTTAATAAAAGGTGATTCATTAAAAAAGCGCACTGTTCTCATTCCACTTAAAAAACACACTTGATCTATATACAAAAGAAATTGATGTATCGATTATTAGGTTTGCTCCTACCACGAATATTTAATTATGCATTTAAAAATTAATGCAGATAGCTATGTAACAAAATTATAGTTAATTTTAAAACGTGAAAATCTATTTAAAAAATTAAAGAAAACATAAAAGTGCACGACTGTATCTACGGTAGAATAAGAAGAGAAGAAAAAGTGTTAACGATGAAAAGATTTTAACTTGTGATGAAACAGTTCAGTAACTCCCCACTCTATCATCTTCAATATCTCTTCAAAATAAGTATTCACAAAAGCGTCTAAAAGAGGATTGTTTCATTTCTATCCTACATTCATTAGTGAAACTTTTCCCAAAATGAATAATACAACTGTCTCCTTGTCAGACATACACGGAATATTTCCATTATCTTGTTCAGCTCGTGTGTACGCACCGTACAAGGTCTCGTTTTCTTCTTCTAACGCGAAAAGTCGAGTTGTTCGAGACGTTGCATGTATAAACAGCCCGGCGTTTCTGGAGATTCACTCGAGGCCAGATCTCGAGGTCAAAGCGTAAAAGGTTTGTAAGGATCGGCGAGAATCACGTGACAGCGGCAAGCTGTCCCGAAAGACCAATTTGTGATTCCGAGTAGAGCAAGGACCACAACCACACGTACATCCTTTAGGTACTTTTGGCTCCCATTACCTTTCTTGGTGGGCGGGTCAAAAGAGACCTGTTACATTCATCTTTCGGGACTAAATACGCTCCCTGGCAAACTCCCTGGCCGGCATTAGAGCGAAATCCCATGCATTTTATACGCGGCGAGGTCATTCAAAGCGACGGCTCGTTACTTATACCGGGTGTGTACTCTGGAACACCCCCTCCCTTAACGGTTCATCCGTGGCACCCTTGTGGACACAGTCCAACCCTGAGGACCTTCGCAACCTTCCTCTAAAACATCAACCTCTCTCTTCTTCCGTCTTGCTGTCTAACGTGTCCACTTTCTCTTCAGCAGCTAGTAGCCTTCCGGCTGTGTGTAGCGAGAGCTCGGAAAAGGGGTCGGATCGGGCAGGGGAGGGAATGTTTGCGCGTCGTAAGTGGCGTCCAGTGTCTGTACAACGTTCCACGTCCCTGAAGGTTTCTACAGCCGGAGTCAGGCATCATACACGCCATTTGGTGACAGATACCGCAAGATCCGAGTGCATTTATGGCTGCCAACTTACAGGGCGGACGAAGGTAACGGAGAGCCGGAGGTGTAATGTTATCGTTTGCTAGAAAAATACCGCGTTCCGTGGACCGAGAAAGGGTGTAAAAGTGACAATAAAGCTGATGCTCCTTATCGTTACACGCCGTGAATGGTATCGTTACAGTTTCGCCGGGAAACTGACGAAACCTCGATCCAACGCAGGTTGTTCAAATATTTCAGCTCGGCGAAAAAGTTGTTCTGCTGGATCAACTTCGTCGTTACTGTGATACAATCGAATATTATTTTTACTAACGAAAATGTTTTCGATCGCGAATGCAAGCGTGTTGCTCACTTTGATCGGAGACATTTAGCGGCGTCGCCGGTCTCGGAGATATGAAAAGTTCGGTACCTCCAGTTTTCAAAAGGTACGAACCGATAATCTCTCTTTTATCCCGGTCCATTCTGACTGGAGGGTCGATCGTTTCAAGGCACCAGATTGAAATTCGTAGCTCGACTGAGCGCAAAGCACTTTAATGCGCCTCCACCCTTCCATGCCTTTCCTTCCTATCATGCGGATTTCGAGGTGATCAGTTTTATTGCCGTACTCGGTCCCCACTGTTCTTTTTTCGAGACTTATACAGTCGCGTCTCAGAAACCTTTACGGAATGTAGTTCCGATGTCACCGTTCCAATACCGTATTTTATGCTCAATTGATACCAAAGAATATCATACACTTTGTATATGAAGTGGTTTGTTTAACAAAATAATAAAAAACTACGGGGAGTTGGGGTACAAGACTTTCGTTATATTGCTAGCGATAGGGTTGTAAAAGTGTAAAATTCTTGATTTTGACAGTATAGGAGATTATCTTATGTGGTGTTTGATAAATTACAAATTTGAGTACTTGAAAAACATAAAACTCATAGAAATTCTTAGAAATTCATAGGAAAATGATTATCAGTCAAAATGATTAGTTTCAGACTATTTTGCGGAGGTTTTTGAACAAAGTACACGCAAAATTCGCGAATATTTTCAGTTTGATAGAACTGCATATTTTTTTTAGTTTTTGTCAATTCACTTCTTTCATCTGCAGAATATAAATTATAAAATATTTGAAAATCAGAGATATTTTTATTAAAAATTACTTTCCCTGTATCTTTTCTTTGTGGTACTTTCTAAGTTTCTCTGAAAGTCAGCAAATTTAAAAACATGAGAACTGGTAAATTTGTAAATTTGAAAATTTGCAAATTTGAAGATTAAAGAATTTAAATATTTGGAAATTTGACAGTACAAAAATACGAAAATATGAAAATTTGAGAATTGGGGAGTGAAAATTTGAAAATTTAGGAATTTAAGGGTTCAAAAACTTGTAATGTTGAAAATTTGAGGACTCGAAAATCTGAAAATTTGGAATTCGAGGGATTAAAAATCTTTAAATTTGATAATGTAAAGATCTTAAATTTTGACAGTTTAAGATTCTGATAGTTTTTAAACTTCAAAAATTGAGAATCAAATTAAAATGAAAAATTCGAATATTAATAAATTTGTAACTTTGAAATTCTAAAAATTTATAAACTTGGTAATTCGAAAACATCTACGAATTCTCAAACGAATCTACGAATTCATTTCGAATTCTAAAACCTTCGTTGATCTCCATATGCTGCAATCGATAACGAATCTTTGAGTCAACATGAGAATTCATATAAAGCAAAACTTGTTCAATCAGCAGTATAACAAAAGTGTCTTACACTTACCCCCATATGTATTCGACTATCATAAGAAATCTTTTCGTCGAACTGAAACCTTTTCGACAAACATAATCTACTTTCCACCGATCGAAAGTATTACAATTTTGCCTTCATCAATTATTTCAACTATGCCCCTAATATAATTCCCCAGGGAAACTAAAACCACCGTCCTATTAAACACATCCTCGTCAAATTTACGGAATTCCTCGCGCCCCGGATCAGGTTCGTTGATAGCAAAATACGAAAGGCAAGTAGACGAAATACATCAAGTTGCTGCTATTCACGCGAGCGAACGTTATCTCGGTATCCCTCGATCAACTGTTGCCCAAACGTCCCCGGCATAAAACAGTCAGCTCGAGTGGCACTCTGTTGCGTCGTTCGGCAAATGTACTGTCCTTGGACAAGCAAATAAATCGGCGTGTTAATCTTCGACAGAAGTTTGTAAAGCAACGGCGTCGGGTCGGTGGTGTATCGTTTGACCGCGAATCGCACCGTGACTGCCACCTGTCGCTACCGACAGTAGTTTCTCGGTCGGCGGGAGACAGAAGCCTCAGATATGTTGTGTCGCATTGAGATAAGCTAAGCTCTCGCGTGATGGAGCAGCCCGTAAACTCGGGGAGCCACGCCATGATGCCACCGAAATGGCTGCTGGATAATGTATAGGTGTACGTGATGCTCGCCAACCCCTTGCTCTCCACGTTCTCGCGGCTTCGAGACGCTCACACGTAGGACGCCTATGTTGTACGTGGAGGATAGGCAAACGCCCACACCACTTTTACGCTTCCCTCGTCGCCAGCGTGTACTCGTTTCTGCTCTATCACGAGTTCTCGCGGGTACACGTAAGCCCCGTCCCGTCATTTCATCGTTTCTCCCTCGCTGAAGAGAGCCAGCTATTTTCGTAGCGATACTTCACTTCGTGGATACACCTGGATGCGGTTCGGAGAAACGAGCCCCCATCGTGCTTCCGGCGTGTAACGTGCTCGCCAGATTTTTCGGTGTCGCTCGCGCGTCTCGCCTTTGTTTCGGGAACGTCATTAAAAGCGTTATTTTACGCTCCACTCGCGACGTGCTATGACTCGTTCGACGCCCTGCTGTAACCTGTACAAGTATCTGCCTTCGCGCGATGCATCATGCGAGGAAATAGGTTTAGCGTTTAGGGATGGTTGCTACGGAAGAAAGGGGTTCTTTGTGTATGAAATCTAAAAATTCTGGGTGCAGGATGTTATGAAATTCGCGACCTTCGCTGCACAAATTATTTTTGACGAACGTTTCTTTTGTTCAGTTTTATTGTCTAAATATTTAGGCGGGCTGCTTGTTCCCCATATTACTCACCCCTTTCATATTTTCGCGTATCATTCAAAGTAACGAACATACCACTTTGTAACAGAGTTACTGAAATGTCCTTATGTAGTAAAATGTACCCTTATCGGGTATATTATCACTATCATTGTTTAAAGACATTCTTTTCTTTACCAACGTATAAATATTGATTTTTGCATATGATTCATTGTTCTGTAATGTTCCTTCCAAATTTCCAAATTTTCACAATTAATGTGTTCTTATTATTAAACTGTTAATTGCACATTTTTTGTTAACTTGAACAAGTTATGGTACAGATTAATCGTTAAAGTAGTAAATAATAAACAAAATAGGGTAGAAGTAATAAATAAGTAGAGGTACTTGTAACATCAACATTTTAAGGTTTCGTTAGCGGTGCTTATAATTTTTATAAAAATGTAATAAACAACTGGTTATTAATGGAGACATAGTCGGTAATGGGTACATTTACTTTAATGTATTGCGAGAAAACATTATGCTTATATTTATAAATAATTTTTTAGTGTTGAGATATAAGAGCATTCAGATAACTGAACATTTAAAAAGAATGTCATATGGTAACACAGGATTGAAAAATGTATTCTTTACTTTATTGATAACTTGACGTTGTAGATATAATTGATAAAGTTTGTTTCAGAAGAATTAATGTACGGAATATGCATGACAAACTCACAACACATTCAATCTCACATTTGGCAATCGATATGCCATTGCATATCGATTCTTACTATCGCTGGAACGGAAAGTCTCGTTCTATGTACAAATAAGTTTTCAATATCTATCAATATTCATTTTCTTTACATTCTATCGAAGTGTCAGGATTGAATAACGATCAGTGTAATTTTTATATCATGTTATTTTAAATAAATTTTCTTTATCGCATACCTATGTTTATTGTTATTGTTTTTTTGGTATGACTCAGAATTGTTGCAAGATGCATTATTTTGCAAAATTGAAAGGGTGCAACAAAGAATTTAAGGATTGAATCATTTTAGTTAAAAAAATGTTGACAATTTATTACTGTATGACAAAAACACTTTGTTCTCTCAAAACTGTCAGTAAAGGCAGAAATATGGATAGTGTATAAAAGTGTTGCTTTTTCATTTTTTTTCGAAACAAATATGGTGTTCAACAGTAGCATGTATAAATTATTTATAGTCTGTCATATAAAATGGTTTCCAATGAAATGAGTATATAAAAATATAAAAATTCGTATGCTTTTCAAAAATAAAGTACATAGCACCCAGTAAAATTGATCCTAACTTAAAATACATGTTTCTAATCTTTAAGAAGATCGAAAACACAGTATTTAACCGCTATACGCAAATGACACATTATTATCGTTCATTTAATAGTCTCCACGTTATTCAGCATTTTCCAAAACCTTATACATAACCTAGCGTACACACGAATTTACATCGATGATGAAGATGAAACAACGTTCATCAATTAACGAAAGTTCAAAGTTTATCAGGAAGCTTGTAAAAACAACGTTTCGTTTCGACCGCTCTATTAGCATCGACGTCAGAAATCCGTTAACGTCTCGACCGAAAAATCCAGCCTACGAAATCATTTTTCATCGGTCGTAATTGCAACGTTATCGGAACGCTCGATTCCGTGCGTGTAGCTTCTCGAGCGTCAAACGTTACAGATTCGATGATTAACGATCCGTCGCGACACAAATTCTCGACGCGGCCCGCGAAAATGAAAACCTGCAGCAAATTCAAATACCGGTGAAATGTAAATTGAACGTCTAACGTGTACGAGCGAGGGTTACTCGGCCGATCGGGGATTTTAAAACAGAGCAGCCGATATAGATCACGTTGCCCCAGCACACGGGCAGCGTTCTACGGAGAAAACAAATTACAGCCGCGTTTAATGGACACCTCATGAATATTCAAAAACTACGCTGCTGTACCTGTTGAACGCCCCGGCCTTATTTATTCTCTTATTCTTTTAATCCTCCCCACTCGTGTATCGTCGCCACGATTTAACGCCGCTCCCCCCGGGCCTAGCGGCGTTGATCGAGCGCAATAAATACCGTGGGCGAGGTAACGTGTACGTTCCGGGTCTAATATGCTTAATAGCTCGAGGTTTTAATGACGACTCGGTGATGGCAGGGTGGACGGCAGAAGCGGGTTGCATCGCGAACGAAGCTGGAAACAATGTGACACGGCACACAGGTCCGCGTTCTGGGTTGCACGCGCGCGCCTCATCCGAGCGAGCTCGACGGACTCAAAAAGCTTTTCATTTTTTGCCTAGCGCGCTTTTTATCATCGCATTGAATCGACGTGTAGAGAAAAAGGGGGCGGAGGCAGAGAAACGGAACGGAGTGTGTGCGTGTGCCTCTCTACCCTTTCGTCGACTTCCACCCACGCTCGTATCCTCCTCCTCCTCTCCTCCTCGTCCCTCTTTCGCTCTGTGCGTTACCGACGCGTGTCTCGGCGTTGCATCACGGTGAATGGGTCTGGTAATTGCACGCTTAATATTTCAGGGCTTTCTCCGTGTAAGCATGTGAAAAAAAGTCCGCGATTTAGCCCTGTGAAGCGAGTCCGGGCCCCTACCCCCGCTCTGCCGTTCCGCCTTTTCACCGCGATATCTTTCTTTCTTCGCCGGTGTTTGCGATGCACTGACGAAAGTAGCAAAGCGGAAACTCGTTCCTCTCGCGCGCACGCTGCCTTTATCCTGTCGCTCTCTTCAGTCTTACTTTTCCTTTGCCGCCTTCCTACCCCGCGCCGTTTTTCCCCTAGCCAACGGGAAAGCTAAACTTTCGGTACTGTGTCCGGACGATTTTTCGCGAGCCATGGCATCTCGTCGTCGAGACGCACAAGGATAATGGAATGGAGAGGAGGAATATACGTCGTTGTTTTGATACTGATGCACAAATACGGAACTTGCTTTGTCGTTAATAGCAAAATGACTACTTTTGTAACCTACTTAATTTTGGGCGATATTGAGATTTTATATAGTTTCTTTATTTATTTATAGACGGGTAAAGCACTCTTTGATAAAAAATTTGAAGTTGAAAATAGAATTATAAGAAATTTTTAAACAAATGTTTTATTCAAAAGGGTCATCGAAGCAAATTATTTCTCATTATATTTGAAAATTTTTTAATATTACGGCTATAAGGAATTAATAAAATGGTAGCATAAAGGTTTAACAAGACAGTGGTGTACAGAATTAACAAGATGGTAGTGTAAAGAATTTACAAATACTGTAAACATTGAACAAAATGGTGTAAATAATAACCCACTGATTGGATAACGTCTACGCTAATCGTAGTGAAGGATAAAGCTAAGTCATCTTTCACTCCAGACATTTCAACCGGAGATACTAATTTACAATTGCGTCTGCAATACTTTAGAAAGATGTAAATCGCTAGAAGACTAGCGATGACGGTTATTTCATTGTGAAGTATTAAGATCCACAGCAATTTAATTTGCATAAGCGATTATATGTTAATCGAATGGATCCTCAAACTCCAGAGCTGTCCCTTGGTTGTAATCTAAAGTATCAAACGCGTCTGCCAAAGTGACTCTAAAATAGCACGTAAGGTGGCTGCGATCGAAAGAAAACGACTGTTCGAAGGTTGAAACCGTACGGCGTTCTGTCGCTCTGATAAGGGACAAAGGGTGTCCTAATGCGAGTCTCTCGACAAAGCGGCATTTCGGGTTCTCTCGTTCGGCTCGGATCGTGCGACAAAGGCCCGTCGTGATCTCAATCACAAATTGACAATAAAAAATGTCCAATTAACCCGAGGAGCTCGGTGGATAGAATCGACTCGAATTGACTCGACTCGTCCCCTCCCTTCTGCCATCAGACGTCTTTTCACCGCAATGAGGGAATCCGGAGAGAAAGAGAGAACTCGGAGAGTGTGCCGGTGAGGGAGAGAGAGAGAGAAAGAGACGAGGAGAGCTCGCGTGAAGTTGGAAGCAATCGAGAAGGTTTAATCCCACTCGATTGCGTTCCCTGCCCGGCAACTTTGGTTCTTCGCCGCCCTCTTCACCCTCGCGTTTCATCCCCTGCCTTCAGCGAGCCACTTTTCCCTTTTGCTACGGCCCGGTATGAAACCGGCTGCGCTCGCGCGATCCTGCGTGTCTTCGTGTACAGTCAAGGTCAAATCTGCAATCCCTAGAGAAAATGTGGCAATTGTGGTGAAGGAGGACTCCCATACGTTCATTTCTAGAACGCTGAAATTATATTTCTATATGTTGAAATCTAGAGATTTTACCGGTCTTGGAATTTGAACTGGGAAATCGATGTGAAAATCTGGGGATTTAGCGGTCTACGAATTTGGGGATTCGGGAAGCTATATTGAAATTTAGAGATTTAGCAGCCTAAGGATTTGAGTACATAGGAAAATCTAGGGATATGGAAATCTAACGATTTAATGGTTCAAAAATTTGAAAGTGTAGTTTAGAGACTTTCGATTTGGGAACCTATTGATATGGAAATCTAGGGATTTAGCAGTCTAAGAATTTGAGGATCTAGAAATTTAGGAATTTGGAGAATTAGAAATTTCAAAATTACGACATTTGGTGATGAAGAAATTTAGAAGCTTGGATATTTAGGAACCTAGAAATTTCAGCTTTTCAAGATTTGACAATTGGAGAATTTGGGGTATATAACAAATTAGGATTTAAAAATTTGGAAATTCAGAATTTGAATATTTACAAGTCCAGGAATTTGAGGATATTGAGATTTGGAAATGTGAGAAATTGATATAAAAAATTTGGGAATCTGAAAACTTGAGAAATTGAGTTTAAAAGTTTGGGAATTTCGAAATTTGGAAACTAGAAAATTCGAAACTTCGAAAATTCGTAGGCATACAATTATATGTCTTAGGTATTTAAAAAATGTTTAAGTTCACGCATGTGCACTTATCCAAAGTGAGCGTACGTTGCGCTCGAGTGTACCTTCACGACTCACACGATCGTGGATGTGTAAAAGAGAAGAGTTCTTCTTTTATTCACCGCTATCTTCGCGCATTCCCGTACTGGCCGTATAGAATCTCGAATCTGAGAGTGCAAGTCGCACACACACGAGCGTACTTTGAATTGTCTGTCGACGGTCACAAAAGGTGCTGTCTAGGTTGCCGGTAGTCAAGCTGTATCGGTATTGGTGGCGGTGGTTGTTCAAGATGGAGAGGAAGGGAGGTGAGACTGCCTCGTAAATATTCTACGGCCAATTTCCCGTTGTACGCGAATACAACGGTTCCCTGGCCGAACGAATCGCAAGCAGGGGCCACGAAAGTCAAGACATCGTCGAAGATATTTTTCACCTCGCCCCGACCGAGGTCGGGGATTTCCGTCTATCCATTGTCGATGAATTCCTGTGGGTTCGGGGAGACGTTTCCTTTTTTTTTTTCTATTTTTATTTTATTCTTTCCCTTTCTTCTTCGTCCTCGACTGCCTGAAATCGAATTCGCGCGTCGCAAATCGACGCCTTAACTTCCAAAGAAATTGCCAGAGAAATAAGCTGTGCGCTGCTCTTGCACGTGAGGTAGTCGCGTTTTGTTGATGAATAATTTCTGTCGCACGGAATTTTTTATTTTTCTTTATTTTTTGTGTATTGAATTTATAGACACGATTTTTTAATGGCTTCATATTGAATCTAGCTTCCTGCTTTAGTTATTATTGTATATTCTGCAGTTATTCAATTTAATAGTAATTATTCAATCTAGTTTGGATTTCTGCAAAAAATTTGTTGAAGTGAAATTTCAAAATGTGATACGACGCAGAAGCGGTAAGAACGACTAGCAGATGTGGTCATCACATACAAAGTAAGCAAATTCTCACATTTTCAAATTTCTATCGTTTGAAATTAAAAAATTTTTAAATTGCCAATTTGTCAAGTTTATTACATTCATAAATTTGTAAATTACTCAACTTCCAAATACTTGCATTGTCAAATGCTGAGTATTGAAATTTTGAAATCCCCATATTTTCAAATTTTCACATCTTTAAATTTCTATATTCCCTAAATCCTTAAATCATCAAATCATCAAATATAGAAAATCCCCAAATCTCCAAATCCTTACATCTACAAATCTCAAAATCCCTAAATACCAATATCACCAATTTCCAAAATCCTCAAATACATGAACCTCCAAATTCTCAAATATCTAAATCATGAAATCCCCAAACCTTCAAATTCTCAAATTTTTGTGCAAATTCTCAAATTTTTGAATACCAGCATGACAAATTCCCAACTTCTCAAATCCCTAAAACCAGAAATCCCAAAATCCTTAAGTCCTCAAATCCCCAAATTCCCTAATATCCAAATATACAAATTCCAGTATCCACAAATCCTAAAATCTCCAAACCTCTAAGTACTTATACCCCCAAATTTTCAAAATTCTGAAATGTCCTAGATTTTAAATCTTTCCATCCATAATGAATACATAATGTATGACGACCATATACACAATATTTTTCTTCATTTTATTACTTTATATACAATTCTAATATCCTAGAAAATGCTTCCAACCAATAATTTCGTTATCAATAAATATACCTCTATTCGCCAAACTTCCAAATATTTCCCAAAATTATTCTAAACTGACCGGATAAAATCATTTTCGCACAAACAAGTGACTGTCATCCAGGCACGAGCAGCACGTCGCTTAATGCACAGAGTTCATTACATTCGTATCAGAGTATAAAAGCGTTCATTCGAAATCGTTATCGTAAAAATTGATAATTGTAGCCCAGACAATTATTCGAAATAGCAAAATCCCGTGCAATAAAGTCGATCGATTGTTTGATCATTACCGTGCACAAGCAACGAGACACGTTGTTCGTTCGGCGAGCAAGGAAATTCCTGTCGTCGGTCGCGCAGGCGAATTAATCGCAAACGAATTTATCTTTGACGCTCCGGGTTAAACTAAAACGCCCAGATATTACGGGGAAGTAAGCTCGTTAGAGGGTTTACAGCATCACCGGTGCCTCGGCCGACTACCCCTTTCCCCTGCTGTATTTCTCGCGTAGGTGGTAGTAGCTTGCGGTCTGGTAACCGCAGTCTCTACTGCGCTGTCGGTTGCGGATACCTCGGCTTCGTGTGCAACCTCGCGTCTGTTTTGTGCAAAGGGCTTTCAAAAACCGCGACTGCCGAACCGTACCGACTCCCCAAGAACAGACGCCACCGGTACGGCGTGCCAGAGGCCTCTCTCTAAAGCACCGTCGAATACACTTTGCCGGGCCCGTTTTCGATGAAGCTTGAAATCCACTCTTCAACCAGCCGGCTACGCTAATCCTGCGCGCGACGCGACGTCTGGATCGCCCGTTCAAATTTCACTTCGTTATTGTTGCGTAAATCTGCGGATATACAAGTACAGTAACGTCTGTACGTTATACGAGTGAATCTTTCGGGTCTGAACTTTCGCTTATATCACACTGTTTCAATAGTGATTGAAGTTTCCCGAATGTAGAAAAACGAGAGACGAAAATATCCTGCGATATTTCTATCACACGTTCAAATTTCACTTCGTTATTGTTGCGCAAAGATTTGCAGAATATAGAAATGCAGTAAAGTCCCGATACAAGTGAATCTTTCAGATCTGAACTTCCGCTTATATGGTATTATTCCTACATTGATTGAAGTCAAATATGGAAAAACGAGCGCAGAAAACATCCGAATTGAACGTAAACAAACAGTAATATCGATGGGACAATCGTAATGCAAGATTAAAATTTTCTTATTTTTGATGTTTTTCTTATGAAACTTTTATCAAGATATTTCTGACACTTTCCTGATTAAAATGAGACAACACAAGACATAAATCGGACATACGTACTTGTAAAATCAAGGGTTTTACTTATACTGAAAGCTTTACTCTAACCCTTTGCAACATAGAATCAAACTCCTGACGCACATTACAGTTCAAATGTGACAATTCTAAATCATATTTGCATAAAGATTGAGTTCTGACTTCACTACGTCATTACATCAATAGTTAGCTGTAACTGACGCAACTGCGGAAAAAATTATAGGTTAAGGGACTAATGAGTTATTACACCTAAATATTATGATCCGAATTACGTTCTGTTTGGTCTCATTTTAATCAGGAAAACGCGACAAGTATGTTGGGAAAAATTGTTTTAAAAAAGGACTAGAAATAAAAAATTAGTAATGGATTTGCAAGCTTTAAAATTTGAAAATTTGAGGTTATAGAGAATTTGAGAAAGATTTGAGAATTTGGAAATTTGAAAATTTAAAAATTTAAAAATGTAATTTGCAAATTTGAAAATTTAAGAATGTGAAAGTTTGAAAATTTGAAACTGGGAAAACAGGAAATGAGAAAATTAGGAAATAGGAAAATAGGGAAATGGGGAAATAGAAAAATGGGGAAATTGGAAAATTGAAAAATGATGAGAATAGAAAATTCAAAAAATCATAAAAATCAAGAATTATAGAATTTTTTAATTTAGAACTAAAATTTCTAATAATATCTTCCAATTTATTTACGCTGGATTACCTTTTCCTTCATCACCACTTTCCCTAAAGAAAAATACCATAAAATCACATACTTCCCTACCCAGTAATTCTCTAGATCACTTTTCCTACATATCCATTGTTTCTATAGAATTCTTCCGTAACTTATCTAGAACAACAAGAAAATTAAAATAGTTTGAACCCTGACTTTTTCTCAGAATTGATAGTATAGTAAATTTTAACTGATTCCAGTCGACAATAAACGCTGTTGTAATAGGAGTGGCGAGACTTTCAGAATTGGTTCAAGGCGATGGGATATGAATTTAGTTATCGGGAAGCGTGTGCGTTCGTGCACCTTTGCCACCTATCCCTTTTCGCTGCTTGCCCCGTCTAATCAGTAATTAGAATCTGTGGATATATGTACGTGCGTCTATCCCTTCGTGGCAGTCCTTCCGCGCCGCGTGCAGCACGCCTCTCCGTAGACCCTTTCTAGACTGCTGATTAATATTAACCACGTTAGTCGCGCTGTTGTGATTAATATGACGTATCGATCGACGTTATCTAAGTGAATAATTAATTCGAGATTGTACATGCAGTCGGTGCTCGTGTATAATCGTTACGCAACTGGCACGTTTCTGTATCGTCTTGAATACACGTGTGTCCGCCTGACACAGAGTAATTCGGATTTAGGGTCGCTGCAATTTCACTGTAATTATTAGTCTAACGCACTGGTGCACTGTTGAGCTTTGTTATTGTTATCGTGGATTGAATTATCTCCACAACTCGTGTCTACTCCCCATTGAGAAAACAGAAAGATTTAACTGTACATTAATCGCGTTTGTTAGTTAAATTTAACTCCTTAAATGTGAAATATGAATGGGCAGTTAAGAATAAAATTAGATACATGTTTGCAATTTTAACTGTTTAACTAACAATTCTAAGTAAAAATACGTTACAGAATTCGAATAAAATTTCGCAGAATGCGCATTATAATTTTTTATAAGCATATCTGATATTATTGTCATGGATGGAAAAATAATATTGCTCAAAAATATTCTATAAAATAGTTAATAATTAATCGAAGAAGAAGATTTACTCAAGTATTCAACCATCGGGTACAAATCAATGAGATTTAGGACAAGAAAAGGATGGATATGCGCACTTACTAATTATATTGGTGCTGGATATGCACAGATTAGAAAGCGCATGCGTAGGTCAGTAAACGCATGCGCAGATCTGAAGCTGCGTACTGAGACTGCGCTTACGCAGATAAATGTACAAATGAATCTGACATATACATGAAAGATTGACTTAAAAGAAACGATTGACACACAGTAGATGGACATTATACACTATATACACAGTATTATTATAATGCTTTAATTCTTCATAAAATATATAGACCTTCTATTGCACTCATTACTTAGTTCAATAAAAATTTCATCCATGGAATCAACCATGGAATTCATGCTTCTGATTACGTTTTTATCATTCTGTAATGAAAGAATAGCATAATAACATAAACATAATAGCATAATAATTAAACATAATAAATAATGTAAAATTTAATAAGTCAAGCTTTAAAACTATCCGCATTTACTTGCATAATTCATGATATAAAAAATGTTTTGATTATTGTTTAAAAAATTCTTCTCTTCTGTGCATCGCCATTTCTCCAAGCATTTACCTACCGACTTAAACTCTCTCCTCGCGCCGAAGTCTCACGGCTTTCTTCCTTCTCTCGGAAACAATGAAACTCCCAATCGCATTTGCGATTCTCCAGCTTCGCAGTCGAGACCCCGTTTCACTCTCTCCCGCTCCTGTATTTTCCTTCTTTTTCCGTCCTCGGCTCGTTTCCACCCACGCCTACCGGCGCTGCCTCGAAAACGGCTCGCCTGTGAATCCTTTTACATTTTTATAAAGCAGCTTAATTCGCTGCCAGGCGAGATGGCGCGGCGAAGGCATGGAGCGAAACGGAAACGGGAGCCGCTGCGAACGGAACGAAATAGAACGGGATAGCAATTCCAGGCGTGACGAGGGTGCACCAGGAATCTATGTAGCCCGCGTACCACGGCGAAATTTTGACGAGCCATCGATCATTTTTTCATATTCGGACGCTCGTGTTTCGTCGATACCGTTCCACGTTGTTTTATTCATCCATTTGACTTGCAAATTATGGATTGGCTGCCCATAAATCAACGATTCCGTCTTATCAGACGATCCCCCTTTTCCCTTAGTCCTGCGACTTCTTTTATCTAGGTGTTCGTTACGGCGAACGTTGAAATAATAGTCGCCACCTACTGTGAACTGCAAGGTTAACTAACCATGTACGACTTTGAGGAAACGTGCAGAGAAAAAAGGATAAGTAGGGCTCTTTCTTTTGACCTGAAAACAATTCTTTTTTACCAGCAATTTTGAATCATTTATATGTATATGTTAACAATCAATTAATAATTTTATTAACAATTTTTAAATGTTAATTCTATCTTTAAAAATTCTTTGTACGAAGCTTTAAATTTGTTTACGAACGTGCGGTCACAGGAAGTTATGGGCGGGAGCGTACTGCAAGCTATTAGAAAATAAAATTATATCATGGAGTTGGCAAAATTAAATCTGTGGAGCACGAAGGAGGGAAAGAAATTCCGACTTGAGCCACACATCACTGCAGGACAGCATCGGTGGCCGACAGAGGAAAGCCGGAAACGGAAGGCGCTAGGGGGTGGCATTCGGTGGGCGAAGCGTGAACATGGGAATGATAAATCGTGGCCGGTTAGGTACGTTAGCTACATACGGCGGCGCAAGGAGAGAATTATTATTGGGGAATTTATTTCACAGCCGAGAAATTATTGCCGCCATTATGCCAGCGGGCGAACACGTGTTTTAACTGGCTAGCCAGGTTAGGCGGCCGTCCGTGCGAACCTGAACGAGCTGCCGCCACGCTCCTCGGACATAATGGTCATTCCACGGGAGCCTTGCGAACGACCGCCCTTGTAGAATTCGCCACCCTGCTTTACACCCAACCGACAATCATCGCGTACGATGAATCGGTCACTCGGGAACAGGACCGCATTTAGAGATTTTCGGACCCTGAGCTTATAAGAGCGTTTATAAGTAATTTGTTATGAGATACAAGAATGAAAATCAGTCTAGTCCACATAACCCTTATAACTTGTTATAAGAACAAGAATAGAAACCAGTCTTAGTCCATGCAACCCTCCTAATTTGTTCTTGTAATAATAAAAATGACATTACTACCCTAGTCCTCATAAACCTAGAATGGTGATCGATATTTGTTTTTGTGCACAAAGTGCTTGTTATTATAACAATAAGAATAAAGGTTAGCTGTGGTACGAAAGATTCAACCTTTAAAATATTGCATAGGAACCTTGTCATTCTCTATGTTGAATAACGGGGTTGGTTAATATTTTATTACATTTCATAACGTCTCAGAGGGCTCCATGGTCTTATTAATATTTTGAATGATGGATCCATCAGCTTCGCAATAAGTCTGAGAGTTGTATTCAAATTTTGTCATTTTACCTAGAGGTTGCCAGACCTTATACTTGTCATCTGAAAGTTAATCTTGAATCTTATCAGTAAGCAAATAAGCCAAAACGAATCGTCCCTCGTCATTGCTCATCCCCAAAGGTTCGCTTCGTTTACAATTCTCAATCATGCCCTCGCGTGATACGAAAATTATCACCTTCTTATGCATTACAAATGTAGTCGAGTCATGTATCGTAGGAAACAACAAGGTCGATTTTTATGTCAGTGATCGAACTACATTATTCATTCATGACTTTCTTCCGTCCGAAGCAATACATACACAAAAAGAGCGGATTCAGGGCACGCATGGAACATCGTAAGATCCCGAGGCATTAATTGAGCGGATACCTTGTATTTCCCAGTGGACTAAGCAGGTCGAGATATCGTTCGCTACCGATCTTGAAGAGTTTCGGTTTCAGATTGACAGAAATGGAAAGATGATAACGGCTCAAGCAGGCGAAGGAGAACAGTTAAATTTGCATGCACACAGGTACAGTCAACAACAAATCTGGCTTCCCTAGGGAAAATATGGAAAAATATGGTCAAGACGTTTCGCTTGAAAATTTGGGGATTGGTTAAGAACTTGAGAATATAGAAATTTGAATATGGATTAAGAATTTAAGAGTGTAGGAATTTTGGGAGTTTGAGATTTGGGGACTGATTAAGAATTTGAAAACACGGAAATTTGGAGGTATACATATAAGAATTTAGGGAATTTTAGAACCAGGTATTTGGTGATTTAGAAATTTCGGAATGTAGGAACTTGTGAACATAGGAATTTAGGTGTCTAGAAATTGGGGGACGTACGTATTTGAGAACCATTAAACTTATGATCCCTGAAATTTGAGAATAAAGGGGTTTGGAGACTTTAGAATTTGACACCGTGAAATTTTTATAACGTAGGAATTGTGGAACTAAAAAATTCGAGGACATTGGAATCTAGACACATGAGGATTTTGAAAATTTTTAATTTTAAAAGTTGAGAAATTTGAAAATCTAGAAATTTAAAAAATTGAGGATCTACGAATCAACCGATATAGAAAATTTAGAAATTTGGAAATTCAGAAATCTAATTAATTAAAAACTTCCAAATTTTGGATTTTGAGAAGGTTTTTCAAGATTTGAGAATTCGAGAATTTCAGAATAGAAATTCAATAATTCAGAAATTTTAAACTTTTGGAAACTTGGAAACTCAGGAACTTGAGTACTTGAAAATGTCAGAATTTGAGTACATAGAAACTTAAAATTTTAAAAACTTCATTACTTGAAATCTTGAAAATTAAAAAAATTACGTACATATCTTTATTCAAAGAGGTGTATGTTTCACCCTATTCAATGAAGAGGTAGGTCGCGAATACAGAAATGTGATGAAATAAGGAGAGTGTGTAATAGAACGTGCATGTAATAACGGAAAGAACTATACGCTGTATAGCTCCTGAAAGAAGGAACGAATAGAGAAATAACGGGAGGCGCGCAAAACTGTGGAAAGAGAAAATTTTCTCTTGTGTGGAAGAAGTTTCGCCACTCTACCTGGCGTGAATGTTCGTTCGCCCAAATTTTCTGGGTTTGTTTGTCGAGATGCTATTGTTTTTTACTTTATTTCCAACTAGATACACGTCCTACGAATTGTAACGAGATTCTTTGTAGCGCGAAAGACATACCCGTATCCGTCCTCAGAAATGATATTTGAAAACAGTGGTGATAGAGAAGCTTTGAAGTTCGTTGGGGAAATGTAATCCTCTATTCAATTCTTGTTGGTTTTCGTATGTATTCTATTGTTTCATGCTTTGTAAAATACTGCTATTCGCGTTTCACATTATTAAATAAGCAATTAGTAGGTTTCTTAATTGATCAGACTGTTTAAATAATTCTCTGATATTTGATACACCTCGAATGGAATATAAATACGTAATTTGAAAGACTTTACGTGTTTTCTTTACCACTTTTCATAATCATTTATTTTATTTCATATACATATATATTTGCTTTCATTTTACGTGTATATATTTATATTTGCTATAATTTAGTAGAATATATTTACTTTGAAAATAATGATGAATCAATAAAATAAAATGGACGGATTAAAAATTTAACTGAATACGTACCCAATTCACAATCCACGATTCTTCATATTTTGGATATAAAACCCAAAAGGGTTTTTACTTGGGATTTATCCGAAAAAATTAAATTCAGAAATTTGTTAAAATATTTCTAAGAAAATTTGTTTACAAAAAAGATAAGAATTACCATTACATTTTTCATTAGTTTAACAATCAATGAATATTATAAATTATAAACTACAATTATTAATATTGCAAAACTGTTTTATTGATTATTATTTTTCATGATATTGGCGATATATGTACTAATGTAGGTATATGAAATGATGTAAATGATCTGAAATCATCCACTTTCAGCACAGATCGATATTATAGAATTGTTCAATAATAATTTTGTAATTTATCAGTGCCCAGAATAAGGATTATAATAATAGTAAATAGTATTTAACCTGTTTAGTACAGACTCATCAAAATACAGTAAGGGTTTAAACCTCAGACTGAGAACTCTCGATAAGTCGAAACCTCTATATCTCGAATACTTTAGCTGTTCCATTAAAGTTCAACCACGTGAGTAAAAATCGTTTGCTCAATTATTTCGAAAGCAAAGAAGGAAGACAGTGGGCCGAGGAGAGCGGTGTCTAATTGAATCGGGAATGTTTGACCGGATAATGCTGAGCAACGTCGAAATCCGTTCACTCCACGGTGTCGGCTACAGAAGCTGGGACGCATTTTGTCTGCGGAACACCGCAATTAACTGTCTGGGATTTCACGCGAGCTCGTACGACGAGGACAGTTGGTGTGAAACGTCAGCTGCATCTCTGGACACCTCTGTCGTCGCGTCACGGTCAAAATCTGTGAGAGGCGAGATGAACGTTGGTTGATTCCTTAAAAGATCGGCAGAATGAACGGGATCTACGAGACGCGATAAATCAGGTTACGAAGGTACGGGTTTACGTTCGAGGGAATAAAACCAACGAAGGTGGTGAATCTTTGTGTAGCTGAAACTTTTCGACAGCGACGAAATGTAAGGAGGTGTCGTGTAAACGATTCCGGGGATAAGTCCGGCCGATAAAGCCTGGATTTTCCACGGGCGATCAGTCAGTCACCGCGACTCCAGTTATATTATATTAAAGTAGTAAACCGGATAATAAAGTGAGCCAGATCCCTCGGTGTCCGTTCGTTTTACGACTGCCCGTATGATATCTTATATCGCGCACTTACAGTCACCCTCTGCCAATCATAACCGAGCATGCTGGTCACACGTATGCCCGCGAACGGTTATTTTTCTCTCCGATCGTGGCCAGAACGTATTATGATCTAAAATCGTTTATTATCGGAGACCGAAGTTTTGTTGATCGCATTTGGACTGGATGAATCAAGTGGATGTAGAAGATTCGACGATGGAGATCCAGGGCGATTTAAAATTTTTGTATCTGAAAATTGGAGCAATTGGATATTTGGAAAATTAAGATTATAGGAATTTGGGGATGTAGTTGAGAATTTAAAAATTTCAGCTTTTGGAGATTGCGAAAGTCGGAGATATGAAAATTTGAAAATTTAGGAACTTTGGGATTGGAGAATTTAGGTATTTGAGAGTTTAGGGATTTAGGAATTCCCATACAGTCTCTATACAAATTTTCTTCTGAAGTACAAAAAAATTGGTTTGTGGTCCAGAAATCAAGGAAATTGACACGAGAGCTTCACGTATGAAGAGTGACGCGTGTTTGTCTCTCGACGCCGTGTTACCGTTTCATCGTTCAAAAGGAAGCGTACGTATAAGGACACCGTCGTCGATGTATCAGTACGAAAGGGTTCTCTAGTCAAATGCACAGATTGGTTCCGATGTTGATTGAAGTGTAACGCAGATAACTCGAATCGTGGCCAGCGGAGCGCTGAATGCACTTGCACGGATAGAGAGATTAGCAAAGGACGTAATGGAGTTCCGGAGACTCAAAAACGATCACGCTTCGTTGAAGCATCCGTCACCAACCAGCCCAAACCATTCTCCTGGTCACGTGCTCATGTAATTCCTGATATAACGTCGTACGTGATTCATATCTGGACGGCAGCCTCGTCTTTGTTTACATAATGCGACCGTCCCTGGAGTCCAGCCAACTGTGTCCGTCCATGATAATCGTCACAGTGAATTTAGTCAAAACGGCGTTGCTTGATAAGAACGAGAAGATGAATCGATGTCAGGATGAAGTAGGACCTCTCTTGTACTTGACATCACGATGAATTTTTTCGGTGAAATGTTTATAAACTTTTTTTAGTTGTAAACCTGTTTGTGAATGGAATTTTGGTTGTTTAATGTGGATTTTTTTTTAGGGAGGGCGAGAGATAGACATAATGTTCTGAGAGGAGGAGGTCCAATTAGTCGTCGAAAGATAATTTGGGAATTAGGAAAATATAAAATTTGGCAGTTACTTTGGTGTTCTGGGAATTTAGAAATTTATAGATAGAGAAATATAGGAAATTAGAGATAACAATTTTAAAAATTTATAAATGTACAAATTTTGTAACTTAGGAATTTGACATTTTGGTAAATGGAAATTTGGAATTAAGAAATTTAGATATTTAGATATTTAGGAATGCAGGAATGTAGAAATTTAGAAATTTAGAAACGTGGGAATGCTGGCATTTAGGAATGCAGGAATTTGAGAATGTAGAAATTAGAGAAGATAGGAATTCAGGAATGTGGAAATTTAGGAATATGGGTATTTATGATTGAATAAATTTAGGAATTTGGAAATTTGCTACACTGACGTATCAGAAATTAAAAAATTGATAAGTACACAAATATGCAAGTACTAAAGTTTCCAATTGGTTAATTTTAGTTTGAAATTATTTAGAAATTTTCTAATTTAGACATTTGTAGATTTACGAACTTGAGAATTTAATAGTTTAGAAAATAAAGAACACTACAAGAAGTAGTGTTAGATTAGGTTAGGAAAACATCACAAGAAGTAGTATTAGGTTAGGTTAGGAAAACATCACAAGAAGTAGTGTTAGGTTAGGTTAGGAAAATACGACAAGAAGTAGTGTTAGGTTAGGAAAACACTAAAAGAAGTAGTTCCTAACCTATTCTAACCTAACCTAACAGTACCAGAAGTAGTCTTTTCTACTTAAAAATGAAAAATGAGTACATAAAGATATGATAAAAATGAATGAAATAATTGAAAAGTTTCAAGAAAAATGAAATAATTAAAGACAGAAGTATTTGAAAGTGGTCGGAAACGAGTGACTAGATGAAACGAGGCTTTCGCAGATGTCGAGGCGAAGTAGAAGATTCCAACGACGTATACATCGCGCAGTGTTATGGCAATCTAAGTTGGCATGTTTAGTCAGCTCGAATAAGGCGCGCCCGTAGCGAGTCTGATAGCTGGCTGAGTCAACATTCACGTATTTGCTGTGGCATCGCTGCGAAGCTATCTAGACGAAGCCCAGTTAGCGAACCAAGAACGAGGAAGGGATGCCTCGTGCCGCGCACAATTTGGTGCAAGATATTGCTTTGAAATGCAACCACCTTACCCTTTACCGCCCTGTTACCGGTGTTTACCCTACCTACCTGATACCAGCCACACGCTTTCGTGTGCCTTTTTGACAATGGACAACTTCATCGGTTGCGAGAATCTCTTTTTCATGCTATTCTAGCAGTCATGTTGGCTAAAATCCTGTATGGTAACTAATTAAGAGGGTAGTTTTATTTAGAGATGTTGATTTTGGACATAATATTGAGTTATTGTCGGTTAAGAATTTTGCAATTTTGTACTCTTTATTTGATTCTTAGAAAGTCCTTAATTAAAATATACCAAAGTTCTAATATTGCAAAATTCTAAAGTTACAAAATTCTGAGTTCCCAAGATTCCAAAAGATCCAAGGTTCCAATGTTCGAAGGTCTTAAGGTTGATTAATTACGAAATTCCAAAGTTCAGAAATTTTTAAGTTTCCAACTTCCAAAGTGTAATGGTCCTATGGTTCCAGTATCTTGAAATTTACATATTCTGTTTTCACTATCCCAAAATTTCGTTTACCATTTTCTGAAATTCTAAAATTCTAAAATTCTAAAATTTCCACCGTTCCAAAGTTGTAAAGTGTTAATATCCCAGTGTCCCAAAGTTCCAAAGTTCTAAAATTCCAAAGTAAATCAGATTTACATATCGAATTTTGTTCAAATTTGATGGACGTAGAATTTTTCACGTAGTATTTTACAGCGTAACGCACAGTTTTAATATTTCAGCAATATTTTAAGCTAATTTTTGTTGTTGAAAAGTCGTTTCCCTCCACAAATTGTTACTATTCTCATAGCAATTACAGTTTTGGCAAAGCTCAGGACATTTTAAAGAATTTCTTCATCTTTGCTTATAAATCGAAGCGAATTTTCAATTTCGGAAGTTACAAATCCTGCTAACGATGGTGGCCAATAATCGATGTTTTAGCAAATGAGGTTTCGAAAGTAACGTATAACTCTCACATTTTGTAAGTTTTTACTTTTGAAGTTCAAAATTACGTTTATAGTTCATGAAAAAGGGAACTTTTTACTGGGTAATTAGCTTTTAAAAATGTTCCCCAACTTTATCTATTTTAGACATTCCAGTGTCGTATTCTTCTTAAGTCGAGAAATTTTTTGGAAGAAATGACTTATGCTACTTAACTTGTGACAGTCATTTGATAAAATTACTAATTTTTGTTTAAATTTTTGTATAAAAATTTTTCATAAGAAAGATCATAGAGATCTTAAATAGTAACGTGCGTCGTAATTCTGACGTTTACCATTTAAAATGACCATGAAAGGAATCGAAACAAAACGAAATCTCTGAAAATTTATGACAAAATATCTCGAAATAAATAACATATTTTGTTTTTAAATAAACTATTGCCTGACAAAGAGAACTATCAGTTGAAGTAAAAGAACGCTGTCGTACAAAACAAATATGGCGGATGCAAAGCTGCTTTTAACATTAAATTGATACTAAAAGTTTGTCACATAAGCTTGCAAAGAACAACTGAAGCTTAATATCACGTTGTTAAAAATACAGTCGTTAAAAAATGTTGTTAAAGAAATTTTTATTATTACAAATAAATAGAATCATGTTCGTTTGCAATGTCACAAGACACATTGTTATTAGTTCACATTCTGGCTGTTAGAGTCGCATGTTAAATTTATATTCCCAGTGTTACAAATGTGACAATAATGTATTTTACATACTACAAACGCAACAACGACGTATTACATATATTACATGTTACAAATATCGTATTATATATATTACACATTACAAGTGTAACAATGAACGTATAAGAATATAAATGAATGATTAAATTTGGGAATATGAATAAATATGAATTTATGATTGATCCCTCAAAAGTAGGAAGCAGTGAATCCAGGTGAATGATTAGACAAATATAGGTTAGATGTATAAATGATTTGAATGGATGAATAATTACATGAATAAATGAATTTAATGAGTGAACCTGTCAAACAATGAATTGATGAAGTTGTGACGTGAGTAGGTTTAAGTAATTTTCAGTGGGTTAGCACGACAATAAAGAATCGAATAAAATAAATCATTTAATGAATAAGACTAAAAACAAACTGACACATTTTATTAAAAGTGTTAAGTCCGTTAAATTTACAGTGTTCTTAAAAATAGCTTACAAACTACTTCCATTGGAACGGTTCTATCCGAACGTTTCTTCACCGAAATTCTTTTAAATTATTCTGTTCTCCGATCGTAATGAAAATTTCAAGGATGGTAGATAAATTAGTTGTAGAATGATTCAATTTGCATCGGTTCCAAACGATTTTTCCTCGTTACAGCGCGAAAAACACGGTTGCAAATCTTCGTTTTTGGCGCTGAAATCGCCCAGTTGAACGCCGAAGAAAACTGAACGCGTATTCTTATCGGTGATTATCACGTTACCGAATTCGCCGGCAATATCGTAAATGCATTTGGTCGATGTGTTTACCGATTTCGTCGCACACGATTCGTCGAACGATATCCGGCTAATATCGCGCGAAATAACGAAACTGTACGTCGTTACCGCGAAGTTTCGTCCCGTTTGAAGTATCAGATTTCGAAAAGTTGGCGCAGTCTTACAAGACACTTTTGCAAAGCGGATTTTCGGATACGGGAGTCTCGAATAATTTCGTGGAAGTACGAGGGATCGTAACGTCTGCCACGGAATCAGAATTGTAGGTGAAGATGTTAAACAGTTGTCAAGTCCACCCCCGTATCCCGGTTCGGATTTTCGGTCGATAGGGGGTTCGCAGCGAAGGTCTGACGAAAATTATACAGAACAGAGCGAGAAAGATGCTCGGATGGGAGGAGGAAGGACGAATGTTGGCCGAAGATAGAAAGAGAGAGACATAAGCAGACAGAGGAACAAGCAGACGCCCCGTGAAATTGAATTACAATAAGCAAAGTAAAGTTGGATGATCCAACCATTGTACCCTCCCGTCCGTTGCTACCTCACTGCCAGTTATCTCCTTTCTTCTTTCCGTGGTTCTCTTCGCTTCTATCCTCAAGTTCGTCGAGTCCCCGGTTGAAGAAGAATTTCTCTCGAGTACTACGACAACCGACGGTATTCTTACGCCTTTGTTCCCCGCGGGGCTGAATTAATTGCTGCGTTTTTGACATCCATTCATTGTCGGGTCCCGGCAGACGACGACGACGACGTCGGCGACGTCGGGATGAGCGGATAAAGGGAAAAGTTACCGAACGCCTCGTCCTCGTCTGTGTTTCCTCTCTCGCGCCAGGACTTTCGCTCGGATTCGCGAGCATAGCGAAGAATATTATTCCGGCAAAGTCGATAACGTTCCGAAACAGCGAAAGGATGTTTCTCTTTCGACGCTTTCATCTTCATCCAGCCAGCCAGGATCGTTTCGCTGCCGGCTTTATTATTATGCGAACAGCTGAAACAAAACGCCGGTTTCAAAGAGCATTCAGGTGCGAAGTTTGCGAGTCGGTCGACTAAATAAGCAAGAGATTGATACGATGCTTCCTCTTTCCTTGATCGTATAAAATACTGAGTTTATTTCTGCATTCTCAGCTACGATTTCTATTCGCATATCTCAAACTTTTCGTGGTAAACTGTTGTTGCTGCATTACAAGCATTCTTACTTTCATAATTAAATAATAATTAAACAATAAGATAGTTAGACAACAACATAATTAAACAATAAGAAATTAATCTTAATCTATCTCATTCTACTAAAAGTTTTATATCTGGACAAATAATGAAACAAAATTCTAAATCGATATAAAAAAATATCACCTCCCATATATTTTATTCTATAAATTAATATAATAAAAGACATTAAGTATATAACAGATAAAAACAAATGTTCAATATAATCTGAATAAACTATATTTATTAATAATTAATTCATATATGTCTGACTATAAACGTAAATTTTCACTGTAGTGATCTACATACATATTAAGAATGAAGGTACTTAAGCTTTTAATTTCTTAGTACACGTCAATGTCTCAACATTAAGAATTGTCAAAAGCTCCTTTTGTAGACGTTTCCATTAATAATTAATTTAACTAGATTTGCAACATCAGTTATATGATCACCGTGGTATTCAACGTATTAATAAATTTACTAACATGAAGTTTCCTGCTGATTCAAGTTATGCGAAACAGTTGTGGTATTTGGCGGGAAGTATAATAATTTCGTCCTAACCAATCATGTTCGTGTTACGCATGAATCGATAGCGCAGGAATCTCGACATCGAACCGGAAGCCTGCGTCGCGATCGTTCGCGGTAAATCGTGGCACAATCGTCAAGTACAACGCGACTTGCTGGAAACTTAGTTCAACCGAGAACTTTCTGTGGAACCGAAGGAAATTGCCGAGCAGGGCCAGCTTTTGTCCTTCCGGTGCATCTCGAGCCAGCCGAGCCGGAGTGCATAACCCCTTCCGGTTCCGGCGACACCGCTGGGAAACTATTGAATATGCATAAGTTATATTAAATTGGGCCACCGGGTGCACGGTGCCATGTGGGGGTGGAAAGTACCTACCAATTACAAGTACTTGGATGAAGTTCGGCTTCTTCCTTTTCAGAGGGAAAACTGGAACGGCGGATGATATACGCACCACGGTATTGCGGATATTTCAGTCGTTTTCAAACATCCGTGATTACTTTATAAAGTGGGGATGAATTATCGAACATATGGGGACTTTCATAGTTGGGTATCTTGTGATAAATGCTTTTTTGGGCTTTAGAACTTTAATTGAAATTTTCGGTCGATAACTTCGCTCGTGTATCAGAAATGCTTGACTCAAATCCCTTAAAACAATTACTGCATAGCAAAACGCGTAAAAAATAGTTCCCTTTTATTACTTTATTGTTCTACTTTGTATTATATTTTTCGCCATTTTGCTTTTTTACATTATCTGACTATTCGACAACTTAATTATAATACTGAATTTCCATTTTATTATTCACCACTCACTACTCATTATTCTCTGTTCACTATTCGCTATTCACTATTCGCTTCTCCGAATTAACTCATTGATTATTATTGACCACTCATTACTCCTTATTTATATTTACCATACACTACCCACTACTCATCGCTCACTATTTTACTATTCTTGTAATCCGTTTTTCTTTTATTCTATTGGAACAAACGTAATTTTGTACTTGTATAATGAATAATAGCGTATGAATCGTAATAATATGTGAATAATTAATATATGAATTATACAAATGATTATTAATGATGAAAATGGTGAAATTATTAATATGTGCGTGCGAAGCACAATATTAAGCTTTTATCAAAGCATTTTTTCATCAAATCAAAGTTGATTGTTATTACGGTAGGTAATAATTGTATAAGTTAGTTTTTGTTTAATTTATGTTAATATGTATATGGTAGCTTATGCTTATTTATTGACTGTTCTCTTATATGTTAAATCTCAGAGTTGATCAACGAACGTCCATATCAGATTATATATTCATCAGAGGTATCAGATTATCATTTTATGAAGTAAAAGGTGTTTATACGAAGATCAGTGTCGGTGAATATTCATTCAAGTGTTATTTCAAATAATTTATAATTTTAATGAAAGGAACGTAATGACGAATAAACCGTGACAAGCGAAACGATAAACAAAAATTGGTCTCTTCAGAAATTTAATTTTGCCACTGACAGTACCATTTATTTCCACTCTTCAATTCATCTTCATATTTCCTATTGCGCATGTTTAATCAAGAAGATTTATTTTAATCACGGAACGCGAATAAATTCCTGTAATCGTAAACCATAACATTAAAGTAAAATTTAAGTTTCTTTTATTCCGATACTTATTCCCAATTTCTTTAGTGAGCATTACGTTATATCTCCTATTTGCGCGATCGTATTTCGTAATCTTAATGTGACAAGCCATTACGAACTCGACGCCAAGGGAACATGCAACCTGCGCTAATTAGTGTCACAGTACGAAAATTATTTATAAACCATAGAAAAATTTAACTGGTCGGTCGTTGACAATATGAGAGTCGGTTTCTGCGTACGTGTGGTAATGTTTGTTGTGGTTGTAACAGATCTCCCGGGCCGACAAAACGACCTACTAATAAAAATTTGCGAAACACCACGCTGCGTGCGCTAATAAAGCACGATACAAGAAAGCTCTAAGTAGCCAGGCCTGTTATCACGCCGGTGCTAGATAACGTTCACCCGCTGATTAAATGGTGCGAGAATATGTTACCAGCATTATCGCCTCGAAACGTGAACATGTCACGAAGATTTTGCGGATTTATTATGCCTCACCTAATTTTTCTAGGCTGCGTTTTTCTTTATCTTCTCGTACTCGAAATACCCTCAGAGCTCTACGGTTACCAGACTTGGCGAATAAATTGATTGTACATGCACTGTTCCGGAATTTATGAATTTACGTAATAATTATTTGTAAACGTTACTCTTTCGTTTGAAATGTTAAAAGTTTAGTAAAATCAGTAATGATTAAAATTATGCTTAACATAACTAATAATAATTTGTTAATCTCAACAAATAATCATAATTATTCGTAAATAATAATTTAACAGAATAGAAATACTGTTTCGGGTGTCAATTTATTATTTCAATGTTTTTATTAGAATTTACTTATTTCTCAACATTAAATTCCAGTGTTAATTAACTGTTTAACGTTCGAAAAATGGCTATTTCTGTTGCGTTGATTTCTCACACGAGCGAGAGAAATTCAATTATGCGTAATTATGGATAAGTAGCGGAACTGAAATATTTAATATTATTCACCTCGTCGGCTTATGAAATTCTACAGGCGAATGATTGAAGAACCTTTTAATCGAGTTTGTGTTCAATATTGTTCTACGTGCGAAACAAAAGTAGCGGTGAGTGTGGGGATAATAGAATTCGACCTACTTCAAAATATTTACTGAACAAATAAGCAGTTCGCATAAAGTGGTGTTATGTCACTGCGTTAATCGTATTTTCGTTGAACATCGGTGAAAGGGTTAGAAGGGTCGTCGGAGCGAAGGAGTTGAATGGAACAGAAGGAAAAGCCTTGGATATCGAAGAAAACAACAAGACGGAGAAAGAGAAACAAAGGCGAAGGGAACGATTCAGAGGGAAGTTGCGACAAAAGCGTAGAACGGATTAGTCTTTATCTATGGGGTTGCGTCTGGTTCCGTAAATTGAAAATCGAAAAGCAGAGAAAGTCGTAGTGGATGAGGAAACGAGGGTGTGCCAGGGGTAATTTGGATCCGTGGCTCGATTGGAAAGCATCGAGACGAATGGATTCCGGATAAATGAGACGAGTCCCTCGTAGCCTCTCTAATCATTCGAATAATAGATCTCAATGACGGACATGAGCTATCAAATAATCATTAACACGTTGAATGTGGAAATATCAACCAGTGCTAATTTTCAAAACCCTGTACTTAAAAGTTATTTAATTTATCAAATTCCAAAGTCCTCAAATTTCCAAACTCTTTGCTTTAACACAAACTTTAACATAATCGTTACTATAAATTTGTTTTAATTATTTGTCCAACAGTCAATTTTTCAAACGTTTAAATAATTCATTTACTTATTTATTACTCAAGGAAAAAGTCGCATTAGAGTATACAAGTTCAAATAGGAGAATGTGCATATATAAAACATATATTAACATACATTACTAAAATTGAAACCAAAGCTAAATTTATAACGAGGCACATACAATACATAGTGAAATTTGGAGAAAATATTAGCTAAAATACATTGTTGCAATTAGTAACCATACGATATATGATAGTCTGATAGATTTATGATAGATAACCAGATTTATGCCTGAGTGAGATTTACGATAGATTTATAATAGATAACTAGATTTATGTCAGTGTGGTAAGATTTATCATAGATAGATTGATAACTAGATTTATGTCAGTGTAATAAAACGGAACCTATGCAACATTTAATTACTAAAATTATTTACAACATCAAATTTACCTAGCAATTTCTAAAAATGTGACTGTAAGCGTTTGACATCAGGTCCGAGTTGAAATCCACTCACAGTCGCTGTTCAGCAAGGGTTAATGCGTGAAAAGTCGTTTGACGTTGATTCGTTTATTTTACCCAGTTTGTCCACCATTCCATTTATTCGTTAACGAGCTTATCTTCCCCTAACCATGCGAACCAGTCGGTGGTCTGGGATTCGAGAGGTAGGTTCTCCAGGTGTTCCCCGACCGCTTTTGACCGCTTCACGCTCGTTGACTTGGATAATAACATAATGCTCCGCGCGGACATGTTCGGCGTGCAGAATCTGTGCTCGCGGAATGCTACCCACCGCGATGTATTAGCGGGCCTTTGATAGTTCGTCCGCTAATGCAAAGCATTTAGGATGAAATTAGCTTCCTCGTTTGTCGCTCGTTCTCTCTCTCTCCGTTTTTTCTTCTCCTTTTTCGCTCGTGCCGGTCTTTCGTTTTCCTCGCTTCTTTATTCCCACGAGTCGCGCGGAAAAACTAAAGCGACACAGCGTGTTGCCGTCGGAAATTCTGGTCAGAGAGGACGAACAAAACACGAGCAAAAGCTCGCAAAGCGGCAGTCGACACAAAAGGGACGTTATTGTTGCGATAGGGAGAATTATTATTTGGAGGAACGCTTCGCTACGGAAACGAAAATGGATGTTGTGCTATTGGCAGCTGACAAGATGGCAGTTGCCTCTGATTGACTCTCCCGCAGTCGAGCAATCTTCCCACCGGGCACACGCGCATTTATCTTATTGCGCAAGCGATAAATTGATGTGGACACGGAAGGGTGATAAAGTAACTTACTACTCTTCTTCGGTGACCAACTTTTCAGCTACCTAAATCGTTTACCTATAATCTAATAGACTACTTATAATCTGAAACATAATTCAGATCTATATTCTTTGGTCCACATATACTCTGTTGTACGCAGGTTTAAAGTGTTCTATACAGTATTTGTTATTAATGAAATGTTTGCAAATGGTTTTTTTATATCATAATAACTATACATTGTTATGTCATAATTATACAGTTTTTATACCATAACTATACAGTTTCATACCATAATTATACGAATTTTATACCATAATTATAGAGCTTTTATATTATTTTTCATTTATTTCCGTGTTTCGGAACAAAAGCATGTAGATCCGGACCGAGCATAAGAGCCGGAGAACATTTTTCATGTGTAATTTTTTGAATAGATGAGAAATTGCATTTAATTGTGAATGAAGTTTAAAATTTGACATGTGACTAAACGTATGAGATAAAAAGAGTCATAGGAATATAACAATTAATTCGCCCGATGTTTTGGTGATGATAAAATTTGAAAATTTCTAAATGTAGAAATTGGAAACTTACAAATTTGGAAAGTATAGAGATTTGAAGATTAAAATATTTCAATATGTGAACATTTTTACACTTAAAAATTCGAAACATGTAGAGCTTTGGAAATTCAGAAATTTGAATATGCAGAAATGCAGAAACTCAGAAATTTGAAAAATGTAGAGATTTGGATACTCGGAAATCCTTAAGTATAGAGAACTCAAGAAATTGGAAATGTATAAATTTAAAAATTTGAAAACTTGAAAATCTGGAAATCTGAATATTCAGCAATTCAGAAACTTGAAAATATAAAATCTGCGTAATTGTTAACATACAAGTCCTTACCCAAAGGCAACGTCCGTTACACGTACCTTGAGGACACATCCCCTATGACAGAAAAATTGACTATATTTTACAAAATCTGTTCTAATATACCTTGACAGTAACGAAGTATTGTCACGAATTTCAAACCCGAAAACACCCATTAACCCATTATGTGTGTAATCAAATCACACACATATACAACCTAAAACTTGACTCTCCCCAACCCCCATATTTCCAATTATCGAAGACCATAAAAGAATAACATAACCTCATCTCGTTTTGCAATTTTGACACACACGAACCCAACAACATCGTTACAGAACGAACGAGCCTCCTAATCTCGTTGAAACAGCGAGAGGAGAAACGAAAGGACGCGAAGAGAAAGATGAAAGAGAGAGAGAGAGAAGATAATGATTCTCGCAGCAGACAGAGACGAGAGAAACGTTAGCGGTGGCGAGCTCATCTTAGTTGCTCGACTAAATCTCTCTGTAAGCGGAGTAAGCAAGCTACTGTGGCAATTCGTAACAACTATTAGCGAACCGACATTCATCTCGTTTAACTCGAGTTAGCGGGCAGGCCGCGTAAACCGGGTCCGGTGCCGTGTTAGCAAGCTACGTTGCTTAATGTGCACGGTGCCAACGAGAATCGCCCCACTAATTTATACTAGCCGATGCGGCCTATTCACACTGGCGACACCATTAATCAATATCGTTCATTAGATCGATACAATGGACTACGCGCGTAGCGATCAATGGCAAAACAGCCTGTTCGGTTAGAGAACCCGGCCTTATAGTCGCCCTGTATACCAACCAGCAGAAATAATTAAACTGTGCCCTAACGGATTCGACGATATTTGATTCGGTTGATTCGTTGCGGACTCCAAGTCAATCAACCACCGTTCCGATACGATCAATTGCGCCGGTATAGGTGCATCCTGTTATGGATTTGTAGAAGATATTTATGTGAGTTTGGAAAAAAATAAAATAGTGTGGGTATATCGGGTTGTTTATTTTTCGATCGAAAATTTGGAGCTTTTGTGGAGTGTGAAGTTTAACCATTTGTGGCATAAGATTTTAGGGAAAATAAAAAACCGGGTTACGTAGAATTTTTTTATACAGAAAAATGGAAAAAATGCTTATTTTACGAACATGTTGATATTTCGTTTCATGGGTTGGAATGTGTGACACCATTTAAATCTGAGCAAAATATGCAACAGTTTCTAACCAAACACCAAATAGTTACTAGATTCTAATGCTGAGCATAATTAAGTAATAAAGTTCTACATTAAAAAGTCATTACTTTTCCAAGTTCTGGTTTGTCCAATTTCTGATTTTCAAATTTGGAAGTTTGAAAATCTTAATACTTGGAAATTTGAAGTTTTCTAAATTTCCAAATTTGTAATATTTCAATTTTGCAAATTTCTAATCTATTATTAAATATTTAACCCTTCGAACTTCTGCGTCATAAATTTCTAAATTTCTATAAATTTAAATTTTCAAATTACTAAATTTCCACATTTCCAAATTTTTAGTTCTCTTCACGATGAAACCTCAGATTTCCAAATTCTCAAATTCGCCAATTTACAGATTTCTAAATCATCAAATGTACAAATTCTCCAACTCTCAATTTTCGAAAGTATTAATTTCGCAAATATCCCCTTTTCAAAATGATCAAATCCCAAAATTTCAAAATTTTCTAAACCATCAACTCCCAACTTCTTAGATCCTCAAACCCCCAAATTCCCAAATTCCCAAATTCTCAATTTTCTGAATCATCAAATCCTCAAATTTCGAAATTCCCAATTTTCTGTATGTTCAAATCCCTAAATTTCCAAATTTGAAATTTTCTACATCATCAAATTTCCAAATTCCCAGATTCCCAATTTTCTAAATCATCAAATTCCCAAATTCCCAAAAGTTTCCCCTGCAGACAAAAATTCCAGTCACGTCACCGTTCATCAATGTCATTCAACCCCAAACATGCGCATCCACAGTATCTAAGAGAATCATCAGCTTAAGCATATCTCAACTTTTTTCGGATCCCATTTGTCTTAGGGCCGTACATGTACTCGAGAAGTGTAAGAAAAACGTTTCGCTGCCACAGCGCTGTGTTACCCGATCGATTTGCTTGATTATCCAGCAAAAAATAGTGACGAATTCTAGGCGTTCCCTCGTTACGTCTTCGTCTCGCGAATCGATTAGTCGTGTTGTTTGGACCAGGAGCAATTTCCGTGAAATCCCATATCCCCGGAAGGCGTAGCCTGACCGGAAGTCGATTCGCGCTGCTCCCCGGTATACTGAAATCTCAGTAGATTCGCTAAGTAGCAATATAAGATAAATTAGCTCTGTCAGAGCGCACACGGGATTGTTGTTCCATCGTTGATTCTCTTTCTCTATCGTTCCTCATCCAAACACTCGGCTTCCCTGGAGATGTTGTACCTGTCTCGCGATGCAATGTTACCTTTGCCACCCCTCACCTTTCCCCGTCACGTCTAACTTCATGTATACACGAACTCGGACGAATGCATCTAGCACGGTTAAATCCACAATTCTATTTAATTCGATGGAATTAAGACACATTTACGGGAATCGTCAGTTTTATTTCTGGATAAGTAAACTCTTTGCGGTCGCGACATTTAACCCCTTACTGTACTTGGACAAGTGACTGGCACTCAAGATTTGAATGTAATTATTTAAATTTTTTATACGTTGAAGTTTAAGACGAATTATAATATTCATAGTCGCAAATGGAAATTGTTGCGTAGGATCGCTGAATACAAAATTGGGATAATATTTTTTTTTTAGTTATTTTAATATTGCAGCAGGGAATAGTTTATGGTGACGCATCTGACAAATAAATTATGCGACAAGGGGTTGATTTATATTATTATACAATATAATGTTTATATTTACTAGTTATTATTTGTTTCCTTCCTCGAGCTACTTTATTTGGTAACGTGCCTTCGTAAATCATTATAAGATGATTTATTCTAGATGAGAAACATAATTCTCAAATATTTGCGAATTCACAAGAATGTAGTATTTAAAAATGAAAGAACTTTTGGATTAAAAATTTCATAAATCCGAAATTATATAAAACTTAGGAATTTGAGTTTGCAAAGAAAACTTGGGAATCACTGAATTCAAACATGTAACACTTAAAAAAATGTAGAAATTTCAACTAGATTCCAATATTTGGACATTTGAAACCTTAAAAATTCGAAAACTTGGAACTTTCGCAATGTAGAAATTTGTAAACATAATAATTTGCAAATATCAAACTTAATGTACAGTTTATCCTGATTCAAAGAATCCTATGTTGTATTCAACTGTGCTCCTCCATTTACACACCTGCCAGAAACCTTACGAACTTAAAATTTGAACGCGTCACGTAACTCTCGTCTGACATTCTGAACGATGCCGAATACGCTTCCGCGAGTCGAAACAATACAATTCGTCGTGCTTGCACGCATAAATACATGTTTCGAAAACCACGTAATGGACAACTATATCGAGGGTAGACGAACGCCGAACCTTGGCCATGCTCGAAGATAGAATCCGGAGCTCATCAAGGTAATGCAGCTGGGATTATCCTGAAACCGAGCACGTTCCCAATGCTGAGAGCCGGGAGTAGCGGCTTGGCTCTCGGGAAAGGTAGAGCCTCGGCAGGTTATTAGTTGATCGTTTGATCGAAATCCCGCGGAGACTGCTAGACATTTCTGACATATGCTGCCTCTGTGTCTATCTTTCCGAACTGTGTACCTTCCGCTGGTCGATATTGGCTTATTTATGGAAATAATTCGGCGCATAACTGAACTCTTCAATTGTTCATTTTTTGCATATGAAAGTACCGATTTCGATAATGGAAAATCTGACAAAGTGAAGGGTTAGGTGGGGAGGAAATACACTTGTATACATGGTATATCTAAACTGCCCATCCTTATATTTCACATGTGGCTTTAAATATGAAAAGATGAAACAAAAGTAAGACATCAACGGAGACATAATGGCGGCAACAATTTAACCTCGGATGTTTGAATATCACGTGAATGTCATTTTCTGTTTCTTAAATAAAATCCCCCATTTTTTATTGTTTTTATAGACGTTTTCAAAACACTACTTATGTTTGTTTTCTGTGCAAGTCATTCTGAAGATACGTAGCTTTAAAATTGACGTATCGTCAGGATTCACATTACCTAAAGTGCACCGCGCGACGGTTGAACGCTCAGATTTACGCCACTTGTGTGTCAAATTTATAATTTTATTTCTTTAGTTGTTTAACCCCTTTCCGTGCTCTGACGAATCTCACTCGTGACGCACTAACAGCTCAAATGTGACAAACCTTACTCAAATTTCGAATACTCTTCAGCTAGAAATTTAGGGTTAACTATAATTTGCATAATCAAGGATTGCTGAATATAAAATACAACATTTTAAGTTTCTTTCTTTGTTTTAATGTTATAGCCATGAGTAGTTAGTTTTGACTGACGTATCTGATAAATAAATTGTACGGTTAGGGGTTAAATAATATTATTCATACAAGAGTATAATTCGTATAACTAATCTTAAGTTTGTATCGAAAAAGGTAAGTTTCCGCTCGGTTTCCGTGTCGTAGATTTTTCATAATTTTAAGAGTCACGCTGAAAGGGAACGTTTTTAAAGAATTTCTTATTACCTTTTTCGCCACTGTCTGCAAGCTAACATCTTACGCCGGAACTAATAAAACTTTTGCCGAAAAATTTCTTCCGAAACTTTCAGAAGGGACTTTAAACTTCAATCTTTGCCGATGAAAAAAGTACCCGTCCTTTAATTTCACCCCCTGTGTGAGCATATCGTTTCGCGAAGAACGAGCACTTTGTACGATTTCCTCTTGAACTTCAGCGGAGAAAAACGACAAGCTGCGCTTTCGAGATGAAAACTTTCACTCCAGAATTAGGAACCTAAAACAAAAATTTTCAACAAAGCAGCACTCTTACACAACAACAAAATGCACCATCAATTTTCTGCGGATCAATTTATTTCATGTATTTGATTTTGATGACATTTTAAATATTCTTATCTCTTAGATGAACAAATAGGAGCTTAAAATATTTGGAATTTGGTAGAGTTTAAATATGTTTATTATGTGGGTGTTACAGATAAGCAAGTTAGAAAGGAAATAATGAAATAGTTAATTAAATAATGGTTTGCTATAAAAATGGACGTCATCATAGAAGGTATTAAAATATCTGATAGAAATAAACTTGTTCAATGGAATTTAATCCAACTAGAACTAACTTCGTCGCTAATGAATGACATAAAACTAAGAAGAAACAGAAAATGGACGTGTAATATAAATAATAGTGATATTGATTAAACTCTCTGATATTAGTATCGTTTTCATTTAATTAGCACAAATATGGATTCAAGGGGTTTGAACATTAGAAATTTCAGAAAAATAACTTGTTTATTCGTCAACACCAGAAATAATTTTTCATTTCTTCCAGACTAGTAGAAATTATTTCCAAAGAATTTTTTATTTCATCTAGACTACCGGAAATTATTTTTAAATAATTTTGTATTTCATCTGCTCTACTAAAAATTATTTTTAATTAGTTCTCACATTAAATGAGGATCTTTCTGAATAAATTCGGAAATCTTTAAAAAGACACTTGTAAAAAGTGAAGGCAATATTTTTCTGAAAAAAATTCTAAAAGTATTTCAAAAATTTATTCTGATAAATTTCTTTGAAATTGAATTAATTTTAATCTAAAAAAAGTGTCTATATCAGATTCAAAATGTAGGTTAAAAATTGATTTGTCCATGAGTACTTTTTTACCGCACGATACAACGCAGGATAATTCTCCTTTTAATAAAGTAGAGTTTCATCTCGTGCACTACAAGCTATGCTCGTGACGCACTCGCAGTTCAAGTACGGTAAACTTTTCTCATATTTTTAGTACGCTTGAATTTTCAGTTTATATCTAATTATAATTTGCACAGTCAAGGATCGTTGAATAGAAAACCTGCATAGCACTTTAACTTTCTTTATCCGTGTTAAAATTGTACCGGTGTATAGTTAGTTACCTCTGACGCATCTGTCGAATAAATCATAGTGCAGGAATGTAACCTTTTGACTGCGGTGTATTTTCACATGGAATCATAAATCTATGTACACTGAAATATTTACGACTGTAAAGTATTGAAACACTTGCCGATATTCAGCTATTTGCAGTTGATATATTACGCGAAACGATTGTATGTAGATCATTTTAATAAAACAGTAAAAAATTGAGAGTGCGTACACAAGGTGTTACCTCCAACACGCAATTTTTCATTCGCTTGCAGATATCTGATAAAAAACAAAGTTTACAACAGAGTATAGAGTGTACAATATATATCAGTAAAAAAACAATTCGAAAACAGTGTTTTCACGGCGAAATCGAGATCACCTTGGATTTTATGAACAGGAACACATATTTTTTTTTACTGTATTGAAGAGAATATCGAGATGAATTCAAAATATTACATGATATTTTTACTAACCTATTACTCGATTTACAGTAACATAAATGTAAAATATTTAGTTTTTGTCGTATTTGATTTTAAGAATGTAAACAATAGTTGACACTAAATGTAACGCAAACAGAACATAAGAAAAATGCACTTCAGATGCATTCTTCCACGAGAAAAATAACATATTAACATATCTGTATATTAATGAAAATATATAATGCATGTTTTGAATTTGCTCGATGTCCGCTATAATATGATAAAAAGAAATATGTATGTCCCTGTTCGTAAAACAGGTGACCTAGATTTTGCCTTGAAAACAAACTGTTTTCGAAATTTATTTTCCTTGCATCTATTGTACACTCCATACCGTGAAACTTATTCTCTGAACTTTTCCTGTCAGATGCCTGCAAGTGGGTAAAGAATCGTGCGTCACGTTGGATGTTACACCCTGTGTATAAAGATTTGCTCGACTCCAAAAAATTCTTCGTATCATGTTTCTTATCGGAGTACGCTATATTTAACCTAATGCTTATCTACGTATTCAACATCTTACCTAATACCTATAAAAATATCTACCATCGAGCCTAAAACCTATCAAAGTACTCGACATCTAACCTAATATCTATGAAAGTACCCACCATTTACTCTAGTACCTATCAAATTTCCCAACATTTAATCTAATATCTATCAAAGTACCCATCATGTAACTTAATACCTGTCACAATATCCACCATCAAACCTAAAACCTATCAATGTACTCACTATCTAATCTAATACCTGTCAAAATATCCACCGTCAAACCTAAATCCTATCAATGTACCCACTACCTAACCTAATACCTGTCAAAATAACCACTATCGAACCTAATAGTTATCTATGTATCCACCATCTAAAATAATACTTATCAAAATACTTGACATTTAACCTAATATCTATGAATGTACCCAACATTTAGTCTAGTACCTATCAAATTGCCCAACATTTAATCTAATAGTTATCATTGTACCCACCATCTAACCTAATACCTGTCAATGTACCCACCATCAAACCTAATATCTAATATCTAACTTCAGCACCCAATTCGAAAGCCGGTCCAAGAACGGAGTCCGCGAAATTTCCATAAAAAATTGATTACTGCTAATCTTAAGTCCAGTAATTATCCCGAGGAACGCCATGAAGAAAGCAGGTGCAGTCGACGGAATAATAGCGCGGAGCTGGTTCTGGTCGAACGGCTGGTCTTGTTGCAATCGGTTTCCGGTCGAACAACGTCAGTTCGGTGGATCAGATTAACCAGACAGTAGCAAATTTATCTCGCAGCGTAACGAGTGAGTCCACGTCGTGCGGACGACGGGTGCGGATAAATACGTGCGTTTAGCGGATTGATTGGCTACAGCACACTTTGGCGAGGCTCGCTTCGGCTCGATGCACTTTTGCTGTCGTCGCACCGAATATAGATGCGCTCTTGAGTCACATGCAACGTGCTTGGACCGTTCCTTACCATTCGTGGCAAGGTTAAATTCTGCTCTGCTCGGGGATCCTTGGTCAACCGCTATAAACGAACGCTGTCTCCGCGAGCACCGGCTCCCTGGTCATTGCGGTTAACTCTGACGCAATCTGTTGTTGAATAATGTTGTTTGACGCTTCTGATACTCCTTGCGTTTTCACTAATTGCAAGATGAATTGGTTGATCAAAAGGCATCGTATGATCGACTTGTGGAAGTCGTAATTATGTCTAATTTCAAGAAAGGGAGGGTTTTATGGAACTGATGGAATGATTGATTCGCTCTTATTGATGCGGTTTTCTAGTTGCGCTATATGTTGAAGTATGAACTAGTCTTTAACTTGTACTTACACTTATATGGATTATACTTATTTTTGAAATTGAAAATTGTTTTAAATAGTTCAATAATTTATTATTGTTTCAGTCAAAATTTAACTCAATATAAATATAACTTTAAAAAATATAATAATAATAATAATATTGATAACGATTAATTTAATAATTATAAATGTATTTATATAACTAGTAGATTGAATAATAATACACATGATATATTATATTACATAAATGCTTCCAAATAATTGTTTTGAATTTTCATCAAGTAAAAATAAATTATTAAAAATTTATCTTTAATATAATCATCATTTTATAATTATGTATTATATAATAACTCTCATTAAAATCTAGCAAAGATAGAATAAATTCAATGTATTAAATTAATAAAAAATCTTGAGATTTTTATAATATTTATTTGCGAAATCATTCAATAACGTTCAGGAACTAACAGTTTTTAATCAACGCGAGCACTATCCGAATCGATAACGTTTTCACATACTTGTGATACCTTTTGCTTTGGAAATTGAATTTGAAGCTTTGAGGGAAAGCACACCAAAATATTATGAATTGCCAATCCAATATTTCGAACTTTCATATTTCGAGCGTAGAAGTTTTATGTATACGGCTGAGCTTCATGTATTTTTTATAAACGCTATCACCTTTTTCCTGACAAGAAATTTATTTTTTTCCACATTTTATTCGATAATTTGAGGATTTTGTTATTTTGAAAATTTGAAAATTGGAAAACTTTGAATATTAAAAATAGAATAGTTGGGAAATTTTGTGACTGGGAAATTTAGAAAATATAAAAGTTAAACATTCTAAGAATTTCCAATTTTCTAAACTTTCAAATGTAGAAATTCGAGAAATTGACAATTTAGATATTTACAAATTCGGTAATTTGATAATTTGAGAACTTTATAACTAATAGCTAGGCAATTTGAAAACATAGAAATCTCGAAACTTAAAATTTACAAATTTATAAACTCAAAAATTTGGTAATCTGGAAGTTCAGAAATGAGACATCAAATTTGCAAAATTAGATATTTTCAAATTCAGAGATCCAGGAATTTTCAAATTTGAAGATCAAAATATTGCAAAAATTTAGAAATCTGAAAATATAAAAACATAGAAACACTAATTTTGCAAATTTACTAATGTACAACACCTTTTACGTTGACATTTCAAAATACAGAAATATCAAATATTCAATTCGAGGAAATGTGTACTGATCAATTTCATGCTATCAATTAATCATCACCGACCTACAAACGTATCCACGCATAAACAGTGCAGTAGTTTCTCCCATCGCAAATCTGTTTATACAATAAATTGATATTATTAACACAGTATTAACTTCATTAAACCGCAAGTTCCTTCGTCCGCGAAAACTCTAATTCGAGCGGAAAAGTGTTATATCGAAACGGTAAAAGCATCGCGGTTGCAAATGTAATTTCGAGTTCGCCAAGTTCGTTAATGCAGTCAAGAAAAGCCCCAAGAAAGATTCCTATTCTTGCGCGCGAAATTGCCCAATTGGAAAGTTTCAAAGACGCGTTATTGAAACAGTCAACCGTAAAACTACGAATTCGAGTGGCCGGTTAAATTGGCTGAAACGGTTGGAGAGCAATTGACAGTTCAGCAAAAAGATACTTTCCTGGCAAACATCGACTCGTAAATCATTCTTCCATCCTTCTTTCCCCTTTGCTCACTTACCAGTTTAATTAAAATGTCTGTTACGTTGCTTGTTGCAGGTAAGAATCGAGCGACGTTCGTCGTCGGATACCCTTATCGTTCATCGGACTGGTGAGTGGTCTAACGATATTTTAAAAAGGACGAGTATTTCATTTTCTCCGCGGTCATTAAACGAAGTGTCAAACCCTTATTCGCGGATTCGTCGAGAAGACGCGATCTCGATCGCGATTTCCGTTAAAAAAAAATGATGGATAAGTTAGTCGGAGGGGTGCAAGATGTTTTGCTATCGGTAACGAGAATGCCGCTCCCGATGGGGGTTGATACGAGCTGCCAAATGTCACTGGGCCAGACATTTCTATATTTGAATTCGAGTTTCGCATGATGGCACTTTGACGCAGAGAAACGGAAGGACCGACGTCTCTATCTATCGATCTAACTGCCGGCTGGGCCGCGTGACGTTCAGCCTGGAAATAATGTTTCGTGAGTTTCGTTGGGGTAGTTTGTCCGTTCTTCTTCCCCTCCTTGTCAATTTTTCTCTCTTGCTTTCCCCCGTTTCGTCCATCCTTGCCGCCCTTTAACCCCCTTTTTCTTCGCGGATGGGTCTCTTTTTCTCCGGCGGTGGCCACCGATAACCGAGAATGCCGCGACGAAAATACAACGTCAGTCAAATCCTTAATCCTGGAAATAGAGGCGCTTATCTGTGCTGACGTAAGTGGTGCAGCAGGATAAGAACGTTGTCCACGCCCTCTTTTCTGTCTCGGTAAAACGCCGCTGTCTTTGCTTGGACTATCGGTACAAATTCAACGATGGAGACCGATGGAGGGCGAGACAGCAGATAAAATCAAAGTTTTCGAATTACTTGATACGAGGGCTGGAATCCAGGACGGGAATTATTTTCTACAAACTTCAGCAGTATTATTTTTCTTTCATACTCTTTGTGGCGTTGGATAATCTGTACTAATTTTATAGTTAAGGGTTTACTTGAGTGCATATTTACAGGAGTTAGGAAGTTGTTAATACGCTATACTAAAATGTACAACAATGGTTACTATTAATGTGAAACAAAATGTCAGATATGTACAACAATTACTGTTCAAGTTACATTTGTTCAAGACTCTTTATGTTGTATCTCTTAACTGTTTCAACTAAATTATTGCTACGCGTCCGAAAATAGTAAGTGCTGATTTAACCAATGAACAAGATAAGCGCGTGCTTAGAACATCAGAAGACACAACAAAAATTTGCTGAATTTTAGTAACGCTCACAAACTTTATTTTACGGTTTGTTTCTGACAGGGATTGTTTGTAAACTTGATTTTAATGTAAACTTGATTAAAAAAGTCAAGGTATTGCATTTTATAAAATGGGCCACTTTCTTATAATGTTTAACATCCCGATTTATAACTGACTGAAAAATAGCTTTTAATGTAATATTATAGAATTGTCAAGATAATGTTTATATTTTACAGTAGTGCGTTATAAAGTAAATGATTATACTTTACCCTATTTGACTTCGACATTTAATACAGTTAACGTTGTAACTCATGTTTACAATGAAGTTACAATATTATTAGAGAATTTGATTTTGTCTGCATCCATATGCATTTATATAGTTTTATAAATATTATTAACACTAGAACTACTGAAATTAAATGGACGTTTACCATTGAATGAAAAATTAAATAGAAAGATAAATAAATACTGAAACATTAACTATGTATACAACCATTTATTACCTCAACAAAATATGACAAACATTTCCATAAAATGACGACAATAAAATTTTGTAATATAAAATGGGAAATCTGAAACCAGTCATTTTAACTGATTGGTAGTTTTAGTGTAATAATAATTAATTATATAATCCGTTAACTAATTATGAATATTCAATTGTCCAAAATTCTCACACAACTTCTCACCTTGAATCGGTCCGAAAATTACCGGAAGGGATGGTGTATGAACGATAATTATAAGACAGAAAATCGTCGAATACCGAACAGCGGGATTCCTTCACGCGGTTAAAGGCGCGGTCTCATCGTTCCTTCGACGATGCGGTCTCGCTTAAGGTGAGACACGAAATTCGCGTTTCGAGACTGGAAGCAGAAGCTGCAGCCAGCACGGTAATATTCGAAACGGTAAGTTGTGCACGTCGGCAGCGTGCATCCGAATCCTACCTTCTACTACCAGCAGGAATATCCATTTCAAGACATTTAACCCGGCTGACTGCCGCGACGAGGTGAGACGGGATGTACACAGCTTCTAAGATTACTAGGCAGTTTCATTACGCTTACGAAAAGACTCCCCTACTTCCTCTGGCTCCGTCTTGGTCTTCCATTCCGTCTCGGTCTCTATTCGGTCTTGTCCCTGACCCCTCTACCGTTGCTGTTCTCTTTGTGTCGCGCAGAAAGGTTTTCGAGAGGTTCAGACCATAGCACGTCAAAACCGGAGACGAGAGCGGCCACGAGGAACCGAGACGAGACTTCCTCTTCCTCTCTTTTAAAGTTTTCTGGAAAGTAGCGTGGCCGAGGAACCGCGAAAATAACACCGATATTCTTTATTAACCCCTTGCTGTGTGGTTTATTTGTCGGGTTCTTCTAAAGCATTCGCGGTTACGATATTGAAACGAATGAAAAAAGTTGAAATGTTGTGTTTAATTCAGCGATTCTGATAATGTAAATTATGTTTCGACTCAACATTGAAACATAGCGAAAATTCGAGCAAGATTTATGGCATTTGAACTGTGAGTGCTTCACGAGTCAAACTCGACATAGTATAGGGGTTAGTGCTGTCAACAGATTCGAATATTCGAATTTAGACTAGATTTTTTATCGGATTCGAGTAACTTGAGGGAACTGAGCAATTTAAATGTATGTATTTCAAGGGGTTTTGAATAATCGAGTGACTCGAATTATTGTTACAACTTTTCAGTGTCTGCTACTGTTGTAATTTTTCAGAGCCTATTGTTGCTCTAATTATTAAATTTCCACAATGATTACTATACTGTACAACTTAAAACAAATCTGATAATAATATTTTATGTTACTATTTTAATAAAAATATTAATAAAAGACAGCTATATAATTAAGCAATAAATTATTTAATATTTGAATGTACACAAATAACATATTTGGTGATTGGCAAATAGGTCAAATGTAAAAAATGTTACTTTTGTCTCTACTCTCTCTTACACCAATTTTTGGTTAAAACATTTATTACGGTTGAAGGATAAATTATTATAAATAATTAACGATTAAATGAAGTTTTACAAATGTGTGATTCAATTTGCATAATCAATTTAATTACAGGGTCCTAAAATCAGAGCGGTATGAACCGAAGTATGGAATAATCAAATTAGTAAAATTTCAATTTACAGCATGGACACGCGAGACTGTAACACTAATTAAATTATTACCGAAATATCGTTGAAAATAATATCTACTTTTATTTATCGAAATATTCAATACGTACCGCGAACCATGTGGGAACTAATAATTTTCCAGCTAATGTTGCTGGTTCCGCGTTGCGATTTTACGAGTGTATGTTAAACATGTTACTTTGCGCTTGCCAATAATAAATATATTCCACCGTGAAATATTTAACGACCGTGTGGCTGAACTTTCGTGTTCAATTTGTACGATTTCATCGGGTTTACGGTTACACTTGTTAGAAACGTGAAGCTCGCCATCGAGTGAAAAATTCGTCGGCGAACTTGTTCGCGGCACAAATTAAAAAAATTTCGCAACACGTAATTTCCATTGTAGCTAGTCGGCAGTTAATTATCGACACGGACACATTATATACACAAGAATTCTTAGCACACGTTCGAACGATACGTTCTTTTAATTACATTTCGCTAATTACTTTTGCGAATCGCGTAATCCTCGTTGATTAACGCGGAACGCGTATCGATGATCGCCCGAACAAAAGGGCTAGAAATATAGCTCAGCTTTGAAGGAGCTGAATACGTGCTTTCTACGTAATTGATGTTCGAATTAAAAGGTGAATTGATCGAGATCATCGTACCAATGTGTTCGTTCAATTTCAAGGATCGAATGTCTCGAAATCGACGGAGGAATATATTTACGAAAATTCAAATTGTTATTTTTGCAAAGTTATTTCTTATTATAGAAAATGTATAAACTGTGTTACAGAACCTTCACAAATAAAATAAAATAATAGAAGTATTTAGCTTGAGGAGAAGCGAAGAAAATTGAAAAATTTGTTTAGAATTGTTTTGAATTGGTTTGTTCGAAGTGGCAGGAAAATCTATTGCAAATATAAGTGAAGACTTTGATGTTTGAAAATTAAAAAATTTTGATGTTAACTAACATAAAAATTTATATCTGATAGTTCGATAATTTAGAAATTAAAATCCTTCAAAAGATGGGAATTTGGAAATTTACTAATTTTGTAATTTGATAATCAGATGATTTAAAAATTCATACACATGAAACTAGTAATTGACAAATTCTTAAATTTTTTCATTTACAAATATGTAGATTGGTAAATTTGAAAAATGATTACTTCAGAAATTTGGAACAATATGGAATAATATGGAATTTTCGAAATTGAAGAATATCCAAATTTGCAAGTCAAATTTTGAAGTGAATAAAAAACTTCTAAGCTTGGTAATTACGCAATTTAATTTTCGTAATTAAAACAGTCGACAATTTGCGTATTCTAAAACTCAAAAATTCAGAAACTTGTTAATTTCAAACTAAATAAACGTCGCTAAATAATTAGAAAATTTGAAAATTCCAACTTTCTAAGTATCTTTATATTCCACTAACAGACCCCGGGTCGAAATGCATTTTCTCCCGCCATTCTCCATCTCTCTTACTCTGCACACTCATTACAGTCTCCAGTGCGGGATTAATGAAAACTAACACCGAAACCGATGCATAACGCAATTTAACAACGTAGCTGCGTCATTTGTGTTTGCTCTGAGAAGAAGCAAGCAGAGGAGTAAACTATGTGCTGGTATACACGCAGGTGTGTGTCCGTAGCACCACGAAACTCCGTAATCACTGTCGCTCGTTTAGATTGGTTTACACGTAATGCGTTTGAGAATGTAATGGCGTGTACACGATTAGCACGCGGCCACTGCATATTACTTATGGAATTATGCGCGGATTCCGTGGCAATGGCTCCAGCCGATTTTCTCGACGTTTACGAATGAATACTGGGACGGGCTTAATTTAAATTTATCGGCGAAGTCATAATTGCTGGACAACTATATCGTGTTAAAGGCGTGAGATTAAGGAATGTTATGATACTTCATTGATTTATGGCGGATACGAATGACTTCTTTTTAATTTGTTTAGGGTAAATTGAACTTTTTTGCGGTTTGACGAAAGGAGGATATCGAGTTTGTGTTGAAATAGGATAATCGTGATTATAGGTATAGGTTATTGGTACAATCTGTAATAGTGTACTGCGGCCGCGAGATGGCGCGCTTTCTCGGATACTGCTGGGTCGACAATTTTTCAATTTGATGTTTTTTCATTTCTGAATTTCGACACTTTTGAAGACTTGAATATCTGAATTTCTGAATTTCAGTATTTCAGAATTTTTTAATGACAGAATTTCTGAATTTCTGAATTTTCGAATACCAAAATTTTAGTTTCAGAATTTCGAAGCATCCAAATTACTAAATTTCATAACTTACAGATTTCGAAATATCTTAATTCCTAAATTTTTAAAAAACTTTATCCAGTAATTTTTAAATTACCAAATTTCTAATTTTATAAATATCTCAATTTTTAAGTTCCTATATTTCCAAATTAGCAAATTTAAAAATTTGTGAATGCAGATATTTCGTGAACTGAAATATTTATGGTTCTTTTGTCAAACTTTTAAATTCTCAAATTTACAAAATAATTGGTTATTCGCAAACTGACAATGACACTTATTACTAATATTAAATTTAAATATAATTAATTATATTTCGTTAATAAAAATATTACATTTATTTAATTGATTATATTCAGTGAAAGAGGCCTATTTAAATGCATCAGCCCCGATTCTAAAGACTAGGAAGCAAGTTCCGCTCGTACCTCTCTGACGCGCCGCCATAAACCATAAACGTGAATCTCGGAAACGCGATGAAATACGACGGCGACGTATAGCGAAAGAATATCGAGTTGATACGTACTTACCGCGTCAGCGTTGAATGAAAAAGTGCAAAGAATCGAGTTGAAGGTTGGCGGTGACTTTTGAAAAGACGCGCGGATCTGGAGCCATTAAGGACCGGTATTGAAATCGGCGCGTTTCTCAGTCAGTGAGGGCCATGCCAACGAAGGTAACCCCCTTATTAATGCCATTAATCACCTGGTAAAGATTCAACGAGGAGAGGAAAGGCGGAAAAACAAGAGCTTGGTACGAACGAATCGAGGAAAAGGCCCGAGAAATCCAGCGAACCCGACTGCTTCTCTCGGGGATAGTTTTTAAGGGCGTAAACGAGAAAAAGGGACCATCTGGAAGCGTATTGTTTCTCACGCAACTTTTCACGGATTTCACTTAACTACGCGAAGTAAGAGCTGGCTCAGACTCTGGGGAGCGCAGCTCTTTTCTTCGATAAAAATTCATTTCCTTCCTTTGATTTACTTCAACCTCCAAGCCAATTCGTTCTTCGCTTCTTACCGCCGTCCAGCATCCCCCGTCTTTCTCTTTCTCCAGCTGCGTGTTTATTGAACGAAGTGGAAAAATGCTCGGGAAATGCTTGGACCTCACCGATGGCCAAATATAAATTCTTACGCAAACTTACCAACAAACTGCGCGACATTAGCTGCGTCGATTTCGTTCGAACTTTGCACAATTGTAGTGGACACTATGAGTGATAATTTTGTAAAAGTGTAGGATGCAACTCTCTGAAACAACGGAGAAATTTGTGATTGGAGTTCTTGTAACTTGTAATATTAGCTGCGTCGATTTCGTTCGAACTTTGCACAATTATAGTAGACACTGCGAATGATAATTTTGTAAAAGTATAATATGCAACTCTCCAAAACAAGGGAGAAATTTGTGTTTCAAGTTCTTGTAATTTGTAATATCAGCTGCGACGGTTTTGTCCACGGTTTTGTTCTTTGCACAATTATAGTAGACATCGTGAGAAATGATTTTGTAAAAGTGTAGGACACAACTCTCTAAAATAAGGGAGAAATTTACGTTTAAAGTTTTTGTAATTTGTGCAATACTTAACTGTGAAAGTTGCGCGCAATCTTTGTATAAATTTAAATTAAAATTACATATAAAATCGAGAATACAGAGTGGTCTAATGGAAAAGTGAAGCTTTATTAAACCAAGGATCAGGAGTTCCAAACTTGTGGAGGTCATTAGCAAATTTTTTAATCGCCTTTAAATTACTGAAATACTTTTAAACTCTAAGAGGAAAAATTTGATGAAGGAAATTTTTTATTTGCTTACATTTTTTAGTGAATAAAAGCAAACTTTTTATTTCATTATTTTTAAAGAAATAAGAAAACGGAAGTTCCTAACCTCACATTTCGATCGAAATTTCGTTTCTTAATAATTGAGGTTAGGATATGATACTTGCAATAGCAATCATAAGAGTAGACAATATTATAATTATTTTCAAATCTAAGAAGTAATAGATTTCTATCAACTGTTTTAAATCTAAAAAAAGACATGTTGAATATTATGAATTGCAACCGTTGATATCGAGCAGAATTACACAAAATTTCTTATTTTTAATCAGAATCATGTAAATTCTGTTCTAAATGAGCAATAGAATTTGTAATAAATTATAAATAGTATCACATTACAATTTTCTACAAAAAATTTGAAAATTCGTAAAATGTCTGATCTGATCTGAATGTCTGACCACAATTTCAATCTACTTATTTTAATTTCATTGCATTTTGAACCTCCTTTAAATTTACAACATGAACTTTCATGATGATTAAAATTATCGAAAATAATAATAATCTGTACAGTAACAATAATAGTAATAGTGAAGCAATGATGAAATTCTTTTTCATGAGTTTGCAACGAAAAATGGCGCTGCTTCGTCAATTCAAATCGAACGACACCGACTTACTTACATCTTTGAAATTTCTAACAGAACAGCTTGAAAGTCGGCCAATCCCAACAAACAAACAATGAAACAATGCTAATAAGCATTCCATTGAAACAGAATGTCCCACAAAACGTACAAACCTTTTTCGAAGAATAGATCAAAGATTTCGAGAGCAGCTGGTTTCTGTGTAGCTTGTTTTCGTGCGCCCTATTAATTATAAGGCAACGTCTCGCGTGATTCAAGCTATTTGCCCATCCAACCCCGAGTTTCTTAGCTCGAGCGTGATTAAGAAAGGAAGACTCTCCCTTTTCTTCGACCCATCCCGAAGGAACTATCAAACAGCCCGCGAACAACAAATACAAAACGAATGAGAACCAGAATGAAACCAAAACATTAATAGAGTGTATATACATTTAGAGAGATTCTCGAGTTACTGGAATGAATTAATAGGGATTGCATTTTTAAGAAATTTTTGATAAATCCTTAAAATTCTCAAATTTCTCAAATTTCCAAATTCCCCAATTTATAAATTTCTCGAATTTTCACATTTTCAAATTTCCAAATTGCCCAATTCGTAAATTTCACGAATTTTTCAAATCTAATTTTTAAATTTATTTATGAGCAAATAAATTTATAATTTCGTAATTTCTAAAATTCTAAGTAGTAAAATTCCTTAATCCCAAAATTTCAAATCTCCAAATATTAAAATATTCTAATATTCAAGCATTAAGTTATTCAAATATTCTAATATTCAATTATCCAGTTATCCAATTATCTATGTATTAAAACATCTAAATACTCAAATATTCAAGTGTCCTAGTATTTTAATATTCACGTATCCATATATTCAAATCTCCAGATATATAAATATTCAAATAACCAGATATCTAGGAATTCATGTACTCAAATATCTAAGTATCCAAGTACCAATATTTCCAAAAATTAAAACATCCAAGTATAAAAAAATCGAAGTGTCCAAATATCCAAATATCCATATATAAAAATGTTCGAATGTCCAACTATCCAAGTACCCAATCAAATTTCCAAATTTCCAAATTCCCAAGTTCTCAAATTCTGAACCTCGAAGTCCCGAAATACGCATTCTTCGAAACTTCCCACTCCCTAGCGTTCGTCGATAAAAAGATACTTTCGGGATCGGAAGCTCGGTTACCCAACGCATCAAGTATCCCGTCCTGCACATTACGTCCCCGATGTGCATACACGTAGCCGCGTACAACAATCGAAACAGGCAGGAAGCGGAGGATGTAACGGTAATGTCTTGGTCCCGGGAAGATAAACGTGTAGCAAGAAACGAGACGAGTCTATCAGGATGAACCGTATCTTGAGGGATAAGTATCGAAGCTGAAAATCACGACCAAAAACTCGACTGGCGCAGCAACGTCATGCGGAAAAGGACGAACTGGGTCGACATCGAAGAGTTTCGCTGCAGTTGGTTGGTCCAATCGAGTATCCATCCTCTCACCCTTCTGTCCTGTCCCTCTTCCTTCTTCTTCAGCCCCGTCTTCTTCGTCTCTTCCATTCATTCATCCCGTATGCGGGGGAATTCGAAACTCTCAGCGACTGTTTTCCTCATCGTCGACGAAAACATGCTGCCCTTGTACTGTCGTCGAGACAAATACCGAACACGGAGCCAGGGGCTGGGATGAAAACGAGGATGAAAACTTTTCCACTGTTCTTTTCGTTTATAATTTATGTTTCGACGAGCACGCGGACGAGACGCCGTTATCGATTCCGTTACGTAAACAGCCAGAGCACAGTTTTTGCACAGCTTTCTAATGCACTTAGCTGTTTAAACTGCTTGGCTTTCGTTCGATCGCGATGCCGTGGCTCACAAGAGGCTACCCTCTTGATCGATGAGGCCACCGTTTGTTCAACGCTGCTTTTGCTAGACGGTAGTGGAGGGAATTTGAAAAATCTGGGGACTTTTTATAGTGGACTAATTAGGGGGGTTGATACGTTTTGGATAAACAGGGACGTGAGATGTTGAATATTTTAATGACCGTTTTGGGTGGTAGGATTAGTGGGGTTCATAGATGAAGGCAGGGTTTTTGCAACTTATTGTTAGATGAGGAATGTGTTATACTGAGAATATTTGTAATTATATAGAAATGGACGACATTTTAGACTTTGAAGGGATTTGTTCTTTTCGTCTCACAGACCTTCTAATATATGCAATTATCTTAATCTGTGTACATCCCAATTTCAATATTTCCACTTTCAAATTTTCGCCTTTCCAAATTTCCAAATTTATACCACGTAAAGACGTCAATATCCCCTATCTCATAAACATACTTCCTGTATGTACTCCTCTTATACTTCTCATTCTAACAATTTAGTTCTACCCCATCATCACAACCCCTTGCATTATAATTTATTTATCAGGTGCGTCAGTCAGAACTGACTTATCGCACCTACAACATTAAAACAAACAAGAAAAGTTGAAATGTTGTCAATTTGGTGCCAATCGTTGACTATGCAAATAATAGCATGGGGTTAATCTACGAGGGGAAGTCAAAAAGTAAAGGGATATTTGAGAGAAGGGGTATTTATTCTAATGACAGAAATATGAAACATACCTTATTTTTTTATACATAACCTTCCTAGACTTCAATGCACTTTTCCCAACATTTCACAAGTTTTTTGATTCCGTCGGAAAAAAAGTTTTTCGGTTACATCTGCAACCAATTAAATCCCTTTACTTTTTGACTTCCTCTCATAATTACTAGGAATTAATCTTTGATATAAAAATTATCTATAAACGATTCTAGAATCACGTCCATCCATTTAAATTCCTAACCTAAGAAAAATGTATCCTGACATTTGTTCTTTAATTTTCACGGCTGCAGAAACATACTACTGTACGTTCCTACGTTTTTAATTCCATGACGTAGCTGTGCTCGTGAAAGAATTCGTGTTTTTGCATATAAGCATCCGTCGAGAAGCTTTTCTCGTTTACTGCACTCGAGTCTGTAAGAATTTTGTACGACCCGAAATGTAAGAATCGTCGGCGAGGAATTTCATCTTCTTTTATGGGAGTTGTTCGTAGCATTGACTCACGTCCACTTGCTCACAACGTAAAATCTTGTCTATGGAATGGACAGCAATGGACTATTCCGGAAAAAGATGAAGTTGGGTTAGGTTAAATTGAGTTTCTAGTGAATCTAGTTTTTACAGGTTCATCGGTTAACTTCTGAAAATCTTATTGGTCAAACTTTCAAACAGAACTGACGAAAACAGAGATTCACTCTTCGTATGGCGAATGTGGGATTATTTGGAACCAACTATTGAAATAAAATTTGTAACACGTGGAAGATATTTGTGAAGTTCGTAGGGAGAAACAAAAGTGATTCTTTGTTTGCCTTCGATTTTAGGGAATGAAGCGAGAACGTTCGAAAATTTTAGGTTCCTTACTTTGATACTTTCAAATTCTACTACTTGCAAGTATATAAACTTTCAAATCTTCAATGATTAGATTAGGTTAATTTTTTGAATTTCCAAATTCATAGATATCCCAATTTTAAAATTTTTAAATGTTTAAATTTTTAAATTAACAAGTTTCTAAATTTCTAAACCTACAAATTTTCAAATTCTGAAAATGATACATTTCTAAATTTCCGAATTTTTATAATCTGAAGTTATCGAGTTTTCGAATTTCCAAACGTCTTAATTCCCAGTTTTCAAGTTTTTCAAATTTCCTAATGTTCATATTCTTAAATGTGCAAATTACACAATTTTTTAATTTTGCAAATTATCAAATTTCTAAATCTTCAAGCTGTTAAATAATCATATCACGAAATGACTAAGTTCTAAATTTCCTGAATACCTACCAAAATTTCAGAATTTCCAAGCCTTAATTTTAAAATTTCAGAATTTCTAAATATTTAAATCTGCAAGTTCTCAAAGTCATAAATTTTTACAGTTTCAAATTCTTAAATTTTTCAATCCCTGTATCCTCAAATCTGTCCCCAACTTTTTAAATCTCTAACTTTAAATATTAGTACATTCAGGGTTATGTACAAAAAATCACCTAGTACTAGGTTCTCTCTACTCATTACTCTCTGCTACATTAATTTTGCTAGAAACGTCTATCGTATACGTGAATTTACATAACATACTAATAAAATATTAAAGTGACCTAATATTAAAAATCTGCTTACAAATTATTACACTAAAACTTCAAATTTTATTACTACTTCTCTAAAACTTCAAAAAACCTACCAACTCAAGCATTCCTATGAAAATGAAACCGCTCGAATCAACACGTGTTCTCACCAATTCTTTCCATTTCCCTAACAGTTCTTTGTAAAGAAGAAAACAGTTCTCTCCATACACTCCGTGAACTGAAATGTACGTTTTAAGCGAAACGATTATTGTGTACCGATACGGTCTCCACGAGCGTTGTTAAAAAAATAAGATAGCTCGTTCACAGAATTCCTGGGAAATTGGCCACTCGGTAACACCGCGACTAGAACAGTTTATAAAAGCTTCGCCGAAGGTACGCGTATAACAACATTCTTGATCGAGCAATTACAAAGTCCTCAGACCTTAAACGACTTTCCTTTGTGACGGCGGTATTCAACGTCGTTTCTGTTAGTCGTAGTTGCGCCTTTTGCACGACAGAAGGAAGCACACACCGGTGGTGATTTTCCCGCCAAGTTCATTCAGCATCTCCCGTTGGATGTAAGCCAAATACCGAATACAACAGCGCCGTCTTTCACCTCGCTTCTCCCCCGTTACTTCGCCGTTATCATCCCCGAATGGCAAGTTGATGTTGCCGTTGTCGGTGCCACTGCTGCCGTTGCTCCGTTATACAACAAGCAACACAGAGTTCTAATAAGGTCGGGTCACGACCCTATTCCACAATATATTTCGCGACCAATTGTGCCCGACGTTGCTGGCTGCAATTATGACAGCCAAATCCGGAACGAGTTATTGGTCTCATTGTTTACTGATGAATTCCTTCTCTGGCTATGATTGTTAACTGCGACGAGATTAAAGACGACCAAAGGAAGTCTTCTTCGCTGACATCGTGAACAACCGAAGTAAATGAAACACGTCTACTAGATTGTTATGAACAGATCAGGTACATTTGTGTGCAACTTGGGTTAGGTTAAAATATGTATATAAACTTGAAAGCATTTTAATTTAGAAATTGTCAAGTTTTTGAATTTTCTACTTTTCTAATCTTTAAATTTTCAAATTTATTAATCCTCAAATTTATAGTTTATACATTTTTTAAATTACGAATGTGCAAGTATTCAAACCCCACGTCCACACTTTTAAATATTCAAATTATCAGATTTCTTCATCTCTAAATCCCTGCACTCACAAATTTAAAAAAATCTCTGAAGCCTAAAATTCAAAAATGCCTACTTTAAATTTCAAAATCTTTACATTCGCAAATCTCTAAATTCCCAAATCCTAAGATCTCCAGATACCTATCAGTAATTGATATATGTATAAATTTCTATGTCCTTAAATTTTTAGTTCCTCAAGTTCCTAAATCCCCAAGTTCCTAAATCTACAAATCCAACCCCACATTACCCTAAAATTTTTCGATCCCTGTATCTCTAAATCTGCAAAACACCAATTTCTACAAATCTTCAACTCATCTCAATATTTCCAAGTCCAAAATCCCCAAAAATCAACAACCATGTATCCTCTCCATCATTATTTGCCACTTTCTCCCTAACGAAGCCAGATTTACTCTTCACTGTACTCACTGCAACAAGTTATCGCGTTCTTATAGACTCCATATCTGAATTCCTCTCGTTGTCATTTGATGTTATCGTTAATGTTACAATAGTAATTACGAATTTTATCGAATTTCGATTTCGTCGTCCAATTGTGTAATTCCAGTCAAATTGCAGCGTTCCGAGAGAAGTGTGTCCCAAGAATCTGTTCGACTTCCGTCGTAAGTGAAAGAAAACAGCGAGGTGTGACGGGAATCGTGCGACACCCTGATTTCCAGGAAGTCTGTTTTTTCACGAGTTCCCGGCTCGCGTGCCTCGGGAACGAGTGGGGATCAGCGTGTGCGGGTGTGCGTAGCGTTCATAGTATTGGCAGCGAGCCAAGTCACGTTGCGGCTCAATGAAATCTTTCTAGGTTAGGTTAGCCCCTTCCTTCCGCGTTAAGCGTAGGATACGTTTACGCCGGCTTGCTAGCCGCGCGCGAGAAGAGGCTGGCCTTCGGCCAGAGGGAGAAGTCGAGCTGGCTAGCTGCGAGATCCAACGGAAGTGGTGGTGGTCAATATTGGTCAGACTTAGAGGCTTCTTAAGCACGAGGCCATACCACTTCGGCACTCTCGCCGGTGTAACCGTTCCGTGATACTCGTCAGCGAGGCTTCGTTGCAGAGAAACGGTCCACGCTTGTCCAGTTCGACGGCCTGGATCCCGAGTGGCTGAAACAAATCGCGAACACCGCGTTTCGTTCGAAAATTGGATTTTTCGAAAGCTCGTCCACGTTCGAGTCTCTCGTTCCCTCGACGCGATATCGCGCGCGGATTCAGCGATCCCGGGATTCGCGCGAAGAAACACTTGATTCGATATCTCGTCGTGGCAGCAGTTTAGCTCGCGGACGCGTAACAAGTAGTCATGCTCCGAAAATGCACCGTTTCGGCATCGGTGCAACACGACTTGCGAGAGCAGAATCCGACACCCCCCTGACGTTCGGGTTCTCCCTCTACCGTGTTTCCATCCCGCCGTCAAGCGAGCGTGGCGTGGCGAGGAGGAGCAGTCAGGCAGTCAGGCTCTCTGCTGGCATTAAGTATTCCCGTTGGGTCGGCGTGGCGAGGAGGAGCACGGAATGGCGCGACGCGACGCGACGCGGCGTGGCGTGCGGCGCGTCGGTCGATGCTGGGGTGCTCGCGAAGGAAGGAAGGAAACGAGCGAGAAGGAGAAACAGACCTCTCTTCCGTCTCTCTCCTTCATGATTACCCTGTCTCGTTCTCCCTTCGATCGTCCGTCTCTGTTCGTTCGTTTTCGTCTCCATCTCGGTTCCACCAGCGAGCTTTCTCCGGCTAGAATCGAGAGGCGCTATCCCCCTCGAGCGACGGCAGCGCCCCGGGGGCGCCTGCGCGCCTCGGAGGGGTAGCAGTTACCTGATAGTGGCGAAACCCAGGACGAGGGGATAGGGGCCCCTCCCTGTTCTATCCCTCGCTCCTTCATCGTGCACCCCACCATCGTGATCCGCGCGGCTCCTCTACCTCCCCTCGCTACGGCTCCACTGCCCGGGCTTCCACGGTCGCCCCATTCCGTTCTCGGCATCACAGCGTACAGCATTGAACTCGACGCACGACGACAAGGAGCGCGACAACGACCACCTGCCTCTCTGCTCTACGGATTACCTGTATATCTGTCTCTCTCTCTTTTCACCTTCTCGCCGAGCCGTTCGCTCTCGTGTCCGCGTACGTCGTTCCTTCGAGAAGAGGACAGCACGAGGACGGTCTGGATAATACAGTTTCGACGGCTGCGATCACGCTCGATCAACCGTCGCGAAGGCACGCATCGTGGCGGATTACCGCGCGAAACTACACTCCAGGAAAATACGCTCGAAAGTGGCCCAGCTTCGTCGGCTGTTCCCGCAAGTGTGTCACTCGAGGCTAAGTCAGTTTGTTCAGCAGTTAGGATCCAGTGCCCGCGACCACGATTACGCGACAAGTGTGTAACCGCGCGCGAATGCCAGCCGTTCGTCAGGCAACCGTTGATCAAGAGGATCGCGCGTTGTTTCGTTAACCACCTGTGATTACGACGCGGTTCTGATCGTTTCATCGACGAGTGTGATTATCACCGATCGTCGCCCGATATCCGAGATCTGTCACGAACCAATCGTGACGTCCACGTTCCTGCGAAGACGTGGGGAGCTACATACACGCGCGTGTGCTGAGAAAGCGCGAGCGTGTGACGCGAGACCACCGTCGGTCTCTCGCTCGTCCGTTTCTCCTGTCGCGGAGAAGGGCTTTAGCTTTGATCGCACGGCACTCGGTACTCGCAGCAGTACTGAGTGACCTGCAGCACCCGGCAGTCATCGAAAAGTGTACACAACGGCGGTCACCACGTACATCACGCCGCTCATCACCCCAGAGAAGGTACGGTAGTTCATTCAAATCTTTGTCCAATAATTCGTACATATATCACGGAGCGAGGACGGGCTCTCTTATCATCCTGGAAGAAATTGTGTGTCCCGGTGAACGTGTGGGTGTACCGACGTTTGCACGTTCCCATTTATCGTCTCTATGTATATGTACGGACGTACATGTGTGCGAGTGAGTGTGGGTAATACGTTGTGCGCTAGCTGGAGGCATGTGTGTGGGTGGAGCTTGATCCTGGACGTCATCCGTCGGACAAAGACGGACTCTAACCCGGCTCGATGGATCTTCGTTCCTGCTTGCTCCTTTTCTCTCGTTCCCTTATCTCTCGTTACCGTTTATTTCTCGGGACAATGTGCGGTGACCGAAAAGTTTCGCCTAGATGATGTTCGAGTGTGGATGACGTTTCGAAACTCTTTATCCGATGACCATCGTTTCCGGTGCGTCGGACGTTCCGTGGTCCTAATGCGGATCGCTGGCTTCTGCCTTCTTCCTCGAATTATTCGAGTTCTTTTCTTCCAGTTTCTTTCTGTTGAAGTTTCGCGAGGGAAACCGGAGTCGATCGGATTGGACGAAGGAAAGTCGGGACCCCTCGCGTCGAAACGCAAACACAAAACCTCCACCGATGGTTGGCATTTTTCGTCGTGATCGTGGACTCTTTGAGAATCGTGGTGCCGTGTTAGTGCGTCAAATCGGATGAAGGAATTATTAATGGAATTAATAAGTTGAGTGGTCCAGCGGACGACGGAAGACGGGGGAAGTACTATTTCCTTTTCGCCGGGGAGAGCGCACTCTAGTTCCTTATTACGTCCTCCACCCACCCAAGCAAACTTATTATCTTAAGTCCTTCGGCTCTCCAAGCGAAACGATAACGAGATCGTTACTTTCGAAGTTCCCGCTTCGCGACCGCCGCTCGATAATTATTATTTTCCCCTTTCAACGGCCCGGTCGAGCGGATCCAAGTGCAATTTCGAGATTTCTCCTCGAAGCCACTCGCTCGTTTCAACGATCTCGCGTCCGCGGGATTCTACCTTCAGTCTTTTTTCTAGGGCATATCTATCCCGACACTTTGTATCGAAGATTTTAAATACGTTAACCTACTTCCTTTGTCGATTCTCTCCCCGCCCCTCCGATCATGGATAGACGCTTCTGTCTGTCGTTAAACAAGCAGCAAGTCTGTTCATCGAGTCGATTCCAATTTATTCCCGATGAAAATCGTTTCCCGATTAAAGTACACAGTCCCGTCGATAGGATTTTTAATTAATTCCAACTGAGCCGGTAAGTCCGCTGCTGGAAAAAAAGTAACGTTTCCATGGGCGTATCGAGCCGCATCGCATATATTAAAACGATCATTAACGAGCTGCTCGCTGATGCGTTGAGTGATAGGTGCTGTAACGCGGCCGGGATTTAGGTCGCGACCGATTTTTTCCATTCCACTTTATTACACCGAGCGAACCGTGTTGTCGAGAGTATCGGTTCTGATGATTGCGTGGATGATCTTCTGCTTGAAATGTTTAAATCCGTGTGTGATTCGTTTCGCCCTCCCACACACACACGTCCATAAAGATTCATCCGGTCCTCAATCTATTTTCCCTTTTTTCCCAACGTTGAGATTCAATTTCAATGGAGCAAACTTAGTTTCGATGCGTGACGATTGCGTGTCGCGCGAAACGCATATCGTTCCGAGCGGACACGTGACGACGTATTTCGCTGCGTGTCGCCGGAAGCGACAGATTCGCTCGTATATCACACGTAAACAAAAAGCAAGGCGTCCGGCTGTCAGGCGTTCGCCCTGAAATTTACGACACAATCTTTCCTTGTGTCTTAGGAAGTGATAACGTTCAAATATCCGATTTGCGCGTTCCCCGATCTGTATCCCCGTTGGAAGTGAAAATATCGCGGCAACGCAGCGTCCCGTATTTGTCCGCGAATCCCGTTGGATCTGTCACGAAATACGTGTTGAATTCGAACGATAGGAACGTGAATTGAGTCTCTTCGAGAAACGCACAGGAATCGATTATAGGTGTACAGTTCCACGAAGATGTTATGGGAAGTGTCGTAAGCCAGTAAGTAGATACGGCCTGTCGCTGTCAGACAAGCAACAGTTGTATCTACGGAATTCTTGCTAGCCTCTCCTTAGGTTTCTTCTAATTTAACCCTCTGTTGTCGTTCGTCATCGGTTGGTTATAAAAATCACTTCTGAAAGGAAACTCAAGCCTTTTGTAGAGAAATGTCATCAGGGTAAAATATTTTTCGTGTTGTGCAACGGATAAGTTTTCTCAGAAGAGAATAATGGAAATTGCTCTTTGGTCAAACATAGAAATGGTGTTACCAGAAATATTATTATTGCTGGTATTATTGTTAGACATATTACTATTATTAATATTAGGAATATAATTATTACTGGTACTACTAGAAATATTATTGCGAGTAGAAATTTTGAAGCTGCAAATTTGAGAAATTAGGAGATAGCAGGCTCTGGGTCGTTTTCTTGAAATGTTGATCCTTTTCGAAAAAATGTAGGATTCGCAGCGTGAGGAGCACGCGATTTTCTCCTGTTGCACACGCGAACGAGATTTCGGTCCGTGAGGAGGAAAGAAGCTCGGCTTGTTCGTTCCGTCACCGCTTTACGCGAGCAAAAGGGAGCTAAGCGGATTTCGTGGCGGTCGCTAGCCATTCGCAAACTGGAAACACGAGACAGGGAAAGGTTGTTATTGAGAAAGGGCGAATTAAAACAACACGATGCGTTCCCGTGGACGCTGGCCCTTGAAGGGACCGAGGAATCAAGAGATCAGAGTCTCACCACCGAGTTCAAGCTACTTAGGATTTGTCGTAAGCAGATGAAGCGGAAGAGAAGTTAATCCGCTTTGCGAATAATTATTCACAGCGACCACTTTCGAGAATCGTCGTTCGCTCGTCATTTTCCTCAGGAGCACGTTCAACGAGAACTTTGATATCGATGATAATCGGATGAAGGAAATCGACGTTGAGCTGGAAATTGTTTTGCTTTTCTTCTTCCTTTGTTGCTGGAGCTTCGCGGTATATCTACGGGAGTGTTTCGCTGAAAGCAACGTTACACTTTCTTTGATCAACCGTTGTAATGGAAATGCATTCAAATGAAGAAGGAATGAAAGTACGAGGCACCATCTTTTTTCCTTTCGTTCGTCATTGTTTACAACGGTTATCTTGATATAGATGGATAGAAAAGCTTGTTAAAACGAGAAGTCTGAAGCCCCATAAAAACTGACAGCAGATTAGCTATTGGTGAAAGAAGAACGTCGTTGCGGTGGGCGAAACAGTAACTTGCGGTTTTAGATTTCACCTCGTGGTAAATCCTGCTGGCATGGTTTGGTGAATTCCAGGTTCTTGTGGTTAGGTATCATTAGGTGATTTTTGAAGTCAACCGTTAACAGTTTCGTGACGCATGGTCAATAACATTCAGTGAAAACACATTTTAATTGATCGAATAGCAAAGTGAACGTGAATCTGATTTTGTGTAATTGTGCATATAAATTTTTTTATTTATTTTTACATTTCTCCCGACATTTCTCGTGACATAAAACATTAATCCTTCATTGCATACTGTCAGTTATGATACATGAAATATAAATCTTTCTAATCTTTCGCAATTATGATTCCTTGTCTTGTCTTCTGAAGATATTGCGAGTTTACAGTATCGTATCATTTTTCTCTGAAGAAGTATTTTCAGTAAAATTTCTTCGGAAAAATCAATTAAGAAAGTTTAACTTTTAGTGAAAATAGTCAGTCGGCAAATCTGACAGAAAATCAAAAAAACGTGATTTAGAAATATCAATTTATAACTGTTCCAGTGATGAATAACCACTATAAGTGATTCAATATTTTTTTTTGTCAACAACTATTATAACTGATGGAAATTGTTTTTAGTTACGAGTAATTGTTATTGATGGTGAAATTTTATTTCGATTTCCGGTAATCAATATTGATGACAGGAGTTTTGTTTCAGTTATTCAAACATTGTCCATTTATAAAAACTAGTGTTTGTAAAACTAAATACAGGACTGCTTTCCTGTATCCAAATATAAATTTTTATAGTTCATTTAGTGTCGCTGATAGATACAAACAAACTTTTGTCAGTAACATTAAATAAAAATTGACAATGATCGAAAGTAAACAATGAATGAATATTTGTAACCAAAAACATTTTCCATCACCAATACTGATTATTTGTAATCAAAAACAATTTCAGTCATCAGCAGTGATAACAAACAAAATTTTAACATTTATAGTGATTATTGATAACCAAAATCGTTTAAACAAATATCTTCAATCTTACACCATAACCTCTCAAATGTAGGTTATAACAGTTATGTTCTCTGATCGATAATACCGCAAATTAAAGTCAACTTTTGATCACAGTAAATGGTCCGTTCATTTAATTGTTATTAGAAATTACAATATCACATCGCAAATGAGGTTTCGATTAATTTCATCGCTGTGTAGGAGAAATTGGGATAATAGCGGTGAACATATAATGATGGTTACTATTATTAGAATATTATAATATTATTATAGAGCGAAATGTCTAAAACAAATAATCTTTATTGCTTATTTCTCACAATATAATCTGCTTGCAATACTTAACTAAATTATTGTTATATATCCGAAAGTAAGTGCTTTTTGTTTTTGCGTATCAATGACATTTTCGTGTACAATAAGGTATGAACACAGATTATGAAACTTTCTATCCAATTCAGGCTAAATGTAGCTAAAGTATAATAATTTGTTGAATATAGCTAAAGTATAAAAGGAAGGGTAGTGAAATTGAATTAAATATAATTTGTTAAAGTGTTTGAAATTTAATTTTATCAGGTAATACGCTAATGGCGGTCAGCTAACCACTATTACCTACAATATTCCTTTACGAAACATGAAGTTACTAAATAGTGATGTATTGAAGTATTTTATCTAGTACGAGATATATAATTATGTGCATTAAATTATGTAAGTACATAATCCTCGTACAAAGATAATAACAACGATGAGAACATATACATTACCTTCGATTTTGTTCTAAAGTACAAAATATGATACATAGGCACTTTATTGTGGTTTGTGGTTTAAATGAGAATGTACTAGATTGTCAGATGACATATTCAAAAATGATATAAAGTCATAAATATAAAACTACTATTAATCTACCAGTACGAAAAATTGCATTTAACCACTACCTACAGTGACTATTAATCTCACCAGAATGTGAATATTATACTTATCTCGTTCAATTAGTACTTTAATAGTTCAAACATAAAAGTAGTAACTAACAATAAATGATTTCATATTTCAGTTTTATTACAACTGCTAAGTGACCTTTCAGTGACCACCCACTCTATGATTATCTCTGCATAATGCAGAATTCCTTGCAAAAAAGATCGCGTATAACCACGTAAAAGAAAGGAGGGGACGATCAGGCGTCAGCATGCGAAGGAATTAAGTGGACGAATTCGCTGGTAACAGTACTGTTTACATCGAAACGCTTTTAAATCTCGGCTGGCGAGTCCGATGAACGAACCACCCCTGTTCTGAAGATCCCTACGACACGTCACACCCTCTGGTGCCGTTGACAAACGAGCGAGATGCAAAACTAGGTGACTCGGACCGACTGCTCCCATCCCTTCGACCAACTGTATACGCGCGCGCGTGTGTGTGTTTGTGTGTATTCGTTTCTCATCCCTTCGTGGCGCAACAAATAGGGAGAGTCTCCGAGTTTCCTCGCGTTTCCCGAGCGCCACTATTCGATATTTGTCACGTCTTTTCTTCCTTGGTAGATTGACACTTTTTGCGAACGGTCTTCTTGTTTGGAAACGCGAAATGTAATTCCGCGAGGCGTCGCGTCGCGTGTTTGCTGAACACGTTGCAAACGTCGACAAAGTTGTTTCCAAGGTGCGAGATTGCTGCTCGATCGAAGCTTTCCCTCGGTGCTGGAACAGTGAATTTGTTTTTTGCAACACCAAATGCGAACGCGTGTCTGACAGTGAACGAGTGAGTTTGAAATTTTTGAATGTGTTGAAAATGGTTGGTGTCGGAACTTGCGCGTATTATACTCGGATGCGACGTAGGATTCATTCGGACAGACACGTTAGCTCGAAAATTCAGACGTAACTACATTTTCAAATCCTTCAATTTTTTAATCTCCATACTTTTACGCTTTTGTTTTTTATATTTCATATTCTAGTTTTGAAATTTCGTAGATTCATAAATTTCTAAGCTTTCAAAATTCCATAGGCGTGAATTTCTAAATTCGTAGATTACTGAATTCCTGTACTTTCAAGTTGTCAAACTTTTGAATTTCTATAGTTCTAAGTTTACTAGTTTCTGTATTTGTAAGTTTTCGGATTCTCAAATTTTTTAAATTTTGTTTCCAAGTTTTCAAGTACCAAATTTCAAAGTCTATAAATTTGTAGATCCTTAAATCGGATCGTCTTCAACTTCTTAGATCCCGAAATTGCTCAGCCTCTAAGTCCCTAAATTCTCATAATTGTAGATCCACAAAGTTCAAGGTCTCCTATTAACCCATCTTGAAATTCCCAAATTTTCAAAAATCTCTAAAAGTTAATGATTGTAAGACCTTTCTTTAATTCTAGATTGTCACACTTTCTCTTGGAAAACCAGATTTACGTTTGATTGTATGTTGGAGTGTCAAAGCTTATCACCCAGAGTCTTATTTAGTTACTAGGTATATATTACAGTCTATAGCCAGTTGTGAAGACTCTACTCTTTATTCATTAAACAAGTCGCTCTATTTCAGTGAATTCAATAATTCCATATTTCTTCCAATTAGATAAATAATGAACGAGTAATTTCGAATCGAGGTAGGATTTAGAACCCCTATGAGAATCAATGATAATTTTTGCCACATTTCTGGTATTTTTTTCTTATTCCCAGAGTAAATTTCGTGTCATTTTGATCATTATATTTAATTGCAATAATTTCGTAACACTAAATAATAGTGCAATGGCGATAAATACGCGATCAAAAAATTCCCATTTATTTCGTCGAAGTTATACGGGATTTATATTCTTGTTTGAAAAGCCAGCATGTTTGTCAATACTTGATTCAGAGTGAGCGATTGTCCCATCAATATTTATGCTACCGTTTTTGTTCCTTTCTACGCAAATATCCCCTGCTACATAATTCAATGATCGGATATTTAACGCACAGAAAAATCCATCAATCCTTAAACGTATCAACGCAATAGCACCACAATACTGCCGCACAATTATCGCGTTAATCTACCAATCAATTATAAATATGGCTTACCGCATTCCCGATTTCACAGAACATTACTATTCATACTGAACCGTGCCGCGTCACCGCACGAACACCCCTAATTTCCCGTAAAATACAGAAACGTCAACGTTCGCTTGTTGGATTATTAATCAAACGATTACCTATTGCATTATTCAAGCGGCCTGCTTCGTGGGTAATCGATACCGCGGTCGCAAAACAGTTTTCCAAGACGACGTTCTATCTACCATCTTAATATTGGAAAGGGTTGCTTCGAACAATTCAGAAAACAACAGTAACGGAATGAAGGTACAAGTAAATCCGACTTTCCTACGGAAAACGTAGAAACCAAGGATGAAAAAGTCTTCCGCTTGTTTTTATCTTTTAAGACTTTTAGGAAGCTGAAGATTAGGGGATGCGTTTAAAATTTGGGGAGCTTGAGATTAGGGAATATGCGAATGTGTCGATTTTAGGGATTTGAGGACATAGCAAGTTTAGGTGTAATATGGATATAGGCATCTGGGGATATGGGGATTTGGGGACCTGGTAATTTGGTAATCTATAGATATGGGGATTTGGGGACCTGGTAATTTGGTAATCTATGGATATGGGGATTTGGGGATTTGGGGACCTGGTAATGTGGATATCTACGGATATGGGAATCTAGGAATTTGATGATCTAGTGATTTGTGATGTGTGGAATTTACCGATATTGAATTTTGGAATCTTTGGAATTTGGAGACATGGAGATTTCAGAAAACACTGATATGCGAATCTGCGGATTTGGAGCTGATTAATTTGGGGATCTACGAATATGCGAATCTGAGGATGTAAAGACATGGAAATTTGGAAATCTGAGGATATGGATATTTAGGGATTTGAGAATCTAGTGATTTGGAATATTTGGAATTTTGTAAACCACGGATAAGAGCATCTAGGGATTTAAGGACTTGGCAATTTGGGCATCCACGGATATGGCAATTTAGGTATTTGGAGTTCTAGTAATTTGGGGATCTAGAGATTTGTGATACATGCAGTTTATGGAGATAGAAATTTGGAATACTCGGAATTTGGAGATTTTGGTATTTGCAAATCTAAATATATGGAAATTTGTGGCTTCAAAATCTTGGTAAATTTGCAGATCTGGAAACATGGAAATCTAGGAACTTGGTAATCTAGCAATTTGAGGATTTAGGAATTTGTGATCTATGGAACTTACAGAGATAAGAATTTCGGAACGTTGGGATTTTGGAATGAATGGATATGGAAATCTAGGGATTTGCAGATCTTGATGCTTGAAAATCTAGGGTAATAGGATTTTATTCAGGGACATAAACATTTTCAGATTGAAACCCAGAGAATAGGTATCTAGAAGTTTAGGGATGAAAAATATTTATAAATTTGGATTTCATAAACCGGAAAGTTAGAAAAATTTTGAAATATAAAAATTTAGTAATTTTAAAACTTAGAAATTGGTTATTTCGCAAATTCAAAGATTTAAAGAATACAAAAATGTTAACTGTATGTAATTTATATACTATGAAAATAAATTTACAAATTGAAAGATACCTATATTTGGAAAATTTACAAATTTAAAGGTATCAATACTTGAAAATTTACAAATTTGGAAACATAACAAGTTAAGAATTGATATTTATTTAAATGAAATCTACGTTGGCATTCGTGTATATGTATACCGGATCACTCTATGAACGAACAAATTGAACGTGAATTTCGGGAGGGTCGTTTCATTGTTAATTAACGGGACAGTAGGCAACCATGTTGCGAGAGACGCGCGACAATTATGAGCAACGTTTTATCGGGGACGATTGTGGCGATCGGAGAACGATAACGGGAGGAGAAACGAGAATATAGAAGAAACGTGATCGCGGGGCTATTTTATCGTAACGCGAAACGGGAAACATTTTCCCAATATTCGATACTCGTACTTTTTCCAAAGCTCGTGTTCGATCAGTTATCCTGCGAGTTTCGTCCTTTTTCTTTCCACGTTAAACGAATCGAGTGCACACAGTACCACCCTCGGAGTACTCCTGTGTAACACGTGATCTACAGCATTGACGTTATTAATTAACTGTTTCGTTAAATTTCTTACACTTTACACTACGTGAACTCTGAGGAAACGAACTTGCTTGCGTACTTGTGATTTTTTTGAGGCTCTGGAATTTTAGAATTTCGGGATATTGTCATTTGGGATGTTTGGGAGTAGTGAGTTTAGGGATTTGGTAAATTGGGAGTGTGGAAATTTACGAATTTGAAATCTTGGGATCTTGGAAATTTGGTAGGTTAGTAATTTGGATATTTAAGATGTTTAAGAATTTGGAGAATTTGTAACTGGGGAATTTGGATATTTCGTGACTCGGTAAATTGGGAATTTGGGTAATTTGTGAATTTCGGGATTTAGAGATTTAGAAATTTAGGAATTTAGGAATTTAGGAATTTAGGAGGTTCAGAATTTTAGAATTCTAGTATTTTAGAAATTCAGAATTGTTGAATGTTAGATTTTTGAAAATTTGTAAATTTGAAAATTTAACATTTTTAACACTTGAAATTTGGAAAACTTGAATACTGGAATAATGGAATAATGGAATACTCGAATACTTGAATACTTGAATACTTGAATACGTGAAAACTAGAAAATTAGAAAATTTCAACACTTATAAATGCAGAAATTGAAGTATTAGAAAATTTGATAATTAAAAGATTTATATACATAAAAATTTAAATGTTTTCAAATATAATCGATATCATTGACATCAAATTGAATTTGATTGTCAAATTAATTGTTAATTTCCTCCATTCCAAGAAAACGTAACGTATTAATTCATAAACCTATACGAGGTTCCGTCATGTTAGTTTTTCCACTTAATCTTGAAGATTTTTAATTAAATCAGAGTCTACGTAGACGTGAAGTATGGCCTATTTAGTTAGTTTTGGTCCAACGTAGTTTCGCGATAACTGATATTTTATGCGGAAAATCCACTGCGTGGAGGAGGTTGATTTCGAAACTTACAGTACCGCTTAACTTTTCGATCTCCAGGGTAGCAGTAACACGTCAAAGAGAAACTTATTAGGTAAAGTGTTATGAAAATTCTGACGTGAACACCTTACCCTTGCAAATATGAATTCCCTGAAAAAGAAATCTCGTGTCGCTTTTTTAATTAAATTCTTATTTCATTTTGTGTGTCAATTAATATGATGTATGTATGAACTTAATTATTTATCTGTAAGCTATAATACCAATTTAATTAATCGTCTTTGATCTGCAGTGCCAGTTTAATTAATTATGCATAATCTGTAATATCAATTTAATTATTTACCTATTACGTTTGTCTTTGATATGCACATGAATTTAATTATTTATCTATGATCTATGATACCAATTAATTAACTCTTTGTGATCTATAATATCAATTTAAGTAATTATCTGTGATCTATAAATTTAAGTCATTACCTATGATGTTAATTTAATTATTCATTTATATTCTCTACATCAATGTAATTATTTATCTGTGATTTACATATTAATTTAATTATTCGACTATACATCAATTCAAATTATCTATGATCTCTACACGAGTGTAATTATTTTTCCATGATCTCTACATCAATGCAATTATTTGTCTATGATCCATATACCGCTTATTTAACAGCATAGACCTTTCAAACGAATAATTTGCGTAGAAATTATGGCAGAGTATTAACTAATAACGAACTTGATTTTCACATAGAGCGCTCAGTATAAAATCGTGCTACATACGGAATATAGCAGTTATGTTAATTAGTAATATTACAATGTACCGTGTATTATCAACTTCAACTAGTACCTGTTGAAATATCTTTTAGAACGATTCGTAACATTCGCTAGAGCTCTTTGACCGTGTACAACCGTAAACAGCCACGAAAAGGACGGGTATTTAAACGCGATTTAACGGTCAAACCGCTGGTTACCTCTGTTAACGCAGATCTTCGGTGTAGCATACGCACGGTAACGAGGGATTAATTAACGACTCGTGTACCGTACGGGAACCCGGTGCATGTCGATGAACGTGTCTGTGTTCATCCAGGTAGAAACCTCAATGCTTCTGTTAACTACGTGTGTACTTAGTTTCTGTAATTTTACTCAAGACATATGTTCCTCATATGTGTTAAGGTTGTGCTTAAATATTGCGTGAGCGTTAGAACGTTTTGTTCTCTGTGTTAAGAAACTCTGGTTCCAATTTTGTTGCTTTTCATAATATTTTTAGGGGGTAGTTTTTCAAATTCACCAAGTTTTCAATGAATCTGATAATTATTTTAGACAAACAAGTTATGTACCGGTAATGAAGTATTGATTGCCTTTAGGTTAACAATTTTTAATCGAAATATCGTTATATTAGGAAAATGGTTTTATCAGCTTAGTTCAATATTATTTGTGAAGTGGGTTTTCATGAATGCGAAGTGGTTGATTTGCAAATTTATTTTGTGATAATAATATTTTAGTGTTAAAAGTATATGTTAAGGAATTATAATATTGTAGAAAAGAAAGTTGTATTGTTGTTCTTGAACACAGAATTCAGTACCTAATAGCGTTTCGTAATATTTAATTGAAAAATGATTAAGAAGTAATACATTGTTTAATCATGAGGTTGAACACAGTTTCATTTTCTCCACTTCGACTGTATAATTTCAGAATGGAAATCCATTTTCAATTAGAGGATTTCAGCATAGAAATTGATTTTTAATTGGAAAATTTCAGGATCTGCATAATATTTGATAATGAATCATTATTGAACAGTAATGGGCAAATCAAGAGCCTATCACAGAAATTAAGAGCATGATGTGCACATCGAATGTCTAGATCCAGAGAAATTTCAAAATTAGATTCTAACAAATATTTAAATTTGCAAGAGTGAGAGTTTAGTAATTTGATTTAAGAATTTAGACATTTTAGAAATTTGGGAAATTCAGGAATTGGAAATTTAGAAACGTTGGTGTTTAAAAGTTTTAAATTGTGGAATTTGAGAATCTGAATAATTGTGGAATTTAAGATTTTAATAATTGAAAATTTAGGAAATCTGAACATTTTTTAAGTTTAGAATTTTGAATGTTTGAAATTTGGACATTTGAAATTTTCTGACAATGTCGAGATTTAGGAACACAGGTACATTGAAAACGTCGAAATACAGAAATTTGCTAATTCAAGCATCTGGAAATTGAGAAATTTGAAAATTCGCAAGTTTGTAAATTAAAAAATTAAGAAATGGGAAAATGAGAAAGTTAACAAGGTTGGAAATTAGGAAACTTACAAATTAAGGAATCAAGAAATTGGGAAATTCAGAAATTGGGGATTTAGGAAATTGGGAAATTAGGAAATTAGGAAATTAGGAAATCAGGAAATTAGGAAAGTGGGAAATTGGGAATTTTTTAAATTGGATAATAGAACATTGGAAATTAAGAAATTGGAAAATCGTGAAATCGGAAGTTAGGAAATTAGAAAATAGAAAACTGATAAATAGGAAATTGAAAATTTTGTATCTGGAAAATCAGGAAATTAAGAGATTAGGTAAGTAGGAAATTAGGAAATTATAAAGCTAGGAAACTAGGAAATTAGGAAATTAGGGAACTAGGGTACTAGGAAGATAGTAAAGTAGAAATGTAAGAAATTTAGCAGATTGAAAATTGTAAGACTTGGAAATTAAAAACTTCGAAACTCAATAACTTGAAAATTTGAATACACAAAAATACAAAAATGTATGATCACAGAAATTTCGAATTAAAATTTTTCAAGCTGAGCAATTCGTTACCCGACACGAGTGCGTTATCAAGAACCCAATACGCCTCTCATCAATCAAAATTCTTTTATTATCACATTTAAAATTCTTCATTAACGAATCCCATTTTTCAATCCATACGTAACAGCTTCGATTTGTTTTCTGTACATAATTACAAAGTGTACGCGTGCAACGGAAACATTTGCTTTCGATCTTTGTTTCTATTAAATGGCTGAATATGATTAACGCAACGATCGGTGACATGACGCATTGTGCTGTGATTTATATCCGCAACACACACCCCTGCGGACCGTACGTTATCATTGGCTAGCAGTTCTGTGTGTTTGGTCGAGCGATCGATGGAAAATGTGTGGAAATGCATATTGCATCAAACCCCAGCCTGCCTCATTTAAGGCAGACACGTACTATTCCGATGTGATGTGTTAATACGTGATAACATCGTGGCGTCACAATGTGTCAGTGATGGCGTTTCTCCACTAACGTAGCAAACAGTTGTTTTTCATTGTACATGTTGTTCACGAATCTGTTACATTTATTTATGGAAACAGTAGTCCAAATAATATATGTTTACTTGTTCATTTTAATTGACGAAAGTACGCTCGTAAAATAATAATTATTCTTTCTCCGAAATATTTGTAATGTGAAAATTAGGCAATTTCGAAATTTCAGAATTTGATATGTAAAAATTTGGTAACTTCAGAATTTGAAATATAAAAATCTGAAAATTTGGTCATTTCAGAACTTAAAATATAAAAATGTAAAAATTTGGTAATTTCAGAATTTCAAATGTGAAAATTTACAAATTTACAAATATGTTACTTTGGAAATTTGATCATTTGGAAGTTTAAGAATTTTTCAATTTAGAGCAGTAGAAATTTTATCTCTCAAAATAATGTAAAATTAATATTTCATTTTTAAACTAAATTTTCACAGTTTGCAATATTTTAAGATATAATTTACTTTTGAAAAGGTTTCCTGGTAACTTTAGAACTTTGATACGTTTGAAAAACTGATATTTAATTTGATATCTTGAAACGTTTCGGGCTGAAGGATTGAAATTCCATAAAACTCTGTTGAAGTTACTAACGCAATCAAATCGAAATTTTCAATACTAAAATATATCAATTTCAATATATAAGATAAATATTATTCCGATACCAATCTGTTATTGATACTTCAGGCGAATGATACATCCTGAACATATATTTTTAATCTCATTGAAACGCAAATTCTTAAGTATAAACATAAGTGAACTTAAGCTACTTTCAAAATAAACAGCTCATAATATTAATATTATTATACTGTCTAATAATATACGACATTGTTATATGTTATATACACTACATTATTACTATAGATATTAACTATTGTTGTAACAGTAACACTATTATAGAAATAAAACTACTATTGCTAGTCACTTGGATGTAGATTTGCAATTGGTAGTCAAAGGTAGCTAATTGCAGCGGCGCTATGTGGAATTGATGTCGTCTCAGTCGCCGGTTTACGTTTTAATTGAAACGGTGCAAACTGGTCTTAATGGTGTTTCTGTTGTACACGATTGAATGGGACATCACAATAGTATCCTTACGTTCAATTCACCCGGTTTCGTGACGTGGCAAGCGGTTGTTGAATGTACCCCCTTCTGGTCGTCGTGATCGAGTTTACGTCGTTATTGAATTTCTACGTGCTCGGCCGATGTAGACGCGTGATTAGACCTCTCCCTTTGCGTTCTTTTTCTTCTCGTCAAGTAGCAACCTCGCCGAATGCGTTGCCATTAAAGAAATATGGACACAGAATGACCCTACCCATTGAATTGTTAATCGAATAAAAGACTTCAGTCATTTTGGTCGACGTAGTGCAAGAACATTTTGTAGAACAATTCTAAAATTTTGTCTTTAAGGACAGGATGTTTAAATTTTGTTAAAATTTTATTTAAGGCATATTGTGAAATTTAAAGTCTATAAATCTACTATAAGTTTAGAATCTTAAATCTTATTATTGTAATTTGTCGAATGTTTAAGATTAGGAACATAGAAATATTGCTTTTAGGTCAAAGTAATATTGAATGTGGATAAAAAATGAAAGACACTGTGAGTATGAAAAATTGATGTAAACAAGGAAAGATAATATGAAAGATTGACAAATGTGCGCATCGAAGTGTGCACATAACCTAATTTATGTTAGGTATACATATTTCTGACATTCAAATATTAATATTTGAAGTAAATTAACGCGTTAATTGCTGTAGCAGAAATAGCTGGGTCCAGTGTAATACCTAATAATGTAGTATAATCTGTGATGAATAATATAATCTCTGTTGTAGGGTTCTGGAACTATGATACTAACCTATTTACAAAACATTATTTGGGTTTAGAATGCTTCTATTACAATTAGAACTGTTTTTAGCTTCCAGAAATTAATATTTCCTATCTGTCAGTCTTAAAATTGTAGAAAAATAATGCAAAGTTCTATGAAAATCTGTGTAAATCACGGGGTGGTCTTGTCAGTGATTTTGATAAATTTTAACAATGATAAATTTGTTGTTAAATTAATTTACCATTTCCCCCACCATAAGTATTCTGTTGTATTAAATACACTCATTTAAATCATAAGTATAACTCAAAATTTAAATAACAGTCTATTTTCTCCACCATAACTACTTTGTTGTATTAAATATACTTATTTAAATAATAAGTGTTAAAAATTTGAATAACAAAGCAGTGACTAAAAAGTGCGTTCCGTGCGGACATAACCGAACGAAATGGAAGGTTTACGATTGGGACTTGATCGAACAAGACCGATCTTCAAGATCTCTCGAACGTCGAATTACAAAACCGAAATGTAGAAATCGAGTGCACGTTCGAGAAGATTGTCGTCGACCACTTTACGGCTCGTTGTCGCCGGAACTTAGGCGCGGATGTACGCTCGATCGATCCTCTCGCGAACGTTGATTGAATCGCTTAGGGTGAGCGCGAGAATCGACAGACGAAGAAAATAGAATCCAGATATCCCGGTGACCGAGTCTCACGAGTATTAGGTAATAAAAGAGGGTAAAGTGGGGCTCCTGCGGGGCGGTTTTTATCGAGCTGCATGCCTGAGATTTCGGCGAATCGTAAAACTCCGCCCTAAAATCTGAACCCCCTCCATCGAGAGGAGCTATTTCACGAGATATCTTCAAGTACTACGCGTCCTCAAAGAAGTTGTCTCGTGAAGCGCTCGTAAGATTCTCTACGATCAGCTTGGCTGAAATTTCAGTGAACTACGAATTACCCGTTTGCGATGCCACTTACGAAAACCGATTCCTTTGAACGTCTTGCATATGTGATCATGTTTAGTAAGTGGATTTTACAAATTTGTGGTAACAGTTTTACGTTTTCAGAGGAAACCCTTGACGGAATTACGAGGTGGTTGGAGTTAATAACGTTTGAGGTTTCTGAATGCGTACCGTGTCTAGATGGGGAAAATATTTTGGGAGAGTACGAAGTGCGATGAATTTAATTTTATGGTTATAAGGTAATTAGTAATATCTTAACGAGTTATTTGTACTGGCACCAGTTACGGGGATGTAGGTCAAAAGCTTACGGACATCGGTAACGGTGTTGGATATTTAAGATGATCTCAAATTTAGAAACTTAGAACTCTTGGACTTTTGTAATGGTGACAAATTTGTAAATAGAGATATAATAAGTAAATTTACAAATTTACGATTATAAGTAATTAGACAATTAGTCAAATAACTAATTAGAAATTTAGAAATTGCAATTTATGTATGTTCAAGTTTAAAATTATTGTATTTACAAATTTTTTATTTAAGAAATTTAGAAATAGAATCTATCACGTTTTCAGGTTTACAGATGTGGAAATTCAGAAATTTGTACCATTCAAATATACTAAATACAAATTTACAAATTCCAGGTTTTTTAGTTTAGGAAATTGGTAATTTAGAAATTTAGAAATATCACAGTTCCCAATTCAAAATTTAAACTTTCAAACTAACAAACTCCCAAGTTTGTAGATTTAAAGTTGGAAACTTACAACACGGAAATTTGGGAAGTTTGAAAGACCTGAAAACCTGTAAATTGGAAAGTTCGGCAATTTGACAACTTAGCAATTTTGTAATTCGGCAATTTAGCAATTTGGAAATTTAAATATTTGGTAATTTTACAACTTAGCAATTTTGTAATTCATCAATTTAGCAATTTGAAAATGAAGAATATAGCAATTTCTAAATTTAAGTATTTTGTGAGTTAAAAAATGTAGAGATTTAGAGATTTTGAGATTAAAACTTTAGCATTTTAGGGATTTAGAAATCTAGCAATAATGCAATTTAACAATGTAAAAATTTGGTAGTTTAATAATTGGATAAATGAAATTGGTAATTTGGTAATTTGGTATGTTGGCATTTTGACATTTTAGAAAATTGGTAACTTGATAACTTCGTAAGTTGGTACCTTGATAACTTGATAACGTAGTAACTTGACAACGTAATAACTTGATAACTGGGTAATTTGATAACTGATAACGTGTTATCTTATTCACTTGATAACTTGGTACCTTGATAACTTGCTAACGTAGTAACTTGCTATCTTGGTAACGTGGTAAATTGATTACTGATAACATGTTAACTCGGTAAGTAGGTAACTTGTAAACTTGGTATCTAGGTAACTTGTTAACTTGATTTCTTATTAACTCGTTAACTTGATATTTTTATAACTTTGTTAATTTGGTCACTTATTCATCTGAATGCTTGATCTCTTGATAACTCGGTAACTCAATAACTTTATAACTTGGTAACATGATACCTTGGAAACTTAGTATTTGGATGAGTGGATAATTTGATAACTTTGTAATTTGAACACTTGATAACTAACTAACTAGGTAACTTGATAGCTTCTTAACACGATAAGTGACAAGTAGATAACTTGGAGATTTAGTAACTTGGTAATTTGATAATTTTAAGAACTTCAAGATTCGAATGATTTAACATTTAAAACTGAAGGTTGTAAATTTAGAAATTTAGTAATTCACTAATTTGTACATTTGAAGATTTGTAACCTTAGAAAATTAGAAATTTTCTACCGTACCTAAATATATTTTGAAATTCACCCTCATTTACTATCTTTTCCACTAACGTATAGTCTATAACCAATTAGTACTTAAGTGCTTAAAACAACTATACGTGGGAACTGCCTAATTTGCAATCTCAGAAAGTTAGAAATCTTCTACCATACCCAAATATGTTTTGAAATTCACCCTCATTTACTATCTTTTCCACTAACGTCTAGTCCATAACCAATTAGTACTTAAGTGCTTAACCAACTATACGTAGGAACAGCCATACAACGCATAGCAATATAACGTTTGGCTATAGGATTACAGTAACCATAGAGTTACCCTCTCTGAAACAAAAATCCCAGTTGCGCCAATCTAAACGCCTCGTTTATCCAACCAAATAATGAGCTTTCAATATCGGAAAGGTATCGAAAGATCAATACCAAAGTTTCACATGTTCGCCACAGTTGACGAAGCATCGCTGCGGGCACGCTAGGAAGAAAATATGAGCGTAGAATCGCGGCACGATTTCCGCGTAGCGCGTACCAGTCAGATTTAAAAGAGCGTCGAACATTTCGGGCGCCTGAATAAAAAGCGAGTCCTGATAATGTGCATCAAAGGCGAACAGAGTAAAAATAGAGAAGCATGCTTAAGCCACGCGTGCACTTGTCGGGCGTCGATGCTTTCATCTTCCCGTTCAAAGAGTGACTCGTAAACGTTTGATGCCACAGGATCAATAAATGTATCGTGCGCCCGCCGAAAGCCGACACATCAGCATCGAATTTTCGCCGAAAGAACGGAATTCCTGCTCGTGGAGATTTTTTTTTTTCTCTTTCACTTTTTCTCTCTTACTTTTTTGCCCGGGCGTTTGAGGAAACAAACAGCAGAGAATGTTTCGTCGTGTCGCGTTGTACGAAATATTCGCTCAAACGTAACTTTACAAGCTGTAAAAATTGTAGGCACGTACGGTTCTTTCTTGATGCTGGGATTGTGGTTGTAATTGACGCTGTTCGTGGAAATATTGCGGTTTGATGTGACAGCAGAATTTTTCAGAATTGTGTTACAGTGAAATTGATTTGGGAGCATACATGTTCATTTTTAGGATGTACTAAGTGAATGTTTATAATTAATTACTTGTTCTACTTAACAATTTGAGAACTTTCTATTTCTCTGTTTTTAGATTTTTAATTTTTCAAGTTTGCAAATTTTGTCCTGTTATAAATTGAAAAATACTGATATTTTTGTGTTATTAATTTGACAATTGTAAACGTCTATATTGCTAAATATCTATATTTCCAAATGAACAAATTTTCGAATTTGTGAATTTGTGAATTTTAAAAGTTTCCAATTTTCACATTTCAAGTTACCAAATTTGAAGATTCGGAAATGTAATACTTGAAATTTTCAAATCATTACATTTTTATATTTTTACGTTTCTACATTTCTACATTTCTACATTTCTACATTTCTACATTTCTACACTTCTAAATTTCTAAATTTCCATATTTGCAAGTTTACATATCTCTTAATTACCAAATACTAAAAGTTTTATAGGTCAAAATTTGAATATTTGAAAATTTGTAAACTTGAAATTTCTATATTCACAAATTTCCAAATTTGCATTACATTTTCTAATAAACTTGTAAATTTGAATTGTACTAGATTACTCTCGATTTGACCCTCATTATACAATACTAAAATCTTATATTACATTCATATATTATCACAAAATCCAAAAGTAAATGTACAAAATGTTTCACTTCAGAAAGAATTCCATTTTGTCCATAAAAATCGTATTTATCATATCAATATATAATCAATATCAGTAAAACCTAATAAAAATATTACAATCATTCATAAGCTCCCATACCTTTCGTCAACCAATAACATTCCAATAAACAAATTTTCCTCAACTTGATAAACAGATTTTCCCACCCTAAAAGGAAAGTAATTTTAGACTTACCGCCTACTTTCCATTATCCAATTTTTCTTCAAATATCTTCAACATAAATCTCAAAGCTACCTACAGATTGCTAAAACATACTTAAATTTGATCGCAATTGGATAAAATTACTAAGGTAAAACGAAGACGAATGCGATGGAGATAGACAGAGAGCTTTAAGGCTTTCGTTCGATTTAATTGAGTTCGTTTAAAGAAGCCTATCTAAATAACGCAATTTTCTTCGGGAGTCGTTACACAGGACGCGTAAAGATAATTCGGAAATAATCGGGACGGAGTTTAAACGTTGGGAGTTCTCGAGCTGGGAGTTCGGTAAATTCTCTGGTAATCCCCTAAAGTCGCAAGTCCAACAGTTTAAGTCGCTGGAGTAGCTAGGATGGAGGTAAATCGCAACCGCTTCAGCGAATGTAATGGCTTGGATTTAGGGCGATAGCGAAAGGTGTATCGAACTTTTGGTTATTAAATTGAACAACACGCTTCATGAACCCGCTGGAACGGGAATCTCTAGCATGGGAATAATTTTGATCCCGTCAAAGCAGCCTTTGATACACCCGGATCATAATTATTTGACGATACGTGCACGATAATCAGTTAAAATGCCTATTCAATTAGTAAATAGCCTGCCGCTTGTAGATATTCAAACAACCCTCTTCAACGATCAAAAACGTCATTTCACACTTTTCATTTCATATTTTTGACAAATAATAAATATTTGGATTTTCTTTTTTTCCTCGAGGCAGCATGCAATAATAGTAAAATGTGCATTGATGAATTAATAATCAGAATGTTTTTTATTTAATTTTTATTCGGAATCATAAATAATCTCTATTTGAAATCGTAAGTAATTGCGTGCAGCTTTGGAAACGAAGGGATTAAAAACTGGAGAACATTCCGATGTAACTTGGGTAGATTTGGTAAATTTTCCTACGAAGAATGGCAACTTCGATCTAGTTAGCCTTGAACCAACCACCATTGAAAATACTTATTCTTCGTGCCACGATCCGCCTTTTCTTTCGGGTCATTCACGTCCCGCCGCGCGAGCAGATGTACGATGATTAGAATTCAAAGGGAGTACAATGCAAGGGATGAGTTCCCCATTCAAACCAGCGGAGCTTCATTGTTTTGGTCCGAAAACGGGGCAACTAACGAGGAAAGGAGATCACTGACCGTTTAATATAAGGCAATGATAACTATTATGTCAAAGTTACTGATAGCAAATATTTCGCTGAATCCGGGGATTCGTTTTCGCGTGATCGAAGGATCTACTTCACCGTCGCCTGTTTGCAATCAGTCATTGTCAGAGTTAACAATGGCAGAGGATCTTGCTGACAAAACGTTGAGACTCTTCCGTATACTAGGAAAGATATTAGTTCTTTCTTGACATGATCGAGAGAAAACCATGGTGCTATTTAAAAAATAACTGGAGAGAAATGGGGTAAATTGGATATAATCAGTGAAGAACCTTTTTTCGAAAATACTGATGGAAAATATGGAGCTAAGTTTTGTATATGAATAGTAATCTGAATTATACATAAAATATCTGATTCATTATTAAACTGTATTTAATAATAAACACATGAGTGTATCTCTGAAAACATAGTGTAAATAGTCGATTTGGACAAAATGAATCGAATCATACGACATCTTCAGTAATCGAAAGAGAAACAAGAAACTAACTCAACTAATAATAGACACCAGTATCGGTATTACAATATTTCATAACCTAAATATTAGTGTAGGTCATATAATATGTTATCAGATTAGAAATAATTAACTATTAAACTGAACTAGAAAATAGACTGTAAAATATAATTACTGTTAATAACAACAGTTATTATGTTTGAATAACAAATCAACGAATTACTCAACAACTAAAAAATTATTTATGTCCATAGGATACATACATGTGAAACGGGTTACATAAAAAATTAGATGAATATTTATGAAAAGTATTCTTATGTCAATTTATGTACTCATCAGACATTTTCAGTATCATTTTTGGTACGATTTCGTTTTGAAAATAATCAAATTTTAATTTGAAGTTAATATATTGTAATTAAAGTTCTGTAATGTGGATGATAATGTAGGGGTATAAAGTTTATAAGATTGAAATGTTTTCTTTGAATTTTTTTATAGCTATACGAAAAAGATATATTCTATAAATATGTCTTACATACCATTAGATTTTCATTTTCCAGTTCTGCATGACTTGTGAAAGATATCCCAGATGATATAGCAATAATTACTATCAGTCAAAAAATATCGAATTCATGTTAGAGATATGACAGTAATACAGATTATAAGTTTGATTTATCGATTTTCATCAATGTAATTAGTTTTAATCGATATAATGTAATTAGCTTTCATTATAAAAAGGATTTTATTCACCACTGTCAGACACATTTTATTCCTTGCATGACAGATATTCTATCTACCGTTGGAAAAAGAATCGCAATTTGAATAATGTTCGCCATGTTCACTCATATATTTAAAAAATGCATTCCTTTTAATTATTGCGACTGCAGTACTGAATAAATGAATTCGATATCCGGTTAAATTAAAATCATGAATATAACACGCGATATACTCCGATTTCCTACTGAAAAATGTTGTATATTCTGTCATCATTATGATTATCAGTGAAATTTTATTGTAATAACTAAACTATTACATAAATTGGAGATTTTGAACGGACAAAATTTACACGACATAATTTTAACAAAAACGTAACACATTATTATTTTATTTCTCTACCCTCCATATATAGTTCTATTTTTGACAAAATTGACTGAAGATCTGTTAATATATTTGCAAAAATAATTTGTTTATAACAAGGATTACGACTTTATCGTTTATATTTTTAATCTAACCGATTACTGCTGTAAATTAATAAATACTATCAGAATGAATTATTTGCCAGTATTTTTTATAAACATTGCACTGAGTTTAATCGGATTTGTAACGAAAAATGTACAGGTATACATATAAATAAAAATTTATTACCACATTTATCAATACATTGAATAGTTTCACGTTTAAATAAAGTTATATCAATACATCAACAAAATCCTACCAATATATTAAATGTATTGGTATATTCATAAATAGAAATCCATTAACACATTTATCAATACATTGTATTAATACATTAATAAAAGCCTATCAATACATTAAATATACAGGTTAATTAAAAATCGTTAGAGATATTATTTTACATACGAATTAATCGATCAATGATTTTACTAATTTACTTTCTGCCGGATTGCCACTCGAGCTGCAATGACAAACGACGTTGAACCAGCTTTCGAAAGCTACGTATCAATGAGACATCGATAAAACGCGGATTATTGCTATAAATAAAAATGAACGCTTATCCATCACCGCGTTACCAATACCTATGCAAATGTATACTTCCACAGAATATTTTCTCTCTTAAAGTGCTAAACATATTTTCACTCTGCATATTTCCATCTCATATATTCGAAATATTCTATATCATTTTATTTTGTATGCCGTATGACTCGCATACGTTTTGCATATTCCGATACTCAATGCGAACACAAACCTGCGCTGATCGCATCACTACTTTTTGCCATCCAAAAAAAGCACGCACACACAGCCACGCAACATTCATTCCGCATCGAATCGTTCTGAAAAGGATCGTCACCTATTTTCAACGAATTCCATAATACCGAATACCTTTTGAGCCTATAGATTCTTCTCGGCGATAAAAAAGGAGGCCAGCGAGTAAAAGAGCGTGGATCCGAATCCTAACTGCGGTACGCATTCGTTAAAGCGCGCATTAGTTTGATCGGCTCTGAAATATTACGAAAAAAGGTTTTGGTCCGGGTACATGGTCGATATAAAGCATGCACGGTGCTCGTATAATCTACAGAAGGGTACAACGGCGAATTTGTAGGATCGCAGTATAACGCGGCCATGTAAAGCCGGGCTGAGTAAGGTAGGACAGGGCTGGACAGTGCGATAGCAATGCCCCGAGCCACGGACGAATGTTGAGCGCCTTACCGTCCGCTAGCTGATAACCTCCCTACCATGTTATAACCTCTTTTCGGTATTTATGGCCGGTAACTTAAATTCTGAAACGTCGGACATGCGAGAAATTAGCACGCGCAACTGTATCCAACATAAACGCGGACGAACAAGGAATATCGATAAGCCTCTTCGATTTTTATTCTTCCAGCTTTTCTACTTTAATTAGGAGGTGAATATAGCTTTTGTGAGATGCGTTTTTAATCGCTTATTACGATATGAAGTTTTGTAAAATGAAGCTTGTGGGAATTATAGGATAATTGAAAATTTAGTTCTTGCATGGGGTATTAGTATTGATGGTTAACACGATTTGTGAGGTTGTATTTGTTGCCTATTTTGAACGTGTTAAAGATGGACGTTGAGGAACTCATGTTACATGTTGAGGGTATTTCAATTTCAATTTCAATTTCTCAATTTTCCTTAATATTCAAATTCCTAAATTTCTAAAGATTCAAATTTTGAAAGTTTTTCATTCTCGTGCTTCTAATTTCCAAATTCCTAGATGTCAAAATTCCTATATTTCCACATTTCTAAATCCTCAAATCCTAAGATGTTTACATCTCAAAGTCATCAAATTCTTAGATTTCCATATTTCTAAATCCCCAAATCCTCAAATTCTTACATCTCAAGGTCACCAGATTTCGAGATTTACAAACTTCTAAATTCTCAAATTTCTATATGCCCAAATTCAAAGACACTCAAATCCCAAAATACCAAAATTCCATGATTCTCAATTTCCTAAATCGTCAAATTCCTAAATCCTCCTATTCCTAAATTCCCAAATTCAAAGACTCCCAAATATCAAAGTTCCCAAATTCCTATAGCCTTAACTTCCTAGAATCTCAAATTTCTCAGTCTCTAAATTTCTGAAAGTCCAAATTCCTGGATTACTATATTCGTCGCTCCTCAATTTCAAAATCTTTAAATCTTCAGATCTTCAAATTGTTTATGCGTCTAAAAACTTGTAACCCAAAATTTTCCAAAAATTTTCAACAATCCTTAAAAATCAATGATCTTCTCCAAGAGCATATGGACTTAATTTAACTTTCAGATTACTTTATTGAACACTAACAATTAGTAATTTATAAGTCTTATTAAACACTAATTTATTATCAGCTTCATGGAACACTAATTAACTGGTTCTAAGTTTTATGGGAGATTAAGTAATTATAAGTGGTATTAAACACTGAGTAAGACAAAATAACTTGTTTCCGGTTTTCATTTATCCACGTGTGCTAACACGAGCCGCTCCACCGGTATTACAAAAAGGGGTGCATAATTAATCAGTTAAATGGCTATTCAATTAGTAGGTAACCTACCGCTCGTAGATATTCAAACAACCCTCTTCAACAATCAGAAACGTCATTTGACACTTTTGATTCTTCTTTTCAATTAATAACACGCATAAACATGTGTATTTTTCCTGAAAGCGTGTAGCATGTAATAATCGTAAAATGTATATTCAAAAAATTAAGAATTAGCTCATTCCCTCCGATATAAACAACATTAACTCCTGTCACAGCGTTTTACAATACAAACATATTTAACAGAATAAGTAAGCTCTTTTCAGGTCTAGAAACCATGCTCCCACTGTCACAAATAAAACCTTGAAAAACAGTTTAATAAAAATTCGAATAAAAGCGTAAATGCACGTGGTCCTCAGAGAGTCAGAATGGAAAAACATAAATTTACGTGACCCGTCCGCTAATAGAAATATAACTCGAAATATATGAATGAAGTTACAATGTTATTACTACTAAATTTTGAAATACAGTTATACTGTTCATCGCGTGTGTTAACATCAGCCGTCCCACTGGTATTACGAAAGGGGTGGATAAATCAAAACAGTTGACAATAAATTTCAATTTTTGTCAATTAGCTTTCTTTTTCCCGTGAAAAGCATCTCGAAAGGATTTGTAGGTGAAATGAGACAGCGTTAGGACGTTAAAATCGCATGGCACGGGGTCGTTCTGTTTTGTCGCGGAGGTCGAAGGGACGCGCAAAACGAGGGTGGAGCTTGAAGGATACGTCAAGATCGGGAAAAAATGGGCCGCGGAAGCAAGAAAAAGAAACGAAGGGGCTCCACGTATATAACCGAGGCTTGTAACCCATGGGATGATAACCGATTCGCCTTGCTCGTTCCCGCCCTTTCGCCCTACTTTCCCGGCGTAGTTTCTTCTTGGAAAACCACTGTCTTTCTTCCAACCCTTCATCCCCTCGAACGCTTTTTGAACCGTCGGGGAGTATCAATCTTGGAACGGCTGCTTCTTTTGTGCTTTCTCTTCAGGAAAATAGCACCCGTTTGTTCTCTAATCCTGTCGTTGTCTATGTACTTTTACAATTGTTCACTTTTTGTAAACATGCAGTTCAATCTTTTTACTCTGTTTGCAATTTTAACCCCTTCGCTGCGGCGTACCTCGGACGAGAATCGTCTGACATTTACGAGACTACATTCGAATTTTGTAATTATTATTTATGTACTTTTTTGAAATGTATTTATTCTTGTACTGACCTATAACTGTTTATTTAATTTTGTATCTGCATTTACCTGCATATTTCATCTGACATTTATTTATTTAGCTTTATGTCTCTATTTAACTTTACATCTATACATACTGCATTTTATTACGGAACGACAAAATGGTTACCGACGAAATCAGAGTTTATACAATTAAGAGCATAAATCTATAATTTCGTATATTTCTTTTATGGAGGCAGTGTAAATTTTATAATTTCATATATTCCGTAATACTTCCATTCACAGAAAGGTAACAAATCACCGGCAAAATCAGAATGCATACCATTAAGAATATAACTGAAGTCACAATTAGTACACACGTATTCGATAATTTGAGATAATGGAGCAGTAAATACGTAACAACGAAAAGCTTACATTCAGAACCGTTTCTCTTTCGCTATTAAAGGAATCATAAAATTGATTAAAACGTACGAGGAACGTAGTAAGCACGATTCAAAGCGATTAAAAGGATACTGTGTTCAGAAAGCATATAAATGAGGAAATAAAATCGCGGGATATAATTTTACGCGTTTCTCGTTCAAGGTATCGCGTCGTTTAAGCTCTCCTCTTCTCTTCCCCCTTTTTTCTCCTCTCTCGTTCCTTTTTGCTGGCGTTGTTGCGGAGATACAGGGACAAAAATTGCGAAACATTTTCTGAACGATACGGGTACCGAAAGTTTCTCGCGATATACCGGACACGTATACACTGCTGTGCTCTCGTAGTCTCATCAGCGCGGCGTATAGCGGCCGATTAAACTTTCACAATAATTGCGAACGAGCAAAGCGTTCTCCTTGCCATTCCACGCGACAATATCCGTGCTTGCGAGGCAGATTTAACGGTTTGGGCCCGCTAAAACTGGCACACCCACTCGCCGACGTTTATTCCAATATTTATTCTACCCATTTCCCTTGCTCCGATACCTTCCTCGTTTCCCCCTTTTCGCGTTCTTCCTTTTACTACGAACGCTTGATTACAGGAGTAATCGAGTCGTACTTTCGTTATCCGATGTATTTTATTCTTGTCAATGAAAAGAACAATAATACATCTGACAAATTTAACAGATTTAGCTTAATAGTAGCAATTAGCGATAATAATCAGTTCACTGTAGAATTTTAAGGATTTCTTAAAGGATACGTAATTGAAAGTAAGAAATATTGATTGTACACAGGACCAATGGTATTATTATGAATTTTATGAAGGTAGAGTAAAATGAGGAAGGACACCATTTGTAATTTAGCGAAATTTAACAGTTCGTTCACGTTAATCATATCGAAATAATGCTTTGGATAATAATCAGTTAACTGTGGAACTTTGCTTCAAGCATCTTTTAAGGGATGCGGAATTAAAATCAAGAAATGTTGAGTATATACACAGGACTAATGCTATTATTCTGAATTTTATGAAGGTAGAGTAAAATAAGGAACGGTTCCATTTTTAATTCATCAAAATTTAACAGTTCGTTTACGTTAACCATATCGAAATAATATTTTGGATAATAATCAGTTGATTGTAAAATTTAGTTATAAGTGTACTGTTGTAAACATTTTTAATTATATTTACTGCACTTAAAACGTCCATTGTTTTATATAAAATAGACGAACGAAGAAACTAATTGTTGGGGAATTGTACTACATTGATAAAAAGATAAATAAATAGATACATAGATACGATTATAAAAATAATAAATATATACTTAAATAATAAAACGGATAAGCAGGTAAATAGATCAATGAGTAGATAGATAGATAAATAGATATACAAGTAGTAAATACACTGGTATGCAAGTAAAGATTTATAAAAATTATGTTACATATTAGTTTCTTTAAACATGCATTTACTTTATAGTGTGATATCCTTCGATTAATTCTTTTTGAACTAGAAAATCGACAAAAATGCAATGGGTCATATTAACATATGTTAAAGATTTCATATTTTGTTCAGTTATACTGTTACTATTATTATAATTCCAAACAGTTTTACTCATCATATCAAATGTGTCAATAATTATACAACACTACACTCTTTTGATATATTTATAATATATTTCACAATTATTACACAATTTATCCTATATTAATTTATAACTATGTATTAAGTGAATAAATTCATTAACCAGAGAAAAACATCTAAACCAGCTTTAAAATATCGAAACCATTTCTTTACATAAATTATTTATTAGTTATTTATGCTGCAGAGTAATCAAGTGTTCCATATACACTTTAACAATAAACAATTTTGACTACAATCTTAAAAAGTCCAAGAAATGTCTTCAATCTCCTTTAAATAAACATTGATATAATTACTACCGACGTATTTATCCGACAAATAAGATTGAAGATAGAACGCAACTTCCACTATTTCAATATCCGAAAGAAGTTGATAAAATTTTCCCAAAGAGTAGACAGAAAATGAAGATAAACCCGCGTACGCGATATTGGTCCTGAAGTGTAGGTTTCTTGGGTCGCGGAAAAGCCAGAACGAAGGACGGGAATGGGGCATGGCCCGGGGCGATGAAACTATAAAGCCACTCCTGGTAAGTTGTAAAATTGTAATAGCCTTCCGGTATTTACATAATGCTACGGCATAATAAGTGGAACTCCCTGAGTTTCCATTACCATTCTATTGCTATCTGCTCTTATCTCCGCTAACGACTCGTGCTCCCTTTCCCTGTTCCCCATCCCCGGTGGCTTATATATTTTTCCACCCTATTCTTTTCTGGACAATCGAAAATCTCCGCGGATTTCGTAGCCCGCGAACCTGGAATTCCTGCAAGTTTAGCCTAGGACGGATCCTTAAATATCGCGGAACTTCGTCAAAGCAATTACAAGCTGGACCCCTGTTTTCTCTGCCGTTTGTCTGGTCCTGTCTGCGCGCAACGGGACAAAAGAGTTCTCGCCGGCGAGAGAAGAAATTGACTGGTGTCTCGGGGCACAAACGCTGCCCTGAAGCTTCTCGTTTGCACGACAATGCGCTCATTACGAAACGAGACCGAGCGTACCGGAGCGTAATAAAATTTCAGCAGCTCAGCCGGCTCTTAGGCCGAAACCCGTCCAGCAACAGCGGCAGTGGCAGTAGCAATAGCACAGGATATCAGGAAACTTCAATTCCCTCTTTCGGCACTTCCGGCCGAGCTGGAGCAAGTGAGCTGCCGCCTGTGCAACTTCATTCGAATAAGTGGTTCCCTTTTGCCTCGTGTATCCTCTGCCCCTTCTTTCGCTCCTGTTATTTATCCACGTCTATCTCTCGGTCCGTTTGCTTCGCCCTCCTTTCCCGTTTCAACCCCCTTCCGCAGCAACCCTCTCGATCTCTTCAAGCCTGTCGTTTCTCTCGCTCCAGCCCCGTCTGTCACTCAGGAGTTCTTTCACGAGCAGGTTTTTCGCCGACGGAATCGGGGCGAGTCATTTATTTAATTTTCGAGATACAGCCTCGTTTTATTTTCATCCCCAGGACTTTATACACTCCGCTGATTAGCCAGCCCCACGGACGAACTCGCGAGCTATCCTCCACCTCCCATGAGACGAGGGGGGCACGGGGACGAGCGTGAACCAGAGGGTGGGATTAGAAAGAGATGAGTGGGTTGAGTTTCAGGACCACGAGGTGGAAGGACTTGCGCCAAGAGGTTTGCGTTACTCACCCGATATAGAGAGGTCTAAGCCCAGCCATCACCGAAATTACCAGAGTTTACCTCTTCTGCCGTTTCCGCTGTATTCACTTCCATTCCTCTACTCTATCCTCTTACACTACTTTCCCGCCGTATCTCTTGTTTCTTTCTCCATTTATAGCAGCTGGCTATCGCGAATATCTTCCCTCATTCCAAATTTTCGCCGCGTGGGGAACTCTGTAACGTCGCGATCGTGTTATTAAGATGTTCTGTCCGACAAGGCAATCCCATAATACACGTCGATTTTGATTGAACATTGCACAATTAGATCTATCTGAAAATATAATCATAATGCATTGGTTTATTTCAAACGAAAAGTCAACCCTTTTATCAGAGTCAGCCCTATGTAATTGTTTATAAATCGTAAAAAAAGGAATATGTCAGAAAATGTTTGAAACAAAAGTTTAGGCCTACAAATCTATGTGAAACATTTATGGAAAGAATAATTTTGTTACAAATATTAAGTTGCCTCTTCCCTCACTTCCTTAGAAATTTTCATTCTTTTTTTGCTATGAGTAAGGTCAAACCTTGAATTGATTTTATCTCACAATGTTGGATAGTTTAACGAGAAACAACTTCATACACCAAGTTGACCTTTTGACTGTGGCATTTTCGCACGGAATCATCAATAAATGTAATTGAATGTTTGCAATTGTAAAATATTGAAACACTCACCGGTATTCGGCTATTTGCAGTTGATGGATTAACGCGATACGATAGATTGTATGTAGATCAGTTTAGTAGAACAATAAATATGTGTAGTGAGAATAGTTTAGAGGGCGCCTTTTCAGCGAAAGGATTAAGATTGCGTAGAGGAAGTTTCTTTGCTTAGGCCATATCTAAATTGGACTATAGTCTTCATTCTCGTATCATTTGAGTAAAAAAATATCCTTCAGCATTGGGTTAATTTGTATGTTGCTTAATCATAATATAGAAAAAGAATATTGTAGAATAAATAATAAGTATGGAGCAGCAAGTGCTTTATTATGATGTTGGTTCCTGTAATTTTGTTTTTAGATTATATAAATTGTAACTCTTGACTAGTTGATATATTTTAAATTCTTGTAAGTGTGGTTTGGAAAGGATCTTTGATGTTACCATGATGTTTGATACTTGCATTAATTTTTATTTATACCTATACTAAATGTAAAAAGAGGTTTCTTAATTGGACTCTCTAATGATTCGTAATATGATTCGCACTTTTCATCGTAAGATAAAAAGGTTACGTTTCTCTTTTTCGATAAAAATGTCATAACGTGGAAAATGTGAAAGATGAAAAATATAACATATTGTAGAAGAAAAAAATTGAATAACCTCATTTCAAACTTGATCAAGGCAGCAATTGATTATGAAATGTACATTCATTTGTTCTCAGTATATTGCAAAATTCCGTGTTGTTTTTTATCTGTCAATAGAGTGTAAGTCTATTTTTAAATAAAATTTCCAATGAAAGGACGAAAGATAGACACGGTTTGTAAATGAGTGTTCAGTTAATTTTCTCTGATTCAGACTTCGAAAGCAGGAAAACGATTTCATTCGTTCGATGCTCGTTAAACGATACATCGAATGCAAACGTTGAAAACGATCGAGAAAGGCTTTGGCAGCTGAAAAATCCGTCAATCACCGTTTCGAAAAGTAGAAAATATATAAAAAGTACGACGAATCGTATTCCAAGCGTACATGGTAGTTCTAGAAAACCCTTTTCGAGCGAACCTGTTAGCTGTATCCCCGATATCTTTTCTGTCCTCATTCGTGGAAAACTTTTCAATATGGAAGCCCTTGTACGCGCCTCTTTATTCTTACATTGGTTCAGTTTTCCCCGACTCGAATCGCGATGAAAGTACCAGTCGAGCGAAGCGAGGAGATCGTGCAAGCTCGCTTTACAGGGTTTGCTTAAAATAAATTACGTTTCTCGATATTGTGTGGTCGTAAAACTTGTTAGCGAAGTTTGAACAACTTTCGCAAACACAGTATCTCTTCTTTTAAATTAACTTTACACTTTACTGCTTATACAAATGTGATATATGGAATGTGGAAATGGAGATGTACCAAGGGTAAAATTTTATTTTACGCAGAGATCTTTTTTACTTTCATTCAACGTATTCAGATATCGCTATTAACATTTTTAGTGCTGTCTCCCCTTTCTCAGAGACGCGGGAATTTTCACGTAGATATCTATTTGATTAAAAATGATTTTATGCTATAAATTATTGTTATAAGTCATAAACTTTATTAAATGTACCAAGGCTATTACGCATGTTCATTTTGCAATAAACAAGTAAATATAATAATTTATTCGATTGAAGTATACTTACTAACTCCAAGGACTTTTTATGACTTTAGTGTGGAATTCGAAGTGTTTAATATTACATTTCATTATAATAATGATTTTAATCAGGATAAAAAGTTATTGGCAATTAAAAATTATTTGTTATATTTAGAAGAATATTTAAAATATTCTTGATCTAATTATGTCATATTACGATAACAGCCAAATTTACACGTTTTATTTATGGTGAAATGAGAAATTACCATTTTAAATAATTTTCGGAATTCTTAATTTATTACTTTTATTATTTGTATGATATTTTTCAAACCTATCTTTTGAATAGCATTACTATTATTTGAATATTATTTTCTGAATATATTTGAGTGATACTGATTATTTGAACAATATGTTCCAAACATATTATCTATATAATATTATTATCAAGTGAAAAATGTTTTTTAAATATATTTGGATAATGCTCAAAACTATTTGAAATTTGCACTTGTCAATCATTTTATCAGTATCTTCGATGCAACATTTTCTTCGACCTTCATCGTACGAAATCATCGCAGGTGATGATGGCGATCGGAATTGACATTACGGATCCCAACAAATATGAAAAATGTCGCCGATGAAAGGATCCTTTCCGTGGAAACGGCGTGGTGTGCCCGACGCAGGCCATTCATATTTTATCAACCTCCTTATCAATTTCTTAACCGCGACCGTACCATTTTTCAGCCGTCTTTCCCATATTCCCTCTGTGTGCCAGCGCGTTACACTTCTTTTCCTCCCTAAAATACGCTCTGAAAGGAGCATTATGCCCGGCACATTTTTGTGTTTGCGAATCTACCGAGTAAACATATTTTCGAGGCGTACGCTAGAATGCTTTCAAGCTATCCGCAAAAGCTTAAATTTATTAACAGTTACGGTAGCGAACAAAGCTCGAGTCGCAGCCGGAAACGTTCGACGATCCCAAAAAACCGGATCGCTGCATGCGAATGTGGTTTTTCTGTGAACTTTCTGTTGCGTGGAGGAATGCTGCGCACCCTTCGAAACCGTGTCGGAACGTCCGAAAAGCTTCGATCGTTCCGGTAGCCTATCGTCGAAGATCAAAGGTGAAAAGTTTCCTACGGCGTCCCTTTTGTTCGGGGAACATTTTTCCCCGAACTTCTCCTGTCATAGGTGAGCTTTGCAAATCAAATGTTTGCGCGTTTCGACGCGAGCGATATTTTAATAAAAATTATTCCGGTCGGTTAACAGGATTTATTGAAAATATGATAAACAGTTTCGCGTTGCAGTTTCCCGAAGGAAATAAATATCGTTTCTCCTTCCTGTTCGTTCCATTTTTCATGTCAAATATAAATGCGTCGATCAATAACAGTTTGCGAAATTCGGTCCTCTATATTTAGGATGTTTGCAATTCCGAACGGTAGAAACAATCTGCTTGCATTCAATATTTTTCTTATATAATATATCGTTTGTGCATATTTGGCCTTTTCAAAATGTTTAGCCGTTTCTAGTGATTTGTTCATTAATTGTGTTATATAAATGTGTAGTAGCTAGTTCTGTTCAGCATAGGACGTTATGTATTTAAAAATCATGAAACTATGTAAAGTGTTTAATATTATAATATTATATTGCATTATAATAGTCACATTCCGATCACTTCTGAGCTGTTACCTTCTTTGCTAGTTCAAACTCAAGCAATGTTTATGCGATCGCGATTAATTGTCTCCGTCTGACAGAGTAGGTACTTTTCTGAATTTTTATATATTTTTGCAAATCTTCGTAAAAATACATATTATGAGAACTGTCTCTTATATCATCGTTTTATTAATTTCACTGTACTGTTAGAGATTTGTGTTGTAAAGTATCCATGTAATATTGTGTTTTATGTTTACGTGAAGCAGTCAACTCTTCTTTCATCCTCACAATTCCTCTCCAAAATGCGATTTATTCGAACTTTATACAAATATTAAAATTGTTAATATTTAATTCTATAGTTATATGAGTTAATTATACGAAGTGGTTATACATAATTAAAAGACTATATGTCAAGTTTCTATAGAATATGTCTAATGTTAGTTTTTGTCGGAGCGTTTATAGCACTGATTAAAATACAATTTTTTCATTTTTACAGATGGTGACGAGGACAAAGAAGATATTCGTCGGTGGACTATCAGCACCGACGACGCTGGAGGACGTCAAAAACTACTTCGAACAGTTCGGCCCGGTGAGTACCCAAAAATGATTAATACTAATTACTGACAAACTCTTCTGTCACTGCGGTAACCTTAACTGGAAAATAACATTCACAGTCTGTTCAAAATAAGAATAATCACAATAAAGATTATAGAAAATGTTCATTGTAAATCAGCGTATGACACAATTCTATTAGTATAACTTAGGGATTTAGGAAAGTAAGGCCTTAGGAATGTAGGAATTTAGAGATGTAGAGATCTGAGGATAAAAGGATTTGGGGATGTAGTGATAGGGAGATACAGAAATCTCAGGATATAGAGATATAGCGTTATCGAAGTTTGGGGATATAGAGATTTGGGAGTTCGAAGATCAAAAGATACGGATATCTGTAGATTTAGAGATCTGGAGATAGAGATTTTGGGATATCGAAATGTGGTGATATAGAAACCTGAATATAGGGTTATAGAAATGTAGGGATCTGGAAATGTAAAGATTTGAGAATATAGGGATTTGGATTATAGGAATTCGGTATATAAGAATTCGGTACATAGGGATTCGAGATGTGGGAACTCGGGATGTAGAAATTTGATATGTAAGGATTCGGGATATAGGAACTTGAAATATAGAGATTTGAAATATAGGGATACGGAATATAGAATTTCGAAATATAGGAATTTGAAATATAGGAATTGGGAATATAGGAATTCGAAATATGGGAATTGGGAATATAGATATTCGGAGTATAGGAATTCGGAATATAGGAATTCGAAATATAGGTATTCGAAATATAGGTATTCGAAATATAAGAATTTGGAATATAAGTATTCGGAACATAGTAATTCAAGATATAGAGATTTAATAATATGAAGATTCAAAAGTATAGGTACTCAGGAATATAGAAGGTAAGAACATAGAGAATTATAAACATACAAAGAGATATGGACATATATGAGTGTAGAAATTTATAAAATATAGAGGTTGTATAAGAACGTGAGATATAGGAATATAGTAATCCATGAGTTTAAAAATATACATTTCAAACGTGTTTCGTGTACATTATATAAATGAATACTATAAATATAGAATTTAGTCGTTTATTCGACAAGTATCAAATTCAATTGGACTTATACTCTCGAAATAGGTACATCCCCAGTGACCTTATTTCTCGCGTAAGCTGCTTCGTTATCCATATTTTATTTCTTAGAAGTTTTGTGTTTATATATACTCAAACATTTTCAACTGGACAGATATTCAACCATTGTGACAGTCAACTCGTTATTTATTAACGCTCTTCCCACTCTTTTATGACGTGCAATGACTACTTCGTTTAAACTTATGGTCCTTTGGTAAAATCCACTTTTCTTACTCCAATTCACTACTTTTGTAGTTAGTTTTTAGTGTGAAATAAAAGTTTAGAATGTTATAAAAATGAAATTTGTCAAATTTAAACATTTATGTAAAGGTGGAGAGCAATTAGTTTTTTTCGTTACTAATTGTTTCATTTTGTCATAACTACACACGTGTATCTGTATTTTAATAGTCACGTCGTAGCATGATTCTACTCAAGATATAAATTACGTTGTAAAATGCATTGCAAGAGAATTTCTGCATTTTCTAAAACTTTGTCAGCGAACTATGTTGTAGAAGAATTTTCATATTTTCTGAATCACCTTGTAGAATTTCTGTATATTCTGAACTACATCGTCGAATTTTCCCATTTTCTAAACTGCACTGTAGAATTTCCCTATTTTCTGAACTGTGCTCTAGACAAGCCCTGTTTTCTGAACCACCCTAAAAAATTCCCTTTTTTCTGTGTGTTGTAGAAAAATTTCTCTATTTTGTGAACCACCTTGAAAAATTTCCTTCTTTCTAACCCACACTACAAAATTTCCGTATTTTCTAAACCGCGTTGTAGGAAAACTGTACTTCCCGAGCCACAAAATCTCGCAGTAGAAGCACCCACATTATAAAAGAGGTACCAATATATTTTTTTAATTTTGTTATCAAAATGACTTGTTTCATAAAATGAGTATATTGTAAAATGCCGGGTGTTAGTAACAGAAGGGGTAAACAGTGGCACGGTACAAGCGTTCGATACCACGATCGTATATCAGCGACAGTTTGTCGCGCGGAATCGCGTCAGAACGCTTCGTCATTGCGGCCGAAATCATCCCGCGTGCTTTTCCCCGTCACGGATCGTTCGGACAGCGGTGGTGATCATTGTCCCGAGACCGTCGAATCATTATTTTCGGTGGACCTGGCACGGTCGATACAATTCAGCGTGTTCCGCTTATTTCCTGCGCGTGCGGCCCTCTAATCCGGTCGGGACGCGAAATTTGACAGGGCTAATTCTCAACCCTGCACGCGCAATTCGCGACGCTTATTGTTTCAGCGATTTTAATACGTTCACTTCGTGGTCGCTTTTATTGCGCTAACGACACAAATATCTCTGTCGTTTCGCTTACGTATTCAACCTGGATATTACTATTTGAATAGAATTCTTGATGAATGACGTGCACCCGATCGATTCGTATTTGGGTCGCTTTTCTATTTCGATCCTCTCTCTATCACGGCCATAATTTTCGCCATGCAATTTCAGACACGGCCGTTAAATAATCAGCCTTCTGTGTTGATTCTAAGTCAATAAAATGGTCGACGGTGTTCCTGTCGGTATTATTCGTTTCATTGTGCGAGTATTTTAGCATCGAAAATTATCACTGATTAGGATATTAGTTATGTATATTTGCAGTTTTGATTATCCGATGTGAAATAATGTATTGACTGTACTTTCCTGTCATTTCCTGTTTCGATTTGCATTTAGCACATAGTGGAATTGAACTGAATTTATCTGTGAGTGGTAGATTCAATTTTACTCTGAAGTATTATGGTACAGTCGAATTTGACTCGTTCAAAGTTAAAGTTATACCTTCTCTACCTAAATATAATTCTCTATTTAAATTTTCTTTAGGTAAAACTACATCAAACTAATTATATGGTATATGTGCGATAAATTATTACTTTTTAATCTACTTTTGAATTACAAGAGAATATTTTGTAGTACATTTATGAATGTACTCAATACATTTATTAATATTTACTAAACAGTATAATTTAATAATGTGACGATAGTTGACGGATTTTATTTTTATAGAATAATTCGTCTTTAATCATTTGTGAATTCATTTCCATAGAATAATTCCACCATTACTGGACAAAATTTTTCGGTAGATTTAACATTTAGTGTTCTGTATGTGGATTATCTTATCACATATGTAGAAATGAAAATAGAACAATGTTATTTGTTCATTACGAAATAATATAAAAAATATCATATATATCACATGTTTGTGTTACGGTTTTATTTGAACTATTTTAAATTATAATTTGAGATTTACTTCATTTTAAATACCTTTCATTACAATTTAATATTGATTTTACTTCAAATACCATAAATTATCATTTAAGATTGATTTTATTTCAAATATTGTACATCTTATTACCCGAGTAATGCTTGATAATTCTACTAGTCAACAGGTTGATCGTCACAGTGGAACATTTGTTACAAGACATTAAAATTCTAGTTTTAAATAAATCAATTAAATAATTAATTGTCAGCCAAAATGTGAAATGATCATATAAATACAAGATATAAAAAATATGATGATATACCAATAGTCAATTGTTTCCCACTTGTATGATTGTAAATGAAACAAAATAATGTCTGTGTAAATGTGTTATAAATTTTCCTGTTTAAATTTAGCAACAATGAAAATATATTTATACAACAATAATTTAAAGAGTGGTAAAATTATAATTCACTTTTGTTAACCGTAAACAAACTTGTATACAAATATTTTGATTCACTCTCAAATTCAATTTACTCGAAAACCTATGGAAAAATGTATTTTATTTTCAACTTATTTTCTCAATTAGAATCCGATTGTTCCAATGGATGTATATTTACCGAAGCAGCTGTTCGTTTTACAGTCAGATTGTTGGCCCGATGTTAAAATCTCGATGAACTTTCTGAACCACTCGAGACGTCCTCGCAGGTTAAGTGATTAGGAATTGGTAGGAGGACCATCTGAGACAAGGATTTCTGCTAATTAGCCTTTATCGACCTTTGGCAAGACTGCGAGGACCATTACGCGTTATTGTGCGAACTTCTCGAGCTTCTATCGCCTCGATAATAGCCGTCGCGATTCATCGGCCTCGGTGTATGAGACAGATAATGGTGCTTGAGCGTGATTTATGAGCTGGCGGCAGTCGCTCGAAATCGTTTCACGTTCTGGCGATAACGTAAATAGAATTAACGATTCGGTAATTGATAATAATGTCCAGGATTTTACTTTTTTCTCCCTTCACCCGTATCGGAGAGAATAAAATTCGCACGACTGAGAAATATTCAATTGATACCGGGAATATTACCCGGAGAAACGTAATTACGTTTGTGTTTCACAGAGGAGAATTATATTTCGCATGTTTTAATATGCAATATGGAACGTAAATTCGAGACTGCCTCGCGTGTATATTATACGAAACAATGTTTCAATGGTTATTCTAAATTATTGCTTTTGGTGATCGCGCTAAACGTATAACATGCATACTTTGAAATGAAAGATGAAATTCAAAAATAAATCAAACATAAATCGATATACGTATTAATTCTTGGTCTTGATGAAAATTAACGTAGATTTCAAGAATACCAATGAAATATTTGTGTTGTTAAAAATACTTATATAAAGCTATTTTGGAAATATCTGTTATGGTATCAGTAATGATAATTGTAGGTAATCGAGGATTTACATTAATAGATTCAAAATGTTAATCATTAATTTTAACGAATTTAAAATTACTAATTACGAAGAAAAATTACTAGTCGTGGATTTTTGACCCATAACAGAATAATTCAGGCATTTATTTCTGCAAGTCAAACAATTAAATATAAAATAGCTTCTTAATTGACATTTGACAAAAACAGCTGAATATGGGTCGAATTATTTTTGTACTAGATTCGTCAGAAAGAATTTGATAAAAAATGGCGATGACTATGATCTGTATTAAATTACAACACAAATTATATGTCCATGGAAATTTCAGTTTCATCTAAAAATAGGTATAATAGGAACGAAGTAATAAACTCATTGTCAGAATAATATCAATAAATCTCTAACTCTAAAGTAATAATACTAAAACCCAAGTGAAGAGAAGAACGAAATACTATACGCCATTGCGAAAACCAGCGACGCCGAAGGCTGGGTAATAAAATACAATGTAACCATGGAAAAAGATCCAGCATTTCTTTTCGTTAATAAAGCAGAATTTTAGAACCTAATAAGAAATCACGTTTTGAGGGTGCTCCCGGTTTACGATCGTCTGCATTCGTGCTCGTAAAAGTCGGTAATGAAAACCTTCAATCCGAAGTCGCGGAAGAATAATTTAAATATTATTCTACATTTTTGTACGAAATAAGAGTTGAAAAACAACTAAATCCGGCTATCGATCCACCGTTCTCTGTCAGTGAGCACAATCGCGATGCGTAGGCTAGTTGGAGAACCCCAGTGAAAACGCGACAAAGCGTTTCTCGGTCGACGTTTCGCCAGAGTGTCGTTTGCGTGCGAGAAAGGCACGAGAAAAGCGGGGAAAAACGGTGGAAAAGGTAGGGAAGTTTTCCGAGGCCGACGGTTGTCCGCGGCACGAGCCAGAAATGGATTTGAGATATCAGACCGAGCCACTATCTCCGGCCTAGCCTCTTGACTCATCCCAACTTTCTACCCTTTCTCTCTCTTCTTCTCTCTGTCTACCTTTTTCAACCTTCTCGTTCGTTCTGCACTGAAAGTCTCGTCCGTTTCCGAATGCAGAGTTTCCTGCTCGCTACGATTCGAGCTCTCCTCCCTTTTATGTCTGACCCACATACGGAGATACGATCGGGCACACACACGCGCGCCACGGTGTATCTTGTGTGATCATGGGGTTGCAAACGGACTACGTACCACGTGTACAGAGCCCTTAGCGAACGTTTCAGTGGTTTGTGATACTTGGAAGATTATTTGTGTTCGTTTGTTGCGAGAACACGTTTAGCTCATTGTTTGCTCGTTCTATCAAATGTCGCTCGGTTGAAGGGTTGCTAGGTGGAAATCGATGGAAATTTGAAGTTGTATGATAACTCTTCTTGCTTCAATTATTTTAGTACACATTTACAAATACCACTATTCAGCTTTGTAACATTTTCATCTACTGTGTACTATTCGAGATTGAAATTTCTTTTATGAATGTAAAAACGTGTTCAAATGATGAAGCGTTGTGGAAAAGAATAAATAACGATCACTTATTGACCCACATAGCATCTATTGAAACTAATCAGACAAATGACTGGTCTCAGGTTTCACATTTTATATTACAAAAGTTTGTCTGACTATCTATCGTTGTAATGAAAATAATTGTCGTATTTTTATAAGATAAAGAATGGTTGTGTATGTTAGTTGATGCTTCAGTATTTACTTATTTATTCTTTTGCTTTACTTTCAATTTAAAAGTGTGTATTTAATACTAGTAGTTCTAATACTAAATCCATTTATTTCATGTAGATGATTGTCTACGTAACTTCCATACCTTAAATAATTTATTAAACATTGTGATCTTGCAATTCTTCAGCTATAAAGAAAGTACACTACATATGTCCTTTTAAACCATAGAACTATGTAAGAAAAATTGTCTAATAATGCATATTTTAGAATTTCAAGATCTATAAACTGTGTGGACCATCCTGTATAAATTTCGTATAATTATATTCAACAATTTTCAATTTGAATTTAAAATTGAACACGTATAGTATAACAATTTTCATATAAATTGTTATACTAACTGCTAAACGTTCTTTTCCATTTAATTGAAGTAATCTTCCTAACAAGTTTTCTGCTTTTCTTTGCAATCTCGGTGAAAACCTAACCTAAAAATGTTGACTGCAGATACTCGGACAGTACACCTGACGTTATTGCATATACAGTATTTGTTATATTTCGTTTCGCAGCAGAAGAATAATTTCAAACAATATCATCTACTTCAGTCATAAAAATTAATTAGCAAAACGTGAGTGCGTCAAGTACAAAAATATGCAAAAATAAGAGATGATTGCAAAATGGTCAAATTAAATCATAGTTTCTTCTGCTATTTTACGAAAGGAAATTAAAGAGAATGAGAATATTTCGTATTCCCAAAGTGACAAAGAGTTAAGTTGTTTGTACAATTGATGTTCTTCGGGTAAATGAATTGTATTTGTTTGAACTATGGACTTCGTGCAAAAGGGTCGTTTGTACACGCCGTATCCAAAGTCCATACCAAACACAGACACAATCGAGGACCTTATCAAGGATTTGCCCCATAAATATATCCTGTTGATCGAGCCGAAGAACAACCGCTTTTCACGGATTAATGCCGCCTTTATATCGAGCGTAATGCGCTTTTTCTCAGTTTAAACGGCTATTCATTAGACGAAAACAAACTACGACAATTTTATTGGGATAGAATCGATACTCGACCATGTTCTTTCGGAATTCTTTACCAACTTCCTTCGACCGCAATTACTGCCAATCGATAATGCTAATCGTCGACCTTTTGAATTATGATTCGACGTTTTAAATTCGTAAAGGGTAGACAAGGGTAATGAATCGAAGACTTGAATCGAATAAAATTGCCAGAAGACGGATTTATCAATTTTTGTTCGAGGCTGATTGATAAATTTGTATATTCATAATAATTGGCTATATTCTATCATTCAATAAGATCTTGATGAAAATTCAATAGTATCTTTTAAATTAAAACTTTGAATGAAAAATATTTAAAGGTCAATCTAGGTACATATATTCATTTTTATGTGTATGTATCAAGTAAATGAATTTTTGTGAAATTTTGATACAAATGTATATTTAGAATTTCTCTCAGATTGCGTTCGTTTGATGTTCAAGATATTAAATATTTTCAGTTAAAAATTCAAAAATTTCCAATCTTCCAGAGGCTTTTTGGTTTTTGGACTGACAAATTTTAAAATTTCCAATTAACAGATTTCTAAATTTTTGAATTTCTAAATTTCTGAATTTCTTAGTTCCTAAATTTCCAAAACTTGAAATTATCAGATTTCCAAAACTCAAATTTTTCGAATTTTCGAAACTTTCAAATTTCTAAATCTGTAAATTATCAAATTCTTCGAATGTCAAATTATCACAGTTCCAAATTTCAAGTTTCCTAAATTCCTCGATTTCCAAATATCGAAAACTATAAATTCTATAATTTCACAATTCTGGAATGTCCTAACTTGCAAACATATCTAGAAATGTCTAACGCCCCCAATCTTAAATGTTTAGTCTCTAAAGTGTTAAAATTTCGTAACTTTAAAATAACCAAGTGCCAGACAATAGTCAGTACAGGAATATCCCCAACGACACAAATTCATCCTGAGAACACCCCCGCTAGCATTGTGGGAGGACAAAATAAACCTAGTATTTTAAACGCGCCCACTAAATCCATTCCGTGAAACCTCTGTTAGAGTGGGCGAAATAAATGAAAAAGTAAGCTAACTTTATGCAATTTTAAGTACCGTAAACAACCCAGGAATTGGCGTAGGAGGTCGACCTAGAGTAAAAGAAACTCGGTCGCTCCGCCTATCTCCACCGTGAACTTCCAGCCTGACATATCGACAAATAAGAATAATCTCAGTCACTCTCGAGATGATTGCCAACTATCATTGTTTTTGGCTTAATTGCGTGACCGCTTGAGCCAATATTCTACCGCCGAACATACGTGTGAGTGTAGGTGTTCATTTTTCTATTCTGACCAATTGGAGCCATAACACTTTCAAACACCTGGGTCCACCTCCTACGCGCCAATTCTTGGGTTGTATACGGTATGTAATTTAAAAAAAGACGAAGACGTTTTTGACGAAGTAGTCAGTAGTTTCTCAAAGAATGCTTTCTTGGGCCCAGGACGGTTTCTGGTCCTTTGCGACTATCCGGGGGTAGTTTATGGCCTTGGCGTCGCATCGTTAGGCCCCTTCGTCGTGATGGCCGAGTGCGTCTTGTGCAAGGTTTACCAAGCCCGGGACACATTGCCGTCACGTCACATCATGGCACGTGACAAACTAAGACGTGAGCTACGTATTTCCACTAAACAGAACGGAGCATTCACACTGCACGCACAACACTCGAAATGGCGTGAGCTAACGTGCAGTGTAAACGCGCGCTATTCTTCTCAGTGAAAATGCTTGCAACCGTATTTCTGGCGTGTAGGAGGCTGACCTAGGGGTCTGCCTGACCTACAGCCCCAATTAGTTAAAAAAGAAAATGGTCACCTAGACTCAGTTTTCACTAACTGAACGTCACATTTAGGTTGTTCAGGAGTAGACGTCTCTTAAACCTCAGCCTCCGACACGCCAAATATATAGTCGTCCACGACACATAGCTCACGTCTTAGTTCCTTACATACCGTGACGTGTGTCCCCGACCTTAACGATTCAACTCGGGTTTCCCAACACCTCCCATCGAACTACCCTAATTAGCTTACCAACGTATTTAGCAATTCGCTGGATATACAGAAAAATGAACGTGTCTCGACATTGGTCGAGCAGTCCCTTCCTGTTTGTATTTCTTCCTGCTCGTTCGAACTATCGCATCGCCTCGACGAGCTCGTTTAATTCCACGCCGCAAAGCGAACTTTGCTTCCGCGCGATCGTTTATCGATGGAGGCCCGCTCCGGCCTCGAAGCCTTCGGGAAGTTTACCCTTCGCTTCTCTAAGCTCGCTGAAAGGCAATTACGTCATCGAGATTGGTCGATTGGAGGCACGAAGATTGCTTCGTTTTATCGGGGACTTCTCGCCGAGAAACTTTGACTTGCTTTGTAATGTATTGCGTTTACTTATCGTCCTCGGATCCCTCCATTTATTCGAGGCGCGTCAAGTTTATAATTACCGTGTTGCGGATGGAGAAGAATTCGACGGAGCTACTCGCTTTTCAGCGACGATGGATGTTTATGAACGGAGAATAAGTGCTGGTAAACTTTATCGGTCAGACAGGAGACGAAAGAAAGACTCGTTGCTTGTTCCATTTTTGTTCGCTCTTTTATCTGGTCATGTTAAAAACACTTGCTACTTTGTAAAGGGCTTCATAACTTCTATTAAACATGTGTATTGCTGCTTCCTTTAATATTTGTTTTTTTTTGTATTTAAATAGATTCATGAATCTGTGAATTCTCGGAATTCTGCATTTAAAAATTTGTAGTCTTTTCCATGTTTACAAAGTCCTAAATTCTCAACTTTCCAAGTTTGCAAATTCTAAATTCTCAATTTATATTTTAAAAAATTCTTTAAACGTATGCATAAAAAAAAAGTGCATCGTATATTTTGGAATTATTTTTTCGCATGAAATCATGCTTTTACGGCTACATCACATCGGAAACACTTTGTATAAAATATGTAAGAAATGAGGTTACCTTGTGGTTATTACTGCAAACTTTGCAGCTATCAGTTTAATATTTCTACAAGGAAGTTATAATTATAATTATAGTGATGACAAATTAATATCTGTCGTAATTGACTGGACGGAATAGTCGTAACAATGGTAATTCGGTTAGAAATTTAAGCAACGCATTTCAGGGCATATCAAAGGCTTACTCACGTAGGTCATAATGCAAGTATAGTGTAAACCATATACAGTGTTCCAGGAAATAGATTAACATATAGATTAACATATAGGAAATAGATTACATTGAAATGGATGGACTACCTCAAGTAAAAATGAATGTGCAACTGTGTATATAATTATATAAAAATATATGTTGAGTGCCACGGAGTTATCAGTGACAGCGTCGTAGCCCTCCCTAATGGACCCCCAGTAACATAAATGATTACAGACTTTAACTTATTGTAAATAATATTTCTCCGTAATACGTAGCATAATAAGAAATTCCTGCTGACCAAACGCCATGTAAAGTCATGGAGGTATTAAACATGTTAAACATACTCTCCATAAAAAGAGATGAAATACAATATAACATATAAGACTTACGTGTCGCATGTCAATACCAAAACACAGCAAGAAAATAATATTTCTAAAGGATAAAAGAAGGTTGGTTAACGACTGTTTCAACGATACGGGGTTTCTAAATACATCGGGTAATTTCTTAGGGATATTTACAGTTCCTCTCAAAACACCCTGTATATCGCATACGGTCATTTATATGAATTGCTAATAATTGTCCAGCGGTCCTCTCTCGTCCTCGAAACACCCTGTATATCGCACACGGTCATTTATATGAATCGCTAATAATTGTCCAGCAGTCCTCTCTCACCTGTAGAACAGCAGAGACACGGATGCTTCAGCGGGATTTCTCGAATGTGGCCCGCGCCTGCGTGGATGAATAAATAAATTTAATGGCGCTTGTCACGTAGCAAAACGGGATAAATTCCAGGCGTCTGACAGCCATTTAAAACAATGCCGTCGCGAATACACGCCATTTGTAACCCGGTGCTTTTGTTTCACGTTGCTATTCATTCCGGCGCCCCTTCGCCCGCCGCCCACCCTCCATTCTATATCCGCCGACACCACCATCGTCCGACCAACACCGACCGAACCAACCAGGGAGCGTTTCTGTCGGCGTTGATAGCGAACGCTCGCTCCGTCCGATTCGTGATTCATTTTTTATCGCGATAAAAACGCAATTAAGGCCCTGCTTCGATAAGGCGCGAATCACGGACCATTGTGCGCTCGTCCTTCGACGACCTTATCACCCGCTCGGATTCATTGGCCGCGCGGAAACAATTGGAACGTTATTCGCTAAAAATTCCCACTTCCCTCTGAGCGGGGGGTGAGACCAAGTAACGAGAAAATCTGTCGGTTGCCAATGGTTTGTAATATATCCGCTATTATCGCACCGCTGCCGGGTTTTAATTGCCTCGCGAGACGCTCACTGTACCATCGATTTTACCATTAACATTTTTTGCTACTTGAACCGTTGGCAATCCTCTTAGCCGACGTCCCAAATTGGAATTTTGTTTAGGGTAGTGAAGGACGAATGCCCACAGGAAAACGCGGGGCACAGGTGTGCATCGTGCGTTCAGAGATGAGGTATGGGTGAAATGTGGGAAAAGGAGATGAAAAAGAGCTTTTGTATTCTCAAGTTTTCAGGTGTTTCTAATTCTGAGGTGTTTCAAAGTTTGAGATGTTTTAATGTTTCAGGTGTTTTGTACTTTGAAGTATTTTAAATTGTATTCAGAGCATGTAGAAATTTAAAAATTTGATGATTTTGGTATTTGGAAATTTAGCAATGTACACGTATCAAGTTTGCAAAATTGAAAACTTGTAGGTGTAAAAAGATAAAAACTTATATAATATACAAATATGATTTTATATTTTGGTGTTCACAAATGTATGTGTTTTGTATTCCAAGATTTTTTAGAAGTTTGCAAGTTTAGAAACTTGATGATGCAAAGTTTAGAAGATTAGAACTTTGGTAATTTAAAACTTGAGAAATTTAGAAATTTGGTAATTTTGAAACAAAAGTCCCTAGAAATATAAAAACAATAATGCAAATATCAAGTTTTCAGTTTTAAGCACGCGGGAAATTCACAAAATGTTAGAATATAAAAATTTAAAACTTGCAGAGCAGTCTCTGAACAAAATGTTAATTCATCCCTGCACGTCCGTGCACCGAGCTCTCACAAAATAGAATTATCCACCACTGTCCTAAAAAAGATGAGACAATTCTCTTACACTCATTTATTTTTCCATGCCTTCTCCGGTCAAGGAGTTTAATTACAAATCCAAAAGAAAGTACAGACTTTAAGCTGTACCCGTGTAAAGTGCTTACCGTATCTCACGTCGGATGTTTTCTTCGAGTTTACCCTTATTCGTCAGCGTTTCGCCTTCCTCTCGGAACTTTGGACTAATTCTTCAGTTTTTTTTCGAAATCGCTCAGGTTGTAGTCGGAGACGAGGGTAGAGAGATCTGTTCTAGAACGAGGCGAGAGCATTCCTTCTTCAGGGATGAAGGGAACCGGCCGAGCGTAGGCGCAGGGGCGCGTGGAATGAAATTTATGAAGGTCCTTTATTCCAGCACTTAGGGGGTCGACTTAAGTTTGAGCAATTTATTAATTTCCTCGTGTTTCGGTACCGCCTCGGCGACGTTGCCTGTTTCACCCCCCTCTTCGAGAAAGAGATCACCCTCTCGTACTACCCTCGACGAACGGCTTTCTTCTTCTTAGCTGGTTAGACTCGTTTTTCTTTGCTGACAGAATCTCGTATCGGCCTTGAATTTCTTGTGGCTTCTGAAAGTCACTTCGCGTGGTTTAATCGACGAAAAGTATGGAGTACGTGTGGATATTATTGTGACTGTCCACATTAATGTTGATATTTATACAATAATAATTAATCATGGGGATGTAGGCAGGAGAGGGTAAAAACTATTTGTCGTTAAGACTGTTGCATAGTACTATAATACAATGTACTACCGTGGTTTAGTGTTATACATAATACATATAATAATAAATGATATTGAAAATTATGTTATGACATATATATTTATTATAATGTGTGACGAATGATAGATGTTACTAAAGTGAATTGTTCATTATTTTTTTACAGGGGGGAAGTTATTTATTTAATTATACCATTCATATTGTAACATTTATTATACATATTATGACACAATGTATGAAATATAAATTCCAGTAAATAACAATTGAATACTCTTTATATTAATAAATTAAATTAACAAGTTATAGTAATAATTGACCTAAAATTAACAGCAACCAATATTTCATTATCAACTGACGTGCAGCTTTGCGTACAACGTCCCCAGTAATATCTGCAATGAAATTTTTAAAAAATCTCTCCGTTTTTAATTAAATCCGCATCGTTCCTATTTTTAAATTAAAATTAATATCGTCGAATTCTCTCTCGCAAAAAAAGGCTTTTATTTATTTGAGGACTTAATCGAGCACGCTGAAGTTAATCTATTCTAAAAGCTCGCAGTAATATCGACACTAGCTGTTCCCGTGGAGATACTAGCATTCAGCTGGGAAGCTTGATATTTATTATTAAATTATTTGGTAAACCTCGGCACGATAAAAACGCGGTTTAACGTTCTTTCAGAAAATTCGATATTCAACGCGTCAGCCCTTTATACGGAGGAAAATGTTTCGCGCGAATTCTATAATTGCGCGACGAAAAATGACCGACATTCCGTCGAGTCAGCGGCGATTACTACGGAAATTTCAGTGGAAGAATAATTTAAAAATTAACAAAGGCGCGGGCGCATTCGATAACGATTAAAATTCTATTGTCAAAGAGCCTTTTCATTAAAAATGCTCGGGGAAACTGTGAGAATGGCAAGAAATTTCCGGCTGAAAAATTAAAAACATTATCCTAATTGTGCTTCAGAGCGTCGCAATTAAAATGTTGCGTTCAAAATTAAAATGTGTCACATTCTGAAGCGTCGCGTTTTTCCCCTCCATTCATACATTCTCTAATTAGTTCGTACAATCGAACCGCTGTTCTATTAATTTTCCACAGAAGGGAGGAGGCCTGGCTTGTGACTCCTCGCGCGAATTATTATTTCATAAATCGCGTAATTTGAAGTCCAAGCGAATTTGCTTTTCACGGGAAGCAATTAACTTTTCCAGCTTACTCGTTTCTTAAAGTACTTATTTTACACGAAATTGCTTGCCCCACGTATTTCACTTAGTTCGCTCGTTAGTTTCATGCACGCATTCTCCCTGAGCACCATTTTTCCTTTTCAATGTGCATAAGAATAAGAGTTGCAAAATTCGTGTTGAACATCCCTTCATTATTGTCTTAAAACTTACTCCACTTATCGATGAGTAACTTGACATATTGAAATAGATTTTCAAGGATACATAGAAATATCTATGAAATCAATAATATGAATGTTAACTTTACACATTTTAGTCCAAAAAATGTGTAAGGTGAATAACTAACTCTGCGAGGTTTCATATGGTATTTACATGCAGATTTACATAAAAACAAATATATAATACAAATAAAAATATAGCCTTTGAATTCCAGAATATAAAATACGATAAGTATTGCTGCATCTCTGTTTCCGAATATTAAACATCAAAATCAGACTTTATTTCATTTGAAATATATTATTTACCAAATATTGCAAGTTATGGAAATAAAATTTATACTATTGTTAATTAGACGAGGTGTCAAAGCAGTTAAAGTATCGCTTAATTTTAATTTACAAAATTTTGAACGTGGCTTTCTTGAAACCTGGGTTAATTTCCATGAAGATGAAGAATCAATGTGTATATAAATTTATGTTTTATCGCTTATCTACTTATTAATTTTGTAGTAAATGTACACTGTTTGCTGGTAGATTTAGTGATAATATCATATCTAACCATGTACATATATCATTTTTCTATTGTATACAAAATTAACCTCTTACCTTATAATATCGTCGCCCACACCAATAATCGCAATGTCCAAAACATCCTTCATATTTGAACATTCTTTGTCTTAACACGACAACAATAATTAAATTGCTGTCTTGCCGAGAAAATCCTAAGTTAAAATTAAAATTTTGTTGTAATTCAAATATTAAAGTACCTCAGTACGTTCGGTAATTAATATTCATGTACCGAAATTGAAAGTTCGAAGGGTATTTCGAATGCAACGACAATAATCGTGTGCTTATAGTCTGAACCTCTCACGTCCTTGGTCCTCGTTTCATCCGCGAAACCACTCTTCCCCAGAATTTTCTGCACGCGTACTCGCCCGCACTTCTTGCCACTTGCCCTCTCCGCTTTTTCCCTCTTGTCGCCACCGTCGCTTCTCCGGCAAGGCACGATGCTTTTTTTCCCTTCGGTTTCCACGGTGCTCGAGCCACGATGCAACGCAGTCTGTTGGTGATTAGTGTGCTCATTACGGCCGACGCTAATGATGCTTGCATCGCCAGACAAAAGCTGCGACAACCGAGCGTACGAGTTGCGAGCTGCGAGCGTTGCCGCGACATCTCTCATCCTTTCTCCGCGTCTGCCCTCGTGGAACTGTTTCCTTTCTTCCCGCCTCCTCTTCCCGTGGAAACACGGGTTTCACTCTGAACGAGTTGTGCTTGCGAGCTTTCCACAGCGTCAAGCGGCGTCATGACGCCAGGACATACCCCGAGATATTGGGAAAGATCTTCACGATGCTGAGAATTTTTTATAGGTCTTTTTGAGAACTTTGGACATTTTTGGAATATTGAACACTTCAGAAATTTTTGGTATTTTTTGGAGGTTTGGAAAATGTGAGAAAGTATAGATTTCTGAAAATTCTGGAAATTTTTGGAATATTGAGAATATTGGAAATATTTGGTATATTGGGAATTTTGGAATTGTGAGAAAATTTTAGAATTCCAAGAATATTGGAGATATTGCAAATATTTGGAATATTTGAAAATTTTTGAAATTGTATGAAATTTAAAAATTCCAAGAATATTGGGAATATTGAGTGTATTTGGAATTTTGGAAGTTTCGCAAATTGTAAGTTTAAGAATTCTGAGATTTTTCTGATTTTAGAAATTAAAAAATTTTTTAATATTCCGCAGTACGAAAATCGAATTTAACACTAACAGTCAAAATGCGACTAGTTGTCGAATCATAACTGTTAATAAATCGAATTACCATTTAAGTAACTTAACACCTACGCGTTAAAACAAAGATAGAGTTATCGTAGAAACGCAATACATATTCAGAATAGCAACGGTTTCCACCGAAATTCATGCGATATATCAATTTACAGGTAGAACTCGTGATCCTAAACCTGATGAGGATAAAATATAGTCTGTCGGTATCACGTTTGTTAATATCACGTTCAAAGAGCAACGTACCGTGAACACCTCTCTAATTCGCTGTACTTTATTGCATAAAATGTAGCATCGTTGGTCTGTACATGGAGAATAACACGGTGGATATCTGGGCACACGTGTTTCGCGCGAATGAAATTTCGGAAACGATTTCTCGCGGTCTTGCCATGTTGGCCCGCCGTCAATACATGGAACAGGTCTGCTTGATTACAGTAGTTATCGTGATACAGATTTACGTATTTGTCATGTCCGTTGCGGGAAATCCGTTGCATTAGTCATGTTGCCCAGCAGATTCATTACTACAATAATTACATAAATTCACGTTGCGTTACCGCTAATTCGTAATCACGTATTACCATAATTATCTGTTACGCCGATTCATAATTGCACGGCGTTGACGGTTACATTGACGAAGACACGTTTCGCCCTTTAACCGGCACCAATTTAATTAATTGCCAGCAACGGCGTAATGTTTCTTCGTGTTTCATCTTCATTTCTCGTGCAATGTCCTTCGTTGCGCCATTTTTTCAATTTTAAATAGAAATAAATTTTTGAATTTCCACATGTAATAGTAATAACAATGTAAAAATAAAAAAATTATATAAAGAGTAACGATTTCAAAATTTGTTAATCGACACTAAATGTACACGTTGATTATTTATGAATACCCAATTAATTACTCATAAATATTCATTGAATTTTGCTTATAATAAGCTGTAAACCTCTTGTAAATTCTTAATTGAAATCGTTTGACCCGTGCGTTATCGATAATTGGCCTCTATTAATAAAAATTTCTCTTTCTCTTTACCACGATTAATTTTCGCATTATCCTCCAAGGAAAGTTTATCATCGATAAATATTTCATATTTTCAGTTCGCGTTTATAACTGAAGCCTCCAGGATGAAAAGAATTAATTTTATTTCCATTTATTCTTCACAATGATTCCGTGATTTAATTTATTTTATTGTACATTAATTTGATTACAGAAAATACTACTGGTTCACTTTGTATGTGTGAACATCATTGTGCATATTAAAATATTATTTTTCACGACAGTGAACTGTTTGACATTTATATTCAATAATAAGAATTCACACTAGTTTAGAATACATCTGTCAAGAGTAAGTTATTTAATTCATATTTCTTATCAAAATTAATTCAATGAAATGAAATAAGTACAACAAACGAAACCACTACATTTTAGGATATTTTTAAAATAGCTTCAAGTTTCGTATTATCAATATCACTGATTATATAGTACTGCTTTGAATTAAATATCTATGTTAATCTAGATGAATTATATATATTCGTATATAAAATTTATTTATTTATATACCAGTTAATAAAAAAATTTCATTCGACTCATTCTACAACACACTATCACCTAGATCGTATTCTAACAGTTTGCACTTAATATACATATCAAAAAGAATCGTATTACTTGACCTGATAAATTACTTCCCAGCATCTAAAGCTTCTTGGAGCATCACAAAGTTACGATGGAAAGAGGCTAGAACCAGTTTAAGAAATTCATTTCGAATTGATTCGAGCACAATAGTCAGCTCGTAGAATGCCGAGTAAAGTGTAAACGATGATCATTTGCATTCTCAGGTAACGGTTTATCGCGCAAGTGTTTGTTCGCTCGTTTTAGGGCGCGCGAGCCATTTTGTGCACGGCACTCGCGCCATTTAAAACCCACCCGCCTCGTCGTCTCTTATTCCCTCGTCAATTTTGCATCGCGAAATCAACCCGTCGACACTGCATATTCGAGAACTCCCGTAAATATTGTTAGCTGCTAGCATTCTCGACATTTTGCGCGCTGTGAGCTGTTATTCAAACAAACAGAGAGTTTGTAATTGCTAGAAACGTTTTGCTAGTTACAATTATCTTAGACAATCTTCTTAAGTCTCTGAATGTTGCACTCTCCATTATATTGTGACGCAACATTTTGTTGTTAGTGAAACGATACGGTTTCGAATTATACGATACTCCTTTATTACACGACCTTTTGATGATAAAATTATTATTTTTATTTGGAATTAATGTTATATTGATTAGTGCTTTTAAACTTTTGCAATCACTGATGATAAAAAGCAGTAGTTTAATAAATATTTCTCTACTTAAAAAGTTCATTAAAAGAGAAATTATGTTTACAATATTTTAAAAAGGTAAGGAGGCTAAGGTAAAATTAACGAAGTAACTTTCTTATTTTCTTTTTCTTGCAATACATTTATTCGTGTTTGACGATGTTCAACACTATGTCGAACCAGTACCGTCATCTATATAGTAAATACAACTTTGCAAGTCCTTAACACTGCAACTGTTGGAGTTGAATGCACACTTTCAAATTAAAAGTAAAGTGGAAAAATAAGTAAATACTGAAGCATCAAGTACCATGTCCAACCATTCTTCATCTCAACGAATGACAGAAATTTTTACAAAAGTTCTGTAACAAAATTTTTTAATATATAATATGCAACTTATAAAATTTTGACTGGTTGGTAGTGTTAAATAACTCAATTCGGTAGAATTCTTCCTACAATATTCTCTCCAATACAATTGCGCCGTAAAAATAAGAGGTCCTCGTTTAGCGCATTTCTCCGAGTGCTGTCCTGCAACATCTCCGGTCATATAATTGTCCGGAATATCGCAAAAGATTCGATTTCTAGGATTCAATAGCGAGGTAATCGACAAGCCTTCAATCGGGAACGCGATAGAGCAACGGGGTTAGAATCGGCAGGACATTGTGTGAAACAGAATCGGATCACAAAGTAGGTCAGCCAAAGTAAGGACCGTGCAATCTTCCAAATGGTCGTTCACTTAGCAAGGACAGGATGGTCCGAGCACTAAAGTCGAATCTGGACCTCGGGAGAATCGGCCACTCGTTCCGCTCGGCCACAACCGGAAATGGCCTAAACGGCGAGCTTCAAGGAGCATAGGAGCGTAAAGAGTGTGAGAGGGGGGCGAGAAACGGGCAAAAGAAGGGGGGCGATAAAGCGCGAGAGAGAAAGAGAACGGCTGCGTTTAACAGTCCCGTTAAACATTAACTGCCGCTCTGCAGTTTTCCCCTATAACTCCGGGTTAACTTTGATTGCAGTTAACGGCCCCTAGGGATAGTGCCTTTAAAAGGGGGAAGAGAAGAGGGTGCAGTCGGGTTGATGAAGGTGGCAAGGCCAGGAGCGCGTTGAGGAGCGAAGGAGAGGGAAATATAGGGATGGGAAGGAGAGAGACTACAGGAGGCATCTTATAACTTCTTATAATTACTCAAGACTCGAGGGTTTAACTGCTGTTTAATTTCATTCGGCAATTAACCGGCGCTTTATCGGTGCCCGAAACACCTCGAGCCATCGTCTGGACGGCTATCAAGCGGTGTTTTATCGGCAAAGCCAGCGGGGGCTTTCAATGTTGTTGTCGCGTGCAAATCGGAAACGACAGCAGGAATGCGGCGTTCGCGTTGATCGCCGGCCATTTCAATGACGGCATTACGTGCCGGGCATGGAATCCATTAATGCCATTAATGAACGCATTGTGCCTTGCGGTTTACGAGTTACGTGGCGAGGAGGCAGGGCCACCCATCGGAACCGCTATTCCTCGCGCATTAAATGTTGCAAAAGACGATTCATCTCGATCGAGGGGATGGAATGGGAATCGTCGAAACGATTCTTCGTCGTTGAATCGCGTTATCGACGATGCTTCGCGAAATCCGAATCCTCCTGACGAATATGCTGATTTATCGCCAGCCACCGACAGCCAAATGAATAAATATCGCGACAAACAAAGAGCCGGTACACATGACTGCTACATTTACTGCGACGTTTATCTCGGTGAAAGGATTTATCAATTGGCACGATTTATGCTCAGATATAAGTAGTGCTGTTTGAACGACGCACTGTACGTTATTTGCATAAAAAAGATCCACAGTCGATTCTTGAAATTTTATCGGAGATTTAAAATATGGGGGAGTTTTATGTGAAATTGCGTATCAATATTTTTGTATTTATACATCGATTGCTTGGGTACAAATTTTGTGTATTCGCTTTCAGTTTTTCAGAAAAACTGGTTCAAAGATTCAGTGGTACTTAATTTATGGATACTTTTATATAGATTTAAATGTGGTATTTTGTTTATGGTGATATATATAATGGATTTAAATATGAATTATAGTTTCATATCCAAATCTACATATAAATGTTTACTTCTAAAATATTACCTACCCTACCCTGACCTTACTTTTCTAATACCTTCGCCTCGCGTATAATTTACTATTTATCTGGTTATTTTTATAATTTTAATCCACGTCATTTAATTCTTTAATGTTTACTTAATTCTACACTCTGTAATTTCTTTTCTAGTCTCGTACCGTTTATACCAAATCACTCATCACACACGTTATCTGACTAAGCCCTCATACACTTAAAGTGTATACTATGCTTCTGTCTATTTAACCTGGTGATAACTGTCAAACATCCTATAAAGATTATATAAATATTTGTTTAAGGACTTTAAATACTTGTTTATACAAATGGACTCATCAGAGCATTCTGTGTAAAGAAAATACGTATTAGTATATGTTATATAAAAAATCAGTAGTTCAACAGATATTTTAGATTGAAAAGTAATATGTTTCATCGTGTAAATCATACATGCATGTCGTTAAAAGGTTAATTCCAATTCGACGAATAGAACTGTACGTTCGGTAATTAATGAGACGAAAGCAGTGGACGTGATAGTCGATTCAATTATTCTCGTTTTAAAATTATAAGAAACCCAACGCTCCGGAACGAGAATGATGCTGCGATCGGCTGTAAATTAAAAGGCAGACAACGGGCGTTTGCAGTTGACAAGTAATGAGGCGTATAATGATTTTATCGGGCAATTGTCGGTGTTTCATGTTGCAATGCCGATTGGACGCGAATAATGGTTCGTCCGCATGAGGCATTCGATCGTTGATTGCCCATTCGACCGTCTGCTCCGGACGCTCGTTGCGTTTGACCGCTTCGACGACGCTTTTTCCTCCTGTTTCCTCTTCCCAAACCGCCACCCACCATCGTCCTCAAAAAAGGAGATACAACCATGGAACCACCGGCCGATTAAACCGAAGTCTCGATACTAAACGAGCAATTTTACGGTACAAGATAGTGTTTCCTCGACTGTGATAATTCGATAGAATAATCCGATCGTGCGTTTCGTTTCGTTAGTGTGTGTGATGATTCGATGAAATCGACGAACCGAGATTGTTTCTCCTCTAATTTTTGATACTATTGTGAAACGTTTATAAATTAGATAAAGGAACATTTACGAAATATAATTACATATTGGATTGATATTTGGTAGATATTAGGGTTAATATTTTAATAAATATTTGGGTTTGGTTACTAACTAGATTAAATAAACGACTTCTTCATTTCTTGTAAACCATTCGAATTCTGTTGTAAAGAGATAGAATTGGGAAAATTTAGCAGTTTAAAGGGTGATTGAAATGGTGATCTTGGTGAGAAAGATGAAATATTTATTAATTTTTTATAGGTAAACTTATAGGACAAAATGTGGGAACTATAAATTGCTAAATACATTTGCTACGCTTTTATTTTTTGGAACCATTCGAGTTCTATAGATAATCTAATTTTCAAACTTTTAAATTATCTAACTTCTACATTTCCTCACTTTCATATTTTCGAGTTAGTAAACTTCTCCATTTCCCTATGTTCAAATTTTCAAATTTTCAGACCAACATTTTCCTGCTTTCAAATTTTCAGATTAGAGCTTTGGTAATTTCAACAAATCATCAACAAATGATAATATTTGAAAATTTGGTAACGTGGTAATTTGGTAATTTGAATATGAAAATTTGTATAATTAGAAATATAAAATTTGTAGACATCGAAATGTATTTATTCAATAATATTGCAATTTGAAAATTTGGAAATATAAAATTTTGAAATATGGTAATTTGAAAACTTTTAAATTAAATATTAAAATATCGAATTCTTAAATTTGCAAATTTTTAAATGTTCAATTCCTAAATTTTTGCACTTAGAAATCTAAGAACATAAATACTTAAAAATTTTCAAATTGTGGAACTAATCAGTGCTTTTACAAATGCAATATTCCAATAATATTATGTTTCTAAGAATATATCCAACATTGTCCTTAAAAACACGTCTTCATTTTTTAACCAGATATTTAATTCATTTATCGTATAATATATTGTAACACAAGTAAATTATAATATAAAATACCAAATTTAGAATGTTGTAATATGATATATTAATTATTACCCTATCAATTGACAGCAAGGATTAAAAATGATTAAAGTAATAAATGTCCTCTGCATAGCAATTCGTCCAAATTATTGAGTTTTCGACGTCGTCCTCCAAAAACACGTAGATTGTTCATCACACATAATAAATTGCACATTGGAACGACCATTCCGCCAACAATTTTCCTACAAGATTTATTCACATTGCGCTATAAAAATGAAAAATAGAGTAAAATATCTCGTTGGAACTCGCTTTTTGCAGGGCTCTCGTAACCAACGATATTTTTCCCTTATTGAATAAGTACAGAAACGGGCGCAAGGGCCAGTAATCTCGAAAATTCGTCGAAAATCCCGAATCGCACTTGTGGTGGTTTTCATTTTGCGCTCGTGTCGAAACGGTGTAACAGGGTCGAGCTTGCCAGAACTTCTATCCCGACGTTCGCGAAAATAAAATGGCCGTGTTTGTTCGAAATATTGCGCATAAGTTAGCGTAACAAGCCAGAAATCATTATGTGTTCCGACGCAAGAGCGGAGCGGAACGGGAGACGATGGAGAGCCGAACGAGAGACTGCTCTGCATAGTTGGAACAGCGAAACACTCTGGCACGTTGAATTCGCTTCCGTTGAAATTTGTTTATGCAAATAATTCGCTGCAACGACAAAGTCGTGCAAAGGTGTATCTCCTGTTTTCTCTTTTCGCGTTGCCATCGTTCATTTGTGTTTCAAATTGGCCGGCCACGACGCAGTCATATTCTTCGAATTGTCCGTCTCTTTCGTTTTCTGGAAAATGAAATTTTTCCCTCCTGTTCCTGTGTAACTAGAAATTAAAAAAAAGAGAAGACGGGATAAAAATGGGCGTACAAAAGGGTAGGGACAGGAGAATGGAACGGAAGGGATTCAAAGGAAGAAAAGGGAACGACAGGTGCTTTCACGTGAAATTTCTTTCGCTGAATTTATCCCTGAAGAAACATGCGCACGCCTTTCGGTGTCGAGCAACAAATGAAACATGTCGACATTAAGGCTACGTGTTTCGCCGTCTCGAACCGACAGATTTACACTTCCCGTGAATCACATTACGTCGCGAAATATATTTTCCTGGCTTGAATTAAACTTCGGGCGCGCTTGATGCATCGCTTTGCTACGATCCGTCGTCTTTCGGGATTCCGATGCACAAAACTATCCAGATTTTTCTGTTATTCGCGCATGCAAGCGTTTACGTAACTAGTATTTTTTGCGCGAGCTGAACTAGATTCGCTGGTCCCACTGATTTATTGTACCAGCGGGAGCAACTCAGTTTTGGAAGATTGGAATTTTGAGAATTTGAACATTCGAAACTGAGATATTTGAGAATTTTTAAATTGGGTGTGACAATTTAGTTCAAAACGCACGAAAATTCAGAAATTTGGATATTTGGGAATTTGAAAACAATTTTTGAACATTAAAGGGTAGAAAATTTGAAAATTTAGGAATTTAGAAAAGCGGAAATCTAAAAATTTGTTAACCATGGAATTTGGAAGTTTCAGAATTAGAAATATGAAAAGTTATAACCTCAAAAATTGTTGTATTTATATTCTTTAAATTTGTAAATTTTCTTCACCCTGCATAATATTTTTTTTCTATGGTATCAGACTCATAAGTATTTCTATTTGGTTGCATCAACCCTTACACGACGTAATAAATGTCCCCACCCTTCCTATAATTCACTGTTTACCAATTTTACTTCCATCTTACAAAAAGTGCAAAATATTCAGTGAAGTTTGCAATAAATCAGTACTTTGAAACACCGTGCATGTTCCTTGACGCGAAAATTAGTTAATATTAGTATTATTAACTATTACTATAGAAAAGGTAATACTCTCGTCGATTTCCACATTATTCCGTGAAAATTCATCGTATTTGAATTCGTTGAATATAAAGTGCTCTAGTGATGGGTTAAATGATTATTCTATTTGTGAAACGAGTATTCTCGTATCTCTGACACACTTCCGCACTCAAATCAAATTTATCTACAGCTATGAGTATTCCAATTTCAGAATATAATCTCGCATCCCCCAAAACAGGTATAAAATATAATAGCATTCTCTACTGTACATTAGTGGAAGCAGGTCAACGTTTCCACGAGTTACCTCTGTTTACTACATCAAGAATGTTCCATGTGTTCATTATGATTTTCATTAAATTTTGATCATCGTTCAAACATTACACGATACTTTGGCTATTGACTTTTTATCGAATGTTTCAGTCAGACGTAAAATGTCAATAGAAATATCTGTCAAATATGATACAATATAGAGAAGATAGTTTAATTTCGATAAAAATAAATAATGCAGTACATGCGTATTTACATAAGAACAAATGCGTTAAGGTGATTGTCAAGTTGAGCTAAAAAATTAAGTCATTGATACTTCTGACAAATATAATGATTTTAATACAAAATTTTGTTTAAGATTACGCAACTGTTAACATAGCAAAAACAAACAAAATATTCTAACAGTAGTTTTAAAAAAGAAAATATACATTTTCTGACAACTGTTTCCGCAATGACAGTTGTTAAAATATTTACCAAATGATTATTATGATTCAATATAAATATATTAAAAGAGAATATGGGATAATATTACTATTATTAATGCAATATAAAGAAGATAGAATAATAATTTTCGATAAATATAAAAAGTGTATTAAATGATAACTTTAACAAGATATAACTTCTGAACCTGTACATTTAGAATCATTATATTTCTATATCGAAATCAGATTATGCAAAAGAAGTAAAAAAATATGGTCCCAAGTCGAAGTTCAACCATTGCTCGCCACGAGTCAACGTTTACGCTCGTTGTCATCGAGCAGGATCGATTTTAAATTCCGTACGCAGAAGGGTTCACACCCTTGGCTGGGGATGACGGTGGTTCGCAGCACCCCCAGGGGAATATTTCAGTGCAGGAAACGGTGTCTAGATTACGAGTTTATCTAAATGGCGCTAGAAACGCGGGAACAGCGTTAGAACGGCGACCAGATTATGGAGTGAGCCGGGACCGACTAAGGTATGTTCGTGGGCTGGGGATGTTTATGGTTTCATGACAGGGAAAATTGTGTTCCCGGGATAAAGCTACGGGCAGGAAGAGATCTCTCTATCATCCGCGGGCCGGTGTGTCTTCGAACTAAAACGGCCAGAAATGCCCGATGCAGGTGCTAAATATGGAAAATAGGGTAATTTCGTTCGAAATACTAAATTTTGCTTACTGTTTATGGAATACATCATCAGAAATGTTATACGTACCATAGGTGCCATATATCCATCATATAAAAAGACCATCCTTTGTTTCACTCTTTTATCATTTGTATTTCCTTTTTCATGAAGTGGACATTTTATCCTTCATTTCTGTAACGTTGTAATATACATCAACAAAGAGGTTATATGTGATAGTATAGGTACCATATATCCTCATATAAAAAACCATCTTTTGTTTCACTGTTTTATCATTTGTATTTGTTTTTCCGTAAAGGGAACAATTTTATCCTTCATTTCTATACCGTTATAGTATACATCAACAAATTTGAGGTTATATGTCATAACATAGGTACCATATCCCTTATTTAAGAGGACAATCTATTTCAGTGTTTTGTCCTTTGGATTTGTCTTTTTGTGCACTAGACATTTTGTCCTTCATTTTGTAAATTGAAATGTGTGCACACATCCAGTCATTGGCACTTTCAACAAGTTGCTTTATAATGCACTGTTTTAAATATAAATTTTTGTGAAATTTTATACGTGTTATGGAATATACAAGTTCTTTTTCTTTGGTTAGTATTGATTTTTAATACTAGTTTGAAAATGTTTTCTATAAAATGGATTTATGTAGAAGTGCACATACAAATAGTTATAGATAGCAGCTACTTGTAATTGACTTGTTACCTTGCCTATTAGCATGTTTTATTTGACACGTGGCTTTATTTATTGGCATGTGGTCTTATTAGCGTGTTATAAACTTTTCAAACACGCAACTATATTAACAGAACTTTATTTTTGTGAAAAGTATCAAAATTCAATTATTTGTAAATAACATGATCATTATAACATTTTTTCACGTTGCATATTTAGATAATTTGCTCTTTTATATTGTATATTTCGATAATTTTCTTTTATATTTTTTAATACTGCATATATAGATAATTTCCTTTTTTTAATTTTATAATATCATATATGCATATAAATTTCTCCTTTAAATTTGTTCACATTGTACACATTCTTTTTTAAATTCGTTCACGTTGCATGTCCACATAATCAGAACAGAAACATCAACAAAATAAAGTCATTCTTATTGTATTTTACTAATAATTTTTGCATAACGTTTAATAATTTAATAATTTATTAGTAGTTATTGTACAACGTTTAATAATTTCATAATTCATTATTAATTACCGTATCACGTTAATAATATAATTCATTATCAATTATTGTATAAAATTTAAACTCGTTCAATACGAGATTGTTGCAGTGTCAGCAATTCGTCGCATCTCATTCTTCAATCCGAATATTGAAGCGGAAAATTTAATTTTATTTTCAGTCGTAATATTGAGTTTCCTCGTCGTCAGCCAAAGACACTTTCCCGCGTTCTTTTCGTATCTGGAACAGTCTACGGCTTCGTTGAAGAGTTTCCAGTCGTTTCGTGGAGAGGAATTTTTCTTCTGGCAACGATCACGCTCGATTTAGTTGCGAGCTTAGCTCGCCGAAAAATCGTTTCCTCCGGGGATACGACGTAGTGCTCGTCTAGCGAAATCGAAGCCACCGTCGAAGATGAGGTTAAAATCTAATAGTCTGGCCTGGTACACTCCTCGAGGGTGGTGAACGAGGATGGGGTCGAGCCCTTTAAATTACAACCGGATGACGAAATTTTGATTTTCTTGGCCGAGCGCCGACATATCCTGCGTCTACCAGCCCTTGCTCGATTTTACATAGCGACGGGGGTCCGATTATCCTTTCTCGTAAATTCGTTCGCAACATTCTTGGATCTCCTTCTAGTGTTTCAATCTCGAATCTTTTTCTTTACTCTTGAACTTTGTGACTCCACCGTTTGCAGATTTCTTCGAATAAAATTGGATCTACGTTCTCAATTTATTTGTATTTAATTTAGGTTTCACAAATTTTAGTGGAAATGGCAATTCTTCACAGTAAAATAAAAATGTTACTGTCAGGAGGAAGTTGATCACTTGAAGTGGTGCACTGTTCAACCGTTCAATGATACTTCCATATTGGAAAATTATATTTCCACGTGTTGTATTTAAAATAAACATTCCTTGAGAAATTACCATATTTTTAAGCAAATGATTACATAAAAAATCTGATAAAAACATCCTAAAAACTGCATACAGATATAAATATATTACAGAAGCTTTAAAAATTGTCATCTCCAACATCCCCCTGTTTAATACAATTTGAAATAAGTACTTTTAAACTAAATCTATAGTACTATAATTGTGATGTGTAAACACGGTGAAACAGACAATAATATAATGAATAATGGGGAAATACTCTGAAAAGGTTTAGAGCTACTATTTAACAGCGAAAAGGTTAACAAAGGTTTAAAGCAGTAAAAAAAGAAAAGCTTAGATTTTAATGTATTTCTCTCGCTACACAATTGTGTAATTCGCTATTTGAGACAGTTAATATTTAGAGATAGAAAAGCAGTTAAAGTTGATGAATTACTCGATCGCTAATTAAGAGGTAATTTGAAAGACATTTACAGGAACACGTACTTGACGCGATTCCGCGTAAGAGAAGAGAAGCTTAGAGCACGATTTTAATGTATTTCTGTCGGTACACAATCGTGTAGTTCGCTATTTGAGACAGTTAATATTTAGAGATAGAAAAGCAGTAGAAGTTGCTGGAATACTCAGTTGCTAATTAAGGGGTAATTTGAAAGATATTTACAGGAACGCGTATCTGACGCGATTCCGCGCGAAGAGACAGAACATCCCTCCATGGTACCGCCCTTTGCATAAGACTAACCCGCAGCTGAATCTTCTTAAGATTAGTTGCCGGAGGGTTAAGTTTCTGCTTGCAAACAAAGCAGTTCCTCGTACTCATCAGAGCTTGGAATGTTCCAGTTCCCAAGCGGTAATAACTCTACAGGATGCATATTTATGCAGGCTGAATTATATTATCACGGTTGTACGCTGTAAACAACTCGATAGAGCAATTCTCCATTTTTCATTATTCCGCTGTTTCGTATCACGGTGCTTGTTTCGCATCCATAGATTCGCGAAACTGTTTCCACAGACTCTGGACGTTTGAATAGCTTCGTTGAACCATCAAGACGTATTATGTCTAATAATGTCTGCACTCTGTTGTTCTCACGGTAGTTGTACAATGTTTTTGGCATTTCGTGCTGTTCAGTTAATAAATTTCTATATATACAAATTTTTAAGTGTACTAATTTCTGAAGATAGACACTTTTAAATATACAAATTTTCAATTATATAAATTTCCAAATATAGTCATTTTTAAATTATAAATTTCAAGATATGCAAGTTTCCAATTATACAAATTTCCAAATGTACGATATTCTAGCTTTCATGCTTTCAAATTTAATTTTTTAATTTACGAATTTTGAAAATTTCTAATTTTTTAATTTTTCTGAATGGACCAAATGTCAGAATTCCGAAAATTCGGCATTCCTAAATTTTTAAAAACCCAAATCTCCGAATGTACCAAATTTTTAATTACCAAATTTTCGAATTTTTTCATTCCCAAATTCTCAAATTCTCATATGCTCAATATTCTTAAATTACCAAATGTCAAAATTCCTAAATTCTCAAGAACCGAAATCTTCGAAAGTACCTTTTCAATTACCAACAACGAAAAGTCAGGCCATCTATCTGCAAATATAACTACCTACCTAAAACCAGTTAGTCAAACCAAATCTACAAAACAAAACAGTAGCATAAATATTTCCTTATTGCATCGATTAACTAAAAAGATTCGACAATTTCATCGAATCTATATACTGTACCATGATCGCACGTGTACGTTGGAGCGCGAGATAACGTCTGCTAGCGATTACACGTAACAATTTAATAACTGTCTTGATCAGGAAAATGGACGAGACCGTGAAACAATTTATCGCTATTGAAACCCACTTCAAAAACTGCCGATGATAAGCAAGATAGGATGGTAGCGGGCAAATTGAATCGGTACTGGCTCGCCCGAACAAATTTCGACTGGCCCCTTTGTTTGCCGGCAAGTGCGGAATAATGCAATAAAATCCGCTATTATCGAGCAACAACCTGCACGCGTTTTTCCTGTCTCTCGTTTCCTCTGTTACAGAATATAATGACGCGTTCGCGTTGCCCTGATGCATTACGCTTTAGCAAATAAAATGAAAACGTAACGAACTCCGCGGTGAAATAAATTCTCCGCCTCGTTGGATGTAAGGGTGGTGCCGACGGGATGAGGGGGTGGTAAATCTGCAAAAATTGCATTCGTCTGACGATGGGTGCATCGGCGCGAAAGTGATAAGAAACAAGCGGCGATAAGTGCCGCGGCGATACATTTTTGCTCGCTAAATCTAGCGTGATTAATGCGGAGCAGGAGTACTACAAATTACACGGCGAGTTCTATTACCTTCGTTCTTTTATTATTTCTCCTTTTTTTTATCACCATTTCCGTGGATCCTTCTCTGTCTCGTTTTTCATACGTTGACCCAGTTGAAGCTCGACGACGAGAAAGCCCGCGAAACCCTGACAAATTAAAACGCAGCTAGTCATTAAGTAATAACCTTTTGGTTTAGTCACACTGAACCCGGGATTTCTCTCGGGGGGCGAGGAGAAAAAATTTCGTTTGAAGCCCGAGCTTATCCTCGTGAATTCAGCGTGGTATTAACGAAATTACTTCAAGAAACGCGGCAAGAAATGATGAAGAAGGGTGAAAAATGTAAATCCAACAAAGATGCATCCCCGAGTCAGCGAAAGAACGTTGCTCGATTTAAAATTCTTGTGAAATATTTTCTTCGAAGACCTGAAAAAACGGTGTTTCGAAATGATATAGATTTTATTGAACATTGCGAAGAATTATAAATCGACATTTTTGCAAGGCAGACGACTGGAACAAAACCTGTCGCGTTTATTAACAAATCGGATAGTAATATATTCATCGGATATCAACACAGTTTTAAAATTAATTCCCGTATTAAATTACATAGTTATAAATATTCAAGAGTCTGATTATTTTGATGGAGTGTATTTAGTACATTGAGGATTAAACTTCTATCTCCAGTTTGAAATTTAATTAATTAAATTGCAATTTGGATTTGTACGAAATAATATTAATTTCCGGTTTTAAATTGAGAATTGACTTTGTAGTAACATCTTTTTTCTTTGATTCATGTAATAAATACGGGGTCTCGTAGAAAATATACTCATACATTAATTGGTTGTTACACATGCATTTGACTTTGACCAAGGTGTTTATTGTCACACATCACACATTTATTCAACTTTGATCAAGGTGTTTATTGACATATTTACAGACCTACTAGGACAAATCAACTAAAGGTAATAAATTACCGAGGAGATTATTTTATTGTTCACGCGTTTGTGCGTGTTATTTGTTAGTTGATTAAACTATATTATTAAATTAATAAATTATTTGTTAATAATGCATCGAGTCAAAGTGAGTACACGTTTTTGGAACAACCTCTCGATTTTCGAGTAGTTCTAGACACTGCGCTGATTACAATAACAACTATCAGCATAGAGATGAAGTCGCAAAAACAAAGCATCAATAACTCCGTAAAACACGGGTATATCTCCATGAAAAATCGCAGCAGGGCAAAAAGCATCTTTCAAACATGAATCACCGTGTAATCGGTGCATCAATAACAAGCGGCGATTCGATGGCAATATAAACGTCTCCGCTGGCGATCGCCGGTGCTTTCTCAATCAGTTGGCCGATCGATCGAAATCCCAGTAGCGAGTGCATAAATATAGTTTCACGTCAGTGTTTTTTCATCGGCGGGATGGCGTCGGGATGGCGGCGAGAACACAGATTATTTCTTCTCTGTTTATCCACGCTTCATAGTCCTGTGATTTTTCCGCAACGGCGCTTTGTCGCGGCACATCCGGCCGCTTCCGGCGCGCCCGGGCCCGGAAGCAAGATGGCCGCCGCTGCCACGCCGGTGCGGCTACGATGAAATATTAGCGGAAAAGCTGCGAGAGCGAGAAAGAGGGAGAGAAAGAAGGGGAAAGCAAAGAGACAGAGGGCCCCCGGGAAATTTCGGAAAATCCTTTAGCCCGGAGCAGCAGCAGTCACGAAGCAGCGCCTTATATTCTCACTTTTGCTCGGTTTCTGCCGGAAACGGTCGCCTTCGGTCATAGCTGGCTATATATTTCGGCTGGCAAACCCCGTGTCTCGGCAAGCAGAATGCACGACCACGGGGAAACCATGAAAACTGTATAAAGAGGGATGTTAGAGAATAGCGAACGCGGAGCACACGAGGAAAAGTAGAAAGTTGTTCCCCTGACAGATGAAGGACCTGTTGAGGGAAGAAGAGTGGCTTCCGGTTGAAATACCGTCGCTTTAAGATTACTTGTTTCGCCTGCTTCTCTCTCTGTCGCATTTTTCCTATGAACATGTTTGTGCGTTACGGAACCGCCGTAGAGTGATTTTCAATCATAAAATATGAAGATATCGTTGACGCGAGCCATTTGTGACGAGAATGAAGCACCTTACACACTTACATTTTTATTTAAACTTGAGGCTCTGTATTTTACAAGCCTTCTTGTTTTGTACGAGTAACAGATATGATGAATACAATTTTTCTTTTTTGAATAAAGTTATCCCTCTTTTATTATGAATGTCTCAGTTGTCTAAGACGTTTTAAAGATTTAAAGTTGTACTAAAAGTTGTACCTGTCTCTTTTACTGGTATAAACGAAGGAGAAATATTTGCTGAATTTTTTTTTACTGAAGTATAAAGTTTTACTGCATATACAATCCGATTTGAAATTTATTCACTTCTCTAGAAAGTAAAGTTAAATATCTGTAACGACCTTTTGACAGAAGTAGTGCGCAATTGCGCAATTATTGATAAAATTCTGTGAATCTTGAATGCAGTTCATAAAATTATCCAATGCACTACTTATTTACAATACATTATTTAGTTTAAAATTATTGTACATTGTTCAGTTAACATTCTCCGAAATCCGGGTCAAACTCACAGACCATTCATGGTAGATGCGAATTATGCACCATGTTTTGTAATAAATTTTTAAGGTAGACAATAAATACCCCAAATTTTCACTTTTCGTCACCCGAATTTTAAAATTTCATTAAGCAAGTTTAAATAAACAGAACATCTAATCCAAAGAAGACTTTTGTGATAAATCTGTCATTAACACGAGTACTGAATTTTTACACTTAACACTGTCTGACTTTAAACCCTCAAAATGTAATTAAACACTACCTTTAAACGCAAAAAATATAAATAAACATTGCACGTCATTTTGTTTTGATTACGTGCGCCAGTGGTGTCCTGTTTGCAGAGTTTCTTCTCACCACATTACCACATCAAACACAATTTACTTGAAAATTAAAAGTGTACCATCCTCTGACCAAACTAGTCTGAAATTACCCACTTGAATGAAATTTAATACATTTTCAAATCGTTTTAAAATCATCCAATACATCCCGGAATTAATTTATAAACACTTCACGGTTCTAATTATGTAGAATCGAATTAAAAGTTCGTGACGTTCTTTCGACAGGATCGGAGTCAAAAATGACCCAATTATCGCTAAAATTCGATAAAATTATCCCGGATGATATTTAATCCCAGTTTGGCTGTTTTATAAATCCTCTTTCCCGGTTACACGGAATCAAGCCGACAGGATCGGGAATGAGAATGCTTGACGACAAGACGTTTTCAGGTCAGGTAACCGGAGGTCACTGGTCCACCGAGTTCATTTATAGTCGAACTCCGTTCGAAAGGTCACGGCACTGTTGCGTTCTGTAAAAGCTATGCTACTCGGCCATTTTCGTTCGCAAGTATCCCATTTTATTTTGCCATTCGTACTTTGAAGCACGTCACCGGTAATCGCGTAAACATTGAATTTCAATTACTCGTAAGTATTCGTTCCCGACTGGTTTCGGGGATGGGAATCGTTTGAGATTCTAATGCATCGAAAGAAGCTGCTAGCCCGAGATAATAGTGATTCATGGATAAGAAGGATCGGTGTGCTCGCGACGGATAAGCTGGCGCGGAAATCGGCGCCGTTATCCGAACGTTTATTTAGCTTCGACCTTTTTGCCGATAAATAATTCGGTTGCTTTCTTTCTTCTCCTCCGCGATTCCCAGTCCATGTATCTTTCTTCGTCATTCCGTTTCTCTCTTTGTCTTTCTGTCCCGCCCTCTCTTCAACGAATCGAGCCGGCTCACGCGAGCGCTTCTCTTATCAAACGGGTGTCCATTATTCACGCGTTTGCGAAACTCCCTCTGCCTTTACAATGGCTGCCTATCCCGCTGGCTCGTGTTTGCGATCGATCGATCAAGCCTAGCTCGCGCCAGGCATCGTATATCTATTGTTTTTCAAAGAATAACTAGGCTGCCGCGTGCGTTCGATCGTGACTCGCCTAAATTTCTTTTGTCCTTTCTGTTCTGCTTCTTTGCTCCCTTTGTCCCGTCATTAACGAGACCTTATTAAGAGTCACCGAGCGGCACGAGTGATTTCAAATGAACGCGCTAGTTCGTTAGTGGTGCCTTCAATTCGGTGCCGGTTGTTATTACACGGCTCCATGCTCTTTTCTGCCCTCCTGTGTTGATCTCTTCCGTTCTCTCATTCAGCGCTGTTCGTGTAAACACCACCGCGAAAGATGGCCCACGAAGAATAGAGGTCGGTACTTTATGCGATAATGAACCTTCTTTTTAATTCTGATACTGCATTCAGTGAATCATTTACTTGATGATAATTTCATAAACCATTATCGACACGTAATGGGATCACTTTAAGTGGATCTTGTATTAACCTCTTCGGCCATGGCGTCCTCATATAAGGACATACTATATAAATGATTGATATATCTTAATTCTGTAAATTATATTGTTTGTAAACGTTGTCCTCATATTTTCACAGTTAATATAAACAATGTTTTAAATAAAATGAATGATCTACATAGAATGTCGGACCTATTTAGGTCTTAAAATATAGGGTCTTGTTATGTCCTTAGAATGCAGAGTTTATCTAGATCTTAGAATGTGGTGTCTAGAATATAAGGCCTATCCAGGTCCTAGAATATGGGGCCTATCTAGGTCCCAGAATGTGTGGCCTATCTTAGAATGTAAAACCTATCCAGCTCCAAGTATATAGAACCTGACCTAGTTACCTCTGAGGACATCATCCACATGCAGCATTTGGTAACGAAAGCATTAATATTTAAACTTTGGTGCTGTCGGTAGCACAAACGAGAGGTAGAAACCATTTGAAAATTTCACGAGCGCAGGCAACCATAGGGTCGATAAAGTACATAAGTGAAAAACAATTCTGACCAACAATCACGAGAGATCCCCTGTGCTAGTTAGAATTTCAAATCGGACAAATCCTACCGCGCAAATATTTGTATCCCTCAGTTGGTTTGGCCGATGGTCTGCCTTCGGATATCGAAGGAGAAAACGATATCCACTTGTGCTGTTTCGTCGATCGCGTTCGTAACGAATAGGGGCTAAAAGAGAGGGGCGGATAGAGGCCGATGTAAAACCGCAAACATATCCGCATACATATCTCCGCAGGAATCCTGCCACCGACGTTGGACCAAGGATGAAAAGCAAGCATCGACTCGATTCGCCCTCCACCGACCCAGCTGCTGATTCAATATTCGTTTTTCTGCAGTATAACTTTCCATTTGCATGGCCTCTGCTCCCTCTTACCGTGCCTACGTTCCTCCATTTTCTTCTCAACCTTCCCTGCCATTTTCTATCCTCTCTGCGTTCGAGCTTCCATCGACGTGGACCAGCGTTTCTAAGTCAGAAGGACTCTGCTCCTCGATACATGTCGACATGTGTTGCATAATATTGAAATATTTTGATACTCGCTGCAGATACTCTTTTGCTGCCTCGGATATTGCCGGATACCTCGACTCGAGTACCTGAGTCACACCGCGCCACGATCTGGATCTTGAGCGTCTGCTTAACGCTAGGACTCCTTGACTTTATTCGAAAAACTTTCAAATTTTATTGAAGAAACTTTTTGTGTATGGCTGCGATTTCAAGTATAAGGTTCGCTTTTTGTTATAATATTATGTGAAAACTTTTCAATTTATGAATTTACAGATTTTTTCATTTTTCAATTCTCAAGTTTCCACATATCGTAATTTCTGAATTTTACAATCTCTAAATCGTTAAATTCCCAAATTCTAAAATTTCCAAATACTTTATTTTCAAATTTCTAAATTCGTAATATTCAAATTTTGCATTTAAATTTTATATTTTATATTTTGCAAATTTCTATGTTTCCTATGTCCAAATTTTAAGTTTCTCAAATTCCCAAATTCCACAATTTCTGAATTCTCAAATCCACAATTCTCAAATTTACAAATTTATACATCTGCAGATTTCTAGATTCCTAACTTTCCAAATGCTTAGACCTTCAAATTATCAAATTTTCAAAAATATTCCAATTTTAAATTTCCACATCCTCAGGTTTCCCTCGATGATGCATTGTACTTGCAATTTTTTTGTTGCTTCCAATTACTAGAACGTAATGTCGTTGTTATCAAATAATTATCGTGACCCTGTTCTAGTCGACATAATATCATGGTCTCCCAGAGCTCGAATTTAATCTGAGCATTAGTTGGTTCTACTTCGAAATTGATTATCTTACGGTTTCGTTGGCAGCACAGCTTCATCAGAAACTGGAAATGCGACGACATCGAAGTTTGCTGAAATCAGTTTCCAAGTTTTCATACGACTTGGATATGCGAGTATCAATAGGTTTGCTGGTTGAGAATCTTCTATGGTCTGCGATTACTTTGCTTTTTTCAGTTAGTATTGCACTGCAGTTCAAGAATGTTCAGAATGTAATGGAATGTGAGATTTAATTAATTCAATGGTTGGAAGTATTATGAAATAAGTTATAGTACAGCTACTTTTAAACATTCTCAAAACTGAATTTAGAAAGTGTGGTATAAAATATTGGGACAATTTTTTAAGTTAACAAAATCCTAAATTTCTGAAGTACCAAATTCAATGTTTGGTATTTGAAAGTTTGAAATTTATATTATTGACATTTCTGAGTTAGAAATTTTTGGCAAATGTTGAATGTTGTATTTCCCTTAATTTTCTTAATCTTCCAATTTACCAAGATTCAGGATTTCTAAATTTCTAAGAATTCAACTTCTTCCATTTCTAATTTGCCATATGTTACTCAAATAAACCTAAATTACCCGAACTTACCCCAAATTACGAAATGTCTAAATATGGAAATTTTTAAATTAATTAATTTGTAAATTTGCAAACTTGAAACTTTATTAATTTGTAATTTATAAATTTGAGAGAGCTAAAACATTTGGAAATTCGTAAATTTGAAACATCCAATGAAACCTTATATTCGTGCACCATTGATGTTATTACTTTAAATATTTGTTTCGGATTCATTATTTTAAATGTTCCCCGTTCTGCCAAATACATGATTCTGGTCTTTGTATTAAATTTCTGGGAACTCTTTATAGCGTATGTTCGTGTTTTATTTTATCAAGCGTTAAAAGAATTTTTTTGATTACTCAAAGCAAGTCATTTCTTTAATATACACAATTAATTTAATTTAACGTTTTATTTAAGGCCAATGACTGTTTTTCAAAATACAGTATCAACTTACTTTTTCACGTGCAATTGTCTCATTTTTAGTTTTATATATCACTAAAAATATATCATTGTTTAGTAAATACATACCCTAACCCTTCGAAGTCCTGTGTACATTGTAATGTATATTACATTTATTTCGTTTTGTTCTACAAAACTTATAATGATATTTATTTTTGCGACATATTATACGTTGCAGTAAACTTTCAGAATCAACAAATAACAATATCTTTAGAGAATTCTTCAATTTAATTAAATTTCACGAATTCTTTAATTCAATCTAATCGAACGAATTCTCTAATTTAATTGAATTTAATGAAATCTTCAGTTCAATGTAGTCAAATGAATTGTCCAATTCAATTTAATCAAATGTATTTTCTAGTTTAACTAAATTTAATGAATTCTCCAATTTAATTTAATCGAATAAATCCTTAATTTGTACTTACGGTTACCTTCACAAACGGATATTAGAATTTGTTTTTTTTTTCACGAAATTTTGCCCAATACCTTTTTATAAACGCAGAACCAACTTGGTATTCCTGGCGTACACTTTCGTCGTTCGAGTACGACACGCTGAAAAGTTTTCAATAAATCTTCGTCAATTTTCTTCCCGGCGAAATGACAAACCGCAAACGCAGAATATTGGACAGGAAAGTGGTTTTTCTAACGTGCATTAACGGAATGGCCAGCACAGTCGTCAACCTGACAAATCTTCCACCTTGTTTTTGCGTGCGGTGTCTTGTCGCTTGTGCAGTCATGCGTTTACTGTTGCAAACTTTCGGTCTCCAGCGCAAATGATATTTTCTATTTTTCTCTCATCGGAACCATAAATTTCTGCTTTTTACCGCTGCTTCGTTTTGACACTCTATCAGCCGTACTGGAGAAAGTAACGTACTTTCAGAGAAAAATTTAAACAAAAAATTGCAGTACCGCGCAATAAATTGGTCAAGACTAAGTTTCTCGTGTAATATCAATTTTAATCCCGCTACGGTCTTATGGGTCTATTTTCACCCACTGCAATATTATATGCCTTTACATACTTATTAAAATATTTATTGAAATACTTATATTTTTCAAATGTTAAAATATCCTTTAGGGACTTGATTTTTTCAAATTGTAAAATACATCAATTTTTCAATTTTTCAATTTTTCAATTTTTCAATTTTTCAATTCTTCAATTCTGTGATTTTTCAATAGTTCGATTCTTCAATTTCTCGACTTATTGCTTTCGCAATTTTTTAATTTCCAATTTTTAATTTTTCAATTTTTCAGCTTACCAATTTGCGAATTTTGGAAATTTTTCAATTTCTCATTCTTCAATATATCAAGTTACCAAAGTTCTGTATTTTGAAGTTGAAGAATTTAAAAATTTCCAAATTTTCGAATTTCCAGATTTCTATATCTCAAAATACTTAACTTTCCACATTTTCAAATTTCAAAGTTATCAAATTTATCAGTTTGAAAACTTGAAAGTTTCCAGCACCTCAAATTACCAAATTTTAGTATTTCGAATTTTGAATTGTCTACATCCCCGTATTCCCAAATTTCTGAATGTCTAAAGTCAACTTCCAAAATCAAATTCTCAAATTTTGTTCCTATCATCTCTAAACTGCCTCAGTAAATATCTATCTTACCTCCAGTCGAAAAAACCACAATCTATCATTATAAATATTTTCAATATTAATATATATTTACATATTAATTATATAAATATCTTAAAAGGCATAAAATATATGCGTAACAAAATTTCAATCGGTCGTAGAAACCGTTGGTCAGAGGGGTTAATAAAAATTACGAACCCCTCACCGTTGCGAATAGCCGTACTCGAACTCTCCGGTACGCGAAGCGTAACAAAAAGCATCAGCGTGGAAATACTTTTTCGTGAACAACCGTCTCCATTGGATCAGGACAGAACAGCGAGGGGTCGGTCCGCGAACAAGTCCAATTTGCGATTTTGCAATTCCAATTGCCGCAGCAGCTACCCTTAGCCAAATATGCAGATGTGGAGGACGCGACGTCCTTCTTCGTTCCTTTCCCCGCGACATCTCCGTCGTAACCCGAACACGACAAACAGGGATAAATTTCTGTCGGGCCTGGTGTGTCCTGCTGGACGCAGGGGAAACGCGTTTCCTCTGTAGATCGCCATCCCAAACGAAGAAAGGTTATTTCAGCTTGTTCCACGCGTCTGCGAGTTGCGTCGGGCCAAAAGGACCACCCTAATTCGTACCGTTGAACAAAGGTAGTTACCATATGTGTTGTTAGCGTTGGGCCCCTGTATTCGACAACGGAAGTCTAAGTTAGTCCACATTTGACAACCGTAGGCCATAACTTTCTGATCCTCTTTTCGCGTCTCTGCAGACTCCAATTCTGTGACCATAGTGTTTGTGGCTGTGTAAGCTGGTCTATGTCGATTGACCGAAGTCTGTTTTTCCGAAGTTCGCGGAAATGTTTGCCTTCTCGACATTTCTGGGATGGAGACGAGGTTCCACTCGTTACGGGACATTATTATTGGAGCGTGTGGCAGCGCTGTGGTCCGCTGTTTGTAAATATGCAAGTGCAAGTCGGTATGCATGGGCTATCTGCATGCACTACGTGATCAATATAGTGTGAACATTGCGATCACGTTGCGCGTTCGAGACCAACAGAATGAACCGTATTCGATCTGACCTCGGTGTCCACCTCGCTGTGATGTTACTGTAAATTCGATGAGGAAAACGCGATATGGTAGTGGACGTATTAGTTGCGTGGGCACGAGCTGATTAAAGATCGGTCAATGTTTTAGTAACAGATCACAAGTGATAAGAACATATCGACAAGTGATATGGACAGTGTAACTAGGTTATGTTAGATTTACTTAGGTCACTTAGGAAAGCGATTTATAGTTCGTAAAACTTACAAAAGAAAATTGACAAACTATCACATTGACTGCTACACTGAAGCAGTTAAGTTTGGTTAGATAGATGAAAATTTGATTGGGTTTGGTGAAAATTTGATTAGATTAAATGACAATTTCATTAGCAAAATGTAAACTTTGACTAAACATTTTCATTTTCATTTTTGTTATATTTGTTGTTCGTAGCTCAATCTTGTGTTAACAAGTATTTGCAATTAGTCAAGTGCACAAATTTTTAACAATACAGCTGAGGGATTGGTGTGAACATTTAAACGTCGTCCGTATATGAATAAAAAAATTCGGGTAATGGGTGCGTTAGTTATCACTGTTTGCTATTAAGTTCCCAATCTAAATCTAAAGCCTGATTAAGGTCTCACACCGGTGGTCACAAGAATATTATAGGTCGCGGGTCGGATTAGAAGCGTGGCCTAAAATGGAGAACACACCGCGCGACGTTGAATTCAGTTAGGATGGTTATAAATTGCGAGAGGCCACGAACCAAAGTCTCCCGGCCTTTGGGCGGGGAAAAGTTTTCTGCTGGCGCTCGCGTAACTTGAAATTCGTGCAGCCGGAAAACGGAAAAGAGCTCCCTCGTACATCACTCGGCCTTCTCTGCCTCGTTCCTTTAGTCACTTTTTCTCTGATTAAGGTGATGCGAGCGGCTTACGAAACGCGAACGCTCGACCTGGTGTCGGCCTCGATTTTCAACAATTCTGCACGTCCACAGTCCATCATACTTCATATTTTTTCATGTTTATGCACCACACACGGTTCAAAGCCATTTTTGATCAACTATTTTACGATGTTTTAATGTTACTTCTTTTTACATGGACATAGCGTCAATATCAGTAAATGTAATAAATAATGTTGTACAGTTGAAAATGTACCCATAATGTTATATAATTCAAAATAAATGTGGCAATATAAAATATTATACGACTGGAAATAAATGTGGCAGTATAATATTATACGACTGAAAATAAATGTTGTACCATAATATTATATGACTGAAAATAAATGCAGTAGTATAATATTATACAATTGGAAATAAATATGGTAGTATAATATTACACAATTTAAAATCATCTCAAGAAAATGTCCATAATTATTTAATTCGCTACGAAATACTGAAACAGCTTTAATAACTGCGCTGATATTCCCGATACTTTCAAATTAATGTTCATGGGTATACTAGATACATGCCCATGTATCATATGCACGTGCACATGTAGTTATTTTCACATTTGATGTCGTTTGTAACAAATGTTCACCAGCTATGCTGAGTGAACGGTGCACGATTCTATTACTGAATCTAGATGCTGAGTAATAAAATTTACTAATTGCAACAACGGTGGGGATATATGGAGCTAGAAAGGAACACTGAATGTTGAAGTGACCCAAATGACATCAAGCCTGAAACAGTATTTGCATTCTGATATCACTTTTTGATAAAATAAAGAGCAATCAACAATAAAATCAAACATCAAAACTTCAGTCAAGCATGATTTACAATTGATTTACAATTTGTAAACTAAGAACAAACATATAAATATATATAATCCAATTGGAATTTGTTAAATAGTGATTTGAGTAAACGTTCTCCTCTAACAATTCCTGATAAACTATAGTAAAACTACAGATGCCTAAATCGATAATTTATTGCTGAACCACCCTTAAAGAAGAAAAAATAATATTTTTATAAAGTAGAAAAATTAATTATTTACGTGCTTTGAATACGAATAAATTTCGACTTATATTAAGTTCTACCTTGTATATTATTTGTGCGATCTTAAAGGAAACGAGATGCATGAAGTAAGTTAGAACCACTCCATTAAAATTTTTACCTTATGCGAAAGGTATTTGAGCCATTACTCGTACCCAGGGGGTGTAGTTAAATTGCGAAATGTTAATTAAGCCCTCCAAGTACTCTCGCAATCAGCATTTATACCGCGTCTGGAATATCGTATCAATCGTACGCGTGATTCCGTTTGCGTAGAACCATTCACAAGCTTGGAAAATTTATCTTCCGAGATAGTGTATTAATAACAACTGCCGGAACAGTCGCTATGCATCATTTTTGTTCGCGTTATTATGAACGGCCTGAACTTCCCATCGTATACATTATAATACATTATGGGAGCGGCAGCCAGGCAGCGGCGTGCCGACATTCCTCTCTTGCCAGTTTTTACGCCATAATCGTGCAGTTAAGGAGATAAATATGATGTCAGTGGCAGCGGCCAACGACATAGAGCACGTGTTAAGAAAAAGTATCTCTCGGCCCTTCTAAACGGCTGCTCGTCCTTAAATCCTGATGCTTGATTTCGAGCACCGTAAATAAAATTGACGACTCTTGCTGATTATGGTACAATATTTAACCGCCATGTCGTGGACTTAAATTTTGAGCTTAACACGAAACTTTCGAGCTTGATACGAGGTTTACGGATGTCCAATGAGCAAGTACTTTTAGATTGAAAATAAGGAACAACGGTAAATATGCAAGGGATGAAACATACTTTACACAATTATTCTTCACATTGATAAAGTTGATGGAAATTTGGAAACTGGGGGATTTAAAAATTTGATGATTAGTAGGGTTAGAAACTTGTGAACTGAGGAATTTAGGATTTTGGGGGTTTGGAATTTTAGGACTTTGGGATTTTTTAGTAATTTGCAAATGTAGGAATTCAAAAATTCAGATATTCAGACACTCAGGAATTCAGTAGTTTAGATACTCAGATATTTAGGAATTCTGGAATCTAGAAGTTTAGGAATTCACAAAATTGAAAATATTGAAATTTAGAAATATAAGAATTTATAAGTTGGTGAATTAAGAATTTGGAAAATTTTAAGCATGAAAATTTGTAACAATATTGGAAATGTCACTTTCTAGATATTGTTAAATTTTCAAATTTGAAACTAGAAATTTAAAAATCCGAAAATTCAATGATATGAATATATTTAAATTTATTTTGTGACTCATTAATTTTTCTGGTACATGAAATAATTATCTGACAATTTTTAAGTTTTCAAGAACGATAACTTTTTAAACAATTAAGAGTTAATTTTTTATCGGATAAAACTAATCCTGCCAACGCATATACTTGTCACATCCGATTTTATCCTGATGCGATCAAAATCTGAGATATTCTCGACAAGTCTCCCATATCTTTAAATATTAAGGCCGTAAACAGTTAATTACGCAACGCGTAAGGAGAATTTATAATAAATTCCGCAGTTAACCGTTTAACGTCGAAGGAAATACCTGTCGGGACAATATTTTCTCACCATGGTCCCGGCATGACTTTCGAAGCCATCGGCCATAACCGACGCGCGATTATCTTCCTCTCTCGCGTACAGTGACGCGTTTATCCTCGACTAAAATGCATCCGAAGGTAGTCGCCGTAAAATTACCGTCGGCAAATTCATTCGCGGCACCCTCGAGGATGCTGTAGGAAGGGATTCGAAGGATCGGGAAAGATGAGGCGAGGCGAGACAAGAGTGGGTTGAACGATGGAGACGGAGCCCGAAGGATTATCAGGGACCGGTCCTTTCTTCTGCCATCGTTGCATTAAAGTCGTTTGCTAATTGGATCGGTTCCGCGCCTTTTCCTCTCATTTTTCACCCAGATTCTGTCTCGTCGAGTGTCCTCGTCGTGGCCCGAAGTCGATGAGAAACGAGGCAAAGTTTTCGTCGAGAGGCGGTCAACGACGGATGCTCGATGAAAAACGCTATCTATAGTCTGCCACGAACACCAGGACAGAGCGACTACGTGGCTGGTGTACACGATCGGCGTGTACTATACTTTAATCGGGTTTAGTTTATCTCGCGAGGACACGCGGTATACAAGTGTCGGGTATCTACGTCTATCCCCGCGTCGTCATTCACCCTCCCGACGTCCCATCTTAGCTCATCATCTTCTGGAACCAGTTGGCTGGGTAGCTAGAGCTCCCGTCGTTCTCTAGGTAGCTAACTCATAACTACGTCACATCCTGCAGGTAATTGAAAACGTTATCTCGCACCCGGGAGTCTCCATCCTTTCCTAGCCGCGGCTCTGCCACCTCCAACCCCTTCTTCTTGCTTCCACAGCTTAAGGCTACCTCTTCACCCCCCTGACTCACCCTACCCAGCGCGTCCTTTCACCGGTCTAGAACGGCCTGGTAATTAACACCCTCGCTCGAGGTGTTCGGATAACTGCTAGAAAACTCGGCAAACTCGCGATAACGCGTGCCTACAACCAACTATTGCCTCTCACCTTTCTGAACGGAAACGTGTGCTCATATTTGGCTCGTGTGCACATTTTGTCGTTGAGATAACTACGTTGGGACTTGGGTAGCCCTCTCTGGACCAGATTGACCACTTTTGGATATAGTCGACGAGATTGCCAGAGTTCCACGTAGCATTTGCTTGAAATTTCGGATAGTTTGCGAAAAGTAAATGAAGTTTAGTTTATTGTAATGTTGATTAAATTATGTAAACATTTGCATTAGCTTTAGAATGAAATATTGGTTTATTTTAAAAATTAATTCGAAGAATATGTAATTCAAATAGAACTAGACATTAAATACACACTTACTTTTAAATTGAAAGTAAATAAGTAAATACTGAAGTCTCAGCTGACATGTAGAAATTTTGCGTTTAAAAACATAATGTGTAGACACCTAGCGTGTAGAAATCTAGCGTGTAGAAATCTAATGTGTAGAAATCCAACGTATGTCAACCTAATGTGTAGAAATTTAACGTATTGAAATTTGGCATATATGTACAAATCTAATGTGCAGAAATGTAACGTGCAAAATCTAACTTGTAGGAATCGAATGTATGCCAATCTAATATGTAGAAATTTAACTTGTTGCAATTGGACATGTAAAAATCTAATGTACAGAGATGTAACGTGTAGAAGTGGAACGTGCGAAAATCTAACGTGTAGGAATTGAACGTATGCCAATCCAATATGTAGAAGTTTAGCGCGTTGAAATTGGACGTAGAAATGTAATACGTAGAAGTCTAACATGTAGAAACTTAACGTGTGGGAATGTAGCGTGTAAAAATCTAGCGTGTAGAAATCCAACGTGTAAAGATCTACCGTGTGGAAATTTAACGTCTACGCGTAGTATTATAACACGTAGCTATGCACTACGTGGCGACTTAATAGACATCCGTACAATACGTGGCTATATAACCTGTAGCTATATAGTAATCTAAGGTTGTCTTCCCTCAGGCAAAACTACCAGTTATGTTAATGCACTTCATTCATATTTTCTTTCACGTTTCATCTCTTCGTTCCGTTTCCTTTTTCCTCTTTGTTGCTGTTTCTTGCCAATGCGTTGTATAGTCAATGGAGGGCTTGCAACCACAACCTGTAGATGAAGGGAAGTAGGATTTGAAGTCATGTCCGTTTATCCTGCATGTTCGGTAGGAAACCGGAGGAAACAAGATGGCTTGCGAAGAAACGCGACCGGCTGTTGCCTGTAGTACGCAGAATGAAATGAGAATCTGGTTGAACATACTCGTAGCGCTGGAGAATGGAGTTCATTGTATGAGCCATATTGCTGTTGTACGTACTACAGCAATCGGGCACAAGAACTAGCAAGCTCGACTTGCACCACGCCGAGGCGATTTTTGCGTTAAGTGAATCTAGCATGGTGAGAATACTGCGTTGATTAGACTGGTAATTAAAAGGACGCAGCAATAATTTAAGGACATTGTGACTTTAATTTATTTTGTTTCGTGTCGATTTGCCGTGCGGATCGTTGTTAGAGACAATGAAATTAACCTCTTCATCTTCTATTTTATACGGGGTGACTAAAAAGCTCTCACTTTAACTGGCTTTACAGATATGCTTACCTTTGATCAAGGTTATTTACAAAGTTAATGTTTATGAGTTATCTACTCAAAAACTCATTACTTTTTATTCATTTATTTGATAGGATAAATATTAATTATTTTATGTAGGATAGTACTTTATAATTTACTGTAATTACTCTTTACTTTTTATTAACGAATAATTATTCTAATTCAATAAAGTATTTTACAGATACTTCAGAAACTGAGGTCGAGAGACGATCATGTATAAGTAATATTACTCAGAATATTAACATTGACAAAATATATCAAGGTTATCGAAATCGGTTCACCGTGTGTATCGTTTTGTGTATAAACACCACATTGAAAAAATTTTTGCATGTATCTTCAAAATTAAGATTGAACGACTATTACATGTATAGAGAAAAATTATTCAGAATGATGACCTTGGCAGTATATTTCAATATCATCGAAATCGGTCAAGTATGTGGCCTTCTATAAATAATTATAGCATTCAAAGTATTTGTATCTCCAAGACTAAAATCAAGCAGTTGTTATATTTCAGAGAAAAGTTGTTCAGAATGACAACCTTGACAGAATATTTAAAGGTCATCAAAATCGATGAAATGAATCATTACCAAAGTAACATTAAGTGTTTCCGAGAGTTTTGTTCGAGTTACAATTCACTTTAAACCGCATAAAAGTAATTTCACCCAAACGGGACTCATTCGATAGTTGCAGAAAACTGTTAACCGATTTCTCGTCGTTTATCCACCCGTTTCGTAGCGCAGCTACAAATATCCACTTCCTTGTTTACGATACGATATACAAGACGGCGTTCTGATCCCCCTGCCGCGAACTTGCAAGGAATATTCAAATAGGATGCCTCCCCGATAGCCGAAAGCAGACGGGAATGCTTTAAGTTTCGAGACGATAACGCGTGTACGTGCTTCTGGCATAGAAGAATGCCCGACCGTTGAATCGGCGGAATTCTGTATGCAATTATCATAAAATATATATAAAATAAGTTTCGCGGAGAGCATTAGGTCGGTTCCGTGCGTACACGGAAGCACTTCTTCTTTGGTAGAACCGAGCGGAAAGGAAGAAGGAGGATGACACGTAAAGGGATCGATTCTCCTCCCGTCTACTTCTGTCCTAGACAGTGATAAATGGAGGGCACCTTTCAGCAAACTCTCAAACCGTAGTACCCTTCTCCTTTCTTACATGGCGTCTGATGTCGTTTCATTAATTAACGAAGAATTAGAATCGTCCTCGTCCTGGAACGAGGCAATAAGCCGAAGAAACGTAGCCTCGGAAAAAAGACGATCTCCAAACTGTTACTGTAGCGACTTACAGGAATTGATGAATTTCTTTGTTCTCTGAAGAATTAAGCTGCTAGGAAAAACAAGCTGCTTTTTATAAGTAGCGTTCGTACAAATATATAAGTAGGTAACGGGTAGGGTGTCTTTAAGGGTGTTAGTCATTTGTCTTTTGTACTTCTTTTTTGATGATGCGTTCGAACAATTAACGTTTCTTTATTGGTATTTCCATTTTGTTACTGTCTTTTGTAGTTCTCTATAATTTGTTTTGTCTTTTTCGGCTTTCGTCAATAGATGCAATTGTTTTTTATGATTATATGAATAATTTTTTGCAATTATAATTCTTCATATCGCTCTTAATGATTGTATGAATAATATTTATATACAAATAATTATATGAATATTTCCTTATTTACAATTGCTGTTATGGTACATAACTGTAGATTTAAAGAAGGTAAATTACCAATACCGTCAAAAGCAAATCTGGCTTACCTAGAGACCAGAGAAAATGTGGTAAGAATGAAAAAGGTGAAGGAGATCAACTACCTGATTTTCAATTAATAGATTTTTAAATTTACAATTTTATGCATCTGGATATTAAGAAATTTGAAAATTTGTAAATGAAGGAAATTGAAGAGTTGGAAATTTAGAAACAAATTTAGCTAGGAATTTAGGGATTTAGAAAGTTATAAGCTAAAAAATTAAAAAATCTGGAAGTCCACAAATTTTAAGATTCCGTATTCTGACATATTTATAAAGAGACTTTAAACAATTTAAGTAACTGAAAACTGAAAAATCCAAGAATAACTTTATGCAGTTATCCTTATGTAGCTTGTGCACCTAAGTGTAAAATACATTTTGCTAATAAGATCAGTTCCATATGTCAAAATGCATGAAGTCCATTAACAAAAATAATTTTAAAACGTTCACCTACACACCCAATAACAGTGCCATTTACCTTAATTCTTGTCAGTGTTATATCCGGTCCGTGTTCCACTTTCCCCAGATAATTTGTCCGATACCTAGCGCTTCATCATTCGGTATATTTTCGGTCAGTTGAACGATGCCAATTGAGACGATTAAATTTGTACCAGGTAACGATTTCATCTGTAGGGAATCGTGTCCCACATCGCTTACCCTGCCAACCACCGACCCGTTCCGTGTCTAAACAATACCGAACATGCTCCTGCAGCATTAGGTCTGTCCCCGTTCGGGTTAAATCGAATCGATCCTAATGTTTGTCGACGTCCAGGAGACAGGATGATAATTCACGTCACGGCTTCTTAGCTGTTCGATGTCTCAGCGGTTTCGTCGCCTGGATATGAATACCCACGCGTACTTGTGAGTGGATAGGCAAGGAAGGCGAAGAAAGACAGACAGAAATGACAGACCGGAAGCCTACGGGGGTCCATCGTACACACCATTCATCAAAAGTGTCCAGGCCGACCTCATCTTCCCGTTTTCCATCGCGCTCAATCCGTCTAGCTGGTAGTCGCTTCTCCTGATATACTCGAGCCCTCCTTCGGCGTCACCTTTACCTAGCACCTCTCCGAAATGCCATTCCCATTGATTAATCGAAGCGAGGCATGTCAGGACTTGGCAACACCCTCCATTTCCTCCCTTAACCGCCGTCGCTAATACAAGCTGCTGCTCGGCCTCCCGACGACGACGGACTTGCTACCACCCATCACCGTTGCTTGTCACCCCATCAATGTCAATAGAGGCACAGGGGCCACGATTCTCTCCTCTACACGTACAGACTATAGACAACTGCCAGATACATCGACTATCCCAAGAGAGTACACGTCGTTCGATTCGTTTCCCCGGTAGACCGGTCTTTTTACGGCGTCGTTAAATGACTTTGATTTGAATCGGGGATAGGTGGGGCTGCACGGCTTTCGAAATCTGGGACACCGCTTTAGTTGATCATCATAAACGATTTGTGATCCTTTATTCTGCGATAATGGGCAGCCAGGTGGAATGAGGGCTTCGGAAGGCGAGATTCAAGGTTTGGGTAATTGCGAGGTTTCGAAGGAACTTTGTAATGTTAGGATTGTGGAAGGACACTTACAGTCACAGGAAGATTAACGTTACATTGGTGGATATTTATTCTCCAAGCTTATTGGTTTGTACATGCAAAAAGAACAAGACGATCAACATACGCGTCGATTGCAATATAAGTAATATAGTATATTACTAATTAATTTAATTAAGTAATTTAGTAATATAAGAATTTGGGGATTTGAACACTGGGAGATTTAAAAATTTAGAAATTCGAGAATTTGAAGATTTAGATATTGAAGAATTTGGAGCAAATTTAATAATTTAGAAATTAAGAAATTAAATAATGTGAAAATCAGTGAACTCAGAAAAGTGGAAAATTGTAGTTAGATTTTCTGAAAATCAGATCTGTGAATATAGAAATTTCAAAGTTTTTTTTCGATAACTAAAAATTTAAAATTGCATAATATAAAAGCTAGGATTTCAAAGTTTTCTGATTTGTGAATTTGAAAATTTCAACCACACTGCTTGGTGATGCAAAAATTTAATAATACAAAAGTATGAAAATTTACGAATTTTGGAATTTTGGATTTGAATGTTTATGAATCTGAAAACTTGCAAATTTTAACATCCACGTGAGGACCTAGATCCTTAAATTTATAACCGGAACACTTGCATATATTCTGAAAATAATATATAATTAAACAAAAATCGTCTAAAATTATATTTAAATCATCATCTAAATTAGATACTAAAGCTCGCAATTCAGTCACTGAAACAGTTTCATCAAATTATCTAACACTCCGAATTATTTTAAACGTGTTCCATTTATTGCCAATGTAATGAAATATCTATACCATTACATGGAAGGGACTATCTAAATTAGTAAATATCTTTATTACTACATGAAAGGAAATATCTAAAGCCAATCTGCTGCACAGCCTGTGGGCGTCATGATGTTAAAACAGCGAAGGGTGGTGCAACCAGAGGCAAAGTAAAAGAAGAAATATAGGCGGAAAAATAAAATTTACTGCCGATGCTGGTAACGGGCGGTATACAATGCCTTAATGCAGGCATGTTATAACCGTTGCTGGCAGCAACGCGTGTTGAATTTACTGTAAACCGCGGATTATAGGCGATGCTGGAACATAGCCCGACCGAGAACCGAAACGTGCGTTAATCACAGCTACGTTCCTAGGTGGCTATGAAACGCGGCTGCCAGATCCCGTAAATTTCGTTCTCGTTCATCGACATCCTTTTCCGGACCATACTACTTTCTTACCCCTCTATATTCTGTCGAAACCACGAAATTTCGTACGAAATCAATATCCCTTTGCAGAAAAATGATACATCGTTGTTAACAACACTTTTCAAATACAATTGTCGTTCGTTTATTTTCTCTTTATTTCGTAATAAACTTTTTGCATTTTGTAAATTAAGTTTTGTTTAGTATGTTTTGGTAGTTTCTTTTTAGGTTCGGTATTTTTCGCTTAGGTGCAATTCTTTGGGTTGATGTTAAAAAGGATGTTGAAGTGGCATTGTGACCGTGATATGATGACTGCGTGATAAAATTATTGCACTCAAGAGGCTTCTTTTGAATACACAACAGATGTGAATTTAATTGGATTAACAATTTTGTTGATATTTGGTCATCTGAGAATTGAGGTATTTGAACATTCGAAAACTAAAAAATTTAGATTTGATAATTTGAAAATTTGGAGTTGTGTAAATAGGAGTGTAGAAATTTAAGAATTTGAATATTTGTGAACGTTTATAGTAATTTTGCAATATGGGAATTTGTATACAAGAGAATTTGTGTATTTAGAAATTTAGAAATGTAAAAATTTGGGAATACAAAAATTTAGTGGCTGGGAAGTTGTAGAATTTGACTTCAATTTTGTAATGAATTACAAATTGTACATATTTAAATACGATAAAGGTTATGATTAAATAAAATGCAAGCTACCGATGCAAATACAAACCCTATAGCAAAGTGAATGTGTTTATTGGAAACCACATATTGGAAAGAGTTAAACTTGTAAACAACAAGCCCCATTTTGTTTTCCTCTTTCACTGCATTTTGGTAACTTGTAAAGCGGCAAACAATACAAACACGATTGACTATGCAATATTTTCTGCACCTCTCCGAGGCAAAATTAACCAATAAGCGAAAAAATTGTGCAAACTAAGCTTGACATGTAAACAGAGTTATCAATTCTGTAAATCTGTGTTCAGCTGTTGCAGTTTGCGCAATTCGCATGAACATATAAGTACATAGCTTCATAGTAATTAATACCTCGTTGCATGGTTTTTTTGATTCTGTAAAGAAATGCCTGTTTCGATACTCGGATATAGTAACAATAAGCAAATAATACAAATGTCTTTATACTACATATTTATTCAAATAAAAATTGTACGATGCTGCAAATTTTCGATATTATTCCAGTCTGAAACGGAAAATTGTAATTAATAAAGGGCAGAAAAGTTTTCGGTAATTTTAATAATTGTAAAATGTGTTGAAATATGTTCCTTTATTAGTTTTTATACAGTTTCATTTATTTCTAAAATATATTAACAAAATTTAAGTAAAACGCACAATATACAATAGTACACACAATACAGTAAATTCACTTATACAATCAAGTCACTTATACAATGAGTGCACCATAATAATGCCACATTAAAATACAGTATGTTTGGGGGTATTATATTAGGAATATTTCATAAAAAACACAAACCAATACTGTAGTATCATAGTATAATAAAGTATTATAATAATATAGTGTATAACAATAAAAAATATTCAAAATCTAGTTAGAAAATGTTTAGAGTGCAATGGTGGAACATTCGATCATTTATTACGATAAAGTACATTTCTCAAATACATTTCTAAAATGTCATGTGTCTCGTGAAGTATTGACATTTCGATGACCTTAGTTTAATATCTTTTTCGACAAGATAATAAAAAGGATCGATTGGTTTAACAAAAAAATTGGGTTGCATTAAAGAATAAAGTGCAACTGCACTTGGCATCCATATAAAAAATAAGGTCACAGGAGGTTAGGACGTATTATACCATATGATATTTTCCTCTATCATTTTTCTCTATTTTTACTCAAAAAAGAGCAGTAAACTGTCCCAGTTTAAAATCACTCTGTACCGTAGCCGAATGTGCCAATCAAAATGTAAATTTCATTGAATTTTTTTGCGAATATCTCTGAAACTAAGGCCGAGCGACGAATATACACAAAGTAAAGTAATTCAGAATGTTACTCCTGACAAAATATTTCAAGATTATTGATATTTGGGTGGTTCTTTTCGATACAGAAAAATATTTTAAAAAATATGAATGAGTGATAAATAAAAGAATACTAAAGAGTACTAAATTTGTAGGAATAAGTTCTTTCAGAAGTGCAGTGCATACGCATTCAACCATTGCATTATTTGTTACATTTTCCTGATTAAAATGATACCAAACACGACGTAATTAGGAACAAATTTACTAATAATTCCAAGCATTTCACTTATATGGAGAGCTTTAATACAGCGGTCACTAAATGATGGCTCGCAGGCTCCAGCCGCCAAATGTTTTCATCAAACCCTTGACTTGATTTTTATTACATATACATATAAGAAATATTTATTTTATAAAATTTTATTGGTTGTCTTGTTCTATTGCGATTTGGTATAAGACTTCCAGTTAGCGTACCCATAATAAAGGAAGTTTCAATCCGAATGTAACAGGTTTTCAATAAAAATATTTTTCTAACTCCCATATTTTTAAAAATTTCAATCCGGACCGTTTCTCAAAAAATTCGGTACGTGATATAGGCGAAGATTGAAATCGGAAAGATTCGCTTGTATCGAAACTTCACCGTGGCACCGTTAGAAAAGCCGATGCGCGTAAAAAATAAAATGGAGATGCTCGTTGTTCCATGGTGGTCGGAACACGATCGTGGCGTTGTAGCGAATGCCGAGCGAAGCTCACAAGGGTCGTTCGGCGCATTTGCCGGCGAAACGACGGCGACAGGAATATCCTGCTAGGATCAGCTCCTAGGAACTTGTATCACGAGCTGACCAACAATGCGACGCGGCGCGCTAGGCGGCAAGTAAAGCGGCGTGCACGGCGGGCTGCCCTGCATAATGATTGAATTCCATTGCGACGCCTTCAGCGTATTTACCGGATGCATGGAATTTCAGTATGGCGCAAAGGAATCTGCCGCCGCGGGGACAGTTTCGTTTCCGGCGTCTTCAACGAAACAGCAACCCCCACGACTTCGCAGGACATCCTCTACGCTCTGGATTACGAGCGACCTTGTCGGGACGCTCGCTTCGCCGCTGTTTGCATTCTTCTCGCGTTTTATTTTTCGTCCACGAAGAACAGTCACACGTGCCGCTATGCCGGACCACCGATTCGATTCACGTAGCCGGCTTAAATTTTTCCCAAAATGCCATGCATACGAAGCGGATCCCCAACGATGCTACGAAACGCTTTGCCGTCTATCGGGAAAAGGTTCGATGGAAATGGCAGAATTGGAATCGGGGAACGCTTGTTGCGAGTTTGATGTCCTGATTTAGTCTGCTGGAAACGATCAATGTCTCTCGAAGAAATTGTATCTAGTGGGATTGAAAATAGATTCATTTGTTAATGTGTTACTTTATGTACAGTGTGTTATTCGAGTCGAATATTCAGACGTTACAAAATATTTTCGTGATAAAATAGTCATGATCTCGAAATGACATTTCTAATAATATCGAAAAAATTGTTATCTACGGTTACCGAGTATGTGTTCTAAAACCGCAGAATTTTGTCAGTTATATTTTTCTAATTTTAGTAACAGTGGAAATAGCATGGATGTTCAATTTTCAAATTATCAAGTTTGGAAACTTAAATACTTAGAAATTCAGAAATTTCGTATTGGAATTGTGATGACTTTGAAATGACATTCACAATAACCTGGACTTAAATTTCTTGTCATCAAACAGATCCTATCATCGATTATGTTTACTATTCACAATAACAATGAAAACTACTTAGTTTCAATTTAAATGTGACTATCTATACTCTACGAAAAGGAACGTTTCAAAAATAATTTGCTCCAACCTTTAAAATGTCCTTAAAAATATTCCGTTTTATATTTCTTTCCCTAAATGTTCCATAACCTCCTTTCTACCTTATAAATAGCAATCAATTACTGTAAATCCCCACGTCTATTTCAAACATCCTCCATAACCACAAAATCAACAACAAATGAAAATTGAAAAATCAATATCAGTTTCTCTAAATCAGGAACTCAAAAATATATCATATCAGATAAATCCGACAAAAAGAGCACCCTTTGAAGTTAAATCGATAAATCGTAGAATTTTCTAGTAATTCTGACATTAAGCAAAGTAGCACCGCTCCCATAATGATTTCCATGAAGTATCCTGTAGAATCAAGAAAATTGAATTTTATGTCCCGAAAATCCCGAACTGAATACCGAGAGACGCTCTCGACATTGGACGAAGTATTATCATCGATCTTCACGATAGACCGTTTAAGTAATCCAAATGATAGACCGCGTTCTTCGATTGTCGTTTCCCTGCAGCGTCCCGCACGATTCTCCGCTTTGCATCTTTCGCATTATTCAGTCAGTGTCGAGTTTCGGCTTCTGTGCCGCATATAGTAGGCTTAGACATCACTTTGCGGAATTAGATGGTAGCAAGTGGCCGTAACGCGGTCGTCCTTTCAGCAGTCGGATTTTAGAATCGGTGACTGCTCTTCAAAGGTGTTTTCTATCTCCTTAGAAACTCGAATCCATCCACTTCTCTCTTTTATCGCATTACCTTCCTCTCCTTTGCGAACAGTGTCGCGCGTTTCTTGCGAATTCGTACGAACTGCTTGTGAAAAACGATTGCTCGAAACAAAATGTCCGGTTGTGGATTATGATCTATGTAAATTTTTATCGGAGGAGTGGTTTGTTAAAAATCTTTGATGTTATTGGTATAATTAGGATTTTTGACAGGTTAATTTGTGTAGGTATAGTGATGTATCGATGTGAGTTGTTTTGACACGAATAGGTATAGTTGTGCATTAGATTACTACCTGTTAGATTACCACGCGTTAGATTACTACCCGTTAGAATAGCACGCGTTAGATTACTACCTGTTACATTACTACCCGATAGATTACTACCCGTTAGATTACTACTCATTAGATTGCGACACGTAGATATAGTTATGTGTTAGATCACATTAGATTACTATGCATAGACATAGCCATGCATTAGATGAGGACGCGTTAAATTACCACGCGTAAGATTATCACGCATTAGATTACTAAGCCTTGACATAGTTATGCATCAGATTAGCACGCGTTAGTTTACCACGCGTTAGATTATTACGTGTTAGATTATTACACATTGAATTACTACGCCTCGATATAGTTATGCGTTAGATCACCACTCGTTAAATTTCCACGCGTTATTTTACTACCCGTTAGATTTCCATGTATTAGATTACTACGCGTAGATATAGTTATGCGTCAAATCACTACACGTTAAATTATCGCGTGTAGGTATAACTATGCGTTAAATCATTATGCGTAAATGAATCAACACGTTACGTTGCTACGAGTTTGATCACCACATGCATGTATAATAGGTATATCAACGTATTACTTTGTTATGTGTAGTGATTTATCGCGTAGTTATAATTATACATCATATCACCACGTATAATGCGTGTCCCATATCTTGTGAAAAACCATGAATGTGTGATAGCTGAAGTGATTCTAAGCTTTTTCTGTTACAAAAATGATAGTTAATACTAATATGACATCATTTTGAATTGCAGCGGGCAATCGTTTGCACATACTTTTTGACTCTTCGCTAATAAATAATTATAATTTGTCAAATATAACTAGCGTACCAATTATGTTAGAATATTCTCAATACTTAATAATCATAATTATTCATAAATACCATAAACCAATAAGAAATTATTTTATGAAGAGAAGTTTCAATTTTTCATACCAGTGTATAACTGTGCGTAACTGTCTCCTTGAATCATCACACGTTATATGATTAAGTGAATTATGTATTATATATGTATAATTGCAGATATTACATCTGTTCATTTAGAGAGGGATGTAAAATTTTGGGGATGTCAATCTATAATCCTAGTAGGATCAATTTGACCATGATTTCAACTTCGTTACGTCAATGATCGTGTTTCTTCCTTGCTTTAGGCATCGTCGATGGTATCGTTAATTCCGTGCGAAACACGCAACGATGACACGCTTAAACTATTCTCTCGTTGCCGGCCATCCATGCTTTCCACGCGATCGTGATTTCACTTCCGGCGAACAAGGAAATCGCGTGATTGCGTGCGTGTACACAAGGCTGCGAGTGTGTTACGCCATGTGAAAAAGAGGGTAAATCCCGCGTAAGGGAACAAAAGGTAAAAACGCCGTGGCACGCGTATCGAGTTTTACCCTCGGGGAAATGTTTTCATCCCCGTGGCGGGTCTTCTTCGACGTAACAGCCCGTTTCGAACTAGGGGAAGACCGAATGACATCGATGTTACAGCTGAATCCTGTTCTCGGTCGTTAAACGTACTTCCATTCATTAAATGGTAGCACGTTCTTGGAACATTCGTAACGAACATTTGATGACATATTATTATCTTTCAGTATTTGATCAGATTTCGTATTAATCATGCTTCTGAAGTAGGATGAATATTGTCGTATGTGAGGAATGATGGTTCACAAATCATATGTTACATTGATAAATTGAAGTAAAGCTTTAAACAAAATAGGTGAAGATATAAGGACAACTGTAGCGTATTAATTAATAGGATTAACTTAAAAATAATATTCATTAGTAAAATAAAATTAGAAACAATAAACTTTCATGAAAATACTAATTTTACTACAAACTTTACCAAAATGTCGCAATTTTGAATACAATTTTTAAACATCATATTTCTAAAAGTGTAAGTAAATCAGCTTATCACTCGATGATACAAAAGTTATTAAAGCCTTCTCTCAATAAATAAAGTATTCAACAAAATGTTATCTGTAATCTTTCAAAGACTTCCAAAGAATCAAACATATTTTTCTACTACTATCTATTAATACTAAAACATTCTTAAACAAGTGTTCGTTGTATATTTCTCCCTGATAGCTTGTCAAGTATAAGTCATATATCAAACAATGAAGAAACCTCGGTTTTCAACGATACGCTGAATTTATAAACAATCAATTCAAAAGCAACAAAGTCGAGTACAATCCATCTTCTTTGTAACAGAACTACATCCAACGTTCCATAATGTCGAGAACACTCGAGCTTCGAGTTAACCGGTCTTTCACCGAGCAAATCAACAGGGGGTAAAATCGTGACGCGTGGTCGTGGGTAATTTCCCTGTTCCTTTCGTGTCAACTTGTACAAAAATATTCCCGCTATCTCTTTGATGATCTCCACGATTGAATTTCCTATTCCTTTCTGTACCCTCGGCCGGTACAATTCATTCTTCCAATCTCGGTCTCACGATCTAGCCCAAACGATCAACTTTTACCGGCATCCAGTCTTTCCCTCGTTAGATTTCCAACGAAGCTGTTCCGCATCGGCGAACGGAGAAGAAAAGGCGAGAAATAAGAACGTCCGAGACACATCCGTATTCTCCTAGCCACAAAGATCCACTCTCTGTAAGCTCGCCACTACAATTACACGAAGCTTTTGGCTTTCGCTTGGATAGCCCTTCTAGGTGCTTCTTCTCGGTTGACCCGGCAACAACAGTGACAACGTGAACGAAGTCAACGACGATGCGCCCTTAGAGGGACGGCTTGTTAGCAGAGACAACCGCGAGATCCGCGTATTTCTAGGCGTCTTATTTAATTAGACACCTTTCGGCGACATTGTTAGGCATCGTCGAGGCGACTCCCTGGTACTCGTCCATTCCCGATGCGACCTGTACGTGTTCAAGTTGGCTGCTAGCCAATGAGCAACTACGGATTAAGGCTAGAAAATATTTGTACGTTGTTAGCGAACGGAATTGTAAAATCTTTCGGTGCTGTGTTATTCTAGATACGAATCGAGGTGAATGTAATCGTTTCGGGGTGAGATTCTCCGTAATGTAGGCCTTGAGGACATTTATACTGAGATATTGTAAAATGCTCGGTTTTCAATTATTTCGTATATTTCGTATTGTAAATTGCATATATATTAATACTGAGATCAGAAGGGTACAGATTTTGGCGTGTATATTAATTTTTTATTAAATTTAATGAAGATAGAGGTCTCTAGCAGCGAGAGAAAGGATTTTTAATTAGATGTGCGCAATATGTGAGGGAGGTGTTGAAATTCCAGGAAGATCTGGAAATTTTAAATTTAAAAGTTTGATAACTCGGAGATCTGAGAATTGGGAAATATGGAAATATTCCATTTAATTCACGAATTTACTTTGGGTCGTTGGAAATTGGGAAATTTATATTTCTGTTTCTTGAATATTTTGAATGTGTATATTTATTAATTTAGGAATTCATAAATTGAGAGTCCATAAGTACTCGCCTCTTTCGTACCCATCACTGTTAATACATAAAAAAAGTACCTACGAAATTATAGCAAGAAGAGCAAAATTCGACATTATTCGAATAATCTTCAAATTCCTTTTCAACTAAAAAGCATTTCGATCTCTGTAACAGTAATCGAAAGAATAAATTTTCCCTCATCATATTCCCCATAATAATTAAATTCATTCTCAATCACAACGTTGAACTAGCAATCATTGTAACAACCGTCATTTCCATAAAACTAATTTCGCAATTCAACTGCTTCATACTTAATAGTTTTCTTACATTCTGAAAATATCTGACAAATTCATATTACTGTAATCGTACCTGAGCAAACGAGAGTTCCCCATTGCTTTCTCCCCTGCCATCGTCGGGAGCGAATCGTAGTTTCAAGTACAAGGAGACCCTTGACCCCAGAAGTCTCGATTCGAATCCCATAATCCAGGTCTTGCTCGAAATCCGGGCTTCTAGAGATGCACACGGCGATATACAGACGCTCCGTGCTATTGGTGCTCGAGTACTTTCTCGAGTGGAAACGGTGAAGTCAATTTTGGAGTCGTCTAATGAAGAGTTCCGACAACGAGCACTCGTTACTTGTTCCTGTTTACGCGGTTCGCGGCTGGAACTTCGACAACCATCTCCTTAGATTGAACCCGGAAGACGGATATAATATTTTTCTAATATTCTGCATAAACCAATAATAGTTACAATTTATAATTAATAGCAATAGCGATTCATGCATTTAATTTATGATGAAAATGGATGTTGTCAATGAGGTGTAAGAATCGCATTCTCTTAATCAATGACTGATCAGGCATTATGTTTACACAGGGATTACTTTTTATAAATTGTGGACAAAATGGTACGTTTGGATATATTTTTTATAAATAGCTTTGTGGATAAGCACTTTTTATATATGTGGATGTGGATAAAATGCAATATTTGGATTTCGGATACATTTTTTGTAAATGACATTATAAATGAAATGCAATATTTGGATTTTGGATACATGTTTTATAAATGACATACATAAAATGCACATTCGGGTACATGTATTATATAAGGTGATTTAAAGTGTAATTTCTTAGGCAAAATAAATATATTCAAAGAAACTGGATTGTCGTGAAGCGCGATGTACCTTTTATTTTACAAAAGAAGAATGTAGAGCATTTTTCTTCTATTCTGCACTGTCTGGAGGCTTAGACTAACATAAATGATGATAGACAATAATTACATTATGTGAGATGATTATAGGTTATATATTTTGTTAAGATATTTTTCTTAAAATCTACGTTGATGTTCATCAGGATAAAGAATTAGTTCATGTTTTGTCTTTGTTTTCTCGTTTTTGTTTCTTTATTTTTCAACTACATTTTTAAGCATTTATCTTCGAGGAGTACACTCGCGACGAACTGTTCAGACGAAATGAAACTGCTTATCTTCAAATTAAGTGTGCATTCTGCTAGGTTTATCGTTAGCGAAGTAGTATCGTTTCTCAGAGCTAGCAAATGCTAGAAAATCTTCCGTGCTCGAGTTTCCTCTAGTTATTCCATCCGGTTCATTTATTCCAGCTTTTTCCTAAGGGAGAGAGAGACTTGCTCACGGCTAAACCCTCGGAAGCTTCGCAACGGAAGCATGCACGCGCATATCATTCATTAGGATCACACACTAAGCCGTCGTTGGGAAGGTTGGGTACGCGGGGTGCCACTTGACGCGTCACAGTAACGAAGTAGTGACGCGCATGCCATGGCACTTAATTAATTCTGATTAACCCGTAATCACGTAGTTGTTTCGCGACGCTGCAGGCTCCCCGTCCAATTTGTGTCGTTGGCTATTAATTCTCGACCCCTGCCCGACCCGCCCCACCTCCAACAACTCCACGGGTCCGTGATATTTTAGGACACTTTGTGGCACCGTGATATCCATCGAATGCCGTCCCACGTGTCGCACCCTCGAAGGTCGGTTACTTAACGAGCCAACCTGCGAATGCGCCGTCGACGATATCGGACCTACACTTTCGTCGGGTAAAAATATCTCGACGCGTATCTAATTCGCCACGCTAACGGATAACGGATATTTTGTGGCAAACTTGCTGAGAAAATGTATCTGTCCGCTGAAAATTCCCGACGCTGCTTCTTCGAATTTTATCTATTCAATCTAGGTCCCGTACGTGGAAAGAAATTTTATTATCTTTGTACAAGGGGGATGTATATTTCACGTTTACAGTTGTATAAATGAGTTTAGAAAAAAGCAAATGAGAGCAAATAAAACGGCGATGAAGAGTAATAGTAAATATTTGACTTATAAGCTATTGTCTTCATAATCTAATATTACGACAATCAACAAAATTCGTTCACGTTTTACAAATACGAAATTTCAAATAAATGTGGAACTTTGGAAATTTTTGTGATTGCAGGTCGAAAGGTCAATCGTAAGACAAACATTTCTGTATGTTAACATCATGATTGACTCTGGTTTCCTTTATCACATGTAACATTTACCTTACTGTTTATAAATTTACCTCGCGTTCTAAATGTTCTCAACCAATTTCTATATAAACCACAGAACAGATTTCATCGGCAATCAATCAGTTGTCATCAGCAATTGCTGATTTATCTAGTATCACACAGTTGAAAAATGTGCTGAAAATGTCGGCCTATTACTGTAATGAACGAATGGCAGATATGCATTTTATTTATAGTCGTACTAATGAAAGTACATTAACGTCTTTACATAATAAATTTCTGAATGAACAGTGAATGTTCTTATATTTCAAAACATTCGTTAATGTCTTTGTGAATCAAGCTTAGAATTCGTCGTCGAAATTATGGTAAAACTGGTCCCAAAATTTGAAAGTTCAAGTCTTGCTATTCCGAAATTTCATAGTATCAAAATCCTAAAGTACCACGGTTCTAAACTTCCAAAGTATCAACGTTCTGAAATTTTTAATTCTCAAATATCTCATTTGATCAATAAAACTTTCTTATATATTTCATATTTCGTACTTTATGTATTATAAAGTATATTTCAATATAAATATTTCAGTTATAGTCAATATAAAATATAAAATATTTCAATATAAATATTTCAGTTATAGTCAATATAAAATATAAAATATTTCAATATTGTCCATATGTATTAAAATCTTTCGAATCTTCAAAATATTTCGGTTCAACGCGGAAATCCTAACCTAATTTATGCAACTGAAGTTAACAAGTCACGGGAAAAAAAAAATAAGAGAAAATATTCCTTAAACGACGGGGAATATCGCAATTGAATCGATTGAAAACTGTTCGGGATTTATTACGCTGCGTAAAGTCTGCAACAACTTCGGCGAACAATAAGAGTAACAAATTTGTACGATACGAAAGAAGTTTAAAGACCAGAGAAGTCGAAGGAGGTAAGATTTTTCTTCCCGAAGGTCGCTCGAGTTGCTTCGAATTCAGAATCGAAGAAGCATTTTATTCTGTGTTCAATCTTTAGGGACTCGTTAGTCGGGAGCTCGCTCGTTAAAGTCACACGACAAACTTTTACAAGAGGTCGAAAAATAACGGTAATTCATTCCGGCCCGATAATTGATAACGTTAGATTCTGCAGGAGAGAAAGACGAGGCAGCCGAAGTTTCTTCATTATTAATTTATAACTTTAGCTTTATTGGTTCGCAAAGTAAAGGAGAAACTTGAGGAAATTAAAACCGAAGCCCGAACCACATTTTTTCCGCTACAAAGCTCGGTCTTGACGGTGAATTTTTCGGAAACAAAAGGAAAAAGGTAAAGCGAAACAACAAAAGGACTCTGTGTACGATTCCGAACTTTCTAGTTAAATTAGTTTTAACGAAGTTAGATCTATTGTCGTCATTCTCGCCCTTGGTATTTCGATTCTTCATTGTATCTGTGCTCCAATGGTATCCATCTTGTATCGGGAAAACGGTCGTTTATTTTAATAGTAGCCAGTCTAACCAATTTTTTAAGTTATGAAACAAGATTGTTCTCTGTTAACACAAACTCTATATAAACAGCTCATTATTGCGAGCATAGTTTAATTAATTTGCACTTTATTCTGATAATACGTACATAATGAATAAAATATACGCGTAAACGTTTATCACATTAATTTAGTTTTTTTAATTAATTCACAGCAGTGATGAGTAGATAGAATATTCATCGATAGACGCAAAATATTTAATTATTTTTCTTCTTCTTAAGAATTGAAATTTGCAAGTTCAGAAATTTGGTAACGTGAAAATTTTTAAATTTGGAAATTTACAAGTGTATAAGAAATATTAATTTTAAAATGAGTAAAATTTTTAATTTATAAAATTCAGAAATGCAAAATTGCAGAAATTATAAATTCTCAAATTTAAAAAATTTTTAAGTATTTTAATTTTCAAATATTCCAATTTAGAACCTTAGGAATTTACAAATACAAAAGCTTCAAAATTTGGTAATTTTTAAATTTAAAACCTAATCATAAGAAAACTTATTTTATGAATCCAATAATCTCAAACTTTCAAATTTAAAAACTGAAATGCTTCCCCAATATGCATCACATTACTAAAGAATTCATACATGTACATATCCATGATTAATTTTCAATTTTCCTGCTACAAATATTATCAGAAACGGCGAATTTCTCAGTATCCATCTTTTATATTGCCACCTACGCCTCCCCCGTTTACATTTGCGTCGTAACGAAACCCTCGTATATTCTTTCGTTTTTATCAACCATTTTTTTCAGCACGATAACTCGCAGTGCCTCCAGAGCGTTATAATTAAATTTCAAGCGGTATGCACTTCCCAAGAGGTCGATACCATTGCTGCATAAACGTGCACGACGAACGAAAATATCCAATAATTGCATCTAGAAACAGTGTGATTACGCGTGGAGGGTGTACTGGAAAGTTTAATCAAAATTTTTCCGAAGTATCGGGATGAACAAAATAATTAATAAGTCGTTGCCGCTGGCTGGAGGAAGAAGATTGATATCGTGCAAAGTTCATGTCAAGTTAATGATAATAAAATGTAATAACACATTATCGTTAATCAATCAATTTTGTTCCGCGTTGATTAATGAACGGAGAATAATTTTAATTTAAAAAAAATTCTATTCTTTTTGTTTTCGTCGGTGCAGTAATTTGTATTGGAAAATAAAGGATTCGCTATATCAAGGTTTACGATTAATAAATTCGATTAAGTATTATAAGGATATTATTCGAAACATAAATATGCATATGAGGATCCTAAATGTTTTTAATCTAGTCTGGTAAGGGAATATTTCTAAAATATGGGATGTAGAGGGTGAAAAGGGTCGCTATTTATGTCTTCAATATGAGCTAACTTCAAGTCTAAGAAATTTGTTTTGCTTATCGCTTGGCGTAAATTGCCTATAGAATTATCCTATGTTTTTTGTAGGATAAAGAACTGAAATATTTCATTATCTACATGACATTTATTAGAGAAGTATACTAATTCTCATCATAATAATACTGATAAATACTAATTTTTGTAGCAACGATCATGATATGAAAATATCGTTTTCAGTTCAAAAATTTTGCATTAAATTCTGTGTAGCAAAAGAAGCTGTTAATCAAACAAAAAATCTATATGTACTTTATCAAATAATTAAATTTAGAAAACACTGAGGAAGTTTTAAGTAGGTCCAAAATTGTTATATTGCAATAGGACCTAATTCTTTTTTATGTAACAATATTTGCAAGCTAAAAATGGCAAAATGACTGAAACTCTCTAAATTGTTGCAAAAATTTAACAATATACCAATGGAATGCTCTGATACCGAGGATGGTGAATTGTATGAACAAGAAGAAAGTGAAATTGAACTTTATAGTAATAATGAGACTATAGAATTTTATAGTGATAATGAAATTATGAACAAAGAAAGTGTTCCGGAGTCCTCGGAAAGTGAATTAGAAAATAATTTGAATTTACGTGAAGGAAGACATGTTTGTATTTCAAGTTCTAAAGATAAAAATGAAAATATGAAAGATCATCAAAATGAAATTGCCACAAACGATCAGTTGGAAGAAAATAAAAGAAGGGTCCAATTATATTATTACAGTTATTACAATTACCATTATATAGTAGTCATAATTCTATAACACGGAATTCCTTTGGTAAGATAGATAATCAATAAATATAAAAATATACTATTTTTACGTATTTTATAAAAACCATGTTGTTTTGGTAGAAATAGCTTCGTCTAAACCGTTGTTAGTTCTAGTATTAGTAAAAACAGAGGGGTTAGGTTTATGCAACGCGTTGTGAGTGCAAACTTGTACCTGAACGGGTACGAAAGAGGTCTTACTGGCTAATCCCAAGAATTGTGCAACGGAGCTGTTATTCGGCCAGGCATCGCATCGATCTTCATCAGAAACATGACCGCAATAATCGAGCTACGAGTTTATCAAGTTCCAAAGTACAGAAGCAGAGAATCAGTGCCAGTGGCACTTGGCTTGCGCTGAGTGCACGTTTCTCGCGCCAGCTGCTGCATTTCACATTCCGTGCAACTTAAAATTGGATCGCCTTAACCGGCCGAAATAGCTGATCGAAATAGCTTCCCAAAAGCAACTGGCGTAATTACCAATCACGATGACAGAGACGACGATTGTAGCTCGCTTCGTTGCTGGCTGAATCCGTTGTGCAAATAGTTATTTCGTTGAATACGCTTGTGCCACAACCTTGTTGTATACACAGCGATTTTAAACGGGCCGATATTAAAGCTTTAAAAAGACGATAAAATTCTGCGAGAAATAGAGAGGAACGCTTAGTCCGAGCAAGCTGCAGTGTAAAACCCAGTAAATGGCGTGCAACGAGCGCGATAAGATTGTTTTTATGAACAACGCTCGAGGTGGTCTCGTTAAAACGCTAACTGGCGAGAGGTTCGCTTCGATATTTCGAAGAATTGCTACGGAATTTTACTACGTAAACAACTATATTTTTAGGTTGAGAGTTTATTGTACGTACGAGGATTAATACTGGGAAAGGTATATTTTTATTAGAGAAAGACATTGATAGTCGATTCAGATGATTATGTCGTTGTCCTGAAATTTTCATAGATCTTGCTATTGTTTCAATTAGGTATTCCACTAAATGGATGAATACACATAAATTATCAAATCCCTAAATTTCTTAGTTCCCAAATTTTCCGATTAGTAAACTTTTAAATAGTCAATATTCCAAATCTCCAAATTTCCTACTCTCCAATTCTAATTTTCCAAATTGCCCAAATCCCAAATTCCCAAATTGCCAAATTGCCAAATTGCCGAATTGCCAAATTCTCAAATTCTCAAATTCCCAACTTCCCAAATTCTCAAATTGCCAAATTTCCAAATCCCCAAATACCCAAATATCCAAATTTCCAAATTCCCAAATTCTTTCATTCCGAGTCTCCAAATTCACAAATTACCAAATCCCCAAGTTTCGAATTCTCAAAATCTCCAATCTCCAATCTCCCAAATTTCCAAATCCCATTCTTAAATTCTTGAATTTTCAAATTGTCAAACTTCCAAACTTCCGAAATTTCAAAATTTCAAACTCAGCATACCTCGAATTGTAAAATTCCGAAATATATTAGCAGAAACCTCGATTTCATCTGTTCCATCCATAAATCCCAACTGTATATTTTCTTGAACGAGAAAGCTAACTTTCGAGCTGTGCAAATTGCTAGTGAATCCACGATCGATACGCGTAATCAACCTTTCCGTTCCATCGGTCTTGATGAAAGCTGTCCATGAAAATAACAGAAACAAGTAACTTCCTAGCCAGTCACGTTTTATCCCTGGTAATAGTGCTTTTTAATACCCGCACTACACGAGCAACGTTGCTCAACCAAACAGAAACATCGAGGTTTGAGAAACTTTTGTTGTACATTCAATGCTGTCGAGTCGCCATTTTGTTAACTGTCGTGTTCTGCCTGTCAATGATTAACAATGATTGACGTCACTAATAGGATCTTATTAAGGAAATTCGATAAGGTATGAAAATTATATAAGAACAAATCTGTGTATTTTGAATCATTGCCTTGTGAACAGATATGCATAAAATTTTGCAATTTATAATTTTATTTTTAACACTAAAATAATTCAGTATAATAATCATATTTTTGCGTACAAAATTACATGCACACATTTAGCTCTTTCATTCGAGATATTAAAAATATTTAAATCTATTTAAATGAACTTCATTAATATTTAATCTATTTGATTATAATGTCAAATAAATTTTTATTATTCAATTTGGCTGTAATATTTATTTGAAAATTTAATTTTCATTATTATTAATATAAATAAAAAAATTAATTCAAAATAATTACTAAAACAATTAAGTTTATAATTACAAAATTAGAAATTAAAATAATTAATTAATAATTAAAGTTAATTATGTTACTGATAATTAAATTGAATTTTATTATTAATAATTTATAGTAATTATCATGAAAATTAAATTACCTAAAAATATAATTTGTAATAAATCAGTATCGTTAAATTCATCAATGAAGACGAAATATGTAAATCGTGCATCACTCCTTTGTCTCGAATATGATAAACAAATGAAGGGAAGGGTGCAAGCAAAAAGTGATAAATGAAAACAGGAAGTGAAGGGTCATATTGGTCATCGTTTCCGGCTGCAGTCGCAGGACGATGCCGAGGATTCCCACGAGAGCAGGCGATGGTCATTCGATCTGACCCCGCATGGTTGTCAGCGAAATTAGTTCGGTCTGTCTCTAACATAAATTGCAGGTAACAGTCCAGGTGCATATTCATGCACCTGCAAATAAAACAGTCTCCAACGTCATCCCAGTTAGTGGTGCACGTTTCTAAGATTTTTTGCATATGTTACCCGATTTTATACGAAAGGACATCTGCGACCATCCAGATCCTAACCTAACCTAACCCAGGTCCGTCAACCCTTCGTTCTTCTCATCGATTGCTCTTTTTTCTCTTTTCTGCATGACGAGTTTAAACGCGTTCGTTCCATAGGGAATACGAGTTTCGGATACGAATTTCTGCCTGGCAGAAATGTCCTGTCACAAAAGTATGCCGCGAGTGACCGCTCCACGATTAAATTAAACGTTTCAATCGAATCGATTGCCGGTAATTTTAACGCGAGATTGAGTTGTTCGTTTGGCTCCCTTAGGCGTTTATCGTTGTGTATTTTATTGTGCTGCTTGGGCAAATTGAGTAGAATTTTTGACACAGTGCTTTCATTGTGAAGAAAATTGCTCGTGTGTTGTTTGAAGAGATTTTGTGCACGAATATCGGCAATTAAAATATCATTATCAACAATGTATTAAAATACTGTTGGTTCGATTCAACGTGTACGTAAATGATTATTTTAAAATTTGTACGTGTTAATTTGGATTGGTTTCTTTTGAATTAATTACTCTGTTAAATTATTTAATTGGAAACCTCTTTTACAGTTAATTATTGGTTGATATGTTCGGTACCAGCAGTCGGGTGGAAATTCGTTTATCACGAATCACTTTTGTTATAAAATTGCTACAGTAATACTTTATGCTTACCAATACTTTAATATTATTTTAGTTAGTTGCAAATTGCATTTTATTATACTGTTCTTAATGTTATATAATAGAATTTGATTTTCATTTTGAAGCGTATAAAAAGGGAAATTATGATTCATCGCGTGTGAAGTTAATATGTGAAGCTATACATACATAATAAATAACGTGTTAAGCGTATAATGGAGAGCGATACAATAATTTCACACTAAATTATGATAATGAGATAGTTATCATACGTTCTATATTCATTTCGGTTGTATAATATTTTGAAATTTATTGTCGTTGAATGACATAATAAAGAAAATTTGTGCAATAAGTATACTAGCTCACTTTGGTGATAATGTTTCGTGATCCATTATTTTCAGACACAATTCCACCAATAGACTAGAGTATACCATTCATACCGATTTTCAATTATCCGCTGATTAAAAATTACCGATTAAAAATTATTTATACTTATCTCCAAATAATTTAGTATAAGTACCTACTGATTTTAGGAAACTTTAAAAATTACTTCGTCGGTATATCTCACCCGATTTACGCGGTATGTTATTTACGCGATTTTTAAAATAACGGATTTCAAAAAATCTGATAAAAATGAACATTTTAATACTAGTGCACGAATAGAACTCTCGCATTTTTTATTTTTTTGTTATGAAACTTTTACCGATAGATGTTTTTCATTTTTCTGATTAAAAGGATATCAAACAGACGATTTAATTTGGACTATATTTACTGATTTAACTGACAATAATTTTGATCTATATGATACTTTATGTACACGATTTTTCTTTTGCACGGATTTTAAAATAACGGGTTTAAAAAAAAATTGCTAAAAGGGAACATATTAGTACAAACACAAGGATTGAACTTTTACATTTTTGAGTTTATGTTATGACATCTTCACTAATAGATTTTTGACATTTTTCAAATTAAAATGAGATCAAATACACGATTTAATTTGAACTGTATTTACTGACTTAACTGATCATAATTTTGATTTACATAACTTCGATTTATACGGTACCTTATTTACACGGTTTTTAACAGATTAAAAAATTTGGTAAATGTAAATTAAATTTAAACATTTTAATACGAATGCAAGGGTAGACATTTTATATATTTCTGATTTTTTTATTATAAAATTATTACCATCAAAGTTTTGACATTTTTCTGTTTAAAATGAAATCAAATACACGATTCAATTTGGATTTTATTCACTCGCTTAATTAACCATAATTTCAATTTACACCACTCAAAATGACGGATTAAAGGAAAGTTGATAAAAGTGAACATTTTAATACCAATGCGAAGGTAGAACTTTTATATTCTTGATTCTTTTGTTCTGAAACTTTTACTAATAGAATTTTAATATTTTTGTAAGGAAAACGAGATCAAACACAATTTAATTTGGACTGTATTTATTGGTTTAATTGATCATTATTCAATTTATACGATTTCGCTGTACACGATTTTCTGAGAACTTTCTTTCGTATAAATCGGATAATAGATAAGAGTCTTTTTTCCCTATAACCATTTATTATGATATATACATATAATAGACATTACTTTCCCTATAATTAATATTTAAAATGTAAGGGAAAATCATTAGTTTGAATAAATGGTGGAAAGAGTTCCGCGATCGATTTTCGATTCGAATTACATGCTCCGAAAAAAAAATTTGATTTTAGATTTTTTATTTTCCGACCCAATTTAAAATATTATAGATACCACATAAATGTTTCCAAGCACTAGGTCAAAAAAGGCATATAAAAATTCGTTTTTCATTTTACGCTCCGAGTGACAGTAATAAACCTGAAATTAATTCCGAGCAACCCTGCATTAAAAAAAAATACGAATGTAAAAATGAAAAATAAATTTCTCGAGTATAATAATTTGACCATGCACTACAGATTAAACTCTTTCATTATCAATCGGGGAACCCTGCAGAAGTCTTCGTTTCCATCAGGCAATGCTTTCCTTCGAAGCGCACCATTATCTCTGCTGAAAGTGTTTGCCGTCTATCGGAAAACGAAGATTGCATGCGTGAATGGTCAATGCTTTCATAAGGGAAAAGAAGCAGAAAGATTACGCGAATGGGGAGAGAGTTAGAGAGGATGGCCAGCGTAACCGGGCAACGACAAAAATGGGACGATTTCGTGGAGGTGGAATACCGTCGCACAATGAGTCCGGTGATCGTAATCGCCATTGTGCCATGTCCCCCACCTCCCCTATTCTCGTTATTATCGGTGTCGTCATGACGGAAAAATGGCCCACGCATTTTCAAAGTGCTTCCAACCCGCTATCCTCTCTACTTTCTACGACCGATCGATTGCCGTCCTGGCCGTTCAAAACTTTCCACTCTTTTCCCATCTGTCCACCAACCCTCTTCCTCTCCTTTCGAACATTTTCTTCCTCCTCTCTGCCCTTTCTCTCTCTTTATGTGGCCGACGAATTTTAAAGTCGATTGAATTTCCGGCTGGACAAACAACGAGGCCGTCGCAAAAGCTGACGCTCATTTTTAACTCCGCTTAACGTCGATGCAAAACAGCCTTTCACGGATGCAATCTTTTCTTTGGCATTTGAACTATGCTCGTATAAGGGTTATTGGCGCTCCCGTAGGAAGAAAGTCGCGCACACGTGTGTGAGTCGGGGTGGAGCGAAGTTTCCGACCGCGCAACTTTTGCATTCTTTGAAAAGTTCAATGATATACCGTGGCTGGCCAAATTATTGTACTCGAAGTCCCGTATTTTGAAAGTTTAAACGGTGATATCGATCTGATATTTTTATTGTAATTTTATTATATATTTTTACGTTATATACAGTCTCTGGCTATCGAAGTTAGGATCACTACAAATTTTCAGTATTTTTAACGTTTTCCGTAAAATCAAAAGGCATGTTCAAATTGTAATGATATAATTTATTAGGTGCTAACATGATACACACTGTACATAACATTGTTAACACATGTTAATATTTTGTATTTCTACCCTTTGTTTTTTATATCTTTTCTATATCTTCATTGTTTTCCCAAATACACCCACTTACCAAATTTAAAAATCCCTAAATTTTAGAATTCTAAAATAAAGTGCCAAATTCTCAAGGTCGCAAAATTCTAAAATTTGAAAATATCAGTGTCCCAAAGATTCAAAATTTCACAGTTCCATAATCCCAAAATTTCAATAACTGTGAAGTGCTAAAATATAATAATTCTAAACTTCCAGTTTTTAAGTTCCAATAAGCCAAAATTCTGAAATTCTGAAATTCTGAAATTCTGAAATTCTGAAATTCTAAAATTCTAAAATTCTAAAATTCTATTATAAAATTCTAAAACTCAAAAATCCCAAAATTTGAACGTACCAAATTTCAAAATTTGGCACACATAATTCCAACTTGCTCTTCGTTCAACAAACGAATTTTATCCTCCTACGTCCGTACATTCTATTCCCTCAATTTAAAAATACCGATCCTTGGTAAACTCGTACAGTCGAGTACCATGGTTCCTCTACCAACGACCACATATTTCCTTTGTTCCTAGATGTTCATTTTTTATAACCCGCCGAGGGAAAAATATTAATTACAAAAATACCATGGGGTTGATCCGTGACTTTGCATTCTTTCGATTGAACCTGGTACACGTTTCTGTCCCTTCGTGTTTACGGTAGCTAAAGTAGTGTCGATTTAACCGTGGTTATTGATATAACGACGAGTCGACCGTTTAAACGCCATTGAATACAACCCCTCGCAGTTCAATCCCATCGACGAGTCGATAAAAATCGGAAACTGTCGAACCGTATGCTGGATTTATAGATATTAATTAAAGCCGATTATTGGAAATCGAAACGATACTCTCGCTCTGGTCGATACGCAGGATATAACAGTTAACGAAACGTCCGTTAATAAACCTGATAGTAATATGAATAATCTTGTAGGTAAAGGTTTCATGCACAGAATCTATGCCAGTTTTATCTTTTATTTTCTACAAACGATTTTATTATTTTGTTATTTCCTACAAACTATCTATTATTTAATAGACACTAATAGACTTTTTTGATACACTTTTAAACCGGATTTGGCTTTTATGACAGGGCAAACTGTATGACACTTATCAACAAAATCTCAGAAAATATTTTAGTATCATCTGGTATTGAAACAGCGATCAAAGTACGTAATTCACAAGGAAACCTCAAAATCAAGCGAAAGGTATGTGGATGAGCTTCGATCGAGCGTTGGTTGACAAACCGGAAACCAATAATAGAACAAAGGGCAACAATTAAACGCGTCTCTGTAATTCGATAAGCTTCGAATACTAAACCGTCAACGAGTATACGTAACATGCACCAATTTCACGATTCGAGAGTTTGTTCAAGTCTGTACGATAATTTCCTTCCGTATTTTTATTAAACAATTTCACGATCACATCGTCGTGTGCTTTTTGTGGAATTTCTTTTTAAACGATCATTTTGTAAAAATATCGTTTTGTCAAACGATCTTTTTGTCCCACACTGTAGTCTAGTATTAGGAAAATGGAAACGAATTACAAAGAAAAATACAGGAATCGAATGGTTCTTCAAATACGTGTAAACGTTGAACGATTTTCGTAGGGAAAAAAGGGATCCGATTCGATTGACGTTTGACGATCGGTTTTTTTTCACAGATTACTACGCACACCTGCAAATTTTTTTAACGTTTAGTTATTGTTCCGATTGATTCGTCTATTGACGTTGCACAAACAAAACCCGTTTAGTTTTATCGGCGACCGTGAAAGCCGAACTCCGAGTAATTTGATATTCTAGAACAAGTGTTAAACGTGGAAACTTTTTTAACGATTCGCGTTTAATCACGCGAGCGCGACGGAGTAATTGATTCGATTCACGCCCCGTTCAAATAACCCTTGTTCGAATTCGATAACTATTACACTGTTGAACAATTTATTGGGATAACAGCTTTAAAAGAATAAAGAATTTCATTTCATTATTGTTTAAGTTCTTCAAAAGTCTTCAATCACTGAATTTCTGAATTTATTTTACAGATTTTCAATTTTTCAGTGTTTTAGAACTTCAATCTCCCAAATAAAAAAATTTCAGAATCTATGATACATTTTTACATAGCAACAATCGCGTTATTTAAATTAATATCATAATTATATTACTGCAGAAATCAGAAGTGTAAGTTTAGAAATTTTATTGCAGTCATAAGTTGAACATGACGACATTGAATCTATCACTATTCTTACAAAAAAGGACATATTTATATCCTTATTGGTCCCCTAACAGAACGTTGCTTCTCCATATTTGAACAGTGAGTGCGTCACGAGTTCTACTCATCAAACCATAACAGAAGTTTAATTACCCCTATTGCCCATTCACTTTATACGTCACACGAAGGAAGTAACATTACAATAAAAAACTTGAAGCAAGTTTTGTTTGACAAACATCATGATTGTTCTGCTTGTAAATGCTAACAAAACATCGCGTCTCCACTTGAACCGTGAATGCGTCACGTGTCATACTCATCGAACTATAACAAAAGTTTAATTACCACTATTGCCTATTCACTTTACACGTCACACGAAGGGTTTCACATTGCAATAAAAAGCTCGAAGCAACTTTTGTTTAATGAACATCATGATGGTTTGTAAATCCTCCACCCGTCGCTATCATTGGTGCGCTTGACACGTTCATCTAGCTCCCTGCGAGACGATCCCGGTAATCTCTCGAACAGAACCCTTTATCTCCGCATTAGCATAAATCCTAATTAATGGAAGCTAGTACTCGAAGCACCCCGGTTGATCTAGTCATAGCCTGTACAAAGTCGTGGATGGCTGTAAGTGGATATCCAGCGTGTCGCGAGTTCGTTCAGCCCCGTTTTTCGCGTGACGTCTTTCCTGTCCAACTTCATCCGTAGCGTTGTGCACCTCGACAACTTCCGTCCCGGAAGAGGTTACGGCCGTGCCACGATTAATAGTTGGCTCGGTCCTCGAAGCCAGGCCAGCCGAACCACAGGCAATCCAGGGTTCAGTGTATTCGACGTGGGATAAGGGGATGCTCGGGGGTGACACGGTAGCTGCAGTGCAGGCCAACCGGCAGGAGATAGGGGTCCGACTGGAACCATGCTGCCATAACACTGCCGCTAATTAAACGATTAATCATGCAACGAATGACACGTACCTAACCGGTTCACGGGGAATCGCTCCCGCCAGACTCTGCGTCGCTCGAACGACGAAGGTTATGCCTGTTATTCCCTGCATAACCTGCCCCCATTGCTGCGTAACATTTGCATATTTCGGTATGCATCGGTGTGCAACACCGACAACCACCGTGCTTGATGAGCTGCTAACTTTTCCGTCAATCCTGATGACATTTATCCCTGTTTCTAATGCTATGCCGTACTTGCGCGATCTTTCGATTAACACTGCAGCGACGGAATACGTCAAATTGATGAAATGACGAAAATTGAAAACAAATTTTTATGAGAATGTATGATAATTTACAGATTAAGAATGTTGACCGCGAGATAAAGAATTATTGTACAAACTAGTTTATCTATTATTTTTTTTTTTTAATAGTTCAGTTTCATTTTGAATATAAGTGGTCTGAAAATTTGGGGTTAAGATGATTTCTTGCATGTTGCGTTTGGGGGAGGAGTTAACGTTCGACTTCTTTTCTCGAAGTTAGTATATTTGAGGGAAATAAGTACTGTATTTAGTAACCATTCGAATGCCAATAAGTTAGGAGTTACTTAAATGGTTTGAATGTGAACTTAATTGACGTGAATAGGTGTTTGTTGATTTTTGGAAGTAATGTATTGTGGCTGAGTTCATTGGAAAGCTTAACAGATTGTGTTATTAATTAGGGAAATAAACTAACATCTGTATAACAGACTGTGAATCATATGATAAGGACATGTGTATAATATCTGCACATAGAACATAGAACATAATAGAGCAAAGAATATAATATGTGTCTCCAAATATATGAGTACACAAGTTCTACGTAACTTGTGCAAGTTTTCTATTGCCAATTTTTCTGTTTTTACAGAATAGCTTGAATACACTTGAATAAAAGTAGTGTAAAACTAAAAATTCATTTAACAAATCTCGGAAATAAAATTTGGATTACGTTGAATGACCTTTTTCTAATTTTTCTGTTTCAGGTAAGCTATTGTTGTATATTATAGTGAAACGCAATGGTCGCCTTATCGTGAGTACCCTAAATATTAATTGAAAAATAAAAATAATTTTTGAGTTTTTTCGAAATCGTACAGTTGTTAATAGAACAATAAAACAGTATGAAGACAAGTTATTATAACGAAATAAGTATTTTTTTCAATTTAATATGAAATACTAAAACTGATTTTGTTATAGCATCAAATCTCTCTTTTCATTTTAGTTAAAAGAATTAGTATTTAATTTATGTTCGATAAAATTAGAAATTAAATCTTGGTTCAGGGAAAGGGAAACACATATTCGAAAACTATTATTTACTTTTCTATAATAGAATAAATTTTATTATTTCATATCAAATTAATAAAAAAATTTCTCTTGTTATTTTACTATGAAAATTCGTCAAAGTACAAATACTAAAATTAAAATCCGAATAATTAAAACCAAGTTTGAAATCAAAATAAAATTGAGATTAAAACCATTTCTATGCCGATTTAAATATTAACACTTCCTACTAAATCAATAAAAATATTCATTTTATTATTTTCTTACCAAAATTTATTTTCGCACAAATAACTCATCGATCAGGTCACAGTGTAGATCAAAATAGCGAAACATTTTCCTATCACTCTATTGTTCTCTTCGATAACATTTAAAAATCATTTACTCCGATAACATTCAATAACCATTTTATAAAATCGGGACACGTAGACGAAAGTCTGTTCGAAAGTAGACACATAAACTCGATCGCAAATCGGAGGTAAAGTTGAGGCAATCGAATGTAAATGGAGAAGCAATCAGAGTGAATTTTAATTCGAAGATGGTGTGGGGCGAACACGAAGAAAAATTCACGGCGAGAAGAGAAATACATAGAACGAATCGAGAGATGGTTACTAACCGATAGAGAAGGACACGGATAACGTTTCGTAATCGAATCGCGTTCCACATGGGTGGAGGATACAGAAGGGAGATCGCAATCCCCATTCTGTTCTCTGTTAGGCAGGGGATGGTCAAGTCCGCTTTCACGGTCCATGCTGCGCTTCGTTTCGATTGTTCGACGCATCGATACTCGGCATCAGCCATGCCCGTCTATTATTCGCTGCGGCCAATGGTCACTGCTACCATTCTATATACCCAGTTATGATTTGTTACCCTGTTTTTGACGTATGTTGCTGCGACCGTCGAATCTCCTCCACCCTTCCTCGATTCTGCATCCCTGACTTGTCTTTTTCCCCCACCGAAATTTGCGAAACCAATCATGCTTAGTGTATTTGTAGCAAATAGGCGATTAAATAAAATTATTGTTCTAAGAATTTTACAGTTAGAAAGTAGCTCGATACGTTCTTTGGTCACAGAAAGCTTTTTACCATGTACACAGTTGTAGCAAAATTTTGATATATGTTTAGCTATTTCTTGAAGATAAATAATATTTTGTATTGTTATGTTAATATGTTGTGTGTTGAGAAAGTAAACACAGAGTTTATAACTTATTCGCATAGACTTTTTAACTTTTTCTTAAATAAATTAAAGTGTAGTTAATTATTTCTTATTATATATAGAAAAGGCAGACATTGGAAAGTATAATTAGAATAGCATTCAACAGTAAATACAGGAGAAAATTAACATTTAACTGGTTAATTACTACGTTTCATTTGTTCACTAAATTTCAGTTATCAGGTATTTTGAATATTTTTGAATATCAATTTAGATCGGAGCAGATTTCAATTGAAATTGCTAATACTGATAATATAGAACCTTCAAATATTTGATCTGCTTGTGTGCATATTAATAAGCGGACTTGCGTTTTTGTATAATTTTAGGAGATTGATCGATATTAATACCAAATATTAATCAGAATTAATTGAAAATATTTAAGTAAGATGAACTTTTTAAAACAAAGAAAGAAGAGAAATTTTATTAAATATACGCTGTATTTACTTTTTAACCTGAAATTCGATGAGTCAAGAGTTTTTAGAAAAAGCTATACTTTGCTATGAAAACTCTTTTAGAATAAATGCAAACAAGCTTTTAAATTCAATGAACGTAAATTCAGTTGTGCTATTTTAAGTCTTAAAAATATAATGTAACTTTTTAATAAATTGATAATGTAAATACACATATAACTTTGGTACAATATAAAATGCAGTTAACAACCATTTATTGCACGTGAAACCTCAAATTTCATTAAAATAGTAGATTAACCCTAACTATCATGATATAGAGATAATATACATGGAAAATTTATATACATATATTTATACCGTATTATACATGGAAAATTTTATATTTTTACATATCTATTAAAGCCACCTTTAAATATTAAAGAATAGGTAATATTTAATACTAATATTAAAAAATGGTATCGAATATTAATATTAAAGAATAACAAGTTATTTTCTAAATAACATGCATTATTATGTCGTTTCAAGTAGACAAAGTTTAACTCTAACTGGATCAAATCTGAGGCTATCATGGTACTTAAGGGTTGAAGAACTTAAAGCAAATAGAGATATTATTTGTAAAGTGTATATAATATAACATTATTATATTATATTATAAAGTATATAATATTGAAATATTATTTATACATTGGTGCTTTATAAAGTACATATGTATAATATATGTACATATGTATATTTGTGTACAGCATTAATATCATTTTGTTAAAACTCAAATAGAAATTCAAATTTCACGGAATGTGGACATATAAAATTTATGCGTTAAATCATCGATATTACATACATCAAATACACAAACGAACATCTGTAATTAGATAATCAGAACAATTTCCAATAACATGGCTAATGAATTCCCAGGAAAATACAAATACAGCAACCACCGTTGAACTTTGAAATTATCCGTCCCTTTATTTCCCCGTGCGTTCAGTTAATTATTTCCTGGTATTTCGTTTGTGTAACGCGAAACACTGAAAAGACTTGACATCCTCTGTCACCGTACAACTTTACCGGTGTTTATACGATCTTCGACGTCTTCCCGTGTTAATTCAGTCCGAATAATTCCTCGCGAAGCTTTCATCCGTCGTCGTTCATTAACTCGCCGGGACGAGGATACGCCGTCATTGCGTCTAATTACATTGAAACACTGATTAACAAGTCCCGTACGATCCGTTTTCAAGCGTTACACGCGAAACGGCGGGTGAATGCCGTCGCTGCACGACTTACACGAATTTAGTTCAGCCGTATAAGCCGGTAGTCGTTGCCTCGAGGCGGAAATCCATAGAAACAGGCGTGAAAGGGGAAGAAGGAGAAGAGATTGCGCGTATAACGCGAGGCTATAAAGAATATGAGATCGAAAAAGGTATAAGAATGGCCTTTTCGCGCCGCCCTCGGTATACCGTATAATCCTCCGATTCTCCCATTATCCTGTTGTTTCTCTGCTCGTGGTCACAATTTATTATATTCCCTCCTGTCTGTCGTTTCTCTCGCTCCCGGCATCGCCTTTCGTGTTCGTCCCGCGCGATCCCGTTTCAACCCCCGTCGCTCGGAAGGAAAACGAGGGGTTGAAGAGAGAAAGGGGAAGGATCGTTGCCGGGGTGCGCTACAGGTGTCGACGAGATACAGGTGTTGCTAGGATAGCTGTTACCGAGGAGGGTAAAAGCGGTCTCCTCCACTTGCAACCCTTCGCTTTCACCCCTTCGTATCCCCAGCCGAAACTCGCCACCGAAAGTTTCCGAGATTGCGGCACCTTCGAAAAGACTCGAAGGCACGTTCAACCGCAAACTGAATTAAGGACGATGTCGTCGATTCGCGCCCTCGTTCATTAATCGGCCCGTGTGTGCTACGCGGAGAGAACTTTCGCGACGAAAATTCCGTTTCACTGTCGAACTCGAACGGAAACCTTCACGCGTACGATAATTATTTGCGGTTAATGGCAGGGAGCGTTAAGAAGTTTACAAGTTCCAGTACGACGGATGTGAGATGTTTCTCGAGAAACTCAAAGTTTCTGTATTATTCTGTTCGAAGTATCTTTTGCAAGTACTTTTATTTGAGTAAAAACTGCTGATTTTTTTGTTTCCAATTTTTAGTTACGAATTAGATATTAATTTTGCATTGTAATTTCAATTTCTTGATAACGTGTTTATTATGAATTAGATATTAATTTTTGATGATATATTAGGCATGAGCATGGTAGTTCTATAGTACGTTGCATAAATATACCAACCTCTCATGTCTTCACGGATCTAAACTTTTGGTAGGAAATTAGGTCAACATTTTTTAAATACTAATTTGTAATGTATACATCATAAATTGTATAAAAGAAAATTGGCATATTGATGTAAATATTAAACTAACAAAAAATATTAAGCTTGCATAAAATCTGATTTTCAGGTGTTTCAATATACCAACCTTGCATATTGTTTATGATGCTTTAAATCGTGCTTCATAAGTAAAAAAATTCATTATGTTTAGTAGTTTCATTTCATAATGTAAATAGTTATAATTGTACCGATACATTAGAAAATTGCTTAATAGACAAAATTATTATTTAATAGGAATACTACAACGAAAATTTAATTTTCATATAGGACAGTGCATCGGTTCATAAATTTGCAGATATATTAAAATGATTTGTGGAAGATAATATTCCGTTATTAGACTGCCGTGCACGTCCCCTGACGTTAATCGCACAGAAAATTTATGAGTAATATTGGTACAAACGATTTTTTTTATTAATTGTGCATATTCGAATATAGATGAACTAAAACTTGCAATAGCTGACACATGGAACAATGTAGACAAAAATATAGTATCAAATGTTATTTAAAATATACTTTTAAAAGAAGGTTTTTTAAGACAAATGAAAGATTGTTATAGCCGATGAAGAATTACAGATTTGCTACACTATACATTTAATACAGAATCAATATTGCGAACATGAAATTACTATAAATATCATAAATATTAATTTATGATATCTTTATGTCGTCAAACTGTATCATTGTAGTGTTTCGAAATACGCTATTTGATATGCAACAACTGAACACAAATTTTTCGTAGTGTTATGAATTTGTCACCCTACGAGTATGGCGAACGTTTAACCAACAGATTTTCTCAAGCATTTCCTTAATTCTCGAATGACTAGGAAAATAATCAGCGAGCAATATCGAAAGGGAATTACCCTTGCATTATCGACACCATCGTCGTAGACGAACACGAATTCCCTACGAAATCGAGCCTCGGGCACGAGATTTTCACGAGCGGATAAATTGGACGACGAAATTGGCAGCAGGGGTGATGGTTGCTTGATGGGGGAGAATCGAGTCGCGGAAAAGCGAACGTGTAAGGGACGAAATGTCGCCAGGGCTGACGCTATAATTGCCACGTGATGTATTGCCGAAGGCATTGTAACCCCTACAAAAAGACCTGTATTTCGTTTTTACCTCTCTGCTTTACGAGTATCTCCAGGTAACGACAGATACCTGTCTTTCGAATTCAATCGTTCAACATTATATCGTCTCGATATTGCGCCGTCCGGATTTTATTACGTATAATAAAACGAGAAGTGGTCGCAGAACTAATTAACAGCTTCGTAGAATCGTAATTGTACGAGTGAAATATCGAGAAACACGATGCGTCAAGAATGTTCAGAAGCACGTTCGACCCCTTACATCGTCGAACTTTCGCAGGATTTTGCGAACCAATTAAATCTCGGATTCGAACAGTTTCGAGGCTTCTCGACACGCTTGTTAGAACTTTAAACGAAACAAGAAATTCAACCACGAGTAATTCTTTTTTTATACGGAACGTTGAATCCGATCCAAGGACTGGCGTATATTCGCGTTCTATTTAAAGGATCCGGCTAAATCCTTGAACAACAACAGGCAGTGGAAACGTCTACATTAAATTAATGGAATCGCTCGTAAGACCGTGAGGCAGTTTCAATTAAAGAAGCAGAAGCAATGTTGATGCTCGTTAACCGGAAGCGTACAAAACGCGGCAGATAAGCCGCGGAGCTAGAAAGACGACACGAAATGAAGCCGTTGAATAAGACCCGTGTTGGCCGCCATCTTGACAAAGGAGCCCAACGTCGGCTCCTACCCTCGAGATACTCATCCTATGAAACAGCGACGGCAGCAGCTTCTCGTATCCCGCGAGATTGGATTCTCCAGTCGTTCTCCCTTATCTACGTCGTCCTTGTGCCGAGAGACAAGAGTAAGTAGCGTGACGACACATTCTGCTCTACCGTACTTGACGTTAACGAAGCTCATCCAGTAATAAAAATCTTCATAAAGCACTTGAGAAACTAGCCGGGAGCCAAGGTTTCGAAAAACGGGAACAACGAGGCGCGGAAGCACGCAACAGGAGCCCTAGCACGCGCAATGTTTTAGGTACGAATAGTATTTTAGGTGGTGCATTGATTGACAGAAAATTAGAGAGTTAATTTTATTTGGTTTGTTTGAAAAGGTATGCGAGTTGGCGCCCATGGAACAGATTGTGGGTGTTGCTGTCGTTGTGGAGCGAAGGGGTTTAATGCAGAAACTTATACTTAAGAACATTTTCTGTTTCTGAAATCTGAGGTTCTAAGTTTAGGAATTTTTACATTCCGAAATTTTGGGATTTAGAGATTTAGAGTTTTAGAGTTTTAGAGTTTTAGAGATTTAGAGATTTTGAGATTTTGAGATTTTGAGATTTTGAGATTTAGAGATTTAGAAAAGAAATTTAGAAATTTAGAAATTTAGAAATTTACTTGAGACTTGAGAATTTAGAAATTAAGAAATTTAGAAATTTAGTAACTGAGAATGTTAGAAATTCAGAGATTTGGAAATTTGAAAATTTGAAAATTTGGAATTTTGGAAAATTACAAATTTGCAAACCTACAAATCTACAAATCTACAAATTTATATACTTACTGATCTAGATATTTAGAATTTTAGGAATTCTGAAATTTGGTAACTTGGACATTCAAGTGGCAAGTAGGAATATAGAAATTTATTAATTTCAGATTTTAAAATCTCCAAATTTGTGAACTTTTGTACCTCTAAATTTTTAAACTCCTATATTTCTAAATTTTCAAATTTACGTATATTACAAAATTTTCAACTATCCAAATGTTAAACTTTTAAACATGCAAATTTAACATTTTTGAATTACCCAAATGATTCTCAAATTTCCAAACTGGAAGATCTAAATATTTAAACATGTTCTGTATATAAATTTTCTAATTGCTATGAGTTTGTTTCTACATTTGGATGTGTTCAAATGGTCAAATGTTCAAATACTCAAATATTTGAATGTTCAAATGTTCGCCTGTTTAAATTTTCAGATTTCCAAGTTACTACTTGTTTGCAGTTTGTTTTTGTGTATTTCTCTTCCACTAAATTTTTAAATATAGATATATGTATAACCACTTAAAGCTTCCGTACCTTCAAATGATCAAATTTCTGAATGTCAGAAACAAAAATAAAATTTCTACATTTCGTCTTTTTCACATTTTATGCGTATACAGTCCATGCATACCAGTGCCCACGAGCTTTTCTACGGGCTCCCAATCTGCCCACTACTGGTTTGTCCAAATAACGAAAAAGTGCAGAGTAAAAAGAGCGGCTAAACCGGTCGATGAAAAAGTATACTCACAACGAAAAGAAGGGAAAATGGAGAAAAATATACGCTTCTGTGCGAAAGGCCTAGCGAACGAACTTTTCTATCACAGACTCTCGCGGCAATACAATTAAAAAGATTGCGAAAGTTTGCAATACGAGCGCGTGAAATCGCCTCCAGCTGATATAAGGTAACTTAACTTCGCGTTTGAAAAGCCTCGACGGCTACTGTTTGTCTTCCAATTGGCGAACAGGATGCTCGAATCCGCTCGTTTCGAAAGAATTTCATCAAGCCGAACATCTACTCACATTTTTACCCTTGTAATACTATTTCAACTACTTCTTCTACCCGATGAGAATGCAATGAATTTTTGTTTTATTCTCTAACCGAATATGTGTCCGTTGGAAAATTCAATTTTTGCTTCCTATTAACTTATTGATTACATATTTTAATATTTTTGCCAGTGGCGGCTCACGGATAGGCAGCGTGGAACTGTAGCACCCTCTGTTTCCACTTGACATTATCGATAACATTTAATACGACGAGTCTTTTCTTTAGTTCTTTACCAAGTTTCTGAATAAATTTTCATTTTATACATGTTTATTATTTACACAATTTTAAAGCGAAGGCTAATCGTTTTCTGGAGCAACACCCCTACTAATTTTAACTATGCGACCCCACTGATTTCTGCATATAGAATATAATATAAAGTGATAGCATATAGAATACAAAGTGGTGATCAATCGTATCCATGAATGTAAAATACATGAAGATGATAAAACTGAAGATCAATCTTTTACAAGTTTAATGATTTTGAACATAATGAAGAATGAATTGAAAAACGAAAACGTTTAAAAATTGAAAAATTGAAAAATTATACTAATTTTAAGTATGTATAGTTCCAAATCTCAGAATTCACAATTTCAAAAGTATTCACACCTATAAATATAAAAACCTAATAACTTCTAATCTTTGAAACTTGAGAATGTTAGTTTTAAAAAGATTTCTAAACTACTAACTTAAAAAATTTAAAAATTACTAAGTGTTTAAAATAGAATGTTTAACAATTTTAATAAACAGAGTATTTTAACAATTTGAAGATACGAAAAATTGAATTCAATGTATGACTTCCAAATAACATGGTTGGCAATCAATACTTAGAGTCAGAGTATTTATAGCAATTAACATTCGTAATTTATACTCTGTTTGATATTTCTCGAATAAGATTTGTTTAATGAACTCTCATGTTATTCATCGAAGCTGTTAAAAGGGCGAAGTTGAAAGTTTCCTTTAAAATTGAAAGCTCTGTATTTCTATGCAAAGTCAGTATTGATCTAACCATCGAAGAAACTAGGCTAGATATTTCTTTCGATATCCTCTTAAAGCTAATAATACAAATGTTTTATTTATGTGATAATAAACAAATCTCTTCACATTCTAAAATTAATTTTAAAGCAAGTAGTTAGCAAAGAAATATTATATAGAGAAGCAATTATATGTTGACATTTGAAAAACAGAATTGATATATTACTACATTTACTCTGCTCATACTTCGATATATCATGTGCTGACAAAAATGATGTATGTTAAAAGGTGCGAAATATAGAGAGATATACCGATGTCAACACACGAGTTGGCGCGTTAACCACTGATTTAGGCAACAAATTAAACTTCGCAGCATAATATTCGAAAGTGCAACATGATGTCCAGAAATGGAGATAAATATTTGAATTGAAACAGCAAGAATTCGGTAGCAAGGTAGAAATGTTTCCAGTTCTGTCGCCGTTTCCATTGACCAATATTTCGCGGGACATTTCCTTCGGGGCGTCGAGCTTCCAGAAATGGATTCTAAATTTTCAAGGAACCCTCTTTCATATTTAAATGCGCGCCTCGCGTAGAATCACCCGGCCCGTCGAACACGTGACAGCTGCGACATATTTTAGAATGAAACTGCGCTCTAGATGTATGCTGGGGGCTGGCTTATTCATCTTCCTTAGACGTTTCGCGATAACGACGCGACGACGGATGCACTCGCTCCGTTTTCGATAGACGAGTAACGATGCTTTCGTGCATTTACTGCATAAATTGCTAATGACAAGGAAACTCTATTTCATGACGAATCTCACGGCGGTATGCACTTTGACGATTATAAAATCCCAAATTATGCTGCTTGTTCCTGTATGTCCTTTGATTAATATTCAACTTCTTGGCGAGGTAAAATTTTACGAGCGAAATTAAACGCAGAAAGGTTTTTGTGCAGTAATTTGCTTGGCAGATAATTCAGCTTTATATTATTAGGGTGTGCACGAAATTTTAAGATAATTTATTCTTTAACGTTTTTAAACCCAACTGTACGGTAATTTGCTTAATTTAGTTTTATGTCAGGGGGTGCAAAAGATTTTGGGTTGTATTCGGGGTTATTTTCTTCGTTAACATTTTCAAACTCAACTGTGTAATATTTTGTATAATAGTAATTTGTTTTAAAGATAATTTCGTTTTTTACAGTCAGGGTGTATACAAAGTTTTGGATAGTTTTTAAAATTATATTCTTTATTAACGTTTTCAAACCCAACTGTATAATAATATTTTGTTTGATAGATAATTCAGTTTTCTATTGTTAGGGTGTGCAAAAGATTTTGGATCATTTTTAATACAAATTATTAATTATGTTGAATAAATAAAATTAAACTAGTTTGAATATTTACAAATATTGATTTTCTTCTACTTTCGTGAAATTTTCCTTACAAAATTGACTTCTTTCCACGTTTGTGACATTTTTCATAAACGCGAGACAATTCTGCACGTTCCTATTACAGCGAGCCGCATGCAATATCCGTCATTCGTAGAAACAATGTTCATGAACCGATAATACGAGAACGTCGTCGTTCGGAAAGTCACGGAATAAAATATCAGCCGTATCATTGCTAATATTTTTCTCGTGGAAACGCTCAGGGTTTCGTAGCGCGAGGAAAAGGAGAGGCTCTGCCGGAGGCGATAACTCACCTTCTGAAGAATCCTTAAGGGCGCAACGGCGAAGTCAGAACGGAAAGAGAGAAAAGAAAGGGGAGGATCGAGAGAATAACTCAAATTTATGAGGTGCAGAGCCAGACCAAATTCCCGTTCGTAGCGTTCCCCTCGAGTCCACTTATACTCGACCGTTCCCGAATGGTTCCCTGAATTCGCAGTCGTTCATCGGTACCCCATACGCCACGGTAATCTACCGTTTATGATCTTTGACGTGTTCGATATACATTCTTGTTAAGTATGAAAACATTTACTAGTTCCAGTTCTACGTTTAATATGAACAGTTACATACAAACAGTTAAGTCGGTTATTTCTACCAAAACCAGTCAAAATAATTGGACTTAAAAGAATACGTAATAATAGAATATTGTTAGATTTATTGATTTATTACTATCTTAGAAAAGGAATTCCATGTTATAGAATTATGACTACTGTAACAACTATGGTAATACATAACTATACCCCTTTTATTTTTTCCCAACTGGTTTGTGAAAATTTCAGTTTAATGTATATTATTGAATATATTATTAATTGAATCCCAATTTGCCAAACTTTAATTTCTCTAATTTTCCAAATTATCAAACTTCATTTCCCTATTTATCAACGTGCAAATTTGTTCATTTCCAAACTTTCTCAATTTCCACATTTTCACATTTCTAAATTTCTCACAATGATTTTTACAAACATCACTACATCGTCATACAACAATCATCGCTACAATACCTACATTATTGCTTAAATTTAATATGTAAATTCGTAAATAATAATCAATCAGGTAGAAATTTCATTCGTTCAAATAATTCTTGTTTACCAATATAAATGTCACTCAAAATCCTCCCTTTTTCACCGAAAAATTCATACGTGACTAATTTTGAATATGAATTTGTTCGTAACTGAAGCTTCGTACGAATGTCACCGTAATTTATCAATTTATATTTCAATTCGAATCTACGCCCGTTTTAATTGAATCAACGGTGACCAGCTTTTAACAAACTCCTGATCTCGAAGTTGATGACTGGAGAAAGTTTCTAATAGGAAGCAGTTTACGATATTAGGAAAATCTCGCGAAAATAGGTGGATTCGATATAAACGTTTAGTCGGGCACGGCGATTGATAAAAATGGTTGGTCATACATTTATCCCGACGTTAACGGTGAAACTTTCCGGGAGAAGACCGCAATTTGCAATTTTCTATTGGGATAAATTTGTAATAAGATAAACTCTCTAAATAAGATTTAAGGATCGCGTAATGGTTATGGTTTTACGAGCGTTCGCGTCGATAAACGATACTTTACTGCTAGAAACGATGACTCGTGAATGGAAACTGGGATAACCAATGCGTGTAATAGTTAAATATTGAAATAAGAGGAAAAGTTCCGAGGATGACGCGGCAACGCCGTGGAAATATTGCTGCAAGGGATTAATTTTTACTGCGTCGTAAAATTCTTGGATGATAAGGAAGAGCAAAAGTATGGTGATTTATGTATGATACTCCAGGAGTTCGCCTCCCTAATACTTTTCAAACCGAATTTCCAAGAAGTATGGGCCTTCAGAATTTATAGTCGTTGGCTCTCGCGACGTCGCGTCGGCATAAAATTTTTTAAAGTAATCAGACCGAGTCTTTAGAATATCTATTATATAAATCACTCTGGCATTGAATATGTAATAATAAAAAGAAAGGAATTTTGTCTTTATACATTAATCTTTAACTTTTACTTTCCTCCGATGTAGAAAACTATTCTTTTCTCAATTCCTTGAGAGTGAATTAACTGGGTAGATTTATACTTTTCTATTGTTCTTCTTTATTCAAATAATCTTGTACATTAAAGTGGTTCATTTTGCACTGTTATGCATTTTCTTTTTATGGTTTTTTGAAATTTCTACAACTTCTCGATTTAAGGGTTAACTCAATCAAGGGTGAAATTCCTTGATTTGTGATGTAAGGAAATCTGAAGTATTGTGTTGTCATTGAAAAAAATTCCTTAGAAAAAATTCAGAATTTATTTCTTTTGTTATCTATTTTTCTTTATTGATTTTTATTCTCTATCAAGAGATTTAGTCTTGAATTACTATTTTAGTCAAATTTGTATGGTGTGATGTAACGTTGTATTGTAGAACAACATTGACCTATTGCAAACATGCACCATTTCTCCTTTTTAATTTTTCTAATTTTCCTTCTCAACTGAAATAAACACTGAAAATGTAACGTAAATGTACCTGTTAGCGACTAGGTGTTTACTTATCTAATTTTATTAAAAACGATAACTAAAGTGATCAATTGGTTAAAACGTTAGAAATCACGTTTCTAACACTGGCAAATAAACTCGACTCATCCTAAATGCTCGCAATCTGATGGCACGTTGTGTCCGATGCAAGTACCGGTGTCGTTATTAGCACAACTTGATTTCCGGCTGTACGGTCGAAGCCTGCCATTCGATGCGAAGTCACGACTCACTCACACAGACAGAAAATCTCCACACTGTATGTAGGCGTATCCGATAAACGTACACGTATGCACACCACAAGTTATCGATCGGCCGTGACTTTAGTCAGAAGGCTTTACAAGCGATTCACTCAGAAGTTAAAGGTGGTATTAGCGTGACAAGCCGAAAACGTGTTCACGGTTGCCCGGATAAGAGCCAGGGGGAGGAAAGAGGGCACGGAAAGGAAGAACGGGACGTTCCACGAGACTAGTAACTGTAATACTCTTTGCTTAAGCGATGGCCCGCTTCGACATACGGCACTGTCGCATGTTGAATACTTCATGCTTCGAATCCGGAACGGGAACGCGTGTGTTTGCAGGCCGACCCGGGAAGGACACGATTATCCTTTTACGGGGCAGGGAAACGAGGTTGACGTACGTTGAATAAACCATCCACGGAACGTAGAAAATGAAAACTCAGAAAGAACTATCGGCCGCTCGGTTTGCATCTTTTCTTTGTCGATCGATCGATCCCCCGTGGCTCGACCTACAACCGTGCGTTATCGAATCCATCGCGCGTTGTTTATTTCCGAAATAGAATCCTTTTCGAGATAGCAGACTAATTGAGCGATCGGAGAACTTTGCACCAACCTCGATTTATAAGATTTTGGTGCACAAGTTTTAAACCGAGGAATCTTTCAACAGTGCATTTATCAAATTGAAATTGATAGGGAGTACTTTCCTCATGGGGGTAAGAAGGAAATTACAACTGTATTATGTAATATTTTATGTATAAATATAAATTAAATTTAAATATTGGCGCCAAGTTATTATTAGTAATAACTTCTTATTATTAATATTTTATTAACTAATATATAGAAGTTTATGCTATTAATGTTCTTAATGTTAATATAAAGAAGTTTGTATTATGAATTGCTGAAACAAAGCTTATATGCATTAGAATTCGCCTCGCTTAATCGATTATTCAATGATTAATGATATTTGCAATAACAGCGTGAATTTTAGTAGATAAAAATACGAATCATTCATAGTTATTAGAATTTGTATTCAATAACATTACGCATCATTGATTTACCCGGTTTGTATTGTTAGCATTTTCGAATTTATGATCTGTTACTGTGATCGCTATCAATTCCAGCTCTATTACCATTATTATTATAATTTACAAATAACTTAACATTCATATCAATTATCGGAGTCACACAGAATTTATCATTCATCAGATTCATTGAACCATGCATTGCCAATACATTTCGAAACGGATTGCTGCAAAATTTACAATCCCCCATAATATATTTATTTCGTCGAACTAAATATGGCAAAGAAGAGACCGCATAAATGCATCTGATTCAACATCAAATCGTGCAAGCGAATGAACACGTGAAATGCTGTTCAAATGTTATATGTTACTTTACGGATGATTGCTTAATATATAATTAGAACTTGTCGAATTGACCAATAACAATTGCAAAATTTCTATTATTGTGTGAACCCGTATTGTTAAGCAATATCCTTACGAAATTACAAATTTAAAACAATTATGTTACCTAATGATTGCTTAATTTTTGTCCAGCTTAAAAAATCTCATAATCTGTAATGTGCAAATTGTTATCAAAATATCAAGCTTTTAAATTTCCCGCGTTACATCTCGAACTTTGTCCATATTCAATCAACATCTGCCTCTCACTAAACGTTTCTCCGTAAGATTCAAAATAAAAGGGACGTCTCAAGCATTTCCAAATTACTACAAGCTCGTTGAACCTCGATCGAACTTCGCAATATCAACTCGGCAATATTCCTTACAATGAAAAAGAACGCGTTGAGTCGGAAATTTAACGAAATCCTTCGTTAGAAGTTCAGTTGAAGTTGTAATCGAGTCGCAGAACAAGGGGCACGCGTTTCTAGTGTCGCATAACTCGTTTATCGATGGCGAGTTCCAACGTAGAGGTCGACTGCTCGAAGCTAGGAAGAAAGTGCACTGTTATCGGAAACTCTTGGTCGCCAGAAGCTCGTAGCACGGCCTCAACGAATGAAACCAGAAGTAATGGCATTAAGAAACCCCTGAAGGTTGGAGACTGCAGCCCCCTAACTGTTAGCCCCCCCTTTCGATTCGGTTTGACCCTTTCTCTCTTAACGATGGCCGATGAAATCACCGCGGCTACGACAACGACGACTTCGCCAACGAGCTTCGAGACATTGTCACCGGTACCCTAATCAGATCTGACTTTCTGTCCGCTTCGTACACGAGTATCAGTCGGTAAGATGATATTATAAGGATTGAAAATCGGATTCTTTTCGATCAAGTTGTCTACTTCCGGAGATTGGAGGCTGTCGAATTTAATAAAGGAAAGTGTTTGTATTGTCTGACAGTTTGTGTGGATGGAGTTTAATGGTGTATTATGGATTTAATTTAATGTGATCGAGATTTGTAAATTAATAAATTGTGTTTGTAAAGTTGGGGTTTTGAGGATTTGAAGGTTCGAGGATTCAGGGATTTAGGGATTTAGGGCTTAGGGTTTTGAAGATTCGAGAATTGAAAAATTTGCAGATTTGAGGATTTGGGAATTTCAGGATTTCAGGATTTGAGAATTGTAGGATCTGAGGATTTGGGGATTTCAGGATTTGAGGATTTTAGGATTTGATAATTGTAGGATCTGAGGATTTCAGGATTTCAGAATTTCAGAATTGTAGGACCTGAGGATTTGAGGATTTGTGGATTTGAGCATTTGAGGATTTCAGGATTGGTGAATTGTAGGATTTGAGGATTAGAGCATTTGAGCATTTGAACATTTGAGCATTTGAGCATTTGAGGATTTCAGGATTTCAGGATTTGAGAATTGTAGGATTTTAGGATTTGTTGATTTCAAATTTATATTATTTAATATTATATTGTTTAATTATATTGTATACTTAAAAATTTGAATGTGAGAATTTATATTCTTAAAAACATGAGTTTGGATATGTGAGTACTTAAAAATATGAGAATCTGGAAACTTGAAGATTTAGAAACTTGAAAATACACTGAAGTTCGGAAATTTAGGAATGTCAAAATTTGCAGTTCGTATATACGAAAATTTATGAAACGGAAATATCTTAAAAGTTCATACTAAATTCATAGCAGAAGAGTAATCAGAAATTCACTGTCTAAGTAGCTGAAAAATATTATAAATGTGCACATAGCGCACAACTATCGGTAAGTTGAAAATTTGCTTCGACATTGAAGTTCGTATCATTAACCATTGAATTATTAAATGGTTGAACAACCTCCGAAGTGCATCGAGGCATCTAGAAGATTTTTCGACTGTAGCGAAGGAGGAGGATCTCGATCCACACGCAGCACGTACCACGCCACAGTTTACGAGCACTTTGTGCAAATTGGTGGTAAAGTTAGCGTCTTAATATACATTGGTTAAACTGTTCACCGAAGTTTGCCAGCAGACGAAGCGCGATGCTTGCTATGGTCGGTCCACTTTGCGAAGCTATTTCCAAGTCCATAATTAATCTCATCCTGCAAAACCATTGCGAAACAGTGAACACGGGAAATTAATACGTGGCAATAATTTCTTTCTAGGTGTCAACCGTTATTCGCTCTATAAAATTGTTGAAATTGTTACGAGACGATTTACGATGCACGTCGAAGTGTACCGGCTATGTTTGTACATTTTAACACCGGCTACGTATTTTGACGGTTTTCTCTACTGCTCTTCGTTCTCGATATACGTTTGTTTCCGGAATTTTTTGCCCACTCGTGTTATCCGGCCAGATCGTAAAAATCACCGGATAACCAACGCTGTAAACTTTATTCCGGCTGTTTGTCGACCGGTGTACAACGAACGATATTAAAAAAAAGAAAGTCACGTGTGCACAACCATCGTCAGCTTCGTAATTGGATCCGCAACTGTCGTTAATGCGTGTTGTCCAAACGAGGGAACAGGTGTTAACGAAACGAAAACGCTTGATACGGGCTCTGCCGCCATTTTTTTATGAGCTGGTCGTCGAAACTATGTTATTTCTTATTATTTTATATGTACTTATGTTGTGTGATAGAGGTGCAAATATTGGACGAGGTGATGAGTTTTTGTTAGGAAGGACACAGCATTTTTTAGCAATCGTACAGAGTTTTATTTATTGTCGTTTGAATCACCATAGTGATGAATAAATGCATGAGCGAGGACGCGGTGCATCGATGTGCACGTGCATCGGTGCGACGACATTGATGGATAGTCAAGTTTACAATTTTTTAATTGCGAAATGAGTAGATTTTACAAATTCATAAATTTGAATGTCTACAGAAATGAATTTTCTATGTTTCAAAATTTTGAAATTATCAAATTCGCATATTTACAAATTTATAGAAGAAGGATGTAGAAAATTGGAAAATTTTTAGAGTTTGAAATTGGTTAACTTCTAACTACATTTATTTTACAAAACTGAAAAATCATAAAACGAATATTTAAATATTGTCACATAAATGCGTGGCTTCTTGCAATGTTTAAGTAAAGGTTGATCTCAAATTTTCGAAATCGCACGAAAAATTGTTCATCATCAATAAAATTAAGAGTTAATGTTATAAACTAATAAGCATGAAGAGCCATAAACATATTTTTCATAAAGTTATTAATGACTAATGAGTGATCAATTAGTCGACGACTTTTGGCAGGCAAATTTCCGAGATCTAGTGGCTAGTGAATTAACCGATCGAGTCACAGAAAAGGGAGACATTCGAATGACGATACTTTCTGCTGACAAACTTTCATTACTTCTCGTCGGAAGCTAAGCCAGAAAGTCAATCGGAAAACGATATCCGATAACATAAATCTTTCTGTGTACGCCATCTGGCATGGCGTGTGTGCACGTGGACGGACATCGGAAGACACGCAAATTCGTACAACTCTTTGAATATTTTGCGACTATACGTGGAAAAGGTAGGACTGTTATGGGACTCTGCACGAAATGAAACGTTCCATAGTATTGGTGAACTTCATGAAGAAAGAAATTGATGAAAACACAATGTTGAAGTATTAGAGTGATTGCAGTAGAAATAGAGCAAAGCTGTCTAATATGCAAAGGTGTTCAACATTGTCTAATATGGAAATAACTCGTAGATTCAGTCTAAGGAATGAAATATTTCGAAATTTAGCATTTACTGCTCTTATTTATTTATTATATATAACATTTATATCATTTATATGTATAAATGAATGAACAAATAGTCATTTATATAAGTTCTACAGATAAATGAATAAACTAATAGTCATTTATATAACTTATATTGACAAATATTACCTTCTCTAATTATTAAATATTTTCATGTAAACATAACAGCAGCAATAATCAAAATGTAGCAAGTACTAGTACATGTATAGTATATATGGATGTATACTACCATGCATAAGTATTTGTACAGTATCATACGTATATTGATATGTGCTGAAATAATTTCAAATTAATTTTTCTATTACAACTTTGATCATTACTATTGTATTCTACATCTACATAGAACCAGTTAATAAATAGAGGCAATATTCATGATCAGTTAGTGTAAATAATAATTTGTTTATGAAAATACTATATTCTAGTGTATGATAGTATATACTATACTATATAAATAATAAACGTAAATAAGTATACATGTCAGATTTTCCTAACCGTGAACATTTTAACGATGTAATCGATATGTATTAAATTTCAGTAAGATATCGATATTCGATAGCAGCACCTCTATGCCATATCACTGTCACCTCCACTACAATTAATCTCGTGTAATTTTCGTTGAATTTGGCATGGCAGCCAGGGTGTTAAACAACAACCCTCTCGATATGAAGTTGCCACAAGAGCAATGGCACATCTCGAGAGAAGATCGACCAAGCACTTGAACGCGACATCGTGGTACAACAAGCGAAATTCTAGGGCACTGTTCGTTCGATACCAAGTGAAATACATACATACATAAGACAACAGGCTGATGCCGCGTGTTCACGATGTTGCTCGTGCCTGGCACATCGTGGGTCACGAACTCGCTATCCAACTATACAATATACAATAGAGAACAACGTCGACAGAGATAGGATAAGAAAAAAGGGGGGATCACGTTTTAGAAATGGGCGCTGGATCGTTTGAAAATTTGTGAATCTGAGAATTTGAGAGTTTGAGAACTTTGGAATTTGGGAAATTGAGTTATTCAGCAATTTACGAATTTGGGAAATAGAGGACTTGGATGTTAGAAAATTCAAAAATGTATGGTTGTGAAAATTGGAGAGTTTTTGAAAATTTGAGAATATGAGAATGTAATGATTTAAGAAATTGAACGCCTGGTAACTTGAAAATTTGGGAATTTAAGAATTTGAAAATTTACGCATCCGAAAATTTATGAGTTTAGGAATTTGAGGATTTGAGAATTTGTGAATTTAAGAATTTGAGAATATTGAAATTTTGTAACTTCAGGATTTGAGAATATTGAAATATTTAAATTTAAGGATTTGCAAATTTAAAAGTTTGAAATGTTAGAACCCTAAATATTTGAAATTTGGAATATTTTATAGTTGATAACTTAAGCTGGATAAAAATGAAATATTTAGAAGCTGAAGATTTGAAAGTTTGAAAATTTAAAACTTGAAAATTCATCATTTTCAAATATGAAAATCCGAATATTTGAGGATGCAGAAATTGAAAAGTTTACGAGCTTTGATAATTCTAAAATTGCAAATTGAGGTGCTTGAAAATTGTTAAATTTCTAAATAGAGAATTTGAAAATTTGCAAATTTTAGAATTTGAAGCCTAGAAACTGGAAATTTTAGAACTTTAGAATTTGAAACCTTAAAAGTCTGAAACTTTAAAAATTTGAAGATACGGGTATAGAGTGTACATAGAACAACGCCTACAGTGAAAGGCCGTAGAAAAACGTGGAGCTCGCGTTTCACAAATGGAAGTCGGATCGCTGTCAATAAATAAACAATTCCTCGTAGTCTACAGCAACTGGTTCCGCTTTTATTTATGCGCACACCAACGCTACGTTGTTCGTAGAAAATGCACGCGTGCAAATTACGCGAGGTCGAAGTTTCCACCGAAGCTGAAACAGTGAATAACGCGAATAGTTGGCAGAAAAGAAAGATGGCGCTGGTTGTTGCGTGTTTTTCTGCGCCGCAAACGGGAGCTTGTATCTCGAACGATTTGTTTGTATAGATACGTATATATTTTGCTGTGGGCTGGTGTTTCGCTCGATCGTAAAAAATCTTGCGCTTCATTCGATCGAGCTATCGCAATTTATCGGTGGATTCTTCGTTGCGCTTTTAATTTTCGTTTTCACCCGGTTTTCACGTTCGCTGCTCGAACGCTCGATAATTGCTGTGCGTTGAACATTGGCACTCTCAATTTTTGTTCAACTTTGTGTTCACGGTTTAGTTCTGTTTGTTTGCCCACGTTTGACGAGATATGAATTTTATTCAATCTTTTGAATTTTCAACATGACAACCAAATTCATTTTCGCTACTATTCGTGAAAAAACTTACATTTACTTCTTGTGTAAAAGATAGGGAAATAGAAAGAGTAAAAAATGGTGGATTTGAATTAGTACGATTCACAATGCAGAATTAACATAGATATAAATTTGTAATTAATTAAGGATATGAGAGGAACAGTGTATTTATAAACTGTTTATAATCTTGTAGCGATATCTGCCATTATTTATTTGTACTACCAATACTTTATACAATGTTCTGAATACGCAGAAGTATTTATAGCATATGAATATTTTGAAGAACAATGTATGTAGATTTAACCCTTGTCCTATAATATCGTGTCATATTCGTGACGCACGTTGCAGTTCAAATGTGAGAAGCCAGAGTTGCATTATTACCCTAATCGAATTTCGCGGTCAATTCTAATTCTAATTTACACGATCAAAGATCGTTAAATGTACCTAATATTTTAACTTTCTTATCTCAAAATTGTAACAATAATTATTTAAGTGTCAGTGACGCCGCTAGCTGGAAAATTTTAAATGAAAAAATTAACAAGAAAAAGAAAGTTAAGGTTTTAGCAACAAATGTTAGAAAAGCACATTAATTTCATTTTTGCAGGAGCGTGAAAAAAGTAATTTGAGGTTTAAGAATGACTGTCGGAATTAGCAGACTAATAATTGTGAGAATAATAAGTAGTTGTATTTCGAAATCTAAATACATTCACGTGTATTAATGGCTTCTTCGTGAATAGAACGCTTTTGATCAAAGCTGAAGCTCCTATTCGAGTTTAGAGACGCTATTACTCGGCAGCAATTACTGTCAGAGAATATGGTAATGCGGGTCACGCGGTGTCAGCTGCGAGACGAAGCTGCCGCTGACTCGTTATAGAATTCTTATGTATCAAGCCCTGAAATATGAGCTTGGTTTACCCTCGTTCCTTCAGGAATCCGTCGTGCCCGGCTGTGATATTAAATCTCTGCGCTCTGCTTGACAACCATCCTGCCACCTAACAGTCTCTGCGTTTTCTCATCTAAATCGAGTTGTGTCCTTAATAATAGTTCAGCAAGGATCTAATTTAACCCTTTTAGTGCCGACCGAAAGAGTTATACGTAAGCGAGAATAAAAATAGTTTGTACGGTTTGAGAAGAAAATTAAAAAATATGATAAGAATGTTATTTACAAAATTCAGAGAACTTATAAATTTTAATTGAATTTCGCAGGCCCTGTAGCGATATACGTTGTTCGGCACTAAAATAGTTAAAATAACATCTTTAACCCCTTACCCTACAACTACATGTTACACACGTGACGCGCACTACAGTTGGAATGTGATCAACCAGTGTCGTATTTTCATTGCAATTGAATTTTGGGTTCAACTCTTAGATCTTTCAAATTACCTACAATTTCGAATAAGAGCACAATGCAACGGAGTAAGATCTCGGATTGACAGTTAGGGAGCTTTCTGATCTTTCTGACTGAGCCTTGCCCTCAGGGTGTATATATACAGGGTGCATATAGAGGGTATATACTTATTCTAGTGGGGAGGATGACCTTAGGCCTTATATCGTGCGTAATATGTCTTTGTAGTTTGTGGCTATTTCCAGGATGATTCAGTAGTGCAAACATTTAACTTAGACAAGATTACATGTTTGGTCACCCAACAAAAGTAGCTAATATAATTATTTATTGAACAATATTATTTTAGTAAAGTGTTGATAGATCGATTCAAACTATAGATACATTTTAAAATTCATAAATGTAAGATTTTGCGAACGATTGTAGTCAGAAATGCCACATCAGCCAACATACTTGTTGATTATCGCGAACATTTTCGGATGGTTCGAGACAGTAATCTTCGTCAGTATTTCGTCTTGTCCCGAGTAGTTGAAGGAATAATGACGCGGAAAGAAGCGACGCGATGGAAACAGAGGCAAAGAACTTAAGTAGCTCGCAAAACGATGCGAGCATGGCAAGGTTGATCCGTTTATTCAGCGACACGTAAGCCGACTCTGGCTGCCTCGTCGACACGAAGGGCACGCGGTAAACTTTCACGGAAAATTCGATGTTTCGGGCAAACAAGCCATCGTCACGACTATTAATACACGTCGCCGTGTCTGTCGTTCGACGTCGGATCGATAGCTTGTACCGATCGTTGTTCCGGGAATAAGGAGTCGTCGGGTCGAAGGGATGCTTTTTCTCGCGGGGATTACTTTCCTGCGCCGGAGAAAACGAAGCCAGAACTAAACAGGGAGAAAAAGAACGAAACAGGGAGAGAGAGGTTCGAAGTATCGTTCGGGTGGTGCAATCGAGCTCCAACGAATCGTACGCAAACCACCCTTGGGAGTAATCAAGCCTCCACTAATTATTCCGACGTAATTTTCAAATTTTATGGAGGCGTTTGAGGTAATGGTTATGCGAACAACAAATGGTATTTTTTGGTTATTTCTTGTCTCTTCGTACGGGGATGTGCATTATTTTTGTATGCATTATGTACGTTAGATCACTCGTTAGAGTCATATTTTGTTAGATTAGTGTTAGAATTTGGAACATAGAATTTGTAAATTTTGGGATTTGAAATTTAAAAATCAGTGTTATTTGAAACTTGATAATATCAAATCTAATAATTTGGGAATTTAACGGTTTCATTTGATTTATCATTCTATTATAACTTCAAATATTGTATTTTTCATTTTTGAGAAAGAATATGAGTCCAATACCTAAGAATATAATATAAAAGAATCTAAGAATATAGTTTAAAGTCCCAAATACACATACACGATACATTACTCTTTTGTATTTCCATTTTTCCCAGCACCCGCACTTAACCTTTTTCTTTCGGTCCGACTTCTCTCACCCGATTGTGGCTTTAAAATCAGAACGTGCAGTTTCACATAACGCGATACATTGAAACCAGCCGTCAAAACATAGTAAACCACACGTTCATATTATTTTTCAAAATATTTCCGTTACCCCATTTACGTTCCCCAAAAGTTCAACTTCTCTCCGGTGTACATACACATTTTTCCCTCTGAAAATAAAGGGACGTAGCGCAGAAAAAATATGAGATTCGCGCGAAATATACCTTACACGGTTCCCTTTCGATGCGGAGCCCACTTTTTCTTTCTCAAACACGTTCGCCAAACAGATTCCGCGCGAATCCGCTCGGCGACCAGCGCGGAACGAAAATTCGTCTAGCTGCAGCGTTCGCGAATTAAATAGAAACCGAGTCTCGGCTGCGTGATTCTTCCTCTTTCATCGGCGAATAGACGAAGAGGGAACGAGAAAAAAAAGGAAAAAGGAAAACAGGAACGAGCGCAGACGAGCCACAGTCTGGCGAGGTTAGGCAGAGAGCGTACGCGCATCTCACATAATTTTCCGCGAAAGTTTCCGGCGCGTCGTGCAGGCATCGTTCGGCTTAAATTCATTTTTGAGCACCGAGCCGGAGGTCGGGTTTCCACATCTGCATGCGAACCTCGTTCTGTTCTCTGCGTTTTCTCGTTCACCCGTCCGCTCTTGTCCTCCATTCCTCTTCCGCCGACTTCATCGCTCCGACTTGAAAGATAAACTCCGACTACGCCGCGGCCAGAGTTTCGCGGGGCTTTTTCATCGGAACATGATTCCGTCCTTTTTTTTCACGTTGGCAAACGGAGAGCAAGGAATTCGAACGCTAGACTTCCGGTTACCTTGGTCTCCCTTCAACTTCCGTTGTTCGAAAAACACCGAACGACTTTTACGAACAATAGAGAGGAATTGTGTGATTAAATGCGGCCTTTCTGAGATCAATATCCTTGTTTATAACCTTATAAGATAATAACTGTATGCGAGAGATAATAACAATTGTGTAATAATAATTGTATAAGAAAGATATTAACAACTGAGTAATAATATCTATTATATATAAGAAAAATAAGATAATAATGACTGTGTAAGAAGAGAAGATAACAACTGTGAAATAGTAGTAATATAAGAAAGATAATAACAACTGTGTAATAGTGACTGTATTAGAAATTCAATAATTTGCTTTTAATAGAGAGTCACACTGATAACGTACGTTATAATTCAAATGTAACAAATTTAAACAGTATTTGATTCACAAATATATTAATAGAAACAACAAAAATGGTAGCATGAGTATAATCATTACATTAGGTAAAATAATTAAAATTGAGTATAATACAATTATTATAATGACATAATTTAATTTTATAGTAATCTGACAATCAAGAGTCATTAACGAATTATTAACTAATTATTAAATAATCATTAACGAAATTATTAACTGGTATCAAAAAACACGATAAATTGCATGTTCGTCAATTTTTTCGATTTGAAAAATTAATTAAACGCTTGAATTTATGAGCAAACAACGTTAAAAATTTTATATATTGAGAAAGTGATATTTGATGACATAATTCTTATGAATTTTTAAGCTTGAATGTATCAATGATTAGAGTAATGCCAAAATTATGGTAGCTTACCCTACTTCGATTTGAATAAATTGAATGTCTGTATAATTGAGATCGATTTACAGTAGAATGGGCTGATTGTGAACATGTGACGACGTAATTTCCATCATGTACAGTGCATGACACTACCTAGAAATGTCACCGAAATCAAAATGTTCTGATTTCGTGACATTGAATTCAGTGTGATAATAATGTGACTTCCAATTTTGACGGTGATGAGACATTTCGTATGACGCAATAACAAAATGTATGCCAAGATTTGCACTTTTAATCTTCTAATTATATTTTTCCATATTCTCATCTATTGCATATAAAAATTTAATATATATATTATTATTTAAATTACTGAAAAAAATCTATTTTGAGGAATTATGGAGAAATACAAATTTGCACCCCATTGAAATACGATAAAAAATTGCAGTTACGGAACATAAAAAATGTTCTGCATAATTTCATTAATTATGAAATATATTATTGTATTAATTTATGCTTGATGAGTACAAAAACTTCATGGTATCTATAATATTTCGTGCAGTTATATTTGCAACAGAATGCAGAGGGTTGAAAATCTTCGATGAAAGTAACTATATTATTTGATTGTACCACATCAATAAATCAAGCAACAAGTACCTAAAATACTATCAGTATTATATAAAGAAAGTGTGAGTAAAAGATTTTACTATCTCCTACTTAATAGGTCAATAGAAATTATTCGATGGACAATTCGTAAATGAACTGTTCACCTTCATCCCTCTAAAACACCGCGAATTCCTTAATCCGTAAAACAGTTCTACTATAATTGCATTGAAATTAGAATGTTCTTTCTTCGAAATAATTACAAACGACCTTGCATAAGCGAACAATGAACACGATGCTGAACAATACAGCAGTGAAATCTATAGAAAATGTTTTTGATTTACGTTCCTTTACGTTGGCGAGCACAAAATTAACCACATATACGTTCATGTTCTATTTCTCTTTGTATTTTTATGCAGCCGTACCTCTTCTGAAATTAAAAAGGGGCAGGAAAGCAAATAATTAAGCGAAATAGCAATTAACCGGTTGGCTCGGGATATATTTCATTAAGGTAGCGCGAACTTCTTTCACTCTTTTATTGCATACTCCACGATTATGTATTATGTTTATACCGACGCGATTGGAAAAATTCTAATTGGCACGCCTCTCAAATTAACCCAACCGCCAGTTTTTCACCACTGTCGCCGCGATTTATTATTATTTCCAACCGCGGTCGAACGTTCTCTCCGCCGATAATTATTATTTCTAATTAATGCCGGTAAAGAGGAAAAAAACAACATCGTCCAGCACAGAAATCGGAACACCATCCAAACAAATTCGTCGCGCGACATTTAACCGTCGACTCCTGTTGCGGTGAGTTATTCAGTGTCGACAATTTTCGTTTAGTCACCTACTGCAACCCTATTATTTCTAGTTTTGGCCAGTCGATCGGATTTGTACCGGTTAATTATTATTGGTAATTATCAGTGGCGTAGTTGGGACTCTTGCTTGGATTGCACCAAGGTCTTTAGATATGTAAATATCTAAATATTGGTAAATATTTAGAATAAGGGAGCCACCTCTAAAAATTTGAGTATATTTGAAAATTTGTAATTAAATTTCAAATTAGAAGACTTGGGAATTTTGAAATTTTGGAATTGGGAACTTGCGAAATTTGAAAATTTGGGAAGTTTGAAGTTTGGATATTTAGATATTTGAAAAGTTGGGAATGTGAAAGTTTACAAATTTATTAATATGCAGAATTAACAATTGAAAATTTTGGAACTTAAAAATTTGGAAATTTGGCAATTTCAGAATTCGGATATTTGGAAATATAAAAATTTGAAAATTTGGGAATTTGGGAAATTAAGAAATTAAGAATTTGGGAATTCGAAAATTTGGAAGATTGGAAATTTAGAAGGTTGGAAATTTGATAACTTCAAAATTTAGAAATTTTAAAATTTAACTACTAAAGAATGTTCAAACATTCAGGAGTTTATAAAATTACAAACGCAAAAAGTACACAATCCATTCTAATTCACTTCACCGGTACATATACCCGAAAACTAGTTACCACCAACAGAATTGAAAATTCAAAAGCGATCGTAACCCACCGAAATTGCCGTAGTGATTGTTTGCTTGAATTAAATACTATACTTGCTTACAACGCTCGGCGATCACACATAAATAGTTAGTTACAAGCGGAGGTATCATTTATGGATTATTCGCTCGATCAATAAATCGTGGAAAATCGATACTACATGGAAGTTGTAATGACTGGTCGTTTCAACAAACGGGAGTAGCGGTTTCAAAATGGGTTACCGAAATACGATTCTCGCACGAGAAAACGGACTCTGCTGACTTTAATTGCACTGGTATTAATTTAATAGTACCCCGATGAAAACTTTATTCAATTAACGCTAATGGCCTTCAAAGGCGGCGTGTAATTGAACGAGCTAACGTAAATAATCTCTCGATCTCCGAGTTTCCGCCGGAAAACGGAGAATTATGGGAGATTGTAAGTGAATCTTCAAATGTCGCCCAATTTATTCTGCAGGTAGAACAGAGGAGAGAATCTACCGATTAAAATCAAAACCAAGATTGAAAATTCTACAAGTACAGCATTGATGTTGGAGAAATTTCCATCTGTTGAACTTTGAACATAAGTTTCCTCCTTCACAGTGCAATTAAATTTCAGGATTAAATATGTTACTTATTACCATATTCGAGTTCAGATCAATCTATGTTAGTTTTCATTACAAACGTAGTGCGAAATACTCTAGTTATATTGCCAACTGCACATTGACTTTTGCTTGCAGTAGTGTGGAGAGAACTTTTTGGTCGATCTAATGTTATAAACATTTTCTACTATTACTTCATGGTAATATAACGTTTACTGTAGATATCGACTCATAAGTACCCTGTGGTATAAATTCGTCGATTTTCTCAAGAGATTAAAATGTCGAAATTCAAATTTGACAGTAATTTCTTAACAACTTTTCGTTGCTCCGAGCGTCAATATTGCAGTGATATTACCGTTTTGTGTACTGTGACATACAAAATACAATTCGTCGGTGTTTTGCTCGTCGAGGGCTTTATTCTGTTAGCGTCTAACATCGTTTCGAGTAATCCTAAGCAAAAGGAGGCGGCAAAGAGATTCTCGTTTCATCAACGAGGCGCATCAAAAGTGTGTCGCTAACCGAATTCGCTTGATTGTGCGCGAGAGACAAAACTGGTGGATGCAGCATCCGAAATTATTCGCTGTTACACCAACGACTCGTTGTAACATTCAAGGGTGACTCTGAGGAGCAATTTCTAAAACGTGGAATCAACTTTGCTATTGTGCGATACTGTAACCACACTCCTCGGGGACCAAACTTTGTCTCCTCATAAATTTCCTATACAAAATTCAACGGCTATTAATCTTCTCTGCTGAACGTTGACTGCGAAAACATTTCCTCGTGTGTTAGGAATTCTCCCTTTTGTTAGATGCTCTTTAATTTTTTACATTTCTTTCTGAAACTCATTCCATTACATGGACGACAGACGTTCCGTGCTGAAATTCAAATTTCGGTGGGCAGTGAGAAATTTTAACCTTGCTGCAGGTGGAAAGAAAATTTATTTTGTGGTGGTCATATGAAGAATAAATTTCTTGTGACAGAAGTTCTTTGTATTAAAATATACTTGTGTCAAAATATGTTAGGTGGCACAGAACGTCATATTACATTTTACTACAGTTGCATAAATATACTAACCTTACATATTTTCAATAATTTGAAATTTTGGTAGAAAATGATGGCTGGTTAAATACTAATTTGTAGTGTGTACAAAATAAATTGTGTTATGACGTATTTGTATATTCTCTTTATGTTAGCGTCAAATTTTCATAAGTAGATAAATTGTTCGAAACACGTTGTACGAAATAGGGCACCGTTTATGGACACTATAAGAATTTCAGAACTCATTGATTTAAAAATAATAAACATCCCTAGAACTGTTAAAAATTATCGAAAGACTAATTAATGTCAAACGAGGATATTACTTAAAATTGCTTTTAAATGTTTTTACAGTAAATTTATGTTTATGCACAATATTATACGTCAGAATTAATGAGACAGTGCGTCTACGGCGTCAAAGTGAAAACGAGTTGACGAAAAAGTGCAGACCGTAGGAGCTTGATAAAAAGCAACGTGGCGACGAAGTGGCACAGAAAAACACGTCGAAATGACGAGAAACATGGCTGAAACTGAAGGTTGGAATCCCTCGAACGACCGAGATTTAATACAGCTCGCTGCATACTAAATCTGCAGGGACAGAAGAGCGTGGTAGCGATAGGGCGCAACGGCGAAACACGAAATGGCCGGGGTAAAAAGGGAGGCTCATCGAAGTCCCTAGCTGCTGGCTCGTTTTTACCCTCGATCGTTCGTAAAGGGACGTTGGAAAAAGAAAAGAGAAAGTGAGGGAAACGGGAAACGAGCAAGCTAGAAGTGGGGAGGCGAGCATTCTTTGGAAATCCTAGAGCTGCTTCTGTAGCGACGCTACTGTTACCAGAGGGGTAAATCGGTATCGTTTCGTTTAAATCCACAACGTTTTACGAGCTGGCGGCGAAATAAAAAAAAAGAGGAAAGGAAAAGGAGGAAAGAAGAAAAGAGCGGGAAAGCTTTCAGGAGACGCCAACGAACGCGATCCTCTTCTGGCAATGGTGTTTATTTTAGAATGCTTCATTTGTCTCCGTAAATGCAATTACGGCCTTCCCGACGGAATCGATTATCGCGTTAGGTTATCTCGTCGACGCAGCGGCTTCTTGAACAACGGGGATTTAAACAGCGCCGTTTTCGGCTGGGAATCTTGGGAACTTGATTAGTTTGTCGCGCGAATAGTATACTGACTGATGATTCTCATTTGGTTAATAAATTTTGGGCATTTTATCGCGAGATTTTCACTTCTTGTTTTATGGAAAGTAAATGCAAGTAAGGTAAAAAGACACGTGTTAAAAGGTTTCTTGTTTGCTCGAAATAATGCAGAACAAATAAATTTAATGAGTGCTAAAATTATCCTATATAATTTACGTAAAATAACGTAACAAAGTAGCAAAATTAACACGTTCCACGAAACATTATCGGTGATGCTACAAGCTTAAATTGATTGAATAATTAAAAAATGGAAACTTTTTAATCATTCTAAATACCACTAATTATATTAATAACATAAAGCAGCAATCTGAAGTATTAAACAATTTATTTTTAACACTGAAACTAAAACCTGTCAAATGACCGGTTCCCAAGTTTCTTATTTTGAATTAGGAAATTTATTTATTCAGTATTGATTTTTATTCATTTTTATTATAATATATACTTGAGTATTTAAACCGGATTATTAACTAATCTAATTTTGGTGATATTTAATTGTGTCAAACATAAAGCTGAGACTAGTGTGTCCGAAGACTTATGAAAGAAAGTGTACGTTACAAATGTCACAGCAGGCCGAATGCAGAGTACCCCACGCAAAAGGTACATTTTTGACCCAGTTTCGTGCGCCCTTTTAAATTAGTTCCCTGAACAAGACGGCTTAAACGGAGGGAGAAGAAAGGTGCCACGGGAAATGATACGAGGTGTGTCTTCGAAAGGGGAGCCCGTTTGGTAGAAAGGGCAGCACTCGTAAGACAGCAATCTACAGCACGGTCCATGGAGAGCTGTAACACAGCTAGAATCGAACTTGTAATAAGGTACACTTCGCCCACTCGCCAGAAGTCGATTGCTCCATAGGGACAACAATCCTTCGTCCCGTGTTTCTCTCTTTCTTCTCGTAACCTTTCGATTCCGTTCGTTCGGGAATTTCCCACACATATTCTGATCCTTCGATGAAATTGTTGCGTTTACACGAATCCCATTATTCGAGATTACTTCGCGCTATTAACTGTGCTTGGTTCTTGGATTGCAACGTGAACGATGCAGTCGTGAAACAATTGTACAGAAAGGTAAAGTGTATGAAGATTGTAGTAAACACGATCATATTTTCTGAAATTACAGATTATTATCGAGAAATCAACTGTAGTAATGTACAATGTACTGTGACTTGAGTAACAGGTCTGTAGCGTTCATCTTGTGACCGCAGATAGTTTAAAGAAAATGGCCGATACTTATATTTCCGACAGCGTGACATTTATGAATTCTATTTGTTTTACGTTGCTGAAATGCATAAAGTGTAGAATACATGTTCAGACGTATGCAGGAGTACTTGAAGTGTTGGATGAAGCATTTCAAGGATAGGAATACTAACATCAAATATGGTTCGTTGATATCTACGGAGCGAATAAAGTTATCTTTTTAAGAAAATTAGGCTTTTACCATAGTCGAAAAAATGCTTTCAAGAAATTATGTGGAAATATAAATAAGTGTCTACAGATTGTGTATTTTGATTACGATGTACTTTCATTTTCAATAACAGTGGATTATAAGTTAGGTTACAATGTGATGTAGTGTATGTGTATAGCTTATGGATATAGGTACACGTGTACAGGTTATTGTGATATGTAAGGTTGTAATGAAATGTGGTTATATATGTATAGGTTATAATGTAATATGCTTATATGTATAGGTTATACTGAAATAAGATTAAAATTGTAAAGTATGGTAATCTATAAATTAAAATTAATCGTGACTTTCAGTACGACCTTCGTATCTTTTGCAGCAGATTTATGCTACGATAAGAAAATTTGAATTTTGTTGAGATTTAAGTGTATTTGGATATCGACGTTTATGCTTGTTTGCATTGCAAGTGAGTGCACACACTGCTTTTTCTACGAATTCGTTTGAATTATTAATGAACAATTTTTGTTTCAAAAAGATTGTATCTATATTTATGATGTACTGTATCAATGATTTACTATACATTTAGACAGTAGAAATAAATGGGATTGTAGTTTTAGAAGCAATTTTTTGTTGCATAACAATTTTTTATCTACAACAGAGTGTGATATTAGATATTTTTCAAAATGATATTTATTGTTAAATTACAATTTGCTTTGTACAAAGCTATGAACAATTATAGTAACACTTTAATGCATAGTTACTACTATTTAAATATTCTGTTTAAAAACAAAAATCGTCTTTATTTGCATCTTTATTTATCCATATTTGTATTTCAATATTTATTATCAGATTTATTATTATTATTTTATTATAATATTTATTATCAGGTATGTGATAATATTATTATACATATGTATGTTAATATTATAATGTTTAATATTATCATATATATTATGTAATGCAATTACATAGAATATAGTACTTAATTATCAATATGAATTAGAATCTGCAAAATTATAAATGTGTGTGCAACCAGAATCGATTTAAAGACACACATAAAATAAAACGTAAAAATAATGTTTCACAGCAAGGAGAAATATCATGAATAATATTAAAAAAATTAAAAAATACGAACATTATAACATAAAATAAAAGACATTATAAAATAAAGTTGTATACGTTTGAAACATAGTAAGTACGCTCGCGTCTGACTAAAGATAGTACATAACTACTGAAAAGTCAGTTGTACCTACTTATCACTTACTTTACTGGCATTTAATTATTCCACCCCATTGAATCCACGAATTAAAGAAATGTTTAATTACCACAGGTTTTATTATTGCCACATCGATCGCGATTTTCTCTCAAAAATTATATTTTCAAGCACGCATTTTATTAAACCAAGGTACGAGTTATATCGTACACGATGAAACCCAATATTTCTGAAATTGAACAGCGATTTAAATGCGTTTCTACAAACGAACAAGCCAAAATTTTCGTTATAAAGATTGCTTTATAATTAATTTTCAATTTGCTAACGTGCTCGTTCTACATGCAAATATCAGGACCTGCATCGACAATATTTCGTACATCCATGTCAGCTGCAGAAACTGTTAAAAAACTTGAATACAGAGTTGAAACAGGGGACCAAAAAGAACTGCCCAGGCCCAACTTTTCTCAGACCCCCATTCTAAACACTAGTCATTTCAAAAGATAATGAAGTAAAATCTTGTTCACTTCTCTATTCAAATAATTAGAAATCACATTAAATGCACAAACAAATCAATTTTAACTTTAAAAAGAAATATATCAACTTTGCTTGCAACAATAAACAAATATATCAATCTTACTTGCAATGATAAACGAATATATCAACTTGATTACAGTATAACTTATTATTGTAAAAATGGAAGTTACTATCAGTGTATCTACAGAGAAAATTAAAGTAGTATTTATTGTGGAAGTAAAGATTTATATTATCGTCTAAGGTATATGTCGAATATGATTTGTTCATCTTTATTTTTGTTCAGTATTACTTAGTACGGTTACTACTAATAAATTTTAATTTTATTTAGAATATATCTTAGTTTTTGAGGACTTCTTTTATAATCTTACTAAAAAAATTTGTTACTATATCCTTACCCATTTTTTAAGAAAATTGCACCTCAAAGGTTCGACAGCCCGTGATCCCCCGGAAATCTTAATCCTGGTCGAATCGACAGAACGTTTTCCATAATCGTCAGTTAAACGGGACGCAATAACTTTAGCGTCGAGGTGCGACAAGAAAATCGTGAGGAACAGTCGAGGAGAAAGATTAATATCGATTCAACGACTCGAGGCCAGAGGGTGATTCCGTCGAACAACTCTGAGGACATCAAAGTATATCGGGAAAGGGGTTTTGCCATTCTTGCCCCGAGGATATTACGCGGACCAGCAAGAGGCAAAAGAGCAGAAAAGTTGAAATAATTTCGCGTCGGGAAACGTGGTACTATCTTCTTTGTTTAACGGAACGACCAACGAGATATTGAAATGATCAAAGGGATCGAGTCCCGTCGAGTAGATCTTTTAAGAATTTATATTCTTTCATTTCCAGTGTTTAGCTTTAATTACGCCCGTATGAAGATGTTCGACGAAAATCGTGATACTCTCGATTCTTAAAGAATTTTAAATATCCATGTACATACCTGTAGTGCGCTTCTTTATTTAAGCGTAAATTCACTTTGTGTCGGACATTTTTATTTTCTCGCGTAATCAGAGAGATAATTGAATCACGACTTTGATGCAGTTGTTTGTACTTCTCTTCGGTTAATTAATCTACGGAACTGAAAAATTCGATACAATATTTTTAGCATTATTTCGCGTTTTTCGGTTGTTTTATCATCGCTTTGCTCTGCAAATTTTTTTAATCAAAAATTAATTAATATTTTTCCAATGCATTTTTATTAAAGGAAAACAGTTCATAAAATTTATTCGATTTGATTTTATGATGGTGTAATGGATTTTGTGTAAATACGATGAAATGCAGTTTTGGTCGTAAGTCGCGTTTTATTTGAAATGTGGTAACAGAATAATTATTTGAAATAAATGTTTATTGTAAATATTTTATTTTTAGTTTTCAATGCATGAGAGTTGAAATGTGTTTTGTATCTGTACTAACACCACTTTTATGTTTGCATTATATTTCGTAATTAAAAATATTTACAATATAATTTACAGGGTATTTAAGTGTGACCCCGCATTATCTTTTTTAATTATGACAACGCAAAATGTTTTATAAACATTATAAAATAATATTCATTGGCATTAAATGCTAAATACTAACGAGACGTTGATTAATGCTATTGAAATTACGTATGAAATAGTTTTTGCATTTTTTCAATTAGAAAAAGGTATTCGAAGAGTCACTTAAATACGATTCTGTAATATTTATCTCAATTACAATAATTATCTTCAATTTTATCTGAAATATGCTCAGCTCTATTTAAGCTAAGTACATTTAAAGTAATTGACATACATTACACTCTTTTCTTTGAAATAATTGTTAAGCTTTTTTATTTAAAATAATTGATATACATTACATTCTTTTATTTTAAATAATTGACATTAATATTTACCAAAGCTCAGCTAAAAGTTAAAACTATATTTTTAAAAGGTCAGAAAACAATTCGATAATTGACTTTGTGCTCTCTTTGCAATCCAAAAATCAAACACCATTCGTCAGAGTTTGCTAAATTTAATTCCAGCACGATGCGTCCCACGTTTATCGATCGCCTACGTTTATATCCGTTTTTGTCTGAAACGTACTGCCCACGTCTATTAAAAATTTGTGTAACATATACCCCAAAGTTCGAAAGCACGTAGGCGTTCGTAACTCCCACGCGAAATCGTTCCTATCTTCACCTACTATCGGTTGCGAGCGTGTATTTGGACATGGCTAAATTCGAAGGCGTCAAACGAGGGATGTTCGAGCTTTGATTTAACTGTCAACGATGCCGCCAAAGGTGTGATACGAAAAAAAAAGGAAATAATGGAAAGATGTGGACTTTGTGAAAGAAGAAAAAAAAAATATCGGGGTAGTGAAAGACTTGGCTAGGGGTCCCTAGTGTCAGTCTTACGCTGCGATGCTTCTTCTGTTTTCATTAAAAGCTTCGGTCCGTCTATCCTTCTCTCTTCTTCTCTCCTCATGGCCTTCTTTCCGTCGTATAATATTACTCGTTCTTTTGAAAATAAAAATGGGACGAACGTCGTCTAAGAGACTCAATTCCTTGCTATGCTTCGCGTGCTTCTCAAAGCAACGGGACCTGAATCATTCCGATGAATAATCGTCATCCGTGAACGCGTAGGCAACCAGTTCTGGTCGCTTTTAAAGGATCGACCCGCCGCTTTATTATTATTTCTTTCTCGGGAAGATAATTAAGTAGTGCGACAGAACGATCATGCTTTGAATCGTTTCCTCGTTGAAGCAACTGCAACGTCTACGAACCTTACACGTGGCTGCTCTCTCGTTAGCTCCAACGAAACGGATCTTTAGGAACAAGCTGTTGGTCGCTTCTTTTTTCGCTTCCAATCCCCGTTCCTCTCGACGCGTTCACGAAACAGTTAACGATATTCAAACAAACCCTACCCATCGTCCTCAAACCCTTCGCCCTGAGAACGGCTCAGTCTGAAATCCAGACGACGGCTGGGATGAAAGCACCAACGTGTTTGGTATCAATTTCCATCTGCGTGATAAACATGACAATTCCGGACGGTGAAAAATGTCGAAACGATTTGGCAAGATGAATTTCACCGGTTCTTTTTATTTACGACTTTGTCTAGGGTGCTTATGGTAATTTATGACAGTTCCGTTATTTCTTTCAGCATCCGAGATGCGAAAGATTGCTTGCGCGAAAGTTTTACGGCACGCAGGGGTCAATGTATGAAATTAACGGAACGAGTTTCTTTCTGATGTTATACTCGAAAGATTGAGTTTGTTTCTTTAATTAAAATTAGTTTGTTTTGAGTTACATTGTATTTATGTTTGAAAATCAGTTTACTGTTTTATAGTGTATTTATATATTTTTTTAATGATTGTATTGAGTAATGATAGAAAATATTCATCAGGATATGAAGGATTGTTGATATGTACAGTTAGGTGAAACATAAGATTCTTTTAGATAAAAAAATTATGGAGTATGCTGGTACATTTTTACATACTAAGTTTTCTTATTTTTGTATGATGAGTATATTAGTCAAATTTGGCGCTAAAATCTGACACTGTATAATACCACTCACTAAGTTCTAGTCTATATTTGGAGCCCCTAACGCTGTTAACTCAGCCCGTCCTAAAACTCTGTCCGTGAATCTTCTTCATACTTGTCAACAAAATACACGTACAACACACCGCGCGATAAGTTATTTACATAACTATTACCATGCATGTAGGTAGCTGTTAGTAACAAAGATCTTCCACGTATTCTCCGAACAATTTCAACTCCTATGCATACAATTTCGTAACCAACTAACGTTTCCTCTCTTGATTATCTTTACCACGGCTGACCAACATTTTCGAGCTGCATCCTAAATCAACGCCACCCTATCTCCTCGGGCATACGCCCTTCCGATGTTACTTTCGCCGCGAAGCATATTACGTAAAACGGTAAACAGAATTACGCTGCGTTGACAGATGCAAACGGGATAAAGCTGTCCCCCTCCGTGATGAAGTCCATCGAATGTTAATCGCATAATCTAATATTTACCCCGTTGCATCGCGGCTTACGCTACACTCTTTCTCCTCGTTCACCCCTTTTCCGGCTCTCTCCGAGGAATAATCCCGATCCGTTTTCACGTGCCCGCTACTTCTATCGTTTCGGGCTTGCGGTCCTTTCGCAGGAAACAGGAAGGAACAAAGCGAGGACGAACTTGAAGGGCGGCAGGGGGTGAAGGTAATCCCTATTGTTTCTCCTGTCCCATAAATCCTGCCGGTCGCGTCGCCTTCCCGCCTCCTACGCTTCTCCAGTACCTCTCGCACTTCGGTTAGGTTACCGACAACACCACCCCCGAAAATCGGGGGTGTGAGGGATCTGCTACAACTCCCGCCATTCTCAATCCCCTTGCTACGCCTTCCTCGACCGTGTGCTTCGTAAATCTCGATCCAGCTGTGTTTTACGACACATATGTACCTTCTGGAAGAATACGAGCGATCCTGTCTGCGATTTTGGCTTCGCTCTTCTACCGATGGGGTTGCGATCGCAACGATGGTTCAATATTGGAATTTAATAGTTCGAAATCATTAAACTGCTTTCGAGGGTTAAAGGGCAAATTGATAGCCATGTGTGAGTGCGGTAAATGTACACATTTGTGACTTACTGTTCATTTTATTTCGTTAACGCATTATTATATATATAGCGAAGATTGACGTTTGTGGTCAGACATGCTACAACACAGATTATTAAGAACAAGGGTTATGTTAGGTTTATAGGTTTAATAGGTCTATTAGGATTGTTAGGTTTATTAGGTTTGTACATATGATTACATAGAAATTGTAATATACATTTTAGTATAAATCTGTTTCACAAAGAATAATTTCAAAGTGGTTCTAGAAGTTTGAACGTTTAAATCACCTTGCGAAGATTGCTGATATTTTGTCCAGCTGAAAACTCATGCGTACTGATCGTAGAGATTTAACAAGGGCAGTACTTAATTGGCGAATGAGTAGTCCGGATAATTTGCTAGAAGCTGTATGATAAAAATGAGGCGTGTTCAGAGGGGAAATTGCATTCAGCAAAGTTATGCTTGTGTGTTTCCATGAAACTTGCGAGAGTAATTTCCTTACCAAGGAAAGTTGATCGCCCTTCAAAAATTTGTCGTGCCACCCCAACTTCTTGAGCGGTGTTTCCACGGGGCTGTTTACGATCCATAATGCTTTCAGCGGGGTATTTTGGAATCTTGACACGTAGAAGGGGTTGTTTTTCCCAGCAACAGCGAGTTAGAGTCGGTGACTTATAATGTTACAATGTTTCATTGAGACTCATGGTGTTTTCTTCGGTGTAATGATACCTTTATCTTAACCAGTTGTTTAGTACGTAACTGTGTACATAATGTGTTGTGAAATCTGTTGAAATTTATTCGATGTTTTGACGAGATTTTTAATGCAAAATTGAATATCTATTTTCTTTTACTGAGAATGGATACAAATTTTACTAGTAATTCTACTATTGTAGTGTACACAGTTTTTAAAAGTGCTGTCACAAATTACGTTTGATTAAATATCTCGGGAATTATTCTTGCAAATGTATCTATACAAACTTTCAATATAGCATATATGTATAGCATATTTCAATATAGCATGTATGCAGCATACTTCAGTATAACATATACAATATTCCAATATTCTAATATGACTTCTTTAGAAAATATTTATAAATTAACTTACTGTTGCAAATAGCTGTACTTATACTAAAAATTCGAAAATCTTGAAATATTAGAAAACACAAAAATTATGAAATGCAATAACGAGAATCAGTTATGGTAATCTTTGGTCGAGGGATACAGATGTCCCAACAGAAATATTTTAACTTGTTTGTAGTATTCTTTTAGCAATTTAATAGATCCTACCATCTTTCAAAAATTAATTGTACTTCTAGAAATCTTATGTCCGTCTATGGGTCTTTAAAAAAGTCCTTTGAAAAAAATCTTAAACCTGTCTGTGACCTCAAGAAGACCTTAAATTCATCTGTAGATGCCTTCCGAAAAATTCTAAAATTCCCTGATCCCATACGCATTCCAAAAGCAATAAAAAATTCGTTCCTCCGAATAAATAAAAAATGTCAGTTCACGATGAATAGCGTATCAGAGTTCATTAAAGCTTGGTATCACGTTCAAGGCAAAATACCTATCGCCGACGTGAATAGCTAGAATATTTCAGATATTAGAGCAAACTCGACACAATTACCTATCGCGCATGAAATTTCCAATGTCTCTGCACGTAGTCGCAGTAATTAACATGTTTCTTCTTTTGAATTGCAGATCGAGGATGCCATGCTGATGTTCGACAAGCAGACCAACAGGCACAGAGGTGAGTGAAATTTATGATTTTCTCCGTACGAAGGGGGGGTGGTATCTCACCCCTTCGATACAATAATTCGATTCGCCAGGCCGGTAATTGCTGTTTAATCACCGGTGATCGTTGAAACGCGCGTAAGAGGAGTGCTGACGTCACGCGTCCAAAATTTCGATGTGTGCACCGTGCAACTTCGCTACGCACGCAAATACGCTGAAAATATGGTCGAGACTATTCTCTGTTTAGCGAGTCAATAATACTGGCATTTTGCTCGCGCGGATCGCAGACCGGGTAATTAACAAGCCGGCTCGAAACTATAATTAGCGATTACGGTGATACGCGCGACGCCAGTGCGCCAACGTCGAAGATAAATAACATTAATTCGACAACACGATCAATCGAAGCATTAATCGCGACGATGATTGCGCGATTCAACGCTAACGGGTGTTCTTGCCGCTTCGATGGCGGCCGATTGTGTCGTATACGATTATTTTTCGACTCGTGTTACGTTTCCATGAAACGGAGAAAATTTCTTAATACCGTGGTATTGATTACGCGCGATTCGAAAGATATCATCAGGGAAATTTCCATGCGATGCCGTGCCTGTTGAGAATTTACGCGGAGCGGGAAAAGTTTCTTGCGGCGCTCGCGCTGTTTGATTATGTAGAACTTATAGATGAGAAAATAATTGAACGTAACTGCTATATTTGAAATAGTTATTGCAGCAGTTGTATGAGAACACTCGCCGTTGGTAGATCTTTTTAGATACTGGAGTTAGTTATTTTCGTTAATGACTTCAACTCTGACACGAAGGTTTTCTTGGATATATTCTTTTCGAGTTTTCAGTGTTTTCAGGTTATTCCGTTGTGAAATATTTGAAATGAGTGTTAGACACTGTGTTATTTTGTTACTGTTTCTTATTCGAACCGTGCGATCTCTATCGAAGTAATTAGAAGTCATTTATAACTTGAAAGCGTAAGTTTAGTACGAGAGTTTGTGAGCGGAAAATGAAATGTGAAGGAATATCAGACATTTCAAATTTCAAGCTTTTAGATTTTCAAGTTATTAAATTTCCGAATTTAGAAATGTGAAAATGGTAAATCGATAATATTGTAACTTAGTTATTAACAAATTTTGAAATTTTGGACGTGTATGAATTTAGAAAGCTGGATTTATGGATTTTCCAGCTTGATTTACAAATTTACGAACTTAAAAGTTTTTAAACATTTAAATTTTCAAGTTTGCAAATTGAGAAATTTGATAATTTGAAAATTTTTTAATTTAGAGATTCTCAAATGTTCACGTTTGGAAACTGAAGAATTTAATAACTGAAAAAGTAGAAATTTAGACGGTTAGGAATTTAGAGATTTGAAAGTTATAAATGGCCACATTTAGAGATTTAGAGATTTGGAGATTCAGAGATTTAGAGATTCAGAGATTTAGAGATTTAGAGATTTAGAGATTTAGAGATTTAGAGATTTAGAGATTTAAAGATTTAGAGACTTAGAGATTCAGAGATTCAGAGATTTAGGGATTGAGAGATATAGAGATGTAGAGATTTAGAAATTTAGAAATTTAGAGAATGAATTAGAGTTTTGAAAATTTACAAACTTAGGAGTATAGGAATTTAGAAATTTAGAGAATAATTTAGTCTTGAAAATTTAGAAACATAGTAGTATAGGAATTTAGAAATTTAGAAATGTAGATTTGAAATTTTAGAGGTTTGGAAATTTAGAAATGTAGATTTGAAAATTTAGAGGTTTGGAAATTTAGAAATTTAGATATTCAGACATTTTAAAATTTAGAGATGTGGCTATTTAGAAATTGAGAAATTTAGAGAAAAATTTAGCGACTTGGAAGCTTAGAAATGTAGAAATTTAGGAATTTGAAAATTTAGAGCTTAGAAATTGAGAAATTCGGAAACTTCAAATTATAAATTCTCACATTCAAGAATTGAAGAATTTAATAATACCTTTACATAAGAATTTGGTAATTTAAAATGTGGACATTTATAAATTTCAGAACTCGACGTTCGATATTTTAAAAATTCATAAGTCAGGAATTTAAAAATGCAGAAATAAAGGTTCAAGATGTAACATTATTAAATTCTCACACGTAGAAGTAGAGAAATTTCTTACTTTTTCTCCATATTAATATTTAATAATTTGAATATGTAAAAATTCAACAAAATGTAAAAATTAGTGAATTTCCAAATGTCTAACCGTGGTCCATCAGTGCCCGAATTAAAATACAATAAAATTATTAATCGCTTGCATAAACTTAAGACAAATCTCATTATCCTGCCATAACAAAAAAATTCTTTCCGCACCTCGAACGTAGCTCGCATAAAAATTGCCGCATTTGCATTCAAAATTGATCAAATAACTCAAACAGAAGGTCGCGATTAACGCAACGATCGTTCCTATAAACCGTGTAAAATTTCTTGACACGTTATCAGTTAACTACCTATGAAAATCCAGCGAAATCTCATCCCCGAGGGACAGGGAATATTTCTCGATGCGATCGCGTTAACAGTCGATTATACAGGGGCGAGGTAAACGCTGCGAAAAGTCTTTGAATTTCAGGCAATCGCGTCACGCATAACAATGGCTCGATCATGGCGGCCGGTTACGCAGGCTTTTTATTCAGCTGCGATTAACATAAGGAATAAAAGAATCGGCGCGTGCCGGGAATCGAGACTACGAGCATTTTACATCCCGACCGCGTACATGTACAAACGACCGAAGGAATTCCGTCCGTGCGCGGGGAAATACGAAAAATGTAAATTCATCCTGACTCGATTAGAAGCCGAACGATGAACGAGTGAAAGAAAGGGGGAAGAGGGACCATAAAATTACCATAACACCATCTGTTATCGCAAGCTTTCTTACGTTCGCGAAGAGATCGTTTTGAATGTGTTGTGTGCCACCCTAAGCTTCCGTCTTACTAAAACGATAGCGGAGATTGAGAGATAAGCAACGATAGGAATACATAAATTCTTACGATACGAGCAACATGAAAAGGAAAATTGATTTTTCCTTTCAATCTTCCTGTTGGAGAGTTTTCCTCCTTTTTTATGACTCGCGTACTTTAATGAGCCTATGAGGTTGCTCTATCAAGATGAAGAGGAAGAGTTACGTTTGTTCGATTGCACGCTGTGCGAATGTGCGCAACTCGTACTTGTTGCATATTCATTCTACCCTTATCAGATTAGTGCTGGCGAAGGACTATGAATATGGGAAATAAAATGTTGTTACTTATGTTACCCTCTGTTTGTTTTTCATGTATGTACAGCTACTGCATCGTATGTGTCGTGATTTATTGAACTGTTTGGTTATAATTCTGGTTAAAGTTTTGTGGACGAGTCCAACTTCAACTTGTTTGTTCAAGTTACCTTTTTTTTAATTTAATCTTAATTTAATTGAATTCGATTTTTTCCTGAATGTCAGCAAATTTTGTCTGAAGGTTCAGTTACTTTGTAAGTAAATGTTTATTTGTAATTAAATTATTTTAAATTGATGAGAGATTTATTATGTGGTTTAGCATAAGACATTCTGAATGTATTGAAAGACAGAGTATCTAAAGCAAAAATTGATATTATGGGATACTGTATCAGATCAGTGATGGAATAGGTATAGTTGACTCTTGTTATTTCGATAAAGAGGAGCTATAAAAATTGGTAATATAATAGGTGGTCCTTCGTCCTACTAATTTGAAAGTTTACAAGTTTTGAAATTTTATAATTTTTAAATTCTATAATTTGCAGATGTGAGAATTCGTGATTTTAGATATTTGTACGATTGAGAACTGTATCTGCAATTTTGTGATGTTGTCAATTTTTAGTTTTGAAAATTTACAAATTTTTAAACTTTTGGGGTAGAGAATATATAATTTTGAAAATTTGTAAGATTTAGAATTTTTATATTTTAGAAATTATGATTTTGGAGATTTCTGAGTTTTGGAATTTGTGATTTTAGCAACTGTTACTTTTATTTGCAATTTTTGCAAATTTTAGTTCCGAAAATTTGAAAGCTTCTAAATTTTCAAGATGTAGAATATGTGATGAAAATTTCTAAAATTAAATGTTTCAGTATTTTGAAATTTTTTTTAAGATTTATACATTCAAAAATTTATAAATTTCTTAATGACAAAAACTTGTAACTTTTGAAAATTCATAGATTAAAAAATTTGTTATATATGACATTGTGTAACGGTCATGCAAAAGTGTATAACAACATTGTATAATGCACTATACATTTTAAATCGTACATCCTGTGTCAGTCGTTAAAAATTCCCAAAAACGTGCATTAAAAGTGAGCCAATCACACACATGTTTCCCCCACTTATCCGTTCATTGGTAGCATGTCACGTGCTATAACAGAGTACCATACAAATGCCTGAATAATATATGTAACCGATGGGCGTTCCTAACATGTATTAAACGCGCATGCATTAATGACGCTCATACCGCAAGCCTACATTAAAAAGTGAATAAAATCAATTGTACGCACTGTAAAAAATGAACAAAATCTGACTACAATCAATTGCACGCACATTAAAAAATGAACAAAAACCGTTTAAAATCAATTGCACTGCAAGAGACGAGTAAGTGCGTTGAAACGTGGAGGGTCGAGGGATTCGCTGCTAGAATGAATGAAATATCAGCCTTCTAATGTAATATATACGGCAGTTCCCTGCTCTTACGACGAAACGATGAAGAGAAAGAGAAGAAGGGACGGAAAGAGAATACGAACGGTAAGGGTCTCGATGTCGCTGGATTCATTCACGTCGGTGTTTCAATGGGGTCGATAATCGTCAACGATCGAGGCACCCCACCCGGCCGATAATCGGGAATCTCTCTATCTTTTTCACCGGTATCTGTCCCCTTTCGTTCATCGCCGGCCGACGTGCTCTTCGGCAGAGTGGCTGGCAGGTCTCGGTGATAGATTCTAATATCGCTTATGAAAAATAGGGGCAAATGGGATATGAAAGCTGGCTCCCTTCGATGCCGCAGGGGTTTCGTTGCCGCCTCGTCCCAAACGGTAGGAAGGGAAGAGTTGAGTCAGACGGGTTAGGGAGGAAGGGATGTGTTGCGCGTCTTGGTAAACGGACGACAACGAGGAAAGGAGTCGATGAAATAGCGGTGTACAGTCAAAAGCAAATCCATCTACACTACAATTAACATGGTAACCGGCCGATGATGTATAGGAGTTTTTGAAGATTTGAAAATTTGGAGATGGAGAAATTGAAGATGTGGGAATTTGGATACTGCGTGATTTGAGGACTTAGAGATTTAATGATGTGGCAATTTGGAGATATAAGGGTTTTGAAGGTTAGGGATTTGAGAGGTTAGGAATTTGGAGCCTTCAGGACATGGTGTTTTGGGGTTACAGGAATTTAGTAATTTGCGGATCTAGGTATTTGTGGGTATAGGGATTTGGGAGTCTAGGAATTTGGAGATGTAGCGATATGAGTTCCGAATTGTGGATGCAGAAATTTGGGATATCGAGTTTGGAACTTAAGAATTTGATATTCAGGTGTTTTGCGGATATGGAGATTTGAGGATACAGCCAATTGAGCATATAGAAATATGGAATCCAGGAACTTAAGATATAGGCAATTGGAGTCTGTAGATTTGGAACCCAAAATTAAGGGTTTGTAGGCACTTGCAAATTTATAGGATGTCTAGATCTCTAGATCCAGAAACCTGAGTGTTTTAATACTTCTAAACTTGAAAATTCACAAATTCAGAGACTGTAAAGTTTGCGTGCGATTCCATATCCAAAGGAAGGCCGCGTTGCGCTCGAGTGTACCTCTGTAGAAGAAAATGGTGTGCGAGGGTGTGCAAAGGGAGGAGGGTAGAGGGTTAGGGGGCTCTTTCAAAGCGGCGCGTAATCTCTCTCGCGATGACATCCAATACCATCCCCGTCGTCGGTTGAGTCTGCGAACCTCAAACCTCGAACATCGCTGCTCTCCGGCAGATTTCACAATATGGTATTTCCGTAGCCGCCTGGCTTGTGACCCCTAAGGGGATTATCGTCGGATTTTCTGCGAACGTTGCGCAAACAACAACGCTCGAACGGGACACCGATTGATCTTATTCGTTGATCGTTGTTTCCCTGTTGCCCTCTCTCTTCCTCGCCTGCCCGTCGAGCGAAACGCGCCCGGGAACGCGTGTATTGCACCTGTCGAGTGAGATTTATTTCAAGTGGAGCAGCTCCGGTTGTGCTTCGAAGCTCGAGGGGATCCTTCCATTTACGTGAAGAGGCTAAAATGTGGGTCGCGATTTTCAGCGACTGAAAGGATGAGTGTTTCTCTCGACGCAAGACTCGTTTGTTGAATGAGATGCTCTGAAGGATCGCAGTAAATGGATAACGTAGGGAAATATTTACCATAAATTCTATTGATCCGACCGTACTGTAAGTAATGATAAAAGGAACAGGCTTTTCATTCAAGTTACAACGTGGCTGAATCGATAATTATGGCGCACTCCGTTTCTATAGTTTATTAAAACAGCAGTGCACATACAATTACTTTCGAACATGATCTTGCTTTTTAATACACCACTGTCGACGTTATAGAAGCTTACATGTACATTGAGGAAAAATATTTTTGCCTCCGCCCTTAGCTATTTATGTTACGTGCACTTGTATGGGTTGGTTTATGGCAAATCGATGATTCCATAAGGTTTGAAGGCGGTTAAGGTAAATTAGGCTTTAGGTAAATTTATTTTTAACATACTGAACAAACGATAATTTGAAGAAATCTTATTCAATTCAGATTAATATCTTTCATTAACCTAGGAAAATTGGAAAATTTTGAATTTGAGTTTGAAATATACATACAGGAATTCATTCATGTAATTAAACAAAACATACACAAATCTTTTATCTCCAAATTATAGAAAATTAAATGTCCGAATATTTTTGTAAGAATAATACATTTCCTATATGGAAATAAACTTGAATACATGTTGTATGAAAATAAAAAACAAAAGATATGTTAATTTACTTGTGTACAAATGTACAGATTAATGGTTGAAAGAACACTATACTGTCCGAATGTTAATCACTGTCAACTAAAATCAGGTCGTTCACGATGACAGTTCAGTGTAAAATCGTAGCAAACTTGCAACCAGATTCGATTTAAATTCGAGAAGAGGATCGAGTCGGACGAGCTGCCGTATGAATTATGAGGAATCGTAGTCGATGTTCGAGAGCTCGCTCGTCAGGTCCAAATCCCTGAAGAAGTCGCCTCGCTGAGGAAGAAGAATCCGACCGTTTCCGGACAATTTCGAGTCCCGCAGCGAGCTATGATTTCCACGTGGATGGGCAAGCTGCAATTGCAGCAAAGCGTGTCTTCTTTCTGGCGTGGTAGCCGGTGAAGAGGCGCGACTATAGCTCGGGGGCGCGATTATCCAAGCTTCGCTGGCCAAAGGATTTTCTCTTCGTGAGCTCCACCCTTACGCGGCGAAGGAGCCGGCGAGGGTGTGGGAGCGGGCGCACCTATAAGGCTGAGGCATGCCGTGATCCGTACAGTCAACGTCAAATCTGACATACCTAGGGAAAATGTGGCAACTGAGGGCGAAGACGTCACTCACTTGTCAGTTTTTAGGTACTTTTTGGGATGAGATAATTTGAAATTGTGCACTTTAGGATTTGTGGATCTATGGACAAGGGAATCTAGGAATTTGACGTTGTAAGATTTTGAGAATTTAGAAATTTGGAGATCTGATTTCGAGCACTATTTGAAGACGTAGGTACTTGTGAAGTATTGAAGTTCAAGTATGGGTATTTAGGAAATTTAGTATATGGGGACTGTACGTATTTGGGAATTTCAGAAGTTTGGAAGGTACATGTGTCAAAACAGTAGAATTTTGAGGATATAGATATTGGGATACCTTAGAATTTAGGGACGTGCATACTTCAGAAACTTAGAATTTGAGGATATTGGTATTTGAAAACATTAGAATTTGTAGACGTAGATATTTGAGAATCTTAGAATTTTGAGAAATAGATACTGAGAAACCTTGAAGTTTGGTGACTTTAACGTGTGGGAATATAGCAATTTGATGGTGTACGATTTTTAAGTTTTAGAAGTTTGAAGATCTAGCATTTTGGGAAACCAAAGATTTGAGGACACAGGTACTTTGAAATGTTAAAATGTGGAAACTTTAGGATTTGCGCACTGTATGATTAGGATCTTTGGGATTTCTGGATATACATATTTGAGAACCTTCACATTTGGGGATTTTAAGATTTTGGAATTTAGGAATGTGAGAATCTGGAGAGTTAAAAATCTAAAAACTTAGGAACTTAGAAATTTGGACAACACTTAGAAATTGGAAACTTCAGGACTTTAGAATCTAGGGATGTGGGAGTCTAGAAATTGGTGAACTTATGAATTTGAGAATGTAGAGATTTGAGGACCTTGAAAGGGAACTTTAAGATTTGGGAGTCTAGGGATATGAAAATATAGAACTATGTTGTTTTGAGAATTTGGAGTTTGAAATATACCGCCGTTCATTTAAGAACATATGTATTTAAGAAGTTTGCAATTTCAAGATCTTCAGATTTGGAAATCTAGAGATTTGGGATCCTAGGAATTTAAAAACGTATGAATTTGGGGTTGTAGAGATTTCGGAGCCTTGAGTACTTTAGAACCTGAAATTTAGGAATTTCGATATTTAGAAATTTACGAATATCAAGGTAGAAATTTGCGGAACTAGGAACTTGTAGTTCTACAAATTGAGAGACATATTTTGGGGAAATTCCATCGGGATAAATCAGTATTCACAATACGTTTATTTCGAAACCAGGGCAAGTCAATAACAGCAATTAATAAAACTTAATATGATAATTTTATCTGTACGCAAATACAGTCAAAATAATTGAAATTCCCTAATGTTTGGATGATGGTTTGCGTAATTAACGATATTGGAAAGATATTTATTCTGAAAGTGGTGCAACTCCAGTTGAGTATAATAAAACCTTTACCTCGTTTAGCCATCACTTTAAACACTCTATAATGAACGTACATTATCTGAAACTACAAAGTACAATTAATTTTTCTATTAATGCTCAACAATATTTTTAAATTATTCTAAACCCTTAACCCCTTGCCTTATGATTTATTTATCATGTGTATTTTATGTCAATTTTGTATTCAACAATTTTTGTATTCAGCAATCCTTGTCTCTGCAAATTATAATTGGACTTAAACTCCAAATTGAAGCGTATCAAAAATTCCAGTAAGATTTGTCACAGTCGCAGCGTGAGTGGGTCACCCGTCAGCCTCGTTAAAATATGGCAAGCAGTTAAATATCTCTCAGTAACAAAAAATTGCCTCACTTTGAAAATAAACGGCTGATATATTAGCTTGATCTATCATAGGTTCAGTGTCTCATTCCTGACGCGACGTCTCGACTTCACGAAGCTCGCAATCCCGTGTCCAATTGTATCCAGCCTCGGGCGGATGCAATTACTCTAGGCTAGCTAGGTTTCCTCGTGGCTGGACAAGCAGAATCTCCGCGAAGTCTCGGAACTTGGGAAAGCTGCAGCCAACCGGTAGACCGGTAGCCAAGCAGCGGCGGATATGTTATGCCAGTTTGACGTAATCCCGGGCCAAGCATCAGACGGTTCGGAACTCGTTCGCTTCCGCGTCGAGTCGTCGAGAAATTCGCGCTCGATCCTCGAGCCAACTCGCACGGCGCGCGGTAAACCTTGCCCGCCAACTTCGGCACGTATGCACGTTGAATAGTTGCAATGCCCGTTCAACTTCCCCACGGATCGGTTCGAAATAGTTTCGAAGCTGTTTCTAGCAGTCCGTTCGGTTTTCGTCGGTTCTCAGCAAGGCACGGGACCTCTGTAACCTCTAAGATCACCTCTGTGCGCCAGCCGCTCGCTCGAACTCAGTCGGTCCGCACCTAGTCGAGCAGAAAGCCGAGATTGATTTCCACGGGAGTTTCGCGTTGCCGGTTCTTGATTGGTAATTGCGGTGCTCCGATCGATAGACTCCATAGAACGTGCATCTTGAGAAAGCGTCGCGACGCCACGTTAACGTCACATTGCAGGTGATTTTATGCGTGCGATGGAGAGGAAACGTCAGACATTCTGAGAAGTTCGGAATATGTGTACGTTGAAGTGTTACTTCCGGGTATTTAGACTCGTGCAATTTAGAGTTCCTTCAGATACGGCATAAAGTGATCAGGTTATAATTTACTGGTTGGGCTAAGTATTTTTCTAGGTTTCGAAACTAAAAGTTTTTGCAAAAAACACTCTTCATTTTAATTCCTAAATTGCTATATTCCAAAATTTCCAAATATCTATATTTATAGACTTACGAATCATTCCAAATTTTCAAATATACTCAAATTTTCATATTTCCAAATCACCAAGTTTCTAAATTTTCAGAAGCTATTTGATTACATCTAGTCTAGAACATTAACACTTCGGTAAATATTTAGAATAAAGCAGCTACCTCCGATTTTCATTACCTTGAAATATGTTGTCAAGGTCATCATTCTGAACAACTTTTTGCTATACATATGATAGTCGGACTCTTTTAGTTTTTGAGATATTTGAGAAAATAGTTATGATAGATTGTGAAAATAAGGTGGCTGTCTTATTGTAAATATTCACCTTTTACAGTTTAATACGAGAGTCAGTGGCGCCCTCTGGGCTTACTTTTGCATCGCCTACATAATTTTCTCCTTTCATTGTCATTTTAGCTTGAAAATCAATTATTAATGACTAACAAAAAAGATATATGTGATTACACATAACTGCTTATATTATAACATTTTTAGTTTAGTGTGAGCGACAGTGGTGCCCTCTGAACTCATTTTCGCTTCAGCTGCCCCATTGCTTTAATTTACCTACAACATCCAGTATAAAATTTGTATGTAAGATATTAATACTGACAGTTTCTGTGCTGATCTCTGTCCTTTTGTCTCAAAGTAAAATGTTCACTTCAGTATCTCCTGACATCTAAATACAGTACAAATTCGTCCCCTAATAGATTAAATTTCTAAAGACATCTTTGTATGGTTCGTGTTCCCAATAAACGTTTATTTCATTCGTTTCTCTATCCCTGATACGCCCAATTTAGACACGTCATTTAACCCATCGCATTCAAGGCTATCCACGTTCGATTTCATTTTATTTATAGTCAAACCTGTACCTGGACTATTTTTACAAGATAAATTCAGTACCCGCAATGCATTTCGTTTATCGAACATTCTGAGTAGCACCATTTGTTTTGATTACGTTTGAGAAAAGGTTGTTTTCTTCAGGAAATTGCAGATATATATTTAATGTATTCACACAAATTTTAAGGATCAGATAATACGTATTATGCAGATTCTAAAAAATCCATGCCTTTATTTACAATAATATTATACATTACACCTTTCATAAAAATTAACAAACCGTACCGGTAATTTACATCATAAAACAAACGTTACTTCACCTTTTTTACTATTGCGTATACAGGGGTGGCCAAATAATCGAATTAGTCGCATATAATATAGTGTCCGACTTATGTTCAAATATTCAATCTTTATTTTTAATTACAGGTATAATATGTTTTATTGCAATGTTACAACATAATATTTTTACAATGTAATATAATTGCAAAAATAATATATTGTAAAATTGCAATAAAAGTATCCATCCTATTCCATCCGTTAAACAAAAAATATAGAATTCTGTTTGAGTATAACAATTTGCCCACAGTTATAAACACTACAAAAACAAGTGTGATGCTGTGTTTGAATTTAAAGCAAGATGTCATGTACATAACATGCGCAAGGCTTGAAAAGTTTAACATAGAAAACATTTATATCTCTCCGTGGCAAAAAAATATCATAGAAAAGTTAAGTATCACTGGAAACGAAGCAACACGCTCTTAAAACAGCCGGAAATGCTCGGGACGTTATTGCACGAGTGTTGGAGGGTTGAACTATGCGAAGGGTTAAAAATTTCAGTATTCGTCGAAGCGTGTCGAGAAACTTTTCCTCGCGGCACACACGCTTCACGCGACGGTTGACTCTCATGAAAATATCGTGTCTTTTATGAAGGATCCTGCGTCTCGGAAAATTTGTCGCCTCTCGTAGCCGGTTTTTAGTCTGCCAAAGAAACTCGGAAGGCATCGCCTTTTGGAAATGGGTGCTGACGCTGTGCCTCGGAGCACACTATCAGAATAGGGTTTCCCGCGTCGTTACAACTTTCGAAAACTCTGTCATGGAAGTCGACCAAGCCGGTGCTCGGAAACTTTTGAACGATGGATGGTTGCCGGTCGTGGATGTTACGTAAAGGATCGGAGGCTTGCTTACGGTTGACGTTGAATCTAGCCTAAATACGTCGCTGGTTCCGATCTCTCGTTTTACCTCCTCTCTTCGAGAATTATTGACCACTTCCTATTTCGAGAGCTGACGTCAAGCCGCTGAATTCGATGGTCCTTTCAGCTTCCAACGGCTCCTCTTTATCGCTCCTCAAGTAGCGCGCCGGGGATTGCTTTATCTCATCGTGATTCCGAGCTGAATCTTTGAAATCTGTCGGGAATGCGATATTGGGAAAACTTGGGAATAAGCAATTTTCGTTTTTAATTTTTTTACATTTGCATCATGGGATTTTTATTCGTGCACACTTGCGTTACAGGATTTTTATTTGTGAATATATTGTACTTTCAGATTTGAATTTCTGAATATTTGTATTTTAAGATTTCAATTTATAAAGATTTATATTGTCAGTTTTTAATTTCTGAACATTTTATTTATATTTTTATCATCTAAAAATGTTCTCTTTTCAGATTATTGCAATCTATTTTATCTAATAACTTCATTTTTATATAACTTTTATCTAATAACTGCATTTTATGATAAAATGCATTTTATTTGTGTTTATATGAAAGGCAGTGTTAGTGAATATGGATAAAATTATTAGAATTATTTACAGCCTCCATTAGCAACAATTTTACACACATTTTGTCAATGAGTAAATAGTTGAATTGAATATTCTAATAAAGGAACTGTTGAAGAGTCAGAATAAAAATAGCTGTAATTACCATAATTGGGAAAACAACTGTTTATTTACTAGAATATTGTTTATTGATAAAATGTCTACAAATTTGTTACTATATCTACAAATAATTGTGCAAATCTTTGCAGAAATGTGCAACTATTTGCAAACCTATGCTCAATTATGCAGTTATTTTCAAACCTACAAATTATTTGCAAATCTATGGATAAATATATAATTATTTGTAAACCTATGAATAATTGTGCAAACCTATGCTTAATTATGCAATTATTAGCAAACCTATAAATAACTGCGTAAACCCTTGCACAGTTATGCAATTATTTGCAAATCTATGCACAGTTCAGCAGTTCTTTACAAACGTATTAATGATTGTAACAACATTTTCCACACATTGTCTGGTATTATTTGCACATAAACAACCTTTCCATAAATAGAAAACAGTATCCTAATTAATGATACATCCATCCATTTTCATTTCAACTGTTCATTGATCGTAAATATAAATATGAATTATTATACGTTTAAATGTATAAAATCAAAAATTACATAAAAGATCAAAAAGTATAAAATCCGTAAAAAATGATGTAAGTCTAAAAAAGTTCTAACGCATCGCGTTACTTGAAGTGGATCGAAAATTGAGTGTATTCAAAAAAAGAGTGAGCTTCGTATCGAATAATGGTCTCGCAGATTATATTATTGGTAACGCAAGCGGCAGACTTTCGTTGAAAATGGAATTGATTCTCGCGTTTCTATGTCGACGATCGACGTCCCAGCTCGTGCAGCCGCGATTTCCTTAAATCCGGATCTACCGACAAGATGGCGAATCTTTATCAGCCAGATAGCGAACGACTGTCGTGCTACGACATCCGCCATGCATAACATAATCCGGACGGTTTTCGGCATAAAAGAAAACCGATGCTCGGAATAGGGGATGCCGTTTCTTCCATTCTATTATGGGAATCTTGGAACGGCGCATCGACACGCTCCAATTGTCACCTGCATTACGACCGTCCGCCATTGCTATGTATATTCGAAGCGTAGAGAATTCTTGCGACAGAACGAGGGATTCTGAAATATTGAAACGCAGAAGACGGCCTAGCCACTTTTACCCCTCTCTCTGCTTCCCTTGCCGTTCGATCTTACGTCTCCTGCTTTTTCTCCTTTCGTCCATGTCTTTTTCTTCTTGTTACTTCCCTTTCGACGGGCTATTGCGACTTAACCAACTGCCAGATGCAGCGCGCACTTCGCGCGCGATTGCATTCGAGCTCGATTCTCCTACTCGATATGAAATCTTCGAGATACGGCTGTTTAAATTCCTTCGTTTTCTGTTGCTTTCCTATTTAATTTGCTCGACCTAGAATGTAGGAGGATAAATGCCGAGGATAATATGAAGAAAATTATAAGAAAATCTACGGTGAAAAATATATTTAAATATATTAAGTTCTACAAATAATAATGTATTTAGAAAGATATTCACTAGATTGACTGTGGTATACTTTTGCATAAAACACATCGTACGTTATTAAATACATATTAGGTAATACACGCGAAAAATCGATAACTCATGTCCTTGTAAATAATATAAACAAAATTAATAATAAATCCTTTAAACAAGTGCAGCTTTGAAAACATAGTAAACAATGTATAACCATTTGAAGTGCTTCTGTGCTTTACAGTCGAGATCTCATAAAACAAGGTATATTTGACGTCGTCAGAGAGTCTTTACACGCAGTTAACTTACACGGCAACAAAGAGCTGAAAACGAATGTCTAAAACTAGCCTAGATTCCAAGACATTTCTGTCTTTACTGCCGGCAAACAAGAATAACTGGGTAAATGTCTATTCATAAGAGAAGATTACATGAAAAAAGTTCTCGAATTGAATAAACCGTTTCGAAGCGACGTGTACGGGTTCTTTATTTATTGAAGGATCCTCGTATTTCCATTCCGTTCCGCTTTATTCGCGATACACCGAAATCCTCTCAGCGGTACAATCCAACTATGAGATCATAAATTTTTACCACAATTTAATCATTGTCAAATCTGACACGCGATCGTCAATTCTCCGAGCGGTCCTCCCTTCTTCCCGCCAATTTTTCCTCTCAATCTCGTCCGCACCTTAACAACATTTCATGCACAGCGTTTCGCCGCGCATCATCTCGCAACGCCCTCGCACAATCACGCACATTTATTATCGAATCCGTTTCATCCGCCGAATAATCCACGATTCCCGTCGACGTAAACGTATTTCTCGTCGGCAGCCGCCCCTTTCCACCCTCTCGAGGATCGTGTTCCATCCCGGGCGGATCCTCACGTGCAGCATCGGTAGCGCGAGTTTCTCGCGCGATTGAATTGAGCCGCTCTGGCTGCAATTTCGTGGACCTACAAGCACTGGATCGGAGCTACCTCACGAATTTCCGCCCCTATCTATCGGCGCTCTTTCAACAGGGATAAAAAGAGGATCGTTCGAGTGCGGGTTGCGAAGGAACCGAGCTACGAGAAGGAGAAACGGGACGAGGAGCAGGGAGAATCTGGACGGCGCGGCGGTGCTGTTGAACCAGCGAATAGAAGAGGCAAAGAAAAGAGGAAGAGACGGAAGCGGAGAGCGTCGATTTCTCAGTGTAACGAGAAGAAAAGGGAAGAGTAGATCGGTTCGAGCCGGTGTGCAGAGCTCCGAAAGGTCGCAAAAGTGTCTCTCCTCGCTACTCTCGCGCGTCTGCTCCGCCGTTTCCATCGTCTTTCATTGCTTCCCTGTCCGTCTCTGTTCGCCGCTATCCAGAATGCTGATCTCATCCGAGCCAACTTGACCCCTTCGTCTGGTTCGTGCTTCGGCGAGCTTAATCCATCGCCGAGGTGTCCTTCTTCTTTCCGCTTGCCTATGCCTCGCCTCCGGAAAATCTTCCATCCAGAGGAGAGAATTTAAAATTCAAACGTAAGTGGTCCTCTCGACTCGTCGTCGTCGTCGTCGTCGTCGTAGTAGTAGTCATCGTTGACGTCGTCCTGGTTCGCGCAATTCCTCTTTTCTAGCCCCGTCGCTGGCACCCTCCAGGCGTGGTCGTTCCGGATGTATGCATTTCGAGCTACATGGCCTGCAGGTCGCGCCCGGTTCGCTTACCCGAGCCAGGGAAAAATATCGCGGATGAAAAATAAGAAATATCCCGGGAATACCGAGAGAAACGCTGTGTGCGCGCTGACGGAGGAACGGGAACGACGGCTGAGGGCCGGAGATAAGGGCGACGTTCGAGATACACGAAGCACCGATAAATGAAATTTCTTTAAATAATTCAAAGACTCGCCGCGAGTTGAAATAGAGGTGTCGAAGGCGAGGTTGAAAAGCGCCAAGTAGGGCGTCGCGAATCGTATCCTCGAACCGGCTGTGATTCTCGTTAAGTCACGGACCGTGGAACGATAAATATTCATTACCAAACACGCCTGTGTTCCTGTATGCACCCGCTATTCACCGGGAATCGATTCTGCGCCGGTACACGAACCGCGGAGCGACGGGATTACCGGCTCGCCGATGATGATCATCGATACCGGTATTGTCGCCAGGAACGTTGTTCAGGTGTGACCGTTAATGTCGTCATCCATTATTATCGGAATGGATAATTCGATATATCGGCAATATCGTTAAGATACCGTTAAGGCGCACAGGAATAGCGAAGATACTCGCGTCTTCAAATTTTCCACATTCACATCTCCAAGTTCTCAAACTTCAACATACTAACACTGGAAGTATCAGAAGCATTCATAAGAGGTCATTTTGCAGGTCAAACTCTGTCCCGCGTGTTATAATCCCTCCTATTTGCTCCGGAACTCGAAGTGGTCATAAAATTAACGACGTAAATACTTCATAGGAGACGAACAATTCTCTTTGTTCAAACTATTCCACATTTTCTATCTTCCTCTTTCAACATTCAAAGGATCGGAGATATGGGACAAAGAGCAATTCACTGTCACTTTCTTTATCATATTTACTCTTCTTAAAATACAGTCGATAAGTATAATCTGTTGCAGCCAAATGTAATATATTTGTAACACATGCGGTGGGTTCGTTTCACGCTGGCCAGTCAACTTATGTCTCATCTCTGCGCAGTATCTTATACACCGTTTTTATTTTAGATGAGTTTTAGTAACTACGAGGAAAGTCCTACCAAAGCCACAAATATTCTTTCAAAGATGTAAGTCTTCTTCTAAAGAAGCAAATCCTCTTCCAAAGATACAAGTTTTCTTTCAAAAAGGCAAGTTCTCTTTGAAAGAAGTAAGTTCTCTTCCGATGATGCTGGTCTTCCAAATTAAACAAACTCTTTATTTTGTAATCTGGCTGACGCCTAATTGCTATAATCGATTCGCTCTTGGCGGAAATATATGAACCGTGCTTTCCGTTTTAACCTATCGCATCTGCATTCCTTCTAGTATCCTACTAGGACTCATCTTGTGGCGGGTGAACTCGACGCAGTTTCTAGTAGCTTCAGAACAGAAATGTTGGACGAGGCTGCTAGACGGTTGCCTAGAACACCTTAATGGCAGCCGCGGCCCTGATCCGGGCTTGTATACCGGGCAGAAATCGTGCACGAGCGATCGTAGCTCGCTTGTCGTTAACTTTATCGCAGGCTGTAAACGGTGCACGAAGAGCCCGGGATGCTTCGAAGTATAATCGGGTCTGGGTTCGCGTTCGTATGCGAGAAGCCACGAGAAGCCGGTCGATTAGCGGCGGCTACAGGTGAATGGAATTACTCGCATCAACTCCAGGCATCCCGCTTTTGTCCGTCGTATCTGCCGAAGCTCTGGTAAGTGTCCCTTCCGGGTTGGACCCTGTGCTCTCCAGAATCGATGAATCGATCGAGCTCGGCGAAAACTTTTCGAGGCATACCTTCACCGGAGTTAGAGACGTCCTCCAAGTAGCTGGGAGTCTCGATTCTGCTGGAAGGATTCGGGACATATGGCGCACTTCGTGAACGATGAAGACGGCCAACCATCGATCTGGTACACGTATTATTCGCACGGACTTTGAAACCGGTTAAGACTTTTGAGAACTGGACGGACACATCTTGAAGGCACACGATTTGAAAGCAACATGTTTGTAGAAAATACTATTGTTTTTCTAGTTATTATTTTAGCGATTATTTTTTATAAATATGGAGAAAAGGGCGAAAAGTGGATTTCATGATGGAGGGGTGAATGTTATCATATTCAGGGAGTGAATAGTTTGCATCGTACTAAACCCGATCAGATTGGTAATATGATAATATTTGTATATGGGGTAATGTAGTAATTATTATCAAATGGACGTGGTAATATAATAACTATTATAACATGTAGTAATGTAAAGTTATGTTGTGGGTGTTTCGCCCACATCTCGTTGCCTAGGATTTAATCAAAATGTGAAATGAAATATTTTAGTGTTTGTTTACCCCAACGCATTATGTAGGGCGAAATAATGAAGCAAATAGCAGTCGTTTATGGAAGGCCCACGCAAGAAACAAAGAGAAAACGGACGTAACGAATATTGCGCTTATTTATCCGGCTGTTTTTCATCCCTGGCGAGGTTACTTCGATACCTTGACAACGGATGGCTCTCTGGCTCCGTCTGCCACGCTTGACACAGATACACATTCAGCACACTTTTTAATTCTGTTTTAATCTCCGAGTTATTGCTACTCCAGCGCTCGCGCCTCGGCTTCCCTCCATTCATTTCCTATCTCAAATACACCGCATATATGATTCCGCGCCGACGACGGAAATAATGGGCCGCGGCTCCATGCACCCGGCTCTATAATGGAGTCGGCCGCTGATATAGATACCGCGGATACGTGTCTCCACCGTTCCTATTGCCATCGCGACGACAGAATTTTTGCCACGGCACAATGATCAGTTCAAGAAATTCCGAGGAAACGCGAATCATTTTCCTATGCCTGTTGTCTTTAACGGAATAATGCGTCGACGCTGCGTATCTGTTTGATTAAAACCTATATCGTGGTTGCTTGTGTAACACTAGATGGGAACTAGTCTCCTCCTGGTATTAATTCCTATCGAATAGTAACATTTAGTAGATAACTTTGTTGATATATGCGAATTTTGTTTATATGATAGGTTGAAAGTTCCAGTCGATAGTTTCAATAAAATTCAATAAGATCTGATAGCAAGAGTACCATAATAATTTTTTATTAAGAGAAATACAGTAGAATATTGAAATAAACGATAATTGTTTCATATTAACTAAATAACATATGAAGATAAATGAAAACGAACTATAATAAAAAATAGACATTACCTAACATAAGCATAAGAGTAGAGAAAGGAAAACAAATTTGCTAATTGCTACTGTTGATTGCTTTTTGAATATCAAGCAGCAAGCCTCTAACAAGCCCCTCATTGTTTTTTTCATAATCTTGGACATTAAAAATTAAATTACAAAGGCAAACAAATTTACTAATTGCTATTGTTGATTATTTCTCTTGACACATAACAGCAGTGCTATAATAGCACTTTCAAAATTTTTTCTCAAAATCTCAATATCAGAAATAAAATCACAAAGACCTACCCTCAAAACGAAATTGTAAAAGTCATAGAGCTGTAAGTCAAGATTTTAGAAATATTGTCTTATGTATGTGGATGTAAGCTATACTCACAAAGGAATTTTAACCAAACCTCAAAACGAAACTGTGAAAGTCAAGATTTCAAACATATTGTTTCATGTATGTAAATGTTTAATTGTCAAAAGAAGTAATTTTATCAGTCTGTTCTATTTATCTGATGAGGTTATAATCCTGTAAATTAAATTGATGAACGTGTACAAATCAAAATTAGCTTGCACTTTAACATATAGTAACTAATCATATAAATGAAGTAAATGTTTTATCAATATAGTAAAGAGTTTATAAACGTAAATGCCTCACACCATGACTCCGAAACAAGACTAAACAAATATAGTCAGTTTGCAAAAATTACCATATAAGTTAGTATATAAAAATTGATTGCGTAGTTTCTGCACAAATTAGTAAATTAACCTAAGTAATTAGTTACTTAAACATAACTAATCTATAGTATCTTTTAAATGTCCGTGAAAATTAGTGAACTGAAACTGTTCATCGAAATGTTTGCGTCGGTCAAACAACTACAGGACTCTGACTGAGAATTTAAACGGGTGCTATTTTGAAAATCGACCACACTCGAGGCGAAAAGTAATATAACATCGTTGACGTGTGCGTTCAATTTCCGTCGACGATTCTAGTCTCGTCCTGAACTTTTTCACCCCCTAGCATTAAACACGCCGCGGGCACGGAGAGACGCGATCGACCACTTCACCCTTCGATCAACAGAGGCCAGCAGCAACGAACCAGGGGGTTCATATGTTCGGCCGTTTGACAGCGAAGCGAAATGCGATCGGTTAAGTGCGCCAATCATTGGTAGGGTGTTCGAGAGAGTCAAATAAAGTTCGGAATTCGAAATCGTACCGTCATGCGCCAACGTGAAATTTCGAGATTCGTGCTGGTGAATCGGTATGCGTGCAGTTGCGCAAATTTGTTATTTTAACGTGGAAACATCTCGAATATGTCTATGAAACTCCCGTTGCGTTCTTTGAGCGGAATTTCTGGGGAAATTTAGGAATTTTTCATTTAGAAGTTTGGGAAAATTTCATACATTTTTGAGAAAATTGCATACGTTCTTAAGTTTTATATTAGGGGTTGGAACTTGTATTTAAAGTATTAAGTAATTTGTTATTTTTTTAACAAATTAACTGTGTTGAAATAGCGTAGGGTATGAATCACTTGATTTTCTTAAACATAATTTTATTTAATATATAAACATAATGTATACAATTACAATTAGAGATGTAATGTATACATATTCAATTAGATCTTTCACTGCGAAAAATTATGTAGTTAATTTTCGAGAACTTTTAGAAAAATTCATTTAGTCATTGAGAAAACGAAACTGAAACTGAAACTCTCCACAAGGGGACAGCATTCATTCACGCATAATTGTACCCTTCACAGAGGAATTCCAACAAAGAATTAAGTTAATTTAACAAATTACAATTTATTATTAATACTACTTTTTATAAAAGTAGTTAAAATTAGAGTAAAGAATTTATATATAATGAAGTTCGAAAATACTTGAATAATGCAAAAGTTTGTAGGAAGTGGTGAAATGGATGAAACAAGCGGTACACAGGGGAACGATTCGAGATTAACTTGGTACACTTACATTGTTTGTACATTGTATTAAGCAGTAATTCCAGTGCATACACTTCCATTTAATTACACTCATGCGGCAAGTACGAAACTTCTTTGGAAGCTTCGCACGCTTCTTGAACACATTCACGTTGTTTGTTTCCTACGGATTTGTTAAGTTTAACTTCGTGTATTAGTCGTGTTGTGTATCAGATGTCTTCCATTTGCGTCTTCCTAATTAGTAGTTGAACGAAGATAATACTTTCTTGAAGAAATTTTAGGAGACACGTGGTGATTTAACGCATGGCGATTTAACAGATGCGCGTGATAATTCAATGCATGGTAATTCGATCTGTGATAATCTAACACGTGGTGGGTCAACGTGTGTTTACTTCTACGCGTGGTAATTTGACGCATGGTGATTTAACTCGTTATACTTCCACGCGTGGTAAATTGCTGCATTATATTTCCACGCGTGGTAATTCGATGCGTTATACTTCCACGCCTGGTAATTCGATGCGTTATTCTTCCACACGTGGTAATTCGGGTCGTTATAACTTCCACGCGTGGTAATTCGATACGTGGTGATTCGGTGCGTTATACTTCCACGCGTGGTAATTCGATGCGTTATATTTCCACGCGTGGTAATTCGATGTATGGTGATTCGACGCATTATAGTTCTATAGGTAATAATCTAATGCATGATAATTCGGAGCGTTCTAATTACACGCATGTAATGTAATCTAACATATGACAGTACATTGGCCAATATCACGTATGGTTAACTACCGCGTGGTAATATCACGTAAGATAATTTGCCGCTTGATGATTTTATATATTGCAATGAAATTCATGATCGCAAGTGTTTCGCGCCATAGTGATTCGTCACGTGTTAATTTGACATATGGCAATCTAACGCGTGGCAATGTAACATGTGATGTATCTACTCTTGATAACACAATGTGTAATAGTTTAACGCGTGATGTACAGCTAATGATACAACACGTAGTAACGCGTGGCAATATAGTACGTGGCAATCTGTATCTGTCGATTTTCAAAGAAAAATTCTAATTACGCCAATGTTACCAATAAGAGAAACATAAACTGAAATGTACGAGTCGACCGTTCCTGAATCGTTAATTAATTTCCTGATTTGCTGATCCAATTTCGCAATACACTCGCCTCGGAGCTTGCGAGTCGAGTTTCAGAACGACTTCGTCGAGAGCAACTCGATGCTCGTTCGCCTTAGCTGCTCGATGTTACCGGTTCGTTATCGTTCAAGGATTCTTTCGAAACGTGGACGTTTCGATCATGGAAATCACGAGCACGGAAACTTTGCTTTACCGATAAAGTCAGTTTTGATATGTAATCGTAGTTACGCGGACTGATTACCGTGCTCGTTGACGAAGTATGCAAATGAAATAAGAGTTCCCGTCGAATCTCTCGAAACACCGCGGAAAAAATTGTTTGTTGTGTTTCAGCGTCGACTGTACGACGGTAGAATGGCGTAAAAGTTGCCTCGCTCGTTGTTTCGCAGTTTCGTTTTACCAAACACGACGACGACGACGACCCACTCGCAGGAAAGTTATAAAACGCGGAATTATTCGTCGCGCTACTATGCTTTATTTAAGCGACACCGTGATTTACAAGTTGCCCGTTGTTTGGACTATGTTCGCTACCGGTACGTGACGGTGCTGCTGAAAATTGTAAAATATACTCGACGTTATTTGATAATTTTACCTTTAAACGCTCGCAGTCTCGTATAGATTTAAGTAGCCTTTAAAAATCGTAGGTAACTTTTATATCTGAAAAAAGTACGATAACGGTTTCGAGGAATTAAATTTGACGGCAAGCAATTATTTTACAGCTGAAATATTTCAAATGCATACTCTTTGCATCAATTTTAATTTATTTGCGAGCGAAGTTTGCTGTACTGTTTTTAAAAATGTCTGAAGTAATTAATATTAAATTTTTCTGATTTCCATTGCTCTCGATTAGGGACCTCTACAAATTAAAGGTTCTGAAGGTAAAAATATAAAACGAGAACGTGTTTCATACATATTCTATGAAAGCGTATATTAACTATTACAGAACAGATTAATTAGATTATATTCAAAAATGGTCTGCATAAACATATTAATCCTCTTTGTGTTTATTAACTTCGGTTAAGGTCAATATCCATTACATACTAATTCGCAAGCTTAAAAAAATATATAAAAGTATAAACAACTTATACACAACAAATTATATAAAAAAATTGTAATAATAAATTAAGGTAAATATTCAGCTGATTTGCATAAAAACTAATTTTCATAAATATACAAATCGTTTAAGAGAAACTGTGTTATAATGTTTCATGTACAAGAGTATCAAACTAATTGTGTTGCTACCATCACGAATTATGTAAAAAATTCGATTTAACATACCAGCAGTAAGATTTTTTACTATATTTTCTCCTACATTGTTTCATGTATCAATTATTACAAAATGCTCATACGTAAATTTTCCTGTACACAATTTATTGTTTACACAGAAATATAATTTCCTGCAAAAGTCACAAATTATTGAAGACATGAGGGGCTGATATATGCAACGCATCTAAGTAGACTATGATAGTTCCTCCTGAAGAGCACCTGACCATCTTTAAGTCTTCAACAATAATAACAGACACTAATACCAAGTGAAACGAATCGTTTCTTTTAATATCGTTCGATTTCACTCGAGTTTGAAGGAAGAAGAAATATTCCCATACAGAATCGTATTTCGAGACTGCAAACGCCTCGTTAAAGTATGCTCTTCGATCTTCGGCATCGAGGCTCGAGATGTGCTCACCAGTCGAAATAGATCGATCACTTGTTCGACTCGTTTTACCAAGATGACAACGTCCTGAGTAGTTCTGAGTACTATCTAACAGGTTCTGACGAGACCTCGTCGAGCTTGCAGCAAGCAATATGCGATAGATGCTCAATCATTTTCAGCTTAGGGAATGCTATCACGGCATGAAACCAGATGCTCGCGATCAGCATCCTCGTTCATTATTCGCGGTTATAACAGCATGATTGAAATTGAATCGTTGAATCGGTCGAAATTAATTGCATACATTGCCGTTCGAGCAAGATCGGATGCAAAATTCGAGATTTACGTATAATGAATTACGTTTCTTATGTTTCATCTGCGTTTCTCCTCAGTTTTCGAATAAATATTTAAAGCTATATAAATTTTATAACTAATTGTGAGGAATAGTTAGGTTCGTTTAAATGGCGATAGCTAGGTTTGGTTATAAAGTGAAGGTTTCCGTGGATGTGAACGGTAAAGAAAATGTTAACTCTTTACACTCGTAGATATTTTTGCTATTAGCAGATAGCAATTCTAAAATTTTTTGTTGACAAACTTAATGTTTGTGAATTCTTACAAATTTAATGTGAATTCTTCTGAAATTATTTCTCTACTATTAGTTTCCACGGGTGTCTGCTTCGCTGTGCTTATACAGCACATCCATTCTAAATTACCTATTTTATATTGTTGAGTTGGCGTAAAAATACCTATTTTATATTGTGGAGTTAAACCAAATGAGTGCGAATCACCTTTAGAATACAAAGGGTTAATTTTACAAAGACTACTCGTTTCTGACTTAAGAACAAATTTAGCTGTATGATGAATCACTGACAGGGGTTACAAAATAATATTTGACAAGAATTGTTCTGGACGCAAAAAAGACCTGTCGTGTGCAAAACTGTTTCCAAAACGGATATCGAATTAGTACGTTCCGTACTGGAACGGATAGATTTGTTTCTGACGTACGTCGTACAATTCTTCAATAATCACAAAATTAGCAAGAAAAGGGCTAGGTTAAACTTTACTTTGGAACACACAAAATTGTTAACTTTTTTTTATCGTGTAATAATTTTCGATGTCTACAAAAATGCAAATTTTAATGTTAGGAATCCAGTGATTAAAATATTATGCCTTGGTAAAATTGAGCATTTTTAAATTGTTTATCATGTATGTACATTTACTTTTATATATAATTTAATTGGGCTGCGTTTATCAGCGTTAAAATGATTACATAATGTCATTTATGAAAATAAAACAACTAATATCTGTTTAGAATTAGTGATCGGAAAAACATGATTTACCATTTTAATGGTATTCTCTACCTAACCGACCAAGGAGCATGGGGATTAGCCAATATGGCGTCGCAGTAACCAAAATCGCTCTAATTGCTATACGTTTAAGTTTTCAATCGCTGGATTCCTAACATTAAAACTTGCGTTCTTGTATTATAGGCATCAAAAGCTATTAAATATTTAAAAAAATGTCTATAATTTTGTGTGTCGTAAAGTAAAGTTTAGCCAAGGGCTATAATAATCGCCTTAATAAATATATGTAGTATACATGATATTAATATGTCTATGTTTGATTCTACAATAAATTATGACAAAATTGTTCATTTTACAATGAGAATTCCAAGCGGCCTGAAGTTCAGCGTGGGTTGTACACAGTACGCGGCACGGAACGTGTTAATGACGTGGCACGAGAGATTTGGAGGTATCCGTCTTAGGAACAGTTTTGTTCCTGACAGGCCCTTTTTCGTGCACGTAATACAGTTCGTCAATCCGGTCGGCAATTAGTTTGTTTTTCCCGTAAATGGATACGGAACCGTCCACGACACGTGCTTTATTTTTGTCTCATATTATTTGGTAACCCCTATCAGTGATTTGTCCAATAGCTGAATTTGTTCTGAAGTTCGGACGTGTAGTCTTTGTAAAGATAACCCTTTGGAGTCAAAATGCGACGCACTGTATTTAGTTTAACTCAACATTATGAAATAGGTATGATTGAATTAAATCTAGAGATTTGGTGATGTATAAACACAGTGACAATTTTTTTATTTTATGAATGAATTATAAAGTAATATGAATAATCATTTTTGGGGGTGGAGTAATTAAAACTGTAGTGTATGCAAAAATTTATAGCACATTTTTCTTTATATTTTATTTATATCAATTACGTCATTTAATTATGCAAATAATACACTGCATTATATTAATTAAAATTATTGTAATGGAATGGCAATATTTTTTTGATTCTCTGCATAAAATGAATCACTATTGTGAAATATTGATTCGAGCTAAATCTGTGAGAAAGTTCATAAAATCTGAAATATGGTATTAAAAAGTTAAGATGTTCATGAGAGGTTTAAGCCGCTTTAAAAATTATGCCAAGCATTAAAAATGTAAGGTCTCTCGTTCTATAACCGCTCGCTGGTTGTTACCATGGGAACGAAATAAAAGCCAGAGATAATCGTCGCGTTTAGGTAAAAACTGGCACAGCTTTGCGGCAGTGAATTGTAACGACACGATGTAACGTTTTGTTTTCGAGATTACAGCTTTTTTTTTAAATACGATTGACTAACGTTTTATTTGATAAAAGAATCGTTATTCTTTTACTGCAAATTGTGGATCGTTTCTTTTCTTCGTTCTTTAATAATTAAAAAACATAAACGTAATTATAAATATAATAATTAAAATTAAATAATTATTATAACAAATTTAAATATATGTATTTTTTATTATACAAATTAGTTATTAATGTGACAGTAAAACAGATACATTTACTATATAGTGCATTTTCAAAATATTTGTATATATTTATGTACTTGCAACAGTATAGCGATGTTATAGAAATCAGTTGTACAAAAATATTATTTTTGCAATTGGATAAAATATTAGTTTAAAGAGCTTTATATAACTGTTATACTTTACAGTACTATTGGGACAAATTGTAAAATAATTTCGCACATTACGTTTTTTTGACAAAAATAGTGAAATCTGATTTATAGAGGTAGTAGAATAAAATAGAACAATTATTTTAAATAAATGTCTTTAATTATGAAATAGCTATATTGTAAAACTGACAAAAATGGTAGCAAATCGTTGATACAATTAGTGAAGCAATTAAAATTGTGTATACCAATAATTGACACAAAATAATTTCGTAGTAATCTGACAAGCAAAATATGAAATCTGTAACTAACGTAAAAAAACATGACAAACTACATTTATGTCCAATTTATTAAATGACAGAAAATTGATCAAATGATTTTAAAAACATAAAAAATAAATATATATTTGAGGAAATAATATTCAGTTTCTAATTGCTATGAATTTTCATTGAAGCTACATATGGCAATAATTAATACAGTTTTAAAATTAGTACAATTTACCCAATATGTAAATACATGATTGCAAATGTACAATTATTTCAAATATTACTAACAATAAGAAATTGAGGATACAAGTACAATGAACCATTTAAAGTATAATAAAATTACACTTCCAAATTTTTTAAGTTCGACTAACACTAAACTCACCAACGTAAGATAACATACTTCGAAATTAAAAATAAAATAAAAAAAATAAACGATCAAATATAGTTGAATATACTATTATATATTCTTATAAAAGTCAATATAGATTTCAAGAAATGCATCTAAACAAATTTTGTAATTTAACCAATTTTGTACGGTTAATATTAAAGTAATTTATAGATGGTTCTTCAAAGTTCGTTTCCAGAAATTGATCACGAGAGTAACATCAATTTAACCGATCTGTCAAGCTGTCGATTAGATTTAATCGAGCTTCCACGTGTAACGATGTTCAGCAAGAGGAACACGAGGCGACATTTAAGCCGTGGCGTATTTAAAGGCGCAAGACTCTGATTAACATTCGCAGGTAATTGGAGGTTTCGTAACCGGGCGGATTATCGATATTAACGACGCGGAGGTAGGTTAGCATGGAATTTCAAAATGAGCAGAAGCTAAACGAGAACAGCAATTTGCTGGCGTTGCCAGAAGCGAGACTAATGAAAAGTTCGTTAACTGCCGACAAAACAAGTTCGGATTAGAACAGTGGGCGAACAAAGACGAGGGCGGAAATTGCTTCGAATAGTTGCGTAAGATCCATTGAAGCACATTAATCAGCGAAATTTATGAAACCGTGGAACACAATATCTTGCGCGCAATTGCATTGGGCGCTGCGAAAACACGTGAACTAGGATAGAACCGTTCCAAGGAATCGTAGGGTACGTTCGAGAAACGTTTAAACAACGGTTAAATGTATAAATGCGATTCCGATGCCAGCGAACCGACCTTGATTTTCTCGGTCCCGATGCAATAAAACTTTTCGTCGCGAGGTGCAAGTTCCGGGGAATTTACGACGGCGAAGATCGCGAGGCAAAGTAAAGCTGAAAAAGTTGGATATTCAAAAAGTCTGGCGGAAAGTAAATTTGATTTCCGAGTGGTGCACGGGAGCGATCATAGGTCAGCAGTTTTTTCTTCTCGGATATCTGTCTCTGTCTCTCTCGTCGTTCTCTCGGAGAGCAGCCTAGGCCAGAAGTTGCGCAAACTCGTCAAGGGTCGTATTTGCTGGAAAGGCGGGTATTGCGAGTGACAGCTGGCTGTTCATTATTCCTGGATTACTCGACTGCTACGCCGGGATGGAGAACCGGCACGGCGAGCGAGAGAGGAAGACAAAATGGAAGAACGAGGGAAAAACAGAATGGCGGAAGCGAGACGGCGGCGGTACGCGTGGGATGAACGGAGCAAGAGATTTCCACTGGAAACATCGAAAACCGTGCTTACCACTCAGCAAAATAGAGTCCGTTTTGTTAGGTTGTCATTAAACGTTCTCGACTCGAAAGATTTCCCATAAATTTTTCCGTTCTTTACCTTTCTTCTCTTCACTGTTGCTTCTTGTTGAAACGTTACACGCGTGAAAGGGCGCACGAAGAAAGACGAAACAGGCTCGGAATTACTTCTACAGAGGAGGACTTTAAATTTTCAAGGCTTACGAGTCACCCAATAAAGCGCAGCTTTTTTTCCAGACGTAATCCCTTGGCCTCGATTTCTTTCACCCTCGAAAGGTTTTCTGCCACTACGCTACGTTTTATGAGCCGTAAAATACTACCGATAGATTCGATTCTACCACCTTCGAACCGTGAATACTTTTGCCCTATATTTCTTTATCGTTACTGGTAGTAATCAAAATTTTATGCAAATATCATCGCTTCTTTGCTACGTTTAATGCTAATGTACTTTCAACAAATCTAAATTATTTGTTATTACTGTGTTGGAATTTGTTTTATTTGGTGAATGTCATTAATTTAAATCAGTGTTAGATGAGGATTAATAATCGATAACTGTATATAATGGACATAAAAGATTATGATACACGTTTTTAAATCGAAAAATTTAGAAATTTCCAATTTATGAACTTACATTTACAGATTTATAGCCTTATCAATTTTTCAAATTGAGATATTCTAAAATTTACAAATTTAATAATTTCAACTAACGCCACAAATTTTATAAATGGAAAAATTTTTATATTTAAATATTGTCAAATTTCGAATCCTCAAATTTGCAAGTTTGAAAGTATTAACATTTTTAAACTTACAAATTTCCATTAGAAAGTTTTCAAACTTTATAAATCCTTCAGACTGTAATAACTTTTTGTAGTAAACTTTTTGAGTAACTTTTGTACGAAGAACTTCAGAAGTTTAGTAACTTGTCACCTCAAGAGTTTCCAAATTTATAAACTTTCAATATTACCAACATGTAAATGTTAAAATTCTTAAATTTTCATGTAGAAAAATTTGAAGACTGAATTTACAATTTTACAATTCTAAAACATTCGAAAAATGATACGTTTATATAAACTTTTCAACTTGGAAAATTTTTAATTTACAAATTGTTAGACTTTTAAATCCTCAAGGCCACAAATTTTTAAACTTTTTCATTTTTATAGTTACAAACTTTTAAACATTCAAATATTAAAAGTTTCAAATTTTTCAAACTTGCAAATCTTGAGAGCTACAAATCTTTAGATTTTTAAATCTTCAGAGCTACAAGTCTTTTGACTTTTAAATTTTCTAAATTACAAATCTTTAAACTTTAAAACTTTGTAAGGTACAAGTTCTTCAACCTTTAGATTTTCAAAATGGCAAGTCCAAAAATTTTCAAATTTACAAATTCAATCTCCCAAAACCTACCACAATTAAAGAAACTTTATTGTCTCTACACTCGTTCTTATTATTCAAGTGAAGCTTATATCACACCCGAATATTCAATATGTCATTTTTTAAATTGCACAATTATTTCCTGTTTTCCATTTCATACCTTATCCCTCCTCCTAAACAAAATTGTTTTCGGATAGAACTTTACGATTGGACCACACAGTCCTCCCACTAAAAACTTAGCGTCGTTCCAAGCATCGGCAAAGATTTCTTCCTTCTGCCACGAAAACCAACAGATTTTTGCGTTTCAATCAAGTCCAATACCGTTTTACGATCCCAGCTGTTCGGGAGCGTTGACCACAAGAAGGAAACGAGCTTTCGGATTACGAGTCTCTGTGGATTGCGGCGAAATTCTCGAAAATGCCTGTCCCCTGTCTCCGTTTTGAGTGTGTAACCGTGTACAAGGTCCATGGGGTCCCGTGGTCAAAATTACCCTCGCAGGGTACATATTAAATTCGGCAAAGTACGCGCGTGCCGTTCTGCGACGCAGCTGAAACGAAGTTAAGGTCGACAGGGACCCCGTGGGACCGGTGTTTAAATCAGCGCACGTCTGCTCGTTTCGCGATATGACGACTCTCATTCTTTTCTCGTCGCAAGCTGCCAGCAACGATTTTAATAAGGCTTGATTGCAACTTTTACGTCCGCCTCCATAGTTCGCGGCTGAGACGAATCCAAGCGCCACTGCGAGCAATTAAATTTGTCGGTGGTTTCAGTGCCCTCGTTCAAATTGCAACTTCTTTTTACAGTAAAACTTCTTCAAAATGTTTTCTTCTTTTGAGAATCGCAGAATTACGAGTTTTTAAGAATTTAACTGTTTGTAAATAGTGTCTGTAAATTACTGAAATATTTTCATTACATTTTGTTTTGTATTTTTAATTGAAATGTAACTCAAATGAAGATACATTTCGTGTAGGATTTTTCAGACGTAATTTAAGTTTAAAAAATTCAGGCAAATTTTTAATTTGTGTGGATGTCGCTGTCACAGGGGCAGTGACAAATAATTTATATTGAAAATATGGAAATAGCATTGGTCTAATTTAAAAAATGGGTTAAATTGTATGTATAATTAATATAATCTAATGTGAATTAAATCAGACTAAAGTAAATATCTAATTGATTCAGATAATTAGTTTAAATTAGATTGGTTTGAGATTAAATTAAATTAATTTAAATTCGATCAAAATAGTTTAAATTAGATAAAATTAATTAAATAACGAGTAAGTGGAGTTAATTTAAGATTAAGTTAGGTTAATTCGAGTGTAATTAAATTAATTAGATGGAAACTAAGAAATATCTTTCAGTTACTTTCTTGTACAAAATGTATAACAAATAAAAGATGTAAACGTAATTGTGTCTGAGACAGCAAATTAATGTTCATTAAAAATTTGTTTTAATTTCCTGTTTCTAACAAGCCTGAATTAAAAATTATTGGCACCGTAAATATATCTTTCTTAGAAATATCACTTTGTTGCTAAGAAGAGATATAAAGTAAAATGTACTAAATTCATTTTGCAATTATTTTAATATCTTACCAATTCCTTTAATAATAACTTAACAAATCTTCTAATAATAACCTAACTTTTTAGTCGTGAAAGTAGAATGGCTCAATTACACTTGTGATCTACATTTCTTATTAAACAAGAGATAGGTACACCAGACACGAAGTAGAAGTATTGATTTTACGAACACATTTCAGAGTTTAAAATGGTAGACTGAAATTTTCCTCTTTTCGTCGATTGCTCAAAAGAATTAGGTCATCCAGCTTAAACAACCTAATCAATATTTTGAAAGCGTATCATACTTATCGTATAAATAACGTATCAAAAGATCATTCAGCGATGTAAATGATACAATAACTGTAATTATGGAGCTTTTACATCCAATATTCGTTCAGAGATTGGGAAATATGAAAGAATTTTACTTTATTCACGAATATTATCAAGCTTAATGCACGTATACTTTTGCATAATTATCGCGAAAATATTAAAACGTTACGCAATCAGCTATTTCCATTACAATTAGGTAAATTATTACTGCGCAAAGAATAATGAATTTTATGAACAAAATGAGTATGAAAATTAATAAGTATTTATTGGAATTTAAATGAGTGAGTATTTGTAATAATTAATATGTTCTCAAATTCAATAATTACTTTTTGGTTTGATAATCTTAGTTATACTATTCGATTGATAGTACAACTCAACGATTCTATCGATTGTATTATTATACAGTTCCACCGATTGTATAATTACTATCTTTGAATTATACATAATTGTTGTATATATTGTATATCGTCTAATATACTATAGATTGTATAACTGTACTATTCTGACGATCGTATAACTATACTATTGTATCAATCGAGGATAGAGTAATATGATCAGTAGAATTGAATAGCTATGGGATTGATAGAATAGTATACAGATGTCAACCCACGAGTTGGCGCGTTAAGAGGCGGACCCACGTGTTTAGAAGAGCTATAGCTCCAATTGGTCAGAGTAGCAAAATGGACGCCTCACACGTACTTCCGGCGGTAGAAAAATCTCGCGGTCACGTACAATTAGGCCAAAAACAATGACAGTCAACAAACGTCTCAAGAGTGAGTGCGATAGTGCAAATTGCGTTCAGCAGTTGTTACTGTCATTATTATTATTTGCCAAAATGTACCGCTGAACGTGTTCACAGTGGGTGCTGAATTTTCATTTTAATTCAATGAGCAAAAATAAATTTATGCATTGAGAGTCGATAACCGAGTTCGTGCGCCGATTGCTTGAATTTTGATCGGACCTTCGTGTGTCAAAAATCAAAATACTCCTTCGTTTTTGTTCTTTTTTCACAGGTAAGAAGTACATTGGGTTATTCTGAATTACTTTTCGTGATCCTCAATAACGATTATAAACAATATCAAGTTCGATTCTCGAATTGTGAAGACTTCCAAGTCGTTTGGAAAATAAAATCATTTGGTTTTAAAGTTACTCTGTTTCTGTTTTAATTTAAATATTATAACCTCTCCATATTCCATCAGTGGGGAGTTTCTTTTACTTTGGTTCCACGCGCCAACTCGTGGGTTGACATCTGTATACTATTCTGTCAATCCTATAACTATTCAATTCTACTGATCGTATAACTCTACCCTTCTATCGATCGTATAACTCGACGAATCTATTGAACATATAACTACACAATTCTATCGACCGAATAACTATACCATTCTATCAACCGGAGAACTATGCTATTCTATCGATTGTATAACTATTTTTCTATCGATCGTATAATTCTACGATTCTATCAATCGCATAACTATTCAATTCCCCTGATCGTATAACTCTTTTATCGATCGTATAATTCTACGACTTTATCAATCGTACACACCATTTTATCGATCGTATAACCATACGATTTTATCAATCATGTAACTAATAGAATTCTATCGATCGTATAACTACACGATTCTATCAACTGTATAATTATACGATTCCATCAGTCACGTAACTATACAATTCTGTAACGATAATCTACACGATTATGAAACTAATTTATGCGTTTAATTAAAATATAAATCGACGTAACATAAAATGGTACAAAAATTGAGTTCTTCATTAAACTACTTTCACTAGTAATTACGTTCCACTCCTAGCAAGCTGATTGATTTCAAGTGATCGAGGTCGGCGGATTTGGAAACGACGTTACACATAAAAAGACCGCTAAGTAGAGCTTAGCTGTAATACAGGTCGTCATGAAATAATCTCGTTTAGCTTCCTTAATTTGAACGCTCGTTTCAGTGCCGTGCGTAAATTCACTCATCGCTTTTCTTCGAGTGCGTGACTCGTCTCATTGACCGGTATACGCCTTGAAACAGCCTTACCGCACTTTGACAAAGACGAATACCCAGTTCGATTCACTTTTCCTTCTTTTACGATTAACAGGGGGCTACCGTTCTCGATCCTTTCGATACAACAGACTACATTCGTCACTGCCGTGATGTGAGCGATACGAATCAGAGGGACTATAAATCATACAAGTCGATTTTGCCTCGAAACTCTCAGAATTCAAAGAAATTTTTTAAATTTACTTTGCTCATGAAAAGTGACTTCCATTATTTAGTTACTCTAAATAAGGAACAATCTTTCTTTCTCTAATCTTGTAGTCAACAGTTGCGATATTAAAATAAGGAATTTTATTCTTCAGGCAATTATTTTCAAATTAAAGACTAACTATATGTGTTCAAATTTTATTTTATAACGCTTCAACTTTATTTATTAACGTTCCGCTTTTTTCAGATTATTAAATAAAGTACCTGTACAAAATTACAATAATTTTGTAATTAGAGATACGGTTTTTGTTATTATTTAAGGAATTATTTACAGACAAATTTTTTAATTTTCTTGGCTTATGAAACTTAATTTTTACTGTCTTTCCTGGTAATAAGTACAATAGGTGGTTGTCTTCTTCAGGCAAGAATATTCAAATTAAAAAACAGCCATTTGTAATCAAATTTCATTTAATGACATTTGGACACCTCATTTGCACAATATTAAATAAAATACATGCAAACTTAAAATTATTTAATTTGCAATTGGAATTACAAATTTTAATATTACCTAACCTAACCAGTTTTGAGAGAAATGTTTTATTGAATACACTTGCAAGGTACAATAATTTCAACTACAAGTTGCTGAAAGGAAAGTAGCAGAGAGGAAATAGCTTTGCTACTTAGAGTGATCGTAAACTTTTTGCACAGATCTGCTGTTTTATTCTTGCCGAAAGGAAATAAAAATTTTATCTCCTTCAGAAACCTTCCATAAGAACAGATGAGATGCTTTTATGACTGTCTGTTAAACACGTAGAACAAAATTTTCATTAAACCAAACGGTGCTATTAGATTAATATTAATTTAAGAATAATGAAATTCTCGTCATGAAACGTCGACAATGAACTTGATTATGTTACAGTGTAAAGTCCATTTTGAGAAGTATATAGCTTCTGAAGTATGATTTTAATTCACCAGAAATAAAGGACAATGTTAATGATGATCTTGCTTGAGCTAACAGGAAATAAAGTATCGTAGGTCGGTTAGGAATAAAAGTTTAATGCTTCTGAGAGGACTTTCGTTCTGCTTGCTTAAGAATCATAAAAGGTAAGGGCATAATCCAGTGGTTAAACGAGTATGACGCATTTAAGGTTTACGATCTTCAACAGGCATTATACGTTTTCGCGAACAAATAAACAAAACTTATTTTACTGCTTGCAGCGCGTACTAAACATTAAACGATATTGAAATTAATCGAGGATCAACGGTCTTTGCAAAATTTTATTTATTGCAGTTTCGAGAATCTTTGAATATTCGAGAAAAATGAACGAGAAAGAGTAATGCTGGCATAGAGCTGTTTATCATTTAAAAAATTCAGAAATTTTGCAATTTTAGGGGTTGGAAATTTGGCGAACAAAATCTTTGGAGATCTAGAAATTTGGAGCTTTGGAAATTTGGAAATTTGTAATTTAGGAATTAGACGAATAAGAAATTTGGGGATTTAGAAAATTGTGAATTAAGAAATTTGAGATTTAGAAATCAAGAGAATATAAAATTTGAAGATTGTAGAAATTTATGAGTTTAGAAATTTCGGCATTTCAGAAAATGTAGGGTTTCAGAAACTTGTGAATTAAAAAAACTTATGGATTCAATAATTTGAGTATTTAGGAATTTAAGAATGTAGATATTTTATAATTCAGAAATTCAGACATTCAAAATTCTGAAATTTAGAAATGTCAAAATTTCAAATATTGATTGCTTATCACTACCCTTACTAATACAAAATATCGTCAATTCTTCCACTTCTTACAAATTTCTATATTTTGAAACCAAACAAATTAAAATCGCCAAAAAACAAAATCGATCAATGAAAAGCGACACATTAAAAATCAATACCTTTAATAATATATTAAAAAAGTACCACCAATGTAACACAGTATCTTAAAATAAGACCAGACCCAATACAAAGAGCTCTCTTCACACTACCATTAATAACAACTATCCAATTTACTCCTGTACCAAATGAAATAATTAGATAAATACACAATACACTATTGAACTTATTTACATAATAAGTTCATTCGATTGGTCCCAAATAATCCAGTCAGTCGGTCGACAGAATCGGAAAGTTGCGCGGACGGATGATCCCGATGCGTATCGACGAAAACAAAGGGACATTAAAAGCACTCGATACATTGGCGAGCCTGTGGATTTGCATAATATCAATATAGGCAGCTCGCAAGGATATAATCCTGGCCAGTGGTCGGCTTCAAAATATCACGGGCTGCGTACAGCATGCTGCAATCCCATTTCTTCAATTTGCATATTAAACACGCATTCGACCTGGCTGCTCCTTTCTAAGCCCGACTACGGTAGTATTTATATGCGTATCCATGATTCATTCCGGGACTTGGTGTGTTCATTTTCCTACGGTCGCCTGTACAAACTCACTGTGTTGGCGTTATTGATGCAATTAGTTGAAAAGTCAATTAGTCTACATCCTCGTCGTGTTCGGGACACCATTTCGAACACTATTTCCGAACGGTTAATCTCTTACATTAGTTAAATTTGGTTAGAAAGTCATAGCTTCTCTTGAATTACGCCAGGACTCGTTAATTGATTTTAAATAATACTTAGTAAATTACAAGTTGTATGTTGTTGAAGTATTACATCGTCATTATTTTTTAAGCAATTGTACAATTTTTTAAGGATATTTAACCTTTAAAGAATCGATTAAAATTATCGTTAATATTGACGAGGCTGATGGTTCTTCACTCGTAGTTGTATTTTGATTGTATATGAACTTATATTTAGGTTTTTAATATCTACAAGCTATTATGTAATAACATTTGTGCCACAAGTATTATCACAAATGTTATCTAATAATATTATCACAAATATTGTTAGATAATATTTGTGATTATGAAAGTGGTCTATATCACATATTTTACGTTTCGATATATTTAATTGACCGAAGTCTTTCGTCAAAAATTTGTTCATTTTACAGTATAAGATTAGAAGTCAGTAAATCAGTATATTATGAATTGTTTAAATAACAGAACTAACATTTAAACAATGAAACATAAATTTTGCCACCCTTAAATGGTCACGTCGAAAATATTAGAGGTAAAAGAAATACCCATCAATGGGTGACAGCGTGAAAATGTAATCTTTTCGGTCGAACAGTTTTGAAAGTTTCTTGCGATTTTTCTGGTTTTCTATCGTTGCACGGTTTCCTCCCGTCAGAAGAAGAAACATAGATAGACCGTATGAGGTGGAAAAGAGTCAAAGGAGACAATAAAAGGGGAGGAAACGGGGCCGTCGTGTCAGGAAGAAATGAAGACAGAGCTATCAGTTACAGAACACCGTCTGTACGGAAGCAATTCATTCCGCTTCACTGTTCAACCCTTATGCGTCCAACGTTTTCCTTCATCTTTCTGATCTTATACCTCGTTGACTTTTGATCTTACACGTACTTCGTTCGCAATGTGTGCGGTGCAAGAAACTCGAGGAACGTGTAGATCATATTAACCCTTCCGCTGCAATAAAAATACCCTTCGACTAAAAACCGTTCTGTGTGTACGAAATGACGAAATTTCGTGGTAAATTTGGTGAACAGGTCATCTTTTTACTTATTTTCTTTATTTCTGTGAAACAGCTTTTTATTAATAATTTATATTTATTGTCAATTTTATAATATTTTTTACATTAGATATGTCTTAATACAAGTTATATTATACAGTATTATTAATTAATACAAGTTGGAATATTAATTCAATTTTGTATTTATGTATGTAACTATTGTACGGAATACTTGTAAAATTCTAGGGATAAATTTTTATACAAACTTGTATTGTGTAGGCACATCATGTTCTATATTTATTTTTGTAGATGCAGGTGGTTAAAAGATTTTAAGGTTAACTTCTTTATTTTAAATACAATGGTATATTTTTTGTTGCGAAGTATTAACTACGTTTTTTTCAGTAAAAGAGTTTTTAAATTTCTAGACTTCAAAGTCCCTAAATTCGCAAATACCGAAGTTCCTTAATCTCAAATACCTACGTCCCTAAATTCTTAAATTCACAAGTACCTAGGTCTCCAAATTTGTAGACACTAAAATCCCTACATCCACAAATGTTCCCAAATTTCTAATCCGCCACATCTGTAAGCCCCAAATTCAAAGGTATCTAAATTCCAGTACTCTGAAATTCCTAACTTCAAATTTTCAAATCCTTGAAATCTCTAAAAATCAACTAGTGTTGAAATTCTTCTCCTGCCACTCCCAAATGTTCTCCATAGAATTCGGATTTGCTTTTGCACCAAATTTCCTTACTTTACATTTCATTAGTACAAAATAGGATTTCTGCAGTGTGCCATTGTCCTGTCAATGAACAGACGTCAATTCCACCGCGTTGAAATTTGAAAAATTTGTCGTGGTATCGCAATACTCGTATTTAAAATTCGGCAGTAAAATTTAACACCCGATAGGAAAGAACATTTGGTGGTACACACAATCCGCGTTCCCGGAGGGCCATAAAATGTCTCCATGTTTAATCACGACCGAGATGACGCTGGATATACGTTGTGTAATCGTCGTTACGATGCATTTAAAACGTGATACTCGTCACAGTCGTCGATGAAATTACAAAACCTCGATCGGTCTTAATCCCAGCATCTCGTAACACGTAATTCTGGTTTATGAGCAGCACGTTCGTATTAAAAGCCGAATTAGCGCCCTCCGCGGCCAACATTAACTGTAAAGAGTAATTCCACGGACCGCAATAGCAATTCATCTTAACCAGAACGTTGAAAGCGAAGGTAAAGTGTCTATTCGAGCCGAATTTGTAATATTCATCCGACGTGGCGCATAGTCCGTGCTCAGAATTTCTGTCGTTAAAGGAGGAAAGCACCGTTTTAATTAGTAATTCGACGAAACTGTAAAGGCGAAGGTCGTTACGGGTCATGCTGTTGGAGATTTCGTTACCATTTTCCATGGCGAAATGTTTGTACTTCACGATTGATCAAATACACGATACTCGGGATTGATACTGAATTTTTGTGACGAATACACAATAGTTGGAGAATCTTTTCATATTTGGTATTTCACTTCTTCAGGGATGTTTTTTTAGGTTAGAAAATAATCAAATTTTCCCATGTTATATTGGTAGTGATTTAAATAAAGAAATTTCAAAAAGATTAATAATGTATAAGAAGAGGTAGACTGGAATGACAATTTTTTATTTCGTTACTGAATTTAATAGAATTTAATCATTGAATTTAATAGAAAATTAAAAATTACCATTAATATCCTTGAACAGTTTAGGTCAGTTCTTTTAGGTTATGATACCTTAGAACAAATTTTTACTTAACTTAATTTTCATCTATTTATTGTTGTCAAAGTTGTATTACAATTTAACGTTATTGTTGAAAATGCATAAAATTCTATTAACTAAAAAGGGTGATATTTGTATAAACAGAAGAAGTTTCTTTCCAATCTAAGATTCCAATATTGATTAATTTAAGTTTGTGGAATGTGCACAGGAAAATGTAATATAATTAAGAGATTTTTTTTAACAAAGTTAATTGACAGTACATTAACTTAGATTGGTCATTTTATTCTAATAAACTTTCTCTTTACAATTATTGTCAAAATAAATAAAAGCAAATATGCAGCAAAAAATTGACGACCTTAAAATTTTATATTATACTACTGAATTGAACAAATAAAAAATAACTATAACAATTACAAATACAATGAATCAGAATGTTTTCTCGGACTTAATAAGAATTTACTCTTGAATCGAATCAGAACTGTAAACACAAAGTTTCGAATCTCTCAAAACGCTATTCTATAATATACTTAAATACAATATCATCGAATATTGATTTAAACTTTCTGAATGGCCGTCAGTTTCCAAGAGGGGGAAAATGAAAGTAAAGTTCCTCGGATTAACCTACTTCGATTCTTCTTTTAGGAAAGAAATATCAAAGCACGGGGGTCCGTTTTGCATGTCAAAGTGCGTGGCGAGAAGGACGCTTTGCGTCGCCGCAAAACGCTTGGTTTCTCCTCTGGAAACTCACGACTTGAATTATCCCGACTAATTACGCGAATTAACTCAAATTAACCCCTTGCCCGTTTGACCTGTCGTTCTCTGCCAGCTTCACCATTGCCGGTAATCCGGACACGTTGCACACTGATTACCAACGATCGGTTAGCTCTCGCCTATGCTCGCCATAAGCTCCAAGTCAAAACGCCAAGCTTTGAAGTTCTGTCGCATTAATTTCCACCCCCTTTTCCCTTTACTCTGCTCACCCTGGCGAAACGAGCGAAGGGTGGAGATCAAGACCCTAAGCTCTTCGATTCAGGGGCAGAAGAAGAGAAAGGGGAACGTTACCTGACACTTGTAACCGCTGTTTTCTGATTAATGTTTTCCATTTATTTGAACGTCGCTCGAATTTAGACCGGGAAATCGCTGGAAGAAGGAGGAATCCCCGTTTTACGAACCGTGAAATATTCCAACGTGGACCAAGCTTGAGAAAAAGTGACACTTAAGGTGGAAAATTTTGTAGGTTATATCCGAAATTTGTGCATTCGAAATTGGTACGCAAATAAATTATACGGATGGTAAGGAAATTTAGTAGATTTCTATGTAAAATAAATTAATGTCAGCTTTTCAGTTTCAAGGCAAATCCGTTTGAGAGCAACGATGAATATTTACGGAGAAAATTATCAATGGCATATTTTGTCTGATCTCTTTTTCTTTTTTGTCATTAAAATTATTTATAAAAATCTTTGGTCTGGCAACCACCATACTTTGTAATGATATAAATTAAAATTAATTTCGTCAATTAGAATTATTAATTAAAAATATGAAAATTAATGTACTTCTGTTGTTATGCATTATATCATAACATACCATTATATCATATCCTAAGAGATACGTATTTCTTGGAAACTTCATATTTTATAGTCATAAATAATACAACAGTATAATGTAAATATATAAGTAAGAAATAATCTGTCTCCAATTAATAATACAATTTACAGAGACGACAAAGTAAATAAATAAACAGGGAATAAACCATTCTATCTTCTTTCAAATTATTGATTTTCACCGAAGAAAAGTATTAATTAACAATCTAATAAACCCAATATAAAAACTACTAAAAATAACAATAATAAAAGCAGTTCAAAATAAATTATGAAGTTAGCTAGAAATAAATGGCTAACCACATATTGTTGCAAATAGATCTCACACAAAAAATAACTTCAACCATATGCTCAATAATTTAACAGAACCATATTAGAAACAGATTCCAAAATTGATCAGGAATAGATATCCACCTATTGTTATAAATAGGTGTCCTCACACAAAAAATAACTTCAGCCATATGCTGAACAATTTAATCGAACTATATTAGAAACAGGTTCCAAAATTGATCAGGAATAGATATCCACGTACTGTTATAACTGGCTGTCCTCGCACAAAAAATAACTTCAGCCATATACTCAACAATTTAACAGAACTAGATAGCCACATATTGTTAGAAATAGATCTCAAAATTTACATCAGTATTTCATATCATTTTTGAATCTCTGATTTTTGCTTTAAATAATGATCAGCGTTTTCGACGATGTTTTCAAAAGACCATAAAGCGTGCGCAGCCAACAGATATAAAACAAAAGACCCTTCGACCGGTTTCCTTTCACGTTGCCTGATAAATCGGACAAACTGCATCTCGCCTTTCGTAAGGCAACGCTTTGGTACTGCTCGTTATTAAAATTAAATTGCATTATTAACGCTTCGCGAACGATTTCCGACGGTTTGTACGGCAATTTGTGGTCGAGATCGTCCGTGGAAATTCGAAAAGGGATTACCGTTCCCTGCCACGGTGCACATCCCTGTATCGCCCTCCCTTCGTCCCGTGCTACTTCACGGGCCAAGGGATTTATACAATTAATTCTCTAATTTGTCGCGCTCACGTCGGATTCCGTCGCTAATAGATTTTCATCGATCGTCAACCCGTTTCGTTTCTCCTTTGCCGTCGTCTGCCCTCACCCTTCCAACGAGTTTCACTTGATTTTCATACCTCATCATTACTTTCGTCCCGGTTAACCGTCGTCAATATCCGCGATACGATTTTAATTAATAAATCGCGCTAATCGATGTGTGGCTCGATGCAATCAGGTCGCGAGTTTTAAACGTAGTCTGAGAGCAAAACCTTTCTACCCCGTTATCGAATAAAATAAATTAGATACGCGAGAAAAATTGATCACGCGATGCGCATGATTGATGAACTGAAACGTCTCGTAAGTTTATTTAGTGTCCGCCATAATTTGCTTGATACCACGAAATTAGTGCCTGACACTATATAACATTATACGTGGCATAATTCATTTTTGTCGGACGCAAGAGAAAATTAAATTTAACGAGGAGCTTTTTCCCGTGTACGTTTGCAAATGTAACAACTTCATCTGTTTTTTATGATGGTGTTCCCTGCATTTGCCAGCGGGACGTCCTCGGCAACCTCCTCGTAAATTCTGGCTCAAACCATCCATTGGTGAGAATGTGGGAAATGTGGATATTTTATGTGAGAATATTAGTCGAGGTGGTACAGCAAAATTTTATAATAATTCTAAATTTTTGATATTTGTTAGTTGTTTTGGTTAGGTTATAAGTAGTGGACATTAATGAGTAATCAACTTTTCAAATGAAAAATTTGAAAATTTCTTAATTGGGAAATTTTAAATTACTATGTTTTCAAGTTTTTAAATTAATTTTCAGATTTTTAGAGCCTTTAAATTCTCGGTTTCTAAAATTCATAAATTTCGGTCTCAAAAAATGCTAAATTCATAAATTCAATATTTGTACATTCATATATTCAAAAATTCGTAAATTCGTAAATTTCTAAATTCCTAGAGTCCTAGATTCTTAAATTCCTTTGTCTCAAGATCCCTAGATATCAATTTATCTGGATTCCTAGATCCCTAAACTTTTAGATTATTAGATTTCTAGATTTCTAGATTTCTAGATTTCTAGATTTCTAGATTTCAAGATCCCTATATCTCTATATCCCTACATCCGTATATTCCTGTATCCCTATATCCCTATATCCCTACATCCGTATATTCCTGTATCCCTATATCACTATATCACTATATCACTATATCACTATATCACTATATCCCTAGATCCCTAGATCCCTAGATCCCTAGATCCCTAGATCCCTAGATCCCTAGATCCCTAGATCCCTAGATCCCTAGATTTCCATATTCCTAAATTCTCGAATTTCTAAATTCTTGAATTTCTAAATTTCTAAATTTCTAAATTTCTAAATTTCTAAATTCCTAAATTCCTAAATTTTCATCCTAAATGTCTGTTCCAATATTTCAAAATTTCTGAATTAGTTAGTTCTTAAATTTCTAAATTTTTAAATCAGTTAACTTGCAAATTTCTAAATTAAAAATTTCTAAGTTTCAACATTTGAAAGTTTACAATTTTGAAGTATACCAATAACTATACAATACTAATAACTTATAATAACATATACGTTTGTAATATTAAATATTACGAGTTACATTGGGTTTTACATTGGTATAAGTTCCACGCAGGTTTCCTCAACTAAAACCCATCTATAACTAGGAAGCCACCAAATCTAATTTCAGAATAGGTAATCCTGGTTTTACCATCCAGATTAAGGTTAATACACACGGAATTCGGTAAATAAATCGTCGTCGATCGTGTTCCTATCCCTTTGCAGCGCGATGTTAAAATGTTAACCCCTGATATTATTCGTCAGCTGAATATCCATGGAGCGCGTCGGGTCTCAAGTTTAATTAACTTTCCAATACAGCGTAATCGATTGCCCTCCACTAAATTAATAGAATCAATAGCACTCGCAGTGGCGGCGATCAGTTTGATGCGCGCGCGGCAATTCCGGAAACACATGCTCGTATATCTATATATGGACATATGTATGTATCGAGCATAGGCTGCAGGAACAATTGCATCGCACGGAAAAACAGTTGACCCGATTAAAACGGGATCAACGTTTCTCGTTTCCCGGAACGATCCACAAGTGCCATTCATCCACGGCCCCGGTAAGAATGGGAATAACGATAACAATGATAATAACAGGAACAGCTTTAAGGATATCAGGAAAATGAGCAGGCCATCGATCGTCCACGGCAGCGGTCGTCTACAACGAATTTATCTCTCGAAACGATTTCTCTCCCTTGTTTCCTTTCTTTATTCTTTTCGTCGAGTGGCTCTTTTGTGGCTCACGGCACGAACGACGAACAAGGACGACAGGCTTGAAGCAGGAAGGAAAAGCTCGCGACCCTCGGACCTGTAGCCGAGTTCAATTAACGTTAACCGTTTGATATTTGCTCGGTGACGAGTGCAAAATAGCGAGACAAAGGTGCTCTCGGTGTAACCCAGTTTTCGTGAGCAGCACTCACCGTTTTCTTCTTCAGCGTCGTTCTTTTGAAGTGCGCCGATTTGTGGCTAATTCGCGGCGCGCCTCGAGTTGCTACAATGTTCCGGCTTACGACGAAAACACGGTTTCCAAGTCGCGTGTACCACCTCCTGGTTCAGAATGGAGAAGGTTATTACGCGTTAAGCTACAGGTAGAGTGTGGTTAAAATGGATTTCGGGCTGTACTGCTACATTTTGTGTTGGTATCGCGAGGATTTATACAGATTGTCCTGAAAGTGGGAGACGTCTTTGATTTGGTCCATTTTACATTTTCAATTTGCTTGATACCTGGGGGATTTGCAAGAGGGAAAATAATATAATAAATTAATATATTTAAATTGACAGAATGTGCTGAGTTACATTATGTGATCAGGTAATATATTTAAGTTGACAGAATATGGCGAATTACATAAGAGAAAGTAAAGTCGTTATGTGATCAATATATTTCAGTTGGCAGAAATGGCGGGTTGCAAAAGGGATATTATTGTATAATAAATTAATACCAATCATAACAGACAAAGAACCCCTTATCAGTTCACTTGAAATATATTCACTTACTGAAATATAACCAGCCACAAATTGATTTCATAATATCATTCAACACTCCATCTTAGTTATACCGGATTCGTATAATTCTGAAATTCGAATCGATTCGGCGAACACGTCAATTAGTTCGATGTCAGGATTACTCGATTCAGAGACGAAAAATAATTCGATTGCAGCGTGAACGGTGGAGGTTGTTAAAATAGTAGAATAATCATATTCCGCGCGATCCCATCTAACATTAGCGATTCTTTGAGCGAGTAATGAAGGAATTTAAATATTTCTCTCGTGCCGTTTTCCCCATCCCGGACTCGGCTCCAATCCACATTCAACGGGCAGGCGTGAGTTTCCAAGTCAATTACCGGATCCAACTACCTTCCTACGCTTCGTGGCCGCTTTATTAAAACAATTCGCCGATTCTGCCTCGTCTCTCTCTTTCCCTCCTTTCCCTCTCTCGTTCTACAGATTCGTAACCGCGAGATCAGAACGCGAATTCAGCTGGCTACGTTTCTTCGTTCGCTTCTCATTTTTCCTGCCCGTCTTCGACACTGATTTCCACATCGGGGCTCAAATTATTATCGTCACGTAATTCGAAGGGAGGTGTTCAATTTTATTCATACGAATATGAATTTCATTCTAATGTATTTGTATTTCATTCTAATATTATCCATTGCACTTATATTACAAACGAAATAAGAATATATCACGGTAACATAAATGTACAGTGAATGTACCTACATAATCTCTCGTATTTGTATGTATTCTTAATCATAATTCCCATGTATAATACAAGAGATTCCATATATAGTAAAATTATACTACGTATAACACAAGAAAATTCGGTGTGATACAATTTTTCTTGTTGGTATTCAGATTCTTCAATTTTAATATTTATGATACAAACTGAAGAAGTTGAAAATTTATGGAAAAGTTGAAACTGTTGTAAAATTTACTACTTCACAATTTCACAAATAGTAACAGTTTAAACAAATTTAACTTGATTGCAGACATTCGATAGATATATGAAATCTATATTTATGCCAAATAATTAGTATGCTCGCACACGTCTTATACTCGAAGGATGCACAAAGCTTGATGATTAAGGGTGTATGAAACGAGTTAATTGGGAGTTCTTGTTATGTAAAGAAGACTCTACAGTGGAAGAATTCTCCATTTTTGTCGTGGCGGAAAAGTAGGTAAATCTTATCGCGAAATAATAAAGTGGCTGAAGACCAGCTGACGAGGCATTCGTGGATAGAATTTGCTTACCGAAGAAAAATGTTCGCGATTAGTGGACCCGGACGGAAGGAGATTCAGTTCCTTTTAATTTCTGAAAGTTTACCCCGCCGGAGATGCTCGGCTTTTCTGGAATAACTTATTCAAATAATAATCTATATTACTTATTGACGCATCAAGAAGCAGAAACTTATTCCGATGGACGTTCAATTTCTTCAAGAACGAGGAACGATATCTCCTGTCGGGAATATTTCATATCTTTCCACTGGCTTTTAGAAGAATAAAATTAGTCCGCCATGAACTTTCTATTAACGTTACACGTTTAATTTTTACACCGAGAAATTTTCTAAAGTCTTCGGGAAGATATTGGAAAGTTCGTAGAGGTGTTAAAAATAATTTTTAATTTTTCAAACTCGTTAATAACATTATTAATACTCTTTCATTACCTGGTAACTACTGAGTTAATTACTTTTATACCCTCCTAACTCTTTATGCCAAGGTGTTCCTTCGTAAAAAAGATTCTCTGTTTAATTTAGTATCTATTTTACGTCTCCACGAAGTTATGTTTATTAAAAAATATAGATATACTTTCTTATGGTAGAATTGTGCTTTTTATACCTTTAGGATTTGCAAATAGACCAAATGGAAGAAATATTATTTTCATCCTCGTTCTCTTCTACATTCAAATTTAAAGAAATTCCACGACAAAGTGTGTCTGTGATACAATCTTAAACCGTGCCATTCGTCTACGTCATCGTATTCCAATTTCAAACAAAAAACCTCGAATCCAGCATTGTCGGTGAAACTGCAGCATGAATCACAATTACTCCCGAGCTTCCAGCTCGATGTCAGCGTCGCGACGCGAACAGGCTCAAACACAAAGCATCCCGTTCCCTGAAATCGCGAATCAGCGAATTGACGGGCACGTTACGATTATTACAAGGCGTGCGAGCGAACAATTTCTCCGCTCAATTCGGACGACCGCGGAATGCGAATCGTTTCGACGACGACGCGAATGTTCGCGGCCATGTTCACGCGCAACGTCACCCGTAACGACCAGTAACGTGACAGCAAAAGCGCGGATTAAAATCATACAGCCACAGTAATTTCGCCTGACATGCATACCGCGACGACGAAGTTAAGCGAACTAGACTGTGACACGCAAAAATAGTTAACGTCCATCGAACGTGCGTGCGAGTTTTTAACGAAAGCAACCACGGATTTCGAGTTTTCGCTGATAAGTCGGTTGACAGATATGGGAGAACTAATGACATTAGATTGCACAACAAAATTTGTTCTTTTTCGCTCTCTAAAAATTTGGTATATTGTATAAAAAAATTCTCACAAAGTTTAAACTCGAACATTTTTATTTCGGAGGTCGATCAACGAAATTTTGTGTTGGCATATTGGTTTTTTTTCATATCGATTTTTATGTGACCTACCATCGTAGAGACACATTTGTTTTAAAATTAGCAATGAAAAATAAACAAACGATAAAACATAAATTAGTATACACATTAATTCTTTATCTTGATAAAAGCCAATAAAAATTTTGAGGAAAACCATGAGCTTAAACTCTGAGAGAATTTTTTACAAAAAAATTACAGAAAATTAAACATAATACAAAAAGATTTTGTAGAACCTATGGGACATACTAGGGATGTTAACCCCTTATCATACGATCTAATCAGCATTACTTCTACAATACAACGAAAATGGAAAATAAAAAAATTGTAAATTGTAAAACTAGTATCTTACTGTTTTTTCGTAAACTTTATATGAGAAAAGACGATTTACAAGACAAAATTATCAGCATCGAGTTTTTCTCATTTTACTGTCGTAAAATAACACATCTTCAGTCATCATAAAAACTAAACTTTGCATCACCATAGCACTGGATTTCTGTCATGACATTAGTGTTGCGAAACCATTTTGTTTCGATTCCACTTCAAATCGATCACTGTCACTTGGTCCAGAATTTTATTCAAACTGAACTATCTAGTCCATGTGAAAATGTAGGATGCAGAGGATTTAAGTCTTCACTTTACCGCTTTCGAAATTGTTCAAAAAGTTTCATCAGTTTTTACAAAAAGTACATACGGACAAAATTTTTATCGAGATAACGGTTGGATACACTCCTTTTTACACTATCGGAATGATAGAAATATTTTTATTTCGTAAAGACTTTTCAATCGTATTAAAAAGATTTAAAAAGATATGCTCACTTTCCGTGATCTTTCTTTTTTGAATTATATTTTCTTGCTGCGGAGAAGTTTTAAAATTGTACGAGTAGATTACAAAGAGTGGGTCATCCGAGAAAAATACTGCAGTCTCACGACAGCCAAAAGTCATGGCTTTTAATGTCACGTGAGAGCACGACATTTAAACCATGTGAAAATATCTGGAGAATACCACAGTGTCATGATAGTAAAAGACATGATGAAATTATTATCAATATTGCAAGAAAATGTATCTTTAGTGATGACTGATATTGACGTTTGTTCAAGTATGTGCTATTATAGTTTATGACCAACGTAGCACTTTATCGTGATTAAATGGAATATTCCACTTTCACCGTGGAAATTTTTCTGACAATTTTCTTATTAGATAGTACGTATATGAAAGTGTAAAGATAAAACATGCACGATATATGGTGTAACGTGAAATATATATAATAATAATTTTTATTATTAGACAGTATTTTGAATATAAAAAATAAAATACGAGAAGTATACAACATAAAATATTCGTAATAATAATTTCTCTTATGAGACAGTGTTTTGAATATAAAAAATAAATAACGATAAGTGTGCAACATGAAATATTTGCAATAATAACCATTTTTCTTATTAGACAATGTTTCGAATTTAAAAAATGAAATACGAGATATGATGCAAAGTGAAATATTTATGGAAATTACCATGTTTATCAAAATAAAAGGTATTATTTTTATCAAAATGAATGGGTAATCAAACTTCATTTCTATATCCAATGGAATGTTACAGTAAAAATAATAAATTCTTATTACATTAAACTTATACTTTTTTCTATATCTCAAACCAAGATTTAGAAATGTATTGTGTTTTCTTTTTTGTATGGGATACGAGGAGCCACAAGTGTTAATCAATGAGTAGCTATAGAAGTAATTGGTTAAAGAATTTATTATGAAAATGATAAATTCGTTGATAAATTCACTTGATAAATTCGTAATAGAGAAACCGCAGTATTTAACACAAAGGTAAATAATTGCTGCTAACGATGGAACAACTTTTCGCCATTCAAAGAGAGTTTTTCTAATCAATCCAAATACTGCTTGCATAACTTTCGCTTTAGATAATTTTGGAACACTGTCTCAGCAAATAAATGGTTAGTGTCAATTTTGAAATTCCAAAATTCCAAATTTTAAAATCTTCAGATCCAAAGATTTGTAAATATCCAAATCCCTAGAGCTGCAAATTCCTACATCCGAAAATTCTCAGTTCTCAAAATTTTTAAATTTTCAAATTCATATAGCTCCAGATTCCTAAATTTCAAAATCCCTAGACCGTAAAATTCTGAAATTTTCAGATTTCTAAAACCCCAAATTCCTAGACAACAAACTTCCCAGATTCCAAAATTGTTATATTTCCAAATTCCCCTAAACTCTCTTAAATTAAACTATAAAATCCTATAACTCTCTTAAATTTCCAAAACTCAACATCCTCAATTTCGTTACTCATCCCAAAATTTTCTTAATACCTAATATCTAAAAAATTACCTAGTAAGTTTGCTCTTTTCCTACTTGCTCAGTTTTTATATTTTCCCCAGCATTGTCACACTTGTTCTCAATTGTACCTTGCTCTGCAAAGTCGTCAAGTTTTACCATAATCTCTCGCCCCGTCTCAGCATCGTGGAATTCAGAGTGACCGTAGTGCTCTGAGGACCAGGCGATAATATTGAATTTCAATCGGCATCATGCAAATCGATGCCCGTTTCATATTCAATGAGGCAATTAACGTACACGTGGTTTCACGTTGGTGGGTTCGCGAAAGGGCGTGCAGGGCGGAGGGAAGCAAACCGTCTCCACCTAGATCCAGGTATTGCCAGGCTATTTCCTATTGAAATATTAATCGTAATGCGATAGGATAGCCAACATCTATCGTGAAATCCATCGCGTGATTCCTCGGTCGGCATCCAATCGGGTTCTCCTGTCAGATCGATTCCCATTAAAGAGCAAATCGCGGCGGATTTCGTTTGGTTAGCTACCGTGACAGACGAAAAAATCGATTTATCATGTCGCTCGTATTAGGCTATCGTATCCCGGCTACACCTGTGTGTGTGTGTTCCACGAAAGGTGGAGAAACGAAACGGAACGATACGATACGCGAATGTTGCGCGATGAACAATGAAAAATTGTGGTGATTCGTTTTTATATCGTTGAATCGTTATCGACAGCGGCACGATTGGACTTGATGTTAGAAACGAATGACACAGTCATTTCGGGGTTTTTCATTTCCATGAAACAGTTTTTACTCAGGGTCGGTGTCGGATTGCATTGACGATAATAATTATCCTGTTGGCACCAACTGGTACGTGTTTATCATTCATACCCGACGACATTTAATAATTTCGATGATTAGCATAATTAATGTTATTATAGGGAACAACTTTACATTTGTCACGACGAAATATAATAATCGAGATATTATAAGGATCAATATTTTCTATTTGTTGATTTTTATGGATTTTAGGATGAAATTAGGAATTTGAAGATGGATCAAATATGTGGAAGACGAAATTTGACAAGCTGGGAATTTGACGATTATGGGCTTTAGAAACTGAGGTGTATAGTGATCTAGGGATATGGGAGTGTGGAAATTTTGAATTTTAGGGAAACCTAGAAACTTCAAAAAAATCAAGAGTAAATATAAAAATAATACAATAATTATTTAAATCATTAAACTTTCTGTAATTAAAAATCTCTTTAAAATCTTTCATTTCAAAACTAGTGTACCTTTAATAAGTGTGTTTACATAAACTCGTACAAATGTATAAAGATTACTAAACTGTTATAAACATAGATAATACAGTAACTGCACAAAAGAAACGAGTGAAATTCGTAGTAAATCGAAATAGATTTTGTGCTTCAGTCTCTTACCTCTCAGCGTTCCATCGAGGAGCAAGAGAAAAAAGCTCGACTTTCTTGGATGCAATTAATGCGATCGTTTAGTTTTCTTCTTGTTACCTATTGCACCATTCTCCGCCTATTTGTAGCACAAATTGTCCTCGGCGTTTTCCTACCTTGCTGTCCTTCGTTCCTTGAACGATAAGGGTGATTAAAAATTGCATGGCAAGCCCAACTGTTGGAACGACGTCGTAGAAAGTCCCTTTAATCAAAGACGGAAAACGTTAATTGCGAATCGAACGAATTTATCTACTGCAGGGGTGAGTCGTTTATTTCAGTGTCGTTCAATTTTTCAACGCTTTAGAAATTTTGTATCTTGTATCCTTTCGGTTCAATTCTTTCTCTAATTTGCACTATCTTGTAGCAAAAATGTAGTGAATTACTGGTGCGATTAAAATTATTGTTATTTTTGCAAATTCTCGAATTTAGGAATTCGATGATTTAGAATATTGTAGCAAAGATTAGGTGGATTACTAGTAGATTGTGGTGGTGTTACCATTATTGTTACTTTTGTTCAGCAGCTTTACAGAAATATAAAAATGAAGTTTGAAAATGTTATATTTTCGAATTTAGACATTTGGTGATTTGGAATTATATTATAACAAAATTATATCATATCAAAGGAATTATATTGTAGCAAAATTATATTATACCAAAGGAACAATGTTGTAGCAAAGTAGATTTAGTAAATTATCACTAGACAGTGATAATTAACACAGATTTAATGGATCACCACTAGACAGTGGTAATTAGCAAAGGTTTAATGGATCCCTACTAGACAGTGTAATTAACAAAGATTTAATGAATCACCTCTAGACAGTAACTGTAGAAACTTGCAAGTTTAAAAATCTGTAACTACAAAACTTTCAAATATTCAAATTAAATATAATAAACTAAAAAATACCAGATACATCTAAATCTGAAATACTTCGATTCTCAAAATCGTAACAAGTATCCATCGTTCCCTCGTACAATACCCCATAAAATAATCACTAGATACGTACAGAGCCTATAAAGCAGTTTATCCCTTTAAGTAGAGTTGAGAATGAACGACCAGCGCGTAAGTTATGCAAGGGAAGGGGCATAATTTACCTGATTACGCGCATTAACCATATTGAATTGTCACTATCTGTGATATCTCAATCGGCCTCCGGACGTTAATAAATAACACGCGATCGTGCGTTGCACCTGCACGCGGCTACGTGCGTCTGACCAATTACGACCCCTGTGTATTCTACCCGTTAGTCTGTCGCTACGTGTTGCTTGTAGAACAGGCCGTAAGCACCCTTATCGCACGCATGTTCACGAGGAACATTTAAACTTAATGTGCGTGTTCACGCGTCTCCGTACTGATAACAACCCTTTCTTCGATGCTCGTGTCACGAGACAGCTTTACAATCCTGCATTCGAACAATCTTGATATGTCGGACTGAATGTGAAAGTAGACACCATGTAATTCTTTACGGAAGAAATATAGGGCAATTATTGTTACATTAATATTCGGACGCCGCAGTGTTTTTTCTATTGTCTACAAGGGGGATGATTTATCATACTGCTTATTCTACAGAAACACGAATCATTTGCTATTGAAAATTTATTTTCAATTATAACGTTTCAGAAGAATGATTTTATATGTAAGATATAGGAAAATCAGAAAATATAAGAATATTAGAAGAATTACAACAGAAGAATGATTTTATATATAAAATATAGGAATGACTATAATTTCAATATTAGGTAACATACCCTTTTTGTTGAATGACCTCGTTAATCGTTTGGAAAAATTTTCGGAAATTTGAAACCATTTTATATTTCAGGATAGACAGTTTTTTACTTCAATTTTGTAATTCACAAGAGCATAAAACGGAAAGTAAATCCAGATTCTCATAGCGAGAGGATTAAACATCGCAATATTCAATTTCCTTTCAAATTTTCGGATAAAAAAGTATCAAATTTTCAACATAAAAATTTACTATCTGCAAAAAACCAATAGTACACATATAAAGTAACGGGTTAAAGCTGCAGAACGATAGGCCGGTTGGTTTTTTATTTTACTACTGTTAGTAAAAAAAAATCGTTTTCGTGAATAGCGCGTTTTACAGTCCACCCGTTTGCATTGCAATGCATTGATATTGTTCAATGCAAATGGCCATAAATGCTAAAATACTGTGAATTTTATGGCTAAAACTTTGTGAAATCTAATTATCAGGATGGCCAGGCAAAGATAGCATTGAACACAGTGCGAGATTATTCAAATCAAATTTTATTTAAATAATTTACTATTTAATACATTTTTTATTAAATAATAAAAAATAATTTTTATTTTCGTACAAAAATTGCTAACAAAGCGAAAGTACACGCGATTATTATTTTAATTATTTATAGTCTTTTAATAAAATATTTGTTGCAAATAAACTTGTCTTAATTGTAACATTTGTTCAGGACTTTTTCAAATGAAAATTCTTCAGTAATTAAATCTTTTATTCATTGATGAAAAATGAATCAGTATTATAAATATTTTCAACTTTGATAATTTAACCACTTAAAAAATTATAAAAAAATTATTAAGGTTAAAAAGAAAACGATCAATTCTATAAATATAATTACATTTTTATATAATGATATTTTACATATTTTACATGAATTAAAGAAAGTGAATTCAGAAAGAAGTGAGGACATGTTAGGCAAATGGATGATGTATACATATGTGTCCATTGTCATTGTATATAAAAAGATACTAGCAATATGTTTGAAGAGGTTAGAAATTATTTACATTGTTTTAAAAATGTTAAAGCAATTCATATGCAGTTAAAATATTAAATTCATACGTAGTTAAAACGTTAAATTCATATGTTCCCAAAACATTAAATTCGCATGGTATTAAAATTGCTTTATATTTTACCTAACAAATCGCTCATTTACTGTATTCAATTGAATAAAAATTAACTTAACGCTTCCAGCGAATATGTTTTCCATACATTTCAGTTTTCAGCAGTTCACCAAATCCAGACCTAACCTAAACCAGAGCTTCGCAGCAATTTGCATTTATGAACGCAAAGCTTATAAACTATTACGCAAATGAAGCTCGTGATCCTATCCAAACGATTAAGAGTACTTTTCTGCTTCATAATTAATTATACTAAACGTAACTCGAACCCGGGTTAAAGAAACTGTTGTCACGGAAATTCTTGCGTTGAAAAAAATTCGCAACTCCCTCCAAGATCTGGCAGAATTAAACGGATGAGTTTATCTATATGTTAATAACGAAGCTGTCTACATGCACATGGCTTGCGGTTAGATCTCGCGTTGCTGTCACTGCGTCTGTTAAAAGTTGGTTGAACAACTTCTATTTCGCGACAGACATTCCTAACTTAATTATCGCGTATTTTCCACATACTCTTATCGCATTACATCGAAACGAAGCCGCGTTCCATTATTTGCGTTTGTGTTCGAATTTCGAATGGAAATTTGCATAATGCTCCTCGACTTTTCCGCGATATTCGCGCGATCGAAATACCTACGACACCGACGATCCGTTAATTATACCGTACATTGAATAAATAATCTATCCAACGATATTAATATACCGAACGTTATATCAATACTGCGTTCAAATTTGAACCTGCATAATGGACTCAATCTTTGTGCAATCTAAACTTCCTGTTCGAGCTATCGTTATTCACCTTGTGTTTACATAAATTTTAGTTCACATACGACTGCATGTTTACGTATGTGGATACACCATAACGAGATGACAATTTAACTTTTGTACTGTTGATTATATAGAGAGATTGATTATACTTGTTACTAATTGGAGATATTGATTTGGTGAACTCAGACATTTCAGAATAGATAAATGTAATAGATTCGCAATCGTTTAATATCGTAATAGGACATTATTTTCGTTGATATAACTGCTGTTTCTACTGGAATTTCGTGGATAATCGGGCTGAATATCGACCAAACTCCGCACGGTGGAACCTTGATGTGGAACTGTAACCATCGATTTCTTATAACTGCTATAACGCAAAGTTTCGATTGCAATGGAGAACTTGAACACTCGGTGGATATACCGATAAAGCTTTATTGTATCATTGATATGCTGCAATAATATTTTTATTGAGTACCTATGCTGAACCGGAGATTTTCAGAGCCTATATGCTGACCACCACAGTGTGATGGAAGTTGTTGAAATGAATTGATATTTTGAGATTTTTTACTTTTGTGCATTTCCAAATTTTTGAAGCTTTTGGATTTTAAGATTTCGGAATTTTTTAATTTGAAGAGCTTGAAATTTTAGTACTTTGAGACTTCAAAATTTTTAGTTTTGAAATCACTATTAAATTTTGAAAATATAGCTGATGATTCCAAGACAAATATTTAATAATAAAATTGTTTATTCTGCGGACATTGTGAACATCATTACAAGATTATCATTTCACTGTGAAAATAATTTAAATGTTTCATTTAGACAAAGTTCCCGTAAATTTCAATAATTAAAATAAGAATATCAATAATTAAATTAAGTACCGTGTAAATTGGTAATTTGACCGATTTGGTACGATAATTAATCAGTTTCTAAAATCAATAAAATATGAAATATTTATATATTATGTACAATATACCGTGTGCAATCAACGCGCCATTTTACTTTTCTGTATTTTATCGCACTCAATCATGCAATACATATAATTTAAACTTTAAATCACCACAAAAATTCTGAAACTACAATTATTATAAAATAACTCACCGTTTTTATTTCTCCGAAAATCGTAAAATGAATTGCTTTGAATCACCGTTGGATGAAAGTGAATACAAACTTTTCACTGCAGCAGAACTGTAATGAAAATGTGCGGTAGTTATTCGGAATGTTGTAAAGTAAAGATTGCAGCAAGTAATTCACAAACATTTTCATAGCTGTCGTTGTATATAGATCAACAATCGTGGTGACCCATATTACAACCACCTCCTCCACGTTTGCCTTTATGTAGTCGCTACGTTAACCTTGCTACGGTCTTTCGGGTATTTTTCGACCCACTGCCATTTTATACCTTTACAAATTCTTGCTGTTATCAAAAAAATTTACTAAAATTATTATCAATGTGCTGGTTCCTGTTTTTTTAACGTTTAGTTTAATATTAAAATTTTTAATATAAACTTTATTATTTAGAGCTTCAGTACAAAAATTTTAAACGCACCTGAATACAAAATTTTATATTGACGTGCATACACGTCAGAAACAAATTATAAATTTTATTTTAATTATAGTACATATTTTATCATAACTAATAATACACGTTTAATAATAATACACGATATAATTTTTCACAAAAAAACTATTTTACTCGTCGATGCAGTTAACTTCACCTTTAACGGTCACACGTCAAAGGTTAAATTTGACTTCAATTTTAGCCACTTTACCTTCTGAAAATCTGAATAAATACTTTTTTTAAAACCCGAGTATTTTTACTATTTTTTCCCTGAAACTGTTATATCTCAAGAGTGTTCACCTAAAACTGTAGCTCTTTATATTAAAGTTCAAACAAATTTTGAATTTTTCTGTAAATACCATCATCTTTTCAATTTTTTCATATTCACATTTAAATTTACTGAACTCAGCTATGAAATATGTTAAAGCAACTTTCAAAGGCTATTTATAATTTTTTTCAAGTTAAAATAATAAGTAGCTTTGCCAGAAACATTTTTAGTGACTAGGGTTTTAAACATCCCAGAGCCAGGTATTCTGATGGAATGCGACTACTAAGAGTTAATATCAACGAACGATCATAAAACAATTGACGCAAATTTATCTAATAAACACAGTTTACTATAAAATTATCCGGCAGTTGAACAATTTATCATAAAGTGATCCGGCAGTGTACAAAGTGCCACTCGAAATAATGGAGCGTCTATTATTTTTATACGATCTAAATTCAGTTCGACATTCGAGTCACGAGGACCCTCTTCAAATACATCGAACCTAATCCCCGTATAAAGCTCCACATTTGACCGACATTAATTCGGAGCGAATTGCACGAGAAGAATAGTAATATCCATTCCAGAGACGATCAGAGGAACATTCACGATAGCGAGGAGCGCGTGAAAATTATGAGAACGCTTCGGTCTCAGCCAATACCCATTCAGAAGGTATAACGAGCGAGCGGAGGTATCAGTATCGGTGGTTGCTGTTTCAGCTGTTTACAAGCACCACCAACCACCCATCCCTTCAACCCCCTTTTGACCTGGTCTACCATACCCGTTAAGCCGTAGAGCAAAGGATTACGTCCACGGCCCGGAAGACTCATCCCCCTACTTCGCAACCCCTATCTTTATCTCTTCTTCACCGACGCACGGCCACGGATAAAGACCAACACGAACAGTCACACGTGCAAGCTGATGATGCAAATTCAAAGTCGTGTGCGAAGATGGCGACCGTGGTTTGACTTTGGCGAGCTACCAAGTCATCCCCGTGGGACGAGCTAATTGGATGACTGAGACTCCTTTGATAATTAACGCGGCACGCGTTCCACCCTGTCGAGCTTTTTCGCTAAAGCACCGTGTTCTCGTGTTCCAGAGGAGACCCGACGCGAAAAGGCGCCACGAAATATCCTGGCCGTCGAATAATTTCGTGAATAATACTGACGATCTTTTGAGTGACGCGTCGTAGAGCGATGGAAATTCGAACAACGCTGGAGGTGTAAATTTTGGTAAAGAACGATGGAGAGTGATGAAATTTGGAAGAGAATGGAAGAGGATTTCTTTATTGCATCAATATAGGCACTTTGAGGAAGAGCGATGAATACATTGATCTATGTATCAGAGCTATGATATGATCTACATTCGGGTATCTAGGTGTCTTCTGAAAATAGGAGAATTACCAACATCTACCAGTTTGAAAACCCATTAGTAACCAGGTTTCGATTAGTAACCTATATTACAGTTTGTTATAATTCTTTCACAAAATCATTTGAAAAACTCCATACACTGAGGTTCATATGTGTATTTCACCAATGACCATTTTATCCAAATTAAAAATACACTTATCTTGATATATCCAGTATATCTATAACCGTGTATATATTAAATAACACGCTACAAATTTCCTTTTAACAGCTCAAAATTCTATGTCTACGTGATCGATGAAAATGTGTGCGTACCTCTAAGACACATGTACATTAATCATCTAAAATACAGGAAGTACCACGCATCGAATAGTAACCATTGTTACATGAAATCGATAATAAATGATCTGAAATTTAAATCGCAGAAATGACTCGTTGAGATCATATCTTCCATCTTGCATTAACTAAGGATCACTCCAGCAATATTACTTTTTGCTCATTGACTACCATTTGCGGAATGGGCATTATTAAATGAGACGGTTGTAACGATCGAGTGATTAATTGCGAAGTATCGCGGTAATTGGAAACGAAGATACATCGGTGCAGAGAGGTGAACGAAGTTGAAAAGTTACTAACGAACCAGAGGGACGATAGAAAGGAGGAAATAATAAGTCAGAAGGTAACGAACTTGTGTATAACAGACAGCACAGCAGTCTTAACTTCAGCTGATCCTAATCTAAACTTTCAAAAGCGTCTTGACGCGTTCAAGCTTATTAATAGTTGCGTACCATGGAGTGATTCGAGTCTCGTGTCACGCTTTCACGTTCGCGATCTTAGTGAAAAATTGACGACCCTAATTACTCCACGTGCAAGAATGATTGATGTGCGCGCGAGAGAGAGGGCGAAATGGTTTCGTACAAAGCAAACATTAAAAAAAGCTTGACAGGACTTTAATTTTCACTTTACCACCGTGAAAATATTTCACCACGACATTAAAGTCAAAAATAATGCATTAACATTATTCAAAAGTTCCATTGTTCGCGTGCATTATCATAATATCAGGACGTGAATAAAACTTTTAGGTATTTTGTTCTATTATGTTGATATCGATCGACCTGCACGGTAACGTAAGATAAGCTATATCTATTAACATATCAATGTATTCTCATACATAACATCAATATTTATTTACAGTTATTTTACATAATTTAATTTGTACACACTATGAATTAATGTTTGAGAAATACAATTTCCTATAAAAACCTCAGATCATTGAAAATATGAGAAGTTATATTTATGCAACTATAAATTAATTTAGCTTATAAGATCGAGTCAGACTCGACATATGTTACAGTTCAAACCTGAATCATATTTGTATAAAGATCGAGTTTTGAGTTCTATACCAATTGTAACTTGTATTGTATTTGTATGAAGATCGCTAGATAATAATTAGGTAACTGACGCAACTTGTAGGTTAAAGGGTTAAGGAACATAAAATAATTACTACGCTAACCAAGAACGTTTTGGGAATTTATGAAGTATCATTGCTATTGTGAGGTCCACAGCAGTCTTGTTGAATATGCGTTACAGAAGAGAGGTGAAAGCTGACGTTAACCTGTACATGGGTTCGCAATCGTAAAAAGCTTCGTAACAATTAACGTCGAACGGGATCGCAAGAGGAACTTCAAATACAGGCGAAAAAACGTTGAAAGACTCGAAACGCTTAGCTCGTACACGCTCTAATACCGTTTGAAATTCATTCCCGCAGTCCAAAGTTAGGAAATCACCATTCCTTTCCGTTTTTTTTTTCCTCCCGGTCTATGGTAGCTTTAACCCGGTTCGCACTAACGAGCAAACACAAGCTTCGTTCGTTTGTATGCAATCGCCTGACCCACTGACATGTCCCGGATGAACGTGTCGGTGGTTGTGCGAGAAGGTAAATGGTGGGTCGGGCTTCAATAATGACGACAGTGGCCAGGAAGCCGAGCTTAACCAGCAACCAGATATCGAACGAGTTAACGATACGTTAACGATTCCTGACACTACCACCATCTACTGCTGTAGGACGAACAGAAGCCGGGGACAAAGATAACGTGAACTGGGACTGATAACAACCAACGGGGATTAGAGGTCGCCTGACGTGCCGATAAGGAACACATTGACATTTTCCAGCAGCCTGCTAACCGGGTTCGGAAATGGCTAAGGGAAGACATGTTCACATACCGATATAATCGAATTTCGCGCTCAAGATGTTGTATATGGACTCTTCTCTCTTTAAAGATCAAAATGAACGACGGTTTATTACTCTATAAAGTGACGTGCGAAAGATTCCACCTTCTGAAGGTATCACAAAATGGGTTCTATTACAATGGTGGACAGATCAATCGTTGATAAAATTTTCTTGCTGGAAACGTTTTCCAAACGTTGGTTATATTTCAAGTGTGTGTCTAATGTTTGAGTACATTGATCTTCAATTTCAATTCGATTTTGTTAGATTATGTGTGTCTGAGAATATCCTGAATTGTTTTCGATAATTAAATTGATTAGTGTACACAATATTGAGAGCTGCTAGTGAGTCAATAACACTTTCTGAGAGATAACAGCAAGCTGGAAATGAACACGTTCTAGATATTTGTTGTAGAGAAATTCGATTATGTGAACACAATTTGTATAATTGAGACTTTGTATCGTATGTTTCATTCTTGTATGATTTACATTGCAAGCCACCTTTGTTATTTGATATATAAATATTTGCAAATCTTTCGGCAAACATTTTAAATACGAACATTTTGATTATTTAACATATGCTAATTCTTTGCGTAAAATGTGAGAAATCAATTTATACGAAAGAAAATGCAATATTGTTCAAGGAAATTAAATGCAAATATATTAAAATGTAATGGAACGTGACTTTTTACATAAATCAATTATTCAGAATATTTCGTATGAAAACAACTATTATTTGTACCTAAATGATAGCATTAAAGGAAGTTTTATGTTTCGCGTGCTCTTTCGACTCAAATGACATCGTGTTGTATGGAAAAATATATTATTCCTGGAAAATGTATGTGGTCTAAAGGTAAACATGAAAATACTCGCAATGCAGTAATTTTTTTGCGCAAGGGTGATTTTCTAAAGAAATAAATATTGGGACAAAAATATTTGAGAGAAAAATGTTATGTATTATTTAATATGTGCACAACAGCAAAATAAAATAAGTAAATTCGAGCATCATATCACAGAAATATATTTCGTAGAAATTCGTTTTACTGTTTCGTGAGCAAAACAGTGTAAGCAAATTTTTCTTCCATTAGGACTTTCAAATATTCTGTTCTTTTTAACAGCAATATTCATAAAGCTAGTAATTTTTAACTAGTGTTCCTCGAAATATTTCAAGTGTTCTTAAACTTGTTACAAGTCTTCCGCAAAATTACCAAACATAGTTTACAAAATTCTTCGAGTTTTTTCAATGTAATGCTATTGAAAACCCCTAAGTGATTAATGTCAAGAGTTAGCATAGAAGTGTAGCTACAAGAATTGTACAAATATACATTTGTATATTTTAATAGATTCAAACGTGTACATTTATGTACTATATAATATTCTAGTTTAATTTGTAAAATTATGGTGTGGTAATGAACACAGTTTAAAAAGTTCTTCGATTTTTTTTCATAAGAGACTATTGAAAACCCGTTAACAGTAAGTCGTAGAAATTAGCATGAAATCACAGAAATTACTTGATTGGAATGTGCAACACCTAAAATTCGATTCAAACTAGGTTACGTACTTAAGTACTTTTATAATATTCGTATTAAACTTATAAAATTATGATACAGTATAAAATAACCATAGATTACAGAATACTTGGATATTTTGTCATGGAATGCTATTGACAAACCGACAGTAAGCCATAGTAGTTATCATGAAAGGGCAAGATCACGTAGAAATTCCAGCGGTTCAAGGCTGTGGTGGCCATTAGTCAAGGTCGCTACGAAAGGACTTCATCAAGACGATCCTGGACGTGTCGGATCTGCATCTGGCTCTCCTGGTCCCAATTTAGAGTGGCCAGGAGAACGAACGAAGGCGAATGCCTGGGGGCTAAGTTCTGGCAAAAGGCTTCGTTATCCACTGACAAGGTACTTCGCGTCCCTTCTGGTCCTTTCTCCTCCGTTCTTCCAGTTAACCTCATCGGGATCCATAGAGCGATGCTTCCTAAAACCTAACCTAGTTTCCTCTGTGGTCGACGCCAGTATGCTAATCCGCTACAACGTTCAGGCATCTATTGAAACCGCAGCCTCCTCCTCGTGCATCAGAGACTGACGGAGTTCCTGTAACCATGGCATCTCGTGCAACAATGATCTATGTAGCACGACCAGTTTCCGTGTTGGTGTATGCCAGACGGAGAGAGAGGGAGAGGGAGAAAGCAAGAGAGAGACGTTAGATCAGGACCGGACGTTAATTGCTATTACCAATCAGCGAACGGAGCACCAGCTGGCTGCTCAGCTCTGCTCCACTCCGCTCAGTTCTGCTCTGCTCTGAACTGCTCGACTCCACTCGGAAAGTGCTAAAGGGCAGTCATCAGCAACCAGTTCCACTGGTGTTTCTCTCACCTGAACGTCGCCCCTGAAATTCACCTTGTCTTTCGGAGTGTGAATCGATTAAGAGGGGGAGATGTATTTGTCCAGATGACTGAGTCGCTTGATTGACGGAGCACGATCACAGAACTGGATTACCAACGGCATTGCTCGTTTCGAAATGGGATGCCATTTAGGATATCAATTATCGCATGCCTTTCGATCCTTTGGATCTCTGTCTCTTTACGCTCTGCGATGTCTGATAGATGCACCATTTACCTTGTAATACAAAGAGGATTATATTGGTACTCTTCTGTAGAAGATTTGTAATGTTCCACGATAATGTTTTCATGTTTTATTAGATGTTTGTATATTCGTACGATGGATGTTACTAACTGAGTTTGATCAATTAAGAGGAGATTTGTCTGTCGAAAATATTGCGGGTACTTACACGTTGAATTATGAGAAATTCAAGGAGATAGATTTCGAAAGTAGATACTCTGATATCCGATCATTCAGATATTTGAAAACTCAGAAATTTCGAAATTTGGAAATATAGAAATGTATTTTTAAATTCAATGATTTGGAAACTTTAGAAATTTGGTACTTGCTCATTTGGAAATTGAGGAATTTAAGAATTTATTTCAAAATATGGTATTTTGAAAACTTAACAATTGAAACTTTTTGTAACTTGCAAAATTGGATATTTGGACGTTTAAAGTCTTTACAATACAGAAGTGTTAAACTTTTAATTAAATAAATTTGCGAACTAGAATATTTAAAAATTCAGAAATTTAGTATTTTGTAAACTTAAAAATATGGACGCACAAGGACATTAAATTTCCAAATCTCTATATCTTTTATTACCATGTTCTCAAGTTTAAAATGCGGAATCTTTGAATGTAAAAATCCAGGATATTTGGAAATCGAAAATTAAAATGTTTCGAATTGCAATTAGAACTGCATTTTTCAGAAAATTATATACGTCAGTAATGCTTGTAAATGCATGTGAAATTTATGTAACATTTGTAATATCTGCATATAAATACAAAATATAATATTTCATATGTACGTCTACATGAAATAATTATATGAAATATGTGTATATACATATGTACATATTTCATATTTCATATGAAATTTCATATGAAATATGAACATATACTCGTGAAATATTACGACTATTTCGTAATAACTGAAATATGATTTAAGGTAAAACTATAAACGCAAAGTTTAATTACCATCGAAGTTCGATGCGTATCGGCCTGTCGATCGGAAGTCATCGGCACAGATGGATCGTAACGATATCTCAATTAAAACTCGATAACAATTTCGCGAAGTTACGTTTAATGCTCCTCAACGATCGGCAGTTTTCCGACTTTACGGCAGTTTATTTTATTCCCGGGCAACTTCGGCCCTCATTACCTGGGACCGTTTTTCATCCGCGGCGACGCAGCGAAACGAGTTTCGAGACAATACTTCGCGGAACAATCAAGAGATTCTTTCTTTAGAAACTCGAAACTTGTCTCCGGGATTTACAGCGGCGATTCTGAAGCGTTGTCATAATCGTCTTTGTTTTTGCTGCCTCGTTGAATAAGTCCCGCGTAAAATGGAACGAGTTTGTACGTCATAAATGGACACGCATAAATTTTCCTGTCGTACCTTTCGAGAGATGGAGTATGTTTGCCCAGTTCGTGAAAATACTCTTTTCGACCCTTTTCTACTTTCAAAAATTTACAACTTTCAGTTTTTAGTATTTGATTTTATTTTCAATAATTGTATGTGATACTTTGTTAAAATATAACAGCACATTGAGGAGACAACAATGTATATTCTGTAATATATTACTGAAGCATTCTATAATCTATGATTAAATCAATGTGATACTTGGGTAAATTGAGAGACAATTTATTAGATACACACCAATTGCAAAATCTGTTAAACTCATATTAAATTCGATGAGCACATTGCGAATTAGTAATACTATTATCATAACATCGGTATCGGATATCTGAATATCACTGTACATTTAAAGAGAAAAGTTAGATCCTCATCGTCGAACATAGGGGTAGACCCTTTCTTAAATAACATTTTTTTGCAGAAACCATCTCATAATTAAATTTTTACTAATTATTATTTAGTTATGTTAACTAGTTAAATAGTATCAAGTACAAAAATTCTTGACCCTATAGAATGTTTATTAAATGAGTTATTTAAATAAAAGCGACAAGTTGGAGTTGTAAAGTGAATATCAGAATTGTTTCGCGGACCATAGTTTAAGCACCTATGGTCAATGATATATCTTCCATTTTACATTTGAAGTAAACGAATATGAAGTGATAACCAACGTAGCGTATCCTTAATGGAAATCCGAAGTCATCGATTCTATAGTAATCAGTCCTGTTATCCTATCAGCGATGCACGAGCTTTCGCCAATGACTTTCGAGTTTCGAACGTCGGATTAGGTTAGATTCGGGCTGAGTAATTGGCGATTAATAACACGCTCGCCTGAATATAGGTATAACGTTAGACGTAGGCCATCGGTATTGTAATTAAGGACCTCTGACGGCACCATCGCCAGAATATTCGAGCCTTCTGGAGCGCTATCGCATCCATCACGTGCCACCTGGCGATTAATACTGGAAAGTTCGGATGCTTATCCGAGTTACATTTACCATCGATAAGACATTAGACCACCTGAAGCGTTGCGTGAGCCCGGAAGTTTCCCTCGAGGTCGTTCATCGCTTTCCGTCTTCGTTATTCCGGATACGATGGAGGTTCGTGTCGGATAGTTTCGAGAATTTCAGTTTAAATGTAATATTTAGCGCAACGGGGGAAATAGAATTCGGTTACGTAGATTCAGTTTTGCGCGAAAAGCTTTGTTATAATTTCGTCGGTTATCTCTGTACTTCCACGCGTTTTACTTTAATGCGTTACATCGCTGTTCATTGTATTCACATGCGTTTCACTTTAACGCGTTCTATCGCCACTCACTATATTTCGATTCGTTGTATTTTTACACGTTTTAGTTCAACGCGTTATATTTCAATACGTTGTATCGCCACGGGTTATATTTCCACGCGTTGTATTCTCACGCGCTATATTTCCACTCGTAGTATCGTTACGCGCTGTACTTCCGCATATTATACGGTCACATGCTGTATTTCCACGCGTTATAACGTTACGCTCTGTATTTCCACTCGTTGTATCGTCACACGCTATATTTTCACATATTATACCATACCGTGTTGTATTTCCACGCGTTATACCGTCACGCTCTGTATTTCCACTCGTTGTATCGTCACGCGCTGTACTTTCGCGTATTCTATCGGTACGTGCTGTATATTCACGAAAATGTGTAACTTGGAATTTTCTATATTCCTAAATTCTAAGTTTAAAAGGATTAAATTCATGAATTTGTGACAATTGAAATCTCTTTGTACAGTACAAACAAAAATACCAGTAATTTACATGATTTAAAAAATCGATATTTCTTTGTTTAATAGTTAAGTTGTACTTTGATAGAATTATGTAATTTGTGGTCAATGAATGCCAGCATCGAGTAGAATGTAAAATATTTATCAAGCACCAGTTATGTGGGATTATTAAATGATCAAGCACTGATTTAGGCAAACATTTGCTCCAAAATAGGTCGGCATATCGTCTTGGTCGTTTATATGGGATTTCGGGCGAGATTTACGCAAGCTAGTATCCCTTTCAGTTTCGAGCCCGTTATTGCTGATATACTAAGAGATTAAGACCATATGTTACGTACATCAAGCCGCAATATGATGTATAATAATAAAGCGCCTGTGTTCTGTACCAGAATGGTATGGAAACCTCACACACATTTACTTTTTACGATATTGCATGAAATACATCATATAATACTTTATATTATTTTATCTCATTATTTTTTAAACTATTTCATATCTTATATACAAATATATCATATTTATAAAATATTTCATATTTCAAATATTTCATATGTTACATACATAGTATATTTCACATATTTCATGTACCATACATGTTTAATATCAGTCATACATTTCATATAAGTATTGCATACTACTTTCAAGCTGATATTCAAAATGTATTAACATTATAATTTATAATACTCTTCAATTTGATAAATTTATATTCGTTCTTTTTCACTTCGTACACAAAAAGGGAGGATAAAACAATTTCAATGTAAATCGACATTTGCCGTGATTGAACGTGTACGATAAAATTGTATATAGAAAGATGTAACTGTTAAAATACGATGAAACAAAATCCAGTTTCGAGAAATCGATAGATTTAAATCAGTAATACTCGGAAAGAGCATTGTGTAATTAATATGTGTCTGCGACGAGGTCACGTACTCAACGACAATTTAATCCACGATTAATCTATAATGCATAGTGAAATGTTTATGGACAATTGTACGCGAGTGTAGAATCAAATTTTCAACATTAATCCTTGGAAACTGATAAATTTTATTTAAACCTCGTTCAATAATTATTACGATGGTGCATGAACATTTATTTAAATCTTCGGTCAAGCACCATTGCGTTACATTGATATTATATATTTCTAAAAATATCGCATATCAAACTTCATTTGTAACCTAAAATTGTATTTCGAACGAATATCAGATATCAAGAAATTTAGGTAGTGCATCAAATATTTATTTTAATAAAATATCGATATTTTATATTGGTACGAAAAGCAATCTAGATATTTCGATCAAGGAACTATATTTCTGACTCAGTGATATCTGCGATATTTTATGAAATTCAATGTTACTTTTTATAATCGAGCGTCTGTAATTTTAAAAAATATTAAATTTGCATAGCACCATCCAATAGGGGATGAAAACGCGAAAAACATAATCTAATATTATTTTTTAATACGTAGTAAATTTAAAAATTTTCAACTTGATTTGTAAAATCTGACTGGAAATGAAACAATTTCTGAATTCGGAAGTTTAGAAATTCTGAAGCTTGATAATTTATACATGTACACGTAACCATATCTAATACAATATATAGAACATACTGTAAAATGTAGGCAAATTCATTTTTCCCTATCTGCCATCTCGTGGCAACGGTTGGAACTTGCAGTCTGCATGTCAATAAAGTTGCATAAGCAAAATATAGCAGTGAAACATAAAATAGTGTTACATATTCGCTTTCACATAGTTCCAATTTTATCTGGACGTTTACCTCCACTAAATTACCATAAAGCTGCAATCTAAAATTCTATCAAAAACAGTATCACTCAAATTTGTAATTCTATCAGTTACAATATTTTTTAAACACTATTTCTCCGCATCAGTGGGCTCAATAGCAAATTCTAATCCATTGTTACACACAAAACGGCGCGATAACAATTGAATCGCCCTGAAAAAGAGGTTTTGAAAAAGATATTTCAAAAGCCAAACAAAGTCGTTCGTTACTTGCCCCTAACAAGCGTCGAATACGAATATCAGCGGGTCAAAGCAAAAACTTCTTCGAGTAGCTTTCGAAACGCTATGGAAACAGAGATTGTCTCGCCGATTGATCAGTCACGTTTGTTTTCATTGCGATTCACTTATCATTTAGTCTCTATCAAATTCAGTATATTTGACGATTGGCACAGACGAGAGTATTCCATTCGACTGGGTTACAATTATGATCAGACGAAGTGGAGCTCGTTCTTCCTCGTTCTCTTTGAGCCATGCACGAAGAATCCTGACGAGGTCAAACAATAGCAATGGCGTCACAAGTGGCCGGGATAATTCGGTCGACACCTTTCTCTCGTTCTCTGTCGATGGCTAATTACGTAATTCGATGGCCCCCAACGAGCTTCCGTATCCGTTGGTCGATAAGAGATATCGCGCAGCCACGATTGATCAAAACACAATGAGTGTAATGACGACCTCGCCGTATTGACGCTGCTAATTAACGGGAGTAGCGTTAATGAATGTCACCCAGATTGAAGTCGCGCTAGTTTTTGCGGATCTGACGGCTGATCGAACCGTGTATTCATCTTATATTGTACCGATGTCGGATAATTGGAGTGCTTTGCGGGAATCTCGAGCGGAAAGCGTTGGTAATTAAAATAAATCGGTTTACGCGTTCGATATTCAAGTGGTCGCGAAAGTGTAACAATGAATCGCGGAATAACGAGTGAAATGAAATCCGCAACTTTGGCATGTTTTACCGTAATCCAGCCACTGTGCGAATGCATAGTGTATTATGCAGTCGAATCGGAATCTACCTCATTTGCAACGTGTGCGTTTACGATGGGTTTCGAGGAATACAGTTGCTTTTGATATTATAAATAAATTGTAAATTCAAATGTAAATCGTAAATGAAGTTTATTAAAACATTAGGTTGCTACAAATCACATGACTGATATCAAATCATCAGTCTGACACAATTCAATAATATAAAAGTATCAAAAATACAGCTTCTGACAACTTAAATAAATTATAAATTTAAGCGTTGTAAATCGTAAAGGAATAGATAGTTATAAATGAAATGATTTATAAGTCTCACTCAATTTGATGACACAGAAGTACCACAACAGTGCTTCTGATATTCCTGTTTGAAATTCAAAGTGTGTTGAAAATGTTAAACACTTCATAAAGTGGTTTTATCGATTACTCTACATGACAACTAGATGCTAATATTTTAGACGTACTTATGATACTAAAAGATACATAATTTTTGTGACAAGAATATAAAATAATTAAACGATATTATTTTCCTCACAAGAAAGTAAAATAATTAAAAGATATTTTTGTTACGAGATGTTAATCTTCGAGATGAAATTAACGAAGGATAGAATTGGTAATAAATTATGAATTTACCACTTGGATACCTACATAAAATTTGGGACGAAGTTTAAGATGAAATTAGACTGAGTTTTCAATGTAGTTGTTATCATTCATCATTACCCGCTCTTAGGAAGCTTACACTTCCTTCCACTTTGCCGTCAGTTTACACAAAATGCATCAAAATTAATTAAAAACCGAGTTTCCTCATTTATTCACGTCTTATAGTTTAATTTCGTTCTTAGAGTAAATTTTCGTGGAAACAATGTACCGGGGCTTTCGAGGAACAAAACACGCGACTTTCGTTCTCGGCTACGTAATTTTATCAACAACTTCTTCGATGTAACCACAGATTTTAATTTATGACCTTTTAACAAAAATAAATGTGCTGATATGATAATAGTCCATTCAAGTAAAATTGATGAATCGCAGTCTATTTAATTATTGTAGCGTGATTATATTTAATGAAATATTTCTTTACAAATAAACGTTGTTTCTTACTCGATGGAAAAAGGTGACATTTTTATTTCACGTTAGAGTTGGTAATGGATATTTGTTCAGGATTTTGTTTTTATAGATTTTCACGATTAAATGTTCAAACTTTAAATTTTCAAATCTATAAATTTCCGACTTGTGGATTTAAAAAATTTTTTAATTTATAAATTCTTGAATTTTTTAGTTTCAAAACCTTTCAAATTTTTTATTTAGAAGTATAGACATTTCTCAAATTTAATTCATAAATTCACTAGCTTTGAGATTTAGAAATGTAGGAGCTTTTAAAATTACACATTGTCAAGTTTAAGAATTTTCAAAGATATAAGTTCATAAATTTAAAAAGATAAAAAATTCTTTAATTTCAAAGTTATTAAATTCTCATATAATTAAATTATAATTATAGTTACTACATAATATACTGATACCATGTTACATTACTATATTAGACTATATTTATAATACAGCGTGTCCAATAACATAAAAAATAAATTCTATTATCTGAAGCCCCGTAAACTGTAGACAATTCAGCTTTGCTTGATTTAATTTCTTATTTGTGGAAATAAGAACCCCGTCCACTATTCACCGATCTTCATGGACGTCGTGCTCGTCGATGTTCAATTAAAATTGCAATTATCCGTGGAATAAAAGCAGATTACATCTGGAGAGGAAATCAGCGAGATCGACGAAAGACGATCGACGGGAGACAGAAGATATCAGGGCCAAAATTGATAGCGTTACCGTCGCTCCTCTAACGTGCCGGTAATCGGCAGGGCTCATTTATCTTCATTTCCCAGATAAAATCGTGACTCGCGTCCCGCGAGTCCTACACACATACACCATCACTGAAGCAACATACTAACATAGACATGGCATCGGTGTGCTATTAATTTTTCATCGAATTCCGATCGTCAGAAATTACGAAAGCCTAAAGGGTGAGGGCTGGCGTGCCTATTCCAGGCTCCATTGATTATTCGATTATCGAAATTGACTCGGAAATGACGATAACTCTGACCAACTGTCTCCCCTCGTGTCTGGTGATGTTTCGAAATTTCCGGCTGATTGCTTGACTCGCGTGCTCTCCTTACGATTTATATTAGTTTACGATTGATGGAGTTCTCAATGAGATTTGAAATAAAATGTCGAAGTACTTTGGATTTTTGATTTTCAAGTTGTATATTCTAATGGTACTAAGACATAATTTAATTTAATTTTATTGTAGATTTGGAGGATTGGTCATTTTAAGATTTGTAACTATTTTGTTCTATTTGTTTAAAAATAAAATTGCTGTTGAATTTATTTATAATTAATGGTTAAATGTAAATTGATTATAATTTAATGTTAATATATTGACTGCAACGTTAATTGGGGATAAAGCATAAATTTTTACTAACACGAGAACCCTGGTGATGCACGCTGATTTTTATGAAACTTTGCACAGCTATTTATTAGATCTATCGAAAAATATAATCGTAATTCATTGATAAGAACAATTTCTTGAAATAAACAAAGGAAATTCTCTTGGTTGTTTTATACAAAAACTTACCTTAAATCACTAAGAATTCTAAAAGCGTTGATCATATATAAAAAAATAATCATACATAAAAAAACCAGTTGAATTTCAAAGAAAACAAAAAATGCCTTCATCCCTGAACAGTTTAAAGCCAATATTTCAATTTCTACCTTTACTTTCCTGCAATTCACCAATTTTTCATCGTATTCGTTAAAGTGAACGCATAAACCTCCGAACTAAACAAGAAAATAAATTATTGAAAATAATAGACAATAAAATTGAAAAATCTTCGGTAGTTGTATCTAATTTGATCTTTGTCACAACTAAATGAAACTAGGACCGCGACCGTAAAAACCAACATAATCACAAGCAGAAAGTTACCCGCTGTTATTAGTAATAAGTTCGCTTCAACAGCACGTAGAACGTAGGCTTAATTTGATTGCTTTCTCTCCCGCGAGGCGTGTTTGATTGCGCGAAAGCTTTGTTCCTTTTGTGTCCCCGTTTGACACGTTTCTAACGTTTCCTGAGGCAACGAGAGCCTCTCGGGCGAAAATTTAATTTAAGTAACCATTACACTCGTTCCCATATCGATGACGTCATCCGCCCGGTTCTTTTTTACACGTAAGCGTGAAACATTAACACGCCCGGAACGTTCGTTACGACGATCGATCACCACCTTTTTCGAGTGTGTAATTCACGTCATTAGTACCGAGTCGCTCCCTAATTATGTCAAGAGTCGCGCATACACCCGATCCTCTTCTCGCCTCCTCCCCTTGTCTCTTCTTTGCTCGATCGATTTTGCTGATTTCAGAAAATATGCAGGAACCCCTGGTTTCGAACGTAACGATCAAACGATGAAGCAATTCAAAAATGTGTTAAGTCTGTCGAATATTCCGCTGTAGCTATTAAGGGAAATGTGCCCATTAATGACCACGTCCTCATTAGTGATCGATTGTTCATTTTATTTCCTTTCTTTAATGATAATTAATTGTGAATCTATGGAACTCTTCAAAATGATGGATCTTAGATTTTTTACTTGAAAGTAGAAACGTTATTATTTTAAATTATTTACTTAATTTATTTTTTTTTATCAAATGTAGAAGTTAACTATAAGATATTATTTCAAATTATACATAGAAGTTATTGAATTATAGAAATTTTGTCGAAATGCTAATTTTTGTTAAAATGAATTATTCTATAAGCTTGTCTATTCCTGATTTATTTTTTTTTCTATTTTAGCTTCATTTTGAAAATAAGCAGTCATTCGTGAATTCAGTGTTAAAACGATCTATTGGTAAAAGTCTTGAAACTTGCAATTACAATTATTTTCATAATGTTCGATAAAACGTCTGCCATCGATTCATGCAAACAAGGCGTATAAGAAAAATTATATACCATGGCGGTTCGCGTATAGGCACTGTGGATCTACATCAACCCCTATTTTCACTTAATACTGTCGATAACGTAGTAGGTAAAAAATGTTTGATTTTTTTCCAGATTTTATCAAGTTTCTGAAAGAATATTTTTATTATACCTATTTGTTTTCTTTCACACAATTTTAAGATAAAGACTAAAAATTTTCTTGAGTAGCACACCCCTAACTTTAGCCATGTGTCACTGATTACATGTATTTAATAAATATCCAAAATCATTTTGTACTGTTGTAACTTTTTAATACAGTGTTGTACGTCAATATTTCTTCTTATCAGTTTTATGAGTTCTACATATTCTAATATTATTTCTTGCAACTATTACAAATTTTTTAATGTTTTTATAAAAATAGTATTTCTTGAAGTAATTACAAATTCTTTGAATTTTTCTATGCACTTTCAAAGCTTCAACTATTTGTACCTTTAAGCATTCAGATTTAAGTATGAAACACGAGTATTTGAGTATTTCTTATCAGTTTGAGTACCATATCTTTTTTAATCAAAACAGTTTTCCTAATTTTTGCATACGGAATATGTTGATGAAAGTTGGACACCCTGTAGTCAAAGTGTTAAAAAGGAAATTGAGACTCGTAGAGAAGTGGTGGTAGCTGTTTCTGGGCTAGCAACGGGAATCTCATTTTGTCGACCCATATTTTTCGAATCGAGCATATCAAAGATAGACTCTGGGCGAGAAAAGTAGAACAAACGATTGATATTGCGAAAGCATATCCGCCTGTTCGTCCCGCTGGATGACCGTTTTAGCATGTAATCGCGATAACGCTCGAATGAATCGCTGGCAGGATCTCGCTCGGAAAGGGAAAAGTGTGCAGTGGGATTCGAGTACAAACGTGGAGATAGCCCATATCCATAGCTATACGTCGGGTTTAATCATACTAAGTGCGCTACGTGGCCCTTTCGGTCTTATCGGATTACAATCTATCTCTGTAGAAAACTGGGGAATCCATTGGATCGGTATAAACGCCTGTATCCACGGAAATTCTCCGACGGGTATCTTCGATATTAACGGAGAATTAGGTAACGGGGAAGAAGGGCGTTTGTTCTAATCCGTTTATTCTGCCATGGCTTTAAACTTCAGCCGGCAATGAAATTATTTGCTTTAACGAAGCTTCACTATTTCGCAGCTACGTTTGCTCACCAGATGCTCGCTTTGTCTGTTTCAGGTAAATATTTGGACAGTCCTTGCCTAATTGTACCTGAGGATATTGTAAGTTAATTACGTAAACGCTTTTTATCGAGGTGCTGGGTTAAGTTGTTTCGTTGTAAGTTAAGGGAAATTCAATGTAAATGTAGATTAGATGAAATAGAAATTACCTCTTGCCGTACTTTGACGATTCTGATACTCGCAGTTCAAATGTAATGAATTTTATTAGAATTTTTAATACGTTTCATTTTGATGTTTGAGTGCAATTATAATTTGAAAAGTCAAAGATCTCTGAATACAAAATTGACGTAAAATTTAAACTTCCGTTATTTGTTTTAATATTCTAGATATGAACAGTTAGTTCTGACAGCATTTGACAAATAAATTGGACGGCAAGGTGTTAACCTGGTGACACTGTTGTAATGTTAATATTATTTTTAAATTATTTTGATTTTTAAATTATTATAAATTTATTTTTTATTGTCATAATTCAATTTGATATTTCGAACTGTTAATGTAATTGTAGTGATAGAGCTACTGCTCTTATTTTGTTATTATCTGACGAAGTTCATGTCAGTGATTATCACGATGGCTAACGTGTTGAATACTCTTATTGTAATTTAACTATTGGCGTAACAAGCTAGGGATAAATGAGATTGCGACGTTGAGCGAAGTACGTAGGATCTAGGTTATCTCGTATGTTTCTCGTGATAAAAGCTTCTGAAATTATCAACTTCGAAGTATTTAAATTTTCAAATTTCTACTGAAATAAATTTTTTAATTTCAGAATTCTCTAATAAAAAAATCTTCAGATTTCATTAATCACGAAGTTTACAATTTCTTGAATTATTATAGTCCTCAAGTTACAAAATTTCTGAAATCCAAATTCCAGAATTTTTAAACTCAAATTTCCAAATATTTAAATTTAAAATTGTAAGTTTCCGGAATTCCCAAATCTATAAATTCTCAAATTTCCAAATCTTCATACCCCAAATTCCCTAGATCCCAAAACTCCAACCCGTAAATTCCTCAAATATACAAATTTCCAATTCCATAAAATAAAACAAATAAAATTCTAAAGTCTCAAGTCTCTACATTCTTGAGTGTTTGAAACTAGAGATCTTAAGCAACCATAAAAACCCCCTAAAAGTCTTAGTTACGCCAATAAACTTAACCCAGTACTTTGTCAGCGATGTTTGCATGCGTAATTATAAATAATAGCACCGTGAAAAAGTTCTACGTAGATAAATAATTACTCTACCTTAAATACGTAATAATTACATTTGAAATATATGGTACAAAAAGTACAAGTGATGACTTATGTTTTAAAAAGAAACAAAATTTATAGAGTAAATTTTTAACACAATATTTTCCATCATTTCTGTGGTAATGAAGTAAGCAAACACGGATTGTTTGTTACCGATGGAGCCATGGGAATGTAATGAAAATGTAATAATGTTTGTAATACGTTCCGGGGTACGGTATCTTTATTAATATTTGAAACGGTAAACATGGTTCTTTGCGAATCTGTTTCGTTAAAAGTAAAGTCCCGTTTACTGTACATATTGACACCATTTGTGTTATCTTTGATACAAAAATGAACACGAGGATACTCGTGATTTGTTTTGTCGAATCAGATGACTGAATATAAATAGCTTGCTACTAATAACTTAAACGGGATATTCAAACAGAAATATTACGACTTAAATTATTATACAAACTAGAGAAAATGTTCTATATTATAAATTTGTTTTTGTAACAAAAAATGTCTGCAACCAAAGTATTTTTGTTTTTTGAAATTGTAATTAGAAAACAAATTTCCGTGATCTTTAATATTTTTTGAAATAGTAATTGAAGGACTAATTTCCGTGTTTGTCTTTAAGTAACATGCTTATTTGCAAAACAATTATTGAAATTCTGCAATTAACACAAATTTGCATTTAAATATTCGCAGATACTAATTAGGACGAGTTCGTGTAAATTTAACGAAAATTTCATTAATATTAATGAAACGTGCAGTTAGTCTGTCGTTTTAACCGGGGTTAGTTCTTAGAATACCATGCGCAGCTTTTGATATTTAACCAACCGTGTATTTTACATAGACTCCCGCCAGTGGTTTTATTATAATGATTTTCGTTACATTTTCTGTAGTTTTTTAATGTTTCCATGAGGATATTTCTTGCAATTATTACAAATTTTTTAATGTTTTCATGAAAACATTATTTCTTGCAGTTATTGCAAATTTTTCCAATTTTTCTGCCTACTTTTAAAGCTTCAACTATTTGAGTAGTTGTACATGTAAGTATTCAAGAATTTGAGATTTGAGTACTTGCGAAATTTATGAAAGAAGATACTAAGTAATTTGGCTCCAGCGCTGATAGTATATTAAAAAAAATGACCAAAATTAACATTAAATCTGCAGTAGCATAAATTTTAACAGTGTAACAATACAAACAAATAATAATGCTATCTGATGGGAAAAATAATATAATTTATCTGCAACAGATCTTTCAATACAATTTGTACATACATATCTATAGATTCTTATCACAATCTGTTTATCATTTATCTTTTTTGTTCCTCTATGTCACTTTTAGAACCACTATGCCTGATTGCAACATGTTTATACACATTTGTTTATCTTTATGTTTATACACATTTTGTCACATTCAGTCTTTTAGTCAGTTTCTTGTATATACTCTTACAACTTCGGCCATTTTTATAATTCGCATTATCATTCGTTTCATACCTACAAAACCACTGTATGCAGTTGTAACACATTCAAATTTTGCCACATTCTGTTAGATGACCAACTAACTGATTCAGCACACATACGACATACAGTATGTATGTATATAGATCATGTATAAATGCCCAAAATTCTAAATTTGCAAATCTGCCAACTAAAAATCAAATGAGTAAATAGTCTTTCCTCTTTCTTTACTACATTGACCCTAAGAATTACGTGGCGATAATAATTTGAGCCCCAACTTGCGAATCAGCGTCGAAAGCAGGCAAGAATAAGAAACGAATGAAGAAACGTAGCCAGATTGGCGTCCTAATTTCGCAGTTACGAATCTCTAGAACGAGAAAGGGAAAAGAAAGAAAGAGACGAGGCAGAACCGGCGAACTGTTTTAACCTCTTAGGCACAACTGAACTTTACACATCGCTGCTTCTCTGTACAAACAGCACTACAATGTGTCACAATGCTGTTCTTTACGCGAGAACATTGGAATGAAGTTTTTTATGATTAAATTATAATTCTTCCCAAAGATATGATACAAATACTTTAACTTTGAGAATTTACTTTTTTAGAAAATTCACAAAATTTGTAATTTCCAAATGTTTTCAATATCGTGTATTAGTGCAATGAGGTGCTCCATAGCGCCTAAACTAGTTGACGTTACCTTTTATTTACAGGTAATGTACTTTTGTGGGATTTGTTAATACTCTTAGAAAATGTGGTGAAGGCAAAAAAATGCGAACAGAAATATGTGAAAACTATTATTCAATTGAAACGGTGAGCGAGTCGGTAGAGTGAGCCATGGCGGTATGTAATGACATTCGCGAAAGCCACTATAGTGGCGCGTCGTACAGCGATAGTATCGACGTAAGTCATTATAGTGACGCGTCGTACCTAAAATGCTAATAAAGCGGCGACGAAGCGTAGGAAAGTAGTTGGATCCGGTAGTTGACTTGAAAACTCACGTTTCTCACCCTAACTAACCATTCTTCTAATCAGTTTCTTCTGTTTACACATTCAAGAATTGTCCCAGATCTAAATAGCCCTATTTTGATAGAGACTCAAGATTTCCTTATTCCGGTAACTGGAGCTTCCTTGACACTCGATAACGACAACAGCAAGAAATTGTTATAGTCTCTATTGTAACAGTCAACGAGCCAGGGATAAACTGCACCGGTAAAAACTGATATATAAAGGCTGATAAAGGCTGCTCCAACACGGGCCAAGATAAGGCCATTCGAGTAGAGAAAGGGAACGGAATAGGGCACGTCTTTGTCGTTGTAAGCGGCTCAAGAGGAAAACGGACTTTTTGTACGGCGAAAAGTGGCTGTTCGCCAGCCAGAGGCAAGCTTATCCTGAGCGTGCAGCGGAAATTTTGGATTACACTCCCTTGACAACAGGATTTTTCCCCTCGCGCGTGCAAAGGGTCGATGCAACATCCGATTTTCCCGCTACGTTCACATTGGCGTAACTACGCAGGAACCAAAAAGGATTGGCAACCCTAAAATACGGGGAGATATTCCTCGTCCGGCGTTAGATATCTCACGTAGTGCTTAAGATATTATGTATATTTTTTATTCGAAGTTTGGACACTTTTGACAGTCACAGAGTATTAATACTAAACCTAACACCATATAATACACACTTACTTTGAAGTTAAAAATAAAGGTGAAAAATAAGTAAACAAACGTGATTCATGAATTAATATACATATTAATTCTTTATCTTGATGAAAATTATTAGAAATTTAAAGAATTTACAGGCATTTGACTGCTTTGGTAGTTTTTATGTTAATTTCTAAGATTTTTTAATTGAAAGAGTCGCTAATTTTTAAATTTTTTATGTTTTGTATTGGAAATTTTAACACTCGACAATCACACATTATTAAGATCTTTAAATTGAAAGATTCGTTAATTTTTAAATTCTTAAATGTGGAAGGTCCAAAATAAGAAAATATCTAGTGCTCCGTATGCTCAAACTTTACGAACGTAAACTGATTAATTTTTATGTCTATTAATTAATTCTTAAATCCCTACATTTGGAAATTCTTAATTATAAAATTTTGAAATTCTTAAGTTTCTTAATTTCAATGCTGTCAAACTCCTGAATTCTCAAATTCGATAAGTTTTCCAATCCCTAGATTCGCCAATTTCCTAATATCCAAATTTACAAACTTACGAGTTCTAAAATTCCTCAAATTTCTAAATTTTAAAATACCCAGATACTCAATTCCCAATTCCGTAATTCCCCTGTTTCCAATTTCGAAAATTCCCAAATCCCAAAATTTCCAAGTTTTCAAATTTCAAAATACCCAGGTGCTCAATTCCCCAAGTCCTGATATCCTAAAATTGCCGCATTTGCAAGCTCTCAAATCCCCAAATTTCCAATTTCGAAAATTCCCAAATTCCCACATCCCAAAACCCCGAAGTTCCCAAATTTACAAATGATCAAATTTCGCAATACCCAAATTCTGAACGGACCAAAAATCCTAGTTACGCCAATGTGAACTCATTCTCGACCCTCGACGCGATCATGCGAAGCGTGCTCTGTTCATACGTGACATTGTCGCTTCACCAGAAACGTTTTACCGCTCGTCCAATTTCGAAAAACAGTCTCGAAACCAGCGTAAATAACAAGCAGACTCGTGTAATGTAAAAATTAGATGGCAAGCTTTTTACTTGTCTACTGTTTTCCACATCGTGCCATTGAGATTGCGGTTTAGTGACGTTATTTCGTTATTTCTTCAGTCTTCGTTAAAGTTTTGGCAAAGTAACATGGCGATTACTTCGCGTTCCAAGATAACGTTTTTACGACTATTGTTCGAATTTCTTGCCATAATGACAAGTACGAACCACGATAAGCTCCGGTTTAATTTGATGTGTCTGTGGTGGAAATTATTGAGACAATTTCGGTGTATCCTGAACTTTTGTGATAATTTTGAAATAATAAAATTAGTAGTGTATATTAGAATTTAAAAAACTGTATATGTTTGTAGAAGCTCGACGTTGAAATTTATGAGGTTTGATTAATAATTAACAGACTGCGGATGTTAACGTAAATATACTTTTACACAAAATATTTTCTTCGTCCACCTAATATAAATTTCATCTTGATTTCACATTTTGTATACTTTACACATTCTGAATAATTTATTTTCTTTTTCTGCACGTACCATACAGTTTCCATTTTTCTGCATACTCTGATATGCTATAAATACATAAGCATCCTCAGTCTAAAGGTATAGTACATCTACTTCATGTGGAAGCAACGAATAATGTGTTAAATATTAAAAAAATAACGTTTCCTTAACATAAATTTCTACGACATAACATTTTGTCCAATCTAATGTTAATTCTATTAAAGTAATAATATTATTCAATAATATTGTCAAGTAACATGTTAAAGTAATCTTAAATAATAACGTTAAATAATAGCGTTAAATAATAATGTGAAATAATATGTCAATGGTATTAAATAATAATATTAAATGATATCTTAAATATTTCGATTTTAACTAATTTTAACAAACTCGCCCATAATACACAAAAAAAAAACACTTTAACTCCTTCACTCCTATTATGTGGTTCACTCCTTATCAAAGCTCAGCGTACTTTGAAAAAATCGACAGCTTGTCTCAACATCGCAATTTACAAACGCTCGTATAACACTAACATTGAGCACTCATACTTCACACAAGTGAAATTGAACATTATCAATTCAGTGTCAAGGAAATAAAAGGACGGTAATGAATCTTTATCGTGAATTTGCTTATCAAGAGAGACGCCTTGAGCGAGCTCTGGGGTACTGTTTATATTATCGCAGAGCGTGCAGCCGCCATACTATATAGTATATACAATAAAGGGAGGGTTGGCGTAACAGCTGACTACTCGCATTATCCCCCGACTGTAATTCGCATACAAACCATAACCAAGAGCGGCGCGTTCGCTCCCCCTGCACGACAAACATATTAAATGACGTTGGATTGGCTCGTGATACCGGAACCGATTACCAACCCTCTCTCGAATGATACAGACGTCATTTCATTTGATAGACTCCCGGGACTCTAAATGGCCGAATGAATCTGTATCGTCTTACTGTGCTTTACGGCTAAATATCAGACCGTTCCATAAGTAACTACTACTTCGTGGATAGTTCCTACTCAATTTTTTAAGATGTCTGAAACATTTTAATTTTAGCTTATTTGATGAATTTTTACTCCTAGGAATCATTTACTATCTTACGATCTTGTGTTCACAGATATTTTTTTTAAACTATTTTCAAGGATCTATGCTGTGGTATATTTTTACAAGCTATTTTTACTTTGCGTTTATAAATCGACATCAATGCATAATTATAAATGCAACATGTATATTTCTGCAACTTATGGACAACTTAATATCTCCATTCGATGTTCGTTATTCGGCGACGATTGTATTCAAATTTATTTAATTCGAAATTTTCGCAATCGATAATTATTCCAGCGCAGTCCCACATTTTCATCTGGTCGTTTAATCTACTGATTGATGTTGCTTGAAAAAGAATTTATAAATTGAGTGATTGATCCCGCAAGCTCCTGCAGCAGGTTTTTTCATTCGTAAAATCCTTTGATAAAACATAGCTGAAGCGTTAAATTTGCAGGAGGTTTCTCAAATAGAGCGCATTTCTTGTGTTGCGATCTATTCGTTTGATGCATCAAACGGCAATCTATATTCGAAGGTGTTATGAAATAAAATTGCTGGATCCTTTGTGTAAATTCGTTGAATAAAATTGGATACGGTTATAAATGGCGAGAGCTGATGGCGGTTCCGTTCTTCCTTCGGAATATAAGCTATTGCTGACGCAAATTGTTCGAAGTGATATAAATACACGGCTATTATCGCATCGGATAATCCGTTGAAAGGTGGACAGTTATCTTTGGCCTTTCAGATTGATTTCCGTATTGTTACGTTAATTAGGATTCATTAATTTTCATATCGTTGCAGTCGACTTCATCTTGGCGAGCGTGTCGGCGCACTTGCGGATATAAATTACTCGACGCCAGTGCCAGCTGTTGAATGATTCGCCTAATGCCCCATGAAATCCCGCGAACGCTTTCACGTCGACCGTTGCGATAGAAAAGTTTACAAAACTCTGCCAGCACGCTTTAGCCCGGAGGAAAAAACTTTTCCTACGCCGCGAACATTCCTTCATCGTATTCCACCGTAGAAAACCGTTGAATACGTTTCAGTTATATTCCGTATGTATAGAGGAAAATTCTCTTTATCATAGATTATTGATTCCTTGTGTGATCAATTCTACGAAAAAGTTATTCGACTATTCAAAGAATAATATGCGACGCAAACGCATTTCAGGTTTACGAACATTTCGGTTATCGAAAAGAGTAACGTTCAAATTCTAGGTCAAATGGGGCATTATTTTATTCTGCAATTCACTTTAACCGTTCGACATTATAGTTTTATTGTTATGGATGATATCAGGCTAAGACATAACATAAGCATTTTATTGTTTCATTTTACGTTATTTTTTACTGCAATGATTTTGATTAATTAACAATATTATCAAGAACGGTGATAATGAACTAAAAACACGCTTCACGGTTTAGTAAAATTTATGGAATTAATATTAGAATTGTCTAACAAGAGAATTAGTGCATGTCGTTATCACAGATTTTAATTGAAAAACATGATATTTCATTGAAAAAAAGATTTAGGTATTCGGTTATGAGATATAAATTAAAAAATTATATTGGTCCTCTTCACATGAGTATGCGCAGTAGCAAATATTATCGGGATTGTTATTAGAATTTGAAAATTTTGGAAATAAGTATAAATTTCTGAATTTGAAAAGATAAAAATTTGAATATTATAAAATTTTTAAATATTTGGATTTGGGATGTGAAAATTTGGTCGGAAAATTTAAAAATTCAGTAATTTACAAAATTATAAATATACAGTCAAAACATTTGGAGAGAGCTTGCACGTTGATTTTTGAAAGCGATATAAAAACGGTCGAGGTCACCTTAATGACCAATTAGCGGTTAATTGCCTTTGCTGATGGTGCAACTGTATCTGTAGTTTTTTCCACTTTGGGTCTGCTTATCTTGTACTGTGGAAATTAACCTAAATACTAAAGAGATAATTCGGGTCACATAAGGGTTGTAATGATACAATATACCAATTACTATTAAATTGAAATAACTGTACTTTCAATATCAAATAATCGAACCATTCCAATATCTCGAAAACAGCATATAATTATCTTAATAACGTAAATTCCAGTTACACTTCACAAATTCTTAATTCTTCTAACATTACTATCAATAAATTATATACGTTAACAATTATACGGGCTGTTTAAATCATCCGCAAATTTGAAAATATATTGATAATACAAAAAATGCTTTAAATAATAATTATATGATTTCAAAGAACAAATCATGTAATATAACTTTTAACGCAACTAATCCTTTTTCCGGAATTCTTACTTATACGAGAAAAATGATACACATTTTTGCGAACACCCCGTATGCACGACATAAATTTACATCGTGTTTCGCCGCTGTATTTCTTCCAGACCAAAACAGCTCGCCAATCAGGAACAAAATTCCATGTTTCTCTCAAGCCACGTTTTGCAAAAGGCAAATTCGAAGGCAACAGAAAGTTTAGATGCTGGAACACGATTCCTACGATGAACCATTGCTTTCCATGACTCGAGGGCTCAAGAATATCAAACGTTACCGAGTCTCGTTTATGATCAGCCATCGAAATCGGGCGCCGAGTTTCGTAGTTGTCTTCGAACAGCCACTCGTTCCAACAAGTTTCTTCCTGGCCCCTAGTGCCTTTGTTCGCATAGATATGCAGCGAGCGTATAACAAGATGTTTGTTCGACACTACTCTCCAGACGCTCTCGCGGCTTTGTAGCTGATTTCCATTTCACCTTTCAGAGACGTTCTTCCTTCGGATATCCGAAGCGACGAATGTTCAAGTAGAACCATATACATCCGGTGTCCTTCCGCGAAAACGAGGATGGCGTCGATTGAAACGTTCGAGAACGTTCGAGCTGTCAGATCGGTAACGAACGTGTCTGACGAGAACAGTCGTCGAGCGTTACGAGGCGATGTCGACTTTCACGAGATACTTGTATTATTTCTCGGGAAACTCGCTTCTCTTTTCTTCTTTGTTGCACTGGTTCGCCGACAGCTAAGCGCGAAATGAATTAGCGGTGTCAAAAGAACGACCGCCAAGAACAGGCGTGAATTCAGCTACCAAGAAATGGTGTAAAAGCCTGTTTTTCTTTTCGGTTTCACGGTCTGCGGCTTTTTGTGAAACTGAAATGGTGGTTTGTATGATAAGAGAAAGTTGGAATGGAATTCATTGCGATGGGAAACGTAATCTCTACGTTGGGCAGATTTATTATTACATGACGGAGAGAATGAATTTTATTCTCTTTCTCATGAACTTATTAACTAATTTTTCCTTTTGGGTTCTTAACGACGTTTCATTTCTAATTATGTTCTTCGGTTGGTTTAAATGGATCAAATTTCAACTCGCACATTATGATTTCTGCTGACAAGTATTTTTGTTAGGTGCATGGAGAAAATGATGTCGCATAGATTATTATAGCTATTTTATTCATTTATATTTTTGTTTATAGTATAAAGAATTGACATTATTTTAAAAACAAGGATCAAGCTTATCTATATATTACATAGAGGAACACTGTGATATTCATATTCATACTAAATAACAAATGTATATAAACATTATCTTATTTGTGGAACATAAATATTTTATAAACTTGGAAATATTATTTGGTATTTATATTTTTAAATAATAAGAACGCAAGAATTTAGAATTTAAGCATTTATTAAAATTATACATATTAATAACATTATTAAAATTAAATGAATTCATAGAATTATTGAAATTATACGAATGGATAAAATTATTAAAATTAAACGACGTAAGAAGATTATTAAAATTGCACGGATTAATGAAATTATTGAAATCATAAAAATTAATGGAATTATTAGAATTAAAGGATTTAAGAAGATTATTAAAATTGTACGGACTTATAAAACTATTAAAATCGTATAAATGACGAGAATTATTAAAATATACAAATTAATAAAATTCGTAAAATTGTACGAATCAATAAGGTTATTAAAATTGTGCAAATTAATAAAATTATATAAATTACATATAACTCTTTTCACATTGTCAACGAATATTATCTCTATAGTATAATGAAACTTTTCATTTTCTGACCCGACGAGATTTTTAAAAATTGAAATAATAGATCTATTGTTCGAAAAGTTTTCTCATTTAACATTTAACATATTTAATTTTGAAATGAATATCGAATTTTTTGTATGAACGTAATGAAATTACGTTCCTACTTTCAAAAATGAAAAAATATAATTGAAAGATGTAATACCAAATAATATCACAAAAAAAACAAATAGTAGTAATTTTACCATGTACCAAATAATATCGAGTATTTATACAATATACCAAATATAGCCATTTTTACCATACACTAAATAATAACGAATAATTTTACAGTAACATACCAAATTTCATTACAATATGTCAGTCCTTTATCAATAAAACATGCATAAAATTTCAATAATCCACATCAAATCTCCTCAACCCTCAGCTCCACATTTCCCAACAGAATAAAGTTGAAAATGAGGATTAACCAAATGATACGTTTTTCGATACTTGCCCGAGTTGGCCAATTTTATCGACGATCCCGATTAAAGGTTAGCCGTTGGTGTATCGCGAATGTAATTAGCTGAAAGCGAGCAGGATATCCGTAGTACTTATTCTAAGCCACTTAGACGACGGTTTCGTACAGTTGCCATCGAAGCTTCCTACGGTCCTCGATAGGGATTCAGAGGTTTTTGGAAGCGGTGCAGGGATCCTGTAGGATTTAGTGTCGTGTACCGTTCTCTGGAAGTGTCCTTCGGAGTCGGTTGTACGTATACGTACGTTAGGTCGAACTGTATAGTAACGTCTCGTGTCAGCTCCGCATAATCCCGGGATCTGGAGGTGCCACGGTTAGGGAACACGATCGAATCTGCTCTCCACCTCCTTCCTTCCACTCAAGGCGGAAACGGTTCTGAGAACAAGGCGAAATACTGTCCGATCTCCATCCCGAACATCTCTCCGGTTGATGTCATCTGGAATGGTCTCAGGCTTCTCACAGATCTAGTCCCAGGAGCTTTCTGCCTTTTTTTCTGCAAATTCCCACGAGTTTTGTGGCTACCTGTCACGCAAGTATTATCGAGATGCTTCGTAAGTCGAACGAATTTTCGAGAAATGAGCGAAGTTATGGATCAGCTGAGCTTATTGGGACGGTAGAGCAATATTACGCTCGACAGAGCAGCGATAGTTGTTTTCTGCCTGTATAGTGGGATATTTGTCTTTAGAAAACTCTCGTTGTCGTATTGGATAACAATATCAATATGTGGAAACACAATTTAGGTAGCAAATTTTAGTAATTAAAATTATAAAGTGTCCACATTTTTAGTTATTAGGGATCTTCACAAATTGAGACGTTCCTAAACTCGACATCATCAAATATCTGAATTCTTAAATTCCTAAATTTCTGAATTTTCAAGGTTCTGAATTCCTGAATTCCTAAATTCAAAAGTTTCGAAATTCCTAAATACCTAAAGCCCTAAATTCCAAAATTCCAAAATTCCAAAATTCCTTAATTCTGAAATCTTGAGGTTTCCGTATTCCCAAACTTCTAACTTCTGAAAATTTTCAAATTTCTAAATTCTGAAGTTTCTAAATTCCCAGATTCCTAAATTTCCATATCCACAAATTTCCAAATTCCCAAATTTCTAAATTGTTAAATTTCCAAATCCCCAAATTCCCAAAATCTCAAATGCTTTATCTTTCAAATTTCTGCATCCACCATATCTAAATTTAAAAATTTTTAAATTTCTAGATTTTCCTCACTGAAATCCAGATTTACTCTCGAGTGTACAAAAACTGAGAGCTACAGATGCTACATAATTTTATTTATTGTTAGCTGTAACAGCATTTATTATCCCCGTTCAATGTTTCATGTTCTAGCTATAATTCAGTATACAACGTTTACAATCCTCCGCCACTATTTTATCTCTGTGAAAGCGTGAAAAGGGATCCGGGGAATTGCTGGGCTATACGCAAAACATTCAATTATGCGAGTTCGATCGCGGAATTAGTCGGAAGAACTAATAGAAAGCGCAAACGCGGCCGTTTATCGGAATCGCATTATCACTTTGAATGCGCTTAATTATGGAAGACGCGAACAATGCGATTATGCGAAGCATTTAGCATTATACACACAGGTACAAACGCGTTCTCGTTACTTGTTTCACGAACTTTTTTGCGAATAATTACAGCAGTTTAACTTTCGTATCGTTAATATTGCTGTGTGCATTCTACTATCAAGCATTCGCGAAACGATACAGCGAAGCTGAGTGTTAAATCAAATTAATTGCGGATGAAGATAATTTTAATCTTTTGCAGTCGAAAGATTGATATGAAATATATTGTTGTAAAATGCGAAATTAGATTCAATATAAATATTTTTATGTAAGCTGTTTCATGCTAATAAAATGAAGAATTTTTTGACATAAATGACATATTTTTAATGATGAAATTAGGTTTTGATCTATTTATTATTATATTTTAATCCCGTATTATTTTTCGTAGTTTAACTGATCATTTAATTTTAAGAAATGTTTCTGTTTAATTTTCATTGCAGAGAATAAAAACAGCTATAAAAATCGCATTATACTTCTTTACATTTGAAAAAGCGAAAACTTCTCATATCTATATTTCTAAATTTATATATTGGTAAATTTAATAATGTCGTATTTCTATATTTCGACATTTACACATTTCTAGATTTAATATTTTTGCATTTGTGTACTTCTAAATTCTTTAATTTCCAACGTACAAATTTCCAAGTTACCAAATTTCTAAATTTCTATATTTAAAATGTAGCATAGCTTAAACAGTTATGCATTTTTAACTCCTTGAATTGCTAAAAAAATTCAAGATTATCTCAATTTTTGTCATTGTCATTTATTAAATCAAATTAAAATAAGAAAAATGAAAATTTAAGGGGTAGATTTTCGGCTGAAGCAAAAAAAAATTCGATACAAGGAGGTAGATGCGAAACTGTGTAAAACAGGCGATTATTGTGTAGATATAAGAACGTCACACCAACGAAATGAGTATCGTCGACGTTAGAAACGACGTCGCCGACACCGGCGTCGACGACAAGTGGCATCAACGACGGCTTTTCCGGGCCTTTGAGCCGCTAACTTCCGCAGCTTTTATGCATGGCAAAAAATGTTAATTTCCTGACAGCTTGCCACTCGTGCCACCCTAAAAACGTTCTCTCAAAACGTTTCTACCACACGGGAGAAACGATCTTATGTTTCTCGTCAATTTATTAACTTGGTGCTAACGTACTCTTCTTCACTGAATTTAACGTTTCTCTACAAATCTCCGTCATAAATTTATTTTTACTGAATTTTTATCATCAAACATTTCCATCATATTGAGCGTGCATAGAGAATTTACCGTATAAAATCCACGTTGTTTCCAGCTGCCAACGTATGAGACAAAATCATTCACAATCAGATTAAACACTGAAACATAATTATGTTATCTGACTCTAGTACAGTTTTATTAATCTGAGTTTATGGCTACAAATTATGGCGAATACCCTTTAAATACAAATTTGTAGTATGCAAACAACAAACTGTATCTACAGAATTTGACATGTTAACGTAACTATTAGGTTAACTTGCATAAAAGCTAATTTCTCAAAACCCTTTTGATGAGATGGTCTCCTCAAGAAGGGATGAAATCTTGATCACATTTATGAACCTGAGTCAGTTTTTCTATAAATAACATAAATGCACTTATGTATATACTAGCATTAAAGTTATGAACTGTATTTTAAATTACATAATTTTTATTCGCCATCAAATGTCAAACACTGCAACACATGAAACCCCATTTTTGCTCACATTAAAATTATGTGTATGTTCTTTCCGGACAGAAAATTAGTATGATGTTTCTCGTACATGAAAACTTTATTCTGTAAAAAGAAAGTAGAACGACGAAACGAGAAAGCACGTCTTGCATAGCTGACATTTAATCCTTGACATTTCGTCGTTTGCTAAATGAGTGTCATGATGCAGCACCGTTGCGCCTCGATGCACGTGGAACGGAAACAAGATGACGCTCTGTACCTGTATGTTCTGCAAGTATGTGTGTACGATCCAAGTGCATGTGCATGCTCCAGATTTGCTCGACAGTCGTCCCGAAGGTGGCACGACCGAATTTCAATTTGGCTGAGAATTTCAGTCAGGTGTAGCTCGCTGCTCGGGGACTGTTCCGTACGTAGCCATGAATAATTCCGGTGTCTGAAGACGCGTGATGGCTGCGGCGATACAACAGCTAGCCCGTGTAATCCGCACGACAAATATTTCCACGTGGCTGATATCGGTTAATATTGAACGTTGCGTCAACTGCTTCACGCTTCAATCTGCTTGTTCAGCGTACGACCAATTGGCAAGCTTTTAACCTTTTCCCTATGGCCGACTTCGAATCGTACAGAACTCGAGGAAGTGTGTAGAAGGAAAAAGTAGAAAGTCTATTGACAGAGAGAATATTGTACTCTTTGTCCTCGTTTAATAACTAGACTACGTTTATGTATTCATGATATATTGACCTTTGTAACGTAAACGTAACCCGTGTAATTTGCAGACTGTGTATTTTATGGGTTAGGTTAGGTTCGACTTCAAATCGTAGGGAAGTTAAGGAATAGCAGCGTGTAAAGAAAAAATAGAAATTCTAGTCTTACTAATAAAAAGAGTATCGTACTTTTGACCCTTGTTGAACTATTTAGACTACGTTCATGCATTTATAACATCGAGGTCTGTAAACTCGTGTAATTTGTGGACTGTAGATTTTATAGGTTACACGAATGTACACATAGTATGTGGATCTCGATATATTGCAAATACATAAACGTCCGCAGTGTAAATAGTTACTAAACAAAGATAAATAATAACAGAGCAAAATGTCATCTGAGTAAATATTCAGCTAGGTTAATCTCTGGACCAAAATTGTTAATAAGGTTAGATCAATAATCATCAGTGGTTTTATTGAAATCTGCTTTGATTTTCATCAAAATAAAGACTCATCGTTTGTTTACTTACTATTTAACTTTATTTTTGTAGTATGCACGGTTCACTGGTAGGTTTACTGTTAAAAGGTGATTGTCAAATAGACAAAATTTAAGAAACATTACTTTTGTCCCCTCTTTCTACTGTTATAATTAGTCAAAGTGAGTTGTAGATTCTTCCTGTTGCATAATTAAAATAGATGTTATTATACACGTTAACAAATAAGGGTGTACCTCACATCATCTCCTGGGTCATACTTCTGTTCCCACTAAAAACCTCTAACAGACTTTAATTCATATTCAGACCTGTTTAGTATCACCCTCCACCTAAATATCTAAATTTTGTAAACAATCGTTTACACGCATTCGCAGTGACTTAGGGTTAACAAAGAGACAGATATCAAAGAGAATAATGTCGTTTCGCGTTGCAACATTTTTTCCTTGCAAAGCCTGTGACGCGCTCACGGGATCAAAATTCGAGGAGCGAGAGGGAATTAATTAGAAGGGTTAACAGCGGCCAAGCAATTTTTCCGCAGCTAAAAGCGGATAGGTTGGCCGTGGCCAATCGCGCTGATTCCAGCAGACGACGTAATCACTCGGTCTGTCAGCGGTGACGAATGAATGTCGCTAATTAGCGAATACTCACCGTGGCTCGGCGCGGCGAGTACCTACCGATTCCCACAGGAAAACGACGTCGCTGAAATACCTCCGACGCGATTTTTAAAGCACGAAAAAACTCGAGGATCACCGGTTGCACACCGGCAAACGGATTCGTAACTCTGCAAGAGTTACGCAGACGATATTGCGCGGTACGCGCCTCGAACACAACCCCGTCCCTTTGAGGGGTTGATTGGTAGACGACCATTTGTCAAGGCCAGGCAAGAAACGGCTGAAATTCCGGTTCGTCCGTCACTGGCTGCGCGAAAGGTTAATTGAAAGCATCCCCAAAATGGTCGTATAGGGTTCGGTAAATCAATCGATACACAAATACATCCCGACCTATCGGTAAAATGTTTGCTAGACGGGTTATTTATTTTACGTTAATTTATATAGCTTTAGTTACGCTTGTCTGCAAATATTTAAAATCTGCAGGTCTGAACTATTCTAACGAATAAATGTTCTCGAATCCTTGCACACAGTTTTCGTACAATATTTCACCAGTACTGCTTTTGAACATTTGCTTTTGTAGTTATAGTCGGAAGAGGTTAGGTATGATCAATGTATTTAATCTATCGCTTTATAGTTGTTTATGCAATTTGTTTCAAAATTAAGAGCTTCGTATAAATTAGAATCACTAATGCTTACAAATTTTTAATTTGGATTCAAAATATTGCAACCTTCAGAAGGGTTCTGTATACCTAATACTGACTATTCAACGAGTATTATTTTATGCATATGTGACAGTAAAAGTATTAATACTAACCGTATCAAGGTATAATACACACATAATTTTTACTTAAACAGAAATAAACAACTGAATAATAACAAACAAGAGACCATATATCAATAAAAAAACACAGATTTCAAGAAAAGTATCTTAACAAATTTTGTAATTTAAAATAAGCAACTAATGAACATTCTATCGATTTGGTAATTTTAATGTTAATTTAGTAAATCCAAGCAGTTTCTAGTTAATGCTGTTATTTGCTTAGTACATGTATTCACAAAAAACGAAATTTATACCTTTTATTCATTTTTCGAATCATACAATTCTTTGTTTTTCAATCGATACCATTTAATTTCATTCTATTTGCTTGTGATCGTAAATGAAATATCCAGTGAAACATCGAAGCGACATATAATTGTCAATAGAAAGGGAAGGTAGTAAAGTCACGCTGGTCAAAACCGTAACCAGAATGTTTGTATTTAACGACTGCCACGTGTCAATGATTATACGTGAACAATTTACCAGAGCAAACAATAGTACGTACCAACAAAAGCACTGTTTGATGAATGACGGGCGATAATTTTGATACGACTCTGCACAATTGATTATCGGATTAACCTAAAAATTTTGCCGCATTTGTTTGATACCAGTTTTGTATTCTGATACCTTCCCACGCAGTGGGTCATACGAGCCGTTTATTTTGAATGTGGCCTAAATCCATTTTCTGAAAAAATCAAGCTGGATATTGTTATATTTGTATTTCTGCGTAATCCTCTCATTTTAAAGTAAATTGTAAATAATATATTTAAAATTAATATGATTTACAAAGGAAAATTAGCTAGACAATAAAGTGATACAAATTTTTATTTTGAAAGTAGTGGAAGTCCCATTTTAAGAGTTTCAAACTGATATGAATTATATTACGCAATAAAATTTCATGAGATGAGAACTTTGTTTTATTATTAAAGTGCTGTTCGATTAAATAATAAGATAATAAAAATTTCAGTAACATCAAAACATTTAAAATTTGTCACATATTTTTTTCGTATGATTTTATCTACGCTGCAATTACAGTTTACAATTAAAATAAAAAAGTGGTTAAAAGAGAAACGACCCTCTTGTTTCCAACTGTGTAAAGTTGAACGAAAATCATAGTCTTCGCAAGTTTCGACTTTGTTAAGCTTTATTTTTTAAGAACGTTTATTGATCGTTTATTTTACGGTGACCAACAATGTAAAGGGAAGACCACTGCGATGATACAGGATCCATCTTTACTGTCGGTTTTATTCATTTCTTTCGTTTTACGAGGCGATAAAGTACGAGCGGCTAGACAACCAACTACGGACTGACCGCATCTAAGGTTCAATTCTGAAAGGTCTGCCTGGCTTCTTCCCTGCGGTCGTGTTTGGAATTTATTATCCATATTTGCCGAATGACGCTGTTATCTTCCTTTTCTGCGGTTTACCGGGGTACAGTTCAACAAAGCTCGTTGGCGTCCTTTGAGCAAAGTACGGGTTTAATTACACGCGGTGATTCTTTTGTTTAACACTTTTATTTGACCTGCGGCTGTCGGGTCAAACTGGAAAACGAGAATGGTGTCGAGGATGAAATAATCGTTTATTTATGCTATTTTATGCGATTAGTTGACCTAAAAATAAACGAAGCAAAAAGTGTATTAACAATACACTAACGTTTAATACCTATTTGCTGTTACTATTTAATTTATTTTAATTTTTTTATTATTCATTTTAAATTGTGTTATCAATTAAAACACTTGTCGCTTATCGTGATTAAAACACAACTGAAAATGTGCTGGCGGAAATGCATCAAATTATGGTACAAATATAATACATTTTTTTTAATTAAAAACATATCTCAAATTTTTAAATAAAATATAAATATACGCATACTACACAATATTTTTTGTACATTTATAGATGTCGATAATAAATTATAAAATTTATAAATTTATTATTTCGAAGGATTCTCATCTTGCAAATAGGTACCCTATACCAATTATTTTAAATAAACCAGTAGAAAATAAATTAATTTTAATATATAATGTCTAGGTTCATTAAAAATCATTATAAATTTCTGCAAAAGTAATTACACGATATTATTAATTTTAAAGCATGAATTATGAAAACCGCCATTTTAATGCTTTCCATACCTTTAATATTAAATACAGTGAGATGAAGTAAAACGTTCAGAATGTCTAAAATTACGAACTACTTTATTACTTATAGAAATGTTTCATAATCGGATACTTCATAATGAAAGCGTGACCTACATTCAATTCATAACTAATGTGCGTTCATGAAATTTCGAACTACCGCTATTACCTTATTTTAAAATAGAAAATTTTGTATCTGAAGTGTAGTCTTTAAGTAAAACTGAATATTCACGTAAATATTATAGGACAAATGTTAAGGTTTATGATATAATTGATATAATTCTATATTGTAAGGTTAGGTTAGGTATGGTTTGATATGATCTTTAATAAACTATACTTAATGGTTGGATGTAACTAGAAAAATATATTCATTAGATTTTAAACCGAACAAAAATTTGCATTCAATAACGGTTATCAGTCTCGAAAATAAAATCGTACACTGATTAATGATATTCAAAATTCCTTTGGAATATCCAAAATTCTAAATAAGTCATTGATTTGTAATCAAAACTAATTTGTGTCATCAATGATTTACTAATGGTCAATAAAAATGTGAATGACTCATAATAGTTATTAACCCTTTGCATTCGAAAGGTGAGTCACCATTCAGTTTAATATAATAATTTGAAAAAAATATATTTTATCTGAATCCATAGTATTCTGCATGTGATGTACAAACACAGTGAAACAGACAAAAAAATTCTTCAAGCTTTTGAACTAAAAAATTGTAGAGCTGTCACAAGTAAAATTCCTCCGAGTGCAGGGGGCTAATCGGCTCGATTAGAAGTTAATATTTTATAAATCTCTGAGATCTGTCAGTATCTTCTATTTAAATGAGAATAATTTTTCGCATAAAAGTTTGGAAAATAAGTTATTTTACATTCGGGGTAAGTAAATCTGATCGATGATAATCGATCTCAATTTACTATCCACCTTAGCCGATCGCTGAATAGAGATTTATCCCATCATCGAATGCGTATTCGATAATTTCCCTGAGGTACGGCGGAAGCTCATCGTTGGGTATTATCATGCTTAAAGGATCGTACCACCCAAAGGGGTTGTTACCGTCTTCGTTCGTCTCCCTGCCGAGTACATCAGCCCAGACGTTAACGACCATCCTTAACGTCACCTTAAGCCACGTTTTTAATCAACCCTCGTTTCCGCTGCTAATAACGTTGCGAAGCACGGGGCGAGCGCAATTATACAAGCCGAGTTTCGTAAAAATATAACCACGTCTTGATAAAACTCCGTATTAATTACTGCAACAGGTGTTGTTTCCATTCGCCGATGTTTCAGCTGGCAACAAGTGTCGAAGGAACTGTACGGTCTAGTGTGGACGTTTCTTAATTCGATTCGAATGTAACCAAAAATTTAGTGACCCACGTTTATTCGAATTTCACTGTCAGGGAAATCCATCGAATTTATTTGATTTATTCGATGAAAAACGTAAAAGATGGAGCGAAGATATAAGATACTGATTTATAAACGTGAAGTATTAAAAGAACCTTTTATTTTTAAAAGAGAAGAGAAACACTTATGTTGAAGCGATTAAACTTGATAAAATATTATCGCGGAAGATATATTCATGGAAATGCTCTAGCCTCTGGTTTATAACATGGACTCAGACTCGCGACACACGTTATAGTTCAAATGTGGCAAACTTAAATTGTATTTACATACAGATCCAGTTTTGAGTTCGATAGCAATTGTGATTTGTTATAAATTTGATTAATATAGTGAATGTATACGGTCCGCAACATACCTAGTCAATGTATGCATTTATTAACCCAGTTAGTAAATGTATTCATAAGAAACGAAATTCGTATGTTTACTGGTAAATGCATACATTTACATTTCTGATTTGGCAGAAGCACATAATTTACATTTCCGATTTGGTAAATGCATATCTGTTTCATAACGTGACAAAGAAATATGTAAACTGTATTATCGTAATAATTATCTTGCAGAGATATAATAATTATATTTCTAATTCTCTTAGTGCACATTCTTTCAATACTTTCGATGAACAACCACGATTAAGTTATACAAACTATGTTTAAGTTGACTAAAACTACCAAATCAAATGTCCAATGCACAAGTTTCGAACTATGTTACTCAATTTAAGATGCTTTTTTGAAATTTTTATTTCCATCATACAAGCATGAATTAATGTGTGTACGATTTTATATGTAGTTTGTTCATTTAACATTTAAATTGTAAAATTTAAATTTTTTGTGGCGCGTTCTCAGAAAATACAATCACGTCATCTAAAGATGTCCATTCGAACAGCAACATCTTCGATATTTCCCTTGTTAATATTCCTTCAAAAGCACTTATCGGTAGATCATAATTCGGCAGAACAGTTCTTGATCGTCCGTCAATCTCCCCAATCGCCACACACGAAGCCAACGCACAATGCGTAATAAGTGCCAGAGCTGAGCCAGGGTGGTGCACGGATGAAAGGAGCAATGGGGGAGGATACGGGGGATGGCATTGATTCGGCGGGCAATTAAGCTCGGATTACACTGGATAGGCCGTACTATGTGCCCGGGGCTAAATGGATACACATAGCTGAGATTACTGCGGCCACTATGGCCTAATGTAATGCCACCCTACGGGCTGTTACAATGATGCTGGTAGGAAGACGCTTACAAGAGAGGTTTGGTCCGAGAAAGAGGGGGTTGGTGTACGCAGGGATGCAAGAAAGGGAACAGGAGTATCAACGCGAACACGAACGGTGTAGTCGACGATCCTTCTGTTCTGGTATCTTCGAAATCGAAAAATCCCGGTAAACACGGGAATTATGCCGACCGGTTTATTGCCGGCACCAATCGTAATTCTGGCCCCGGATACGCTTTTAATCGTTCTCGATGGGTGGAAAAACAACGTCGGGCCATCGACAGTGTTGATTTATAATCGAGGGGTGGTGTAATCTAGCCAACGAGCGTAGTCACAGAGTAATTAATAATCGACGGTGCTTAGGACGCACCGTGCTTTTATTATTCGATACTCCCTATAACTCTTTAATATGTACGGCCGTTTTATCGGCGAGCAGGGAAATTACGTAGCCGGAAAAATTATCAACGACACGCCCTGCACAGGTGGAAGGAGTACCCGGTGGGTGTACAGGCTCAGACCAATTGATAACGTAAATTACGTGAATTACGAGTGGTATTAGTTCCACGATGCCGCTGATCGTGAATAATAACGACGCTACGATATTTTACCTGTTTATTAGCCGCGATTCGTAGACTGCGGTAATGGAGGAGATATAACCACCAGATTTTTGTAGGATTTGCTTGACTTTACCCTTTTATCTTTATGAATGCTGGGGTATTTTACCGTCAAATATAGCATGTTTTCGTTATACTTAATTTTTAGCGATATTCATCCTTTGGGTGCAGAGGGCTTAACTCCATTGAGTGTTCTGCATTTGAACTAAATTAAATATATATTATACATTAAGTACATATTTATATTTTCTGTTTGGAGTATAAGTTGTGCATTTATATATGAGTTTTTATTCCTGTGAAGGTTATAAGATGGTACTTGTAAAATGTTTGTATTAATTTATAAATTGTTATAATGGCTTTCGGAGAACAGTTCCTTCCGTCTAACAATACATACCAGTTTCTGTTTTATATTTCAATTAATCTTATTGAACACATGCCCGATTAAATCAAATAATTAGTAATCGCGCTTAAAACAATTGCTGTCAAACAATTTTGTAAAAATTCAGATTTGCAAATGTGTAAAGTATATTTGTACCTATGTAAATTTGTCAATTTGTAAATTTAAAAATTTCACATTTTGGAACTTTTATATTCTTAAATTACTGAAATTCTAAACTCCAAAAAGTCAATATTCTTTAAGCTTATCATTTACTTATTAATGTTATTATTCTTTTATATTTTTAATCTCATTGCTCTTTGATCATAGCAATTAATAAATATTGAAGATATTTCATATTTAAATGTCCAAAGTTGGTTAATTATTAAATGAATTGTCATTAAAATTGAATGATTACGAAATGAGTAATTACTGAAATCGAGTAATTATTAATTGAATAATTATTACACAAATAATGATTAAAATCCAATAATTGTTGAATGAATAGTTATTAAAATTGAATGATTATTAACAAAATAATTATTAAACATCCAGAATATACAAAAATAAAAACATTTAAATAGCGTTACCACTATACTGACAACTGTCTAAATTGTGCCACAACAAATCGGCTAAAACGGTAAAACTCAAAGATGAAGCCATTGATGACTTCCCCGAACGGTGATAAAATGACGAATAAAAAAGGTATGGCGTCACAAACTCGATTAGGCGAACGAACACGGTGTCGGTAAGGATGTCTGCGGGTAACGACCGACTTTTGTTTTATTGTACCACGCGAACGTAAGATGTCCGTGTGACGTGCACCGGTGACGGCGATAACAGGAGAAAAATGTCGCTGGGCAGACAAATGCGAGAGAAACGAAGGAGAAAAGGGATGATAGAGGCGACGTGTGTGGGTTAATTCGCGGCATCGTTCGACTTTGGAAGACCGTGGAAAGCAACGGTACGGGGCATAAACCGCTATCACAGACTATAACCATCCACGCCATAAACCTCAACCTCAGCCCCGTAACAAGAATAATGCGTACCGCTAGAGTATCCGCCTCTATTACGTTCGAAATCCCCCCTGGACCTGATCCCGCACCCTCAAAATGCTTCTTCATCGCTCTCGCACGCGTGATATTTCTTTCCTCGATTCTGCTTCTTGCCATTTACGATCGTTACTCGTGTCGATAATTTCTTTCTTGTCTTCGAGTAAACGAAGCTGCGTTTGGGGAATTTGAGTAGATGTTGAAATTTATGTGGAAAGGGTACATCTTGTAACTTGTAATTTTTACCAATTTTATTTAAATTATTTATCAATGAAAAATATGGCATATTTGGACAGTTTAAATTTGCTGTCTTAATTAGTTAGCTGAAGAATTTAGATTTAAGATTTCCTTACGGGATGTATAATTAAAATCAAATAATGAAGAGGTAATGCAGGGTAAATGCTACTATTATTTTTACGAATAAAGTCAAGTAGGACGAGGAAGGATTACATTATTATTATTAGATAAAAAATTAACACGTCTTTAACACGCGTGTAACATTAAGCACAGTATCATAGTTAAAATATAATATACTGATGATATATATTTTCATATATGATCATTTTAAAGACTTTTATATATTAACTACCTATGACCCCAATCTTTCAAATACATTGAATGAAATAATAATAGTAAATTGACATAGAAGTAATACATACACATTAAAATTTAATAAATCAAGCTAAACGGTAACAATGTATTGGTTATTTAAAGAGATGTTGAAATTATTATCTCATAAAGCCATACAAAAATTAACTCTTTGTACTCAAAGGTATTTTTGCTAACAGCAGGAGGAACTGTAAAATTTTCTAATCGAAAAGTTTGATGAATTTTTTAGAAATTATTATTTCTCTATTGTAATTGTCACTATTAATTATATGTACAACACTATAAATTTAGTGAAAAATATTTCATTTAAATTGTCTTATTAAACCGAATAGTGAGCGTAAGTCACCATTGAATGTGTAGAATTGTGTAATAAAAAATTGCAACCATAATATATTAAAATTGAATCATATATTCTCACAAATTCATATATGAATAATTAACATTTGTAAAAGACTTGATTATAAAAAAATAAGTGTATACTTATCACAACGTTGATATCGAAACAATCCCATTCGGAACAGATAAATGGATCCACAATGCGTTTAAGCAAACTCGCCGAAGAAATAGTATAGCATGATTGCCATTTGGATGTCATTAATTTTCATTAACCATTAAACCATTAATTGTCATTTTCCCATAGAGGATTCATTCCAATGACCTTCAACAGGGTTGCTAATAGACAATTTGTCAAACAGTAATGACTTTACCAGAGGGAATTACCTCTGCACGCTCATGAACTCACTAATTGTTTTTATAAACAAAGGGTAGACAATAAAGAAACGATACAATAAAACGTAGAATATGTACTACGAGGTATTTTATAAATGTCACATAAAAGAATTATTTTTACGAATAAAGACGTAATTAATCTTTTTATAAAATCATACATTTCATATCAAATTAAATTACAAAAACTATCTTGTGTGCATGTAACTTGTGAAAGTACAAAAAGTATACAAATTTTTAGATACTGAAAGTATCATGCAACGAAGGGTTAAGAAATATTCACGAAACGAATTCTTAATTCGATAAATTATCAAGATCGCTCGCGAATTACACTTGCCGACGGTTTAATTACAGGAAGCACTTGTAAAGGTACAACAAACAAAGTAATAATTCCAGACACAAGCTTACAATCTCAAAAGTGTTTTAACTTAATGCAATTACCTTTCTCTGCGGCCACAAGTTCAATCATCGATAGAAGTCTGATGTAGTTCGGCAGTCGGCGAGCATTTAGCTGAAAGACAATAACTGCGCCGTCTCCTCATCGCATTTACCCTCTTCCTGATTGGCAAAACAGCGACCGCAAAGCGGACTTGTAGCGAGCAACTCTTGGATCCAGCTTGCTTCCCCGTTGAAAGACTAGAAAGAGGATCGAGCGTGTAGAAGAAGCAAGAAGAAAATAAGTCCTCGCTACCGCCGACCGATAATTGAACCCGTTGCTCGTCTTTCGTCCCCCTCGCCTTTCGTCCCTGTTCCCAGGTCCCTTTCATCCCTTGTCCAGCTTTTTTCTTCGTTTCTTTCCACCGATTCACCCTTCTTCGGCCAGTAATCGAGTTATATGGCACTGCGTTCGATTCGCGATTCGTTCGTTGAAAACCGGAAAGTTTTTCGTTGCAGCGGATCCTGGTAATGCTCGGACGATAAAGGGTGGGGGCTCGCGATGGTGAGGCGAAAAAGAGAGACGGCAAGAAAGTACGCGGGCAATCTCGTGATGTGCAAGAAAGTAAAGTACCTATATCGTGGATAGCCTCGCCGATAAATCCGATGAGTCGAAGCGGAACGATCAATCACGCTGGGACTTTGCGCGCTCTCCAGCTTCGGCCCGGAATGTTAATACCTTCTTTGTCTTGGAGCGAGTAGAACGCCGTACGGTAAAGAGATCTGTCTTCCCTAGGGGAAATATTAGCGCTCAAGGAAGAGGTTCTGTAATCGTTGACTTTTAGGGATTTTTGGAGATTTGGAAATTTGAAAATGGATTGTTTTATTAGGGAATTTGATGACATAGGAATTTGGAGACGTAGAAATCTGGAGACATAGGAATTTATAGATCTAGAGGTTTGCTGTAGTAGAAATTTAGAGAAAAATTAGGGATATAAAAATTTATACGAAATCTTTAAAATTTGAGAACCAAGAAACACGAAAACTAGAAAATTTGTAAACTCGATAACCCAAAAATTGAAAAATTTATAAATTTATAAATTTGAAAATATGAAAATGTATGAATTAAAGATTTTTAAACTTCATCATGCCTTTATCCAAAAAGCTCTTAATTGCACCCAAGTACCAACAATAACTTACTTCAAACTTTTACGCACGTTTACTAACATTCACAAAAGACTCATTTGATTCGTCTCCCAAAAAAATTGACGTCGATACAAATTTTGCATACAAATAAGATAGATCAATGGAATTACTAACATTATTTTGAGTACGAAACCATCGAAATTCTACTATGGTCACAGTAATTGACTTCTCTACCGTATTGCACCATCTAAAGGTTATGAGTATCTTTTTATACGTTGCAAGTTGGCGTTGATAACAGTTTCCTATGATATTCATATTCCCGTATTCATGTAATCCAGCCGCCGGAAGCGGTTATTCCGTCAGACGCGGTTTCAGTTCGGTTAAGTAACGAACATCAACTTGTTGATTTACAACGGCAGCCACGAAACTGTGGTTCCGAGGCGTTCGAACTCCCTTGGTGAGCCGTCACTTCCTAATGGCCGTCCTAAAACTCCTGAACACCAATACTTCACCATTTCCACTCGAGTTACATCGAACGAATCCACGCACGCGTTTTGAACCTTCTAAACACCGATTTGTTGTTTTCATCCAATCACCATTAATTTAGGGTTAATGTACCAATTCTACAGTTCCGAACTTTTACATTTCTTAAATTCTAAAAGTTCCAAACTTCTAAATTTCTTAAATTCCAAAGATCTAAAGTTTCCAAGATCTGAAGTTCTTAAATTGCAAAGCTTGAAAGTTCCAATCTTCTACTTTTCTTAAATTCCAAAGGTCTGAAGTTTCAAACTTGCAAACTTTTTAAATTTTAAAGGTCAAACGTTACAAATTTCTAAATTTCTTAAATTTCTTCTAAACATTTTCTTCTTATTTTTGTGTATGGAATATGTTGGTAAGATTTGTATATAAATAAGCATAAAATATGCGAATATGCAAAAAACGTGTAATACTTATTTATATTAAAAATATAACACTCATTTACCTACATGAAATATGTAAATATACAAGAAACACATATGACACTTATGTACATAAAATATTGTGAATACGCACTGAAAATATGTATAATATATATAACATAAATTATAATAATAACATATACTTGCTGTATCAAGGGTGATTGCTCATTCTTTGTTGTTAATTTTCAGCGATTAAAATGTCTATGAATATTCAAGCGTTATAACGTTATACAAGCTTATTCCAGTTTAGCAACTAATCACTCGATTCGATCAATAACGTTCGATCGTGTGTCGCCATTGTGTGTCGAACGCGTTCGAATATTTTTCAAGTTATTTTACAAATTAATTGCGATCAAAGGCGACAGTGATTAAGTTAAACGACAGTGTTGTGCGGGACTGCGTTCGCCATTAAACAAAGTAATCTCGTGTTTAGTGTATTGAGGGAAGATTACTGATACTCTCACTTGTATTTTCAAAAGTTCTAAAATTCTAAATTCAAACTTCTGCAAATTCGAAATCTTGAAGACCAATGCTTCAAAGTTCCACAATTAAAAATTTTCAAATATCTAAGGTTCAAGACCTTCAACATTTCGAAGGTCTGTTCCAAAAGTTCTATTGATACAAATTTCTAGATGCAAATTGAAGACTCAAAGTTTCAAAGTTTCAAAATTTCAAAGTTTGAAAACTTTAAATATACAAGACTTCAGAGTTCTATTCCGAAATCCCTACGTTTAAGTGTTCTACACGTCTAAACTTCTGAGAAAAGAAAGTCTGAAATTTTACACTCCCAAAGGTCCAAAATTGAAAAATTTTTAAATTAAAAAAATTCAATATTTAAAAGCTCCAATATTTCAATGACCCAAAGTTTCAAAAAGCACCTAACTCTAAAGTTCCAATATCCCAAAGTCCCAAAATTTCGAACTTCTAAAGTTCCAAAATAAACTCCAAAAAATTCAAACTTCTACAATTCTAAAATCCCAGTCCCAAAAGCTTCTGGATTTAAACTTCTAAATCTGTCTAAATCCATAATTAAAATTGTCAAAGATGCAAAATTACATTAAGAAAATTACAATTTTATTTGACCGTACATATTTACAATCACGCATAAACATGAGCACACAAAAATTGTAAAAGTATTTGTGGCATCTAAAATTCTTAACTCTGCCAGTTTGTTATGTTAACATCGTTGATTCGTTATTAAACACCGAACGAAGCAAAGTTCGTCGAAGAAAATGTTGAAAACTTTTCGATTCTTCCTGTACCGAGGGATTCTTTGGCACGTTTAAAGTGGGACTCGGCGGATTATCAATGCTAATCAAGGCGTTAATGCGACTTTTATACATCGGGAAGGATACGGTGCAAAAGATGGAACGTTGAAGAAGTTTTCCCACAGTTTAGCCCAGTTTTAAGCGGTGTCGTTCCATTATTTTATATACACCGAGCCGTCGAACTTTTAGCTTCGGCATGGCTTTCGTGCCCGATAATACTCGATAATGGAGCGACTCGATTAATTATTTTAAACTCCTTTCGCTGCAGTCAACGAGGAACTAAATTGAGTTTAGACCGAAGACTCTAAATATGCTCGAGCACCATTGTATCGGTTAAAAAGTTGTTGTACAGTTACGTACCGCTTTATCATTTATTCAATAGAGAAATTAAATATAGTCCGTGTAAATTCTGTTAAATGCAGTATTATAGTTAGTTTAAATTCTATTAAATATCAAGTTAAATTGTAGTTAATGTAAATTCTATTAAATGTAGTTAGTGTAAATTCTACTAAATACAAAATTAATAATATAAAATACTAAATACCAAAGTAACTTATATTAAATATAGAATTGAATGTAGGTAGTTCTATTAACCCCTTGCCCTACAATTCCGTGTCATATTCGTGACGCACACTACACTTCATGCTCGTGTTTTCATCGCAATTGAATTTTAGGTTCAATTCTAAATATTATCTTGACAATCAAGTATCGCTGGATACGTACTTAATTTTTAACTTTCTTTACTCGTCTTCACAATATAGCAATAATTAATTATTTGTGTTTGACTCAACTACCTAGAAAATTATAGGTTAAGGGGTTAAATATAGAATTACATAGAATGTAAATTCTACTAAGTCCTGAAATAAAAACCAGTGTTAGGAACTGTGTTAAATATAGTCAAAGTATTTCATTCGTTTTAACTGTTATGATCAGTCGAGTTGAAAATCAGTAAGGTGATATTTTGATGTTCGAAATATTTTATAAATGTATTCAAAGAATATTTGTACTTTCGAGTTTTTGGCGCCATTAAGGTATGAAAATTATAAATCAAAATATACCTTGTTGCAACTTACGTTCAACTGCATACTTAACCTATTTGTATTACATGTTCAGAGACATATAGTCAAAAGATTAAAACGCAAAGAATAACGTTATCGATTTTCTCTGCTTTTCACTCGTTTCAGAACGAATTCATTTGTAACCCGTTTGTTCGCAAGGAAGAAGTTTATCACGCAACAGGCAGGAAAACAAGGAAAACGCATGAGGAATGAAATTAATCACAGTTAATTAGATGTAAGCTTCTCGGCCTGATTCGGCTCCTTTTTGCCGCGCAGCTGACAGACTTCATCAGAGATACGCGAAACTGCAAACTGCACTTTACCACGTTTTGCAATTCGCTTAGCATGCAGCTTCGCGTTGCCATCAGCTGGCTGCTCTGTCTTACACTTCCGTCTTTCGTCTTCCGTCGACGAGCTTCAGCCTCGTTTCTCGTGCGCAAAGCAGATTAAACGAACGAACCAAATTGAGGTACTTAAGTCGTCAGAAAGCAGACAGGGAGAAAAAGAGAGAGAGCAGGATCGTCGACGACGGAATCGAGCGAGATAGAGGAAGATTAGGCGAAACTGTGCTTTTAAGTCGAGCTGCTTTATGAATAGATTCGTCTGACGCTCGAAACTTCAACATCTCATCGTTAGCGATCAAACGAGACAAGAGAAAGAACTTAGGAATCACTAAACCACATGCGGCGGCAAGTTTCTGCCTTGACGAGGCAAGTTTCGAAGCGCAAACTCTTTGGAAGATTATAGGCAATTGCTTCGTTCAAGAAGCCATCTTAAAATTGTTGTTCGACTGCGTTTAGTTACGAAGAAGGATAATCAGGATTAACGTTACCACACCAAACAAAATCACTGTTCTTATAATTTCATTTTAATATTCTTCATGTTATATGTTTTTCGCGATTTGATGACATTTGCAGCGATAACTGAAGGTGTAATATAATGAATTTTGTTTTCGTTTCATTTAGTCAGAATCTAAGTAATTTTGTATTATGGCTACTGCTTGCTGGTACTTCTCGAAGTGAAAAAATATCCTATAATCCGGTTACCGAACCTGAAATCGTTTATTAGATATTCAGATAGATTTATCGATTTTTACTTATGAAATTTAAGCGCACGCAACGTCTTATCTGGAGTCACAACATAAACATGGGTGCTGTGTAACGTGACATAGTCATCGATGTTTCATACGGTCATAACATTTTTGTATTCTTCATTTTCTATATTCCTCAATTTGATTATTGCAAAATATCTATATCCCGTAAATTTCTGTATTTTACAATTTCTAGATTGCAGAATAACTATATCCCCCAATTACTATGTTTTCAATTATTTATATATCTAAATGTTTATAACCGTAAAATATGGTCACCAATTTTTTATACACATAAGATAGTTACTGTTTATAATAAAACATTTTTATATTTTATTCTTATTTTCATATTTGATTCTGTGAATTTTATTTGAACTTTTAGTGAATTTGAAAATGTGTTCGCTCTAGTTTATGCTTATTGAACGCTTCCAACCGTTGAGCACAACATATGTATTGCATGTATTGATAGAAATAGCTATCAAACGATATTATTTTACTCTGTTATTATTTATGTATTAGGTAGTCAGTCCTGTGACATATTGATGCACAGACAGTTGACAATAGAAGTCACTCTGAATATAAATTATGAATAAATATGATCATGTCTGTAACCTTTAGAGCGGTGGTACTCAGTTTATGGTACGCGTACTAGATGGATTGCCGACGAATAATTTGTACAACATGAACAGTAACAATTTTATCTACAATTTTATGCAGCATCGAATAATTTCTTTACTTTATTTGCAATTTTATATAGTATGGTACAATAACGCATGAACTTCGAAATTTTTAAAAATGTCGACATATTAATCAATCTATTAATGATAATATTTACTTGATCTACCAATCTTGTTCGTCAACCACCACACAGTTTCCCTTCTTTTCATGATTCTAGTGTAGGATTTCGCAACCGGGGTTGCGTTTTTTCCTCGAATCCCGTGCACTGCTTTTTCAGTGGGTTTCCACAAGTTCCCGAAACGTGTATCGTATTTGTCAGACGCGGGAGAAAAAAGAGCAAACTCGCATTTCTTCGTACGTAAGCCGTATCGCATCCCTACCGTTTCTATCCACGAAACTGTAGCAATTTATTATCGCAGCTTGTCTGAAAAGTAGCCCTTCTCGACGCAGCTGAACGCAACTCTGTACACGTCGAAGCACGAATAGCCGTCGTTAATGGATGTTTTCGGTTGTTTTTCCTCCCTTTCCCTATCATTTCTTTTTCTTCGTTTTTCATTTTGTCCGCGATATCTGTTAATCGCTGCGAAAAATTATTAAGACGACGGTTTAGGGAATCTTATGATAGGCAGTTCGGGTACTTCTGATATTCAAAGCCTGTCCCTTTAAAATGGTTGTATAGACGGGCGGGAAATTTAAATCAATTAAATTTAATATCATGTCAACCTTTAGTAATTAGAAATCTAGTTGTTGTAAATGTTCTGTATACTACTAATGCTGGCTTTCGAATTACTTTATCAATTTTATTATCAATTGTTATTAATTTTATTATCAATTTTACAACGTTGGAAAAGTGAGAAAGGGTAGTATATGTATGTTACAAATGATGAAAGGCATATATTAAAATAATTGCATTACAAAATATATTTTAGGAATCCTTATTACATATAATATTATAGAAATATTTATTACGAACAATTTACAAAGAAATAACGAACTATTTATTACAAAAAAATACAGATGATTGTGTTACAGGGAAATGACAAAACTTTTATTACAAATAAATTACTTTTACAGGGAGGGGACAAAATATTTACTGATAGTGATTACAAATTGTAAATAAATAACAAAGTATTTTTCACAAATAAGTTACAAATAAATTGCAGATGAATGTGCAGGTATAAAACGTTGTAGTCGCCATGTTCGCTTTTCAGAATACCGCATCGAAATTCTATTTCCATCCCCTGTTAACCATTTAAATTTATTGTGCTATTCCGTCTCTCTCTAAAAGTAATTTCTTTCTCAAAGTATCGCCTCTTGTTGTCTACTCTTTGCTATTGCATAAAAATTTATGTTACTGAAACACTGCGAGGTTTAAATGTTATTGACTTCGTCGATATCACAGTTGTATTTCGCAAGAGTGAAATGAGTAATGAATTTTTAGAAGAGAAACGTTATACTTGCGGCACCGAGGGAATTTTACAGCCTCGTATTGTGAGATTTCAGAATTAAGTATAGTGCTGTGATAAAAATATTTTATTTCGCTGGTAATCGACGCTTGAGCTCTTTCTTTCAATACTCTCTTAGATTGGGTTCTCCAAAAGCTCCTCGTGGTCTGTTTTGCATTTTATATTTAGGTCACTGATCACATGTACATTCGTTCACACATGCAGAGGTTATAGCACTTTCATTCATCGGGTAACCGACTTGCAAAAACATGTGTTATGCGCAAAAACGTATGGGAGCACGCGAAAACGCATATTGACTGTTTATAGAAGTCTAACTGCCAATTGTTTAAAATTTAAAACGATTTAAAAATGATTTAAAACAATAACTGTTTAAAATTATTTTACTCCTGCAATATTATTATTTATTTCTGTAGGGACTATAAATCTTTTAATATAATTAATATTGTGCAGAGGTGTAATAAGTGTTGATTATACGTACGTGTGCTACATACAGGGTTTTCTCATGGTACCACCAAAAAATAGGTGAACCAACATGGAAAAGCAAATAGAAAATATAAAATAAAATTTTATCGTGTATGGCTTTATTTTCAAGAAAATTGAATTCGAAGATTTTTTAAGTATTTGTGAAAAAGTTTGTTCACACCGTGAAAAATGATAATATCAATTGTTTCTTAATTCTACAGTAAACAATTACTATAAATCAACGTATATAATTATTAAATGTAAATTCTCCCATTTTTCTGTTGTACCATCATTTCGAAAACACTCTGTATGTACCACATTTGTATATTAACGTTTATAACGTTATTTGTGATACGTTATATAGGTTGTTTATAAATAATGACGTACGCATGGAGAGTTATAATTATTGAAAATAATATTTGAAATAGCCGCAAGAGGATATGTGGGACGTTTTATCTCTAGAGACACTATAATTATAGCCCTGAAATAGTTCACAAGGTTAGGTCAATAGCATCATTTCTCAGAGAAATTTGTACCGCGAAATTTAATTTATATATAATGATAAATTTTAATTGAAAAATACAAATATAATAATTAACAAATTTTTGTTAATTCTGTTACGTATTGTGTATTCCATCGTTAATTTGAAATAAACATTTTCTACGTTCGTTGAACTGTTTATTAATAACATGAATGTATTGATTAAATGATTTTATTACATTTCATGTAATATTTTATGTAATATCATATTACATTCTACCAAGTACAGAAAATGAAAATTTGGTAATCGAGGAATGTAGAAATTTCAAATGTTCAAAGTATCAAATTTTCAATTTCTTAAATTGACAAATTAATTATCCACCATTGCACCAAATTAACATTAAACCTACCGGTGTATGATGATCACTTACTTTGAAATTAAAAAGAAGTTGAAAATTAAATAAACAGACGATAAAATATAAATTAATGTACATATATTAATTCTTTATCTCCATGAAAATCGATAAAGATTTCAAGAACCTCGTCAAATTTTATAACTTCAAATAAAACATTTATAATACAGTCATTTGACCGTTTTGGAAGTTTTAGTGTTAATGTATTAAGTGGAGAAGACGAGTTATTTCAGTATATCATTAAATATCAGATATTCATACTGTAAGCATTATGAAAGTCTACGATCTGAAGGCTGATCTTTTCGAACATTTGTAATGCGTTGAAAACTATTACCAGCTCGAACGGTTGAGATTTTATTTAAAGAAGATGAATACCGCAGTTATTAATCATCGTGAATAAACACTAGTTCTATTTTCTAAAAATTTCTCTGAATTAATTTCTGTATCAAATTTAAACCATCCGTACAATACCAAATTATTTCCTGTAACGATATTGTCCCAGCATATCCAGCACCAGAAGAATGTACGATATTTATCTTAGATTACGTGCAAGACATTTCATAAACATAATTTATTTCCTGAAAACTGACCTCAATTTCTCCATCCACGTTTTATTACGTGTATAAAGAAAATAATTCTTCTCCGCTTGAAAAATGACCGCTTAACACATAAAAGATAACCACGCCAGAGTAGAAAAGTACAACATAAACCGCTTCATCTGACAGTTAACAATCGATCAAGAGTAGCAAACGTTCGCCAAGATAATCCAAACGCAAGCTCGAGTGAAAAAAAGAAACACTCGCGCGTTTTTATCATATTACAGCACGTAATAGAGGGTCAATTTAATTTCAAAGTCACGTCGCCGGAAGAGTCCGCTAATGGGATTAAACGGGTTAAGTGTAAGCCCCCGTAAGCGGCACGTGTCTCGAAAACGCTAATGAAACTGCGAATTGAATTAAACCGAAGATCCCTCGCGTTTTTCGATTCATTCGTTATCAGATAGGGGCGGAAATGAGTGCTGACAAACGGGTGAACGAATGTGTCAGACATATGCCTGGGTGAACGTGCAGTCAACAGCTAATTTGTATTCCATAAGAAATATGTGAGAATCAAGATGGGGTTACTCGACGAATTTTAGCTGGTTTTTTACTTTGGAGTTTTTGAAGGAATACTTGCGGATTTGGAAATGTGGAAGTATAGAAATTATAAGCCTGCTCTGGATGTCTTCTTTTATAAACATTTGTAATTCAAGAGCATTGGAAACTATGACTCGCATAGTTAATTTTTAACCCCTTGCACTATTTCGACGAGTCTGAGTCGTGACGCACTCGTACTTTAGCTGTGATCAATTTTACTGGAATTTTCAATATGATTCAATTTGGAGTTGAAATCTAATTATATAATAGTCAACGATTGCATAATACCAAATTGACATAACTTTCAACCTTTTTTATCGGTTTTAATATTGCAGCTATGGTTAGTTAGTTCTGACTGACGCACTCACTGACGCACCTAACAAATAAATCAGAGGGTAAAGGGTCAAAGAAGAAGAATACCGCAGTCGTGCATTGGTCATGAATAACGAATAGGTGTATTCGGTTTTAGGTGTAATAATAATTTTACTATCTTTGATTTTTAATGTAAACACGTGGGTTATATTTTAATCACACATCTTTGTCTACATTAATGCCAATTGTGAAGTAAAATAAAAGAACAAATAAAGAAAACTTGAACCGCGAAAATTTTATTTGAAAATTTAGGAATTTGGAAATATGAAAACGTAGGGATTTGAAATTGTTAAAATTTTATTTGGAGGTTAGGGAATTTAAAAATTTGGATGTTTGGAAATTCAGTAAATTCGACAATTCGAAATATTAAGAAATTTTAAAACTAACAAAATTTAAAGATTGAAATATATAAAAACTTGAAGATTTGGCAATTTAGAAACTAGTAAACATAATAATGTAAAAACCAAAAGATCTAAAAATTAGATTTTCATACTTTGGAATTTAGGAATTTTAATAACTCAAAAATTTCAGAATTTAAGAAATTTAGGAATTTGAAATTCTCCAAAAATTTGAGAATTCAGAAATAATAGAACTTAAAATATTTGAGTATTTAAGAATTTCATAATTTTTCAATTTTCATATCTGTCCTTATACAAAGGAAACGTAGGTTTCATTCGAGTGTACAATTGGACGAATTCTCAGAACTATCTTCTCCGTCTGTTGGCTCGTCTGTTGGCATTGTAGCGCGTTGATTATGAGCAATAATGAGACGTTCCGTTTCCCTTAATCAAGCCAGGGAAAGCCAGCACGCGGCGTGTTCGAGTCGTCGAATGTCGAGCGCGATTCTCGATCCAGAGATTCGCCCCCGAAATAATGAGTCTCGCAATCAACGCCTGGAGAAATGTTTACTCTGCAATTACCAGCGCAGCCAACGAGTCAGCTGTGAGCTCCTAGATATGATAGTAGCGTTTCTATGTTATACTTCAAAAATTCTGTTATGTTAGATTACTTCATTGTTAATATATTAATTAAACAACAAAAAGAAAGATAGTATTATGTATGTATTTGCTAGTTTTCGAAAGTATTAGAGTTAACATTCTAAATATCATGTAGTTAAAAATAATTCTATTATTTGAAACTTTAGTAGTTTTAACACTATTTCTATCAAGAGAAAAACCTTTCATATTTTAATTTAAAATTATTCTCTACGTTGAATCATTTCTCCACAATTAATTCTTTGACTTTTCATACAATAGTTGTTAAATTAATTCAGTGATAGAATTTTCTACCAGCTCATCCTAGATCTAAAAATGTTCATATGATATACTTATTTTTACCATGAGGTTTTGGGAATTTGAAACTTTGGAAGTTTGGGTATTTAGAAATTTAAAAATCGGATTTTGGGATTTTGAGAATTTGAGAATTTGGAAATTTAGAAGTTGGGATATATATTGACGTTTGAGCATTTGAAAATTTGAAAATTATGGAATTTAAGAATTCGGAGGCTTGGAAATCTATAATTTGGGAATTTAAAAATTTGAGAAGTTGGGGATTTAGATTTTGAAAATTTATATATATAAAAATGATCACTTTTTTAATTCTTAAATTGCGATTATTATAAATGCGAATTATATAGATGTGGCTATTGCATTCAGATTCTTATATTCCAATATTCCTACATAATAATTCCTATATCCTCGCATCCCTATACTTTTGCCATATACATATATTCCGAAATCCCTATATCCATATAGCTCTAACTCCAGATACCCCTAGATCCTGATATCATTAATTCCGTCCTAATCCGAATAATGACCAAAATATCCCTGAAGAGTTTAAATCGTAAATTGTCGAACAGATATCTCGATATAAATGACACATAGTATCACCGGGTAAGTGGTCAATAATTTTTTTTCTCCCGTAAACTCTTCGATTCGCGTAGTCGCCGCGGTCATAAATCTCAATTTAAACCTCTAATACCTTAGCAGAGCTAAAAATATACCGCGGAGAACACCGGTTTCCACAAAACAGGAGAAAAAAAGAGGATCTGATCCGGTCGGATCCGCAACAAAAAGTTCGAAAGCAACGGAAGCGCGATAAACTTGGTCCGCGCGCTTTCAATAAATCAGCGACGCGTCACGAGGATTAAAAAGCGGCTCGGCTTCGAGTGCATCTTCCGATCCATAAATCGCGTGATCCTCGATAAAACAACGCAGCTCGGCAACTTTGTCCGATAGTTCTTGCCCGCGTTCCCGAACGATCGATACGCTTTTCTTACGGGGAAAATGGTCGACGACACTCCAACTTTCCCGCCCTCGGCTCGTTCGCCGGGGATCTCCATAAAACGTGCTGAATTCGAAGGAAAATCAGCGGAGTAGCTTTCCGTCAGATTTGTAAGATCGTAAACCCACGGACGGTCCTGACCCCTTATCGCGTCCGCCATTCTTACCCTTTTCTTACCCCCTCGCCATTCTGACTCGCCCCCCCTTTCCTATCGGGCCGGCAACCAAGTTTTATTATGAAACAATAAAATATGTGAGAATCCGAGTTTCCCGAGGTCCGCTGCTTTGATTTACAGCCAAACTTTTATCGTATCGAGTCGGAAGAAAGAGTGGCCGTACTCTGACCCGGTAATATTGCGGCTTGCATTTTACATTAAAAAGTTCAAGCGTTCTCTGACTCGAGCGTCGTCGTGAAGAGGACGCCGCGCTGCTTCGAGCGTGGAGGAAAAACCGGGAAAAAGTGGAACACCAAGAGTTTCGTCTTAACTGGAATACAAGCACGGTTTCATTATTTTCTGATGAATACTTTGTACCTCGAAGTTACCGGCGTGATTTTGCTGGAAATTCTGGATGGGAATTTGTTACGAAGGTTAAATTGAGTGGCAATAACGATTTCGATGAACGTATACCCACGGATATGAAGCTTCTGTCCGGAATTCGCAAATACTTCTCAGAATATTGATATTCTTTGCTTTAATTGCTTTATTTGATTTAGGATGCAATATTCTCTTAATCGCTTTAATTTATTTAGGATATAATATTCTCTGCTTTAATTCCTTTAATTTATTTAGGACGGTAATATTTCTCGCTGTAATCGCTTTAAGTGATTTAGGATGTTAATATCCTTTAATCGATTTAGGATATTAATGTTTACTTTAATTGCTTTACTTGATTTAGGGTATTAATATCCTTTAAGCTTCATTTACGAGAAAGTATTTTCAGACTCGATTGCAAATCAAGTTACAATAAAGCTGTTGTATCAACAGTCTAACACATTCCTTCACTTGCAAACAAAAATTCTGAAAGGTTTAACAAACAATGAGTTAACAATAATGCAATGCGAATTAATCTCATTATTTTTAGATTTACTCAAATCACTCACAATGAAGTGCAGATAAAAAATCTCTCATTACTTCGTTACATCAGCAAAAAGAACATAAGCAACGAACAGATTATTCAATGTTGAGGAATTTCCTCAACTAGCCAGTGTTGGAAAACAATTATTCGAAAGCTTGAATCCAGAAGCAATTAAAGTACACTTTTGGTATCAATTTCGGTAGCATCAGGCATCGATTTCTCTCGATGTCGATTAAAATAAATAAACCACTATCGGATTTAGCGGCATGCCAACGACTAGAGGCTCGTGGACCGATTTCCAATCCTTCGATTAGTTGCCACTAGAATTTCGCAACGTTAGAATTTCCAGGTGCTCGTTAACGGCCGCTCCAATCGCAAATTCGCGATCGCGAATTTCCGGTGCACTTGCTCGCGCTGATGCTCGGTGTACCGGGATTCGCGCCGGATTACCGGGACGGACGTGCTCCCTGTTCCTGACCAAACTTTCCGCGTGATAATGCGGGAAAGCTGACGTTAATTTTACGCCAGACACGTTAGGATGCGTAATTGTTATCGCTCGAATGGTGCGGCTATTTTCGATTGCATTAGCAGAGGGTCGGCGTTCCGGGAAAATATACAGGGTGGGTTGTGCACTGTACGCATACCGTAAGATGAGTTCTACGAATTTAAACAAATTTTTATAAAGTTCACGAGTTTAGAGAAATTCGTATTAGGTCAAGGAAATGAAAGAAATAGGTATTAACACAAGTTTAGAGAAATTCATACTGAAATTCATATAAACTGAGTTCAGAGAAAGAATGATAAACAGACCTATTTTTAGCCCATTTTTTGGACCCCGAATTTTAAACATTTTTTATGCTAAATAGTACTATATAATGGAATATTAATCCCAGAATAATTTTAAGATGACCATAGAAGATTCCGGGGATATAAGAAAGTGATGATTTCTCATAATCCATAAAAGTGACCATAAAATAAGAAATAAAATATATTAATGAAGTCATATCGTTTGGACTTGTGAATACGTCATGTAGCAGGGCTATCTATCAATTCGAGTATTTCCCCGGTAATTGAATTGCTTCAAAGACTTCGTCAGTGATTAATAGCAAATGTATTTTCAGGGTGCTTTAGAAAGCACCACCCCCACAAATGAAATAGCCGTGCATAATAAATCGTTCAATCTCTGCACAATGAATCGTAGATGATCCATTCAGAAATTATATATTACATGAATTTCAGACAAACATTCTTTCTTATGTAATGCACCCCGACTGGAAATCATCACTTTCATACACTTGTATCTCTGTAACTGTGCCTATGCAAATCTTGAAATTTTACGGGGATTAATGTTTCTAATAGTATTATGTGACATAACAGTTTGAAAATCGAGGTACAAAAAATTGGCTAAATTTTCTATCAGTATTTGTGTTAAAATTCGTGCAAGCTCTACGAAATCGAAGAAATTCATACAAGATTTACGCATTCAGAGTTCTTAAGTAATCATAATTACGGTTATTTCAGTTGCATGAATTGAATTGGGAATTATGCCAATCCATTACATTTGAAATCATTTATATAACAATGATTTAGATATCAAATACACGTTTCATGAAATTAAAAAGCAAAAATATGTGAATTTAATTGTGCATAAATATATAGAATAAACGGTAAAATACTATAGTGTTCAAATATTAATGCGAGCCACTGTAAGTTATAAGTAAACCTCTGAGCAATTAAAACTCTTTCTCCATTAATTTGTACGTCGTGAAATCGTGACATAGTCCTCGCTGTTTTCCGAGATTCGCGTTTCTTTCCGAACGGTAACGTCGTAACTACGATCCAGTTCCAAACAGTGTACTTCGAAAGAGGCAATTAACGACTGTATATCTATGGACAAACTTTCGAACGATAACCATCGGCTCTCCCGTATAGGATTGCAGTTTACACCGGTCGTTATTGCGTCCGACTCGAAGAAAACACGGTCGGAAACGATGTTATCGTTCCAGCGTGAGTACTGTTGCTGAAACTTTGGCCATCTTCGCTTTGCCGTGAAGCGATTAGCTTTAGAGCAAGACGGGGTTAGGAGGGTGACGTACAAATTGGCTCTGCACCCGTAGATCGTGCTCTTGATTTATTGGTATGCACTACGATCGGTAATTGGGTAGCACGCGCCTAAACTGCTTGATCAATAATCCACGACGATCATCAATCTATAATAATCAAGACATTGCCAGGCCAGACAATCTTCGTAAATGGCGTCTGCCTCCACCGAAAACTTCCTACTTTCTCAATTACTCAATTGCATTACAATTTTGCACATAAGCTGTCTATCACCATTATTTTATAATTGAATTGTAAAAAACCTCAGTACACCTCAATACAAAATATTTTATCCTCCAAGGTTGGTAGTCATTTTTAGTGCACGTTTCTTCAAAATCATTTTAAATTCTGTTCTGCTTTTTCGAATGTTGGGTTCATAAATGTTTTCCAATGAACTATCAGTTAAATTAAGATTCTCAAGTCTTAAATATCTGGGATAATAAATTTGCTGTAACTAACAATTTATTCAAAATGATTTTACACGCTGTATATTCTTACAAGTTAACTCACTGTATAATTTTATAAGTTAATTTAACTCACTAATAGCTGAAGTGATTCTAAACAAGTTTTTCCTTTGCGAAAATATGATTTGAAGCTTTGTTTCGAAATTATTAACGAAAAACATCAACCAAACAGAAGAGCAAGTTAATTTAACTCACTAATCTTACAAATTAGATTCAATTTTACATCAGTAAAAATGTATTTCAGTAGTTTAATGTGTAAAGGAAATTAAATATTTCAATCGGGAATGTATTTTGATACTCTTCTATTCGTTGCTACATGCACGAGTCCAAATTCAAATACGAATTCAACTCTCATTCTCTTTATTCTGAAGAGATACCGTATCGCGGATATCCGGTCTTCCGATTCTTGGCAAGTGTTTGTCTCAAAGAAAGTCGTGAAACGGATTACGATCTTCGTTCTGCATTCAATTTAATTGGGCGCATGAATTCGATACAATCGGCAACTCGACAACGAGATCCACTTGGCCTGTTGCTGAGGGCAGTCGACATCAAAGACTATGTTTGCGCTATTGTATTCCATCGGGTATGGGTAAAATTCATAAATGAGGGGATACTTGAACGATAATCGTATCGTGGTTGAATTAACAGAGGCGAACATTGTTTGAAAACGTCGATCATTTAACAGGCAGGACACGGAGATAAATATGTCTAATATGGGGAGCTGTTTCTGTATGAATTTGAAAGTTTTGAAATCTGGGAATTTATTAGAAAATTGAGAAAGTTGGACATTTGAGAATTTTTCATTTCCCGAAAAAGTTGAATTCTGGAATTTGGGGACTTATGAATTTACGAATTTAAGGATATGATAATTTTGAAACTAGAGAATTTAGAAGATTGAAAATTTGGACTTTAAGAAATTTGAGAAACTTGAGGAATTTAGAAGTACTTTTAATCGAGAGTTATAATTTTTTCCAAGAAATGGGTCCCATATTAGGTGACTTCACCCTGAGAGGTGCCAAGGGTAGAGGGGTACAAGATCTAGAGAAAGAGCGATGGTTTAAGCCGTATCCATTTACAAGTTTCAAATCGTTCTGGCAGTCGGAGCCTTTTGAAAGAAACCTTTTACCATTCTCAATAGACGGTAAAATTCTGAAACGCGCTTAACGGCAGCGTGGCTTTTAAACGTTAACATGGCCACTGGTACAATGGCGGGGTCGCATTATGCTCGAGAATTGTGGGGTGAAAAAGGGACAGGGAGGACGAAGGAGAAGAAGTTGGCGATATGAACACGGGGGCAAGACGAAAGGGCGATGAACAGGGAAGAATTGCTCTCTTCCGTCAACGCCTGCCACTTGGAGCCATCAAGCTCCATTTTTCCTCTCGTCAAGGGAATTTAACCCTAGAAAGTCGCTAATACTTGTCCAACTTTGTCGCGGGACCCGACCGGCTGTTACGAGACTGCACCTTGACCCAAACGACGATGAACAACATTTTCCCGTGGATTTGTTCGAAAACGATTTATCCGGATCGTTGAGTCGAACCTGGTTTTCAAGTGCCATTTGCTGTTATTCAAGAGTGACGACTTGTGGAAAAGTACAGATTACGCGATTAACTAATCCTATATTGTACACTTACTTTGGAATAAAAAATTGAAACATAAATAAACAGAAATTAATAATAGCTGAGGCGATTCTGAAGTATCCCTTTTGCGGAAATGGGGTTTGTGGCTTCATTTTTGGATCAATAACAAGAAACAGTTCTTTCATTGGGTGTCTAAATTGTAATTGGATTTAAACATCAAATTGAACCTTATTAAAATGTTCTAGCATGATTTATCACATTCGAGTTTGTCACGAGTCAGACTCGTCAAAACACCTCGAGGTTACCTATTGATTTCAACATTATATGAACCCCAGTTTACATCGAATGTTATCAAATCCTTTATAAACTGCAAAACAGTAAAATATCATAAACGACCCAATGTGTCTCCAAAATGCTACAAAATATGTCAACATAGAACATATATCCTCCATAAATGTGCCAACATAATTGTGTCATCCTACAGCAGTAGCAAGGTTAAACGCATGTAAATTCCCGGAAGTAGTCACTAGCCATAATATATTTCCTTTCGACGTCCCAAGTTGATAAAGCCAACCATAATTTTACGAGCAGGAGAGGAAACGGTAACGTAAAATAGTCAGATAACAGGCAGAACTCTACAGTAATTTCGCGGCAACGGGGCCATTTATGGGTCATTTAAGGTGGTTTCGTGAGGTAAGAGGATAAGGGAAGGAGCAAAGGATATTTCGGGGTGTGTTTTTTATTGAAATGAGCGCATCTGGCGTCCAACGAGGGGTCAGACAGCTGAGCACGCACTTTTTTCCCTCCTCCTCGCGTCTCCGAACCCTTCGTGGAGGCGATTGGCGAGCAGTTACCTCCTCGATGCGAGAATGGGGCTTGCGAGACCCCAGGGTCAGACCACGGAAATAAATCCTCTTATGAAAATTCCGACTCCAGCGTCAGTTTTTCTTTCAAAATTTAGTGGACCGCTCGGAGATCGCTGACCGCACTGACCTCGCCACCCTCCACCATCGAGGTCTTAAAAACATCCTTGGATGCTTCCAGTGACACGTGGACCAATGATAAAAATAAACGCTTGTCGATATTCCTGAACGGGGATAATAATATTTCGTAACGCGTAAAACGAGACGTTATGTCTCATCACCAGCACCATATTACCATATTTCGGTCGAAAATGCAGGACGCTGTTGCTGTTCAGGGTCGCCTACATCGACGGTGCACTTGCAAGGAGTGATATGTTTTTAAGGGCGGTACAATATACAAAATTCAAACGTTATAAGTGATAAAAAAGGTACAAAATATATTGTTTATGTTTAATTTCGATATGTGGAAATTTGGGAATTTCGAGAATTTTGAGATTTGGAAATTAAGAGGTTAGGGATGTGAAAATTTGGGAATATGGGAGTATGGGAATTTGGAAATGTGGGAATTGGAAGACTTTTGAATTTGGGAATACGGAGTAGGGGATTTTCGAGAATTTGAATATTAGGGATTTTGGTAACTTTTGAATTTGGGGGGTTAAAATTCAGGGACTTTGGGAATTTGGTCACTTAGTAATTTGAGACTTTGGGGATTTTTGAACTTGGCAGTTTTGGAATTAGAGATATTTAGGAACTTGAGGAAGAGGGATTTTGGTAACTTGTGAATTTGGGGACTTGAAAATTAGAGATTTTGAGAGTTTGGACACTTGCCAGTTTGGAGATTTGGGAATTTGGTAATTTGTGAATTTGGGTTTTTTGAATTTGGGAATATCGGAATTAGGGATTTTCTGGAATTTGGAGATTAGGAATTTTGGTAACTAGTGAATTTGGGGACTTGAGAATTAGGGATTTAGGGAGTGTGAACACTTGTCAATTTCAAGATTTGGAAATTAGAAATTTTGAAAATTTGAGAACTTGAAATTTATTTATTGCACAGAGCGACAACATTCCTATGGCCGTTACTACTCCCACGAAAGGACACCCCATAGTGGATGTTTTCGAAAATGTTCTCGCGTTCCAACTAACGTTCCCGTCGAACTTTCTAGCACGAATGGAATTTATAGGACAATGTAATTTCATTTCACGCGCCATGCTGCTATTTTACACGGTGTTGGTTCTATTATAAATTCATGCGATATTTCGCATACATTGTAGGCTGCATACCGCCCTGACCGAAGACTTTATTCCACGTGCGAAAAGTGAATGAACGGTGGGAATAGTCAGTCGTCATTTTTTAATACCTCTTAAAGGAGGATGAACTTGGAATATCTTCAGAACTGATCGTTTGCTGTTATTCGAATACGTTCTAGGGATATTGGTTGGTCCTATTAATGAATTTGGTGATTTGGAAATTTGGAAATGTGGAAATGTAGATATTTTACTAATTTTGAGATATTTGGAAATTTAGAGATATTTACTAATTCAGAAATTTAGAATTTTGAGAATTTAAAGATATTGCTATTTACTAATTTGAAGATTTGGAAGTTTGGAATCTTAAAGATGTAATTTAAATTAGTAATTTACTAAATTGGAAATTTTTTAATCTGACAATTTTGAAATATAGAAATTTGAAATTTCAGTACCTTCAAAATATGAAATCATCGAATTTTCAAAATTTTCAAGTCTCAAGACTTACAATTAGAAACATGCGAATTTAATTACACATTCCGTGAGGGACATTTAAAAATAAATTCCGCAGTTAAGTGGTAAAATTTAGTTAGGTTGGATTTGTAAGTTAGGGATTCAGAATCCTTTCTTTAATTTTTAATTACATTGCATATTTATTGACCTACAACATATATATTTTATATCGTGTTACATTCCATTTCTTTTTTTCATCACTATTTTTATTTAAATTTTAATGTATCATGTTTTATATTCTATTACATTGCATTTCTTCTCTTCATCGCTGATTTTATCTAAACTTTAGTGTATCATATTTTACATGATGTTGCATTATATTTTTTCTTTTCGGTGTTATTTTTATGTAAACTTTAATGTATTGTATTTTACATTATGTTACATCATATTTCTCCACTGCGTCGCTCCTTCATTCAAATTCAAATTCGTGCCTTATTTACTCTAAGTGACCATAAAACTGAAAGACATGTTTAATCTTGAAGCACGCTATAAAAGCCGAATAATATTAGCAAGGTTGAATGATCGCCTCTGTTGGGTCCTCATGTCCAAGCGCTGTGTGCACGTTCGTCAGACACGAACAGGAAGTAGTTAAATGTTACCGGTGTCAGGACGAAGCCTTTGTGTTGAGAGAGTGCTCAGGCTCCGTGGAGTTAGCCGACTGGCAGAGTACTATAAATTACATAAATGAAGTATGCCCCTTCTTCGCTCAAACGAACGTCTTGCCAAGTTTATAACTTAATCACTGGTGCTTTTCATGCCGGAGCAGCTTGACGGTTGGGGGAGAATGGTAGACAGTGTAAGTTGTGGACAAAGGTGTCTGCAGAGGGCGAAGGATGCTGGATAAGAAAAATTCCATGGAAGAAAAATTCAATTGAAAAAAAGAGAGATTGATGAAAGCAAAGTACAGTTGTGGGTAATCGACTCAGAAGGGCTATTTAACGTTTTATTGTTATCGCGGTTTTTTTAAGGACTCGATTAATCTTAGATCGGCATTTTTAAACATCTTTTATTCTTCAGTCCTCGTCTCTTAAAAATATTATACGATATTAATAGACTGACAAGAAGAGGATGTGTATAATTCACTATTATACCAGTGTAACGAAGATGTATTGAAATTATAGCTTATTTTAATATCATTCGGATTTTCCAAATATTTGGTGTGTAGATACACACCAAAGTGATTTACATCCCCGGATATTATATTAGTGAAAAAATTTTAGTTGAGAATACAGCTTACTAAAAATTCAATTACACAAAAATTTAATTAATTAAAATTCGGCATTTGGAAAGACGCAACTTGTATTAACAATTCTTTATTCTTTCACATTTCCAGATATCTAAAATTGCTATTTACTACTTTTGAATTTTTAAGCATTTTTAATGAATATTTAAAATAAATAGTTAGCATATATGAATATTTCGGTCAATATAAATAAGTAATTATGTATAAAATATAATTGTCAGTATCATAACGTATTTGGTTAGTAGATACAATGTTGCGTAATCAATAAATTAAATTTTTGTTTCGATTCAGTATAATAATACCCACTGACCATTTATTTTACAAAGTAATACTTACATCAATTACAAATGTATGCCTAATTAAATAAATTAAATAATTGAAATGAATTAAGTAAATTAAATTAAATATTGACTCCTTAATGTGTTAATATTTTGAAACATGTACAGACCATTTATTTAATGTTTCGATTAAAAATGTTTGAAAATATGAACCTGTTAAATAACAGTTTTAATACAGCGTTGGATAATACAGAACGAGTAGTTTAATCAAGGTATAGATTGCAAATTTATGTTTCTTGGTTTGATCAATTTTACAGCGTACATCAAATTTATATTGCAATGCTGTATTATTGCCGTATTCTGTTCGAGTTACGAGTCACTTAATCTTACATAATTTGCAAGGTAATACGTATTTTATGGTGGGTGTGAAATGTTCAATTTATAAGAGCGAATAAAGTACATGAAAGTGAAATGACCGAATAATAAAGTGCCACAATTTTAGGAGAATGTAACTTGAATTAATAGGAAAATAACTGTATATGAACAGTATATAAGAATATTTAAGATTTATAAATTTTATTATACTATAAAATGAAATATACTTTGCCTGTCCTCATTTTATTAACTGTTTTAAGGAGATGTGATTTTATTCCTTTTTGTATTCAGAAAAATAGGTTTTGTAGCAAAGAGGAAGTATGATTTAAATAATTATTAATTTCAACAGTTTTAACAATGATATTAATTTCAATAGAAAAATTTATTGTGCGTGTTATGATAAATTACATAATATGGGTAGCTCAATAAACACACTGTACAAGTAATATAATTATTATGTGAAAACGATGGATATAGTTGATAATATTACAACAATTGATATTAATTAATAATGAGATTCACAATATTAATATTTAATGAGATCTCTTTTCTTTATATATAGTTCTTTTTTACAACAAACACAAATAAATTACCAAAGTTCTAAATTTAAGAATTCTCTAATCTCTGAATTTTCAAATTTCCGAATTGATCAGTTTCCCAAATTCTCGAATTCTCAACCCTTAAAATCTAAAATTTCCAAATTCCATAATTTTCATCTCTACAAATTCCTCATCATCATCTTCCCAAATTCCCAAGTTCCAAAAATTGAAACTGTTCAAATTCTCAAATCCATTCCTAATAAATTTCAAAATTTCACTTCTCCACTTTTAACTCTCAATGTTTACCGCTACAAGTATTACATAAAACATCCCCTCCGTTACGACATTAAAATAGAATAACTCCTGCTTCCACTACGATTTCCTAATCACCGTAAAATACCCTAGCATTTCACCCCACAACCCTCGCTTAAATACGCCATAATTTTCTCAATTTACTTTCCCGGTAATTATTTCCACAACTTCACCTCGCTCAGATAGTACAAATAATCCCACGCATCGGCGTTGCCGACCGGTGTCGGATGCCGCGCAAACTTTGATCTCGCCTATGAACCGTCGTAAATAAATAAGGGCGTAAATTAAGATCGATCGGCGTTAATTACACGAACAAACTGTTGGGCGGCCGTGTCGTCGTGCGCGGCTCGCCCCGGCGTAATTTAATTCAGCCCGAGCCCTATCCATTTCCGGTGTAAAATTTAAGAGAGAAGGAGAACGCTCGAAGAATCGCGAGCTGTCGGCTCGCATTCAGCTCCGGTATCCATCGGCTGTGTTTAATTACGAGTCACCCGGCGTAGTTTCGCTGGCTCGCCGACTTCTTCAGCACGGAAGCTCTAACTCCTGCTGGTTATCTTAAGCGACATCGCGCGCTGGATTCGTATAACTCGCTCGGCTGCCGGATAACTCGAGCCTGAATTACTATGCCTCGCGATAGAAAGAGAAAGAGAGGAAAGATCGTGGCGGCTGAGGCGACGGCGGGACCAAGGGGGCGAGATTAAAACACCTGGAGACCAATGCAAAGTTTTTAATAACCCTTGATGCTTGATTAAGTTATGACTCTTCGCCGGCTCATCGTCTCCGGCGTCCTCTTTTCTCTTGTTCTTCGTCCTCCAGCGAAATAAATTTCGAGCAGAAATGCTTAGACCGCGTTCGAGTGGAACGGGACTCGCCGGGAAGGGTTGGCAAGGAAACGAAACTCGTCCGACTCTGCTGAATTAATGGAAGATCCGTCGGGATAGTTATCTTCGCGGCGGTGAACGCGTGGAAGTTACGTTAACTCGGACGTTCTTGAACGCCGACGAATTATGGCGAATAAAGTGCCGTTCAGCAAGATCGCGCGACGTGTTTAACCCCCTCGTTATATTTTGACGAGCAAAACCCACAGACAGTTAGAGTGTCATAAATTTTACTCGAATTTTTAATATGCTTTAATTTGATGTTTAGGTTCAATTGTAGTTTGCATAGGCAATTATCGTTTGATATAAACGAGACGTAACAGTTTAACCTTCCTTATTTATTTTAATATTGTAGAAGTGGATACTGTTGACTACCCTGCTTTTGACACGTAGGAGGTTGATCCAGATTTTTGACTGGTGGGGTTACGGCTAGGATTGGTTAGATTAGAAAAATAGATACTTAATCTGGTACCTAGACTTACGCGTGTTAAGAACTATTACTTCGTATGATCAATCACAACAGTTGAGAAAAGAACAAGATTTGTCAGATTTGTCGCATTTCAACAATTATCTGTGTCTTATGTGAGACACGATATCATATGGGTTAATACACAAGTTTAATAGCTTGTGAAATTTATTGAATTTTCAGGTGTTAATCATGCAAGTTTTTAATACAGCAATTCTTGAAGTACTTGTGGACGTCAATATCCTTAGAAAGTATTTTGAAATAAATTGTATTGTTATTATCCTTGTTGAAAGGATATAACTACTCTACAAAATTAAACTTTCAAGCCCTTAAAAATAAAATTAATATTTTCGGGATTTATTAATACATATTTAAAAATGTGAAAAATAATTTATTAAGTTCTGAGCAAACCCTTTTGAGATCGTAGTGTTAAAAAGATTGGATACTCAAACGGTGTACAAGATATCTCACGACCCAGTTATCTGACATCAAAGAACAATATTTTTTCTTCAAGCTATCGCTAGAGTTATCGAAGAATAACAAAAATTGGCTGATTGGTTCATGTTTTTATAAGAAGTTTCAACAATTCGCACCTTTCCCAACAAATTTTATACAAGGTATCCATTTTTTAACCAAAACTTTTATTTTAGGATCTTCAATTTAATTGAAGATTACTACAATACACAATGTAATTTATATGTAATTTATAGTTTTATTCAAACCCCAATAAATACATTATAGTACGTTTGTAATAAGTGTATTAAAATAAAATAACAAGTAATAACCACAACCTGTCGTGTCATCTTTATTATTTCAAGTAAATACTATAACTCAAATAAAAACCTTAATTAACTCAAATGTTATTTGAAAACGTTTCATTTGAAATCAGCACAAAATAAAAGTATACGGAGAGTACAGGGAGGATATAATAAAAATTTGATATTATGACTCGATTGCAATATTCTTGTAGAAGTTCAATATTTTATATTTGCCCATAAACGAACATTATAACCACAACTATCGGTTATTAAGGAACATCTATTCTTTCTGTTCCAGGCTTCGGCTTCGTCACGTTTCAAAGCGAGGACGTGGTCGACAAAGTCTGCGAGATTCATTTCCATGAAATCAACAATAAAATGGTGAGTCACCAGTCAGCCGACAAAGCCTGTTTGTCGAATGAAGAGAGTACTCTCTCTCTCTCCACCACTAACCCACAGAGGTGGTATCAAACGGTATTTGCCTTCCGCTTTCCGTCTGCGGATACGGCGTCGAGCGGAATTAATTTTCCGTATAATTGAGAAGGGCTGCCGTGGTTATTTGCATTTGACACGTACGCACGTGGAACACACGTACACACACGCATGATCACATCTAGCCTAGCCCAGTCCATAGATCATACGGTGGAAGACGACAAGCGGGTACTGGAAAGTCCGTCATGGTGGAGATCACACGGCTCCTACGGTAATAGACAGTTCTGTTTGTCGTCTACCCCCACTGAAATTCCTCCTCGATCAAGGATTTACCGGATACCACTTCTAGTTACCCATAAATCCATCGCCTAGACCATCGCGATTCTGTCAATAACTCACCAAAGCTTTCCCCCGACGTTAGCCACTTGCCGACATAAAACTACCCCTCTGTAATGATAATATTTGACTGAATTTATATTGATTAGCCATCGTTAGATTACTACTCTACAACAAAGCATTTTGACATGCATCTGGTAACAAGAATAATAATTTCAAATAGATGGAGAACACTACAATTTGTGTAAATGAAATAAAGGAATTAATATAACTTCATTTTTATTGCAACAGTTATTTACAAGTTTCAGAAATAAAAATCAGTAAATATTCTCGTTGTGATCTCTTAGTAAGCTGCATAAAATATACTATGGAATCTTTATGTTCCGTTAAACATAAATATACTGCAAATTTTGAATTTTCATAAATGTAAATGAATTACAGATTTTGTATTTTGGAAAATATAAATGAAATGAAAATTTTGTAACAAAAGAAATTATTGAAAATATTTCTTGTTTTAAGTATGTTCATCATTACTAGTCTATTTCTATACTCGTCAGCTTTACTCTAACTTCAAAATATCGATACACGTTTCATACCAGTAGGATGAAATTACAATTCATAAATTATTATTCCTGTACATATTATTTATTGCCGTTTACAATATCCAGTGTACCAACTACATATAGTTCTCATAGCTGTTATATTATTACTATTGGCAATAAATAATATTTGAATCATAATTTGTGAGTTTTAATTTGTGAATTATAGTCTAATCTAAATCGATATGTTTAACGGATGCATCCTTAATTCATTATATATTACTGCTCGTTTCATCCTGCTGGTATCAAATAAATATCGATATTTAAGTGTAAATATAGAAAAGATATTCCATACTTTCTGTAGGTATCAAGCTGATATCGATCTTCGGCCATATCGAACTGGTATCGATATTTTCAATTAATACGTATCGGTACCAATTCGATCTTTGAAAACCGATATCGACGGAACAAGTCACTACCCCATATTTTCTGTACCAAACAAGTAACGACATTTTCTATTGGTATCACACCAATATCAATATCTTCGAGTAGTTGTTAAATAAGTATCAATATTTTCGATCGATATCGATACATTCCCACATGTACTGTCGACAACACTCAATTTGGCGCGTAGCCAAATGACCATAATAACTCAGTTGCTTCACTTACCCCCACCTTGAACATTTCCAGCATGATGTATCGACGTGAGGCAAATAATAATAATAACAACTATATCACACAATTCGCGCTATTTCACTCACTCTTGAGTCGTTTCCTGACTGTCCTTGTTCTTTGGGGTAATTGAACCCTAATCGAGCCAATCATATTTACTGGAGCGTCTACATTATACCAGTAACAGGTACCAGTACGCTTGCAAGGTACACGAATTTTTGAGCTTCTTGCTTTTCCTGTCTATTGTTGAAAAAGAAGGCAAGGAAGGAAAGAAATCATTTTCTTTTTCCAACGACATAACTGGTGCAGGCAAAGAAAGAAACGCAAAAATTCGACTACCTATTGGAAAGGCTACTAACGCCAATTACTGGCATAATGTAGATGCTCTCTACGGCCGAAAATACGTGTGGGTTTAGTCATTTTCTAGTTTGACCAATTGGAGCCCTATCATCTATGACCTTTTCGCTTTTAACGTGGAAAAACTTTGCACAAGCACATCTTGTGAGTAGGGCATGTACGAGATTCCTACTCACTAAAACCCCACAATGGCCTGCGATTGGCAGATAGAAGACCGAGACCTATTACGACGTATCCCACCCCTCGTGTGCACCTATCCCGTAGGAATCAGAAGGACCCCTGAATACATCCCACATCGCCGGTATTAGCCATAATTGGTGCCAGCCCAATTCGGATCGCGTGCACTGACGTCCCTCGACACCTGCCTCATCCGAGACCTCCTACACGCCAAGTTGAGGATTGCCTACAGTAAAGTCTTCAAATACCGATCCATTTTGATACCTCCACACATGATACATATCGATACCAGACCTATCTCCGAATAGCAACATCAATCAATAACCTGTCTCGGAAGATTGACTGACCGATGTCTATTAACTTTCAAGGTCGAGTGCAAGAAAGCACAGCCGAAGGAGGTGATGCTCCCGACGAACCTGGCGAAGACGCGAGCGGCCAACAGAGGCGCATACGGTGAGTTGGTGATGGTCGCAACACCCACTCCCACCACCTATCGTTACGCGCCGTATCCCCTGCCGACGGCCGCTGCCGCTGCTGCACATGCAGCTGCAGCAGCCACCGCCGGCACATCCCACCACCACTTGCTCGCCCCGATCGTCGCTACCGCCGCACCGAACGCGGCCGCTACCTATCAGTATGCCGCAGGTGCAACCGCACCTGCGGCTGCGGCTGCGGCTACCACCGCGGCTGTCTACGATGTCAAGAGGGCACTCGCTGCTGCGGCTGCGGCTGCGGCCGCGGCCTCGTACAGGCCTCACCCGGTCGCGGCAGCAGCAGCTTCTAGAGCCGCCACTCTCACTTATTCGATGAGCGACCTGTTGGGAGTACAGGGTCTCGACATGGGTGCCGTTTACCATCCGATACCTACCATTGGTCTATGACCCACGATACTCACGCCCCTCTCCAGGCCACAGTAGCCTGCTATATGCATCGAGGGGTACAGTTCAGAGCGTTGTTTTCATTTTCTTCGAGGCCTCGTTATAGTTTAGCGCTCGTTTTGGTGGATCGACAGGGGTAGTCGTTTTAGGTTCGTAGGTTACGGAGTATTTGAAGATGAGGCGTTTTTTGGTCAGGTTGCGTTTGGTAGGGGTTGCGCGGTGACGGAGATTTGATTTGCGACGGATTTTGGATAGTGGAGGAGTGATATTTTTGTGGAAAGAAAGTTTTATGGAAACGAGAGACAAAATGTTTATCAGTTTTTGATACATTTTCTGTTCATTTTCCCTGGTTGGATGTTTACTCAAATTTTTGAGATTTAAAATTTATAGATTTTTTTAAGAGGTTTTCAAGATTGATGATCTTAAAAATTCGAAATTTTCATATGTACGAATATTGAGATTTCCAAATGATAGAATACTTGAAAACTCAAATTTCCGAACCTTCAATTTCCAAATTATAGGAATTTCAAATTTCTGAAGCCTTAATTAGCAAAATAGGAAAATTTCAAATTTGTGAGTCTTTAATTTTTAATTCTCGAGTTCCAAAATTCCCTAGTTTCGAAATTTCCAAATTTCCAAATATCAGAAATTCCAGATTTTCAAATACAAAACTTTTTAAATTCCGACTTCAAATTTATCCAATCACCAAATTACCAACTTCCGATATACCAAAATTTCTGAATTATCAAATTCCCAAATTTTGAAGTCATCAAATTTTCAAGTTCTGAAACATTTTAATTCTCAAATTTTCAAATTCTGGAATTCTTAGATACCTATACTACTATAACATATTCCTAAATTGCTAAATTCTCTAATGCCTAAATTCTTCAATTCTTCAATTCTTCAATTCTTCAATTCTTCAATTCTTCAATTCTTCAATTCTTCAATTCCTACATTTCCACATTCTCAAATTCTCAAATTCCTATATTTTCCCAAAATTAATAAATTTCCAAACTTCCGAGTCCGCAATTTTCGAAACATCTATGTGTCCAAATTTTGCAATTTTGAAATTTTCTCTGTAATTCGTTCCTTACTCAATCAAGGCGTACGATACAATTTCTACAAAAATATTACTTTCATACTGTCCAACTAAATCCGAACCAAATCACCATCTCAAATATCGCGCATTTCCTTCAAAAATTAATAATAACCGTCATGGTGTTCGATTCAGTGTGCCAAGAAATTACGAACGGTACAAATCTGGAAATGTAGATGCTTTCGATAAGTTTTCTAGATCGTTAAGTGCAACGAAAATGTGATTCGCTGATTAAGAATGGAAGCATAAACACGTTTGTATGATATTAATATTTTATTTCAGTTCGTGGTTAGTATTTTGATACATAATTTGTAAATATTATTTAATTCTATTTGTATCGTCAAAGGGCATCGTTTCAACGAAATACGTGCCTTTTACGGCACGTCGAACATTCCTTAAGACCCGTCGCCTTCGTTTTGCAGAAAGTATTAGCGTAGATTGTTTCGCTGTTCATTTCCGGCTCGACATCGTATCGAAAGTGCAATAACGGTAGCTGTAGACGAAATCATTCCTTTATATTTCTGGGATTCGAGTGTGGGAATAGGCGAATTCTGACGAAACTGCTTGAGAAGCTCAGTTCAGTATAACTGTGATCGTAGTGAGAAGATAAAAAAAGGAAAGATACAAAAGATATAAAGTAGTAGTAGTAATAGATCTGTTCGGCAGAACTTGGTTAGTCACCTATGTGGCCTCATTTTTCTCGTAGCCAAAGATGTAGGTGTTATAGCAACGAAACAAACGCATCGCAAAAGACTGGTAGTGATTTAATAGTTGACTAGACAAATGGTAGGACAATAAAAAGGTGTTCAAATTTGTAGAGGCAGAACGAGCTCGTTTCGGTGAGATACATCGAACATATTTTTCGCAAATATACTCCTCCTCTGTGTAAATTACTTTCACTGCGTCTTTAGGATACAGTTCTAAATTGTCAGAAATGAACGTGTTAGGTAGAATAGGTGAATGCTTGCAAAGGGACAATCAAAAGGACATTCTGATTGCAACTTACAATCATCGAAACCTTGTAAAATATAAAAGTTAGTATTTCTGAAAAGAGGAGGAGAAGTGATCGAAAATAGATTAAAATTAAAAGATGTAGTCACGTTAACATTTAGATATGTGTAGTATAGTGATGGGTAACTGGGTGAGCGGAGAGTTGGAGCAAGGATGTGCATTCGTGAATTTGGAAAATTAAAACTTTGAAAATTTTATGTTATTGAGTTTCTTAAAAGTCACAAGATTTTTTTAAACTTTCTAGATTGAACATTTTTATATTTTTCTGTTTGTATTTATACATTTACGGTTCTCTAAATTTTTATAATTACCAAAATGTTAAATTCTTAACTGTTTGAGTAACTAAATTTCAGAATTTCTTGTTTTGAGAAATGGACAATTTGTCATTTTTGTATTTCCATGCATTTGAATTGTCGAATGTGGATTTTTGAATGAATTTTCAGTTTTCTTGAATTTTTAAATGTAGAAGGAACACAATTTTAAATGTGAAAATTGGAATTTCAGTATTTCTAAATTTTCAATATCCTAAATTTCTGATTTTGACATTTCTAAATTCCTGAATTCCTGAATTTCTAAGTTTGCAAATTTAAGAATTTGGTATTTTAACATTTCGAAATTTATGACTTTTGTAATCAATACATTTTTTAAATTAAAAATATCGAAGTTAGAGAATTTACAAATTTGAAAAATCGGTATTCGTACATTTTTAATTTTGAGAATTTTAATATTTAAAAATTATCCATCTATCTAAACTTGTAAATTCAGAAATTTAATATATCAAGATTCCTAAATATCAAAATTGAGAAATTAGAAATTTCTATATTTCTGTATTTCAAAATTCCAAATCTTCAAATTTTCCAAATTCATCAACTTTTCAATTATCAACATTTTCAAACTTGAATATTTAACTTTTCCATAATCCCTAACTTTAAAACAATGAAAACATACAAATTCCACATTGCCCATTCCCAAATCTTTCCACATTTTCAAATTTCTAAATTCAAAATTTTTAAATTTCACATATCTGAACATCATACACGTCCGTGCTCTAAACTCTTCATTGAACCAGTGACCTGCCCATCACGGCATATCTCGAAACACAACATATCTCTGCCTGGAACGACTCGCGTTCGTAACAACACATTGTCAATTGATTCGTAGATTAGCGAAGCTCGTAGCAGTTCGAGATTTTAAAGTATCACTCGTTTGCGGGTTGTTAAGTGAAAAGACAGGAGAAGGAAAGAAAACGGTATGACAAAAATCGGTGTTGTACGCTGTTCAGAGGAAAATTGAGAGTTTGCTCGATTCGAAGAGGGCGCCCGTTGTCGAGATCGTAGATCGCAAGAGAATCCCAACGAGAAAAGAAAGGAGGAAACGAGCACGGGGAAGAATAAAGATAGAATACATTCCCAGGTAGCGGCACGCCGTGTATTATATCCCAGAAGAAGGTGAATTTCTGATTTTCGCGGGATGATATGTCGAGAGGCATAAATAATCCGTGAATGGTGAAGGCGGATAGCGCGTCGAGAACGCGCGGCAAATGGTCGGCGATAAGCATTTCTCATTCGTCGCGCCTTTCAGAGTATTTTTCGCAATGAATTTCATGAAATTTCATAATATCGAAACGTAACAGCCACGTACTCCGGTGTACGATAGAGGAGAGCAAAATTTTAGTGAAAAGAGAAAAAGACGCGATATCGAACAGCGCTATCTGTATGTATATGAATGCACGCGCGAATTTGTATACATATATATAGCGTAAGTGTATATATTTACGCTATATGTAATTTACGTAAATATATATATAACGTGTATAATTATACGAATATACAACGCGTACCTAAAAAGAAGAAAAGGGAGATGAAAAAAAAAGTATCTATTATAATGATCCATTCTAGATAACGAAAGATTATATACATATATATATTATTTATATATATATCTATATATATATATTGTTTTGTATCTACGTATTTGGTAAACGCAATATAGTATTTGATATTGATATCGATATATTTTGTGAGAGCCGCATTACAACCTTCTAGTTTTTGTAATAGAACTACAGATTATACATATCGGAGCATATCTATATTTCTATTTATACATATATATATATACATATCTAGGTAATTAGGTAAACATTTGTGTTGTTACAAACCTTAGTTATTTAATGAGACTTTTTTAGGTGAAACTAGGTTTGAATTAGTTAGAGCGAATATAATTTTTAACAAATTACTATACTATGTATACGTTCCTACCATTGAGACTACTAGTTAACTATAGCTTTTTGGGAAGTCACTATAATATCGTTAGTTTAGAATATATTCTAGGTATTTCGTCGTGGAATATCTTCGGCCATCTCTTTCGAATCGATCTTTGTAATTCACTGGGCTGGATTATGTACGAAACGAACATGAAAAGGAGTACCACAGAAAATATGTATTGTTAAATTTATCAGATCTTTTTCAGTTTTCTAAAAATTTAAAGACTTTGAGATATTATAGCCAGAAAATGAAATTCAACAATTCGGAGACACCAACATTTTAGGAGAATAAATAAAAAAACTTTAAAGTTTCAAGGTTTAAAAATTTCAAAGCCTTAAGCTTCTCAAGACTGTAAATTTAAAAATTCCAAATTTCTAAAATTGAAGAAATCGTAAAAAAAGTTGTGAAACAATTCACAATTTCAAAATTTTTAAGATTCAAACTACGGAACTTTCAAAACTCTGAAGTTTTACATCAGAAAATCTCAATCCTATAATTCAAAAGTTTCAATAGTCTCAAAATTCAAATGTGCGAAAGTGTCATAATCCAAAAGTTTCAAAATTCTAAAAATCTGGATTTCAAAGGGGGGTTAAATTCTGAACAATGTTCAGAAGTTCCACAGTTTAAAAATTAAAAAATTCCCAAATCATACATTTCTGAAATTCCAAACTATCACGTTTTCAATATTTCAGTGTCCCGAATTTCAAAATACTATTTTTTTCAAAAATTCCAGAGTTTGAAGATTCTGAAGTCCAAAAATTGTAATATTTCCAAACCTTGATTGTTCAAAGATTCAATAATTCAAAGATTCAAAGATTCAAAGATTCAAAGATTCAAAGATTCAAAGATTCAAAGATTCAAAGATTCAAAGATTCAAAGATTCAAAGATTCAAAAATTCAAAGATTCGATTATTGAATGATTCAGAGACTGAAAAATTCAAAAATTCAAAAATCCAAATATTCCAACTTATCAAAGTTTAAAAATTCAAAGAATTCGAAGTTACAACTCCAAAACCTGGGAATTACATAATCTTAATTCTCAAAATCCTTAATTTCTAAATTAGCAAAATTACAATCTTTAAACTAGTCCATTTGTGAAATTCCAAAATGTTAAAAAATTAAAAAATGTCCCAAAATTAAAAAATTAAAAAGTTTTAAGATCTAAAAGTTCAAAAATAAAGAAACTCTAACATCTTAAATTCCCAAAATTTAAAAACTCCAAGATCTCAAAGTTTCAGAGTTAAACTTCTGAACTTCCAAATTCCCAAAATTTCAATATTCCATTTCGAAGAATTGAATTTCATTTTACAATTCATACCTTGAATTTAAATATTGGTCCACAAAAGTCTCCTAAATATATTTTAAAAAGCCCTAATCCAGCCCACATACAAAAACTCATGGAATGAAATTCGTATCAAATGCAAAAAGCAAATGAGAAGAAAAGAAAGAGAAACGACAAATTTTCCACGACGAATACATATTATCAGCGGCTTCAAAGAGACCTATTTACAATGTACCTATTACTTAACAAGCTACGTTACATAGTACGTTTATATTACGTTACACGTAATATTATACCTTTCTATAGGATATATACTAAATATATATCGTGCGTATACCCGTCTATACCTATACCTTAAAGCCACCCTCGTATCTCCTACAAGCCCCTGTACCCCCTGAAAACAGACCTATTTACTCGTTTATATAGTATTTAACTCTTCTAAGCTATATATTTAGCATCATTTACCTTAATAATAATGCGTGAGACGTGTGTCCTAGAAAGTACGTACTTTGCCCGAGAGGCTCAACAGTGTCATTTTCGTAAGTAGACCAGATCTTAACATGCGGTTTATCTTTCTGTTACACCTTTGTAATGCTTTTTGTTGGGCCGGATTTTGGTTTCTCTTACGGGGAACGTAGCGTTGCGCCTATAGATTGTGAGAACCCGTTTAGAAATTATGCGTTTTCCTTTCCCGTAAGAGTGACGGGCGCACACTACGCAAGTACGAACATATTCGAAGCAACAATAATAGAAAAAAAAAAGTAAACGAAAAGAAACGAGATGAAACGAAAACAAAACGAGAAAATGAATGTTCGCGTTCCTCGTCAAACGTTTCTCGTAACATTCTTTCTCTCTTTCTCTCTCTCTATCTCTTGGGAGCCATCCAGCAGCGGAGGAAGGATCAAAGAAATAATCGTAAAATTTCGCAAGAGTAACACACACTCGATGGAATTCAACGCTGTCAAAGCAATCGATGTGACGTAAATGTTAATCGGCCGGCAACTCGATCGTAAACTCGAGCGGAGCGAGCTTTATACGCTCCTCGAAACTGTAAGAGACTATTAATGTTAATGTCGTACGTAAACGTCTGCTCTACGTGAAAATCGATTTGTTGCATCTGAGAAAGTACACGTACATTATATTATCATTATTATATACGTATGCATAATATATACATATGTCTATTAATAAATGTCCGTACGATTGTCCGCTATGATAACGAGAATGCATACGCGTTGCAATATATGCACGTCACAAATATTTATATATTAATAAATTAATATAATATATATGTCTATATATTCGAAAATTTATTAACGTGTTATATATAATATAGAAATCGACATACCTATACGACGGTAAAATATGAGTGGTATTTAAATAAACTTGAAATAATATTTGGAGCATATGGGAAGTTTTCATTTGTTGTTCGGACGGATATTCGAAAAGAGAGCAAATCAAATTCAGGCGAAAGAAACAAGTATGAACAAATAGAGAGAAAATAAAGAAAAATCAAATGAAAATATGTGACAGTGAAAAACGATAATGTTGTTGCGTGCTTGACGTAATCAAAACCAGCCCAGGTAGAGAGACATTAGGTACGAAATCACTAATACTATTAATATGTATCAGTGTATCTTTTAATGGCTAGAATAAACGCTCTTATACTTTTCCATCTGCGTATATTGTGAGAGCAGCGTCAATATGAACACTAGAATAGTGAAACAGTAGTGTAGTATTGTGGTCGGTGTTTATTTTCAATATTGTATCGTCGATATAAGTGTGGTAGTGGTGCCGATAATGTGTCACGCGTTTTAATGAACGAAGAGCTTGGAGCACAGTCAAATTCGGCGGGGAAAAGATTTTTGATGTGTGTAGTTGAGAATTTGGAAATATGAGAATTTTAGAACTTGGTAATTCCATAATTTGGGATTTTGGAATATTAGATTTTTTTAAATGTGAAATAGCAATTTTGGAATTTTGGAAACTGAGAATTTGGCATTTTTCTAATGTGGAAATATTTACAGATATTTAAAAATTCGGAAATTTAGATTTATGAGAATTTTGGGACGTAAAAATTTGAGAATGTTTAAAATTTGGAATTTGGGAATACAGTTGCTCAGATATTTAAAAATTCGAATATTTGGATTTCTGGGAATTTGAGAACTAAAAATATGAGGATCTTCAAATTTTGGAATTTAGGATTATAGTGACTCGGATATTTAAATATTTGGAAATTTAGTTTTGAATTTTTGGAGTTTGAGAATTCGGTAATTTGGAAATTAGAAAATTACTGAATTTGAGAATTTTGAGGATATCAAAAGTTTGAAACTGTCAGGTTTGAAAGTTTGAGAACTGAATTCATAGATCTCAGAATCTAGAAAATATAGGACCTATGACATTTAAAAATTTAAAAATGAATAATTTTGTATCTTGGAAATTGTAAATTATATCAGCGCTGAATACGCTCTATAAGAATCTCCTCCAAGATTTATATTATTAAATTATTAAATTCTAAATTTTAATAAAAAAAGCAAAGAACATATAGAGCAACTGAATAATTCAGTATTAAAATGCCTTCTAAATTCTCATGTATAAAATTCCAGCTACAACAAAATATCAATAATAAAATACTTCACACATCTTCCGCCTCTGCACACAGATTCATCTGAATCTATAAAACACAATCATTTAATAATCCTATATAAAAATGAACAAAAATTTGCTCCAGATGTCGCCTCTTCGTCGCAATCGCACGACACATTATTGGCCCTTAGTTAATATCTAATAAGCTATATAGTCAGCCTAGCAAATATTACTTAACGGTAAATGATTAACCAATACCTTGAAGGCTACAATAACCATAGATCATAGGAGGGTTTATTTTGTCGTAGATTGGAAACACCTCGGCCGCGCGTAGTTACTAGTACCTTGTCACAGAATTTAGTCGATGCGCTACATAGTCGATGCGATATACATATATAAATAGTCAGAATCTTAGTTGTGTGGTCTTTAAAATTAGTATAAAATTATGAAATTTCATGGATGCCTTTCTTTCTCTCTTTCTCTCTCTATTTCTGTTCTACTATATTCCACACTATTTCTCTGTCTCTATCTGTCTCTTTCTCTCTGTTCTCCTTCTCACTGTCTAACCTAGAAGGCTTTTAATTCGGTTTCTTGTTTCAATCTTTTCTTTCTTTAATTTTTATCCTTTTCTCATTGTTTGAACCTAGTCATCCGTTACACTCGAACCGTCTACTCCGACGAATTTCTGCAACGCTTTGCTTTATACTTAACTTGTCTCCATGTACATATCTTTAACTGTCTACGCATACCTTTGCCTGCACGAAGAAAAATATTGCACATATTGATCATCGGTTAACCGATACCTTAGAGAACTAGCGATTATTTGCTCCATCGACGATCATTTTGCCGCGATCGTAGAACATCCGATACTTTTCTTCGTGCTTAGTTGCAGAAATTTCTGTTCGGTCTCTCGAGACCGGTTGCACTAACCGATCGAAGAAAAAAAAATGATAGCAAAAAGTAAATGAAAGAAAAAGAACGACAAAAGATGCAAAGACTACTTTTTTACCTATACTGATCAGTTTCGACTCGGTATTAATGTGATCTGTTTTTCCTTATAGATTTTATGTGGTCCCTGGCAGGATTACCTGATGGTGAGTATGAAATATGCACGAACATGTTCAACAAAACGACTCCAATGCCCGGTGATATGCCTACCGTTCCATAACAACATTCGATCACGTTTGACGTAAGAACATCGTTGTAATATTTACGTGCCAATCAATCATGAAGCCAATGGAAATTCTCTATTTGTTACTCGCACGTTACGTTCGAGGCAGAGGGCTCGTGCATGATTCACGTGATCAGGGTGAACATATGTTACAGTTCGGATTTCGGAAAATAATGGTTATCTTCTGGAAATTTTACATGTAATCACTATGCTGCGAATGTTAATGCATTTATCGTGTCACACCCTTGGGACGTAGGTGAAACAAATGCAATTTTCGAGTTGTTGCGAGAATGTTACAGAAACATTCTCTTGTTATAATTTATTATTCGCATCAACTGTATGTATTCGTTTATCTTCGTACATTTATATTTGTGTTACATCGTTTAGTTGTATATTTAATATAAATGTAACATAAATGTAAGTATTTGAAAATAGATAAATACATAACACAATTTGTGCAAATAATAAATTATAAGATTTATATTACAGTAGACATATTTATATCAAATATTTAAAATACTTAGTAGGAAAAAACTTTGAACATTATTATCACTCCCTTCTTTATTTAATTTAATTCTAATTATTAATACAATTTTTGGTCATTTTCTCTATTTTTGTTATTAATTTTATTTTTTTTGTTTAGAGGATATTTATAGTGTTTTACTAATTGTATACATAGTGTGAGCATTTACGATTATATGTACATATACATGTATATGTATTATCATATTATGTACATATGCAATTAAATTTGTGTACTTAACATTAATTTAATAATATGTAAATATTTTCGCAATTTTTCACTTATAAAAAATATATATTTTTGTTGTGTCTATTTTTGTCTCAAGGGTGCGATATACTGAGGTCCGCAAAATTGAAATAAATTATGTAACCTGCGAGAATCGCAGACTATTTACATGATTCATGATCAATTTGTGGTCCTCGATATACCATAAATAGATAAACATCTGCAGTATAGTAATTACCGTCTTCTATAATTCAGCGTAGTATTAGAGAGATATTATGATCGAGACAGAAATGCATTATATCGGTTCAATTCCAATTAAAGCAAAGTGATTTAGTTGTTTGGAGAATAATTTTATAGTATTTTCGAATAAATGTATTCTGTGGGGTAATACGGTACGTATATGTTGAAAAAGTACTTTACGCGAGAAAATGTAGATGGTAGATCATAGAGAACTTACATATGGTAGGTGGATATAACATTTTAAGTTCAATGATTTAATCTGTTGAATTTAGGGATTATTTTCTGGTAATTAATTTTCTTGCATTGTGTTAAACAAGTTCTAATTTATGTTATTTTGTGCAATGGATAAAATGTTAATGAGTTTACATTACAATAGTGAAAAATTCTCAGATTTGGAAAGTTAAAGATTCAGAAATTTAGAAATTTGAAAATTTTAAGTTTGAGATTTCGAAAATGTAAATTGTTGTAAAATTTGAAAATTTGAGTAAGCTGAAATTTAGAGAAATGCTGTTTTACAAGTTTCGAAATTTACGAGTTTGAAAATTTGGACATTTAAGAATTTAAAGTTTGTAAATTTAGGATTTAGAGATTTGCAAAACTTGGTAGCTTTAAAATTTAAATAAAGGGACTCTCGAGAATTTGAGGATCTAGGAATTTGAAAATTTATATGTCTGAAAAATTTATAAAATTTGAGAAATTTAGAATTTTCAAAAATTTGCAAAATTTAAGAAATTTGAGAAAGTTTAGAAATTTTACAAACTGGAAAACTTGAGAAGCTTAAGAAACTTAAGAAATTTAAGTATTTAAAAATATAAGAATTTGAAAATTGAACGGAAACTTAAGAATTTGATAAATTAATTGAAAATTTATTTCAGGAACTTGTTTGATACCCTGCAATAATTAGAAGAATGCAAAATAACGAGCAATAATATTTCTAATTAATCTTAAAACCTTTAGACACACGAAATGAACGATGTAAAATTTAATAGTAACCAATTATCCATTTTTTGCTCAATGAAATTAGAAAAAGAGTTAGTAATTAGTAACAGAATTAATTCAAAGTAACTATACCCTAAGTACCATGACAATTCACCGTTTAACATTACATAGTCCTTCCTCAAAATTCAAAGTTGGTGTCACGTATGCAGGGATTGAAAAAATTAAAAAATTACTATTTTATACTATTATCTATTGGTTTTGACGCAAACAGTCATGGAGAATAGGAAAAGTACATAACTGTTATTAGGTGTATCAATTTTGTTGTAGATTGTAATATAAGTTATGTAATCTATATCTAATATAGTAATCTATATTCCAAAAAAAGAAGACACTTATAAACAAAAAATAAATTGTTACTTCAAATAAATTTTCGTTTAGAAAAATAATGTATTAGAATAACTGAAACAATGACTAATTCAGACAATTATTTATTATACAAAAAATTGCGTTACATGAAAACAGTAGTTTCAATACCTTTATTGAGTTATAAAAATTCGTGTTACATAAGAGTTTACTGTATATCATAAATGCACAAACATCCGCAGTCAATCAATAACAGTTATAATAATGAATAACATTAGCAAATAGGAGTTGTGAATAAAATTAACTAATAACAATTACAAACGCGATCAAAATTAACTAGTAATTATTGAACATTACTAATAACAGTTATGGACATGAACAAAATTAACTAATAACAGTTCTGAAAGTTATAGTTTTGGATTTTATATAAAACCAGAAGAGCTACTTTTCTCCGTGCGATCTCATTGCGATCATATGACTTTTTTCGTTAATTCGTCATTGTCCATCAGTCAAAAACACTGAAGAAAAACATACAATCACTGTGAGATCACCTAGAAAAAAGTCATTCATGTGCACCGGATTTACATGATTGAAGAATTGAGAGCAATATAATTATTTTCAATCCCTGCGATAATTCGATAAATAGAAACTGACATAACCTTTAATTTTGTTCGCAGGTTTCCCAGCGGCGGCGTACACGGCATACGCGGCAAGCCGCGGCTATTCTGGGTACCCTAGTTTCGGACTGCCCTACCCGACAGGTAACCACCTTAGCCTTAACCACCTTAACCACCATAATGCGGCCCACATCGCGCCCTTGAACCTGAACTTGAACCTTATACAGGCGCAGCCTGCACCCCACCATAATCCACCAACCCCCACACCGCTCTTTTACCATCCCAATTTGGACCTCTACAACGCCATGCCTCTGTGAACTAACTAATTATGTATCAATAACAACTCGACTCGAGCTATGCGCACACTCTAACCCCATTGCTACACCAACTAACTGTGCTCTCGCTGTCGCTACTCGTCGCCGCCTTTGTCGTCGTTCTAACACGAATCGATCGTGGCTGTCGAACGATCAGTCTCGATTGATTTCACGGGAAATTAGGCCTGATTCGAGGCAACGAGTGAACTCTGATCCCGTGCAGTACAAGGATCTCTGGACTGACATCTCTTACGAGACTTTCGAGATCCTCCGGGTCTTCGAGACAGTAGAAATGTTTGAACATCCAAGGTCGAGGATCCTTGAGATACGAGTGAGGCTGTATTTACGGGAATATTCGTTTGTGCAAAGATCGAGCCACATCCGTTCGTCTCTGATCTACGATCCTTGTCTCTTGGGAGTGCAAAGGCACGCAAATTGTTGGAAAGCAGTTTTCGTGACGGACTTCTTTTTCCGGACAATAATCGGGAATAAGTTATTACGCGACGTCACGGATTGACGTTCCTTAAGAACGATTGTGCTTGCGCGCTTTTATGTCCTCTACGGAGGATATTGTACATTATTGAGCAGTGTCTGCTCAAGCTCTGACGATCGGGCGACTTACGAAGCTACGAGCCTAGCTCGATTACGAAGGGGATGGTGAACATTGTACAAAATCGTATAAGTTATCGTATCGATATAATCTTGTCGAGTTTAAGATTTAAGGGTAGCGATAAGAAAATACCGACCTCCTCGAACTTTCTACCCTGTTCCGTGTTTGCTCATCGTTTCAAGCATATTTAGCAAGCGATCGATTCGATTCGACTCGTGCTGGATAAATTTATACGCGAGTTCTGAGGTTCACAAGTTATTGCTTTTTATCGTTTGAGCTGTTCGTGGACAATGATCGTGAACGATATTCGCGTTTGCAGAAATCAATTCGTCGAAAACTAAGGAGATATTGAAGGTCTAGAGATTTATAATTTTGTTGTAGGGTGTCTTTCAAAACTTCACACTTTCAAAAGCTAATCGGTTATTTTGAGACCTGATCAGCGTTTATGGACGAATTTTGTAAACGATTCGTGATCGTATTTGTGAAGGATCTTGAAAGAATTTTGATTAGGTTTTGAAAGTGAACGTCCATGAGTGACCAGGTTATGGAAGATACCCAAGAAAAAATGTTTAATCGACAAAATGCTATATTGAAAGTGACGAACCTAATATTTTAAACAAAATGACTGCTTTAAAGATGACACTGCGATCAAATAAAAAGAATATATTATGGCAATAATGCGTGTATGCAAAACGAAACTTCAAGCATTAAATAATCATATCTATAGCAAACGATTAAATGCACCAATATACATCGTGAGTTATGAAAAAGTATACGAACGTAGTAAATTGAATATTCACATTCCAATTTTAGAAGCAAAGAAAGGTATCATTATCTTCATTAAAGTTTAAAGGTTTTGAACGAATGTGTGAAGTCGGTATATGTACAGTCACGTTCTCTAAATGTGTTCATTTATCATTTAACGATCTAAGTCCACTGTTACAACATTGTTCTCGATTCTGGGTGTATAGCTGGCTGCTTTATACATCTAACCCTTTCATTATTGTCCATAAGAGTTTTGTGGAGGAAGAATGGAACGCGTTCACTTTGTGAGAACTTTTGTTCGATAAATTGGATCGATTATTGAAATTAGAGATATTTTGTTACGATTATATTTATAGTGTACGTACAATATTTATCCAATTTATAAGAGTTATTTAAGTATTTGTACACAGTATAAACTGTAATTAATTTTGGATATTTTATTTATTTTATTAAATAGTTTTCTTTTAAATATAAATAATCTATTGACAGTATAAATGATTCATTTAATTAATGCTATAGTAAAAATTATATTAATATAAACCTTGATTAATTGCCTTCGAATTTGAACGAATTCAATTACGAAATATTATACAGTTTACTTAAAAACTATTGTTACATTTGGAAATAGGAGAACATATACAAAAATATCTGACAAATTCAATATTTTGAACAAATATTTACAAAACATTCGATAACATTTATTTATTGCATCAATACACATTTTCATTTTATAAATGCTTTTAATAAACTGACTTTTATAATTTTAATAATTTTGTGATTTTCTCATTTGTTAATTACGTTGTTCTAATTTTACATTTTGTTGTTACACTTATTATTCTAATAGATGATATAAGGAAATTTACATCTTGAAATTTTTCTGTTGTAAGTAAGAAAACAATTTATTTTTTTCCGACACCATTGCTCTTTTCGTTTCTACCAATTATTTAAAAATAATAACTGTATCTTAATACATTAGGAAAATCCTAATGATATTATTTCTTTGTGTACAAAACTTACCAATCGAATATACTTTAATTAAAAGTATATTAATCAAGGTTTATGTCAACTTAAATAACAATAAATAATCTCAAATTTAACGTTGTTCAAACGAGTAAAATATATTATGCACGAGGAAATATTTCAGTGAGTAACTGTATTTAAAAACTTGAGAAAAAAACTTAGAAAAAATTTTTTTAAATGCAATTAGTTTATGCAGCAGAAAATGACTCTCAAAATTGGGCTTTCAACAATTAGATATAAATGACTCGTTTGCCTTTCAAATTGCAAACATAATTCACGTTATTGTGGCTCTCGTGGTTCACCTGGGTAAGCAAAAACTCGCGAATGCAAAAATGCTGTTCGAAAAGGCTGAATTCACCGAACTGGGACAAGATAATGAGGGGTTGATGTATGAGAAAAGTTACGCCGTTGAAACAACCCCGTGTTTCTTACCCCTATCCGCTCGATAACAGCGATTGCGTGCCTTCGACTGTCAATAACAAACAGCCCCGTCGGTACGGAATTTTCTTTCAAAGCATCAAGGCTCCACGATCCGCGAAATGCTTTAAAATTGCTTCCGCTAATCGATTAATCAATCTCAGTTACCCTCTTTCTATACAAATCGTTAAAGCGTGAATCGAATCCGATCGATTTAATCGAACGGAAGAATTTCGCGCAAACAATCGCTGAATAAATGAAAATTTCATCGAATTTATTGAAAGAAAGACCTGGATACGAGAAACTTCGTTGACTAATTCACGATCATTGTTAATTGCAATCGACGAATTTATTTTCTATGGTAAATCATTCTATCAAAAATTGACCTATTGTCAGGAAACAGAGACGATTGTAACTGGGATGTGCAGGGTGATCCACATAATTGGGTCGAACTTTCTTGAGAACGGTTTTATCAAATTTTGTGAGATATGAAAAAGTTGTGAAAATTCAGTGGTAAGAAAACCTACTTTTCTTTACCATTCTAATCTTTCTGTAAGTGCGCCTGAAAATGCAAATACACTCTTTGTTGAAATACATATTACAGTTTTAAGTTTTAAATAAACGTACATATTACAGTTGTAAGTGTCAAATAGAGGTACGCATTATAGCTTTAAGTACATATTGGGACTAAATAATAGAACTACATATTATAGTCTTATGTAGATATTTTATTCAGAATATTCTGTATAAAAGTTATTATTATTATGTTAGATATAACAAAAACCAATGGTTTATAAGATATTTCAATTTTAGAAGTGAGAGCAATTTTATACAGTAATTTGAAATATCTCGTGTTTTTTTTTTGACGATGTACACAAATATCGTTCCACGAAATTGATATAAACAAATAACATGCAATGTTTAAAACGAGTGTATTTGTATTACCTTTTATGGAATTGCATATTTGTTTTTGAACATATTGATTTTTCGGAATATTCTACATAAAATGAGGTGCAATGGTAAAAGGATCGATATTTCGACAGATGTTTCTAATTTTGATAGAAAATGTCCCACTTTTAAACAGAAAATATCTTACCCAATATTCATCTATCTTATACCAAACTTTTCAATTATCAAAATGAATAACAGTTGCTAATAATCGAAAATGTTAATGTAACTATAAAACATATTCAAAATAACAATAATTATACACGCATTACACGTTATTAAGTTTAAAAGTAAAATATTTTATACTAGAATTAGAAACATCTCCCAAATTATTGATTTTTTTGGCATTGTGACACAATGTTTTTTAAAATGAAACATAAATGCGAAAGTACACTTACGCATTTTTTTTCAAAAATGCAATTGCATGTTTTTCCTCAGAAATGCAGTTACATATTTTTTATTCACACAAACTAATTCTATAGTACATTGTGCATAAAAAAGTATTAGTATACTCATCAAAAAGATCAATAATACACGAAATATTTCAAATTTCTTGCATAAAATATCTCTAAACTGTTGATTCTTAAATTAAAATTTGTGTTGATTTTTATTGAAATAAATTTATACTTTTTTGTTGTTTAATCTTCTATTTCATTTTGAATTTTAATTTATTGTTGTGTACGCCGGTAGATTCAGTGCTAATAACCTTACCTAATCTCGGGTACTGTACCTAATATGTACTTTATAATATATACTTCCATAACACTCTGACCGCCACCTTAAATTCATCAAAGATCGTAACGGACAAACCTAATTACCCTAAGAATATTTAGCCCTTATTTCGTATTCTGTCAAGTATTTAACACTAGATTTACGGAACCCGACAAAATGATGAATCATAGATCTTTTATTTTAAATGACAAAACTTCCTAAGAAATTTTTGTAAAAATGTATATCAACTTTTGTCAAGCTAAAGAATCAATGTCTTAGGCAGTTTACATATCATCCCCAATTTATTTATTTTTCTTCTTTACTTCAAATTTAAATCAAACGTCCGTAAACCTAGTATTAATAAAATTAGTTATGACTAAATAAAGATATTCTTCATATAATGGTTGACTAGTACAAATATAAATTCATACATCACCCAAACATGTCTGTCATGGCCCAAAATGTATTTGCATTTTTAGCAGCACCCAAAAAGAAATGAAAGTGGCAGAAAAATAGATCTTCCTGTAGGGTACAGTTCGTTCTTTCCCAATTATTTATATGTCACAGAATTTTGAAAATATAGGTCGGCCCAGTGGCGTGGGACGCGCTGTAGAGCAGAAACGTTCGAGTTTTAATTTGAACGGCAATTTAAATTGTCACTCTATTAGATCGATCGTAATTTAAGAGTAATTGCACGGTCGCGGAACGGGGTAAAATGTCATTGTTAATATCAAGGTAGGAGTGGCTGGAGCGTTTCGATTGCGAACGATATACGAGAGAACCGCACCGCGGTCGGGCCTGCACGCATGGATATACACAGGTGCAGGCTAGAGCAATTAATAGGAAACATTTCGAAAATGAACGCATCTATGGCTCGGTATCGGTTGATCTAAATCGAACCGGTTGATTGGAGGCAGTTGCGGGCAAAGTTTTCGGGGTCAAGCGCCCTTCATTCGGGCTCGAAATGAAAATCCGCGGCCCGTGATGGACGAAGATGATCAAAATAGAGTTTCGAGCATGTCGTTGTATACATCATCGGCCGATCAGACGGAATTTCAACGGGCCGGAATTGCACGCTTATTGTTCGCTTCGATCCGCTCGCGAGACGCATCATGAAAACGACCTTCCAACCTAATCATCGATCACTGATCAAGCATTCAATTTTTCTCTTTGTTTTATTCGATTATGTGTTTATTTATTTTGAATATGAGGATATGATGAGACGACGTTGCGTCGGAACAAATATGTGGAAGTAGGTTCGTGATATTTGTTATTCGTTTGGAAAGTAAATATGTGTATACATATGAGGAATATACTAATCACGTCTCTTGCAGTGGGCTTTTGCGGATGTAACACTAATAGTTTTGAGTGAAGCTTTTTTCGATCCTTTACCTTTATTCTGCGATTGTTTGAGTGTTTTAACATAGTGTGGGCAATTGTTCTGTTAGGGCGCGTGCGTTGTGCAAGCGGAGTAGAATTATGGACAGTGCACTGATGAGTAGGAACTTCCCGAATTTGAAGAATTGAATAATTTGAAATTTTTGTAAAAGTTGGTTACTAACTGTTTAGATTGCTAAATTTACGAATTTTTTAATTTTCTGAATTCCTGAATTGCCAGCTTTTGAACATCCGAATCTTTGAATTTCCTGTTTCTAAATTTGCACACTTTTAAATTTTTTAATTTTGGAAATTTGCAAATTTGGACACTGATTTTCAAACTTTTCAAATTTCTAAATACAAAAATCCAGGAGCTTGAAATTTCCAAAATTTAAGAATTCAGACTTAACAGAATTTAGAAATTAGAGAAGTCAAATACTCGGAAATTGAGAAATTTGGAAATTTAGGAGGTTGAAAATTTCTGATTTTAGACATTTTGAGGATTTGAAGTTTGTAAACTTAAAAATTTGTTAATTTGTAAACTTCTAAATTCCTAAATTTCTAAATTTCTAAATTTCTAAATTTCTAAATTTCTAAATTTCTAAATTTCTAAATTTCTAAATTTCTAAATTTCTAAATTTCTAAATTTCTAAATTTCTAAATTTCTAAATTTCTAAATTTCTAAATTTCTAAATTTCTAAATTTCTAAATTTCTAAATTTCTAAATTTCTAAATTTCTAAATTTCTAAATTTCTAAATTCCTAAATTTTTAAGTTCCTAATTTCCTAAATCCGTAAATTGTGAAATTCCTATGTTCCTAAATTTCGAAATTCTTAAATTTTTATCTTCTGAAATTAATAAGTTGTTGAATTTTGGGACTTTTGAATTCTCGGATTCTTGAATTCTTGAATTCTTGAATTCTTGAATTCTTGAATTATTAAATTATTAAATTCTTGAATTCTTGAATTCTTGAATTCTTGAATCCTTGAATCCTTGAATCCTTGAATCCTTGAATTCTTGAATTCTTGAATTCTTATACTCAAACTCTTAAATTCCTAAATTTTTAAATACCGAAATATCCAAAGTTCAAAATTTTCAAATATTCTTCAATATCCCATAATAATCTGTCCCACACACCACACGCACCATGCACATCAGTGCCCGTAACCTCTTCACCGAGCGCTCGATCTGTCCATCACTGCTCTAACGTCTTACTAGCCCACTTGTTCCTTTCTCTTTCGTCCATTTCTGGCCATCTAGCAGTCTTGCTCATCTTTCTCTATCTCTATCTCTCTATCTGGTCTCCTCTTCATTGCCCGTACAAGTACCTCGACAGAGAATTTCGAGGATAAAGTTCGAACGTCTTCTATCCCGCACTTGTGTGTCTCCCTTCAGTGTAAAGCATGTCACAGCGCAACGGTAACAATGGCGGATAAACTGCGACAGGTGTCCCATGCACGATGACCGTCTATAAATTAGAAACAAATAAAGAGCATACACGACGGTGTAATTACGCGATAACCCGTCGACGCGAGACAACCCGTGTAATTTCTATTAAACATAAATTCACACGGCGAACTCGTTATTTGTTGTTTCTATCTCTCCTTTCGATCGTTTACATAGAACAATCCGCGTGAACGGGCGGGAAAGAGAACTCATAAATAATGCATAATGTTTTTCGGACGTTGGCTCATCCCTCAACGAAGCAAGTTCCGTGTCCCCGTTTCTCCGTTTCCCTTTCCTGTCCCTCGAAACGACCCTAACGTTAGCCCAGCATTTTTTTTACCTTCCTCCAGGGACTGTGCGTCGATGGTTCCCGGAATCGCTTTTTCCAATTTCCTTCGCTACCCGCTATTTAACGCATTTGAATAACTTGGTCCGCGTGAGAGGAGCACGCGCCTCTCTGCTTCTCTCGCATTTGCGTATGGTTCACGAGGCATGGCTGTAGAGCAGGAAAAACGAGGATAACAGCCGCCGATGATTGATCACCGTAAACCCACCCGCCTTAAAATCGTCCGTATCTATATATACATATATCCCCAATGTCCGAAAAACATTCGTTGGTTAAGCCACCCTCCATCGCGAATACGAAAGAGGGTTGGCCAATCGGCCGCGAACGAATTTTCTTCAACTCGACGGTATATTTTCTGGAGAGATCGAAACGATCGGATTCTAACTCCACCGAGATTCTTGTACAACTGTTATACTGCAAACTGTTAAACTTGCCAAAAGGAAAATGTAATCTGCAAGGTGATTTCGCGGGTAACCCCTTGCACTATGATTTATGTGGCAAATGCATCAGACGTAACTATTCGCTGCTACGGTAATAGAATTGAATAAAGGAAGAATTTCATGTTTTGTATTTAACGATTTCTGGGCAAATTATAGTTGGACTTATAGAGAAATTGAAGCATTCGAAAAAAGTAATAGAAAGTTATTTTTCTTGAACTTCGAGCCATGAGTGTAGTTTGTTAGGGTAGTGCAAGGGCTTCGTCGAGAAGATGCGTTGAGAGAGATTAGAAAGATTTCTTCGAATTTGGATGAAATTTTTTTTTTAAATTTTAATAGTGAGAAAAGTTGAATGTTGTAGCAGATTTTGGAGATGATCAATATTACGTATTCACAGCATTTCTGGATTCTTACTATTAATACATATTGTCAATATGACATTATCTGTAATAATGTTGACAATAAATATTGATGCAAATTTTCAAATCAAAATTCCTAAATTTTTAAATATCGAAAATTTCGCAATTGCCAGATTTCTAAATTCTTAAGTTGCTCAATCTCCGACTTTCAAAATTTACAAATTTCCTGAAACAGCAAACTTACAAATTTTTTCATTTCTAAATTCCCAAATCTATAAACTTCTAAATTTCTAAATTTGTGTATACCCTGATTAGGGATTCTGAAATTTCCAAATAACCAAATTTTCAGATTTCCAAGTTTTTAAACTATTAAATTACTATAACCCAAATTCACCCGATATTCAAGTTTGCAACTTTGCAAATCGTGAAATTACCAGTTTTCGAATTTAGTTTATTTTTTAAAATTACCAAATTTCACATTTCCAACTTATACAATTTTTAAATTTGCTAATTACAAAAGTTACAAACTTTCTATAATCCAAATCATGTATTTTAAAAATTTCTAAATTTCAAACACACTGATTTCCTAAATTTCTAAATTTGCTTCCGAATCTTTAAATTCTTAAATTCCTAAATTACAAAACTTCAGATGTCCAAATCCACAATTTCACAATGAACATCAATGTTACTAAATATTGAGAATCTAGAAAAATGATAAATGTATGATCATCTGAATGTCGAAATCTGTGCAATAAAAACTATGAAATATAAATGTCATTTAAACAATAAAACATTCACTAGGAAAATGTATAATAAACGAATGATTTGAAAGAACTTACGTATTTTTAACTGTCATACGTTCCTCAAAAATAATTGCATAAAAATCGTTAGATAATATTTTACCTATTTTTTTAACATTTTTAAAAGTTAAAGAATTCTCTCTAAATATTAATGGTTAAAATAATACTTTCATAAACAGTGTAGTAAAACTTAAAGGAAATGTAAAGTTATGTAACATATGATAATTATGCATATTCACAGACAGTAAAAAATTCTTACAATATAAAATATTGAGTTAATGAATTTTGACTGACGTGTCGATAAACATGTCGTTATAACTTCTTTCGACAATATTACTGTATATACTTTTATGTCAATGCAAAGTTTTGTTTACTTGCTCTAGTCAAATATTATTGTTACTGAAACTGTCAACTGTTTAGTCAACAAATTGTGTTTCCATTCATAATTGAACATTTAAACAAATACAGTCACCTCGACACCCGATATGAACAACACCGCAACTAGTTTGTGTTTACGTTAAAATTAGAATATTGTTCGTATCAGCTGTGGAAGTTCCTATATATTGTAATTATTTTGACAGAGAAATCAAACATTATGTGTATACACATAAATGGAAACATAAAACAGAGAAATGTGCAAGAGTTAAAAATGAAGCATTTGCGGAATAAAATACAATATCTAAAGTACTACGAGCCGAACTCGTAATTTCAAAATTGTTAAGACTCTTTTTATCAGTGTTACAATTTTTTCTTTAAATTAACCCTTTACGATTATATCTTAAAGACGCCTAAGTATAAATGAAATAAGGTTGCACAGGGTTAAAGATAAATTTAAATAAATTCAAAGTTGCAAAATGAAACAAAATTTAATTAAATAATTAAAATAAGCTAATATTAAATTAGAAATACCCAGTTTCTAGGTAATATGAAAGTATTATTCAATGAATTTGAGCAGATTAATATCACAATGGAATTTCCAAATCTATCACATCTCTCTCAACTCAATCACGATCAGCCATTGTTCGTGAAATTCGATGATCGATTCCGATCAAGTCACGTGCATGGAACACTATACTCGTAGTTTCTCCGTTACAGCGTGTCGATCACATGTACCACCAGTTTTGACTGTATAGAGTATCTTTGAACTGAATGACAGGAATTCGATCGAACGTATCAGAGAGAAAGGGAGAAAGAAAGAGGTGTTTGTTGAAAGAAAGCTACACCCGTGAGCGTCCAATGAGTCTAGGGACTTAGCAGGGGTTGGTGGTACTTTCAGGTGCCCTGGGACTACCGCCCCTATCGACCGGAGGCACATCGCTTCACACCTTCATTCCCGAGCAATGAATCACAGAAATGACGAAAAACCCGAAACCAGAATCAAAACAGGAAATCGGAACGATGTAACAGAGTAGAATTTGCGTGTGTGAAAACCTGTGTGTGTGTTTCTTAAAATCCGGGGAGTGTTTAGTACCAGAGTTAAAAAGGACTCGTGTAACATACGCAAGAATTTCAGGAAAATTTCACATTCTTCTGGTCGACTAAATTAATGCTGATTATTCTGCAGCTGGTAATGTTCTGTCCGTAATTTAATGTGGTGCAATCAGACCTAGCTCACGTTAGTAGAACAAATAGAGTATACTAGAGCTAGTAGAAAACATAAGCTGAGCAAGTTTTTAAAAGTCAAAAGCTAGTTCTCGAGAGTGAGTTGCTGGGCTAGATACTCTATCGCTTTAATACATCAGTGCTAGTACTTTACCTAGGGATGGATTAAAAAATCCTACGCTTCAGGTGGACTCCTAGTAAATTTTCTAGCAACGAGCTGTTTATGAGAGACGTTTTGACTATCTTTTGAACATACCTCTCTTCGAGGCAGACACCTGACAAAATCTTAATCTGACCCTAACTCTACAAATGTAACCTAGACTTAAGTTTTGCTAAATCTTTAAAATGGTGGAGCTTTTCTATGCCACTCATATCTGCAAATTTACCTCCATATCTTCTCCAAATTTTCTCCTTGCAACATATCCATAGATCTAGGGACGGGTGGACAGGTCCTACAGCATCAAGTGTTCGACTTTAGCAATAATTGTTTAAAAGTTTGATCTATAGAAGTGATCTGAGAGAATGAAAGTAAACTCGCAAACGATCAGGCAGAATACTTGTATCTTGATACAACCTTGATAGCAGAATCCTAGTTGATTTTGACGCCTTTGAGACCGACTGCTTACGTCCCCTTCTTCCCGTGATTAAAAACGCGACACAAGGTTTCATCCTGCTTCTCGCAGGGTCGACACTGCTTCACTGAACAGACGTAACGACGACTTCTTCGAACATAATCGCGACAACAAGTTTCCTACCACCATTTCGCGACACCTTTGCGTTCGAAGCGAGACAAGTCTCGCATTAACCTTTCATGGCGTCTTTGGACGAATTTTAACCAGGCCTCGAGGAACTTCCTTGCTCTAACCTGTTTCTTTACCTTATCAAGCTTCTGTCGTTCGCTCTGAACGCTGAAATTTCAGTTTTATTGGAATATGAAAAAAACCAACGGATCTTGAATATACAGGGTCTGGTGGTATAATTGAAAACGGAGTAAATCTGCGCGAAAAAATAAGCTAAAGATATCAAATCAAATTTGTTCGTACCCGGATTCGTTTACGAGAAAATTGATTTTGAGATTTTGAATATTTTAATAAATTGCATATTAATTTTAAAACTGGTAGATATAAATCTCTAGATGTAATTGATATCGCTGGAACATGTTTGTTTTTATAATTGGTAATATTTTTGCTTACGTGTGTTTTCATTGACGACTACATTTGTTATATTATACCTTAGTATTTATATTAATAGCATTATGAAAAATATTGACTGATAAATATTATTGTTGATAATAAACATTATTAATAACTGTACTTATTTAATAACCATTTAACTTTCATTTAATAACTTATTATTTACTAAAATAATAAACAAGTTACGTTTATTAGTTGTACTGTAAACAAATTTATTTGCAGATACTATAACATTTCAAATTTAATTTTCTCGAAAATGAAGCCACGTACGAAACAATTTTATTGCACATTTTCAACTTATTTTTTCATATAGATTCTCCTCCTTTTTATTTATATCACCATATAACACTATACTTCAATATAGTTATTGAATAAAGTGTACGTTCACCCTTTTAAATTACACGATTGATAATAAAATTGTTGGACACGTATTGTTTTCAACAGACTTTCAATAAAATTTTTTGATTATAAAGCAGAAAATTGAATCAGTGCTTTCGGAATGTTTTCAGGGAAATAATTGCAGATGTAGTTACTCGCATAGTTAGTGGTTACTGTATATATCCGTTCGAAGTAAATATTCATGGGAGTGTGCAGAACGAGGAAACGTCGAGAGTTGATTAAATTCGGAGTAAATCGGTTTCAATTTTGAACACGTATTAACCTAATTCTTATAATCTTCGCGCTAATTGAAATTTCCGCTTTCAACGGGCAGCGGCAAATTAATGGCTACCTCAATTCGTTAAATAAACGAGATACAGTGTGTCAAGTATCGAAATATACTACCTTTGCTTTAGCTCTTTGCAAAAATCAAACGTTCTTGAATATTTCACCCAAAATTAGGTCGATTTCTCTTGCAAGCACCGCGAATAATTTTTTGCTTAATTTGTTATTAATTTCCTTCTGTATAATGTACCAAATTATAATTTTACACGAGAGTTTCTCGTTTTGGTAATAAAATTTATCCTATGAAAAGTACAATTTAAATTTCGTGGTAAATTTATGGATATTTATTCACGTGTATTTTTAATTAATTTTATATTGCATTGTTTTGCTAGCGGATTTATGGAAATTGTATATTGGTAATGAATGATTTTGCAAAATTAATTTGTTGTAATTGTTAAACAGGCTGAATTAATTATTACAGTACTTCATTACTTTTACTAAAAGTTATTTGGAGACAACTACGCATCGAGTTTTTATTACCAGTTAAAGATTGGGTGATTTTATATAAAATTTTTCGTTCAAGCATACTGATTTATATTGAATATTCAATCATTCGAATCATTGCAGATTAATGACGTAACTAGGTGAAAATTTAGGTGAACCTGTTTTCTGGATGTTGTACAAATTTTTGAAGTCACAAATATTCAAAGTTGTAACATTTTAAATTCTCAAATTTCATTTTAAATTCTCAAATCAAAAATTTTGAAATTATCAAATTCTGAAATTCTGAAATTTTCAAATTTTCAAATTTGGAATTTTCAAATTTACAAATTCTCAAATATCAATATTTTCAAATACCCTAATTTCCAAATCTCCAATAATTCAAATCCCAATTCTTTAATTTCCAAGTTTTCAACATCTATGTTATTAAATTATCAAGTTTCCAAATTTCCAATTTTCCAAAGTGGAAAATTTTCAAATTCCTAGATTCCCAAATTCCATATTATCAAATTTCCAAATGTTCAGTTATTCAAACTTCTAAATTTTCATGTTCCATATATCTAAATTTCCAAAGTTCCACATATTTCAGCACCAACTCCTTCATGTCTAATGGAGCGTTTACACTAGGCAAGTAAGAGCCGGGCAAGTAGGTAGTCGAATTCTTGGGTTTCTTTCTTTGCCTGTACCAGGCCTGTCGTTGGAAAATGAAAATGGTTTCTTTCCTTTCTTGCCGTCCTTCCATCGGACCCTGCGATAGGTCAGGTACAGGCAAAGAAAGAAACCCAAGAATTCGACTACCTACTTGCCCGGCTCTTACTTGCCTAGTGTAAACGCTCCATAACCCCCCAAACTTCCAATCCCCAATTTCAATATACCCAAATTTCCAAATCTTCAATTTCAAGATTCTCAAACCTCCAAATCTCCAATTTAAAGATTCCCAAACGTCCAAATCCCTAATCTCAAGATCCCCAAATGTTCAAACTTCCAACAGCCTCTTAATGCCTGTTACGCAACAGTAACTGACTATATCCTAGTGATTATGATAATTACTAACCGTATCTAACAGTCAGTCACTGCTGATAATTGTCAGTGTACTTAACTGTTAATAATTAATAGGCCCTAAGAGTCAGTAACTGTTAGTGACTGTTAGTTACATAATAATTCTACAATGTGATCACTACATTCGGTATCATAACACCAGTAAATCCAGGGAACATGGCGCACCCAAATATAGAATCAACATATATCAACGATCCTAGTTACGTCACAGATACTTTTCGATTGACACTCCCAGCTGTACATTACTATTTATCATCCATCAGGTCGTTGGTCGCGATGCACTAGACTGCCAGCAGATCGATGGTGGTTCTTTAGAAACGCTCTTTCAACCCGACGATATTTCCCCGCGCGCACCACTTCGATACACGATCGGTGCACACGTGTCGTGCAGGGTGTGCGTGTACACAGATATCGAATCGAAGTCCCGTCCTTTCATTGGGAACCTAACCGTGCAACTGTGGTAGGTCGATAGGGTTGGGGTTAGGGGTTGTACGGCGGGAGAGGTGCACCGTCGTATTTCACAGTCATTACCGTAACGTGTTACCGTGCGCGCTCGTTGCGCCACGCAATAAATCGTCGGTTACCGTTACCATGGATGGTGCACAAGGAGGGTACGGGTGTTCGAGGGATGCTCGGGGGTTATTGTGGCTCTCCGTACCCCTCAGGCCCTCTGACAACCCTGCAACTAACGGTGCACCACGATCTCTTCGTAACAATCGTAACCCCTTTTTTCTCCCTTTCTCTCGTTCGCACCTGAAGCTTCCTCGTACTTGAAACCCGGTGTCAATTTCTATGGCCTTCTCCTGAAATCTTGCCGAATGATCCTCCGGGGAGAGATGGGAAACGGTGTCCGCGGTGATTGGTCACCGCCATACTGATCTATGTCGGAAGTAAGAGAGATTATCTGATTTTGGATATTTGGACATTTAGATGTTTGGATATTTGAACATTTGAATATTTGAATATCTGTATATTTTGATATTTGATTGGAAGAGAGCGATCTCGTGGCGATAAAATTCATATCTATTTGTGTGAACAGGAACTGTCAAAAATAAATATTTGTTTTTTATTCTATCATGGTTGTGGCTTTATCGAAGTATGGAAAGTAAACATGAATCATATAATCTTTGGATTGTGGTATACAATAATTATATGAACATTCGAAGATTAAATATAACAAAACGAAAGGTACATATTTTTATTAAATAATTCAAAATGTTAAAAATTATTTTGTACATTATTATTTTGCATGGTATCGATTTTCCTCTTTCACAATATAAAAATATGATTTGTTTCGTCTAACATAACATAAAAGCTTCGTTATTGGTTTGCTTTATATTTGACGAAAATTTAGAATAACGGTGATTCAGAGAGATTTAAGGCGATGTTTAAAAAAGATATTTATTTTTTGTTATAAAATTGATACTTTTTATCGCAAAATTAATATGAGGTAGTAAAATTTCATGGATAGTTTTCAATGATATTGATTTCATCAATATTTAATTACCATGAAATAGTAAAATTTCATATTAATTTAAGAAATGTTAATATTTCATATTTAATCGACAAGACAATTTATTTTGTTACTTAAGAAAATTTTTATGAAAATGTGCAATATAAAAATATTGAATTTTACCGCCATTTGAGGTCGCATCCGATGTAGATCAAAATGGCGGAACAGTTTGCGAACACTCTCCTATATATCACAAGCAAATTGCGTACAGCGCAATTCAATACGTTTCGACGCAACGTTTCTTCTTTCGTTTCCTTTCTTTTTTTTTCTTTTTCTGCTTTCTGTTCTACTTCTTACTTTATCTCTACATTTTGTTTCTCTCTTGTTCACCCCTACTTGATGTCATTCTTCCGTTGCTATGATGCTATTGATTATCAATAAATATGCAGATTAATGGTACAACCCTAAATTATACTAACCTTGATATATTATTTTGATAATATCATCTCTAGTAATTTTCTCTTATAACTTAGTCAAAATTGATGAGATAAGTCCTGAATTATAACAAATAATTAACTTCTGTTTGAATGTCTATAGAATTATAAGAAATCGTCAGTTAGGTTACATAGAGAAGTTACTCCAAGTCATTTATTTGATAACATACATGAAGGTCAATATAATTTGTTACCAGCAATCTACATATTTATTAGGACATAAACATAAATTCGTTCGGTCACGAGTATGTTTCTTTCTGAAGATTCAGCTGTTTATATCACTTTTACGATTCCGCTATGATAATAATGAAGTTACAAGCATTTAATCCTAACCAGCTTTGAATCGAAGTGTGTCACATTTATGACGCACACAGTAGTTCAATTGACAAACCAGACTCATATTTCCAGCGCAACTAAATTTCGAATTAAATCTAACTACAATCACAATCAAGTATCGGTAAACGCAAATTGTGCCTAATACTTTTATTTGTCTGAACAGTTAGAAAAAATTAGCTCTGAACGACGCAACTACCTAGAAAATTGTAGGTTAAGGGATTATCGATCGAACGAATTTACGTTACAACCCATATTCATTTTCTTGCAAAGATACATGATCCCATTAAAAAAATAATTTCGTCGCTATTCGACGTCCACCATCTTCGTGTCTGCCATTCGCACAGACAGAAATTCTTGTTAACTCAGTTTCTTTCTCTGTTCTTCCCTCCGGAGTTACACTTTGTACCGACGTATGTATGTTTCTTATGCACACCGTTGTGCTGTTGTACACAAACAGGTAATCACCAAACTGATTGTACATATTTTGGAACGTAGCTGGTCAGCGACGTGTACGCCCTAAGAATCTGAAACATTCGAAGCTAACACGTGCCATTCCGGAGATTTCACGGTGTCGTCGTGCACACGCGCGTGCACACGTCGTGTCCGCTCGTTTTCGGGACAAAAGGGAATCTCGTCTTCGTACGTGTTCGGTACAAATACGTTCGGGATAGCATGAATACACGAATGGCGGTCGGGAAGCGTCTTTGTGAACGCAAGATGGCTCTTTTATGCGACGCGAGACGCTTTCGGACCAGCGTGTACATACGCGCGTTTATACGGTTACTTATTGACGATAAATGCCTGTGTGTGTGCGTATCGTGCATATCGCGATGCATTGATATTGCCAGCTGACTGTGCAACAGCATTCCTTTCAATCGATATTTCATTTGCTGAAATTTATTACAGTTCATTAATGATTTATGTGGAGAGGAGTTGAAAAAAATGTTCACATTTTTTCTTTAACTTTAGATACAAATAACTGTACCAATTTTGCGAAATAAAAGGCTATAATAGTTTTGTGAAATGAATATAATGATTTTGGGAATAATAAATGATAAATTTCATTCTAAATAAATCTGAAATTATTGTAGCATAATATTTGAAATTATCTATTGGTAAACTAAAATTATTCATCATCAAAATATTGATCTAATATTGTAATTAAATAATGAAAAAAGTGAAAATTCAGAAAAAAATGTTGACACATCATTAAAATTGCACCTAAAATTGGAAATATCAAATTACATTTAATCTTCAATATCGTTACGATTATATTAAATTTTGAATACGTTAAATATTGTATTAATTTGTAGTAGATACAACTGTTTCCAGTGTAACGATTCTTTGTACAGTCATCGACAATACAATGTTGTATAAAGATATGCTACTTTCGCACCCGCTCAGGGCATGTATGCGTGAAAATATACATACTTATATATATATACATGAAAAGAATATATATGTATACACGATTCATATAAATAAGAAGAAGAATTATATACATACAAATATAAATATATATATACATATAAATATACAAAGGGAACTATGTAAATTAATGTTGTTCATATTTGTTGAAATACGGATCGTATTGTAAATTGTCGATCGAGTATTAAATCGTTTCTACGATGACGATCAACCCGCCATTGATCAATGCAATTAAGTGTCGCCATTGTAATACACAGCGTTATTCGTCGGATCGGTCTCTCTAATTTTTTTCTTTCTCACCATGGGGGACACGATCGCCGATACTCTGTCTCCCTTTTGTTTTCGATCTTCCGCAGGATGTTTCGGGTGTCAAACAATCATTGTTGTCGCAAACAACGCGATATTGCGGCCCTTCTAATTACAAAAACCGATTTGACTGACAAGCTAGCTTTTGTTCATCCGCGATTGGCTACGATCGCGTGTTTGAAAACACGTTCGCCGATCGCCCGAAACGACTACATTGTTCTGCTATGCAAAGCTTTTTCCATTTCTATCGGTGATTTTTTGCGAACGGTATAGTGACGAGCATGGGGGGATTCCTCTAGGGGAAATGGCGATGAAGGAGATGTTGCACCAGCATTCGTTGAAGTTTAGTTGGTTTTGGGGATATTTAAGATTGGAGGTTTGGACATTTAGACATTTTAGGATTTGAAGATTTGGCAACTTTAGGACTTGGAAATTTGGGAATTTAGGGATTTTAAAATTTGAATATTTGCCTGTTTAAAGATTTGAAAATTTAAGAATATAGGGATTTGCAATTATAGAAATTTAAATATGTAGAAATTGGGAAACTAGGAGATTGAGAAATTGAGAAATTTAGAAATTGTAAAACTGGGAAACGGAAATATTAGGGAACTGGGAAATCGGAAACTAGGAACCTGAGAAATTGGGAAATTAAAAAATTGAGAAAGTGGAAAATTTACTGATTTTGGAACTGCAATGTTTGAAAACCTGGAAACAGAGATTTGAGAACTAGGAAATTCAGAAATTTAGATAGTTATAAATTTATGAATTCATAAAGTTCGAATCGTGGGAATTTGATCTAAAATACTTTGAAATTTAGGAATTTGAAAATTTGAAACGTGTCAGTATGATAATTTGAGAACATTTTCAAAAACTCGAAAATCTTAAAAATGTACAAATGTAGAAATTTGTACACATGTAAATTATTAAGTTTATTCGATCTTCAAAAATTAAAAGAAAATGGTTGGACTTCTCATACGCCATTTCTCATCTGAAGGAAACCTGCGTTGCGTCCGAGTAAATTTTCAATCGAAGAAAACGTGACTCATTGACGCACGAAAATCTTACAATTCTCGCCACGCTTTTCGTTTCAATTCAATATTTTAACGACACACCAATTGAAAGTTTTCGTTTTTCGGGATCAAACACGTGCACGTGTCGATGGGTCACAAAATTTGCAGCGGACTAGCGTTGGGAAAGCGTCAGCGAGGTTCTGCCGTCTAAACGAGCAGGATTTTTCCCGGGAACTCGTTTGTCCGAATATTTTTCACGATGAATCCGAGCGAAAATCGCAGTCACCCTTCCCCAACGCTGAGCAACAACGAATCACTGAGCCTCTTAATTGCGCCGGTATCCGTCAAAACTCGTGCACAGAAATAACCGACCGACAAGCAAAAAAAAAGAAAAAAAAATATATATATATATGTACATAAGAAAAAAAAAAGAACACCATTAACAAACACCCTCTTCTTACGTGAATCTCTTGACCGGAAGTTACAAAAATGTTCACAGACGCATGGCTGGCAAACTCTGTGGTCCTCCGTCAAGCAAAGCGTCGTCTGCCTCTACCCCCATTCCATTAGGTACAGCTAAAAACACAAGATCTATCGAAAAGAGAAACGACACACGCACGCAACACGTCCATACACACACTCACACACACTCACATATGCATACATCTGTCTCTTTGTATATATAAAAATACACTCGGACAGACTGGCACACGTACAGTACATGATACACACGCGAACGTGCACGGGCACAGGCTCACCGCACACACACGAGACTAGCTGCGATGCGAGGAAAAAGATTAGTTGCGAAAGTGCAGCGCTGCTTTCCGCAAAAAGTTTCACGTTCGAACAGACAGGAACGAAGGAAAGTCTCTCTGCAAGGAAAGAAACGGGTAAAACACGTAAACACCGAACTGAGAAAGGGAAAAGAGAGAAATCGATGCTCGCGAGACGACGGGAGCCGTGAGCGTTTATCCGGTTGCCCGAAACGTCGAGCCTTCTCCCCCCTACGACGTTCTCTCTTTTTTCTACTCCTCCATTTCATCAACTTCTTCTTCTTCTCTCTTTACTGCTAGACACTGTAGGTAGTTTAATGTGTACTCCTGTACCGTCACTTCGAGAGGAAACCATGACGAGCAAACGGAAAAGAGTACAGAGATAAACGCACGTCCGAATCTAGGATGCCCAATGGCGTGGTTCTACGTGCCTGTTGCCTATCGCTAAATTAGCTTCCGTTTCTAAATAGCAATTCGCGATTTCTTCCTTGTACTCGGACCTCTCTCTATAATTAATTCCTCTTGGATCAAACACGCTAGTTTTTAATAATACTTATATCAGATCAGTGTTCGTAGTGTTTAATTTTTGTTGGAAAATTGGTCGGAAAGTAAACAGGTCGGGCAACAGCACACGTGGCGACCAAGTCAGCCAAAAAAATAGCCAGCAATAGCCCCGTGGAATAATCGGCGACCTAGCGCGAGAGATCATTCTTGCCCTTTCGTTATTGTGCATGCGTATGCGTGGGGGAGGGAAGGTTGTGTTTGAAGCGAGAAACGAGTCCGTTCGATGACGTACAACAACGCGGTAGGTAGTCGCAGAGTGCGGGGGTAGACACTCGTGTGTAAAAAGTATGATCGAAGAATCATTTTTCGAACGACAATTGTGCGTAGGTCGTGATCGACGTTCACAATTGACGATTCCCGGCTCCTTTCTTTCTCTCTGTCTCTTTTCCCTGGTTCCCGAATCCGTTCCCGATCCTTCTCTTCTGTCTGTCTATCCGAGTCCCATCGCCGACCCCGTCAATCCGGAAGAAAGTTTAACGTGTTTCTCTCTTGTAGTCGTTTGATCTTTGTAGTGGTTGAAATTGTAGTCACGTTCTATGTAATCTCTAAGCTAAACACTTTTAATCGAGAACACTTAGCGTAGGTCGTATAGATATAAACGATATAGGCGTTTCCGGGTGTTCAGGCTGAAGCATCCTGCCGGTGTCTGACGCGAGCCTTCCTAGATGTATCGATCGGACTTGTAATTGTCACTAGAACTAGAACTAGACCGTCATCTGTCTTTGTGTAACGTATATCTCTTTTGCCTAACGTTAACGTTTGTGAAATAAGCTTCTATTTAATTGAACCGTGTCCAGAGTTTCTGTGAAACTGTGAAACTGAAAGTTGTCGATTGTGGGAACTCATTTCATGAACTTCTCATTTCAAAGTTTCTGCGAATATCGTTTTAACGTAGATTGTTGGCGTAGAGAAAATCTGTATATAAACGTTAGATACGGTGGACGATGAAGAATCGGCACGATGCTGAGGTCGCGATACCGCTGTCTCTCTTATCCAGAGCAAATTACATATTGCTAAACGTAGAGTAAGGCATCCGCTAAGTTAGGCGAAAGTAAAAAAACGTAAGAAAAAGAGTACCGACCCTCGTAGAAGAGATTACTGCACCGAAGCAAACCGCCCAAAGACAGTTAACGAGAAGATTGTGCTTTTTGTATCGTTCTCCCGTTTACTTTCCACGCCTGTCCGATGTCCTCGGTCTTCATCCCCTGCCAACTTCCTATCGAACATTGAGAATGAAACGTAAAAGCAAGGACGATATCGCAAAAAAGAACGTATTTGATCCTCATGCTCGCTGTTGTTATGATTAACGGCCCTTTTTTACAATCGATCTTCTCAACGTATTAAACTTTTTTCATATTTCTTTCATATTTGTTACTTCTTTGTCAACGTTAAAGTGACATTGTCTTTTATTACATGTGTATACAGGGTGTAATAGAAACATTCCAAAATTGAAAACCAGTAAACTTGATCGACTCTTTCAAGACTATTACGCACATTTATGTTGTATTTCATGATCTCCATTTACCCTCTGAACATATAATTGTTTTAGAAAATATACTGGTGCTGTTAATGTCTCTAATGAATGGTCTTGGAAAGAACTTCCAAATTTTATAATGTATTTTTATAATTTACTTTATAATTCCCACTGCATATATGTATCTGAATTGATTGGATATAATTCAAATATCAGATCATATTATAAACCTTTGTTTATTATTTTATATAAGTTTCGTTGTAAATGCAAACATTCAGTTTAATATATTTAATCGTTATATTTATCAGTAACTTCTTATTACTTGTTACTGACTCATGTACGCATTATTTAGAAAATTTAACTAGTTTTAAATTACATTTTAGTTAATCATGACTAAAGACCTTCAGTAGTTATTCGTATTGACTCTATCACTAATTATTTGGAATATAAATTTTGAAATTCTTTAACTCCTTTTAAATACAATAATTGTAAAGTGTACATGTAATGTTGTAATGAAACATATATGTACTGTACATGCATATGAAGAAATTAAAAATAAAGAACACCAAATGTATGCACTCTAGAAAAATCAATACAGCAACAATTTTGTTCAAAGAAAATTCAAATAAATGAATATGTAATTAAGTAGAACATGATAGACAAGTCATATCTTGAAATCAAGTCAGACATATCTAAACACAAATCTTTTTCTAAATAATTTTAAGTAGTTTTTGCCATTGTTGTCAACGACACATCTGAGTTTTTTAATGCTGAATTAGAAGATAAAAATTATTATAATATTATTCTGAATTAGGAAATGAATACTAATGGAATATTATTGTGAATTAGAAAAATTTTCATATCTCTTTTTTAACTCCTTTCTCTTAATTTTTACATAATTTTCTCTTAACTTGAGCTTTTATAGTACTCACATTAAAAACCATAAATCAGAGAAGACAAAATTGGAACTTTTTGATTTGTTTTATTATGATTTAGTTGAATTTATTTTGTTAGTATGAAGATACAATGTTATGTTGCACCTTATATAACCAACGTGATGACGAACAAAGTATGTAATAGCTTGTCGTGTTAAGATCTGCAAGAAACGATCAACCACCGTGGAACACGCGCGTTAGTAATTAAAGCTCGATGCTAATTAATCCGACAGCCAATGCAATTTAATGCTTCCGTACCTTCTATTATCGTGCATGTCGAGTAAATTGCACTTGATTCTTGGTGAAGGATCTCGAAAACAATTACTATCTATCTAGCTTCTTAACTGGCGTTTATATTAGGCCACTTTTGGTCAATTAATCGATTAGATTGATGTAAATACCTTTGCAATTAAGTATAAAATATAAGATATCTTATATTCATTGTACTATAAAATTTCTGAACTTCCAAATATATAAACTTCAAAAATTCTCAACCTTACAACATTATAAACCTCTGAATTTTCGAATTATTATATTTTTCAACTTCCAGCTTCTTAAACTCTTGAGTTCTCAAATTATTGTATTTTTAAATTTCCAATATTCTACATTTTGAATTTTCAAATGATTATATTATTAAATTTCCAGCTTTTTGAATTTATAAATTTTTACATTATTATATGTATATTTAAGTTTTCTGATTCTAAACTTTTGAATATTCAAATTATTACATGATAAAATTTCCACCTTCCAGAACATTTGAATTTTTAAATTATTACGTTTTAATATTTCCAGCGTTTTAATCTCTGGAATTTTCAAATTCTCATCAAATGATCACATTCCTAAATTCTTAAATACTTTAATTTGTATATTTAAAAATTATTTATTTTCTACATTCCCTAATTTTCAATTTCCTAAATTGCAAAATAAAGAAGTTCTAAAACTGCCAAAGTGATCAATTTTCAAACATCAAGGTTCTCAAATTTTTTAATTTTTGAACTTTCAAATTTCTATATTCTTTTTCGAAGTTTTTAAACATCTAAACCTCCCATATTTAAAAGTTTTCAGGTTTCTAAATTCCAAAATTCTTAAAACTTCCAAACTTACAAATCCTTAATTCCCAGACTCCTAAGTTTTTAAATTCTTTCGTTTTTAAATTTTTAACTTATAGGCCGTCAAATTACCTAAATTCCCAAATTTCCAAGTTCTAAATTCTCAAACTCTCAAATTCCCATACTGGAATATACCCGAACTCCTGAACTGCCTTTTCGCAAAATAAAATCCAGTTCATGCACCTAACATAGTGCCATAAATAAAACAAAAAGCAATAAAAATGCAAGATGATGTCCCTCAAGACAGCAGACCAAAATATCCTAACATAAACGCTACTTCAGTCCAGTCTTCAATCGTGACCCGCGACACAGCGAGCAGGCAACTTCAAAATAAGCGATCACAAAATTTCCAGATAAAAATGAATCAAATTCGTTTGAAATATTTCGTCGAGTCCTTTAAACCTTGCTTTTCCGATCGTTCCTCACCGTTTCTCCTCGATATCTTTTACCCCTAAAATCTCCCATCTCGTAATGTAGCACGAGTACGCGAAAGCTGTGATCCGATTTCGATTCTGTTGCGTTTTCGAGTCGTCGTTAACGAATGAGAAATCGAACGATCCCGTAAGGGAGAGAAAACCGTGTTATCGATATCTACTAATTAAATTACGTGGGTATACACGGATAGCTAAAAAAAAAAAAAATTGGTGCGCATGAAAGAGAAATAGAATGTGTATGGAGTCCATCCTTGTCCTTAGCACCGATACGTTAAGAGGAAGCGAGGATTCACGAGGAGAGCAAATCAGGTCTTAAAAACGCTCGCTTGCATGAATTATAATTTATCGATAGAGGCCAGCGACCAGCTCGGAAGCGTTCAAAAAGAGAAGAGAAGAAAGAGAAAGAGAGAGACAGACGCGAAAAGAGGATAACGAATGGGAGAAAACTATTCGGTCGCTGGCGTATTAAGCTGACGCCAAAGAAATGACACATCTGTCCTGAGCTTATACATATATGTTAACGACACGATGCTTAAACAATATTATTGATACTTTTATGCGTGGCTATAGTTCGCTCGCGTTAACGTCACCGTCCCCGGCCCTTTGTCACGAAAACGCGCGAAGTTTCTTCGATTATGGTCGCTTCTGTCACTTTCGCTATTTATCGTTTATCGCTGGAACAACAAAGGGAAGGAGGGAGAAATTTGGTGCTGATTTCAGTTCTTTTGTCGCGATACTCGATCAAAAACGACGCGGTTAACGTTATCGAGCTATGGTCCGATTGTTGCTATTCGTAAGGTTGTTGTTATATCGCTGTGATCGCGCGTGGGTTTCTATAATACGTTGCCCGATCCGGAATCAGATCGCCTTTTGCGCTCAACGAATTACCATAATCGCGTCGACGAGGCACAGCAAAAGTGCTGATAGAAACAACGGCATCCGTAAGAATACTTGAAGACAGCGCGTCGTTCTCGTCACCTATCAGTTGGAAAAATTGGGGAAACGTTCAAAACATTATACCGTCCATGATGTTGAAATGTTTATGGGTATCGCGAACCGATTTCGATTTGGCCTTTACGTTTCGCGGTTGAACCGTTCAAGAGATCTCGATGATAAACGTGGGAAGACTCGATAAATTTTGATCGAAGATCGTCGTTGTTTTTTCAACCGAACGTGTGTATATTGTATATATATTTTCAAACTGGTTAAACGTCCCTTCATAATTCGAGCTTTGCTATGTTGTTGCGTTATCGGAATTGATTTTTGATTGTAATCGCGGTGAGACACGTGTATTCACGAAAATTTTCTCAGGAAGTCACTTCAAGTTTTCTTACCAATGCTTACAGATTAATGTTCGACTCATTGGCCGACGAGAATTGTATATTATACAATGCGCGTATATATATCTTTCTTGATGTAAAGTTTTTAAAAGAGACAAAAAATACGACGCTTCTTCTTTGGAACCGTATGATCTAACGATGCGCCTTGAAAACGATGCTTGAGGGATGAACGAATTTTTTCCGAGACCATCCACCTGGGTTCGGGCAATTTATTAATAAACACCGACGATAAGACGAGAAATGAAATTGATAAGCGGAAATCTGCAGTCACGAGAGTTTTGTAAACGTTCAATGGGTACTCGGTGAAAAAGTCAAAAAAAAAAATAATGATGAAAGAATGAAGAAATAATGTAACATCTAATGTCCATCAGATATATCGCTCTCTGGAGCAAAATGAGAGAACAAGTTTATTTACACGTGCGTACATATTAACGACACAATGTAATGATTCGCTGAAGTTCTATTATTATAATGATTAAGGATTATAAATAATGAATGTCTGTAATAAATAAAAATTACCACGCAAACGGATAATGTTCAAAAGGGTTATAGAAACACCCATGATGTTTCGTGCTAGAAGAAGGAATATATCATATGTGTATCATTTAAATTTCAGTTATTAATCTATTACCACTATTGGTATTATAATTATATTATTTAAAGATGATAGGTATTTTTGGATTTTAGTTGCGCAAAGGATTAGCAACCTTCTTCTAGCATGAAATGTTGTTTCTCAAATTCGAGTTACTATGAGCTAGGCGCTACCCAACGTGATTGGTACATTTATTTTTTCTACACTACACACTTATTATAGAACTCATTTACAGTCACACTGATGAAACTAATCAAATTGTACTATTTATTTGTTATAACTAATTTTGAGATATTCGTACGATGCTGGATCAAGCGTACGTTTTAAAACAGTGATGGGGAGATATGCGAGGATTTCTCAATACATAAATTTTTGAATTCTTAAATTTATAGATTTATAAATTTGTAAATTACAAAATTCTTAAATTACGAAATTTGATATTTATTCCCTAACGGTCAAATTATTAATTTTATAAATTTCTGAATTACCAAATTCGTTAACGTTCAAAATTTCAAAATACCAATTCAGAAATTACAAAATTATTAAACTTCTGAATACGAAAATTTTAATACTTGAATATACAAAACATATTTTAAATTTGACACTAAATTCGATCAAGTTTTGTTTAATAATTAATATACTGAACATAAAATTTTGAAGATTCGAAAATAATGCATTCCTATAATTGTGAATTTTTAAATTTGACAGCTGTTCGTTTAAAAATATAGTATTTGCAAATTTCCAAATTCTCAGTTACCAAATTTCTAAATTTTTGAGTTTCGAAATTTCTGAAATTCAGAATGTCCAATGTTAACATTAGTTTTTTAACTTCTGCATTAAAAATTTGAAAGTTTGGAAATTTACGTTTTCCAAATTTCTGAATATACAAATTAGAAATTTCTAAACTTCCAAATTTGAAAATTCGCAATTTTGAAAATATCAGATTTAAAATCCACAATTACTCTATAATGGGACAACTTGAGAATTCAATAATTTAATAATTCATACTTTGCCTCGACCTCCACTTCTTACATTAAAATATTCATAAATTCCCCGCCACTCGATCGGCCCATCACTGTCTAAATCCAGAATTAAAATTCTCCGTACAAGATAACAAAGCAGTCACTTTCGACCAAAAAAGTGTATTACAAATTTACTTCCATAACAAACTTTCTCCAATATTTCATGCGCGACAGATTGAAAATTATTTCCTCCTCGCGCGAACAAAAGCAACAAAACTTGCCATTCTCCCGTGTGACTTGATCCAGCAACAGAATTGATATTTTCCTGAAACTTAGAATTAATGTTACCATAACCTACTACACATTGAACTTCCATAGTCGCGATGTTCGGGGGAAAAGTGTGCATAATGTAAGATCGGTGATGTCTGTTGTTGAGTAGGAGCGGTCGTGTACCGCGCAGTGGGGCCAAGGGTGGGCCGAGTGTCCGTGAGCCCCAGCGGGGGTTGCACCGGTAAGCTTCAACCCCAAAGTGCCAGGTTGTTCCACCAAGTTCTCGTGTTCTCGCTCGTGTTGACGGTAACCGTAATCCGTAGTACGTAGTACGTACCCAAATTCCACGTATACAAACACCACCACACTCTACAAACACGTTCACACGTCCATATATCCACGCTGTGTGCATATAACTCAAACTGGCAATCGTACAACCTAAGGGAGCCACCTCCGATTTCAATCACCTTCAGGACCATCATTCTTGATAAAACTATCTCTGTACATGTAGTAGGTCTTTTTTAATCTTCGAGTCATTCGCAAAAATTTACCACTATTATTTAATATTTATTGCGGACTTTGTAAGATTTCTTCTTGCATTGAGGGCAAATATTAGTACTTGTGTATGGTGGACATACATATGTGTTTCTTCTTAAATCGAGGGTAAATATTTACAGTATTAATACATAGTGGACATATATATTTCTTCTTAAATCAGGGGTAAATATTTGCAGTATTCATGTATGATGAACATATGTATTTTTTCTTAAACTGAGAGTAGACATTTACAATATTTTTGTACGATGGACATATACATTATTTACGATATTTGGGTATGCTGGTCATATGTATTTCTTCTTAAATTGAGGGTAAATATTTACAATATTTCTCTATGATGGATATATACATACATTTCTACATACACAGAATTTGTATATGGACGTACATATCTCTTCTTAAATTCTGGGTAAATATTTACAATATATGGAGTATATATTTCTACATTCATAGTAATAGTCATATAATGGAAGCATATATTTCTCCTAAAATTGGGGTTACATATTTTCCGAACTTGTGAAAACATATTTTTGCTTGAATATGTAACTATTTACACTACTTATATGATGGACATATGTATGAACTAAAAGCATGGCCGTACATCCCTACCTAAAAAGTTACGCCAACCTAAAGTTACTTTTGAATAAATTACAGTATAACTATAGTTGAAGTAGATTTTGTGATGTGGAGAACCAGGGCAATCGGTGGATCCTTTTACATCATGTGTACGTTCAAAACACATGTAGTATAAATATTGCATATTCTACGAAAAATTATGTATTATATATAATTTTTGTAAACTATTTTATTCTATTGCATATTGCTTTTTTTATATTATATATACATATTTTTCAAGGTTATTGATACTTAAAGTTATGAAAACATAAATCAGAGATATATACACAATTATGTAAATATATAATTTTGTATATTTTTATATACACTTTAAACACTTGAAGCAAAATACTGTCAAATCTCCTTTTGCGCATCTAAAACTGAGAGTCCACCTATTATATGTACAGAAAAAGGTTTATCAGAACTTTGATAAAATATTTCAAAGTCATTGAAATGGAAGATGGCTCCGGTATTCTGGATAATTATATCCGAAGTTCTTTTCTATCGTTCGATTTCATTAATTCAAGTTCGATTAATTACTTCGAACGTCCTAAATTCAATCTTTTTTTAACCGTAATGTTTTTGATTGCAAGTATCTGTGTCGTTGCGGTAATTAAAGTTTTTCCAGAACACTTGATTAATTGTGAGTAGCGTCGCGCGATAGCGACATTATTATTCGATCGATACGGTAATTATTAACATGCATTGGAAATCGGTTGATCGTCGAAATACGAGGATAATTAGCCGGCTGAAATTATAACGACGTTATTTTTCATTCGTTTGAAAATCACGACGGGTAATGCGGACATTATCAAAGGAGCCTTTGTTTGGTAATTATTGCATGTATATGAAATTTCAATTTCGTTTCGATAACTGTAGACAATTCACTGAATAAGAAAGTAATTGAGAATGTTCGAAGAATTAGTAATTAGAATTATCTATCGATTTTATTAGAGTATTGCAAACTTTTTATTCTTTAAATAAAAATTATCATAAATTTTTTGAAAATTTCTCTTTGGGAACAGTGATGGGCAGATGAGGTGCCCATTAAAGGGATCACGGGTATTGGAGTGCTCAGAAATAATTTGAGATTTTTGAATTTTCAAATTTACGAGTGTAGAAAGTTTATATTTGGAAGAGTTGGAAATTGAGAAATTTGAAAATTCAGAAATTTCGTAAGTTTAAAATTTAGAAATTTTGTAAGTTCTAAATTTGGAAATTTGGGAATTGAATAATTCAGAAATATGCAGATTTGAAAATTTAGGAAATTGTAAATTTAGAAATATTAAATTTTATAATCTAATTTTGGAAATGTTTAGTTTTTAAATTTCTGAATATGTGAGCTTTAAATTTTTTTAATTTGGAAATTAAAAGTTTCACACTTTCTAATCATGAATTTTAACTGAAATTTGAAATCTTAAGTATGAAAGTGTTAGAATTTGATAATTTGGAAGCTTGAAAATTTCTGTAGTTAGAAATTTAAGAATTTATTTATCTGGAATGCTGACAATCTTGTAATTTAAATATTTTTAAATTTAAATATTTATAAATTTGAACATTAAAAATTTCTGAATTTATAAGTAATAAAAATTACAACTTCTACAATGTAGAAATATCAAATTTTCAACGTTCAGACTTATAATATTTTTGGCCTATTTAATTTCTAAATTTAGAAACTTAAAATTTCGAAATTTAGAAATATTGTATTATAGTTTACAAAATTCGTAATTCGTAAATTTTTATTTTTGGACATTTGGAAATATATAAATATAGTATCATAAACGGTTCAAATTTAATTTTCCAAATTTCGAATTTGAAAAATTTATAAATTTTTAGAAAAAGTATTTAAAACTTTTGAAATATAAAAAGTTTGTCATTAGGAAACATGGAAACATAAAAGTTCAGAATGTTTAAAATGTTTAAAACATAAAAGTTCAGAATGTTTAAAAAAAGTTTGAATGTTTAAAATTTTTAATATTTAGTAATTTGAAAATTTGAAAATATACTGATAAATTAGATGTATAAATTTGGTAATTTGAAACGTTAGAAAATTTATAATTTGAGATATTACAAATTGTGTAACGTAGAAATATAAAATTTTAAAAACCAATTTTCCAAATTTGTAAACTCTTAAATTCTCAAATTTAAAAACTTGAAAGCTTCGCAACAAAGTATTTAGAAAATATAGACACTGAAAAATATAAAATATTTAAATTTCGAATATTCGAATTTTCTAAACAATATTAATATCCTCAAACGCACTCCACATACAATTGCTCATCGCTGTTCATAAACAATTTAATGTACTCCAAAGCAGAGCCATTATTCAAATATTTTATCTCATTTCTATAGCCGAATAACTATCCACAATTTTTGAAGAGAACCTATTATACTACATTATAACCGGTATCTAAAGTGCCGAATGTAATTTCAAGAGCTGTGAAATTATCGTATCGTTTCCATTCGATCCCCGTGTTGAAAACAAATCCGCGTTCCATGGCAATCGTGAATTGACCTGAAATTAATGATTCAGTTTGAACGATCGCAGTCCATACTCATCGCTTTGAAATCACCTGAAACTGTTCGCGATGACGTTGAACCATATATTCGTTTACACACACGCACACACGCTACCCACTGAACACGAAACCATAACCTTAACACGGTCCACGTTACTTGTTCTTAATTAATTGGATACGAGTCGTTGTTGCCAATTAGTTGTCTTAGGTACCCATAGTTCGAGCATTGTTGCCGATAGTGTTTTATATTGGATTGGTAGGTTTTTTGGTACTAATACTGTTATATATATTTATATACATATTGTATATTATTCTTATGGAATGCTTAGGAGAGAGAACGTCGTATTTGTTAATAGTTGTGCATCTGTTTTGTTCGTTGTTCCGCCTGTAACCATTTTGTCAGCGAGGCTGACAACACGGGTCGTCACGAGGGCGCTCGGGTCGTGTGACTCGAGCGTATATTCATGGGAAAAGAATGGGGAAACGGAGGCATGTGGTTGTGTCTCGACGAAACGAGACAGAAATTAATTGCAACCGGGCGGAGGAAACGCGCGTTTCTCCTTCATTCTTTGACGGAAATCGAACGGGAGGACACCGGGACTCGTTCTGTCGACTCGAGAAAGACCGCGGATAGGAAACCGGGTTGTTCCACTTTTTTTAATGTAATTGAATTACGCCGGTTCGTTGATTTACGCGGTAAAGAAATCCGCGATATGAAATGGATTCTTCTGCACGGAGTATCATTCTAAAATAATTGGAAATTGTGTATTGAGGTGACACCAAATCTTAACCCTCTGCGCTCAAAGGTACTTTTTCCGATGGCAGCTCTAAAACTTTTGAATTGGAAAAATTTGACGAATTTTGACGTTGTTATTTCTCTATTACTAGCCATATTCTTCACTGTGTTTACACACCATATGCAAAACTATAGATTTAGTTAAAGAATACTTATTTCAAATTTGTTGTATTAAACCGAGTGGTAAGTGTGACCTTTCGAGTACAAAGGGTTAATAGTATATCTCTAGTCTCTTAATAGTACCAAAATCTTTCTAGTATCAAATCTTAATAGTACCAAATCTCTCTAGTGTCTAATAGTATCAAATCTCTCTAGTTTCAAATCTTAATAGTACTAAATCTATTTAGTATCAACTCTTAACAGTAGTATCTGCAATATCTCTTTGCACTCTCTTATATCTCTTTCCAATTTTTTTGATCAGAAGTTTGATGAATTCTTTTTAACCCTTTGACTGTGGCACATTTCACATGGAGTTATTAATATATATGAAGTGATGTTAGTCGATACGATTGACTCTCGCGCCGTTATACTCATCGAGATGTTTCCGATCGTAAAATATTGAAACACTTGCCGATATTCAGATATTTGCAGTTGCTATGTTACGTGAAACATATTGAATTCTGTTCTAAATTTTGTGTTGAATTCTATTTTAAATTCTATGTTAAATTTTATATTAAATTCTATGTCAAGTTCTATGTTAAATTCAACGTGAAATGAGTTTAGTAACACAATAAGTGCGTTATATTACGAAAAATTTAGAGGGTGTATATGTATGCATATTCTTTTGCATAAATATATTAACAGATGATTAACTATTAAATTTCATAATTATTTCAATTATTGAAAACATTTCTTATATTTCGTAATTTCTGTTTTCTGGTGTGTCTTCTCAATACAAATTTACACATTACGTTTATTTACTTTTCTTAAAAAATTAAACTCAACAGAAATTTTCTTACAAAAGTAAAAATTATTTGTTTATCATTATTTTCTTATTAGTAAGTATTACTCATTGTAATACTTTCTCATTAATATATAACAGTTCAGAACAACTTCATTTTTCAAAATTGAAAAGATACAACGAAGAGTTAATTTAATCTCATTCACTTCTGATTTTTAGCTTTTCCGAAGTTATAACTTGTTCTGTTTGTACATTCTGTACTTTTATCCTCGAGCGTTTTAGGAATATTAATATCGGCTCCATTAGAGAGAAACCGAGTCGACATCGAGCAAAGTGTCCTTTCGATTCATTCGATCGTGAGATCTTCCGTGCTTTTTCTACGGGCGCGTCGAAGGGAAAACACATATTTTACAGCAACTCGACTGAGTTTAATTCGCTCAGAAGTTCGTCGACCGGTTGTTTTTCCAATTACCATTTTATTTCTTCAAACAATAACACGCTTCCCATCAGTTAATCGATTAAAAGTTAGAACGAAAAGCGTAATCAAATTTTTAATCTGTTGAAATTTAATAAATTCATCGGTTCAATCAACCTCTTTGCAAATACCAATATACAGGGTGTTTCATGTAGATGTCGCCATGAAATATCAATTATTCATGAACTTTTCAAAAAATTATATCAAACAAAAGTTAATGTATATTTATGTTTGTGTAAGTTCTGTAAATCAGAATATCTTTACCTGCATTTTTTGGGGACGTAGATATAGTTCTCTGAATGAAACTCAGTATGTTTCGAATATTTTTTTAATCCAATCATAGCAAATTTAATAATCATGCACATTATGTAAAAAAGAGGTGAGATACATAAACAAAAATGAAACTAACAGCATATTAAGGCAGACTATGAAGAGATGCAGTTTATTATTATTTGATAATGCATTGTTTTTCTTTTCTGCGCCATTTGCAATTAAAGTATATTGTGTCTTCCAAATATGTTTAGATTTGTTCTGATAAAAAATATTTCAATCATGCTACAGTTTTACTCAAAAACCCAAATTAATATCCACGTATCTGGAAAAAATGCAAATAAGGAATATTAATTTACGAAATTAAAATTATGTAGACTTAAATATAGTTTAATTTTTATTTGATACAGTGTTTTGTAAAATTCATGAGGTGTCCTGAAATTTTATGACGACACATGAGACACTCATAAGTATATTTAGTTTCTTTTCTTTCAATTCAAATATATTTCATAAAGTTTTGAATAAATAGTAAATAATAAGGTACTATAATATGATATGATATAACTAGTAACATAGAATATATTATGAATTTGATAAATTTATTTCTGCAAGGCTAACACGTTGATTAACATCGATAAGTTTTTGATATTATACAAATCTTTATTTTGTTTAGAGTGCTGGTTTTATATTCTTCTATAATTCTCAACTTTTTCATATTTTGAAATCATCAATTCTCAACAACTTTAAAATCGTTGAGTTGTAATTAAAAACCTCTAATAAATTTTTGTTTATATTGTACATGTTAAATACTATGATTTTAAATTAAATTCTTTTAAATTTGAATTATATCAAAGTTCATTGATATATAAAAATCATTATTATTTACAATCAATTAAGTTTTAAAGTTACTTAATAAAATATGTTTGTGACATGACATTAACCTCTGACTAGTCACGTGGCTTAAAATCACATGATCAACCACATGGGGTTTGTCAGATCTTATATGAACACATATCTACATATACTACTTCAAATATTTGTTATAATTAGTATGTACAAACTAATACATTGTAAGTAAGGAATATTTTACTAACTTTATTCTAAAATCTCGAAAACAAAACAATAAAGAAAACTTTATACATATAATATGAACGTTTGAAGCCTTTGAAAATGACTGCCACACTGAAACTATCGAAAATTTGCAAATTTTATTACGTATTTTTATCACTAACAAATCTTATCAAATAATTTCAAAATCTATTATATTTATTTTTCACAGTTCTACGTAGTTAATACAAGTATTTCCAAGTAGATAAATAAATTCCTACAGATGTTAGATTCGAATGAAAAGCATCACACATATATGGGTGTCATAGCAGTCAAGGTGTTAACTAATGATTTTTATTCTATTACTGCAACTGTTAAGATAAATAAAGAGAGTTAAAACGTTCGATATATTTTTAATTTAGCAATTCTTAATTATACAAATTATTGGTATCGAACTCAAAACTGAATCCTAATAGAAATATGATTTTGTCACATGTGAACCGTGAGGTTTGACTCATCGTTTAAGTCCAAGGGGTTAAATCGCAAGTGTCTAGTCAAAGGTTAATTATTTGAATATATTAAATCTGTGTCTAAGCAAAGGTTAATTGAGTATATTAAATCTACCTAGTGAATTGTGAATTATTTAAATATATTAAGTCTGTGTCTAGTCAAAGGTTATCTGAATATACTAAAACGGTGTCCACAGAAGTCAACGTGTTAATCGTTATAGGTTCGAAGATTTCTACGGTATCCACGAGTCGCAGATAAAAGCTCCGAGTAAAATGAGAAAACCGAGGTAGTAGTAGAACCGATTTGCCGTTGAATTGGGAGTAAACTTATCGCGAAATCCATTCACTTCTGACTTCCGTCGATATCTCGCCGCGTTGCCTCTTAATCGCCGGTATAATTAGTATTTCAGACAGGAGTCGAACCCTCCGCGACTGTTAAGTATCGAAGAAGCGATTTAGGGGCGGCCGCCTCGAACGATTTCGTCCGTGCGTCGAAAGTTTGAATTACTTTTCCTCGACTCTTTTCAATCTCCTCCACCCTCCGCCAACCCCTTCTCTCCCTCTTTCTTGTCCGCTCTCCCATTCCCATTGTTCGTAATGCATTTCTGTTTCTCCAAGCGACTTCTGTTTACCCGAATTGATACAGGACTCGTGGAACTTTTCAACGAAACTTGACTTTCTTTCCGACGTCTTTTCCACTTCAGCTTCTTCGATATCTTCTGGCCGGTAAGCGACGCGGACTGTAATCGTGTTGCGACCAAATTAATCTCTCGCGTACAGGATGATGGACTTTCCTCCATTTCGGTGAACTAGTCTCGCGTGTTAATTCCCCCAGTCACTATTTTTATCGTCGTTGCACCGGGTCCCGTGATAAAAGTGGACACAGGTGCGATAGACGCATCTCCATCGAAATTCTGTTCGAGTTACTTCATAAAGATTACAATAACGAAGACACGTTGTACAATGCGTAAATATACCAACCTCTTTTGTTTTTATTAATCTGAGCTTTCGAGTGCAAATTGTGGTTATTCCTTTAAATATTAATTTGTAGTGTGTAAACAACAAACTATGTAAATAATATTTGACGTATTAAGTATTCGGTTGATTTGCATAAAAACTCATTTATATGCATTCCATAAATATACAAACTGCTTAAGAACAACTGTTTTAATATTTTATTTACAAAAATATGAAATCTTTTTAACGTCAGGGAAACGTATGTTATTATACAATTAAATTCATATTCAATCTAATAACCAAATGTTATTTTTGAAAATTAAAAATTTAAATTAAATTCTTATTGTGGTGTTCTGTTGGCTTTAAATAATATTCTAGAGTATCAAAATAATTATTACTATTTTCATTACAAAACGAAGTTTCGTTTCGAAAATATTTCGCATCCTTTTGTACCGTGCCAATACAAATTAAAACCATCTGGCTCATCTAGACTGAATTTTTTCTCATCACTAAATATAACCTACAAAAAATAAATTATAGCTAAAAAATAATCGTTTCTTATAAAATAAATACTTTTACTAATATTTTCCCAATCTGTACGTGTTTGTTTTAAAGCTGATTTGTCTTCGTTTTTCAGTCATAATACCGATATCATTTTCGTGCTAACAGTGTATGGATATTCTATGGATGATACTTTTTACAACATTTGATTTGGAATCATCTCACAGTTGAACTAATTGTCGAGTTAGAATCTAATCGTAGAATTTTATCTCGAGACACTTTTGGAGAGCAATCTGAACCCTTCGTCTCATCATAATTCTTTTTTGAACCTACACATTTTGCAATATAGCTATAACCTTCGCCTTCAATGCAAAAAAGCCTTATCTCTCCCTAAAAGTTCTTTTTCACGAGGTATTTCACTTTATAAACGAAGCTTATGAATGTAAAATAAAACAAATGAACATAATGAATTTGTTTACTTGTAGAGCTTGATTAAGGCAACATAAAGAGAATATATAAGGTTATTCATGAAATGCTTGAAAATCAGGATTTATGTAACCTAGCCTAATATTAATGCGTATATTTACACATATTAACGTAATTGTTAATATACGTAAACTATTTTACACAATTTGTTTACACACTAAAAATGAATATTTAATAAATACTGACCATAATTTCCTACCAGGTCAGATCATCGAAAATATGAGGGGTTGGTATATTTATACAACGTATTCTGCTACACTAGACTGTTTTATACATTATGTATAAAATTTTGTTTAATACATATGACAGTTAGAGCGAAACTTTCCATCTCAACTGTAAATTTCTCCTATACTTTGCTCTCTACGTGTGGTATTCTTCTCTATAGTTTGTCTAGACTAGCCTAAAAGTAATGGTAACAAAAAACTTTTAACTAACACGTATACATAATACATGTCTATATTTATATATATATATATTAACTGAAACCTGTATCTCGTACTGTTGGATGATTGCCTAGCTCATAGTAAATAGATACTATCCAGATACTTCCAGTTCTACTATTCGTACGAGTAAAGAAGCCCAAGCCGCTTCTGTTAGTTTTCACTAGAACTTAGCCTCTAACATCTATTAGAGCTGTTTCTTCGGCACAGATGTAAAACACCGAGCAATCTGTGTGTACGATACGTGTTTGTAGCAAGAAAGGGAACATCTTCGAGTCCTTTCCGAACGGATTTCCATCGGTGTACGAGAAAAAGGTACGGCCTGGATCGAATCGTGGCCGGTCTCTCTCGTTCGCGGCCATTGTTCGGATGCATGCGTTCTGATTTTCGATGTTCGTGTAGTTCTAGTGAAAACTGAAATCGGTACACGGTTAACGACACAAAGCTTTCTCGTTTGGCTCGCGCCGACCCATAGACGTCAGTGCCGCACGGATAAAGTCGACGAAGCTCGTTTCGTTTTCATTTCGAATCGATCGTTTTCGCGTCCTTCGAGAGTGTAGGTCCGCACGTTTTTGGCCGGTAACGCGGTTCATTCTGTTTCTTTCATCCGCGAAATCGTTGGTCGCTCGATCTCGTCCTCGGAAACGAAGCATTGTTCTCGGCCACGTGCAGCCTCCGTCCGTGCAAACGTCGCGAACGCGATTTTTGCCAGCTCGTACAGCTGGCTAGCTTAGCACCGGCTATGGGTCACTTTGTACCGCGACGGACACGAATAAATTCGAATCGAGTAATCGCTAAAGAGGAGGGCAGACGTCTGGGACAGGACTGTCGCCGAGACCGATGACGAAGACTACTTCGAAGATGCAGTCACCTAGGGGCGAGTAATCTACCATCTACCTAAACCTACTGTCTCTTAGAAACGTCGTCGTATTTATACAGTGGTTTTTTATTATTATTATTATACATTACTCATAGTAATCAAATATTTAGTGTAACCACGACGGGGTGATGGAATGCTGTAGCTCGTGTCTTTCTTCACCTTTCACGAATCGTTCGAAGTGATCCTCCCGTCGTGGTACGTAGACAACTTAGAAAAATCGAGCTGATCGGATATAAATAGTCTATGGTTAGAAGCAGTCTGTAGTAAAAGAGATTCGTTGTCAAATTGACTCTTGTAATTTAACAGTTTTACAGTAATTCATCTAGTTAACACTTCGAGATTGCCAACTTATTTAATAACCAGGGAAGTATATGTCCCAATTTAATTATTTGAACGAGATTTTAAGAATAAAGTTGGCAACCTTAACGGTATTTAGGATACATAGTGAGAATTTCGAATTAAAATAGAACACGTCGACCGACCGTAAAACAGTATCTTTATTCGTTGAACGAAAATTTTGAGTGTCGTCTCAGTTTGATTAAATGGTTATAGACAAAGTAGTACGAGAAAGACGAGGTTGAAGATCGTAACGGTGGTCGATTCGATCACGATCTTTGGTATCGTTCTTTCTATAGTTCATAGATTAATTTAAATAGTACAGTAGATTAGTGCGTAGATAGTATGAGAGTGATACCTTTCTTTTGTGTGTCGTGTGTATATCCGCAGACTTAACTGTCCGTACCTTTTTAATACGTATTTTATATTATATCTATATACATATATTATCCTTTTCTATTGTACTGACCATTACCTGCTGTATCTGCGAATAGTATGTTTTTTGGGTACATTAGTACTTCTAATACCTTGTCACCTCGACTGTTACTGTTTTTTGACATATATACCGTTGGAGTTTTACTTGGCTACATTGGCGTAACCGGCTACGAACTAAGGTGGGCCTCATCTCCCAAAATTATAATAAAATATTCTGTTTTAAAAGTTTAGACATTTTGTTAGAAATTTTCAAATCTCTGAACTTCCTTATTTCCAAATTTATAAATTTGCAAATATCCGAATTTTCTAATTCTAAAATTTATAAATTTCTAATTTTCAACATACCAAATATCCAATTCTCTAAACTTCAAGTTCCTAAATTTTTAAACGTATAAATTTATAAATCTACAGTTTTCTGGACTGACAAATCCTTAAATTTACGAACTCCCTAGTGTCCAAATTTTAAGGAAAACAACTGAAATTTTCCAACTATAGAATTCTAAAATTCTCCAATTCTATATTTCCAAATTCTGAAATCTCCAATTCTCCACATCCCAAAATCTCTAAACTCCAAATTTTGAAATCTTCTAGTATTCAACTTTGCTAACTTACAAATTTTCAGTTCCAAAATTGTCGAATCCTAAAATATCCAAATTTTCCTATACTCTCAAATTCCTAAATTTCTAAATTGTAAATTTATGAAATATTTTAATTTCCTAATTTTCTACATTCCAAATGTTCAATTTTCAAAACTACCAATTTCTAAATCTCCAACTTTCTACGTTTCCTAATAAATTTTCACTTCCTCAAGTTAATTTTTCCAAGCTCAAGCTCCCAAAATTTCAAAGTTGTCATATTCCGAAATTTCCATATTTAAACTGCCAAAACACCCTTTAACCATTTCTTATATAGAAATTTACAGTATCAAAAAATATCTAGGGAAACTGACCCATCTCAAATGAAAGTACCAGTTACGCCAGTGGTTAGCTAGTGTTAGAACGCTAATTAGTTAATCTTAGCCGAGTGAGACACTTTGAACGCGTACGTAGTATTTCTTAGAGAGTTCTCGACTCGAAGACACTCGATTATTTCACCATTACATAATATATAATATGCCTATCTATAACATACGTTCAAGGTTCACGATTGTTAACGGTATTATCGTTAGATACGTGTGTGTAGTTTAGGATGTGCAGATTAACCATTGTTTTCTTTGTTGACGCTTCAAGTTCTCGTCGCTGCACGAGGGCACACTAATTAACAGCCCGCTGTTAATCAACTTTAGCTAATCAACATTAACCATCGACGTCACTGTTGGTCGATCGCGTGATTTGTCCAGTGTGTTGCTTCGTCGAAGTACGCTTGACACTTTTCTGGGATACCAGCGAATAAATTCGATCTCCACGCATCTTATTAAAAATTCACGACTCTCGATTTCTCGTGGAACAATAGCGAATTTTTCATTTTTCTTATACCTTATCGTTTCATAAACCATTTCCATATTTATTTCTCCTCCGCTTGTATCACTAATAACGCCCACTTTAACCCGTGTCAATATTTCAAGGAGACGTATTTTATCAATATCCCGGCATACATATCTTCCGATATTCTTCCCGGATAAAAGGATTCACCGTGATACGTACACAGAAATATTCTTTCGTACAGAAAGACACACACGTGCGTTTTACCTTCTGCTCCAGGAATCACCGAGATTCGTATCGATCCGCCGGCAATTTCGTTCTTCGTGAATATGGAGGAATACGCGGATAGCGTCAATCGATTTCCATTTTTCATCCGTTTAGAGAGTTTATTCATGAATTCGATTGAATCAACAGAATTGGTATTTCGATTGCTGCCGAAAATTTTCGAATTTCGTATCCTCCCCGAATAATAACCGGGCCGGGAGCAGCGCAATTAACTGGAAATTGAATACGAGCAGATTGACAATTTCGTTCGCTTTTATAAAGAATATTCAAAATACGATCGGAATTAGAAAGCCCGATACCGTTCGCCAGCCTCGTTTTTCGAGCTCGGACGGTAAATGGATCGTAGAATTAATTGCCCTTCGCGAAACGACACGGGGCTGGCCAGCTCGTGTTGCCCGCTTGAAATCGTTCTCCTGTCAGCGTGTCACGGTTTTCTTGGCCGCCGATATTTCATATCCCAGCGGTGGATCTCGCAACCCCCGATCGTATCTACGTCAGCTGGAGATACACTCGAAATAGATGAACTCTTGGCCTAGATCTTTACGGGTCCGTCGTTTCGCTGAAAACGATCGAATCTTGCCCTCGAAGAATTTTGACGACGTTTACGGTGCCTCTCCGCGCTTTCAAACGGACTTTCCGTACCGTTGCACATCATGGCCACCATTTTTGGACACTGTCCCACGGCTATATCGACAGTCGCATTCCCGGAGAATTTCAGACGCTCGCAAAACCATTCCAGCCATCTCGCCACATGGCCGCCTTTCTTTTTACGGAACGTCCGATAAACGTCTGCGGGCGAGGTTTTCGGTTCATTCGTCATCCCTCTGACAGCACTCCGATTTTCGTCCTTTTACCACTCTTGCCCTCAAAGTTACAACAGGAACGAGCTTCTATTGTTCGAGCATTTCTATCAGGTTCGATATACTATTCTTATCCCGGACGTGTAGCGAGTTCGGGGCAAAGATGTTGCCTTAGGGCAAGACGAAGAGGAACTTTACTGTTGATTATCAGTTAGCTAACGTGGTTAGTGTATTTGGAGACTCTTTCATGATTTGCATTCTTTTTTTAACTCTTCAGGATTAACATGTTCGCTACAGATGTGTGTCTTCCATTTTTCGTGTGGGATTAGCCCTTTGCATTCCATAATTTCTTTTATCTTCTTAATTAACAAAGTGGATTAAGGAAAGGGTTCTCAATGAAATGTACTGCAACAGTGCGGAATATATGACAGATTTTTTATTTATTATAAGCAGTAAATGAATAAAAGTATATCTATTTATCTGAGTTATTTGTAAGATCCAAGAAAAATGTAATGTCGAGTCGCATTTAACATAGGAGTGCAAAGGGTTAATTATTTTATATGATTTAACATGTTGACTGGCACATTAAAATGGTTGAAAATTTTATTAGGTGGTATTTTTATGTTTAATGAATCTTGTGAAATATTTTCACGATGTTTTATTATTCATAATTGAAAGTAGTTAATTAGTATTTCCAATTAGTGAATGAATTTTTAATAATATATGATTTTATATTCATAATAATATAATATATATGATAGATTCATACGGAAATTTAAGCATACATGACGTGGCAGTCAAAGTGTTAAAACAGATGGAGTTCATACAATATTAAAAAGAGTATGAAATAGACTAATTTATAACGGTTTAAAACCATATCATTTTATCACATGCTATTTGGTAATAAAGAAGGTGATTTATGATGGATGAATTTGTAATTAAATTCTTATAGCGAACGTGTTAAATACTCATCCTATAAATGATAGAAAATTGGAAGTGGATTTATAGCTGACACAAAACTATAACAGCTTTATATTTTCTGTATTCAAAACATCAAAGTCTCATGAGATTTTATGACCAGTTTCGTCATTCGTTATTGATAAAAAGCTATAAAATAACATTTACTGTGTTCTATATCAATTTTAAACGTAAAGATTGTATTCGCATTGTAAATTTTTCTTTAAACAAAAACATAGCAAATATTTATATAGATATTATTTTATTAATATTACTCTTAAGCGTTCAAAGGTATTTTCTTCTTTAATATTGACAAAATTATGCAACGAAAAGTTAAGCTGTTATAGTTTTGTCCAGTGTTGTAAATTTCAGATCCTACTTCTGTCATTGTAAAATGAAAAATGTCTCATCACCAATTTCTCTATCGAAGTATTCGCTTAAAAAGTTTCATACAATAAAATTCGTATCGCTTCTAAAAAAGAAAAAAATACGTATACTCACAGATATCTATCAAATGAACTAAAATATTCCAGACTAGTTTTCAAATAAGGAAATAAGCTTTCTGGAGCTTACTAAAAATAGCTCATAAAATCTATCGATTTTTCCAAAAGCAATTTGCCGTCTCCTTCAAAGAATAATCTCAAACTCGCAACTCATGATTGTATTACGTATTCAATGATACTACTTTCAATAGTGGATTATGCATTCTTCGATTTCGAGCGCAATTTCAGCTGCTATCAGTTAATCGAATCGAGAGCAATAAAAATTCATCGTCATCGTATTTCCTCCGCGTGCAGCATCTTCGATGTTAAACAATTCTAACAAAAGAGCATCCAATGATTTGTTATCATTTCGTGATTCCTCGAGGATCGCTTAATCCACCGACTCACGCTTTCCACGTAACCGACGATTTCTGACCGCACTATTTCCATTTATAGTTCGACACGCGAAGGGAAAAAGATATGAAGCCACGTAAATCGTCACGCGATAGAGAAACGCTGTGAATATTCCTCTGTAGCTGCAGTGGCTCGAAACTTCCGGCCAGAACCCGATAGAGACAAGCCACACCATTAAGCGACATGATACCCCATACAAATCACGTCGATCCGCGATTTATGGTCCGTTCACCCTCTCACGCTATCGCGTTATCAGTCCCGTTGGTTACAGTTCCTGAAACGAGATTCCACCGTGAAAACCCTCTGTTTTCACTCCGTTCTCATCCTTTTCTTCTTCTGTGTTCACAGAACCGCAAGCCCCTTTCTTCGTGAGTTTTAATTATTTCAATTTGTTGCGTGACGTTCACTATTTGTTACGAAGCTTCTGATATTCTATGGTGTTCTTCAAATACACTACCTCGATTTGTTCTCAAGTTGCCACGCTGAGTTCTTCAGGTTCTTCTTGCAATTCTTTGTTTTGAAACTACAACTTCAAATATTGTTATTTGGAAAAATACGAACGGATGGAAAATATCAAAATTGTTGACATTTCGACATTGGAGATTATTTTTAGATGCTTTTCAGTTGCATATTGTATCCACAAAATACGGTTTTCTATTTAGTCTCTATTTTTGTCGTTATATCCGTCATGCTCTTTTGAATTTTTTATTAAAAGTTTAGAAATAGAACTTCGTCGAATATAAATGAGAACCATAAAATTGATGGAGTATAAATACAAACCACGAAGTTGATCGAATTTAAATGGATACGATGGTCTTTTATTTTAGTCTCCCAGTTATAGGTTAGGTTTTCATTTCCACGATTTTAACGATTTTTCTTCAAATATTCCGATAAAATCTTATTACAATTCGCGATAGGATTAGCACAGAAATAAAAACAGTTGTTCATAATTGTCTAACATCTTCAAGACAAATTTACCACCAAAAATTCTTTAAATAAAGATTTGTTTTTATATTCCTTATTAGTTATGATTTTTGTCCAAAAAGAGTCATTCAATCATCACAGTTCTTTTACAGTATCACCACTTAAAAGCATACATACGTATTCAAATAAATTTAATAGAATTATATTTAAAGTTACTGAAATGCTTTAGTTTCTGTAGAACTCCTCAGTTATCGAATTTTTGTCAACGGTACACGTCATTTTGAATTTATTAACACTTGTAAAATTTCTTGTGCCAATTTTTGCGCAGATATCCATATTTAAGCAGGTGAACTTTGTAAATTACCAGTTTATGCGCGAGAAATCTATTTAAATCGTCTCCTTCGATCCCCATAAGACTCGCCATATTTCATTTAGCCGCCATAGTCTCGCTATCCATTTATCGCGTAAGCTCGGTATTCACAGAACCACTAACCTAATTAACCTGGAGCTGGCTTTAGCAATGTATCGTAATGTTTTATGTTACGTAGAACTCTCATCGATCTTTTCTTTTGTGTATATTTCATACGTTCTACGCTTGCTTTGAAAAGAATTCCACTGATTATTCCACAGAAATAGATAACCAGAGGAGCGTATATCAATTGCGAACGTGTTGAAGTTGGAACAAGTATTAGCATGGATTTGAAAATGCTTCCTTTTCAAAGTATATTTACAAATCCCTGTTTACGATGGAATATTTAATTAGATTCTTTATTTAGAAAATAACCAGTTACCTGCACGATTTTCTGACGTAAATTCATCGAATTCTTATTTATATAGAAATTCTTATACTTATTTATTTACTGCCGGTGTTTATGCATTCATGATAAACGTCGAAGTTGGCATAGTATACATAAATCATGTAATCTATACACTGAAGATTTTCATACTTTACGAATGTATATTTTGCAAACATTGATCTATAGTTCATAAGCATTCGCAGTTTAAATAGTTATTCGATATTTAGACATTCTTATTTTTAATCGTTTGTTTTAATCATTTTTGCTGATGATGGAATTCTGATTTTGAACAGTTTCTTTGTATGTCATAGATCATGATCATATATGATCACAATGGAAATATTACAGGAAAGAAAAATGATGTCAATTTCAATTGAAAATATAATTATTTAATTTTTTAATAAATTGAATATTCACGATAACGTGAATAATAAGTATGTAAATGCATTTGCAAAAAAACAGTACATGAACCTGAAAAAAGAAAACAAAAAATAATAATTACAAACTTTATTTTCTATTTCATTTAAATTACTTAAGAAACACATACATCATCACAGGTAAATATCACTAAATGGCCTTTTTTATGTGACCCACCCTGTATTATTATTTCAATATGCAAGATACACAAATAAGAATTGATCATTTAATTAAATTACATTGAATTTGAGGTGGCAGTAACGAGCTACACAGCAGTGAGTATATACAGCATTCTGTCACAGATTTTATCAAACGTGTGTATAGCACTTTGTCGTAAACGGAAAGTATTTGAAAAGGTATTTTCAGATCCACGGAATACGCTCCTAAAATGTTGGTCACCTATTTCTGAAACACCTATTTTCCCAATTTATTTTCTATCCGCCTGGATCCTGGCAAATCCGCTCAGATTTGAAATCAACGACCTCTGGTCGTTTCATCGTCACCGCATACAGGTCCGACAGGAGTTCTTTGAACGTATTCCCATTTTCAACGGCCGTCTTTTCTTCGTGTCCTGTTTATTCTCTCCGTTTCCCGTGGCGTTCTTTCCGCGACGATGTGCCGTTTCGATGGACGGCCTTTGCGTTCACGACACGACTTTATCCCATTTACAGGAATCCTTTGTGCGATATTTTTTCTTTGATTGCAGACGCTAAGTGCTCGCGCAATGTCGCGTTTATTTCGTGGAAAAAGCGAGCCTCGGAAAAATAAAAAATGAGTCACGGAGAGCCGTGACGTCAGAACGTTTGTATTCACGGAAAATACAAAACAGCACCGGCGGTTCTCTGTTCTGTCGATTTCAAAGGATCGCGCGATTTTTCGTCGACCGTTTCTGCAAAGCTGCGAACGCGATGAAAATTCTGATTATTTTTTCCTTCGGTACTTTGGCGAACGAATTTCGTACAAAAATATCGTATCATCGAACAATTTACATAGACCGCGCGATAGCCGAAGTGTTTGAAAAATCGATCGTGTATTTTCGTTTCGTTATTGTTTAAACGCCTATCGAAGGATTCACTGAGATCTAAATTCCTTTCAGCTGTTGGGTTTTACACTCGGTTTTTGTTTGCTACTATGAGTATTATTTTCTGATCGGATTGAACGATTTTCGGGTGAACTGATATTGGATGAAGGTATGAAATCGCGTGAACTAATATTAAATTTTATTGTATGGAAGATTAGAAATTTTATTATATAATAATCAGTGTGATTTTATGATGATTCTATTTTACAATAACTATTTTTATCAGCCAAGTGAGGTAATTTATTAGAACCGTACGAAATTGAGAAATATCTTTCGCAGATTCTATATTTGAAACAATTCATTGTTGTACTTTAAAGTCACTTCCTAGGGACAAATAATTAATATCTAAATTATTTTACTTTCTCACAGTAACCGCATGAATTAATTAAACGAACTAAATATTTTACTCGTTAGCTTTTGTAACGCTTTCAATGCTTTGACGCAATTGGTGCGTTTATTTTCATCGAGTATTTATCAGTCTTGGACATTATTCGATTATTGTATCTGAATATTATAATTATTTGTAATTACATTACAATATTTCAAGAATATAATTTACAATTATATTATCTTGTGAGGTCTTATTTGAAATAATTATACGAAAACATGAAAATAATTTTTTTATAGATTTTTTCATTATTTATTTTGTATTTGAGTAAATTTTTAATTAAACAGTTTCTAGTTCATTTATGTTAACATTGTCAAATATGTCAAAAATAGATTTCTAGAAAGATGATAAATTCATTTAAAAGAAAAACAAAAAATAATTTTATCAAAATCTAGGTCATTTATTATGTTATCTGAATAACTTAATTAACTCAAATATGAAATTATTCCTAATTAAATTAAAATTAGATTTGTATTAAGTAAAATCTATTAATTGTAAGTGGTACCGTAAGAATGATGTACTTCTGATAGTAATTTAATTAAAAAATTTTTACTACATTTATTAAATAATTTTTAATATTTTAATTAAATGATTAAATAATCTTTTCATCGTTTTAATTAAATAATTAAATAATTTTTTCATTCTTTAAATAATTTAATATTACTTTAATCAAACAATCCATTTTTATTATGCTTTAAATAATTTGATAATACTTTAATTAAATACTTTAATGAAGTCTTAAAATAATTTCCGACAAAAGTTTATTTGATGATAATTTTATAGTGATCAACATTCTCGAATTAAAACCTTCACCACACTACTCAGAGCAGAGATTGTGGCAACATATTATAAAATAATAATTTAAAAGAAATTAAGGAAAATAAAATATAAATTTTCAAATTTCTACTATGTGTCCAAGACTGGTATTTATTGTTGTCGCATTTTCTCTGCTAAAAGCATAAAATATCGTACTGCAGTAATAATTATCTGTCACTGCTACTAATTGGGCTTGAGCAACTAGAATTTTTAACGAATCTTAAAAAAACGATTGATAGATCGCAATAAAATTCTTCAAATTGACCTTCAAACAAAAAAGTTTCTATTCCCCACACGATTTCATATCTTGATCCAACGGCGTAAACTTACGATAAACTCCACAAATTCTTTGCAACGAAGCTACTCCATTGAAATAGGAATCAATTTCCCCAGGAAAGATGACGAACTCATCCTGTCAACATTATTATTATCACGCACAAATTCATCAACAAAGTTCAAGATCAAGATCATTATGATTTTATTTAGTTTAATTACATCATTCATCGTCCCCGTTTTTGTTTGTTTCCCACATTCTCAGCTCTCTTCTTGTTCTTTTACCAATGTTAGGAGTGCCGGCAGTGTACTACCACGGAACCGGAAGCGAGAACGCAAGCCGCGCGTATACGGAGACGCCGATGCAACACGTCCAACGGGCTGCACTTCGGAAGAAATGTATGAAGTCGACATTCACTTTGGACTGGAAACACGCACCACGCCTTCTTCTTCCTTTCTTCTATCTCTTTATCTTTCCGTTCTTTTTTCTTCGCATCATCTATATCTCTATGCCTCTTCTTTCAGTCTGTTCTCGTTCAGCATCGTTCATCGTCGATTAAACCGGTACCGCGTTGCACGTTTCGTTGATTTTGCGTTCGAGAAACTCCTCCCGCGATTCGTGCATATCGCTCGTTGTTCGGCGAGCACCATCGTGATCGACAGCCACAGCTTTCGCAAACGGACGATAAATATTTTACGAGCTTTCCAACGCGTCCGCAGTGTTCCGCGCTGCCTCGAGGAATCCTCGGGTAAATATCGCGCCAGCGTAGCAAACGAAGGAGGCAAATCCCCGTAATCGGCTCGAGAGAATTGATCACGCGTGCATTCGTGATAGACGATGATCCTACATCGCGAGCAAAAAGAGACGAAACGAATAAAAAGACAAGAGGGGACGTTTAATCCGTAGATCGCAAAAGAGTCACGATGGAAACGTGCCCCGTCGATGATCGCATCCGGTGTACAGGAAGGATCAGCGATCCTGACAAAGCAACACACACGGAGAAATCACGTCTTTGTCGTCTTCCTTTCGGCCGTCACTTTGACGTCATACGAGTGTGTGTGTGTGTTTGTTTATATATTTTTTCTCTCTCTCTCTTTGCCTCCTTTAATCAGCCACGACAGTTACTTCGCCGAGGCGGCTGTTTAACGAGAAAAAAAACGTAGCGAACGAAGCGCTCACACACCCGCGTCTACGAATCAAGCGCGGAGCAGTTGTGATCAGAGTTTTATGTTTCAGTGGATCTAACCAACGGACAGCTCACCCCCAACAACAACACGCCCTTGCTCACGCAAGCTCTTTCTGGTACGTCTAAAGTTTTCCATTCTTTTCGGCTTCGATCCTATCGCTTTCTCTTAATTTGTCTCGCATTTATAAAAGTGTCTCAGGTCTCTGTATACATGTGTACATGCGTTATACATACGTACAGACACGTACATGCAGTCTGTGGCACAAGAGCGTATACTGTATTTCAAATGATGTGTGTGTACCTTGAAACAGGGTTTTAGATTAATTAGGTCCTTGACGCTAAACCTACCGACGTATAATGCATATTTACTTGAAAATTGAAGATGTGAAAAATAACACAAACGATAAAACATAAATCGATATTAATTCTTTATCTCGATGAAAATCTCGATGAAATTTTGTAACTTAAGAAAAGAAACTTGTGAAACGGTCATTTCACGTTTCTAAATCATTTAAAGGTTTCTAAATCCTCTAAGTCTCAAGTTCGCAAAATTTCCAAATCCTCAAACATCATTATTTAAAAATTAATTGTCCAACATATTTATCACTTTTGTCTTCTTCCCCTATCTTGCGTTTAAATTTCACGGGCAAATGATCGTCTGAATATAGTTCCACATGAGATACTAATATCCTTTATATGACTGCAACTTCAGGGTATATACTTATGCCTGTCCAAAAAAATCTACCCTAAGTCTTCATAATTCCTAGCATTGCTCTATTGTCAATATTTCGTTAAAAATACTAAAAGATATCTAGACTACGCTCTTGTTGTAACAGACTGTACATACAATACACGTCAGAATGCACGGCCAATAGGTTCGCTGGGAACGACGCACGGTTTCCGATTCTTGATAGCTTTTCATTATCGTGTCACGCGATACGGCGAAAGCAGTATAACAACGAGAATGATTGTGTGAAAGAGAGAGAAGGTGGGATGATAGTTCGTCTTCTTACCAAGGCCTCCGTGAATGTTAGATCGAGACGTTACCATATAGCCAAACACGGAATCCGGCATTACCCCAACGGTACTGAAACTCGTGTAATTCAATCCTCTTTCGTGATAGGATTCTCAAGCTTTAATAGAAACAAGCTTTGCATTACGCCGTAATGACAAATTGCAAGCCTTGCTACGGCTCCTTCGTACCTTTGAGTGGTGAACGTTCTACGAACCGTGGCTCGTTCATGTTCATGGAACTTCGCAAAGGTTAGCCCTGGATATGATTACCCTGGTCGAACGATTCCCTGGTCGAAGGAACTCGACACTGATTCTTCGATTACTCGCGAAACGACAGAAAATGGCAGCTAACGCTAGGAGTCACGTTTAATTTCGCTCTTTTAAGGGAGCTGATAAAGGAATTGACAAACAGTTTTGATGATATTTGGTATGGCACCTGGGTCGAGGAGCTAATCGTGCAATTACTCGAAAATTAAATTATTCAGTTTTCAAGTTTCTGTATTTTTAAGTTTTCAAGTAACTTCTGTACTTCCAAATCTTCCAGTTTGCGAATTTCCAAATCCCCACTCAAATTTTTTAAATTCACAAATTTTCAAATTTCTAGTTTTTTTGGTATGTAAATTCGCAAATTTAATTATCTCAAATTCTCTAGTTCTCAGGTTCGCAAATTTCTCCGTTCTCAAATACTTGGATTCCTAAATTCGAAGAGTCTACATTCTCAAATTCCTAAATTCCTAGATTTCTAAATTTCTAAATTCCTAAATTCCTAAATTTCTAAATTTCTAAATTTCTAAATCTCCAAATTCTTAGATTTGTAAATTTCTAGATCTCCTAATTCCTAAATTTCTAAATTTCTAGATCTCCTAATTCCTAGATTTTTAAATTTCTAGATCTCCGAATTCTTAGATTCCCAAGTTTCTAGATCTCAAAAATTCCTAGATTTTCACAGTCCTAAATTCTTAAAATCTTATTCTAACATCCCTAGATTCCCAAATTCGTAGATTCTTACATTCTTAGATTTTCAAATTTCTAGATTTTCACAGCCCGAAATTCTCAAATTTCTAGACTCTCTCATCCCTAAATTCTCAGGTTTCTAGATTCCCACATACCTTCATTCCCAAATTTCTATATCACCAAATCCGTAGTCTCCAAAATCCCAATATATTTATCCTCATTAACTGCACTTACATTATTTGCAATAATAATTGCATCAATTTATACTTAAACCTCATAAACTGAACATGTAAAAAGAACATACATTTTGCTCATAGTTTTTCTTGAAACTCATTTTTTACAACTTCTCTACATATCAAAGTCATCTATTGTACGACTACTCAAAATTCCAACATATTTATTTGACACCATAATTAACATTTACCAATTCTAACCTTATACCTGATCTCTATCAAAACTTCGAACAACTAAATTCCTCAATACCATTTAATACTATCCTCCAGATTTACTAGAATCCTCCAATCGTAGACATATCAGAACAAGACTTCTCAACCGACTCCATTAAATTTCTCTCTAATTTTCATTCCTCATTTACCATTTTCCCTAACATTTCTATCCAGTAATTCACGGTAACTTTCGCAAAGTAACCGGGTTTCATTTTCTATGTTCCTCATGCAGGTTCCTATAAACTTTCTTACTGTTAGTTCGCAGAAGCGAAAGATTAAATGTGAGAGGTGAAGTAATTCATAGAGCGTGAAAGAAAAGCCGGCACTGATTCCGTGGCGACCATTTTATTTTTTACTCGTTTGCTTCGGGTCGTAAAATCTGGTGTGATCCAATCCCGCACCCATGCCGTTCGCAATCTTCTCTCAAATAAATCAAACTTTTGAATCGTGCCTGCCTCCACCTCCATCGACGAACCGGCGGAAGTAACCGACTACCATTGTCAAGAGTTTAAAAGCCGAATGGGGTTTTAGATTGTACGGCGAGCGCTTTCGGTTTGTCATACCACGTCCTCTGTCCTTTTCTTCCAAGCAAGTTTCAAATTCTTCGCGTTCCTCCTACTTTCTGGAATCTGTTCGTCATCTTTGTTTTCTTCTCGCGTTTTTCTTCCTCGAAGTTTTCTTTCTTTCGTTTTTTCTGATGGCGGTCGTTCATCTACCGGCGTCCTCCGTGAATTGAATCCGCAATGGAATACGTTCGATCTAGGACAAATAAGAGGAATGGTGTATCAAACGTGTTGTAAAAATGATGTCGATACTGCACTGTATTTGTAGTATAAAAGTGAGGCATATGTTGCATGTGTGTGCTATGGGGATGTATGTTCATAAATTTGGAGATATATCCCTAGGTCCATATATTCACATGTCTCGGTATTTCTATATCTATATAGCTCTTGATTCATCGTTTCATAGATCCCTAAATTCCGGACCCTTCGAACCATATATCATTCTATACCTATATACCGATATACTTACATTCTGATGTTTCGATCTCCCGATATGTTGGTATCCCAATATTTCTATATTCCGACATCGGTACATCTGGATACCCCTACATCAAGATATTTCTACATCCCGATATCCCCATGTCCCGATATCTCTACATACCAATATCCCTACATCCCGATATCCCCACACCCCGATATCTTTACATCCCGATATCCCTACATCCCGATATCTCTACATGCCGATATACCCACATACCAATTTACCTACATCCCGATATCCATACATGCCGATGTATATATTACCCACATCTCAATATCCCTACATCTCGATATCCCTACATCCCCATATCCCCACATCCCGATAGCCCCACGTCCCGATATCTTTACATACCAATATACCTACATCCCGATACCCCTACATCCCGATATCCCCACGTCCCGATATCTCCACATACCAATATACCTTTATCCCGATATCCATACATGCCGATGTACCCACATCTCAATATCCCTACATCCCGATATCCCTACACCCCAATATCCCTACACCCCAATATCCCTACATCCCAGTATCTTTAAATCCCAATATCCCTACACCTCAACATCCTTACATTCCGATATTCCTATGTCCCCCTAATCCAATATTCCAATATCCCGATATCTCTATATTATTGAATCTCTATATAGTTGAATTCCTATATCTTTAATATTCCTATTCCATTTCTATTTACGTAGATTTTAAGTTCTGTAAATCCCTACATTTTCAGATCTCTCTCCTTACATCCGTAAATCCTAAGAGCCCTACATCTACATCAAATTACCCTCGGTCCTCAAATGTAAGATGCAAATATTAACTCCTGAAATCGTTTACTTTTAATATTAATCTAGCCTTAAACATTCATCAGCAAACAACATTTTGTACTTCATTCTTATCTTGTTTAACCGTGAAGTGCAATTCTGTGCGTAATTCACTCTGTAAAACACCAGAATGGTCGTTGTTCATTGAAAGAAACAGGATCTTGTGTCACTAACCAGTGACAGTCCTTGAAGTTGATACGTTGCGGCATTCCTTTGTTCAAGAGGGTTCGAGTGCATTCTAGCACGTGTAATTCTAACCGATTAAGTATTATCCAGAAACATGTGCGTTGATGTTGCTCTATCAGTTTCGTTTTGCCCTTCGAGTGACTGTTATTTGATCGATTGGTCGTGATGTTTGTTCACACGATTTTATTTCTACTGTTTGATCAGTCTTTTCTTCGTGGAATGTATTTACTCTATCGTTTCCTTTCTCTTGATACTCCTGGGTTTTGTGGCATGTGTTCGTTGTCATTGGTACAGGACACGTGAGATGAAACTTGATGATGAAGTTAGACCATTATTCTTGCGAAGATGTGGAACATTATGGATAGTTGATGATTCTCGGGATTAGGCCAGGTCTGCTCAACGCATCCGTTCGGCAGCCATTTTGTCACTCTAGGACTTAGGATGTAAGAGTTCATTTGTCGTAGATGCTATCTGTCAGGGAACTAAACCTGAAATTTTCGTTTCTTTTTTTAATTTTTGAAATCAAATCACTTTTCCAAAGTACAAGAAATTGTCCAGTTTCGAAATAAACGGTTACTAAGATTTCCATAGCTGTCCGATATTGAAGAAAATACATTAAAATACAATCGCAACTGTCTTTGTGTTTTGAGGATACTCCTGATAAGTAGTCTTAAGTCTAGATTATAAATGAACATGTTTAGTGTACCCAATTAACCAAGTAGTAAACAATTAGTAAACAATTGCCCACAAATTCTTCATTGGCCTTTAAATGTTCAAACCTCCAAAAATCCTTGAAAGTCAACGAGTGGTAGAATTTTTCCCTGAAGAATCGTTATATTTTCTCTAGGGAAGTCAGATTTGCTCTCGACTGTACGTACCCTTGGCCCGGGAAGTGCCAGTTGAGCAGGTCTTTGGTCTATACAGCAAAGTTTAGGCGCGAAAAGCACGTACTTGACGATATTTCTATGCTAATCGCCGCATCGTTAATGTTCGTGCGATTGCGTTGCTTGTCCTGGCGACGCGTGCATCATTTTTGTGCTGGCGGTTTTCAGTTGTTCCGTTGCGCGCAAAGCTGTCTTGTAATCCGCTTATTGAGTGTCTCCTTTTATTTGCTTCTTTCATGTTTTACGTGTGTCACGATTATTTGTCTCTGATGGAGGGACATTGTTGCTGTTGTTACTCTCTGTATGTGTATCTATTTATGTGTACAGTGTCATTGTTTATCGATGTGTACGTTTTCGTCATTGACGTAACTAGGGATGGGCCACATTTTTTATATGGCCCTACTCGTGTAATACAAGACGTAGGATGTAGAACATATCATATAAGTTGTGTCAAAAATTTATAAATTGTCTGAGGAACAAATTTTTAATTTTTATACTTCCAGGTCGTTAGTCTTGAATTTGTACACTTTTAAATGTGCGGACTTATTTAAACTTCAAGTTTTACCTTCACCAATTAATTCAAAAATATCCATGTTCTCGAATCATCAAATTTGCAAATTTTTAGTTTCTAAACTTTCAAGTTTGCAAATTTTCAGTTTTCTTTAATTTCCAAGTGCCCAACTCACATTACCAGTGTCTCAATTCCCAATTTCCAAATTTCCAAATTTCTTAATTTCCAAACTTCCAAATTTCTAAATTTCTAAATTTCTAAATTTCCAATTTCTTAAATTCTAATATTACTAAATTCCTAAATATCCAAATTTCTACATTTTTTCTGCACTTCCCAAATTTCCAAATCTCTAAATTTCCAGATTTCCATCATTACAAATCTTAAATTTCAAAACTCTAAAATTTAAAAATTTCCAAACACCGAATCCATAAATTTTCAACTCCATAGTTCTCGAATTTCGAAATACAATTTTTCTATATTTCCAACGCCTCAATTCCCAATTTTCCAAATGTCCCAATTTATAATTCTTAAATTAAAAAATCTCCAATTCTTAAACTTTCAAACATCCAAATTTTCAAATCTACAATTCCAAAATTTCTACATTATTAATCAAAGTTCTGGGACCTCTAAAGAAGTCCTAGTTACGTCAATGATCGTTCGTTGATGTAACGTATCACGGGGCAAGGTATAAACGTAAAGACTAAACTCTATTTCTTTCAATTTTTTTTACAAATAACACAAATGAAAAATACATCGCTTGCATTGAAACATTTTAAAAACTGCGGATATACGCACACGCAAAAAATTAGTTGTGACAATTGCGTGAGTTTGTTGTTGAAATTGTAAGAATAAATTGTAAGTGTTTAGTGATATTACAAATAATTAGTTAGATTTAATAAGTTTCAAGATAGCACAAATGTAAGTTATATCGTAGCGATATAAATAGATACTTGTAAACATTTTGAAGGCGTAGAAACGAAGAAATTGAATTATTTGTTGTTTTGAATGATTAACAAGATCAGTCGATTGACAACTGTGTTTTTAGCATGCTGTTGACAAGTTTTTCGAACATACAAGTTATACAACGCCGCGTTTGAATTAAACTTGTTTGTCCGATGGCTGATCGTTTTCGCATTTGATTGAAACAATTATGTGGTAACAAGTTTAAAAACTTGACTATTCGTACGACACGCAAAACATCAACTAAAAATATACTTCTTAATCCTCCTAACATTCCTTTCTGCTTATTAATGTTTGATGAATGTTACTTCTAATTAATTTTCTCCTGCATTATAAAAATAAAAACTATACTCTGCACACACACTGTTTCCCAACTTTATATAGAATAACTTATACATGTTATTCTAATTTGTATGTAAAACAACTGTTCAAATTGTACATACAATCGTAGGCGATTTTTCTACACACAATACCCGAAGAGCGCCATAAAAATCTGTTTCGACCCCGAACACTTCGCGTAGTTATTTAAACTTGTACACTCGTAATTGTTTCATGCAGAAACTTCGGGCATTCTGTCCATTTAACACGAGCAGCGTGTTCGATAAAAATAGAGATGCATTGTCCGGACAAAGCATCTCGAAATCGGCCATCGAATCGTCCACTCGATTGTTTTTTACCCCGAAATCAGGGTCGTAAAAACGATTCGGACCGATCGAGTCCAATCCCAACTCGATGAATTCTCGTTTCACGATCAATTCACACAGTGTCTCGTTCGATCGCTTCTATCTTCGAAAAACAAACAACGTTTCGCCGGCCAACGGTTAAAACTTCCCCTCGTGAACACGTCGAGCAGATCTCCCAGAAGAAACCACCATTTTTATCGCGAAACGTGTTCGGGTACACATTCTGCCGTTTTTGGCTACCTCTTATCTAGGCAGTAGAGAGGTGCGGGTAATCTGCATTGTTTAAGTGCATTGGTAGCTGAGATAATGGTGAACTCGGGCAAAGATACCTGGGCAAAGATGCTCGGGCTGCCCTGAATGAAGGCGGAGAGAATCGGGTGAGATCGAATCCCGAATGAATTGTATGACTCAAATTTGAGTTTATTATGACCTTACTTTTTCGTATTTACAAATTTACATTTTCAAGTTTGGAGAAAGAAATTTTTAATTTATAAATTACAAGTTTGGAAATTTTTTAACTTTCTCATTTAGAAATGTATAATCTTAATTTATTTTGTAATTTAGAAATTTCAAATTTGTGGATTTAGGAAATTAGAAATTTACAAAATGCGAGATTTTGAAATGAAATGGAATTCATAAATATTCATAAATAAAAATTTTATTACAACAAATAATAACATTAAATTATTACAACATTGCAAAGTTACAAATTCGCAAATGTTCAAATTTATAAATATTCAAATGTACAAATGTACAAGTGTACAAGTGTACAAGTGTATAAGTGTACAAATATACAAATATACAAATGTACAAATGTACAAATGTACAAATGTACAAATGTACAAATGTACAAATGTACAAATATACAAATGTACAAATGTACAAATTTGCAAATGTACAAATTCACAAATTTACAAATGTATAAATACACAAATGTACAAATTTACAAACTTGTAAAAGAAACCGATTGGATATCTAACAAATTCGCTAGAATTCGTACGATTTTATTCGCCTTAACCCAAAAAGATGAAGCTACTCAAGCATCCGTACACGTGTATTCGTTCAAACCCACCCTGCTTCATTCAATTCAACCCCAACTCAAAGGATCAGTTACCCGCACATTCCTACTACTCAGAAAAACGAGGGCAACATATCAGAGAAATTAACACGTTGATTGCCACCTAAGTCATTCGCAAAGTCTGACAAACAAAAAACAAATTCTCATTACACTACTAATTCAAGGTAAATAATTAGATCGACGGTGTCATGCAATTTATTTAACTACGTAATCTATGAGATCCACAGTCTATAGATAGCATAATTAAATAAATAATGCAATCTACGAATCTACAGTCTGCAAATCCTTTAATTAAATAAATCATGCGATCTATGGAATCCACAGTCTCCAAGTTACATGATTAAATAAATCATGCAATCTATGCAATGCACAGTCTACAAATTAAATGATTAAATAAATCATACAATCCATGCAATCCACAGTGCATAAACTACATGATTTATTTAATAGTATAATCGACGAGATCCACAATCTACAGATTACATAATTTATCTGATCACAAGGACTATACGAGTTACGTCCATTTTGCGTGCCTCGATATATCCTGGCTGCGTAAGCAAAATTAATCATGACAACATACCGTACACAAATACCACAACCATAACAGTCAACGTGTTAAATCGTTTGGCCGGCGTTGGGGTGGCAGCGCACGAGGAATGCTAAAGATGAAGGCGCGTTCGTTGCAGTGATGAACAACTACCAGGCGGCCGCAGCGCAGGCCGGATTTCCGCCGGCGTCGCCGCACGCGGCCGGCGGCCACGGTGGGCCCCAGGGCCGATCTTTTCCTGCGGCCAACTCGCCGGGCCCCATCGACATGTATAGTTCAAGTGCCGCAGCCGCAGCAGCAGCCGCAGCCGCTGACTCCGCAGTCGCCAGCTACGTCCAGGCCGCAGCTAGCCCGCAGCCCCCTACGACCGCGTTCCCTGCGATCGCCGTGTCCCGTGCCCCGCTCAACTACAGTCCCGTAAGTCCATTCTACGATCCCCCTTCACGCCCTGGTACGTCCAACAGTCTTGTGAAACGGCCCGAGTTTGTTCACGCATGTGCCGCAAAAATAATTTTTGGGGTAGATATACCTTGAAGAGTTTTTCTAATTTTAACATCTTGTTAGTGCCGAACGATGTATCGTTATTAGCAACACTTGCGAAATATAATTTACATTAATTTATGTTCCTTTTTGAACTTTGCATCATTCTCACTATTTTCGTTTCTTGAACGAGAAACATTCTTACTACTTTTGTTTCTTGAGAAACATTCTTATTATTTTTATTTCTAAGCCTTTTTGGTTTCTTTTAGATTTGGTATTTATTCAGGTACTATTCTGTCGGCACTAAAAGGGTTGAAAGAGAATGTACAATATTAGTATTAGCCAGAACTTTGAAACACAGTTGATTCAGTTTGAATTTCGCGCTCGCGCCCCCACTACCTTCGTTGCGTGGCAGATACAAAGCTGCAATTGGCTATTACGATTGCGCATGCGCAGAATAACCTGGTCCGTTTCGCAACATTGGCCCAGCAGGCTCGTCGAGCGATATGCTCTTCAAGACAATAAATACGAGTGGTACGAGTCGCCCATTGGCTATTTACTTGAACAGTAAATTCGGGAATGAAGGGTTTGGCCTTTGATGATTTCTATATGGAACTACGTGCTGTGCGAAAATGAAACGTATTGAAGTGCACAGTTAAGCGTCCGCAGTACGACGGACACTTAAGTAAAGCGGTGATTGAAAGGAGAGAGGGGGTTGCTATACAATTAAACATGAGGTTCAACACTTATTCCCAGATCCTATTTTCAAGATTTGATGGGGATAACGACGAACATTTAAGACACTTATATGTGCACTTCTGTATCAAGTTTATTACAAAATGAAGTTATGGGAGATTAAGGAGATTATAGCCTGTTTGGTACGTTTGTTGATCGTCATTGATAGGTTGAATACAAAATGGATATATTTAATTGATCATATGTGTAATACAGAACGTTCTTAACACTTTATCTATAATTCGCGAATGAACTTATGCACTTCTGACCAATTTAAATTGCAACTATTTGGTTTTGTGTCTGTAACTTTGAAATGAACTTTTGAAGTTCAGAGAAGTGCTCACTATATTGTTCTAATTTTCCAAATTTTCTGAACAAAACTACTTATCTAATATATATTTATTTATATAAGATGACTATATAAACTGCTGTCTCTATCACTATAAATTTTCTTAAATGGCAAACATTTCAAAACGTTATAAATTCATTATTCTAGTAAGGAAAAAAAGAATAAAAAAATTAGAAAAGAACAACAAAAAGTAGTAACAACCTATATAGACGTTTATAGACGATTAGGTTTTCAACAGGGTTGTATACATAATCCTGGAAACATCCATGATGGCGGTAGTCCTTCTACAGTAGTGCGAAAGTTTCTCCATTTGACCACTCTAATGGCGGCGCTACGATATAAAAGTCACATTTCAATCTTTTATCGTAACATATATTATCATGAATATATTATCATAATGATGAAAATCAAGTACAAATAGTTTGTGATTTTAAGCACAATTTTTGAGATCACATATGACTCTCTGGCTTTTACATCGCAGTGCCATTATTCGTCGTTACTTTATATATTTTTTAATTAACAGGACTATCCCACATTTACAGATTCGAGGTTCGTTGTGGTTTTGAGAGAATAAAATGAAAACATATTTCATCTGTCATGTGTATCTATATACAATTTGTCTAACTTATATAAAGAAAAATATATCGTTTTGTTTTAAACAATACAAATAATTTTGAGATTTCATAAAAGAGTGACTTTTAGAGAATATTGTTTACATCGTTGCATGTTTTCCTTGAAATAGTATAACTTTGTCTTGAGATGATTTATCATAGAACGTAGAACAAAGTTTCTTCTTTCTTTCCGTGAAATAAGAATCTGTAAAGATAAATGTACGGACATTTCCATTTGAAAGAAGAAAGTTAACCTCTAAACAATCTTGGAGACACGTAACGTAAAATTAATAGTATTTTCCGTCCGAAACTTTTAAATGTTAATATTAAACATTTCGAGACACTTAGAAATTTTTAAACTTATGCACACTGCATGTGCGGAATATTAATGACATCAAGCATAAAAGTGACAGTATTAACTCACTTGTTCCCCAAAATTCTAGAGAAGAAGTATTCTTCTATGAACGTCTATACTCATTTGTAGAAAATAAACGAATAATTAACTAGATCAAAAAGTGTTGGCAGCAAAAATTAATTAATTGATGAATTAACACTAGCATCAAAAAGTCAATTAATAGGTATCCGATATAAGTATTTGGTAAAGTGTTTAAAGAATAAATACTGAAATTGCATTTCATATTTTTGAATATGCTACGTATCGAACAGGCTGATCAATGGTTGACTTGTACCACTTGAAATTTAATTCCCCTAGTAGAAAGTGTAAAAATAATCCATTTGAATTTGTAATTTTTCAAGAGAGTGTTCAGAACGGAATAATTGTTATTTCTTTCAAGTAATTCATAATCATTTGTACCATCTAATTATTTTAACCCCGTTCTTTGTAATTATGCAGAAGTTTCAGTATAAATAAAGTAATGAAAGTCTCGTAAAAATAAAATATTTCCATGTTTGGAGCACTCTCTGATTATTTTAGCTTACGAATTTACCAGAAACATTTTTCGATAATTATAATTAATATCCTGAAACTAAAGGAAACATCTACTGTTTGAAAATACGACGAACAGCAAATAAGACACGAGATCCTGAAAGGGAAATAAAAATTACCATTTTGCAGTAGTCGATTCTGTTACTTGATATCCGTTGAACACTTTCATTTGCTTCCACAATGGAACAGAATTAAAGATTTTAATTAAACTTTTCGTTCGTCGAGGGAGCCAGATCGAACGAAGTACTTTTCCAACAGCTAACCGTACTAACAGCATCGAATTAAACTTGTGTGTGATACTTTTTCCAACCATTAAATGTAACCCAGAAAAGATACTGAAATGAGATTGAAAACAAAAAGGAAAAGGAGTCGAGAGATTCGAGAGTATGATGCAAGTTTTATTTTCTTACAGTTTCTAACTTATGTTGCTACCAGCTTCGATCGCAAAACAGCTCTGAACGCTGAGCTTTTCAGTTTGCAGATATACATTTATTAACTTTGCATTTCGTTTTTTTTTTTTTTTTGTTCCTTTTCTCTTTCTATATCTTCCTTTCTGATACTTACGGAATTTCAATATCCAACGATGCTAATATCCAGGATCAAGTATCGCAATTGCACGTAGTTTAATCGTTATTGGAAAATCAACGTAGAATATTCAATACTTTATCTTTTATTATTTAAACGAGATCTTGGCACAAGGATCTTGGATAAAATCTCTGACCTCGTGTTTTAGGGTCCTCTGATACCAGCGGCATTCACTAATGGCTACCATTGAGCCTTGTTAAGACCTAATAACAGGTACGTAGTCACATTCTCTTACCTTCTATTTCAAATTTTCTATCATTATATCAAATATCTCGTGTTACCTGATTTTAAAGAACGCTTATATTCGATGCAAATCAACCGGTCGCTGTACGATCTTTACTATAGTAAACTCGAACTGTTGCAAAGTATAAACGAATAACGCGTAACTAGTACTTTAACGAGCACTTTCATCGCTTCTCTCATGTAACTTCAATTAACAGCAGCGAAAAATTGATATAATGTTTCCTGTTGTTTTTCTCCTTTCAAATTTTAGCGCATTATCTTGCGAATACGGTAACGAAAAATCTTTCATTTCACTTCCTAGCAACGCAAACACATTCAAACATATTTTCCATCAGTTCACATTTGTTAGTTTCAATTTGCTAACGTGCCATGTGATATATCAGTTAACTTTAACGATCAATAAATACGAATGAAATATTGGAACGTCGAGACACTTTCGTGATACAAACGAATTTATCTTTGTGTTTTTTTCAAAGAAGATTAACGATTTAAAGAAAATTGAACGTATCACGAAAGGATCTTATTCTTTGCTTGTCGTTCACGTCCAAGCACTCCAACAGTAACACGATCTGCTTGCGCTATTTTCACGATCATGGCTTCTCTGGGATATCGTGCTGTAACACATCGTTAACAGAGCTCGATTTTTTTCCATCAGGATGGACGAGAGGGCAGAGCGCAGCACGGTCGACTGACGGTACAATGAAGGATGCATATGCCTTGGACAAATTTTGCACGATGAACAATCTCTGGACAGAAGAGGATAACCATCGCGTATCTTACCATCATCAATAATAAGCGAATGGATCGTGTTTAGGTAGAAGAATAACGGGTTTCATCAGTAGAGGCTACGAGCTTGCGGATGCGAACCGGTCATATAATCAACGATATAACCAATCAAGAAAAATTAACACGATCTTCGAACCGTTTAAAGGGAAAATCAAAGATGAAAGCATTCTAACAGGGAAATCCGAATAAAAAAAAAATAGGGAAGCACAAATAGAAGATGGGTAAACGAACATAAAAAAAAAAAATACGAGGAAACTAAAAATTGTACATCCGATACGCGTCCAGAAATTTTGCGGGTTAAACGAAATGGAGGAAAGTGCGAGAATGTATGAGAAATGCGAAGGGCAGAAGCTGCGTACAGCTAGATACGGCCGAAACTGCGTATTGATGCCCATTCTCCGACATTAATAAAGAATAATCTAATAATAATGAATTAAATTAATATTATTAATTGCTAAATAATTAAGCGACTAAGTCTAGAATATAAAAATATTATATATATATAAAATATAAATATATATATATAAATACATATATATATATTATATATAAATAATTGATAAAATATTAGACGATAACGTATGATCTTTAGTATTTAAGACAGACGAACGCAGAGGAAGAATACCAACTTACACACGAATATTATTATGATTACTGGTTATCATTATAATTTATATATATATAAATGATTTATATATATATAAATATATATAAAATATTATGAGGATTCTAATGATTAATAAAAGCAAAAAAGATGCGGATGGAAAGCGGTGGGTGCGCGATGTGAGCTCGCGCGCGCATTCACGCAATATACATATATAAATATATATAAATATAAATATAAATATAAATGCAAATATAAATACAAATATAAATATGAATATAAACAATAAAAAATATTATTATTAGACGCGTACACGTTCGCACCCGGGAAGAGAATATCACCGCGTTCGAAGCGTTCTTTCTTTTTTCAGTTTGTAGGCATGCGTAGGAGCGGAGAACAAGCGTTAGGGATTTTTTCTTTTGAGAAAGATCGGGAATGGCGAGTCGCGAGCCGGCTAAATAGGGAGTTGAAAACCTGTCGCGCTAGGGCGGTCGGGTGGGATTAGAAGAAGACGATGAGGGCACTAGGCATGCCAGAGTGGCTTTGCCCTTTTTTTCTTTTCTTCCTTTCTTTCTTGCGCGCGCGTGTCCGCCACTTGTCAGCGTGCTCTTTGCCGACTGAATGCCGGAATGGCACTTCTCTCTCGCCCCGGCGTCGTCGAAGTACTTTTCCCCTTTTCCTGGGTGTGCAACGAGGGAGAGACAAGAGGAGACGAATAAAGAAGAGCGAACGCCGTAGACGCAGACAGACGCGTGTCGAACGGATGGAGTGAAGCTGTTTGCATTGCTCGTCGCACGAGGAACGAATAGAAACACGCGAGACCAGATCAAACGGATTCGAATCTGTGAAGGTCTGTTTGCGATCCGCTTTCGAGACGATACGTATCGATGAGAGGGGAGGAAGGGGAGAGATTTTTAATTAGATTCACAGGGTCGCGAGACGGGGATCGAGCAAGTGTCCCGAGCGTTTTATCGTCGAAAGTCTGGCCTCGTTCGATGCCGAAACGATGACCGTTGAATTTAATCGGCTATTGTATAGCTGTCCAATCGATTACTTGCATTAACCTCGGTACATACATACATATTACCCGTACGCGAATTATTGTATCATTGATTTACCATAACGGCGTATATGCATGATCCTATAGAGGAGGGACACATGAACAACGTTCATCGACACGCATTTCGTACACGAACACGTTCACCACCGTTATACAATCACGAAACACACGCACGTACACGTGCAACGTGTACATAATACACTGTCACGCGTTTTAGATGCTAAACGATCACACGCTTTCACACGCGTCGGCGGCTTTTTAAACGAATAACACGAACAGGGACAAACACACACACACATACACACATGTACACGTAATCGCGACTGAGAGGAACCATAGGTAAACCATGAAGTTACGCGAAACAAGATGCATTAATGGAATAAGGAAAAGTATATATATATACATACATATACACACGTGTATGCAATTATTATACCGTGCGTCCGCATATGTACAGAGCGTTAGTTAACGGCGAGATCGCGTATCGCCAATTTAATGCGCCAGTGCGTGAGTAAAAGCGGAAACGAGAGGAGCACGTTTTGCAAAATGGAACGATACTCTGACACGAAGCGAGATTGTGCGAGTCTGTGTGCGAGAACGGGAGGGCGAGAGACACGTGTGTGCGAGAGAGTTATTTAAGACACATTTAGGATTTACTAAACACGGTCATCTTGAAAAACGCCATTCGCGACAAAACAAATACAATGTTAAGTTTAAGTGGGGCTAGCGAGGAAAGACGTAGACGTGAGAGAAACATTATATCGTGTAAACGTAGCCTTAATCGCGGAACGACTGGACACCAAATTCTTGCGTTCTTTCGCGCTTCGAGTATCCGTTAATTGGACGAGCTAACGGCGAGATTGATTATTCGTGATTGGTTTAGGTTTTAGCGAACCGCGATGTTTAATTAGCGTACGGGAAACAGGGAGGTGTGATTCGTTGCTCTTTCGCTTGGACGTGCTAAATATTTTATTAGACTTTGTAGCCCTCGAAGGGCAGGTTCGATTTAGAGGCTCGAAGGGCATCACCGAAGCTGGGACCTCCCTGATTCTGGACGAAGAGGAAACCGTCGACGCGCGTAACCAATTTCGCGTATTGATTCGTAAATTTTGTTGATGTCGCTGATCAAGCCTGTTCCGTACGATACTGGTTATTATCACTGTTATCGGATTCGCCAAGTGAGAGTCAACGAGCGATTAATTATAATTACGAAACGACGGATACACGTGCGACAATTCTAGTACGGTTATTATTGTATTCAACAACAGGGTAAACAAACAAACAAACAAAAACTAAAGATGACCTTAAATTGGGACGCGTGTCACGTCGAACGGCGGCCATTTTGTTTTCCTGTGCGCGGGTGTGCGTGCACGCAAAATTGAAAAGAAAAAAACAAAAACTTAAAAAAAAATGATAGCACCGAAGAAGAAATGAACGAATGAAACCGAATAAATAAACGAGTCAATTCTTACGAACGTTAGCAATACATCGTCGTGACCATAAAGGATTAAAATGGCAAATAATGATCGAAGAACAAAAGAAAATAACGATAATATATAACGAGTAAACTATAGCGCAAATAAACTACGTACTTTTAAGTTGGTGACGCGTACGCGCACAACGAGTGATCTCGTTCGTTCTGAAAGATAAATGAAAAATAGAAGAAAAGAAAACAGAGAAAAATAAACCGTGAAAGATCACCAACCCCGGACGAGGGAGAAAATGGTGAAAGGAACTGCGTGTGTTTCTGACGCTGCAATGCCGATTTCTTGCAAGCGAAACAAAATGGTAGCTGCTTCGTTACGCCCCAGGATTAACGATAAACGAGTGTAAAAAAGAAGTTGTGTACGTATCGGACCAAAGGTTGATACATAGGAGAATAATTCGAGTAACAGAAAGGAGCAAGATTAGATCGTCCGAAGGATTAAATGTCTATTGGTTGATCGTACACCCACATAGACCGATGCTATTCAAACAAACGCAAGAAATTTTATTTTAATGCAGAATTTCAGGCCCCTTTTAATTTCACAATTGCGTGAATTTTATAACACAAATTTTATGGAGTAGCTAAAACTATTGGTAGTCGATTCAGTAGCTTCGCGAAAAATTTCTGTTACTTTTACATTTCCGTTACGTTAACACATTCGGCGAGAAACGAACGGGTTAAACAAGCGTTAAATAGCCGTGACAAGCGCTTCGAAGCCGCGTTAATTATTCAAATAAATGAAGATTTGAACTTAATGCGAATGAGAAAATATAGCCGGGAAACACATAGGCGAGTATCTAACACCAGCTCAAAGAACGTAATGTAATAATGAAATTCGTCGTACGTAGGATTAAGGGACGCTGACGCGCGAGATCGCAGCAAAACAGCAAAATAGGAAACATACGCAAAAAATAGGAACGGTAAAGACAAAGTTTTAAGTATATAAGTTATAACTTTTCGCAGTTAGGGTGAAAGAGGTTGCTGAAAGGATTCTGGGTTTCTGACCATATTTATTTTGCTTATTCCTCTTTTAATTATTAAAAGTCAAAACTAGTTTCGTTCGGTATTAAATTTTACAAATTTGTTATTGCGTGAATAATAATCGAATGTGATACGCAATATTTTACAGTTATTCTTGCATCTTTGGATATTATTTGACGTTTCACTGTGCAGGATATACTATACGTTTCACTATAAAATTTGACGGAAACTCGGGCGACTTTCAGCCAGGAAAATCCTCTGAAAGAGAGTTATATATAAATATATAAATATATATTCGAAAGAGATCTACGATCAATTATTAATTAAAAGAAAACAAACAAAATAAGAGGAAACTGCGATCAATATACAAGTGAGCTAACGCGAAAAAAAAGAACAAAATAGAGATGAAAAGATAGGGGGTGTCGCGAAACTATATAAGATGAAAAAAAGGGACAAGAGCAAACAAAATATATGCGAGTGCAGTCCACGCGTTTATATTTATAAATATAAAATACATTAATATTGAAATATTACGTCTATATCTACATCTAGTACATGTATATATATATTTATATATTTATTGCACATAAATATATAAATAAGTATATATAGATATATAAATATACATATTGAATAATTAAACAAAAAAAAGTAAGAAATATATTACAACTATACAGATATATATAATTAATTGATTAAGACAACAAACAGACAAAATAAAAAATACGAGGATTATGGAAGATGAACAAATATATTGAGACATTGTTTTATGCATTTGTATGTATATATAGTTATTGATGTTTTAAAAGCTAATATACTATTGTACTGAACAATTTTTCGATGATCACCACAGATCGCAAAAAAGTCGTACAGGAGAGGGGCAGGGGGGGATTGTAAACCGGGGTGGGTGAGGGTAGAACAAGGGTTGATAGATATACGCGAAGAAAGAAGGGAAAAAAAGTAACACGCGATTGGGACGAGCTCGTTGTGCGATGCAGTCCAGTCTTCTTTTCCTTCTTTTGCGATGCTGTTTCGTTTTTTACGAGAGGGAATTTTTTCTCCCCGAATCGAACGCAAAACAATAAGGGGAATTAAATAAACAATTTTTCGAAAGCGTCGCTTGCTCATCGACCGAGCTCGATCACTCGTCGCGCAATTTACATGCTCACACTTCCACATTGTACACTTATGATGAACACACGTACAGACACCTACACTTGTGTATATATATATATGTATACACAAATATAAATATAGATATAAATATAAATATGAATATAAATATAAATATACACGCGTATAAGTAATAAGTAATAATTACGATAACCGAAAAAAGGTATATATATACATATACGTATATGTATATATATGTATATATATATTAATACAGCGCGGAGTGAATAGGCGAAAGGAAATGGAGGTCATATTGTAAAGAGAGTGCGAGGAAGATGTTAATCAAGTGAGTAAATCGATTATTGTCATTCCGTGATTGAACGGTGAAATGAGATTAGAGTCACACGAACAAAACAGAAACTTCACCATTGATAAAATAATATATAAGTATACAAAGAGACACGAATGCAGTGAAGTAGCCACTTTCTGATACCTTAAATGTTATCGGCACTCGGGTGCAAGATCATTGATTCATAATTATTTTTTGTTTTTTTGCTCTTATTGCCGTTGTCACGGAAGCAGCGAGTTCCAACGGTTACAGAGGACAAAATTATTGGTTCGTTTCTTATTTATCACGAAAACTGCGATGTATCGCGGCGTCGTTTGATCCTACGAACTTTTCGTAAAGAATAAAGCAATATCGAGTAATAATTTAACGATGAGCCGTAAGCGATAACTCGACATAATCAAGCGCGTTTGAACTATTCACTCAACACGCATCTGAGAACGATGTAAGACCACAATAAAAGGATAATTGAACATAACCGTTACATTCGCACGAGAGTTCAATACGTTTTACGCTTGGATCCAACAGCAATAGTCGCGTACACGGTCTCGTTCATCATTTTGGAACAATGTTTCGCGTTCAGTCTGTATTAGTGTTAACGATAAACAGTTCCATATCCGGAATGGAATAGAGTGGCCCAATCGATTGAAACTTTAGATTTTACGATCATCGTGTTTAATTCTATCGCATTTCACGACGATTTCTCTTAAATACATGCACGCGCGCGCGCGCGCACACACACACATGTACACACGGAAAAACATTTCTCTATCATAGGTTTTCTTACGATACAACGAGAACGGTACTGTTCGAAACAATTGTACACTTTACACCGTACGAACTCGTCCGAATAAAAGTACAGGAACATACACATCGGTATACGTACACAAATGAAACAGAACGATCGAGAGAGAGAAAGAGAGGATTAAAACAAAAGATGTCAATTTCACTTTCGTCTCACGGATTCGTCGATATCGATCCTTCGATAACTTTCTACGCACCCTCTATTTCTTGACTGCTGATATGTTTCCTAGAACGGCTAGTTTAGCGTATATTCGCTGTGCGACACGAATCTGCGCATTTCGTTTTGGTTTCCTCAAATGAAAGCTGACAGGAACACGCGACGATGCGTTCTATCTTATGCGAACAGAGGAAACGCGGCCACGGTGCCACGATATTAAACAAAAGAAAGGAAAAATAATTAAACAACCCCCGTCGCTCTGCGCGCCATGTGAATGGGTCGAAAGAGAGTAATTGAGAGTAAAAAAGCATGAGAGAGAGAAAGAGAGGGAGTGAGTGAAATGAACTCGCAGAAGTCCGTAGATAGATAGACAATTTTTCGAAACAACGTTTTCGTGCATACGAGAAAATCGTCGTTGCGATCTGCAACCAAGTCTGAGCGCTTTCCTCTAGAGAGTGAGTAGAATTTCAGTGATACTCGTTGGTGTAATTATTTAGTTATCCTAGATTGGTGTAACTCATCTAGGGACCAGATATGGACGAGATATTCGAGATATGGTTCTCCTTTTGTAGGGCGAAGGACGCAAGACATCTCGGATGAGGAATTTTTGAACATTTTAAATTACAAATTTTGGTCTCAGAATTTTTTAAATTTTTGATTTGCGAGTTTTTGAATTACTATGTTTCGAAATTACAGAATTTTCGAATTTCTAAACTTTTGAATCCGAAAATTAACAAATTTCCATATACAGAATTCACAAATGTTTAAATTTTGAAATTTTTATGTATACGAATTTTTCAATTTCCAAATCTTTACAAATTCTGAAATCTTCAAATATACAAATTTTGAATTTCCAGTTACAAAAATCCTAGTTTTCTCAATCCAAAATTCCTCAGTTCTCAAATTCCAGAATCTTACAATTTTCTTGAAAATTGAAAAGCTATAAAATTCTAATTTCTAAGTTTTCTAATTTCCAGATTCTCGCTAATTTTCAGGCTTCCAAATTTTCGAATCCTAAAATTTCTAAATTCCTAAATTTTTACGTTTCCAAAATTCCAAACATTCTAATTGCCAAATTATCAAATCTCCAATTGACTAGGTCCTAAATTCTGGCGTTCCTAGATCTACCGATCTTCAAATCTCCAAATAGCTAAATTCCAAATGTTTTCATTTTGAAATTTCCAAATTCCTAATATTTTCATTCTGAAATTACCAAATTCCCAATATTTTCCTTCTGAAATTTCCAAATTCCTAAATCTCGAATTCTCCCAATTCCCAAATCTTAAAATTTTCAAATTCCCACCTCTTCAAATCTCTAAATTTTCAAATCCCAATACCCCCTAAAGTTTCCAAATTCTCAAATCTCCGAATCCTCAAATATCCAAACCTCCAGAGTTTCTATAATCTTAATTTCCATCCCCCAAATTCCTAAATTCTCAAATGTCTGGAAATCTACGTCTGCTATAAATCGTTAATACTGTTAACAAAGATAGTATTCCTTGTTTCTCCAAAAACAAAAATTCTAATTACGCCAATGCTGGTATCTCCGATATTCGATGACTTCTTAGCTGGTACGAATGGCCTTGCAAAGTGGCGGACAGAGAAAAGCGCTCGAACGAGGGTTACGATTCGATCGATCGAGTTTCAAGTCAGTTGTAATATAATTGATCGATCGTGATCGTGATTTGAAGTGAAACGTCGCAGCTAAGTTGTAGGATGAAAGATTCTACTTAGAAGTTATTTTTATTCACGCGTCACGGGAACACGTGGGCTACCAGAGCTCGTTTATTATCATTATTACAATGGTTATTATTATTATTATTATTATTGATATTATTATATTTTTTGTTTTTCTTTTCTGTTGGTCTATATTGTAAGGTTTATTATTATTATTAATATTATTATCGTGGATCATCATTATTACCAGTTATTGTCGGCTAGTATTATTGTAATCTCGTCCTTCTGTCATTTCCCATTTGTCACAATGCAATGACCTAACCTGTGTTACAAATACAACTCGTCACTGTATTTGAGGTGATCGTTTCGTTTCTTCGAGTTTCTATCGAGAACGCGGCTCGAAGAAATCGTGTCTTGAAGGATGCCAATCAGAATTCAGTATTGAATAAATTTTTAATATCTGTTACAGTTCGAAATGCCAGAATTTTGTGCAATATTCCGCGGATCGATAGAAACTTCGTAATTTGTATCGGCCAACTAAACGGACGTCCAGACGATTTTTTCGAGTTGCAGCTTTACGAAATATGAACATAACCCCATACATATATGTATATACCATATACATATTATATACGTAAGCGCACGCAAACCATAAAGATTATTATAAGTATATATTCATGTAATTATACGTGCACACGTTTGAACGAGCAGACGCACTGTAATCTGTTAAATATTCTTCCTGCGTGCAGATATGGGTCAAATAGCCACGAGCTTCGATGAAATTTCGCTTTAAACATCGTGTAGTGACGGCAAACGTAACATTCTCGATTCGATGGTTACTTTTTAAACACTTTTCATTTCGATGTTTAACTTGCAGATTCGTCCATGTTCGATTCGATGAAAACAAAACGAGATTTTCCGTGTTCATTGAAAATAAAATGAAATATTGTTTCCATGTTCATTGAGAACGAGATGAAATATTGTTTCTCATGTTCGTCGAAAGCAAGATGAAATATTGTTTTCCATGTCCATTGAAAAGATCAGATTGATGAACGAATGTAAATTACATTTGACCTTCACACTCAACCTCTTCAGAAACGATTTCTTTAGACTAAAACAATTTTGTTTTACCTATTTTAAATCGGTTAAAATAATAAATACAAATATTAAATGAAATGAATATTCCAAATCTCCGCAGATATAGCCATTTATTGAATTTAAAAGTGTGTGTCGGTGTCGAAGAGGTTAAGTGAAAGAGTTTACGTGGGTCAATCGAATCGATTACCGAATAAGCAATTTAAATGGCGATTTTGTAATGTTCGGACAATTTGTACTTTCGTCGCGTTTTATCGCGTTAATTTATGAAACGGTCACATGTTCAGGTCACATGATGCTCCCCGATATCGTGACGTACTTCGTTCAGCCTATTATGTCATCGTCCCAGTTTTATTGCAAATGTTCGGTACCTGTTCGTGCAACTCGTAAAAGAAAACTCGATAGCGACTGTTATGTAACGTTCCGTATCCTTTTCAACTGCTTTTCGGTTCGATTCACCGTCCCATCGTAAGTTTGTTAGAATCGGTCAAGCAAAAGTAGTTACGCGTTTAAATGCCGATTCTCAGAACGGCGATATCGGTCAACAGATAACGCGACAATTGTCATCGAAATTGTGAATCTTCGAGAAACTCGTACTAATAGTGGTAGGTGAGCGATAAAGCAAACGATTCTTTCGCTTACTTGTTTGCGTTCCGATTCTTCACATATCGATCTATCAGATCTAAAAATTGTTTTGTAGTTTAGCGTTCTGTTCTAGAACAGTGATCGATAGACGTACAGTTACGGACATTGATGGAAATCAATTTTTTTCTATTAAATATTTGAAAATTTATTGATAATTTCCTAAATTACTAAGTTTGTTAATTTGAAAGTTAAGAAACTAGGAAATTTTTAATTTACATATTTTTAAGTCCTAACTTTCATATTTTTTGTAGATTTGAAAACATGGAATTTTTATGTTATATTTCTTTCCTTTTCACTTTTTTAATTATTGAATGCTTATGTGTTTCAATGTTTAAATTTATAAATTTCCTAGTCTAATAATTATGAACTCAATCTAAAATTTGGAAGCTGAGAAATTTAGAAAATTAAAATGTCTATATTTGTTAATTTTGTAAGATTCCAACTTCCAAAATTTCTAAATCTGAACATTTAAAAATATTTGAACCTGAAAATTTGGAATTTCCACATTTGAAATTTTTGTTTAATTTTTAATATTCCAAATTTCCAAATTTTGAAACTGGAATACTTGAAGATTTGGAAGTTTGCATTCCCTAAATTACTGAATTCGAATTGTTAATCTAAATTCTTGAATTTCATTTGCTTTCAATTTCTACATTTCGAAACTTCAACATTCTTTAAGTCAAAATTAAAAAATTTGTAAATTCCTTTCTTTTAATATTTCTAAATGTATTAATTTATACGTGTACATTTCTAAATTTACAAATTTCTCTATTTAACAATTTCTCTATTACAAAATGTCTAAATTTTCAGATTTAAATATTTATAAATTTATAATTTGTAAAATAGATGTTTTAAATTCGGAACTTGAAAAATTTTAAAACCGGGAAATTAGAAGACTAAAAATTTCCATATTTCCAAATCTTAAAGTTTACAATTTTCTCAGTTTCTAAATTTGAAAGCTAGGTCATATATTCCTAAATTTCTGAATTTCTGAGTAAACTTTTAAATTTGAAAACTTAAAATCTGAAAAATAGAGAAAACTCTCCTGCCCGTAATTTCGGGCACCTGATTTGCCCATTATTGTCCAAGACGTCTTATCGAATGATAGACTTAATTATAAACGAAAGTACGTTAATTTCATTCGCAATGCGATCACATAAATTTATCAAAACGTGCTGATACACAAGTACGTCTTCATTCGTCCCTTTTGCAATGAAATAACGAAAAAGTTTCTGTTGGTACCTTTATCGCACGCGTCGAAACAAACGAAAAGTCTATAAACCAAGTCTGAAAGCAATTCGAAACTTTGAAAAGGAAATGCATAGTAATCGTTGCGTGTATGCATGAGACCCGACAAAAGTTCACGAATTCCAAGACCCTCGTTTTCTCCCATTCGTTGTTGTCGTTACTTTTGTGATAATATGTTTGGTTGTTGTCACGAGAAACAACTGGAAACACCGAGTGTTTAGACGGCGTGTTACGAATTCCGGGGGTCCGAAAGGAACTCGTCGTTTACATCGTCGAACTTTAGAGAAGCACGATACGTAGTTGCGATTATTTGTGTTTAACACGTGGAACGAAGTAAAAGTTTTTAAAAATATTTTTTACGACACCTCGCGAGGCACACACAAGCAAAGGCAAGGCAAAGCGTGAAAGAACGAACGGAAGCTCGTCGGTATGGTACAGCTTGTAATGAGGAAACTTGCAATATAACAAGCAATAAATAAGCCACTTTTAATTCTATGTATATTAAACAATTATGTGGATGCTTAACGAGATTTATTGAATTAAACGTGCAAAGCCAAGGTTAAGACGAGATACCGATTTTACATATTCTTACTAATCGTATAAACGACTACAATACGTATAGCAACATAATAAATTATACGATTATGTATCGATTGAAAAAAAAGAGCAGATAAAAAAATGGTAAATAAATAATTATTAACAAACAAAAAAAAGAGGCGAAGGAGAAGATGAACGGCTGCGGGCGAGTATCGCCGGCAGACGTTAATGTCTAATCTACATAAGTACGTAAAGATTTCAATTTTACACTACCGATAATAATGATGTAACGGTAAGGCTCTATATAAGATATAATGATGATTTATAATAATTATAACGTTGTACAGAATATTTATGAAAGGCGCGCTGCTGGCGAAAGAGCCGCGCGTTTTCGTGTTCGCGCGTCGCGAACAGAAAGAGAGACGAGACGTGGTGAAATAATGAAAACACGAATGAACAAATGAATAGAGAATTAAGAGAATGTGTTTGCCTTTCGTGTAATCAATAAATTGTTTAACTTATAGTCGTGATGTCGAAATTGTCGGGAAAATTTTCATGCAACTAGGCTCAGCGAGCGACGCGCGACTCTCTATCCAAAAGCCGCCAGACTATAATGGATGTTTTGTAAGATAAAATGCAAAACGATCGCGGATTATACCGAGATCGCGTTCAGAGAAATGTATAGTCGATTGCGTATTCGAGATTGTTCGAATTAACTCGACGACGCCTTTCTCGACGGAGGTAATTAACAAAAAAGTGAGAAAAGAAACAAAAAAAAAAAGAGAGAGAGATGAATGAAGGATATGAAAATCGTGGCTCTTTTCTTCCGCGAATATGTTCGAGCGTAGTGACAAATGCGCCGTCGAAGGACGAAATTGCGGTCCTTGAGTCAAAACCCGGGGGCAGGAGATAACAAAATGATTAAAAAAGGAAAAACAAATAAAAAAAATTAATAAACAAGCGAAACAAAAGATAGAAAGTGAGAGAATTTATCCGCCGCGTGTGTGTGGCGTAAGAAAGGGCCGATAATCTAATTCATTGTGTATGTATACAGACAGAAATAAATATAATATTGCGATTATAAATATTAAACTAATAAAGAATAACAATATTGTACCCCTCTGTACATATAAATATATATTATAATACGATGATTATTACTATATGATTTATTATAAATATATATACATAAATATAAATATATCTCATGAATTCACATTATTATGTTTATTATTGTTTACTTATTATTATTAAAATTATTATCATTGCGATGATAATGAGAATGATGATGATGATTATTATTATTATGATAATATTATTAATATTTAAGAAAAGGTTCACAACGTGCCGTGTGTATGTGGGAATAAAATATATAATATAATGGACATTGTTCAATTCAATCTAACGTCTTTGTTGTTTCTTCTCTCCCCATTTTTCTACCACCTTCAGAAACACGTATTACTACTAAAATAAAGTATTTATTTCTGAATATTTAATGCTTAAGTTCATAATACAAAAGTATCAAACGAATTTGTTAGCTAATAATTTGTTACTGTCTTTAGTTATTTTCAGTTTACATATAAGAAATAGTTTAACTACCCTAACATTTCTAAGCCTCCTAATTTCCAAGTTTTCAAATCCCTATATTTCCAAGTTCTTTTCTAAAATTTTAAATTTGAAAATTTCTTCGTTTGAAAGCGTGTAAATTTCGAAATTTTTTAATTTCTAAAGAACTAAATTTCTAAATTTCTAAACGGATAAATTTAAAAATTTGCAAATTTAATAATTATTCAACCAAAGCAGAGCGAGTGTTGCATCTTCTTTCACGGTCATTTCCCGCAAGAAAATTTACTGTGACATCCATTTTACATTCTATAAAAAATTTTAATGCACTGAAAATTTGTTATTAAATTAAAATTTGTTATTAATCTATTTTGAGATACAGATTTTTATATTAATAGCAATAAACACATAATTAGATTAAACTTGTACTATCTTTCGCGCTTGTATTTTATACTTTATGCGAGACTACGACTATCGATAGGTCGATTAAAAAATATGGCGCTATCCAGAATGCGTTCGGTTATCATTCCCTCAAGTGGATCTGTCAAAAGTGATATGAATTTTTATTTACGCGTTGCATGACAGTTTAGTTAGTAATTTGTCTATTATTTAAAACGAAATGGGTATTTTCTTTGCGAAGAAAAAACCACCTAGTCGTGTTACGGAACAAGATAAGGCTATCTTGGTACGTGATTGCACGAATTTCCTAACCTCAAAAGCTCTTATTCTAACTACTAGTTGAAGTATTATTCATTTGTTTTTGATAGGAATTAAAACAAACTAGGGATAAGATCAAGCAATATCAACGAAGAATTGAACAAAGTCTTGAGAAAGAACGGTTACTTGCAAAGAAACTTGTACAGAATGGGCAGAAAGAGTAAGTATGCACTTTTTATATTCAAATTTTTATGCAAGTGTTTGCAGTACATTGAATAATTGTAATAAATTTGTGTGTAGCCGTGCCTTGCTTATTTTACGGAAGAAAAAGTATCAAGAACAGGTATTATCAAAGACTGATATACAACTGGAAAGATTGATGGTTATGGTGCACGACATAGAATTTGCACAAGTAGAGTTGAGAGTCATTGATGGTCTAAAAGTAGGCAATGCAGCATTGAAGAAGCTTCATGACTTGTTATCTATTGATGAAATCGAGAAAGTTATGGATGAGACTAAAGAAGGCATTGAAAAACAAAAAGAAATTAACGATGTGTTAGCTGGAGAACTTACAGAGGAAGATGAAGGAGAAGTCGAAGCAGAGCTGGATGCTCTTCTAGCAGCGGAAGTGAAAGAAATGGCACCTGAAATACCACAAGATGTAATTTTACCAGATGTACCAGAAGAGTTGCCAGAAAAGAAGAAAGGTATATTATCAGAAAAATATCAAGAGATCAAAACATAAAGAAAAGTAAGTTGTACACAAAATTTTAATGGATCATTTATTTGTGTTTTCAGAACGTACAAAAGAGAAGACACAAGAAGGTGTTGCTCTTGAAGCATAAAGTATCATTAGTGAAATTTTTACTTTATCTACACTTTGCACAGGAATCTGTGTACATATGTACAGTATATTGTATGTAAGGCTCAGTGTGAATAATTCTTACGTTGAGATAATTAGGGTATAACTGAAAGAGTGGAAATTAACATTGAAGACTGTTTTCCATTATAAAGCGCGTGTACATGATTTCTGTATTGTGAGTATAGGTTTTGAACTGGTGGATGTGCAATTGAGGCAATTGTACATTGCTTTTTCATATATTACATGTATCATGCCTTGTATGTACAAATACCTTTTTATCTTATTATTGGCCTCTCTTTCATATAGTTACAAAAAAGGTGCAAAAGATTGAAATGTTATAATAAATATGATTTTACTTAAAATGTGCTGCTTAAATTATTAAATTCCTAAATCAATTTAGAATTAAGGTAAAATTTTAATTTGTACAATAATATTTCGTATTGAATTACAGATTTTCGTATATAATTTAATAATGGATTCAATTCATTCAATTGTACTTAATTTACTTAATTAATTTACTTCTTATATTGTTGATACAGAATATTGAAATGTTCCGTGTATTACAAATTTGCATGACCTCTTTTTTTTTTTCCTCAATCGAACGATACAGATTGTAGATAAATAAAAGAATACATTTCATGAACCAATGTAAATTATTTGGAACCAGATAAGATAAACTGTCTGTTAAGTTGTACTCAGTTAAACTTTACTGTCTAGAAAATATATCTATTCTATGAACAAATGCAACGAAAAGTGACCAAGTAATTAGTACCAAATTACGAAAAAAAAAAAAATAGCGCGATCTTTCTCGATTGTTCAGGTTAGATCAGTCGTGATCCAAATCTACGAAATTATTTAATGGTATTTAGATTGGCGTTAAATGTACCAGTTTTTAAACAAAGCGATTTTGTACACGAGAAAATAAAATATAATATTAAAATAAAGTATAATCCAAAATTGAAAGAATCAAATTATAGAATATAAAACAAAATTTAAATTATATTTGTCTCAGTTCATTTCATGGTAAATTTATAATTGCTGAATTATGTCTTAGATGTTAAATACTTCAGTCATACAGACCAAATAAAATTTAATCAAATAAGGCACAAATGCTTACTTCATATTGTAGAAAGAACATCATATGATAATTCAAGCAATTGTGCTTAATTTACATAATTAGACAAACTTCGTAACTGTCGTAGACAGTTCGTATTAAATGTCACGCAGGTTGTAACAATGAACATGTGTTTGTGGTTAATAAAAATTTCGTATCTCATTAGTATCTCTTATTTTGCGGTCAAGAACATAGTAGAAGAGGTCGTAGTAGAATGGATTGTCACGTAATGTTTATAAAATTTCAAAACAATCGACTATCCATTTCCGTTCGACTTTCATTACGTAATTAAAAATTTTATGTTTGCTACTAAATTAGAAATCCATTCAGTATTGACGATCTCTTTTGATATCAAAATAACATAAATTATTATTACTTAAAATCGTGTACGTCGTTAGACTGTTATATTATTTTCTGAGTTTTGCCACAGACTTTGTTTCACTTGTTTTAATGCGTATAAAATAAGAATGTATGACCTCATACGAGAAACCGAAGGCGTTCACACATATGGTGCTAGGTTGTTGATGTTTGTTATTAGTACTACAGCAAAAAGTGTACATATGTTTCTATTCAGTAGCTATAATGTAACAGTTTATCTTTTTTATTCTCAAAAAAACAAGGAAGTTATTGTGCAATCAGTATTCAATGTGATCTTAGCGTCCGTGGATATTTCTTTTGTATTGCTATGAAATTCGCTTGTTTCTGTATATTAAGTGGTAATACATATAAGACTATTTGTAAGTGCAGTATTTGCACAAAATTTGTATACAACACACTTTCGACGAGAAAAAATATTTGTACAGACTGTAAGGACTCATAGTTATCATTCATAATTTTATCTTTGTTGATATTATTAAGCCAGAAATAAATAACAGTTGAAAATAATTCAGAAATTTTTTAAATAAATTGTGATAAATAAAAAACGTCTTATTAAACATATAATTGTGGGCCCGAATGAAAACTCATCCTCCATGATTTATGTTGAACCATGCACCTTCTGTCAGTTAGAAGAATCCACGAATCAATAATAATAACAGTTCTTTTTGATGCCTGTCTTAATCTTGTTCAACATGTGCTTTACATAATAATGTAATTTAATATTAATTAAATAACCTTTTAGTTCACAGTTTATCGAATTATATCCTACAGTGTGCAAAACCTGGTTTGTAGTTTTTCTGTGATTAAGCAGTTAACCAGTTTCGCAAATACAGCCATACATATTATGTTCTTCAATTTGTCTAATTTGTCGTACAAAATTAAGATTGTATATAACACTCCTTTGACACCTACTGAATACACAAGATATTTTGTAAAGAAGAGTAAAGTCAAGAAAATGAGTTTTATTGACGAGCAAATAATGTTTGTTTTTAGATTCAGTCACTTGTAATCTTCAAGGTTTCTTTTTATTATTTGCAGAAGATTTCATTGGTCTCTTATCAATTTAATTTCTTTTTTATATTGTCTATTGTTTTTATTACTGATTACCTGATTTTTTAATATGTTTTTGAATTGGATTGTAAATCACATGAACATATTATGAAATATTTGAATTATATGATGAATGACGTGCAAAATTAATGAGCACGCGCCTGTAAAAATTATAAGTTGAACGTCGAAGTTAAGTACGATTACCGATAGAACCATTGATAAAAGCCGACTATATCGAAATGTTATTGACATTTCATCATATTGATAACATCGTAAAGATACTAATGAGTATAAAGGGAAGAGAGGCGGAAGAGATTGAAGTATCCCCATATCATTGAAAGAATTTTCATATCGTCAAATCTCTGAAATTCAAAATTTTTAAATTCCTAAATTACTTAATCCTCCAACTTTCAAATTTATAAATTCGTAAATTCCTAAATTATCTAATCTGCAAATTTTCACATTTATAAATTTGTAAATTCCTAAATTATCTAATCTACAAATTTTCCAATTTCTAAATGAGTATATTTCTTCATTATCTAATCTGTAAATTTTCCGCTTTCTAAATTCGTAAATTCCTAAATTACCTATCCTACAAATTTTTAAATTTATGATTTTCAACATTTCCAAATTTCTCTTAAACTTCCAAAGTATATTTGTATCTATATTTAAAAATGTTATCCACATTTTCAGATTCCCTTCGATATTTCAAAATAAATGATCTTCTAGCCTTCCGAATTATCAGTCTCCCTAATTTTGAAATGATCACATTTCTAATTTTCTAAATCTTCAAATTCTCAAATTCTTCAAATCTCTAAACTTATAAATCCGTAAACTGGAAAATTTACGATGCAAAAATCAACTGGTGGGGCTTATTTTTTATTGAAATTTATGGTATTCAAGAATTACATAACGATTAAACAACGATATACCTAAAAGTCATAAACAACAATATACAGATAGAATTTGAGAATTGCAAAATATGGAATACAATGATTGTAGAACTGAATCAATAAAATATAAATTGATTGAAAAATGCAATATATATATATATATATATATACATTCTTTTCATATTTGTATAACATACAAATGTACAATGATAAGTTAAATACCTGTTGCATTCTGCTGCAATAAAATTCAATGACTTTTCTGTATTGATACGATCGATATATCCTTCAAAATCAATACTGCATCGATAACTGACAGTCATACCTCTAATTAAAATACCACAGTATCGATTAAAGAATTCTTTATGTTATTTTACATTCGTATAAAGTTCTTTCCACGTTTCAGAACAAATTTCCAACGAAATCACCTACGCATACTACAAATCTCTTCGCTTACATATTATTCCAGCGACCTCCTTTGTGCACAACAATAGTTGCATCTCTTGCCTTGTCGGAACGGCTTTGTTGCAAGTTGCGGATCTCGTTTGTACGAAGGAGAACGTCGTCTGAATAAGCGATGTTCGATGTATTTAACATCGTCTCTCGAATCCAGATAAGACCAGCTTACGGCGCCAAGAACAACGTTCAAACTGTTTTAACAAATCACATGGCGCCTGGTAGAATCATTTTAGAGGTTCTAACGATTAACACGATTTTATTGGTCAGGGACGATCAACCTGACAGCTTAATAATCATCTTGATCGAATAATAATGATCTATAATCGAGTATTATCGATACATTGTGAATTCATTGCCTTATATCGATCCCCGAGCAGAAAAAACAGTTTCAGGAAGAGAAGTGTTATCGGAAATCATACTTCGACCCGTTTATCTTATTATGTCTTCCGATATGTTTCAGATGTATTCATTGTATCAGTTTTATAAACATGTTCTACGCAAAAATGAGAGATAATGCCTGTAAGACCTAATTCTTTTATTGTTAAACATAAAACTGCTTGATTTTGTATGGATTATACGCGGCTATTGCACGTGCAGATGTTTAAATTTAGTACAACGTAGCAGAGTAGCGGAAATAAAATTTGACCGTGTATTTTCTTTAGGTGTCGATCAGAAAACAGTTTATAAATCACGCATCGACCGTACGATAACGATGTGTTAATAAATTTTATCAATGAGACGCTGAAACCACACCTTTTCGTACACTTTTTACTCGCGTTATTTGATCGAGGTGTAAGACGAAGATTAGATATGTTCGGACATGTTAGATATCGGGGGGGATTCATTACGCAAGTCGAATTTTCTGGGGTATTTGACGCATTCGCCGTTTGGACGTCCGGAAAATGCAGGGAAATTCGCGGAGGCCAGATACGCTGGCATTGATTTTCTCGTACACACGGTACGCGATCCTGACGGTAAATTACAGGAAGTATCGCAGCCTCCTGATATTTAAAATGACGCCCGTATGGATTCCGTATTTAAAACCGGATGACCTTCGTGAACGAGAGAGACGAAGAGAAAGGAAGAACGGCTGAGGAACGGGATCCGTTGACTAACCTCCGCTGCGAGAAGCCTTCGCTTCTTTTCCTTTTCTTCTCGAGCCAATGTATCGCCCGCTTTATATCCTCCACTGTTCAGGCAAACGACACACCGTGTGCGTCCTACGCCATCAAACAGAAACGGAATAACGGTTTCCATTTTGATCGGTACCGTTTTTTAGCTGAATTCATGCCGTGAAATTTAATTTGTAAACAATGGTGGATTTTAACAGAAAGATATAAATTATAAATTCTGATAATACTGCTGCTGTCAGTAGTAGTAAGATGTTACTACTGATTTACACAATTTCTGATTTCTGATTTACTTATTTACACAGTTTTAATATCAATGCATGAATAAAATATAGATATTTTTGTTATTGAATATTTATCAATGGACTTTTGACATTTGTCTGATTAAGATGAGAGTAAACACTACTTAATTTGGACAATAAATTGACAATTTCGATTGACACGGTTTCAATTTACATGATCTTGATTTACACGCTACTTCATTTACAAGGTTCTTAAAATAACGGATATAAAGAAACTAGTAAAAGTGGACGTTTTAATACCAATGCAAGGACAGAATTTATATATTCTTGACTTTTTCGTTGTATAACTTTTATTAATAGATTTTTGACATTAAAATGAAACTAAACACTATTTAATTTAGACTATATTTACTGGTTTAATTGATCATAATTTCGATTTACACGATTTCGCGTGACATGATCTTGATTTACACGCTACTTCATTTACACGATTCTTAAAATAACGGATATGAAAAGAAACTAGTAAAAGTGAACATTTTAATACCAATTCAAGAACTTCTATGTTTTTGATTTTTATTAATATATTCTCGTCATTTTTCTAATTAAAATGAGATCAAACACGATTTAATTTGGACTACTTATCTTCATAGAAAAACGATAATTTTAGCAGCAATAGAAATTATGTATTTACATTGCATAATAACGGTAATTATATTCTAAGCTTGTTTTCTGCTACATTCTGCATGTGTGTTATTTTATCATTTAGAATGACGTGATATTCGTAGTTCTGACTTAAGAGGACGATATCAAATTATATACAAATATGTACATTTATTATTAATAACAAGTTGAATTTAGAATCAAAAATGAATAATCTGTTATTCATGTTATTGTTACTGTTATTACTAGACGTATATGCAAATACGTTATGTAAAACATGCAAAATATGTACGAAAAATATATAAAATTTATTTAAAATGTTACAATGCAATTAACTATCTGTACAATATTTAACATTAGAAATATGGCCTAACGTGGAAAATTTCTGAGTTTTAAGTAACATTCTAATGTTTTATTTGCGATGCAGCTAATAAGATAAGATATATATTTCCCTCTAACATCGAGTAATATTCTACGCAATTGTTTTTACGCGAAATCATTGTCAGCTGAGAATAGTCCACCAACGAACGTTCGTAAAGATACGGTTAATCCCGTTGCACGATCATTTATTGATTAAAATGTTTGGCTTTGAATTAAATTACGAACCCCTGCGCACATTAACTATTTTCAACGAACCAATGAACTTGATAAGGCATTTTCTGTTTGAAACGAAATATGCGATGTTACACGGTATTATTATCGTATTAGAGGTGTAATAAACAGGCAAACACTGATATCAAAAGCAACGGCTTTATTTCTATTCTACGTTTCTACTCGAGGCGAAGAACGATCGTTGTTTGTCGCTCGGCAAACTAAACAACAGTCAACGCTATATTTAAACTCGTAAATCATCTCACTAGACTTTGCGTTATCTGAACGAAATTTTCAACGAAATTGCGTCTGAATTGTTCCCTGTAAAATTTCTGACACACATCGCAGATTTGCGGAATTAGAGCTTCTTCAAAAATTGGGGACGTAAAGAAACATGCGTCAGTTTGACAATCTTGAAATAAATGTTTGCAATTGTACATTAATAGATATAACTGAAATGTCAATTTAATGTCTTGCAGAACGTCATTCAATATCTTGCAGAATGTCATCAGCAGTTTGCTTTAATTTTATTCAAATGAAATAGTACATTTTTAAGACTGTATCATTAATTTTCTTTTAACGTCATTTTAAAATTATAGTGCTTACATCGTTGAATTCTTCTCGGCATCAGCTGGTACAAAGTTAAAAATATATGGTACCATTTAAAATATGGACGATTTTCAAAACTTTACGATAATTAGAAAATGTATTTATATGAGTCTTTTATTTTGAAATATTATTTTTGAGGCTAGTCCAGATATTTAAGGGTATTTCAATAAATTTAAGAATATTAATAATAATAGGCAAACTTTTTGTATTTTGTGGTGGTAGATAATATATGTTTACTATCCGATAGTGTTTATAGTGCTGTTTAAAAAAAATAAAGTTAAATATCTGTACCTCACTTCCAAAATTAATGAATTATTGTAATTGTTAATTAAGCGAATAATATTTCAGTTGCTGAGTTATGCTTTTTCTTCATTTCTCTAAATCATTTTGGTCCGAATTGTCTTCATATTCAGATCTTGACTCCAAGATTCCAAGAATCCAAGACTCTTACTTCTGTAAACATAATAAAAATAATAAAATTCCTTGGAAGTATATTATTGATGTGGCATTATTACCCAGAAAAGTATTTTTATTTTATCGTTATTACATACCAGTTTCACTATCAGATCCATCACAGTTGAGATTAAGCTATATTTTTTTCAATAAAATAGAGTGCAATTCGTAATTAATTTTCAAATAACAGAGAAATTGTTAAGGAGTTTTGTGCACCTATACTAACACAAGAATCGTGTCAATTTTGTTCAGTACTCTTTAGAAACTGAACTATAATTTACTTGCAAAGTGATCAAAATCAGCAATGGTGTCTAGATAGATAGACATATCTGTCCTGGGGGACCTGTAGAACCCCGCTCGTATTGAGGTTATGTCAGCAATATTATACAATTTGTAGTTTTTACAGTATTATCAGTATTATTAAAATTTACTAGAGCTAAATACTGCCATAATATATTCGGCTAAAAATAATTGCAACCTAAGATGGACTTACACCACCTTCAAAATAAACAGATTTCTAATACCATTAATTATTCAAACTTCCATCGACCAAATATTAGGGAACTTGACTTATTTTCATTATAAATTGCTTACAGATAAAAATATCATATTATCTAGTATTATCATTATCTTCATTTTCTTTAAAAATGGACTTGACTATCAAAATAAACGACTCGTATCTTCATGTTTGTCCCTCTGAATATTACTATTTTTCAACTTAACATTTTCTCCATTTATTTATATCATTATATTTGTCCCTTTGTATAATAGTACTTTTCTGCTCAATATTTTCTTCTATCATTAATATTAACAGTGATATGGTATTTTTCATTTTGTGAATCATCCAGTATCAATATATTTAGTCAATGAGCCCAGTAACGAATAAAAATTGTGACCAGCTGGTGAGTAAACTGGAATATTTATACCAAAAGTGTTTGCATATCTCGTGGAGAACGTAGCCACGGCTCGTAGGCAAAAACTAGGGGACCCCTAAACAAAAGTTCTAGTTACGCCAATGGTATCGTACGACACGGTAACGCCATCGTTAACTGGAAAAGAATCGGTGCTAAACGGTAAGATTGACACTTCTAAGTATTCTCGGTTCGCTTCTATGTACTGAAAGAATACCGTCAGCGACGTTTCTGACCGATAAAGTCGTTCTACGGTATTCTAGAAGTAACGATACGATAAAAGAATCCGCGTTGAGATAATAATCGTTACAGAACATCAAACGGAAGACGGAAGACATCTGAAACTGGACGCAAACTAGTACAAGTCACTTGTTACTTCGACAGTAAAATAAAATCACCGATTATCGTTTTTGTCAATCAATTTCTTATGCCAGCAGTAGAACAGGTTCCAGCAGGACTGGACTTATCTGTAAAAGGATGCAAGAAATATTGTGGTTCAAGATGAAAGAGTATCATCCTTGCAGCGAAGAAAGTGGAAGCTCACCTTTGTAAGGAACAAGATATTAATTAAAAAGAATATAATAAAAAGATAAACGAAATGAATGACTAAAGATTAATGTATTTATGTATAAGATTTTGTTTTATTTTCCTGTTTTCATTTTGTTGTTTCTTATTTCTGAGGGATTTACTTTTCTGTAATCGATCAAAGATTATGAAGAATTAAAACGTAATCATTGCACAATAATATTGGACGTAAATATTACACAGTTGTAATCAGCTGACGGTGCACTCCTATCAATTCGTTACGAATCGTTGAACTTTCTGGAATACATGAAACTGATAACTCTTAATCTATTTTTGATAAAGGCCTCATTACAAAACGATCGCTTATTCAATTTATTCTTATTCAATGTGTGAGAGTATGTAGGTTCATTAGCTGCTATTTTACCTTTTAATTTATATACATATTGATATTTTAAATGACCTAATGTAGTACGACATGAGATAAGAACCATTACACATGTACACTCGATTTTGCTCGCTCGGAGGCTCTTTGTCCCCAAATTCCCTATTATCCATCTTTCGGTACTTTCGACAATTTTTCTAGGGATTTTGGCTTGTTTGAAGAAAATCTGATTCTCTGATAAAAAGTCGTATCTGGTGTGGTTTGGCCTGTACATTTGTATACGTGAGTAAGTGATGGGGTTTTATAGTATTTTTATATGTAGAGCTTGATTATTTCAGTTCTTAATTAAACTATTTTAAAATTCAGAAGTAAACTTCAAAAGATTTCAAAATTAAATATTTTCAAACTCCTCAAGTCCAACATTTAATATTTAAAAGCTTAAAGTCAGAATGTTCACAATTCCATAATTCCAAAATTAAGACAAAAATAAAATCTTAAGATCCCAAGATTATAATCAAGTTCTTAAAATCCAAAATTCCAAGTTGCAGTCTTAAAGTTTCAAAACTCTGAAGGAGTCAATTATTTATAATTTTTGAATTCTTACTATAACTCTGTAACGAAACATTTACATCCTTATATTTATATCATATTTTTTCTTATTTTTGCCTATGAAATATTCTGTCTACTTTTACCTATAAAATACCCTGTCTATTATTATCTGTAAAATATTCTACTTTGGTGATATAAAAATGAAACCCCACGTACAATAAACTATATATAACTGCCGTTAGATTTAACCGTATTATGTATAACCGCCGTTAGATTTAACCGTTCACAAGTAAGAGTACCTATTGCACCCGCGCTAGTTACGTTCCTGCTCTCAGCAATCCACCTTCAACGGTGAATTACTCAGATCCGAAGATCACGCTTTTTGTCCGTATATCAATGCATGGAAATTGAATCTCAAGCAAACATTTCCAGCGCTGTCTGCAACTTTCATCTGGGACTTGCCTGCCGTCACAGTATGTTATTTTTATAAATAAACGTGTCACTGCTCTATGAGATACAACCTCCTGTTTTTCTCGCTCCGTATGTTTCTTCTCGCCTTTACTCGAAACGGAAACAACAATTCGCGTTGCGATAACTGCAACAACGCCCCTAATCGACTCAATGCATCGATTTGCATACATTGATTCACCTTCGTCGTTGTTCCTCCGCCGGATTTACATTGAATCACATCTAAACTCACTCGCTTGATTTCTGGCGTGATATATCGCACAATGTGTAACAGTACTGTACGACGGGCCGTTCCTGTTTTTTCGAGGATTGCGGAAGTTCCGTGAGAAAAATAAAAATGTTACGTTATTTGAACGAGACGATATGGTCACACTGGTGCAAGGATGGCTGGGTTTCACACAGAAAAAGAACGTTTTAATTTTCAAAATTTGTCGTCCGACTTCTTTTCGTTACCGAGTCAAGAACAAAAATTGTAGTGTGCCTCCCTGTGCTTTTCTAATTCTATTTATGGGAAACGAATCACCACTTTTTGAAGAAAACACATGTAGCATGGTGCCAGGATAACTAGGTTCCACATGGTCTTATCCTGGCCGCGACACACCAACAATTCGCATTTAGCTCGGGTTTTTGATAGGGTTGTCGAAGGCGACTACGGTTACTATCATGTCGGCCATAAAACACCGTCGCTCACTCTTAGGGCGCGTCTACATTATGGCAGTAACTGAGACCATCTACACTATGCCAATAACCTTGCCAGAAGGTGCTCGAAGTTTTGCGTTTTTTGCTTTGCACGTATCAGGTGTATTATTGAAAAAAGAAGGTAAGAGAGGAAAGCCAGTTTCTTTTAGAGATTATTGAGAATTTCAGAATTGTGTGTGTAAATCTAGAAATTTGAGGATTTAGGAATTTTTTAATACAGCGATTTGGGGGTCTAAGTATTTGAGGAGTTGGAGATTTTTGGATTTCAGAATTTTGGGAATCTGGAAATTTAGCTATTTGGGAGTCTAGATCTTTGAGGATGTAGGGATTTGGGGATGTAGAGATTTGGGATGTAGGAATTTCAGGATTTAGGAATTTGTGAATCTGGAAATTTGGGAATTTAGCTATTTGGGAGTGTAGAAATTTGGCAATGTAGGAATTTCAGGATTTAGGAATTTGGGAATTTAGCTCTTTGGGGGTCTAAAAATTTGGGGATGTAGTGATTTGGGGGTGTAGAGATTTGGGATGTAGGAATTTCAGGATTTAAGAATTTTCGAATCTGGAAATTTGGGAATTTAGCTGTTTAGAAGTGCAGAAATTTGGGAATGTAGGAATTTCAGGATTTAGGAATTTGAGTATTTAGCTATTTGGGGGTTTAGAAAGGGGACGTAGTGATTTGGGGATTTTTTAAAGAAAATTGTTTCTTTTCTTACTAGTCTTCTCTATCCAACGACAGACCTAATGCAGGCAAAGTAACAAACGCAAAAATTTGACTACCTGCTGGCAAGGCGATTAGCAAAAATTACTGGCACAGTGTAGATTGTCCCTTAAACTTGGAGAACGTTAATAAAGATATTTACTAACACTGAACCTACCAGCGTCAAATTTATACTTACTTTGAAATTAAAAATAAGCAAACGACAAAACATTAATTCTATATTTCGATGAGAATGAACGCGGATTTTTTAAAAATTACCTTAACAAATTGTGTGACTTATAAGAGACTTGTGAATCGGTCATTTGACCGCTTTGGTAATTTGTATATGAAACCAGTTTTCGAATTTATCAAATACGGCACAGAATATCACCGTATCCTGAACATTAATTTTATAAGAGTTTATAAAGTTAAAGGACGTTGATTTTATAGCGCTATGTGAAATAAAAGGACATTCACTCCGCAACCATTTATATAATAAAAGACATCTATTTTATAATGATATGTAAAATGTAGCAACATTTATTTGATAACGATTTATAAAATAAATAAGGCAAGGGAATAAAGCGAAAGCATCGTTTTGCAATGACCTGCGGAGGAGTGATGTCTAAAAGGAAACCGTCATTAAATTTTGAAAAAAGAAACAAGAGGAAAAAGATTTTAGCCGAAGGGGAACGCTTTAATTGGACGAAGGAACAATGGAGTAAGGCGTTGCGTACCGACGAGTCAAAATGAGTCATGCTTATGTACAAGGTGAGACGTTCAACGCTTGGAACTAAGACACTTCGCAGACCGTGGGTGCTATAGAAAGTAACTTACGATTAAAGTTTCTTCCTATGTGGGTCACAGCAACTATTTTTTAAGTTTCATTCACTGATATAGCGTGTAAAACTGCAGTACACATGTTTATCGTTCAAACAGAACAATCACTGATTTAATCTACCCTTACCTACGATGAAAGACACGTGTATGTACATGCATTACGTATGTTCATATTTCTGGGAATATTATAGGGATTTTCTATGTCTCTACGTTTTTGGATGTGTATATCACGATATTCTTGTATTTTGATATCTCTAAATTCCGATATTTGTATATTTCTCAAATAATAATATCGCTTATTATTTTTAAATTCCTTTATTATTAATATTTTTATTTTTCTATGTTCCTCAATATACTCGTGGTTACCTATACCTCTAAATACCTACTCCTAGTTACATATACCATTAAATATCTAGATTTCTAATTATACATACACCCCTAAATATTTAATACTCTTCTAGATACATATCTTCCTACATCTACACTCCTAATTACACATATCCGTAGATATTTACTACACTTCTAGATACCGCTCTCCCTAAATATCTACACTCCTAATTACACATATCACTAAATATTTACTACACTTTTAGATACCTATCTTTCTACATATCTACACTCCTAGTTATACATACCTGTAAATATTTACTACACTTCTAGATACCTATCCCTCTAAATTCCTATATCTCGAGATTTTTATACACTTAGTTCTCTATAACCTCCAGTTACCAACACCCTTAGCTACCTATATTCATAGTTACTTATTTTCAAGGGATATAATACCTTTATTAAGGATAGGATATAATTTCCATATTAAAATAATTTCTATATTAAATTATAATTAAGACAATATACAAATTATTGAATAATACATTAAGATAATATATAATATTAATAAGATAATCTCCATAATAAATGGGAATATAATCTCTACATTAAGGATAAAGAAAAAAAAATTGCAACATAATATAACAATAAAATTTATTTTTAAAATTAAATTCCATATAAGTTTATTGACGTAAATGGGTCGACATTGAAATAAATATACTATACTTCCTGCAACGTATTTCTCAGTTTGAATTTTTCAAGACCGTCATATGGTTACTTAAAACACCGGAAGCAATATTTGCACAAGTCCCCGGTACAAACTGATGCGTATCGCCTTTAGGCAACGGCCCACGATCCCCATTTAAATTACGATTCTGTAAGAAACAGAAAACAGGTTCACAATTTAGTGCGTTGAACCCTGTGAACGGTTAAATTTCATAAAACTCCATGGTCGTTATGTCATGAAATAAAAAACGGCGGCAGCGGCCTTGAAAAAATCACGATCTTGAAAGATGTCTCATTACGAGATCATCGCAATGTCGAACAATTTTCTGCAACATCGATGAGTTACAAGTTGCGATCTGCCCGGAGCAAATCTTGGGATAAAATCTTAAGTATCTTCAGATAAAATCTTAAGTATATTGAGATTTTATGAATACATTTAACCTGCTGAAGTTTACGCGCGTGTATCATGTTTCTAATTTATATGCGAATATTTTGCGCTGTAAAGTACAGTAATTGTTGGGTTCTATGATATACGACGAGTTGCGAAAGTACTCGTGCTTTTCTTAATTAATGAGTGGTTGTATATAGTATTAAACAGGATTGGTACGAATTGTATGAATGTGTGGAATATTTCACTCCTGAGACTCTGCCTCGGGTGGAGCTTTATGCATAGAAATTTGGAAGATATTTTAGTACATTTTTAAAATTCCATGACATCCAAATTTCTAGTTTCAAATTTTCGAATTTTCATAGTTTAAATTACTAAATTTTCAAATTTCTAAATTTCTGAATTTCTGAATTTCTAAATTTCTAAATTTCTAAATTTCTAAATTTCCGAATTTCTAAATTCATGAATTTCTGAATTCCTGATTTCCTAAATTTCTAACTAAATTTCTAAATTCAAAAAACTGCAAATATTCAAGTTTTTAAGTTTCCAAATTACTCAACCTCCAGTCCACAAATTTTTAAAATTATGAGAACTGGAAGTTTTGTAATTAAGTAGTATTTAGAGACTGAAAATTGTCAAACTTTGAAGTGTAGGAACATGTCAATTAAAAAATTTAGAAATTTTCTAATCCTTGATTGTTAGCAAATTTTCAAGTTGTTCATGAAACCTTCTCTGTCTATATTATCAAACTTTTTTCGTAACATTTTTTGAAATATATGTTAATTTTCATTGAGATAAAGAAATAGTATATTCACCGATTTAAATAAATTATTTAATATATATTAATCAAGTAACTAGGAAATTAACTTGAATTAATTATACGTATTAATCGAATAACTATAAAATTGACATTAAATTAATTAATACATACTAATCAAATAACTATTAAATTAGTATTAATATATTTAATAAATAAGTATTAAATATATTGCATATTAACATTCCTTTATTTTTATTAGCATTTCCTTCTTTATGTTTCTATTTCACTTCCAATTTAAAAATAAGTGTACATTATATACCAATAGACTTAAGGTTAATTGTAACGTTGCACAGAACAAGGCTGACAGCGAAACTATTTTTTTAAAAACGCTTGTCCTTAGCGAATTGCACGTTTCGAAACGTTATTCTTCCTTCTTTTTTCTTTCGTTACACAAGAAACGCACAGCATCTCCCGTACCAATCAAAAGCTGACCAGGGTCAACTGAGAAGCGGTAATAGACGATAAATTGAAATTAATGTCTGTGTTCGCTAGACGCACGAACGTGCTTCGACCACGTAACACGCGTTGGATTAGCGTGGAACCGCAAAGTCGTTACGTTTCTAGCTTTATCTATGGGTTGTTTAAAATTGTTTTGTAGATAGTGTTCTCGAGCAACCAGATAATAAGAGGCTTAAACTTATCCCATATAAAACACTGGTGAATCATACATCGAATGTGTGGCGTACGAGAAAATGCGAGAACACCAAAGTGTCACGCAATATAGCGCAAGTGGAAAAACGATAATTCTCTATGTGAAAATAAACTTCTTTGTACGGTGCCGTTTAAAAGTATGGGTTTATCTTATTCGGAGTTACGTTATGACACAAGTCACGAGACGAACTCAACGAATATCATTTTCGAACTACGGTTTCAAGGATACATTCATTATTCGTTAATTTATAATATTTTTATTATATTTTGTTTATCTAAACAGTTTTAAGATTTACCTATTCTATCGAGGAATACTAAATTATGTATTTTTTTGTTAGTTTTGTCATTTTTGAGTTCACAATTTTAATTCCAGTATATTAAATTTTCAATTATTAATTTTAAATTATAGTCTTTTAGTTTACGTACATAATTTACAGAAAGAGATTATTTTTTGTGAGATATTAAACTTAAGTGCATCAGAATTAAGAAGATTAAATTATTTCCAGATTTTTTTGTTAAATATTTAATAAGTTCAATTTTATGATTTTATCAGTTGTACTCTTCATTGTTGTTCTCATTTTATATAGTTCGAGATTGGATTCTAGTTTTAAATAGTTTTAGATTTGGATGTGTGAGTTTTATTTTGGCCTAACCATTTTTTAATAATATCATAAGCATATCAATTAATGATACATATTGATAGTAATAAATAATATATACATTGTTGTGTGTCAATTATACGTCAATTATATTAATATTCTATTATACATCAATTATGTAATTGTTCAATGAACCCTTCATCACATTTTTTAAACTTAAATTGTATTTTGCAGCTATTATTTTGCAAAATTAAATATAAATAAATTTGTTCTGCAACATTTTCAAATTTGATAACATAATAAAGAATTGCTGATACAAATTTTCAAATAATTATATAAACATACATTAAAGCATGTTTAATTAAAAAATTTCAGGTGTTATTCCAAAAATGAGTAGTTCCAAAGAATTCTTGCGATTGTCTATCTTGTTGTGATTAAACTTTCAATAATATTTTCAAGAAGTTTTAAATTCATTTCTCTTGGAATCAAAGGTTTATATAAGGAAATTTTGTTTGATATTTTCAACATAATTTTTTATATACGTTTTATGAGACATCCTGTACATGATCACCGTGAAAAATACTGTGACGAGATACGTGATCATGAAAGGCGACAGAGAATTATCATATCCAGTTTCATGTGACGAAAAAATTGTTATTTTAAATTAAACAAGGTTGCGTTTTATTACATGAGATTTTTAGCATTCGCTTTAAAAACAACCACGCCTATCAATTATTAGAGATATTAAGAGTTATTAATTCAATGTTAATATTGATAATAATATTATAGGATATTAATCTAATATTTAAATTCAATAGTTTGAATCAGTAGCATTACTTTAGTGGTTGAAAATTTCTTTCTTTGTTTCCACATTTGTAATTCTTTGTTTATACTAAATATGTGGTTTTCAATATTGATGAGCAGTTAATCAACGTATCAACAGTTAAATTTTATTTTAATGATTGATTAATATAAGACATGTGGGATGTTGTTATACAAATACATATTATTTATTTAATATTTTTATTATTAACTTCATTTTTAGTTTTTTACCCTTATTTATCTAATACTTTTTACTATTTATTTTATATTTCTGTTACTCATTTTATACTCATTTACTTGATACTTTGATTAATTATTTTAAATTAGATTACTGAAACTAGAACACTACTTCTTTAAGAATAGAACACTATATTCAGCACAAACAGCTGCTTGTAAAGGTTTATACAAAGTGTTTAAATTATCTTTAACGCGATCAAAGAGTCGTTTGAAGATACTGGAAGAATCAGGAAATAAGTAGATCCGGACAGTTATTGTCAGACACATGCTACAGCTACTTTAAGACTAAATCACGTATCCGAGATCATTCAATCGGTATCGAATTGAATACCAATAAAAAAAGATTGTTCCCGCAACTACCATACGTATACTATAGTATACTAGTATAATAAAATCACAAGCATTTTTACAAATTACAAAAAGTATCTAATGAGCTTTGCACAAATACTTATTTAATAATTCAAAGTAGCAAAACACAAACTTTTACTAACCCTTCATTGCATGATTTTGTAATTTTATGAATGAAATACGTTATGTTAATTCTCAGAAGTGATAGTAATAGGAAGACAAAAAACAAATAAACAAATATTTTTTATATTACCAATTTGTGTAATGGAAATTATACATATATCATATTACATATTTGCATATCACTAACATCACTTTACGAATACATTATTCTGAAACGAAAAATTGTATTTAAAAGCAGCAAGAAAGAATTGTTAATACTAATATAGTTTAGTATATTAATAGTATAGTAATTTATATGTTGAATACATTAATATTTTAATGTTAAAATAATTTTACTGACACGAAAATATGCATACATGTATACTGTATTATGCATATGTATAAGCACATGTATACATTATTTCATACAGTTCATTATTATGTATACATACATAAACGTAATATAATACATACGTTTATTTTATTATATTAATATTATAATATTAGTTCATTCATGTTACAATATAAATTACAAGAACTGCATGGTGTACGTATCTAACAATTTTCAACTTAAATAGCGATTAATATATGCTTCGACATATGCAGTCACTTGTAATGTTAATTAATACACTGAACGCTTTATAAAAAAAATGTTCGTCACAGTAAAAAACACTTCATCTTATGAAAAAATTCGAAACATAAACCTTGAGATTGCATGGTTTTCAAACTATTACTCTAATCAGCCATTTACGAATTACTTCATTTTCTTTTTGCTGTTACCGTAACAGCTTTGTTGCATAATTATCAACAGACGCGTCAGATGGTTTAACGTTTAACTTTGTATACCAGAGACGGCCTTTAGGACAATCTGTTGGCGTGATACACTCCAATTCACATGAACCATCTGGTATATTATTTTCATGAAATACTAGCAGGATCAGGGCCGACCACAAGAAAGTGACAACGGGTGCAAAAGTATCTGGGTTATGGATTGTACAGTGCCACCAAAAAGAAGAGGAAGAGAGAAAAAGTGAGAGCTACAAGAATGATATATTTAAATATATGAATTTTTTAATTTTCACATTTTTAAATTTAAATTTAAATATTCACAAATCATGACGATTTCTAAATTTTCAAGTACCCATATGATAAAGATTTTCAAATTTCCAAGTGTTCAAATATCCAAATTTTCAAGTTCCTATTTTCTAACTTTTGATACTCCCAAATTTCTAAATTCTTAAGTTTCTAGGTTAAGTGCAATAACATAATTTTCAATTATCCAAATCTCCAAAATTCACAAACTTCAAAAATTCGCAAGTTTTCAGATTATAAAATTTCTATGTTTGGTGACATTACCTGCTTTTCAAACTCCCAAATTCCCAAATCCCCAAATTTATAAACGTCTAAGTTTGATAAAGTTACATAATTCCCCAAATTCTAAATTTGCAAATATCACATTGTCATATTTAATAAGATATGGACATTGCGATTATTATAAACCTATAGAACGTAATCTACTCGGATCAAGGAATATATTCAAGTATTTAACAAAATTTAAATATAATTTTGAAGCAAATAACAAATTTTTATAAAAATTCATTACTCCAATATAAATCCATAATATGATACTAAAAGTGTTATCCCTTTTGAGGTCAACGGGACATATGTGTCCTACTTCAGTAAACAAACCATGAGTGACAGGCTAAATCACCTTTTTGAAATCTCCCTGACACATATGTTCTACATTATTACTCGAATCATAGCTTGTCAAATCCAATTAGTCCACGCAACATAATACCAAAACTAAAATTTACTGACGTGCTTTCGTTTTACTTTTATTACATATTTCTTCATTTATTTTGTTTCCGTCAGAGTTGCTCCCTTTGTGGAACCCGTCAAAATGATAGATCTGAGATTTTTTATTTTCAGTTACGGAAATTATTAAGTTTCTGTCAAAATGTTAAAGCTAGCTTGTTGTATAAGTTAGTGTACGTATTATCCATTATTTAATTATTTTTATAGTTCAGTTTCAATTTTAATGAGTGGACATTAAACATCCGTAAATATAGATATCTGATATCAAAAAGATGAAAATTTTTAAAAGAAGCACGAGTTTAAACTTAATCTTTCTTGTGGAAAATAATTTTAACCTTTCATCACTGATAATATCGGTATCAAAAATATTGATGATATCAATACTTTGTTGACAATACGTGTCGTATGTTGCATCATATACAGTAATTTCAATAATCATCGTATTTTTATTTTGCAAATTTTTTAGCTCTTGTTATTTTGTTCGATATGTATTTATACAATCAAATATTCGTTTATTGTTGCTAAATGATCGTGGGAAAGATGCACAGCTTTGACAACGATTGCATGAGAGTCTGACATGCAAGCCTTTGTAAAGCACAATTATGTATACTTTTATTTAAAAAAAATTTCAGAGGAAGTAATTTTTTACGCGTACAAAAACCGCCTTCTGAGAATGTGCTAGTGTAGAGAACGAAGTGGGCAGCCGTGTGAAATGTTCAAAAGTATGAATGAAACTGTTCGTGAATGAATGAGAAATTTACGATTTACGAAAGAGCGAGTGGAAGCGGTTGATTGAAAAGAGACGAACGAATGTCTGTGTAGTTGGCGAAGAGAAAAATAGAAAGTGTCGTAAACAAGATCCGAGAAACGAAGTCTTTTTAAATTTGTACACAAAATATGTGACAAATAATTTCCGTTTGCAATAATCAACAGTAGACACACATATTTATACGTGATAAATAATTTCTATTCAAAATAGCCAACAACAAGTTTATTGTAAACTAATAAATTAATGTTGAGACATAACAATTGTTAAGTGTTACATAACACTTTATGCGAGTGTAGTAAAAATAGTATACTGGAACAGTGGGATTGTGGTATAGTGAGGTAGTAAAACAATAAAGTAGTTGATGATATAGTAGTGTAATTGTGGAATAAAATTAATAAAATAATACGATGGCTGAATGATAGTATGGTAAAGCATTAGAATAGTAGCCAGTGAACGAGTTGAATCGTATATTAGTAAAATAGCAAAATAGTAAGTAATAGAATAGTTAAATAAAAAAACAATATAGTAAAATTATTGAAATAATAAGGTTAGAATCATGGTACAGTAAAACATTAGAATAGAGGAACATTTAATAAGTTTAATAGTGAAGTAGTAAGGTGGTAAAATAATAGAATAGAATATAAAAATAGCAATATAGTATAATTTCTGGATTAATAGGATGACAGTATGATAGTATAGTAAAGCACCAAATTGTGGTACATTGAACGAGTTTGTAAGTACAACAGTGAAATAGTATGATGGTAAAATAATAGAATAGTAACATAGGAAAATAGCAATATATTGTAGTATAATTAGTGGAATTGTGGGGTGGCAGTATAGTATAATAGTAGTACAGTAGTATGGTAATAGCATAAAAGTAATAGTATAGTAGTAGTATAGTATTGTTAATGTTATAATAGTTGTATAGCAGCAGTATAGTAATAGTATACTATTACTGTTGTATATGTACACAAAATTTCAGCACTCAACTCGATGGGGATCATTCGGAAGTACAGCCCATGATTCATACATACTTCGCAGACTTCGATATATCATTAGTGCATAAATATCCGTAGTCTATAAATAACATATTATTCGAGACCGTTTCGATTATACCGTGTCACATTGCTCCGAGATATTGTCCCGTAGCTTGTCCCTGGCTTATACGCACGTTACAATCCGCACATATCGCAGCGGGCAAGAAGCTGGTTTGCGGTAAAATGGCACGTCTGCGTTCACATCTGTTACATGTGCCGCACGTTTTCTTCTTTTATTTTAAAGTTGAACATTCGAGCGTGGTTCAAGACGTTCGTCAAGCGAGACTCTAATCTCTTTTCTCCGTTTCTGAGGTTCACTTGTTAGTGTTGACTAACAGTGTTAGTCAAGATCAATGGAAGGGTGAATCATTATACGCAAATGTCACATTAATTATTTTCACAGCCTCGATCATCACCATTTTAACTTCACAATTACCTTCGAATATAACAAGGACGAGGACATTTCGGGTTCAATCAGTTTCTGGAATTGGGAAATTTTGGAAATGTTGTGTTTTGAGGGTTTGAAAACTTTGGATTCTGGGAATTTTGTAGATATAGAAATTTAGGAATTTCAGAATTTAAAGATTTGGAAATTTGGGGATGTGGAGATATGGGAATTTGAGTATTTACGAATATAGAATTAGGGAGTTTGAGATATAGGAATTTGGAAATTTCAAAAATTAGGATTTTGGAAATTTGCAATAGAAAAATTTGCGAATTTTTTAATTTGGCGATTATTAAGATTTTGAGCATTTTAGAATATTAGAATTTTACAGTTTTACAGTTTTACAGTTTTACAGTTTTACAGTTTTACAATTTTACTGTATAGGAATTAAAATATGATGATTTGACAGTTCGGGGCTTTTAAAACTTAATAATTTATTGTAGCAGGAATTGAAAATGTTGAAATTTAGAAAATTAAGAAATTGAATATTTGAAAATTTTTAAATTTCAATGCATGTTTACGAGTTTTGGAATATGAAAATTTCGAGATTTGGAAATTAATAAATTTTGATATTCAAAATTTTAAAGTTTGAAAATTACGGAATACACATCGGCCCTGTACTCGACACTCCATTCAAGTAGTAAAACTTAAAGTTCAATAAATCTTGAAATTCATAAATTTACTAATTTGAAATTACAAAAATTTATAATTGGGGAGCTTTGAAATTTAAAATTCATAAATGAAAAAATGTTAATACTTGAAAAATAGAAATATCTTTAAGATCCCTAGATCTGTATATCCACAAACGGCTTAGTCTCAGGTGTGTAGTGCACACATGCCACAGAATTCGCGCCGGCCCTGCACTCGGCACTCCACTCGAGCAGTAAAACTGGTAGCGTGGGTTAGACAGCGTGCAGAAGCGGGAACCACGTCAGTCCACGGCGAGTCCTCCGTGCGGGAGCTGCGCTCTCTTGGTGTCGTTACGCCGGGGTTATCCGTACATTTATCCCGTAGATAATCAATCTCCAGATGCACAGAAGAGAAGCGAGAGCTTGCCAATTAATTGTTCGACAGTCAGTGAATTCAATTTTACCAGAGACAGACGAGAATAGTTGAACGCAGAGATATTCGGTCGACAGATTCGGTTCAGGTAGGTCCTTCGGTTTCTCTTGTTTTGTGACACCGGTCAAGAACGTTTGTGACAGGAAGTTGTATCAAACTCCTTTTTGTGTTTCAACTTTTTTCTGCACTAACTATTGTTTTCGGCATTGTGTACTTGTAACTCGTGGATTATTTTTATGGAGTAAGTACAGTTTATTACATTGTTTGTGCGAAAGGGTGTGATATCGCGGAGTTTATTATTATATTATACATTTCTTAAAATGGGTTAACATGTGAAAGGTATTGTATTTTTTTTTTTTTATTATTTCTGAATTGAAAACTGTTCCTCAATTTTTAATTATTTTTGTTAATTTTATTTGTACGAAGGGTGATATCGATATGTGGTTTATTATTATATTATACATTTCTTCAATCGAGTAATCCTGGGAGAAATACTATAATTTTTTAATTATTTCTGAATTAAAAATTGTTATTCAATTTTCTATTTTTATTAATTTTGTTTGTTCGGAGAGTGATATTAGTTCGGTGTTTATTATTATATTATAAATTTCTTAAAATGGGTGGTCCTGTCAAGGATATTGTAATTTTATAATTATTTTACAATTTTTTATTTTTATTAGTTTTCAATTTTCAAGTGTTGTCATCTTAAGAATCGGTCACTTATTTTGACACTGAAACTACTAAAACAGTCAAATGATCGGTTCACAAGTCTCTTATTATAAGTCACACAATTTGTTAAGATGATTTTCCTGAAATTTGATTTTCATCGTAATAAACAATTAATGTGTATGTTAATTTATGTTTTGTCATTAAATGTAAATTATCGCTGGTTTTAGTGTTAATGGAAACACTCATTTTTTAAAATCCGTGAACATATAATCGAGGAAGCTGACTATCATAAAGTAAATATAATACTAAAACTGCATATATAAAATTACCCACTGAGAGGACCTAAACATAATTCTGCATTGAAAGAACGATTTAAATTTTAAACGACGCAGTATTTCAGAATTAGCTGTTTGTCCGGGTCATTTCTGTCCGGTAGTCACTCATTTATTAAAATCAGTTTATACACAAATCCACTTACACATTCAACTGTGCGTAAAACGTGCTATAAAACGGAAGGGAACTCGAGGAGGATGTCAGCGTCGTAAAGTGCCGTTAAAAATACCTTATCGATCGAAAATGCTTTCTAAAATGGTCAAGATATTTCTATGCTCCAATAATTACTTCCTGGATAAGAGACATTCTCGGAATGGGAAAATTGATATCGTCACCGGGGGAAAAACAAATCAGTATAAAACGTAGGCAACTGTCATTATATCGATTCCAGTATCGAATACGGGATATAGGAAATTGAGGACGTCATCGGAATAAATTGCCACGATAGATGTTCAAATAGACTTTTCGCGAAATCCAACAGTCAGTTAGAATCTTACCGGTTGTTGTCATCCTCGATTTCTTGCGAGTCATCGGAGGCTCGTCGATTGTTAATCAACCGATCACTCCACGAAGCAATTAAGCAACGTTGTAGCATAAAACGTATAAGGATATTCTAATGTAAGAGGGTGTGGATCGATGCAAATAGAATGCACGAACATGATTGGACACAGCCGCGTATACGGATTACGAACCGGTAATCATATGTTCGCATTAATCGCAGCTCCGTTATTTTCTCGTTTTATGCGAAAACAAAAAATTACGTGATTGCAAATCCGTTTGAGAACTGGAGCCGCGCCTCTCGATCACGTGTCGAAAACTTAACGTGTTTTTCAAAGATTCACTTATTTAACAAGTTGTTAGATTTTACCGCGAGATATCTATCGATTTCTTCCATTTTCAAACACGAAGCGTTTCCGATCTGATAGTAAAACAAGAAAGGAAGCGATTGCACCGGAAAAGATAAGCGCAAAATGTGAAATAGAATTTTTTTCTATTTGGCTTTGGTTTTTAGAAAATTTTATTTCAACATTTTTTAATAATTGTGACGGTTTGGAGAATGCAATTTTTAACGATTTTATCGTTAATGTGAGAGGTAGTAGATGTAAACTAGCAAATGTAGTTACTAACACTAAATTGTATTACTAGTTATTATATATAAATTGTGTTATTGTTTATTAGTTATGTCATTATTATTGGATTTTTAGTAATTTTTAAATTCAATTTTTTTTTAAATTCTCCTAATTTCCAAAAGTGTAATTTTTTTAAATTAAAAATATTATTACTATTATTACTATTTTAACTATTAATATTAATTATTAATAAATTATTATCAAAATTTTATTATGTATAATGGAACTCATTAAAATCTCTTTCTTTCAATAAAAATTTATTGAATTATTTTTTCTAAAAACAGTTCATTAAATCCAATTCGAATAGAAATTTATTGGTAGAATATTGTCAATAACAATTAGCGTAATCTATTTTATTTTATTGCAATGTAACAAAAATAATTTAATATATTATAATATTAGCTTCCCCAGTTTATGAAAATACTAATGTTTAATTTAAAACAAAAAACTCAACAAGAACTCTTCATGAAATAAACGATAATGAAATGTGTAATTATCATGTAACAAAATCATATTTAGATATTTCTTTTAATACGTTTAGACAACAATGAACTATTTGAGAAAAAAAAAAAAACAAAAGAAAATGATGTCTCGAAGTCTGGATGTGAATTCTAGCTCGGCTAATTTATAGATTAGTATTATGCTCATTCTTGACGCAATTATCTCACTTAATATTTATCGGAAGAGACATAATGTCAACGTAATAACTGACGATTTTTAACTGTAAATTAGTCATTAATGATAGCGTATCGGCTTACACTTAAAAGGTCAGATTACATCAAAGTTCAGACATGACAATATTGTCAAGATATCAGTATTAATAAGAACAATATTAACAAGAAATCGGTGGATGTTTAATCAAGTCTATAAGTTTAAATTCTTCAAGAATACATGTACATACATAAATGCTTAATTTGTTCTTATCAATCATCAATTCTCATCAATTACGGGTCATATACATGAATATTACAATTGTTTTTGTATATTATAAATTCTTTCAATATTCATTTATATAATTGTTACAAATTTTAAACGAGTAAAATACAATAACACAAAAAAATTAAATCATTTCTTTTTCTAGCCTTAAAAAAGCATTCTTGAAGAGGTTAAAACAATATTAAATTGTTAATAAATTAAAAAAATTAAATCTAACATTAATATTATTTTATTAAAAATAATATAAGTTTTCAAATCAAGGTATAAACTGGTTTCATTAATAATACAATACTACGATTTTGATATAGTAACAATAGTATAGGCTTCTGAAACAAGTTTCAAACAAGCTCTTAATTAGTTACGTTTGAATGGAATACTCCACATAACCATTTTATGTTTCTTTATATTTAATCTTCTTTTTGTTCTCCAAGTTAATTGTTTGATAAAGTAAAATTGCTTACTTAGCAATAAATACAAACTAAATAATTTTTATGTGCCTTTGCTGTGCCTTTAATCTGGCACGTAATTATCAAGGATACGCCTTTGTTTACACGCGATACGTCGAAGCGTATCGCTAGGCCATAATACGAGAATATTGATGAGTTTCTGAAGAAACTGTCATTAATTACTTTCCTAAGTGTCATTAGGTCTGTAAAGTTCTGTCTGTTATTGATATTTGAACGTGTAACAATATTATCAACTATCGGTGTAACTAAATAGAGAATAGAGGGTGTGTCTGAAATCTCTGAGTATGGAAACATAACGCGTGGCGATATATCGTGTAACTATTCGATCCAAATATACGTTCGCGATCTAACTATACTTTATACTTTGTCTTATTGCAACACAACACGTACAAATCTAACACATGTCGATCTAAGGCATTGGGAATCTATCGAGTGGCGATTTAAGACATAGGAATTTATCGAGTGGCCATTTAATCTGTGGGAATCTAACGAGTGGTGATTTCACGCATGGGAATGTAATGTAGCTACATTATGCGTGGCGATTTAGTGTGTAGAAATGCAACGCGTAGCTGTTACAACTTAAGGCAATTTAACGTGTGACAAAGCATGACGTTCTAATAAGTGTTGATATAACGTGGAATGATATTATAACACGTGACGATATAACGTTTAGAAATTTAATGTGAAACTTTGTGCAGTGATTTAATGTGTAGAAATGAAACATGCAACTGTACACCTTATGGCGATTTAACACTCAGAAATCTAACGCGTAACTGTACCACGTGTGGCGATCTAACGCGTGGTGATTTAACACGTAATTAAACAGCGCGTAATAATCTAACGCCTGACGATTTAACGTGTAACTAATCAGCGTGTACTAATCTAACACGTAATTAATCAGCGCCCAGTAATCTAATGTGTAGCGATCTAGCGGGTAGTAAACGAATGGGTATTTAACGAGTGGCAATTTTACGCGTGGTGATGTAACGTATCGTAATTTCACGAGTGCTAATTTAACGTACAGAAATCTAACGCATGACAATTTAACGTGTGGTAATCTAACGATTGGTAGTCTAACCTGTGGTTATCTAACATACGATTTTATCTAACGTGTGGCAATCTGATAGACGGTAATCTAAAGGCAATATAATGCGCGATAATTCAATATTACCACTCACAGACAAAAAGCCTAGTTCCGCCAATGTCGTCAACACTGAAAACAGTTCTCAACTTATTCTATTTACGGAAATGTATGTTTATCGAGACAAAGGCTCGCATAATAATTATTACTGTAACAGAAAGAAGTGAAATCGTTGAATTAATTTACGATTCTTTCTCATTAAGACACTTGTAATCGACTGTTTCAACAGACAGGTGATCTTGATATTGAGATTCTCAATTACTCTTGAGTTTCAATAACATTTCAGCTGATAAGTACTCGGACAAAGGAAAACGGGACTTCAAGGTATTACCTTTGTTTCACATAGCAGGTTTATTTTAATCTTCCATTTAATAACCGAGTTGCGCATTATTGTGAACGAATCGCTGACCGCGTGATAAGTAATGTAAATTTGATCTTCTCATTATCAGCTAATCGCGTTCGCTTCGCGGCAAGAAATTGCAAAATAAAGTTAGCTCCGGTACGATAATTTAATTAAGCTGACAGCCAGCGTCATTGTTGAGTGCGCTACGACTACTTGAAAATCATTCCTTTTTTACGGTTGATTAGAACCAGCAAGGTCCTTAATAATAGCGTTTTGCGTCATGGCGTTTGTGTACTATAGCAAAATACACGGTCTTATTCAGCTGTCATATCAAATCAAAAACATTGCTCACACGTAGGCCGGGATTAAGAGAGAGCTATAAGAGACTATAGCTAAGAAACTTTCCATGTAGCTCCACATTAGGGTACATACAGGAATGTAACTGAAACTTTGTTTACTCTTTGTTTCTTGAAATAAGTACTCGATATAGAAATGAATGAGACTAAAGTTATTAAAATGAAACGAAGTATTGGTAAAAGAGTTAGTATACAGTCAAGAGTACATGTGGTTTTCTTGATGAAAATATGGCAATCATAGGGAGGTCTTGCAGTCATTGGTATTTAAAGATTTTTGAAGATTTGATAATGTGGAGATGAGTTATGGAGACATACGAATTTAGTGTTTTGGGATTTTAGGATCTATAGATATGGGAATATGAGATTTGGTGGGCTAGGAATTTGAGATCACGGTAATTTGAGGACATTGGCATTTGGGGATATCGAAATAGGAGAGTTTAAGTATTTCGTCGTCGACAAATTTCGAAGGAGCATTGAGGATCTAGAAATTTGAGAGCGTAGAACCTAAGAATTCGAGGATGTAGGTATTGGAGAACTGTGAAATTTGAGGATTTAGGGATTAAGGACCTAGGAATGTGAAGGTATAGGTATTTCAGACATTAGGTATTTGGGAATTTTGAGATTTTGGAATGTAAAGATTGGAGACCTAGGATTTTCAAGGCATAAGTATTTGGGGATCTAGAGATTGAAAACCTAGAAGTTTGAAGGCATAGATGTTTCAGATCCTAGAAATTTCAGGACATAGGTTTGTAGGATAGGTATTTAGGAACTTTGAGATTTGGAGACCAAGAAATTTCAGAATAGAGAATTATAGAGCTCCGTTTTTGGAGATCTCGGTGTATGAGAATCTAAATATTTCGTAATCGTGGAATTTAGGGATCTAGAAATTTGAAGTCATAGGAATATGAGAGAGTGGTTTAAGACCTCAAAATTTAAGTACGCAGGTCTTCAAGATTTGAGTAGATAATGAGGATCTTAAGATTTCAGATCTAAGAATTTGGGGACCTAGAAGTTTAAAAATATACGTATTTGAAGATCTTAGTAAATCTTTATGTTTCATTAACAACAAATGTTATTTAATTTTATTTACAGTAAATTTCTATTTATATTCTATGTCATTTATATTCACTTTCTGCCTAGAAAATTTATTCATATAATCATAAATATCATTACACAAATTTGTTATTTTCCTCATAATTTTTCAATGAACTCATTTTCTGAAAACTTGATAGTCTCAGGCCCCTCAAAAACCTTATTCCGGTCCTGGCGACATGGACGTAGCTAGGAGAAGGTAAACAGAGGTCCCCCAGTAGTAAAAGTGGTATTTGCTTCTACTAAATATGAAAACAAATTTGCTCTCCCAAATTACATTACAATTGCCGTTAACTATTAATCAACATTTTGCATATAAAAATAAATGTAAAATCCATTAAAAATTGCAAGAATCTTACTAATGTAAATTCGTTTTAGGAAACAAACTTTGCTCACTTGAATACGCATATAATTACTCACATTTTTGACAACAAATAAGTATAATTTCAATGAAATTCGGAATTTGAAGAAATCGGGACGAAAAGTTTTGTGTAGAAGGCAAGAACAGCTCGCAGCTAACGCAGAATCGCGAAAGGCCATTCACTATTTCACAATTTCTACTCGGCAATACAAGACTGCCGCGTATAACAAATATTCCGTATCGCGGTACGAGCCTAACTCCGTTTGAATTAACGGTTCATTAAAAGTGTTCCACGCATGTGTAATTTAAAATATGTTGAAAAGTGTGTTCATCTTGTATCATGTTCACCGTACACTTTCGTTTCGAAGCCTTTCCTTCTCTCTGATCGTGTTCCACTTTTGTTGAACTATGATCAAATTTAGTCGAAAGTGGACCCTTTGCAGTGCTCAGGAGAGTCTATGACCTACAAAACAGGGATTAGGATCAAATTTGTGGAATTATAGGAGTTCTATATAATTTTGAGATCTGGTAATTTGGAACATTTATGAAATATCGGACATTCGAATTTGGGGGTTTTGAAGTTTAGAAACTTGGGGATTTGAGTAGATCAGTTTTTGCAGATTTAGGGATTAAGACATTTAGGAATTTGGGTATTAAGTTGGGATCTTGGGAATTTGGGGATTTGGAAAATTTCAGAAATTTGAAAATTTAGACATTTAATATTTTGAAGATCTGGAAAAAGAGGTCTATAAATACAATAAGAATTTAGAAATTTTGGGACTGAGAAATTCTGCAATTTGGAAATTTTTGGATCTGGAATTTTCGAAGCTGGAATTTTACTATTTAAAAAGATTGGGAGTCAACAAATTTCTAGTTCGCATATTTCTGCAAATTTATTTGGAAATTTAAAGGTTCACACATTAAAAACATACAAATGACCAAATCTATCACCTTACTACGAAGTTCAAAAAATACTAAACATAAATCTTTCTATATTTCGTAAAAACTTATGCTACAATTTTACAAAATTATTATTTTTGAAACCCAATTTAATTATATAAAATTTCCAAACTCCACTTCCCAAACATCAAAGCATGAATGCTTTCATTGTCAGTATTACAACTTAATTCCACAAGTCTTTACACAATTGTTCAGCAAGTATATTTCAATAGCTATTTAATTTCCCCTAATTTAAATTAACATCAGAGGACTCAATTAAATACAGATGTTAATGGCTGCATATTTTGAATTACACCTGCCCGTTTACTTTGCGATTTTGACAACTTAAACAGGTTCAAGGATAGCGAATATAGTCGAAATTTTATGGAGGTTGATGTTTACTTAATACCCAACGCTTTCTTCTGAGCAAATCTCCGTTTTGTATGATTATACATTCAAATTTGGTGCGTTGAATTTGAAGGTCGCGTAACGCGTGGATTGTCTCGTCGAACATGGCGTCAGCGAAACTGTCTGAACTCTTTAGGTGTATTAATACCGTTTGCAAACACCAATTAACAGGTTAAGTATGATTTGGCAAGCTTTATCGCTCGTTCATTTCGAGAGGCGTCAACTTCACCTGTTATCTTTATTAAATACGCCAGTAATAGAGTTGAAAATGTAAAAATGGTGTCATTCAATTCTTCAGTGGAATATTTAAATTACTTTTTGCGTAATTCTTGAATTCAGAATAGCTGGCTGTCAATTTCGAGATTCGATTTCATATCGCAATATTTATTATATGGCTATTAAAATCAGTCTCAGAAATATTAGTCACTTCCGAGATTTTCGATGTTGGAAATGAAAAAGAATTTGATATGAAATTTCTAGAATTTTTCGGATTAGCACATTTTCAAGTTTTTATATTCCGTAAATTACTGAGTTTTCTAAAGTATTAAAATATTTCGAATTTCTAAATATCTGAAATTTTCAAACTTATAAATATTTGAAATTCGTCAGTACCAAATTTTTTAAATACCAAATTATTGAACTTTAAGAATGTTTAAATTTTTAAATTCTTAAATATTCCAAATTTTCAAATTTCTAAAATTCCAAGTCCCTAAATAAAAAGTCCCAAATTTCGGAAGTTCCAAAATTAAAAAATTAAAAAATTCAAATTCCAAAACTCAGTAACTGAAAAACCTAGGAAATCTAATATTCAAAAATTCTGACGATTACAAATTATGAAAAATGAGAAAGACTAAGATTATAATCGATGTACGAATTAGGTATCATCATGCAATTTTGATGTCAAAGTATGAGTTCTTAATTGAAGAAGTAATGGGAAGAATGACTGTTAAAATAATTGCAGAATCATCAAGTGATTTCGTAGCCCGGTAAGATAATTATAATCTCCGATACGTTGTTAGATATTTAGTAATAAGTGATATTTTATTGGACAAACAATGGCTCTTTTATCTATTGTGTCCATTTTCTTCCGACAAATCAATTAAATGTGATATTATGTAACTTTTTAAATCGTCTACCACTTAACGCTGCGTGCAAAAAATACACAGTTCATTGTGTCATTCTACATTTTTGTAATTTATGAGTTATTTTTGGTTTCGTATTACGTCAGGTACACCTATGGAAATTAGGTAAAAAGAGAAAGATGTCTTTTACATGCTCTGTATGGATGAATATTTAAATAAAACTAGAAATTCTAGATCGTTACGTGGTGTCCTCTAAATAACTTTCAACAACTTTGCCATGGAAAACCACAATTATATGCGAACATTTCGAGCAGTTTCAGTTTAATTAAACTGCATTTGCTGATTAAAACTTTATTTCTGTACTATTTCCTTATGCATCATCGTTATGTACGTGTATCATAACAAATAGATGTATGGTACAAATATAGCATCAAAAGAGTTTGTGATTTAGAACAATGATGAGATACTAAAGACCTAAGAAACTTAATAACCTCGAAATTTAGAAATTTAGAAATGTAGAAATACGAAAACTTTGTTAGTAATTTGATAATATGAAAATTTGTATACCTTAAAATTGTATACACTTTTATATTTTTAGATTTGATAAATTTGAATCAAAATTTATAAATTTGTAAATCTCTTAATTTAGTAATGTCTAAAATTAGAAACGTAGTAACACAAAAATTTTGAAAATCTAAAATTTGAAAATTTATGAATTACTTAAATTAAAAACTGTGTAATTTGCAAATTCATAAATGTTTAAAAATTAAAAACTGCTCGAAATTTCAAGTTCAGAAATGTACTACCTTTCAGCGTCCTTTAAAATCACAAATATCTCTTTATCTAAATCTTTAAACAGTTATCTGTAATTATAAAAGATACAGCTACAAATATTGTTAAAATATTTCATCATTAATGTTCGTGAACATTCAATGTTCAAGTTACGATTGATCAGTCACTTTTTCATAAACGCTCTTATTAAAACAATTGACGTAAATCAGGATTGTTCTTCGTCTCAGACATGCCCTTAATCCACGATGAATTTTTTACCGCACAGAAACTTTGATTCGTACAAACTCTACGCCGTTTTACTGTTTATGTTGAGTCTATAAAGCGATGATAACTCGACAATATCAGTGACGCAAACTCATTGCGCACCACTATCGATTGCTATACGCATAGACATTTTTTTTCTCCTCTTTTTTCCCATATACTATAGTAATATCACTTGTGGGACTATAAATCATTTATTGATGCTAATGATCGATCATACATCCTAGTATAAATTCTAGCTGTATAATGATAAAGAAGAATAACACAATTTGATGACGAAAATTATGTAATTTATCTGCAACAGATTTTTTAGTACATTTTGAACTTTATTGTACATTGCCACATTCATACTTTGTCATGTTCATACTTTGCCATGTTCGTACTTTATCATATTCATACTTTGTCACATTCACACTTCTCCACATTCGTACTTTTTCATATTCGTATTTTGTCACATTTACACTTTTCTACATTCATACTTCACCATATTCGTACTTTATCACGTTCACACTTCGCCACATTCGTATTCTGACACATTCATATTTTGTCACATTCCTACTTCGTCACATTCATACATTGCTACAATCATGCTTTGCCACATCCATATTTTGCCATATTCATACTTCGCCAAATTTATACTTTGCCAAATTCATACTTTGTCACATTTATACTCTTCGATATTCATACTTCGCCAAATTTACACTTTGCCAAATTCATACTTTGTCACATTTATACTCTTCGATATTCATACTTTGTCACATTTACCCTTCTAATCAGTTTCTTTTACTCATTCTTACAACACCAATATTCTTTGAAGACATCACGTTACATGACATCATGGAGGCAAATGATTCAACGAAGACCGTTGCATTTTTCACTAGTTCCGCCGACTCGATGCAATCATAGTACATTTTTTACACTGCACGTCTCTCGAGTTTCAAAGCATCTTCAACGATTGCGAGAAACAAGTGGTACGATTTAGTATCCATGACCTCCGTGAGTGGATGAATAACGTGACGATAATGCAACGTTGTGTGACTATCTTCGTAGAGCAGGGTGATGGATTATTATTTGTCTTTGAAATATCTGAATGGATGTCGGTGTCTAATCAACGTCTTTATGAAAACCGGGAATTGAAATAAACAGACATTTATCCTTTTAATCCTAGATTTACGGACATTTAATGACCACTTATATTTAAATAAAAATTTAACTATAAAAATAAATAAGTAATGGATAATATGTAAGGCTTATACAATGATTCTTTATCTCGATGAAGGTTAACATATATTTTGGCAAAAGCTTCTTAATAATTTTCGTAATTGAACATAAGAAATTTGAGATCAAACATTTTGACGTCTTCCGTAAATTTAGTGTTAACTTAACCTATAATTTTCTGGACAGACAACTGAAGGAAGTTAAAATGTCAGGTATGCTATTCAGCGGTCCTTGATTATGCAGATTATAATCAGAAGTGACTCCAAAATTCAATTGCGGTAAAAATATGAGGCTAGTTTATCACGTTCGAACTGAAGTGTGCGTCACAATTCTGTCACGTTACAAGATCCTTGTCTGAATCCTATTCAAATCTTACAAATGTATCTTTTAATTATACCTATTAGAAAATATCTATTCCTGCAGAAAGTTATGGAAATGTAATCTTCATCAAGTTTCTTAAAAAGTGGTCTTGTGGAAGATATTTTAAAATTAGGAGAATACAATAAAAATTCTATGCAAGCAAGTTATTCTATAATGTTTACTAAAAAAGTTTCTACAAAGTCAAAAAAATTATGAAATTATATATTGATAATTTTATTTATGAAAGTCATATTATTCGTATGTTCATTTCGTGAAGGATGTGAAAATAATGAGATACATAATTGATAGTTTCATGAGAAGTATTGAACTAAAAATAGAGCTTGATAAGTGCAGTATGTAAATAAATTTTTTTATAGTAAATATTAACATAGTTTCATAAGAAGTATTGAACAGAACAAAATTTGTCAAGTGTAATATGTAAATAATATTTTCTTGTAATAAATATTAATATAGTTTCATAAGAAGTATTGAATATAGAAGAGGACTTGTCAGGGATATTATGTAAATAACATTTTTTTATGTGTTGAACGCGTTGAGATACATAGTAATTTGATTACATGTATGTATAATGTACAATCTACATATACATATATTACTGTGCTATAATATATGAATTTACATCAGCGTTACTATACTGATCAAGTGTACTTTAACTGTAATAATTAATTAACAAAGTTATAATACCATTCATTGTATAGTATTTAGTATTTGCTAAAATTTTGGGGGATTTTTTTAATACTTTCGAAAAATTTTTCTATACTGATTTTCATCAGAATTTGAATTTTTTAACTTGATAATGTGGAAAATTGAGAATTTGAAATAATTTGAAATTTATAAATTTATAAATTTGGAAATTTGTAATTTGCATGTTTGGGTATTTAAAAATGTGGTAATTGGAGAACTTATAAATTAAGAAATCTGGGAACTTAAGAATTGGTGATTTGGTTATTTATAAATTTCAAAAAGTGAAAATTTGTAAATTTGAAAATGTGAAATTTTGTAAATTTGTGAATTTGAAAATGTAAAAATTTGTAAATTTGAAAATGTGCAAATCTGTACAATCGACGTTAAGAAAACTGGAATATTTAGAGATTTACAAATCTAAAAGTTGACAACATTAAATAATTTTAAATTTCAAATATAACGTACAAAGTAACCAAATCATAAATCCAAAGTATTTTGAACACCTATTTTATATTTTCTTTGATGTCTTCATTTTAAGGAGAGGCGAGGGTCACCTGACACTCCCTGGTGATTACCTAGTTTTACCAGTAGTTTTACACGATTATATTCGAGTTTATAATAATTTATACAGTTTCACCTAATAGTAGTGCGAAACAAGTCCTGGAATTCATGAATTACAATTACGATCATTTATTAAAAGTTAGTGTATAGCTGGAACCTTGAGAACACTAAAACTAGGATACTATCTTTGATAATATAAAAATTATAGAAATGATTCTATCCTTGGTTATGAAAAAGTTTTCAACTTTAGAGAGTATATTCAGTTTGAATTACACTTTTAATTGATGTTAGCAGTCAAATTGTTTCAGTACGTGGAAAATCTTGAATGATTTATTGATATAAAAGCAGTTACTGCCAGTTAGAGCTTAAGGTTTGAACCAAATGACTACATCAACATTCCTAATATAAAGTAGCTTCATTAGAATAAGCAACAAATCGATCAATGTACAGCACTACTAATGAATATACAATTTCGAATCGCTTATGTCCAAATATGGTAATGCACTTCCCGATTTGGAAAATGGATATTCACTAATGGCCGTTATCGTTGCAACGAAGAGTCAGCCATTTTGTGTCAGGAATATCGATGAAATCCTTAGAGAGTTATTTTCATCAAACTATAAGCTGCAAATTGGTATGTCAGAAGTACCATTATGCGAATTTTTTATACCATCGTACTGTGTAAAGCTACGTATGTTCAAAATCGATAACTTAACATGGAAATACCTAATATAACTTCCATTATATATTCAATAACGTAGTCATCATTTTAATAATTACAGGCAAATCTACGCATTATCCGAATATTTGAAAAATTGAAATAACATATTTTCTTATTTGGTTACTATTTAGTATTATGCGTTTGTTTATTTGAAAGTGAAAATTCTTTTCTATATTATTCAATTATTTAATAGTTTTTAATCGTGGAACGTCTGTCAATTGTATCAGAAATATAGGTTTTCGAAAATTATAATTTTCATATAACTACGAAAATATTATATTTGTTTAAGTTTGTTTTGTTTAAAAATCTGACTACAATCTTTTATAACAAATACTGAAGAATTATTTAAAAATGTTCTATTTCCATGTAACATAAAGTTGCCTTTTTATGATACTTGCAAAATGGTAATAATAAATTAGTTAAAATATTGTAATTCATTATTTTGAATTGTGAGTGATTTTACTCCAAATAAAATGTGTTTCTTATGTTACAGTTATTCTATGAAATTGTAAAATAATATTAACTGGTATAAATATCATAATTCGTTAAAATCATATATTTGTTATTATAATATTATAATCAGTTGAAATCATATATTAACTACTATGACATAGTTTAATTAATTTTGCGTGTTTGACAGCATTAAATACGATACGAATTAATTATCAGCATATACGCGCCTAAAAAGTAATTCAATTCACACTTTCCTTATAGATAGATTTAAATACTGTTTTTATCCGAATCACGATTAATCATTCCCAAAAGAATTCACATTTTATTTTCAGAACAGCGTTTAAAAACTCCAATCATTTGACGATAGCAAAATAATGATAAAACTTATCGCTAACTATCGCTTATTTATTCATACAACACCGTTACTTGCAATTAGTACTCTTCATAAATGAGGTGAACCAGTAAAATTAAATATGTTTCTGCGTTTAAAAATATCAACGTTGCATTTTGAGGATTACGACAAAATTTGCTGACACCAACATATTCGTTACATCCTTTATTTTAAAAATAACATTCGATACATGTCATTATTTGTACCGTAAATGATGCTGATGATATTGCAGCAATTTTGTGTTAAATACCGCGTGTAATTTATAATCGTCGAGGTCATTTCCAAACTGACTTCGAGTCTATAAATGCGAGGTTGGTGTAAATCACGATCTTTTTTTCGAATACCTTGCAGTAATGGTATCAAGGAATGCTACTTATGAATCACCATTTTAATTCAGCTCTGAATCTTCGAGAACAGTGAGCTTTACGTGTTCTATCACGTCGAGATGTGGGCAATTATTTAATGAAACATACAGAGCAAAAAGACGCACATTTCAGCTGTTCAGTATCTAAACGATTATTGTAATATTAATTAAAACATTAGTAGAACGTTATCAGCAGTCATCAACTTAGTCTGATTAAATAACTAAAAAATAAAAGCAGCAAAGAAGTTTAGAAAAGGAAAGAAGAATTTTGAGTGTCACTAATAATAAGGAAAGAAAAACATGAGTGAATTGTTATTTCACGTAATTTATATAAGAATGTGATTATTCTTTAACTAAATAAGAGTATGGTTGCGGACAAGTATAGTCATGAAAATCAGATAATATTTCTAAATTACTGAATATATTATTAAATAAATTACAAAGTACTACTAAATAAAACATATTACTAAACACAAATTATTATGGAATACAAAGAATAATTTGTAGAATATTAGATTTGTTCTGTTCTGTTGTGATTCATCATTTTTTTTTTTAAGTAAGGTACTGTATTTTATGAATCATAGTTTCGAAATTACAATTTCATTAGCTTTTGTTGTAATGGTTTTCTTATAGTCTTCGATAACATGTGTTAGAAGAATGATGAATTGCTGCATGAAACGTTCTGTTACTATTATGCAGAGACAATGTGCTGCTAATATGAGGAACATTCATGCATTAGGAACATTCCTGATCTATTAAGAAGTGTTTTTATACTAAACTTGCAGACTTATAATGTATACTCTACAATATTTAATTATATAAAATCAGATGTCTGCGAAAAGGAAATAATGGGATCCTGCTTCCAAATTTCCAAATACCAAAGTATTCAAACTGTGTGAGTTATTCAAGATATTAAAATTATTCAAGAAATAAAAATTATCAAAGTTATTTAAGATATTCAAATTATTCAAGTTATCACAGTTATCCAAGTTATTCAAGTTGTGCAAATTATTCCAAATTTTTAAATACACAAATTCTCAAAATTAAAAATTGGTCATGCTCATAAACTTCCTAAAAGCAAATTACCAAATTCCCCAACAATAAAATTTCCAAATCTCAAATTTCCAAAATTATTAATTACAGCAATTTTTATTGTTAAATACTTACCAAATCTCATATTAGCAAACTTTCAAATTTTAAATGTCAAACTTTAAATGTCAAAACCCAAATTATTAAATTTCCATATCCTAATTCCTAAATATCAAATTTAAGAATTTTTAGTTTCAGAAATTTTTGAGAACTCAAATTTTCATACCACAGTTTCCAAATTTAAAAACTCCCAGATTTATAGTTTTTTATCCAAAAATTTTCAGAAGTTAAGATTTTCCAATCCTTTATTTCCAAATTTGCAATTATCTTTTGTAGTAACTTAAATTTTAACGTATTCAAGCTGCTAAACTATCACATTAATAATTTCCATGTTTACACGTTCTAAAAACTTAAATTCTCAATATTTCAAATTCTAATTCCTAAATTTCCCAATCCACTGAATCAGAAATCTACAGTCTCCAAATTTTCAAATTTTGTTGCATTCAAACTTTCAAATTGTCAAGTGTAATAATTTCCATATTCAAACATTCTCAAAAACCCAAATTCCGATATTTCCAAATCGCCAATGTTTAAATTTCTAAATTTCCACTATTTCAAATCCTGTTTGTCAAATTTCTATTATTGCAAATCCCCATTTCCAAATTTCTAATATTCCAAATCCCAATTCCTTAATTTCCAAATTTCCAAATTCCCAAATTTACGCAAATCTTCAATTTTCAAATTTCCTGCTCCATTAATTCCGAAGTTACATATTTCTAAATATCCCAATATACAAAATAAAAAATTTGCATTTCCCAAATTTGCAAATTTCCAGATCTACTTTGCAAGTGCTTCCACTTCGGAAACACAAGATTCTGAAACTCCGAAAATCTTCAAGTTTCCAATTATCCGTATCCTCAAATTTCCAACTATCCGCATCTTCAAACTTCCAACTATCCGCATCTTCAAACTTCCAAATATCACTTGATCATACTGAATATAGTACACTCACGCCACCATCGAAACCCTATCTCACCACAAACAAAAATACTACCTAAATACTCCACTGTTCGGAACAAAAAATCTGTGTTGTCAACGGAAGCATTGAAATCAGGAAAGTGCTTGGACTACTTTGCGTTTAATGGGCCATTAGCTTCCAACCATTCGCGAGTAAAGTCGATCGTTTACTTATCTGCCATTAAGCAGCGTTCAGTGGCGCAAGGTGTGAAATTAGGTTAAGGTTAAACCATGGAACCGGCCACTGTAACCATGTAACAGTTGCAGCTGGATTGACGCAACGGCCAAACAGAATGCCGGTTAAAAATTGGAGGGAACCCGACAGCATATGTATAATTTATGACAGGGAGAACGTGCGTATTAAATACAGAAAAGTGTCAAACGTCACGCACGTTTCTTTGCACGACAACGAGCGCTCGACACACGCGACAGGGTACACGAATCGATTTCCCGTTGGTGAAGCTCATGTTTCCTAGACCGCAAATCCTGCAATAAAAGAAAGCATTATGTTTTTTACACTAAAATACCAAAGCGGTCATATAACCGTTTCACAAGTTTTTCAGGTACTAAATTTGACGAGGTATTTTTTTGAAATCTTCAGATAAAGAAAGTGTATTTATGTTTCATCATTTGTTTACTCATTGTTCGATTTCAGTTTTGATTTTAAAGCAGGTGATTATACGTTGGTAGTGTTAACGGTATATTTACGAACGTTTGATTTATTTTTAAATTAAAATTAAATAAGATATACAATGATTCTTTATCTTGACAAAAGTTCTTCTTGATGCTTCCTGTAATTTAAAATAAGAAGTATATCAGTCATTAATGTGCGAAATGAGGAAGAGTATGATTGTAATCGATATAACAGTTATGTCTGTAATGTAAAATAAGAAGTATATTAGTCGTTAGAAATTCATCAGAAACAATGGGAAATGAGGAAGAGTAAGATTGCTAATCGATATAGGAGTTATGTGCGTACTTCATCATGCAATATTGATGTCAAATTATGAGTTCTTAATTGAACACGTAATGCGAAAAATGACTGATAAAATAATTGCAGATGTGACAATTGATTTCGTAGCCTGGTTAGATAATTATAATCTTCGATGCGTTGTTGAATATTTAGTAATAAGTGATATTTTATTGGACAAACAATAGCTCTTTCATCTATTGTATCCATTTTCTTCCGACAAATTAATTAGATGTGATATTACATAACTTTTTAAGTAGTCTATCACTTAACGTTGCGTGCAAGAAATACACAGTGTATTCTGTCATTCTACATTTTTGTTGTTTATTAGTTATTTTTCGTTTCGTGTTACGTCAGATACACATATGCAAATTAAGTAAAAAGAGAAAGATGCCTTTTAGATGCTCTGTATGGACGAATATTTAAATAAAACTAGTAATTCTAGATCGTGACGTGACGTCCTCTAAATAACTTTCAACAACTTTGCGATGGAGAACCATAATTATATACGAGCATTTCGAGCAGTATAAGTTTAATCAAATTGCACTGGCTGATCGAAACTTTATTGTTGTGCTTATTCATTCTGCATCATCGTTATTTGCGTGTGTTGTGACAAATAAATTACAGAAGAATGGTTCAAATATTGTATTAAAAAAGTTTGGCATTCAGAAGAGTGATAAAGTGTTAAAGAGGTAGGGAGATTTTGTATTCTCAAATTTGGAAGCTTGATAACAGGAATTTAGAAATTTTGGAATTTGGAAATTGGGAAAATCGGAAATTTGAAAATTGGGAAATTTGGAAATTTGGAAATTTGGAAATTTGGAAATGTGGAAATGTGGAAATGTGGAAATTTGGTAATTTAGAAATATAGGAATTTAGGAATTTAGGAATTAAGAAATTAAGAGATTTAGAAATTTAGAAATTTAGAAATTTACAAACGTAGAAGTTTAGAAATTTGAGAATTTAAAATTTTGGAAATTTAGAAATTTAGAAATTTGAAAATTTGGAAATTTGAGAATTTAAAATATTGGAAATTTAGGAATTTGAAAATTTGGAGATTTATTAAAATTTTCTGGAATTTAAAGTAAGAAGTATAAGATCAGTCATCTTGACGGGTTCCGTAAATCTATTATTAAACAATGCTGCACGTGTGGAAACTCGTAGCTAGACATTCCTATGCGTCCTTTTATAATAAAAGCAAATGTTCCGTTGCGAATGCGAATGTTCGGTTTTAAGAGAAAGAGAAGACCATATGTGATGAGCAAATGACCATACGTAGCTACTTTGCTAATTTTTAGTAACTGTGCTTGCACTGCCCTCGGGAATATTGATTTGTTCGTGCTATGTACTGAATCAGAATGCGATGATTTTTGTGGAATACTGTAAAAGGATTTATAGTAGAATTTAAACTATTTAATAGAATTGTAATCTTATATATTCAAATTTATGAATTTAAAAATTCCCTGGTATCTAATTTATTTTAGTTGCGTTGGTAAATATCCTAATTTGCAAATAATCTAAATACCTAAATATTTAAATTTTTTAATTTCTAAATTTCTAATTTTCTAAATTTCCAAATTTCCAAACTTCACAATTTGCAAACTTTTCAATTTCTGAATTTCTAAATTTCTTTTTATAAAATTTTCAGACTTAAAATTTTAATTCTGAATTCTGTGTGTGTGATACTTATAATTTTCTTCAATTGATTTTTCCTCAATTTGGTAGATTGTATTAAATTTGTAGCGTTGATTGTGACGACCTCGGCTGTTACATGAATCTCAAAATCATAGTGACCTACATTACTATCACCTTTTATACCGAAGATCTACATTTGCTAGTAGTGTATAAATCATTTTCCCTAGCAATAATTCCAGGTACTTGCAGATCTGTGAAAATAACCTATGATTTCGATCAGGTTATTATGCATGTACACCTTCGTCCAAAAGTTTGGAGCATGTTATGATGTCAAGAAAATAATATCTCCTAAATAATAAACTAATAAACTAATAAATCATTGTTATACATTACAGTTCTAATGAAATTGTACTTAAGTAAATGAACAATTTTTGCTACCTTTTATTACAACCATTTTATTACAGTTTGGCAGATGCGTCAAACATAACAACTATTTACTGCTACAATCTTAAAATGAACGAAGAAACTTAAAATGTCACGAATATTTTATGTTCCACGATTCTTGAAAATGAGAATTATAACTATTAGTTTAAAAATTCAAGCGTACAAAAAAATATGAGAAAAGTCATACTTGGATTATGAGTGCGTCACGGACGCAGTACGTTTTTATAGCGCAGGGGGTTAACATAACCTATTCGAGAACTTATGTTAAATGAATGATGAGTGACCTTTAAGTGTCAATGAGTGTGTCACCTTTTGACTACAAAAGGATAATAATATTAAATAACAATATAAACAAAACTGTTTTAATACACAAGTACAATAAATAGTATTAAAAACTACAAAATTATCAATAGTATTAAATACAAAATAGTATGAATAGTAAAAACTACAAAATATCAATAATATTAAAAAGTACAAAATATGTATTAAAAAACATGTACTGTTTTATTCAAGAAAATGAATAGCAATACAAACTTTTGAACAAGAATGTACCTGCATTTGATATATGAAACTCACGATTCGCGTGCATTGTTTTTAAACTGGAATTATCAAGAATTCAACTGCCACTTTATTTTGTGTTATGGTTATATCAGGCGATTAGTATGCAATATTTAGTTTCATGAGAGAAATGCAGGAAACGTAAGTTGTATGACAGGTTAGCATTTCGAGTGGAAAAGACTCGAATACAATAACACCCCCGTAACCGCGGATGTAAAAGTGCAAGGTCTATAAATAGCTGCATTCAAATGTGTAAGTTTGCATAATCTTGTAGATTGTACAAGTTTTATACTATTTTAGATGGTATTTATGTAGATTTATGTAATTTTTTGTTGTGTAAGGATATAATTATATTTATCTGAACATAATAAATAAAGTTACATGATAAAACTAGTAATTACGTTTGGAAACTTCGAAAGTTGAAAATTTGAAAATGTGGAGTTTGACAGTTTAGAACGTTGGTCATTTGGGAATTTGAAAATTTTTAAATTTTGGAATTTGGAATTTCGGGTATTTGAAAATTAGGGAACTTGGAAATTTAAGAGTTTGAAATTTGGGTATTTGAAATCGGGAAATTTGGGGATTTTTGAATTTGAGAACTTGGAAATGTAAGAATTTGAATATTTGAAAATTTGAAAATTTGGAGATTTGGAAGTTTGGAAATTCGGAATTTTAAGAGTTCGGGTATTTAGGGATCTGGGAAAGTATAAATTTCGATATTTCACAGTTTGAGGATTTAGTGATTTTTAAATGTAGAATTGTGGAATTATAGAAATTTGGAAATTTGTAATTTGTAATTTGAAAATTTGAAAATTTGGAAATTTAGAAATTCACAAATTTACAAATTTACAAATTTGAAAACGTGGCAATGTAGTAATTTAAAAATTTGTGAATCTCATGTGAGAGAAATGTGGTAATTTAGAAATTTGAAAATATGGAAATATTTTACAAGTTGGTTGTTGAGAAACTAGTTATGTACCTTTGCAAACTAGATTCTTAAATAATTAAATATTTGAAAAGTAGGAAACCCTGAAGTTTACATGAAACATTCGATATTGATCATAGGTATATACAAAATGGACATGCATCCATATATGTACGTATTTATGTATGCACAATATGCACGTAATCGGATTCGCTCTTATCCGCGGAAGGTGTTGGAAACAATTCACCTGAGGTACGCAAGTTCTACCGTATTACATGATAGCGTGTTGCAACGTTGAGAAAGAAAACTTGTTGCAAATAAATAGTTTAAGACGGAAACATTAGTATGGATACTAATTCGATCTGTAGATTGTTGCATTTTGCTCACGTTTCTCACGTTGGGAATCACGTTTCCATCGTGGCACGTGTGTTATTGCGTACAACGCTGCTGCTTGAATAATGAACACCGGGAATTCTTTGATCCGTTTCGCGTTTGAAGTCTCTGCAATCGATGTTCCTGGTCGATCATAAATAAGTCTAGGTTATTCGTCGCACTTCTATTTAAAAGTATTAAAAAAATATAAGAGAGTCGAGCGGAGGACGTGACTCCTATAATTAGAACTTGTTACATATATTTTCTTGGGCACGATGTTCTCAGCCTATTTTTTTCCTACATTTGCATTTTATTATGGACTGATGGGAAGTCGACATGTGTCGAAAACATGTGAGACAAATTTCTTTCCGCAAAAAATGATGGTTTCTATGAAATTAAGCTTGACGTGAATATACAGGGTCATTCACAACATGGAGGACGCATTTCAGCAGATGGAAAATGCTCGGACCAGAAAAAGGTTTCATATCTTGTTTATCGAGTCATCGCTGTTTTTCTGTGTTGATACTTTTTAGCGATTTAATTTATGTTAATATTACGTTTGCATATATAAATAACGTTCGTATACATAAGCATTTTATTTATTCCGCATGCTATAATGTTCGACATAAGTATACATCTTGAACACTTCCAGTTTAACGACTTATGATACACTTGTCAGAACTCCTTTTTTTCCAAGCATTGATTAACGCATTAATTTGCAATAAGTTAAACGCAATTACGAATATTTATTCAAACATGCATTGGATGTAATCATGTACAGTGATAATACTAAATGATTCAACGATTAAATAATACCAAATATATTTGTAAAAACAAATCTTTTTTTATTATGACAGGTGTGTTAAAAAAATAGCAGTACTTAAGAAATTCGACTTTTGATTATTATGAGGATGTTGCAATAACACACCTTGTCCAATTATGAAAATCTTCTTCATTTGTCTTCATTAATTTATCGGTAGAGAGAGATGATGTGCTTTTTGATTTATGAGACATTGTTACGTTTTATACATGTGATTTATTATTAAAACATTGGATTTGTCATTAATGTGATTTATTATTGCAACGTGTGAATCATCATTAATGCGATTTCTTATTAATAATAATAAAAGCAAACGCACACATTTATTATATGTAGATTGTTACATTTGTATGTTAATCCTTAATTAAATATTGTTTAATACGTTCAAAAACAGTTTTTTGCTTCTTTTAGAAATCATATCTTTTTTAGTTGTATCATTTTTTGACACACGTTAATATTGAATATTGGTTACAAGTTTGCTTTATTATATACAGTTTGCTTTAGATTATTAGCAGTGTTTCAACACAAATTCTTTGATGTATAATTCTAGACTTCTTATTAACAATATAAATTATAGTTTTTTCTTTAACAAGTTTTCAAGATATTGAGTTTGCGAAGATTAGTGGGACAGAATGGTTCATTTTATGTACTCTAATAATTGTAAATTTAATTTCTAGTAATTTTGATTTGTATTCACCTTTTGTATTAGGAATATATACTCCTCTAATTATCGAAGAGGTTTGTATTCTCTTTATTATTGAAGAGATTTATATCTTTTTTAACCATTGAAAAGATTTTTATTCTTTTAAATACTGAAGAAAGTATTCTTCTAATTATTCAAACAATACGTATTTTTTTAAATACTGAAGAGATTTGTGTTCTTTTTAAATATTGACGAGATTTGTATTCTTTTTAAATACTGAAGAGATTTCTGTTCTTTTCCAATATTGAAGAGATTTGTGTTCTTTTTAAATATTGATGAGATTAGCATTATGTTGGATTATGTATATAAAAAACGACAAGTGACTATTAACCGATTAAAATTGGAAAACACTGTATATTATGGAAAAGTTCGTGTGTCTGGTTAGTATGATCTTGTTTACCGTTACCGGTAGCTGGGATAAAATGGCTGCGTAATACTGAGACTGTGATACGACACCGTTATTATATTTAAGGAGATTCATTTTGAAATATTCCTGCTGATTTACGACATAGAAAGATTTCAAAAATAATGGAAGTTTCACTCGTATTACAAACTCTAAATCATTATATTTGTAATACGTACATTTGCGAAAGCCACACGTAACCTTCAGATTACTAAATATGATAATTTCTTAAAATGATTTCTTTAGAATGAAAAATGTTCGATTTTATCAATATATTTGACTGTCTACATCATACAACTTTCATACAGTCAGTCTTTTGTATCTTCAATGTTTACCTGTATGTGACCACTGGAATTAACTCATAAAAAATTTAGAAACACTCTTTGATTTTTAGGATGTAAGAATTATGAAAAAAGTATGATTATTTACTTTTTTAATTATAAACGCAAAATTTTGAATATAAATCGTATAAAAAATTAACATTCCGTGAAATATTTCAAATTCTTGTATGGAATATTCCACCTCCAATTTTAATTCTTCAAATATTTCAAACTTGAAATTATTCCATGTTTCGGAGATTACTTAAATACATTTAATTATTAATAAGTTGATGTTGAAATCTCCAAATGCTTTCCAGTTACAAAATGATATTAATGTTGTTATGGTTCTTTCGATGCTGCATAAAATTTCCTCGTATTTTTACAAAAGACACAGATATACATATTGATGTTCTGTTTCTTGTGGCTCTTTTTGCATAACAAGTTTGTATGCCATAATATTCATTGTGACGTCTTGGAAGAATATTTACTGCCTTTTTTTAAAGATGTGGCGCTTGCAAATCAATCTTGATTTAATCTTCATATTTTTTAACAAAGAAAATGAATTATACTCGGTACACCTTGATTTGTTGTATACTTATTCATTTTAGAAATGATTACTGAAGCTTCGAATTTTGAAGGTTGCATGATTTTTTATATTACGTAAAGAGATATATTTTAAGAGAAACGTGATTTATGCATGAAACATGAGCTGTATTTATGAAAATTATGCTTGAATCGAAGAACAATTAATATTACATTATCGTTAATATTATATGTACGTATGTATTCGAGAAGTTAAGAAGTAACGAGACTAACAATGTAGCATGGACACCCTGTATACTGTCATCGTTATTATAATTGCACTTCATTAATTTCAATCTATCATGACTGCTTATGCATTGCATGATTACTCGAGATATTATCTTTCATCGAGGCTCGCAGCGTTCCATTGTTTTGCTATCAACCAAATAACTAACAAAAGAAAGGATTTTTAATATAAAACCATGTTCACACGTTGTTTATTATCGACTTGTATCGTTGCGATGGTAATTCGAAGTTTTTTTAAATCATGTAAATATTATCCGGCTGTTTATACGCAATAGTTACGTGAGCTACTTTTTGATATTCAAATGATGCGAGTATTGAATATTTACAAATTTGCAATTACTGCATTTGAGGACTAGTATTTGAGAATGCAGTATTTGCAGATTTGTGAATATTTAAATCTTCAAGCTTTAAATTGTATTTTACTTTCTCAAGCTTCCAAATTTTTAAATTTACACGTTCAATATTCTGAATTCCAAAATTTTCTTATCTTCAAATTCACAAATTAACAAATTTCTAAATTCTTGAATTCCTAAGTTCTCATCTTTCGAAGTTCCCAAATTGCCAAGTTACCAAATTTCCAAATTTGTACTTCTCAAAGTCTCCAAGTTCCGTATTTTCTAAATCCCCGAATTCTCAATTTCCGAATTCCAAGGTTCCGAATTTCAACATTTCCAAATTCTTAAATTCCCAAAATCCCAAACTTCCAAATTTCGGAATTTTTAAACTCCTTAATTTTCAAATTTCCAAATATCCAAATTTGTACTTTCCCAAGTCCTCCAAAGTTCCCTATTTTCTAAATCCTCAAATTCTCAATTTCCGAATTTCCGAGGTTCCAAATTTCAAAATTTCCAAATTCTTAAATTTTTGACTTCTTAAATTACCAAACTTCCTAACTTATCGTTAAATTACGGGAGCCTTATTAAGATTTACATATATTTTAGTAACGTTAATTGTTAAATTTGCAATTTTGCAAATGAAGAGTATTTATCTTCCAACATAATCTCCATTTATATTATTTATGGCATTTTGTCAATACTGTCGAAATTGTATGTATTCTGATGTCTGAATCATCCGCATACACACATTTTAGCGTCTGTAATTCAAATACTTCCACATAAATAAAGCAATGACGTTTAAGAAAAATAAAGAATGTAAAGGATTTTCCAATTGCAATTGGGAATTTGATTAGAATTGTATTTTGGAATTTGGTCATTCAGGAATTTGGAAATATAGAAATTTAAGAATATATGAATATTTGAAATTAAGAATTTGAAAAATTAATATTCCGGTAATATATGAATTTGGGAATTTATGAAGTTAAAAGTTTTGGAATTTATGAACTTCGGAACTTTGAAATTTAAGAATTTTTATTCATTCATTTCTACTTTGAAAAATCAATACTTATCTAAACGAGGAAAAGATAAGCAAATATTTACCACATTTTTTAAATTTATCTTATATAATATTATTTATCTTTGTCTTCTACATATAGCGCTCATTGCTTATATCTGAATGCATTAAACCCATTTATCTTTAATACATCATTATAATGTAGTTAAAAGGATAAATATACAACATATTAACATATATATCAGCAAGAAGCATGTACCTAATATTAAATATATTTACGTATTCTTAATGTGTTCCAGATTAGATATCTACTTTAACAGAAAGATAATATCTTCCCTCAAAAAGAAAAAGAAATAAATTTAATGATAAATTACTTTTAAATTCTACAATAAACATGTTTAACAATAAATAATGCAAACGTAATATTTTATAAATTACTTACACTGAAAAATTGAAATATTTAAGAAACCTTCTAGGAACATTTTAGTATTTAACTAGCCTTTTAACTTGTATTCTTCTTAGAAACTTTTCATAATTCTTTTAACTGTAAAACGCAACAATGTCTTCTATTCGAGGACACATTTTTAACTGAAACTTAAGTGTTAACCCTTTGCACACCTATGCTGAGATCGACATCATATTTCATATTAAGCAGTAAAAAATTTGTTTAGGTAATATTTTTATTTTTAGAAAATTTTACCAAACAATTGCACGATGTTTAAGCAAACAAATTTTTAATAGAACGGGTGATAGATTCGTACGTAAATTTGAGTGTCACCCAGATACGTGACAGACACAGTGTTAAAAATAATCCACAGAATAATTAATGTATCGATACGTAACAGCAACTTCCATGGAAGCGTATGTCGAGGGGATTAAAGAGTGACATATATCCGTTTTTTCGACGTGCAAATAGAATGTCAGAAACATTTCAAAGTGACACATGATAGATTGGTGTTGATGAGATCTTATTGTTTGATCGAAATCATTTCCTGCTTTCTTATAAATAAATAAATTCACTAACACACATAACTAAAGATTAAAATAATTAAAATAGCTATTTTATTGTATTCTAGTCATTCTGTAAACCATTTTTAACGTTCTCTAATATAAAATACAAACCCGCTGTAGAATTTTAGGCATGGTTGCAAGTCATTGTATACTTTACCGTATTTGTAACCAATGATACTTCTTTTATGTTTTATTACCTAAGATTTATGTCAAAATTTTAATAAGTCATTTAAGAATGAAACGTTCTGTTTCATGAAAAAGCATGATTTAATTAATTTACGACTGACTCTACAAAGCCAAACGTCTTCGTAAATATTCAAATATGTTTTCAATGTATCAGACTTTTCGATTCCTATCAATTTTATTCGACTCTTTGTTTACCAACTTGACCTCTGACCTACTCAACTAAAAGAGATTCTAAAAGCAAAAAATTTGAAAGGAATTTTGCATATCTTCCGCATTCTAAACGCAGTGAAGACATTCTCTAAAACCTGCGTACGATTCAGAATCGAAGTCTTATCTCGCCGCTGGAAAACATTTTTTATTACGAAAAAAGTAATAAATATTTTGTCTGTTTGTTCAAAAATCGTCTACAGATACGAAAATAACGGTTTAACTGCAATGATAAAACGCGGCAGTAAAACTGTCTGATCACCGAACACTGATATAATTCTACCGCTGGGAATATTCACACGAATAATATTTTTCTCACTATGCGAATAAAACTATAACGAGCATCACGCGTGCAATTAGAGAAAAACAGATATTCCTCTATCGTGCATATTCCCCCAACGACGGGAACGCTTATACACAGAAAGAAACGGCACTTGCTAGGTGTAGTTTCATTAAATATTAATCGAAAAACTGAAAATTGCGATTACCGGTGTTCCGAGAGCATTTTGCAAGTATAAGTACGTTGTACGTTAATTACAACAGTTTTTGCAAACTGTTAAGCATAATTGCCGTGTAATGTTCAATAGCGATGGGAATCAGGAAGTAGCTGCTAACGGTTACTAAAAAAGGGTAGCTGTAATTAATTTCGTAGATAATTGTACACCTTGACCTTCGTTTATAGAGTAATCGTGTGTTGTATCTTCATAATTGCGTAAGAGATACAATACTGTTGTCAATAATTGAATGCATTTACGGAGGTTATGTATTTAATTACTTTTTGTTATTTTTATCGTGAGGTTTTTTCATTTCTTTAGTCTTCGTAACAGTATACTGTGAATATGAAGATTTTATGTAGTTTTAAATATTTGTGTTATATTGTGTTAGGAATTATCTGATTAATATCCTCGTTTGGCATGTGTATTTGTATTTCCTTTGTTTGTCAACTTATTAGACGCATACAGTAGATATACATGGAAATTTCGAAGAAGAGAAATGTATTTAAGAACGGTGACCAATTTTCTTGTACTTGTAGGTTTCATTGGTATAATTTGAACGTAGATTAGGATAGTTTACTCTACTTTACCTTATTGGTTCTCCTTTCACATTTTGAAATCAAGAGATGTTGAGGTTTAGAAAATAGAAAAATGAAAGCTTAAATATAAAAATTAGGAAGTCTTGAAGTTTGCTAGGGGGAGAGATAGAAAAATTAGAAATTTTAAAGATAAGAAATTTCAAAATGTGAAAGTTCAAAAACTCTGATATTTAAAAATTTGTTAATTTGAAAATTTAGAATTGTGGAAATTTAAAAATCTGAAAACTTGAGAGTGTAGGGATTTGAATATTTGAAAGTTTTTAAGTTTAGAAATGAGCAAATTAGAACTTCAAAAATTGGGAGGTTTAAAAATTTTAACGTTCAAAAATTTGGAAATGTAAATACCTGAGACTAATAATTTACATGTGCGAATTTCGGAGTTAATGAATTTAGAAATGTTTGTGTGGAAAACTTTGAAAACATGAACTTGATATTCATTTTATGATATCTGGAGACTCGAAAACACAGAAATTTAGAAATGTATATATGTCGAAAGTAACAAAAGCGAATTTGTAAATTTCGGAACTGATTCAAAAATAAAACTAGTACTTTCCTCAAGGCAGCTGCTATTTCACCCTAATGTACATACCAACATAGTAGCGAAAACAAACGCAGTCCAATGATAAATAGCGAGCTAAACTCAGCAGCTCTTCAAATGTGATTACCAAAATATGTTTATATCCATTGACATTTACCACCACGTCTGACGTCAATATACCACCGAACGACAATAACATTTACTCATGCAATTATTCTATGATTGACACCTGCAGTTCCATTAAATATCCATCAAGAACCTTAGATGTTCGAAATACAATTTTCCACATCATTCAATCTAGAATAATATTCTTGGACTGTTATCAAGTTCTCTTTCCGATTTCCTTATCGCGATTCTGTGGGAATCACGCGTCTTCTGATATCTCCACTTCCATTCCGAATGCATCAGCAGCGTAAATCAGAATTAATTTTTCTCGTACACGCTGCTGTCCCGGCATCAGCACGTGCAAGTGTAAAAAAAGATGCACGAGATAATCAACTGCATTCAGCGAACGCGTAAATGTGACAATTTTACATATATCTTGCGAGCAAACATTTGTGACGGGAGAGATGAGTTTCAGAAATACTCTCGCTATCTTTATGATTTCTGTTATCAGATGTAATCCTGAGTATAAAGATGTAACTCTGTGGCTCGCGGATAGATGCGTCCTCATTTTAGTCGTCCGGGAAGCGTGACGCATAACAAAGTACTAATTACCTAGTGTCCAAGTGTCGTATTAGGATATGGACGAGATCAACGGTAATTCCACAGATAATCTTTCATTCATCGTTAAGATCACGGCTCACACGCGATCAGAACGATTTATCGTCACTTTGTATTTATACAAACCGCAAAAGATGTTTCCAGTTAGGAGTCATCGGTCGACCTCATCATTTCGCATTTACTTTACGATAATTATATTTAATCAACTTCTTTCAATAAATTTTACTTCTTCGCTTCATTTTATTAATTTACTCTTTGTTCATTCTGTACGAAGTTGTGCATTGTTTTAAATTATCTAGTGAATTTCGAACGAAACATGAATGTACAAGGAATTACTTGCTGGAATGGATTTTTACCTTGAGAAATAATGATTAGAAAATAATTGTTGGAGTAAATGTTAGAAAGTAATTGCTAGAGTCATTATTACAAAATTATTATTAGAACAGTTATCGGAGAATAATTACAGTAATTATTGGAAAATTATTATTAGAACAGTTATTAGAAAATAATTATTAGAACTATTATTAGAAAGTAATTGTTAGAGTAATTATCATAACCATTAGAATATTTCAAATAACGAACGGTTCAAAATTTAAGTACTTGTTCAGAAATAACGGATGACGTCGAACCACATTTGAAATAAAATTTTATTTCCAATAAAGTCTTCGAATGAGAAACTGTGCATTTCTAAAAACCTGGTTTCATATGAAATTTGTATACAAATTTTCATACGTGACTAAATAACTTTTTATTCGAAGTAAATTCGTTTTATCATCCTTTACTTTTATTGCGGTACACTCGGAATAATAATGAAGTCATTAGCATTTAATTTAAATTCAGCACTGTTGACTCTGTATAAACACTATATATTAATAGCATTGTATTAACCGAACGAATTCATGTTAACCTAACCTCACTTAAACGAAATCCTCAACTCAAGGAAACAATTCTTCAATCGTCCATATTTGCCCCATTGAGAAACTTGGAAATTATATCTCCATCGTACATATTGATTTTGTGATCAGTGATAAAAATAGAATCGTGTGTTATTTTAATCTTACATTTGTATTTTTACAGCACACATAGTATTTATATAAGCTATTTTTATACGCCATTCCGTAATTGCTCGTGTGAACTCTTGACTTTTGTGGGCAAACACTTGCCAGTTTCTATTGTAGGGCATTGTCCTCTTTCGCAAATGGATGCGTTAATATTTTATCGCTTTTTTATTTCTCTGTCATGCAATGGGACACGTAAAAGTGACATATGTCGAGCACGCTATTGTTGAGATAGCCTACCTTCGCCATGTATGATCATTCACGCGTAACATACTTTTCTCGGTGCCGAACGAATATTTATAGACTTTTACTCGGTGCGAGCATATTTCTTTCGTACTAAAAACAAACGTTGCCGATCGATTTATATTTCTGTGTGTTTCTACATACGTTACCCCCCGTTGATTGTGTTCGTCACTACAGAACATCGGAGTTTGTTTGAAAGTCGTTTGTAATTAACCCATGAATCTTGGAACATCATGAGAACATTAAGATGAACCACTACTCGAGTGGAAAACATTTGTATGTAAGATGTGTTGAAACAAAAGCTTATTTTAATAACTACATGCCCTTTTTTAATGAAGACGTTTATGTGGGAGAATAATGGACAATATTAAAGGATAACAGTTTTTGGGTAACCTATTTTGTGTTAAAATGAAACTTTATTTAGTAAATGGAGAAAATGAACGTGTGTTTTTATTATTTTAATTTTGTTTTTACTTTGTCTTATATGAATGCATTTCTTTGGTTAGGTTTGGTTAGGTCGCTCATTTGTTTTCATTCGTGTGGTTGTTAAAACAATGATGGGCAGATCAACTCCCCGTTCTAAAACTCGCGGGCGTTGATGTGTAGGGTGCATGCAACGATAAAAATTTATGACGCTTTAAAGTATCTCACTTTCGAAATTTTTTAATTTCCTAATTTAGGAAGTTAGGAATATTGCACTACAGAAATTACAAAATTGAAAGATTTTCAAAGAATTTCTATATTTGAAAAAAAAAGTCTATTTCTAGTCTTTTCTTCTAAATTTACAAAGAATTGGAAATTTAGAAAATTTGGTGATTTGGTAGAGAATTATAAATGTACATATTTAGAAATACTGAAATGTAGACACTTTTGCAAATGTGCACACCTTTCAAATGCTTAAAGAAATATAGAAAGTTTAAAATGTAAAAGTGTCAAACTAACAAATGTTTCGTCTTTTAAATTGATCAAGTCAGAATTTTAGAAACTTGATATCTTAAAAATAGAAACTTAGAAATGTAGAAATTCAGAAATTTGATAAATTTAAACCTTCAGAAACTTAGGAATGTTGATATGCAGACATTTGAAAATTTGAAAATATGGAAATATTAAATTTACAAATTTCGAAGTTCAGAATCATTATATGATAATTTAAAAATTCAAAAACATGGTAATTAAGTATTTAGAAACTTCAGACACTTAGGAACTTTAGAAATTTTAAAAACTTCAGAAACGATAAAAATGTTACAAATATCAGAAATTTCAGAAATATGAAAATTTTAAATTTGCAAATGTTGAAAGTTTCTCATCGATACATAGTACTAGATAAAAGTATAAAAATTAAAAACTGTCACACTTTTTAGCTAAAATCACCTGCAAACGTTGAAACATTGTCGAAAACATGCTTGAAATTGAAAAACACTATGACTCTAAATAATATCTTTGATATTTTGATCTCTACCGGACAATAAATATCCAGATAGCAAAAATAAACACGTGTTTTACCGGATATTTTTTCCTCGGAAGCCATTATTTATTTATTCGTGTTATTCTCGATTTCATTCTGTGCCACATTTGATGGCACCCAATGGCGAATCACTTTGTTCGACTGACCCACTTTTGCAAATGGATTTCGTCTTTTTTCTATCAAAGATATGGGCACGTTAATGACCTAACGTCGTTAATATTCATCAACTTCTATTCTCTGTTGCGAGTAAAAACGTATCAAAACTTCAAAGAGGCAGTGCGTATTTTATGAAACAAATTCTAATGTCATAATAAAAAACTTGTTCTTTCATATCGATGCCACATTAATTTGCAAATGAGCCGTAATTTATACTTCGTTACATAAGTATCAGGTTTTATTTCGAAACCTTTTAATTGCTTTCATGCATTATTTTATAGAAGATTAAAATTAATTTCTGCGGAAATTTTTGCTTTCTTTACTTTGTTTATTACGATTTGTTTATTAAAAACAAATTTAAGTACTATAATGATATATTACATGAAATAGTAAATTAAAATATAGAATACAATATATGTAGAATACAGTATATGATATATAAATTAATAATCAACTATATAACATATAATTAAGAATAATATATTGCAATATAGTGCATACGATTTTTAAATATTCTAATTACAATTTAATTATAATATTGTAATTTTAAATTTGTTAATTTTGTTTATCGAAATTCTTGTCGAGTAACAATTCTGTGAACACCTCACTCTCAGATTCCTGCGAATTTGCAGGGAATTCTGCAAACGTTCGAAGCAGATATAACACAAGTTCAGAGTTCTCCTCGCGTGTCATCGCGTATCTCACAGATCGATATCGTGCAGCTAGAAATAAAGTACGTGGCAATATCCTTACCACGGTTATATATAGTGGCATTTTCTAAAACTGGCCAATGCCGTGAATAGCCATCGTTCTACGTACGCGTACGTCAATTTAATCGAGACGGGAAAACGGTAAATTATCTACAAATAGACCTTGGTTATATTCAAAGACTTATCGTATCACAAGAAGATTCGAGTTTTCAAAATTAAGTTTGATTATATTTATTAATGTAAAAATTACAAAATTACCAAATTACCAAACCCCACATTCTTAACTTACCAAGCTTCAGAACGTCCAAAATTTGGGAATGTAAAACATTTACATTCGAAATTTCTGAATTTAAAAAGTTGAATTTTACAAAATTATCGAATTTTTATAGTTAATCCTCGTATAAAATAATGACCCGACCTTCCCTATAGATTTATCTTTAATCAAAGGAAGCCTACATTTAACCTTCCAGTTTTCATTTACGAAAAAGTTGAGAACCGCTATCTTAGCATCGCGTCTAACTAGTCATACCGGTCATCGGTAACCTGTTCGATACTAAGTTTAACGATAAAAGCTTATTAAACAAAATTGCAACATTGAACTTATAGCGAATTGTACCAAAGGTTCTTTTCGTTTTTCGAAGACCCCAATAGAAGCATTCGAAATTTCCCCGCACACATTTTAGAAATCGAAGAGTCGCATGCGTTTGTTTAACCTTACATTTTGTACATTTTTCTGAAACGTGTAGAACCTACAGAAATCACAATAATTAATTTTTGAAAATATAGTTAAAATGAAATATAGTGGGCACGCATGGAAAATTGTCTTAGGTCATGCAAATTATTACTAAATATGATGATAACGATATACATATACATAGCAATTGATTTGTTACTATCGCGATAATATTGAAAAATAAATCATTTTCTTTTCGAAATTCCCATGTCTCTATATCCATAAATCCATACATCCTCAAATCTCTGTATCCCTAAATTTCTGCATCCCCAAATCCCTTCATCGCGAAATCCCTACGTCACCAAATCCCTACATACCCAATTCCCTACATTTTCAAATTCATATATCCCCAAATTACTACATTCTCAAATCTATATACCCCCAAATCTCTGCATCCCCAAATCCCTTCATCGCGAAATCCCTACGTCACCAAATCCCTACATACCCAATTCCCTACATTTCCAAATTCCTGTATGCCCAAATCACTACATTCTCAAATCTCTATACCCCCCAATCCCTACATTCTCAAATCTCTATATCCTCGAATCCCCTGATTTCCAAATTCCTACAACTCCAAATTCCTATACCCCCAAATCCGTATACTCCCAAATCTCTATATTTCCAAATCGCTAAATTCCTAAATCCTGAAATCGTTACATGCTCAAATTCCTAAATCCTGAAATCCCCAAATCTCCAAATCCTCAACTCTCTAGACCCCCAAATCGCTGAACTGCTAAATTTCTAAATCCCAAAATTTCCACACCTCCATATTCTGAAATTCTCGAAAATCCCTAAAAGAGAATGATTTTGTTAAATCATGCTCCCTTAGTATAAACAATATACACCCAACACTTTTCAACCTTATTTATTTTCAGAAGTAAGATCATTATTTCTCATATCTCGATTTAATTTTTCCTTCGAGTGAAATATTATTTTACAATTAATTCAACAATCAGATTATATTATTGTTCCTAAGTACTCAGTCTCATTAGTCATTCAGTACTCCTTGAAATAACAATGTGTACTATTTATGATTCCAGCAATGTCCTTGGAGGAATCGCGGCGTTCTCAGCGTCCGTACAGGTACGGAATGGTTCTGCTTTGTATCGGGGCGCTGATAAACTGGCTGGGCCTCGCGGAGAACTATGTTGAGCCGGTACGATATGTTGGTGTTGCTTGCATAATCGCAGGAGCTCTTCTTATATGTGCCGCAATGTGCTGTTGGCTGCACGCACCGCCAAGTGCAACAATGCACACGCAACACATAAATCATCCGATCACGGCGCAGGTAAGACTTCGTTGCATTTTTCTTTTTCTAAGCCGACAACGGTAAATTGTTCGCCGGAGGTGTTGCAGCCCGATAACGCGGACTCGTCGGTCAATAACACAGAAATATACCGTTCACCTGTTTTTTACTACGTAATACCGTACGTAGCGTCTTATGGGCCAAATCTGTTTTGCGCATCATTATGGTCCGGACATGACTAACATTTATTACATTCTCATATCGCAAACCTTGAGAACGAAATCCTGGAACTTATCTGAAGGGGCAAAACGTTAGTCTCACCCTCTAATTTGAAAGCTAACTGCGGGTTGGCTACAATTATTACCCTTACTTTTAATATTATATCAGGGTGGTTAAAAAAAAATTTATGTTCTCTCTCACTCTCAAAAAATTCAGTATATGATCTGAAAAAATCTTGTCAAAGCTTGAGCTCAAAAATTTCATTTAAGAGGTCGATCGTATATTCAGCAACATCTTCAAACAAATGCAAGTCAACGCTGAACAAACTAAATTGGCTAGACCTCACCCTCTAATTCGAAACCTAACTGCGGATTGGCTACAATTACCACTCCTTACTTTTAATATTATATCAGGGTGGTTCAAAAAAATTTTTTGTTCTCTCTCACTCTCAAAAAATTCAGTATATGATCTGAAAAAATCTTGTCAAAGCTTGAGCTAAAAAATTTAATTTAAGAGGTCGATCGTATATTTAGCAACATCTTCAATCATGCAAGTCAACGCTGAGCAAACTAAATTGGCAAGTAACCTAATTCGTATAATTAATATATCTATCTACAACCGATTACACCCTCGAACATTGGAAACCACCGTGCTGTCTTTGAGAGAAAAGGAGAAGAGTACGACACACCGTACAATTTTCATTGATCGTTCGAACCTTTTTGTTTATCGATGAAATCGAAATTGATCACGGTGATCGTGCGAAAGATTCTTGAGACAGTAAATCCTTAATCCCGGTAGGGAAATTTAAGACGATTTGTTTGTCGTCATAGAGGAAGATGATACGGGGAATAGAGATAATAGCCTACAGTCTGAACAGATGTTTTCGCGGAAGCAGCAATTAATCCGTGTTTCATACGAAGAATAAAATTAGACGGAACTATTAAGCTTATCCACTACACGGCTGCCTCGGGAAATTTGCGAAAAAAGCGATAAATAAACGTTTTCGAGAATTAACTGATTATTATACTGATCACTTGCGTCATTGGAAAACATGAAGACGCTATATTTATTTATGAGAGTGAGTTATTAAATCGCGTGGTTATTCGCGTGTGCTTTATCGAGAGGTAATCTGTATTTCTAAATTTCCGTATGCTTATTACAGCCACGTACTTCTATTCTTTTTTAAATTTAGAACTGTACATGCTTCCTTTCAGATTTTATATCTGAACAGCCATATATTCGTATATCGTAATATTCATATAACCTCCAAATTTTTGTACACTTAAATCACTATATTTTATATAGATTGTTATACTTCCAAATATGCACCTGCTTCTGTAGACTTTTATATATTTAAGTATCTGTGTTTCTATTTATCTAGATTATTCCGTTTATCTTGATTATTGATAAATAACCATATTTATCTAGGTTTCTTTAAATAAATATAAATCCCTAATTTTCTACGTCCCACTTTTTCTATATCTCTAGAAGAAATCTATCTCCAAATTTGTAGATTTTTAGATAAGTAAATTACATATTAAAGATAATAGATATTAATCTAATATAATTAGATTACTTAGATCACTGTATGCCATATATCTAGATTTCGATATCCCAAAATCCTAATATTCCTACTTACCGATATTCTGTGATCCCGATATTTCTAGATTCTTATACCCTCGGAGCTTCATATCACTAGATCTTAAATTTCCAATATTTCAATATTCCTCGATCCCGACATTCCAATGTCTCAATATCCCTAGATTTTAATTTTCCAATATACCGATATTTCGAAGTTCCGGTATTCCAATATCCGAATATCTCTAGATTCTGGTATTCCAATACCTCGATATCCCTAGATCTTAATTTTCCAATATCTCGAACCAGGTTCCAATACTGTAATATTTCAATATCCCTAGACTTTAATATTCCAATATCTTGAGTTTCCTAGATGCCAATATTCCAATACCTCGATATCCCTAGATCTTAATTTTCCAATATATCGATCCCCAGGTCCCTATATTCTAATATCTCAATATCCCTAGACCTTAATATTCCAATAACTTGATATTACTAGATGCCGATATTTGAACACTTCGATATACCTAAACCTTAATATTCCAATATTTCGATATCCCTAGATGCTGAAATTCTAATATCTGAATGCACCCATATGCCCATAATTTTTAGGCATTATTCCCCTAAAATTGAAGGCCAATGATTAATCATCTCCTCCGCATTTGTTCTTATCAACGGAAAAGTACGTTTCGTGCAAATACACCGTGTCTAAATATTAGTCTAATTAAGTGTCAATTAAGTCGGTAACGCGACGATCACGTTCCCAATCACGCAACAGCTAATACCTTAACAAGTATTAGTCGTCAGGAGATTAACAAAAAAAAGTCAAATCATTGAAATCATACGATTTATCTTTTTATTGGAACCAGACGTGTTGCATCATGTACTTATTGACGTACATACATTTTGCGGATATTGCAGGAGTCGATAGACCAAGTTCCTGATTAATATCGAACATTGTTTACGATCTCCGTTCAATCTTATCGCAAACCTTTTGTTCTTTATGTGTCATTCGTCGTGCAGTTACTGACATCAATATGCAGACACTGCAGTATTTCTGTTCTCGTTATTGTATGCAGGAAGGGATCATTTACATATACCTTCCAAAATTCTAACCATATCATACTGCTTATTTTACAAAAGCATGAAACATTTGTTGAATATTGGAAATATATAGTTCCTTTTTAAGTATAACATTTTGATGTGTAGTATATCTTAAACAACAGGTTATCACATTTTCATGTCACAGTAATTTTCGGACATTTTATATGAAACAAAGAATTTATATATAAAATGTAGGATAAACTACAATTTTAATATTTTGTTGCAAATTATTTTTGTTTAATAACCACATGTCATCGTTTGGATATATTAAAAATAATTGTTTTAAATATTCTGAAGAAACAGAATGCCATTCCTCTTTCAGTCTCGTTCATAATTCAAGTGTATTCTTTGATCTATTTCATCCTGTAGATTCTTTATGCGATTTATGTTTGTAGATTGTGGAGATGAAGGTAAATTTGAACAATTACACAACAAATATTCTTATATTATTCGAGCTCTGTACTTTAGATCATTATTCTGATAAAATTTGAAAGTACTTTGTATTCCCATATTATTTACATTTTTTAATAAATTATTTTTTGGAAGCTTCAAATGTCTATTCTTATTTAAAATGTCGTCAATGAACAGTAATTCTGCAACGCCCGCACTGGAAATGCCCCCTCATAAAATGACAGAACTTTTTCCATGCTTTAAAGTAAGTTCTAGATTTTTTGATTTTAAAACATCAATTATTCTGCTATACTACACTTTTACTATCTGAACCAAAAATAGAATATTTACTTTCGTAAGTGAAAATATCCCTTCACTAATCTTGAGACGTTTCAACAAATTCTTTGGCACAAATCAGCCTTTTTCCGTTTCATTAATTTATGGTTTTTTTCTTGTCGTTCGATCATTATATCCATTGTCTCTCATTACTTCACGCACAGTTTCAGCACTGATTTTCTTTCCACTTTCACAATAAACCTCTGAAGCTAATTGTGCAGTACTACAGTGCGGATCGTTTTAACTCTTCATATTAATTTTTTTTCTCCTCTCCCATTCAAAATTCGTGGTTGTCTCTTTTGTTTCTTAAATTCGATGCACTCTTCTCCCTTCTATTTTTTAACGATGTCTGCTACTATACTCTTCTTCGTTACTAATAACCGTGCTATTTCTCGATAACTTTACCTTTCTCTCTATGATTTACAAGTTGTCTCTTATCGAAACCGGTATTCTTTCCTTATTCGATGTTAAATTTTAATTGTTCACGCTTCAAAGTACAACCTTATACTAAAGCAGAATTATATTCTAGACTTTTGCATACAAAACCTATCCCACAGTTCCTATAGCCTCTATCACCAGTTTGTAGAAAGTATACCAGCGAATATGAATGAGACGTGAAAATACTACAGAATTTAAAATGATTTGTCCAACTAAATATTAAAGTAGAAAGAAGTTATAACGTATTTTTATTCTACAGTGAACGTTCCATTTTTCTGTAAAATAAATCTTCTCTCATAGAAAACCACAACCGCAAGAATAATACTGTGTCCGAATATTAATGTGAGTAACTGTAGCCGCAACGATTTGTTTCGCGCCGAGATTAGCAAAAGTCGCTCCGTGGAAAGTTGTCACCTTGTTATTCTTCCATTTTTTTTTTTTTAATCTAAAAATGTATGTAGGCGCAGTATAGAGACACGACCGAGAATAGCAACCGCTCCTCTTTTCGTAGCGTGCATGGAAATAATAGAAATTCAAAGGTCTGTCTACGGTTCGATGCATAAAAGAGGTCGCTAGCAGTTACAATGCACTTATCTATTCGCGAAAGGATATTCACCCGGAAGCATGGCATCTATATTTATCGGTAACCATTCTCTGGTACATCTTTACGTGCCGTAGTCGCAATTGACACGTATGCAAGGGCAGAATATAGCTGGCTAATTTTAGTACCGATGTCGCATAGAAATCGGTACCTACAATCGTCTATTATTGTTGCCTTTGAGAAAATAGAGTAGGTATATCGTGATACGGTAGAAGCTTTGTAACTACTTTGTAGATGATTGCTCTATCGATTTCTTTACCGATCTTTCTCTGCAGACTTTTAATAGAAACATTATGCGCTAGGAATAGAATATACGAATAACAGAATCCTCTGTTATTTTATTATTGAAAAATGTTTCTGTTATTTTATCATTTATGTATTAGAATGGGGACTTCAAAGTGTGATGATGATTTTGAAATTTGAACATTAAAGTATTAAACTTGTTTGTTTTAAAATATGTTATACGGGCGAGTGGTTTGTGGTTGCTGTCCTTGAAAGTGGGACTTTGAGACTTTAGAGTTCTGAAATATCGAAAGGTTGGGATATTAGATAATTTTGAAACGTTAGGGTTTTGAAACTGGGAATTTCATTTCCAAGGAATTGGATTAGAAAATTTGGAACTGCAGAAAATGGAAATTATGGCACTTTGATATTTAGGAAATTTGTTAATTCTAGTACTTTGGAACTGTGAAAGTTTGAGACTTCGAAGTTGGAGTTATGAAAATTTGAGTTCTTTGGGCTTTCAGACTTTAGAATTTTAGAACGTTATGACTTCGATTATTGGAAGTTTTAGTTAGGGACATTGCAATTTTAGGAATTAGGAACATTCAAATTTTACGACTTTCAGACTTTTAAATGTTAGCATCTTTTAGATTTTGAGATTTGTGAATTGTGAAAATTTGGAAATTTTAAAAGTAATGCATTGAAAACTAGTTATTTAGGGAATCTATGGATTCTGCAGGATCTGGAGAATGTAGAGAATCTAGGAAATCTAAAAAATCTAAAAAAATCTGTAAAATCTGTAAAATCTGTAAAATCTGTAAAATCTGTAAAATCTGTAAAATCTGTAAAATCTGTAAAATCTGTAATATCTGTAAAATCTGTAAAATCTGTAAAATCTGTAAAATCTATAAAATGTGTAAAATCTGGGAGATCTAAAAAATCTAAAAAGTCTAGGTAATTTATGCAATCTAGAGAATCCATGGAAATCAGAAAATCTGTGGTTCTCTGGGAAATCTAAGGAATCTTGAAGATTTAAGCAATTTGTGAAATCGAAGGATCTGGGTAATCTAAAAAATCTAAGGAATCTGCGAAATTTAATAATTCTAAGAGGGTTCGCAATATAAAAATATAGAAATATATGAAACTGAAGACCTTCAGTTCTAGAAATCTAGGGATATGAAGATAAAGAAATTTAAGGATTTTCGTGAAAAATTTTAATTTCTAAAGCTGTATCCCGGCTCACAAAAATTTGTAAAACCGTACATTAGAAATTTCACGTTTTTATAAAAACACATTCCTGTCGAATTAAAATAATGATACGATAATGATGATTGAATAATCATTGCAAAATATCAATTTCGTAAACCACCTAAATTGTATCCATGATGAAATTAAAATGACGGATTTGGTCAAAGAACCAGCGGTGGATGTCATTCACATTGCGAATCAGTCGGTAGAAACTATTATGCAATTTACCGGGAAACTTTCTTAATAGTCACGACTGAGAGATTTTCAAGCTTTTTATCTCTAGTAAGTAGTTCAGTGGTTGACGCACCTTTGCATGACTTACCAGAGGAGCACATAACCTTTGAAGCAACGATTTGGTTCAAATTTAGCACACTTGTAGGATATCCCAAAAATAATAATTCCACAAAGTGTATGGTGTACAGTTCTTTGAAATTAATTCGTGTCCGAAGTTTTATAGCCGAAATTTTATAGCTTTACTAACAAAAGAGGTATGATTCAAATCTTCTAAATTTAGAAATTCTTCTGTTTTATGTTGCAATATTCTTGAATTTACAAAATTGGAAATTTGTAAGTTTCAACGTTCTTGAACTTGGACAATGCGAAATTTTAGTTTACGGATTTTCGGAATTTTGTTATTTTATATAACTGAATTACTGGATTTTAAATTTTCTAATTATTATATTACTAAATTACCAAATCTCCAAATCTCCAAATTACCCAATTTCCATATTTCCAAATTACCAAATTACCAAATTACCAAATTATCAAATTTCCATATTTCCAAATTATCAAATTTCCAAATTCATAATCCACAAATTCGCAAATCCCCAAATTTCCAAATTTCCAAATTTCCAAATTCCCAAATTCCCAAATTTCCAAATTGCCAAGTTTGTAAAATTCCTAAATTTCCAAATTCATAATCCCCAAATTCGCAAATCCCCAAATTTTCAAATTTACAAATTATCAAATTTCCAAATTCATAATCCCCAAATTTCCAAATTTCCAAATTTCCAAATTTCCAAATTTCCAAATTTCCAAATTTCCAAATTTCCAAATTTCCAAATTTCCAAATTTCCAAATTTCCAAATTTCCAAATTTCCAAATTTCCAAATTTCCTAATTTCCAAATTTCCAAATTACCAAATTTCCAAATTGCCAAGTTTGTAAAATTCCTAAATTTCCAAATTCATAATCCCCAAATTCGCAAATCCCCAAATTTTCAAATTTTCAAATTACCAAATTACCAAATTACCAAATTTCCAGATTACCGAATAACCAAATTACTAAACTTGTAACTTACTTAATTAAGCTTTCAAATTCCTAAATTTCCGAATCCTCGCGGATGCAGAATTTTAAGTACCCTACTAATTAACTAGAAATCAAAAGCAATTACATGTAAATTTTTCTGATATTTCAACAAGATACACGTTCTAATTTCACAGAATTAATATTCATAGTGCCTCCCATAATTATGCCAAGTTTAGACCAAATTGGTGTTGCGAAAGTTGTATTCCCCTCAATAGATATAGTCAGGTACAAAGTTACCAAGAGCAGGAACAGTTCGCCGGATATCTATAGACGACCTGTGATATATATAGAAGATTAACCATTTCGGGGTTAATATTCTTGCTGTCGGCCATAATGTGGTGATAAAGTAGCGCGATAAAAGTGCGCACGCGAAAGGTCACATTTTAACACGTTGATCGCCGCACTGAAAACTGACTTTCGTACTCAGACACGCTATAATACAGATTATTTATATCAGCGGCCCTTAATCTCTTAATCTCATCATTTAATCTGTTAGTCATTGTTCGAATACTAAGAGCCCCCAAATGATTTCTCGTTTGCTTTTTCTGGAAATAATTAATTTAATCGAATTTGTAGGGACGGTCACATATGATCTTCATAATGGTGTTTAACATAAATTCGTTTTACAGAAAATATGATCCTGACAAACAATATTAATCACAGAGAATATATTTTCGTACTACATATACGGTTATATGTATAGAAATTATGATGTACATTTTAATATAAATGTGTTCTACAAGGAAGAATATTAAAATTTTAGAGAACAATATTAGTCAAAAAGAAAATACTTTTGTACTATACATACAGTTATATAAAAATTGTCATGTATGTTTAAATATAAATCTGCTTCGCGAGAAACATTTTCAGAATGGTTCTAGAGAACGACAACAAAAGCAAAATATTTTTATATTGCATATATACAATTATATAAAAATTATGATATACACTTTAACATATCGACTGCAACATTGGAAATTGACATCTGGGATCGAATATATTATAATACAGATTACTAAAAACATGTGTACTTAATTTTCTAATTTTGTCTTTTTACGTGTAAGTGTACATTGTCTCAATATTGAAGTGTAATTGTCTCAAAAATTCTTTTCATTTGCTTTTCCTGTAAATAATTTAATTAGAATCTGCAGTGATAGTCACGTATGACCACCATTGCGATCATAAAAACCTAACCCATTGGGGTGAGATATATTTTAATCCATCTAAACTTTTGTTAAAAGTTTCTTTAATAAAATAAATTTCTTTATTTTGATGTTATTCTTAAAAAAAAAAACAGTTCTTTCGTTTCTTATATCAGAAAAAATTCTGTGCAACTTTTTCTCTGTACCATCGCGTGCCTCAAAAGGTTGAACTGCAAGAAAAGTCGATTGCCTCTCGGAATCACTGAAATCGCGGGGAATCTTGTTCCTCGATCTTCATGTTTCTCTGGTAGTCCCTACTTCGTATCCGATGATTCAGACGGTAATTCTACTGGTTGCAGATCGACGATCCGATTCACGTAATCTCCATTGAGGAACCATCTAGTGGATCCAGACAGAAGCCACCAGACTATGAGGCCGTTACGGACGCGCCACCTAGCTACGATGACGCCATCAAGCTGAATCCTAGTCACCTACTTAGGCTGAATAACAACAACAGTGCTACGTTGTCGTTGCCGACTGTGCACAACATGGTACCTAGAACTGTGGAAATTGTCTCTAGGGACCCGACACCCTCACCGCCCCCACCTTACGCGAGGTAACGTTCTTTTCATTCATATTGTGCAGCTAGAAAGTTTAAAATTTAGTTATAAAAATATTTATTTAGTTGTTCGAAACTAAATTTAGCTTATATTTAGTTATAAAAATCCTTCAGGAATAATTAACCATTGCGGGTGTTTAATGACCACTTATATTTAATACTAAACCTACCAGAGAATAATGCACACTTATTGCAAAATTAATTCTTTACCTAAATGAAAATCAATGCAGGTTTCAAGAAAACCATTCTAAAAATTTTTATTAATTACTTTACAATTAAAACAATGGTCAAATCATAATTGAAAATAAAAAAATTAAATTGAAACTTATAAAAATAACTAAATAATGAATAATATGTAAGCTAGCTTATACAATGATTCTTTACCTTGATGACAATTAAGATATTTTTTGACAAGTTTTTTAATAATTTTTGCAACTGAAGGTAAGAAATATTTTTGTACTGAAATTAAGTTTTAGATTGATAATACGTCTTAAACGTAGTTTAAAGGAAAGTTTTAAGGGATTAGAGGGAATTTGAAATTTGCCAAGAAGGAAGGAATAAAAATACTAGTGTCCATGAATGTACATGTGTTCTACTTATATATGTGTTCATAAATTATTTAATTTGAAAATTTGGGAATTTAAAAATTACAAATGTGAAAATATCACTACTTGAAATTTAAATAATTTGAAAGTTTGAAAGTTAAAATTTGTAGGCTTGAAATCTTTAAACTTCCAAATATTTTCGAAACTAGAGGATTTAAAAATGACAAGGTTTGAAAACTACTTAAAGAATAAGTTTGAAATATAAAAACCTGAAAATATTTAATTTAAGCATTTGAGGTTTCAAAAATTACGAAGTTTGAAAATTTCACGATTTAAAATGTAAAATATTAAAAAATTTTAATGATTAAATATTTATAAATTCGAAAATATACAAATTTTAAATTCAGGAATTGTCTCGATTACATAAGTACGTATTCTTATTCAAAGAAAGTCTACGTAACACTTCAGCGTACTCCGCAATGAATGAAATCTTGATCGTCAGAGTGACGTAGAGTGATTCTCGGTAAAATAAGTATCTATAAAAAGAATGGTGTTCGACTTTACCGGTTTTGAATTGTTCGTGAGAAACGTTTGACCTGACCGAGATACGTCAGTTCAGAGAGTAGGTGTAATGGAGATAGGCAATGGCGATACGTAGGGAAACTGTGACGTGATTCATGCTATGCGGTATCACGTCACAGTTTATTTTATAGCAGTCGATGACGTCAGCGATGCTATAGATCCTTATCCGAAGTGAGAGTTTAGTTTAAATTTAATTGACACTTCGTTGCATCCTGTTGCAAATATGCTGACATACATATTCTTGGATTTTGTATAACATAAATGAATTGCAAATTTCGTAACTAATGAAATTTTCGGAAATATTTGCATTTTGTAAGTAGTAATTATTATAATAAATTTAAATAATATAATAATAATAATAATAATATTTATTAATATATTTAACTTACTTAAATCAGTTGAATAAGTTTTAAACCAATTTAAGTACTTAATATATTATATATAAGAATGTAAATTTCCAAATTACCAAGTTTTCAAAGTTTTAAATGTCCAAAACGCCAAATGACCAAAGCTCTATATTTGCAAATTACCAAATTTCTATATTTCAAAATTCACAAATTTGGGAGTTTATAAATTTGTTAATCTTCAAATTTGAAAATTTGTTTTAAATTTATAAATTAACTTTTTTAACTTATATCAATTTTGTGTTAAACGACTCGTATTCTCATGTATCAGTATACTACTATTATTTCCAAACTAACCTAGATATTATCACTAATAATTATTAATTTTGATCCCCAAAATAAATGAAAATACTTCAAACTTAACCATAGTTCAATATTTATTGCATTTATTTTCATGAACTTTATTTTTCCTTCAAAATACATACGCAGTTTGAAAACCGTGAAACAAAAACAAGAATTTTCTTGTGTCCCTAATTTATTGTATAATTTCTATAATTAATATATGCCTAAATGAAATAATTTTTCTTTTTGTTTCAGGTGAAATCTTCGGTATTATCAGTCATGATCGCAACAAAAGAAGTTCGCGGCAGCTGTGTATCCAGCGTATTGCAACAATAATTAAAAACCAAACAAGTACAAAAACATGATGGGGGTGGAACGACTGTGCCGTTCTTTCCAGTTGCCGTAATATGGCAAACGATGGAAACGAACACAAGGATCACGACAGACTAAAAACATTTGTGTTCAAAGAATCGAACTGAACCAAAACGGGACTCTTTTGTCGCCGAATATACATATCCAATCGCAGATCGAATCGAAAACTACGCAGCTAGAATCGATCCTAACGAAGGATTCTAAGCATAGCAGACAACGAATTTCATGAGAAATTGAAGAAGATGGCGGCTGAAGGAAAGGAGATGAACACTGGTGTCTTCTACGATGCGCCTCGTTAGAGAGCCTAATAGAGAAATACTCACGATATGGAGTTCCAGAATGTCGAAATTTGAGCTTCTCGATAAACCCGTATGGCACACGATTATCGATTTCGTCTGGCTAATTTAGAGCGAGTCTAAAATAGCAAACACGAGTCATCGATAAACGAACACACGATGTGTATTATTTTGCCTTTATATGTATTTATACGCGATCTAAGTGCGTTCCTTACGAGTACACGAAGAACTTAATGGAAAAGAGGAAAATGGAGGATGAAGGAGAAGAAGATGGAGGCCTAAGAATCGGAATTGAGTTCGGATGAATTGAGTTTCATCGCTTAGACAATCGCGCAGCTTGTTAGAAGAGATACCTTTGTTTGCCATATGATTTCGATGATTGTCATTTTTACACGTGTACATACCGCATGCGAAATTCATTCGCACGTCCATTTTATTGTGATATACGATGATGCAGGTATTATATTGATACGTCACCGTCGAATACGTCGTCGCTTTCTGAAACAAGACTTTTTTTTATAATGAGAATAAAGATACGATGATAGGCATCTTTTAAACGACTGTTTTTTTTATCCCTACCCTTTCCTTAAAATTCTTTTATCCTTATTTACATTACATTAACAATTTTTATAAAATTATCTTGACATTGAAAAAGTTATTATGGTAAGTAGAGTATGGTCTCAATGCTCTGGTCTGTAAAAAGTCACAGTTATTAAATTTCAGACAAATTTTAATATTATGAAGCTTAGTACTTCTTTTTAATTTCAAATTAATCGACGAATTGGTTAGTGAAGGAACCAAACAATCAAATTGCTTGAAAGTGAATTATCTTTTGGAAAACAAGTAGGAGGAAATGAAAAGTCCAGACTTCGTGTATTTATTATTTATTATTATATAAAGTATATTTATTATTATATCATATACTTATTATTATATAGAGTAAAAGAAAGCTTCCAGTAGGAAATGTTTTATTGTCACATTTTAATTGTGTTGTGAGGGTTAAAAAATGCATTGCCTTTGCAACAAAGGGTGAAACGGGAAGAGAAAGTATAAAATTTTTCCAAGACGTTTCTCTCGAAAAATTTAGTTTTGAATCAATACTACTAAAAGATTAGAAGCCAAACGCTGTGGCAGTGTAGATGTTGGCAAAAATAAAAAAAATGAATGGGGGTAGGGGAGGGTGAAGAAGAACGTTTCGTCCAGGACCTGTTAGTGAACTCGTCAGTAAGGCATTCTAGCAGGTCCCTGCCTTAGACGCGGGGATATTTGACATGGTTTTTTTTGGTGGTCCATCATGTTTCCCCGTTGGCGTCAGCTCTCAATGTTCAAACGGCATCGTTGTAATTAAAGAAGCAGAAATCCTCCATAATGCGGCGCGTTCGCTCCTTTGCTGTCCTAAATCCTTAGCGATGTGGCGAGGCGCGTGCTCTCAAGCCGTTATATGGAAGCACAGCACAAAGTCCGAACAACTTTGGAAGGCCTCTCTTTGTCGATCCTAGGATGGGCGACGTTAAAACGTGCACAACTGTATAGCTCGGCGAGTCCCCGATCGAGAGTGTGGGCCCGGACGTCGATCGATCGTGGGGAGGGCGGCGCAGCAATCCGAGAGAGTGTGTGTCTTACTTAAACGTTGCCGTCGAATGTGCCACCCAAGAATTGAGAAGAGATATTATGGAGAATTTGCCCTCTTGGTTCTTCGTGCCATGATGAGATGATGATATGATGATTGATGATGATTGTTAGATTTGATATGATGCTGATCGGATCCCTTTGGTTGTTTTTTTGTTTCATCATCTTCCTTCCTCGTAATTTGGTTGTTGGTCGTCATCAGAAGTTGCGTGTTCGTCGGCCGGTCACCAGTGGCGGTAGAGAGACGTGGTGATGGTGAGGCTCGAGAAAATTAGGGAGAGGAAGGGGAGAGCGTTTCGTCCAGGACCTGCTAGTGGACTCGTCAGTAAGGCATTCTAGCAGGCCCTTGCCTTAGACGCTGGGATACCTGGAAGGGACGGACAGGGAACATTTATAGGAATAACAAGGCCCATCGAGCACTAGCGAGAAAGCCGGTCTCAATTTTGTGCGCCGTCTAGTGGAGAGCAACATAGCAGTAAATTGCCACAATATTATAAAATATACTAATTACAATATAAAACCATACCCTGACCACTCACTTACGTATACAAATACAGGCCAAACAGTGTTAGATATTACCTTTTGTCACATAATCGAACTTTCTTAAAATGGGCCGAAAGCCCTAGAAACATTGTCAAAAATATTCTGAAATGTTGCTAATGGGGAGTCTAGGGGGTGGAGGGCCCCCAGCGAGCGGAAGTGAGCATATCCGTATATGTATGCACAACCATATGTATGCACAACCATATGTAATAACACATAATTGACTTGTTTCTCTAACTTTACCAAACCATTATCAATTTTACACAATTCTTATGCTAATTAAGGTTTGCTAATTGAGCATCTTAATTAAGGCTGTGGCGTGTATTTAAATAATCAATTTTATTTTTACAATGTTATCTTCTTTTAATTATTTACAATGGTTACAATGGTTTTACATGGTTTAATTAACATTTTAACACACAAACTTCAAAGCTTTAAATTTTAATTTCACATTATGTAATTAATGGAAATGTTTGATAACAAGTATTTTTGAATGTTTCCTCTACACATTCTTGTCTCTAACTGATTATTTCACAACATATTTCACATATGTCACTATCATATTTCACAACAACAAAATGTAGCTACGAAGTTATAAAAATTACAAAATTGCAAATTGACATTACCTACACATATAAAACAGTGATTGACTTTATCTACAGATTAGCAACATTTCAGTCTTGTGTACTGTCATCTAACGATAGAAAATGGGAACTAATGAAACTACAGTTTCATATGTGTGTAATTCACCCTGTTCGCCGGAGCGATGGCGCCACATGTTCCATTTTCGAAAAAATTCAATTAATATTGATTCTATTGGCTTAATTAACTTCAATGTGCATCAAATTACACCGGAATGCAAGACTAATTAACTTTGGAGTGTTGTAACATTACCAAACCATTATCAATTTCAAACAATTCTTATGCTAATTAAGGTTTCCGTCTTATGTGCTGTTATTTAATTTTCCGGTGTTTCGCATTTTATTATAGGATTTGTAAATCTTCTAGATTTGGATAAATGTAGAACTTATATATTTACTTGATACGCGTTTAATGCACGATTCTTGGAACTCCGCATGGTGCATTTAGCGAGCGCTCATATCTGCAGTTCAAAACATTTTCGTAAAAGAAAATGTGGAATAAATGAAATTATAATTTAATAGTAATTCGTAGCTATTAGCTCGATATCGTTTTCTAAAGTTCATTTCGTGAAAAATATTTAGAAAACGATATCGATTACCAGGTCACACCACGTGGAGGTTGCTACGACAGTGACCCACCCTATCTCCAAATCCCAACCACCCTCCAATTGCAACTGCCTCATTTATCGGAAGGATAAATGAGTTCTCACTCTACTTAGCCCGTTCGCAAAAATATACAAGTTCTTTACCATAATATAGCAAAGAACTTGTATCGCACGCAAGTTTCATAAAACTAACTTATAGCACACAGGCACACCATACAATTTCAAACTTAGTGCTCGCATTCTAAGATTGCACCCGTGTTATCTAAAACGGTATAAAAAGCAAAGGGAGAAGGGAAGAAAGTTAGAAGAACTTTCTACTAGATGGAAAGAAAGTTAGAAGAACTTTCTACTAGATGAACAGAAAGTTAGAAGAACTTTCGCAAAAAGGTGGACCAGCATTCTCTATCGAGTGAACCTCGCCTTCATGGGTCAAATGGTAGTCGAATAGTGGCTTACGTGAACCACGAGACCGCATTGAACCGAAAATGACTGGTAAGAACGAGTGACACATCCGCGAAGGGTTTCCCATTTCTCCCTGCTCCCGTTTAAAGGGAGGCTGACTGCAGAGAGGATACCCACGCCGTGAGGCGGCAAGTCGAGAAGGTGCTTCAATCAAAATGCCTCGCAGAGATGTGTCCCTGGCGCTACACCAGCATTTGCAGCTCAGTACTGCCGCGTGTTCACAGCGCTACCAACCCCAAATGATCCACTTGGGTTCGGACCAATCGACAGAGAAATACCGACTAATACTACACTCTAACGCGCACAAAATTCTACGAATTATGAAAATGGGTGCAAGTTAGAATTGTAAGCGCTCAACTCACTTATAAACTTAATACTAATTTCGTGGGATCCCACATACACACTCTGTTATAAAATTGCACTCGCATTCCGTAAAATGAGACGCTAAACGGGAGAGAAAGAAGGGAAGAGAGGTAATACTATGATCAAACGCGGAAAAAGTTCGCTAATTAAAATAAGTGCAATTTTAAACAGTACTCGCATACACACACGCTTAACTTATTCTAAACGCCGCACTCGTACCTCTTATTCTAAACTTGCACTCGAATGATCTATAACGAGGTAAAAAAGCAAGGGGAAGGAAAGAAAGTTAGAAGAACTTTCTACTAGAAGGAAAGAAAGTTAGAAGAACTTTCTGCTAAAAGGTGGAGAAGCATTTCTCGCCAAGTAGTCCTCGCCCTCATGGGTCAAAGGGTAGTCAATAGTGACTTACGTGAACCACGAGACCGAATTGAACCGAAAAAACTGATAAGAACGAGTGACACATCCGCGAAGGGTTTCCCATTTCTCCCCGCTCCCGTTTAAAGGGAGGCTGACTGCAGAGAGGATACCCACGCCGTGAGGCGGCAAGTCGAGAAGGTACTTCAATCAAAATGCCTCGCAGAGATGTGTCCCTGGCGCTACACCAGCATTTGCAGCTCAACCCTGCCGCGTGTTCACAGCGCTACCAACCCCCAATGATCCACTTGGGTCTGGACCAATTGACAAAAAATAGCTGGGTATACTACAAACTAACGCGTAAAAAGTTCACGAATTGTGAAAATGAGTGCAAGTTAGAATTAGAGGCACTTACAGGGACCCACCCGCCCGCCCACGAGATTAAAATTAACTTAAAACTAACGCACGCATCCCTCGATGATCCCGCGATGATTTGTCGATGCTCCCTCGATGATATCTTCAAGTTTCGTATATACGCATTTCGTACATGCACTCATTCATAGTACAGTATATTACAATATTTTGTACGCAACTTAAAATTAACTTAAAATTAGCGGATACATCAATGAAATCTCTCTGTGATAGCCCTGGATGATTACCTATGCTGTAACAATCACAAACAATACGCGAAAGGAGAAAACATATGAAAATTAGTAATATTAAGAAATTCGAGTCGACTCGAGAAAAATACACAAATAAAATAACAATGTATAACAATATAAAATAAGAATGAAATAACAATATAAGAAGGAGGAGTGTAAAACATTGATAAATAGAAAGCACAAGTAAAAATGTGGAACTAAGAAATGTGAAATATACAATTACTTACTTAAAATTTAAATCTGAAACATAAAAATGTAATTAAGACAGGAAAAAACATTGAAAAACAGAAATTACAATTAAAAATGAGGAATTAAGATATGCGAATTATTGAATTACTTACTTAAAATAAAAACCAGAAACATACAAATTTGATTAAGACAAAAATAAGTCATTCAATTACTTACTTAAAATCAAAAGCTGAAACATACATATTTGATTAAGACAAAAATGAGCCATTCAATTACTTACTTAAAATCAAAAGCTGAAACATACAAATTTGATTAAGACAAATATAAATCATTAAATTACTTACTTAAAATAAAAACATGAAACATACAAATATAATTAAGACACACATGAAGCATAGAATTACTTACTTAAAATAAAAACCTGAAACATACAAATATAATTAAGACACACATGAAGCATAGAATTACTTACTTAAAATAAAAACCTGAAACATACAAATATAATTAAGACACATATGAAACATTTAATTACTTACTTAAAATAAAAACCTGAAACATACAAATATAATTAAGACACATATGAAACATTTAATTACTTACTTGAAATAAAAACCTGAAACATACAAATATAATTAAGACACACATGAAGCATAGAATTACTTACTTAAAATAAAAACCTGAAACATACAAATATAATTAAGACACATATGAAACATTTAATTACTTACTTAAAATAAAAACCTGAAACATACAAATATAATTAAGACACATATGAAACATTTAATTACTTATTTGAAATAAAAACCTGAAACATACAAATATAATTAAGACACATATGAAACATTTAATTACTTACTTAAAATAAAAACTTGAAACATACAAATATAATTAAGACACATATGAAACATTTAATTACTTATTTGAAATAAAAACCTGAAACATACAAATATAATTAAGACACATATGAAACATTTAATTACTTACTTAAAATAAAAACCTGAAACATACAAATATAATTAAGACACATATGAAACATTTAATTACTTACTTAAAATAAAAACCTGAAACATACAAATATAATTAAGACACATATGAAACATTTAATTACTTATTTGAAATAAAAACCTGAAACATACAAATATAATTAAGACACATATGAAACATTTAATTACTTACTTAAAATAAAAACTTGAAACATACAAATATAATTAAGACACATATGAAACATTTAATTACTTATTTGAAATAAAAACCTGAAACATACAAATATAATTAAGACACATATGAAACATTTAATTACTTACTTAAAATAAAAACCTGAAACATACAAATATAATTAAGACACATATGAAACATTTAATTACTTACTTGAAATAAAAAGCTGAAAATTACAAATATAATTAAGACACATATGAAACATTTAATTACTTACTTAAAATAAAAACCTGAAACATACAAATATAATTAAGACACATATGAAACATTTAATTACTTATTTGAAATAAAAACCTGAAACATACAAATATAATTAAGACACATATGAAACATTTAATTATTTACTTGAAATAAAAAGCTGACACATACAAATGTAATTAAGAGAAACATGTATCAATTAATTACTTACTTAAAATAAAAACATGAAACATACAAATATAATTAAGACACACATGAAGCATAGAATTACTTACTTAAAATAAAAACCTGAAACATACAAATATAATTAAGACACATATGAAACATTTAATTACTTACTTAAAATAAAAACCTGAAACATACAAATGTAATTAAGAGAAACATGTATCAATTAATTACTTACTTGAAATAAAAACCTGAAACATACAAATATAATTAAGACACATATGAAACATTCAATTACTTACTTAAAATAAAAACCTGAAACATACAAATATCATTAAGACACATATGAAACATTTAATTACTTACTTGAAATGAAAATCTGAAACATACAAATTTAATTAAGATAGAAAATTAATGGAGAATAAATGAAATCATTTTTGATTCGAAACACATACAAATTTAATTAAGATAGAAAATTGAAGGAGAATAAATGAAATCATTTTTGATTCGAAACACATACAAATTTAATTAAGATAGAAAATTGAAGGAGAATGAATGAAATCATTTTTGATTCGAAACACATACAAATTTAATTAAGATAGAAAATTGATGGAAAATGAATGAAATCATTTTTGATTCGAAACGAAACTCTTGAAAAATTGAAATCGTTTGACTCTGTAATCCTCAAATCTCGAAATAAAGTCACGATGAGGTTCTGAAAACCTCAAAACCTGAAATAAAATCACGATGAGGTTGGAAACCTCAAAACCCGAATTAAAATCCAGATAGCTCGAAACTCGAACTAAAATCCTAAAAAGAATTATAAATCTCAACACCCGAAAACAATAACGATGAAGTTTATAAACTTCAGAACCCGAAATAAAATTACGAAAGATTCAAAAACCTTAAAAAACACAAAATAAAATCTCAATGTTATCTGAAAACCTTGAAACTGAAAATAAAATTATTTAAACATTTAAGATATGCAATTGCAATTGCAATTACATTCACGCATAATACAATATTCTAAAGACTCTACATGTACCTCTTGTTCTAAAATTGCACTCGTGTAACGTAAAATTATGTAAAAGGGAAAATAAAAAAAGTAGGGTAGAAAGTTGGAAGAACTTTCTTTTAGCTTTGAAGCAATCGACAAGAATAAGCTACTGCGTAAAAAGTCTAATACATAAAAGTTGCATTTATTTCTAATACGTAAAAAGTTGGCAAATTGTCACGAATATGAGTGCAAGTTAGAACAAAAGGCACTTACAATTTGCGTAAGCTTTTCGCCACGTAGTGTGACGAAAAACTTACGCCCGAGCCCACCCTTCCTCCCACAAGCTCGGAATTAATGTAAAACTAATGCATTAAATATCATACCTTATTTAAGATCAAACCCTGAAAATAAGGAACATACTTAAGATAGAGAATTTTGGGGAGAGGTGTGAAATTGTACTTTATTTAAGAGAAAATTTTTAAAACATAGAAAACGGAATGAAAATTGCGGATTTAAGAAGAGTGAGTAATGCATTAAATTATAAAAATTCAAGAGCTGAAACATACAAAAGATTATTAACATATGAAATTGTGGGAGAAGGAGTGAAATTTTTCTTTATTTGACACAAAATTTTTGAGACATAGAAAACGCAATGACAATTGCGGATTTGAGAAGAGAGAGCAACATAATAACTTACCAAAAATCAAATTCTGAAACATACAAAATTTTATTAACATAGAAATTTGTGGGAGGAAGATCAAAATTTTACTTTATTTCATACAAGCATTACGAAAAATAGAAAACGCAATGAAAATTGCGGATTTGAGAAGAGAGAGCAATATAAGAACTTACCAAAAAGCAAATACTGAAACATATGAAACATTATTAACACACAAAACTTTCGAACATAGAAAACGCGATGAAAATTGCGGATTTAAGAACAATGAACAACGAAATAATAAATGTAAAATCAATCTCTGAAACAGAAAAATCTGGTTAACACAAGAAATGAACAAAATGATCAAAAAAGAGAAATTGCGGTGAAAATAGATTCGCGATAATATTTCGAGTTTCGCGATTTTATGATCGTGTGCTCGTCGAAATTCGAGCAAAACGCGTTTGACGATACATTTTGTACCGTTTAAAAAAACACATAAAATAAAAAAATATAATAGCGAGCATAGTGACAAAATGACTCTCCATCCTAAGATGGACAGCCATTAATAGTTCCCCTCTTCTTTGGCAATTTTGCCGGGGCTCTTCGGCATATAGCCTCTTCTTTCTTCGGCACAGCCTCACAAAAATCACTCGCGAATTTTTACGGTAACTCGGATATTCTTTGCTCTCATATCAATTACATAAACTCTCAATTTTATTATCAATCGATCGCAACAAACAGATAGCATACACTTTCATAAAAATAAAAATGAACTATCCATTTGTTGCAATCGCCAACAACGAAATCAAAATTTTATATATTACAAAAATTCTTTACTTAAGAAAAAAAGTCTCGAAATTAAAATACGACCAGCGATTCTTAGAATGCGCTGTTCGTAAAAGAATATCCGAGCAGAATATTTATTTAAAGCACTTCACTTCACTTCACTGCACTGTATACTTCATTTTTGCAATCGGGTCTAGAACCACGACTGCGACTTACAAACTAAAAGGCCTGGCCTTACGAACAATCGAGTTCAAGAGAATATTAAATAGAATAAATTCAAATTTAGATTTTCTCTTCTCGATTTTTCGTTAACCCCCCAGATGCAAGCATCTCACGTGTGTTTTACGGAGGACAGAGAAACATGAAAGCTTGCTCTGGCCCTACCTACTTAAAACTAACTCAATCATACCAGAAGTAAGCTACCTGCCTGCCTATCGCTATATTTAAAAAATTGCAAAGTCCATTCTCACAAAAACACACTCCACGATTCTCACACATGCCACCCGGGTGCAAAAAAGCCTACTCCTAGGGAGTACGTCCCGGGACGTCTCCGACACCCGAGTTCAATACAACATTCACACTCTAAGTTCATACCTTTTTGCTGAAATCGATCGACAATCGACAGTGAATATTTATTGAACATATTTCATTTTCTGATTCTTTCGAATATTCAATGTAATATGTGCATGTTATAAATTTGTAAATCTAACTCAACTTTTATAAATTTGTAATTCAATCTAAATTATTTTGAATGCATTTTGAGATAACTTTTTGAAAAATTTTGGTGATTTTATAATAAATTAATATGGTTTGTAATCGACACAAGGTCCACGACCTAACCACACACACACGTGTAACTTGTGTCGATAATTCACTGTCAATTTGTCGATCGCCAAAACATCTTAAAACTAAACCGTGTCCACCTGCCCTAACTCATGCGAGTAGCATCTAAGCACGCGTATGAGTTTAGAGCATAAAAATGAACACGGCCAACAATATTTTCACCTACCAGTTTTCTTCATGTGTGCTGAAAATCCTGAGCTAAGAAACATGATTAATAACATGCTAATAAAGTGTCTTCCGAAAAATATTTACTCTAAAGTTTCAAAAAAGAAAATGGAAGAACACTTTGCAAAAATCTAAGTATATCGATTGTTTCATTTTTAACAGATTTTTAATATCAAAGTAAATTCACTAAATGACTCAAACATTCATAATTAACTTTGATATCAAAATCTGTTCTCCGCGAAACTTTCTTGTACATATGTATTTGAAAATATTGAATAAATTGAAAACTTTAATAAACTAAATTGAATTGAATTGAATACTATGAAATCGGAGGGTCATCCGACTTCTATGTAATTTTCAAAAATTGAAAAAATGTACAAGAAAACCCTGACCTGAACTAATAAATGAAATAAACAGTTTGTACGAATATTGCACGATCGTACAGTCGTGTGTCACTATGCTCGCTCAAAAATATAAAAATACAACCAGTTCCCGTGCCGTTTCGGACCATTCGTCCTACGACATGATGGGAACCGGAGGAACCGTAAAGCATGCGACTCACCGATCGCTGACTCGCATCACTTAGCTCGTAACGTGCGTCAGATCGATGGGTTGCACTCGTATCGCATCGTAGTAGGTTGATTGACTGCATCTCAGAGATTGGTTCATGATCGGTTGCTTTCATACGGTCAGGATTGGGCACTTTGGTTCGGCACAGAAACGTCCTTCTGAAAACAGAACAAGTCGAAGCACGTTAGCGAACTGTTTATCGATTCGTATTTCAGTTGATTCTTTCTCAATTCAAATTATAACAAAGCACATTTGCAAATAAATAACATGCAAACAAATACAAGCATGCATACAGAAATAAAACGCGTTCAAACATTTGCACACACTACAAGCATTTGAAAAAGTACGTAGTAACACTTTGGTAAATATTCTTTAAAACCCGGTAAAAAATTTGGAAAAGTATGTAAAAACACATAGATAACCACACCATAAAACCCGGTAAAATTTCAAGAATGCATGTAAAAATACATAGGTAACACTATAAAACTTACTAAAACGTTCACTAAAATATGTCAAAACACATAAGCAGTCACACCATAAAACCCACTAAATATTCACTGTAGTATGTCAAAACACATAGGTAACCACACCATAATACCCGGTAAAAATTTAAAAATGAATGTAAAAACACATAGGTAACACTATAAAACTGACTAAAACATTCACTAAAATATGTCAAAACACATAAGTATTCACACCATAAAACCCGGTAAAATTTGTGTAAAACACTGGTAAAACACTTAAATAACCACACCATAAAACACACTAATGTATCCGTATACACATGCACAATCACAAATTAAAACACACTAGTAAGCACGTAGGTATATGGGGAACCACACCATAAAACACATTAATACACCCCCGTATATGCACTAAAAAACTTGTTAAAACACACTAGACACTTGCACTAGAACACTAGATAACACACTGATGAACACACGATCGGTTAATTAACACTTTGACTCGTACCGGTAGGACATGTCACTGTTGATCCGAACACTTCGACAGCTTGAACAAGACTGAGCACCTGTGACTTTCAACGAGTTAAGAATGACAGGTGATTCGCGAACCAATCATGTCAATGCACCAATACCAGGCAGCTTGAACAGTCCTGAACACCTATGACCTTTATCAAGTTATACAGATTGATCAATGATAGGTGATCCGTGGACCAATCAGCTATCATGTAATCCACCAATACCAGGCAATTACGTCGATTCGTACTTGTATTTAGAATATCAACATTTTTTATTTAAATTTTTAATTTCTCATTTGTTCATTTAACAAATTATTATTACAACTATTAAAATTTATCATTTTTATTAACTTATATGCGTGCATTGGTTATAAGATTTTGTTTTATTATTACATTTTTATATGATATACAAGATAGTTATAAATTATATATTCTTTTTAATATTATTTTTAATTTTTGAGTAAATGTTCGTTAAGTTATTATTGTATGCATTGAAATTCAGGTTTCATTTTCAGCTGTCACCCGTTTCTCCGTTGCAATTTTTTGCATATGAACATGTTCCATGTAGTTTGTTCATGTTTTATGTATCTATGTACCCCGTTTATTCTTTCAAATACCAAATATTTACCAGTATTTTCATTTTTAATTTCAAGCACTAAGTGTTCTGTGGTGTAAAATCAGTTCCAATGAATACGGTAGTTCTAAAATTCTCCTTTACCTACAGATGCAATTTCAGTGCAAAATTGAATGCGTCGGTAACTGCTAGTTAGTAGGCGAAATTTTATTTTTATTTTCAAAATTTGTCCTCACTCAGAGCATGATGGTTTTCTGAAAAAACATTCAAGATTGCTATAATATAGGCTTAAAGCATTACATTTTCAAATATAAAAAATTGAAAATGGATCTAGAAATGACTAGCTATTTGGCGGTTAAAAGTAGGCATTAATGGAACTTGTAAGTTTTAAATACAATTTGTGCATTTATTGACTCCTACGAGAGGTTAATATGCAATTTTGTGCATATTATCGTTTATTAAACGTAAAACTGCTATGTTTCACCAAAAAAAAAAACACAATTTATTGTTTTGAGAATAGCGTTTGTGAATGCTAGATGACGCCAGTAGGACTGTTTCCGTACAACCCTTCCGAGGAAACAAATTTTAACCCTTTCTACTCGTATATCTGTGTGGAGTCATCAAAACTTTGGATTCAAGTATTGTCTATGTATTGTGGTCTTTTTTTATTACAGCCATATATTATATTATATACATATAATGGGCATTATTTCCCCTATAATTAAAGTTTAAAATGTAAAGGATATATTTATTTTATTAATATTATATAAAGGTATTATATAACCTGAAATTAAAAAATTAAAAAGGATTTAACCGAGAATTAAATCTTTCCCCAACAACAATATATTACACAATATATTATGATTAAAGTCGTAGCAGTATGTATAATTAAAACTAATCATGGCACAATTGATATACTGATTAAACTATTAAATAAATCTCATAATTTTGTTATTTTCAATAATATATAATTATCAGAACTATTTTTTAAAATAGTGTAACCCAACAGAATTTCGAAAAGAAAATAATTATGAAGTAAGACAATATGTTACTTGAAATAACATGTTAAGCGTGTACAAATAGGATCAAATTAAAATTTTTAGAGACGTGGGGCTATCAAAACCTATAAGAAACTTTTTATTGAAAAGTGTGGGTAAAGTAATAAATTCTCGTAATGGAATGCACAATAAAATGTGTCAGCACTAAAAAATTGAAATTTATTCCAAACAAAATTAAATATTTGATATTAATAAAAAAAGACGATTTACAAATAAATAAATATTTGAAGACAAATATCATATTTTATTCAGCAAGTACAATATTAGTAACTTTCATTTTAAAAATATTTCTTTATATTTTAAATTTCAATCTCACTTCATTCTACTAAAGGTAAAGCTAATTTAAAACTCAAACTAAAACTAAAACTACTTTATTATAAATAGAACTAATTAAAATTTTCTACTACAACTAATGCACTTTTAAATTATTTCAAAAAGAAGGAAAGAAAACAAGTTTTTTTTACTCAAATGGGTCTTAAAATGGGGTCCTCTGAAAAGTGAGGTTAAGACTGCGGCTCTCCTAGGACCCCTCCTTGATGTAGCTCTGTGTTCACATCTACTATAAAGTGATATTAATTGTGTTTGAAGGTAAAAAATCAGAATTCATCGATAAATACCCTTTATTCAATCGGAGTAACATTTATACTTACTTAAAGCATGTCATTGAACTTATATATTCGTACAACTTTATCAACGGCAACAATAATAATCGTAATAATGACGAGAACATAACGACGATAATGGTAATAATGGCAATAATAATAGCAATAAATATGATGGTAACCTTAAAGAAAAACGGGCGCTCGTTGATCGTCGATGTCACCCGGTTTTCTCGCCGCCAGTATCGATATTCGTGTTGAGCAAAAAAATAGATCTAATCACAGTGACGATGATGGTAATCATAATCGTAATGATAATGACAATGACAAGAATAATGATAACGTCGAGATTAATCGTAATCGTCGGCCGACTATCGCTATACTTTAATTTATTATTACTCTCACTACACGGTGTTTTTTCTTCTTTGGTTAAAGTATATTCCTCGTTTCTCACGGTACCTTTCGTCCTGTTCGTTATCGAACAGGCGAATAATTGATACCACTTTATACCATCCGTTTTCCGTGTTCTGTTTCTCTCTCCTTGTTTTATATACATTGTTTCGTTCTAATGCGACGAAATGAGTTCAGTCTGCAAAATAATAAGCATTGCTTGCCGATATCATTGCCTCTTTTTGTCATCTCAAGATTTTTACTGTGCGCAGCTGGAGAGAAGTCACTTGAGTCGGTATAGTCTCGTTATCGCGCGACAATAAACAGCAGTTTGTTGTATAATCGACGTACAACTCGACGTGTATACCACTGCAATATGCAACAAGTTGATGTATTACTCGTGGCCATATAACAAACACGTCAGTGTCCTACGAAACGAAGTACAACTAACTTACATTGGTGAGCAAGGTAGGCTTTCGTAGAGCAGAGAGCGATGTAACGAAAAGAAGTTTATTATTCATTCATTCATGATTTTTTAAATCGCCAATAATTTAATCATCATGAATGAAATATAGGAAATTTTCATGTATAAAAATTTACAAAATTACCAGTATGAGAATATTTTAGAATTTTAGAATTTTTTGGAGGGGAGGGAAGGGAATTTTTGTATATGTTGAGGATTTGCAAATTTAGGAATTTAAGAATTTAAGGATATGGAAATTTGGGAATGAAATCCAGATGTTTATACATTTTGAAAATTTACAATTCAGAATTATGAGAAATAGAAGATTTGAGAATCTGAGAATTTGGGGATATAAAATTTGGGTCATTAGAAATTTAGAAATGAAAAAATTTGATAATGTGGAATTTTAAAAATTCTGGAATTAGCAATCTAGGTATTTCAAAATATAAATTTGATAAATCTACGGACTTGAAATTTTGAAAATGAAAATGTAAAAATTTAGAAATTTGATTAATTAGAATGTTGGAAAAATAGCATTTTCAAATTTTGAGTAGCTTTGAGAAACGGAGAATTAAAAAATTTTGTGGAAATTTAAGAATTTGGAAATATAAAAACTTGAGTTTTGGAAAACGTTGTTTCTCCAAGATGCCGACTTTCCAGCTTCGTGCAGTATCTTTAAATCAACCAGCATTCCGCTTACAAATTTGTTACTCGACAATGATAAATGATTACTTGGCGCAAAAGCTACCAATCGCATCAGTTTTGTCGTATACTTATCGATGCCAGAGAAATGGTACCATAAACGCTTGATTTGCCGGGTCGACGATGCTTTTTGCGAAATATTTCTGCTTCGTCGAGCCAGCAACGATGAAGCGTCGAAGAGGCAGAAGATCCATCGCTTCGCAATGATATCGATATTTACACCTCGTGACTAACCAAAAACGCGAACATACAACACATACGGGTGTGAATGCGATAACAAAACCGTAACAATTTGCGTATCACCGCTGCGCCTTGATAAATTCATATAACGAAAGAAACGAATGCAACAATTTTCTCCGAAGCTATTGCACAAACGAACGAGTATCCTTCGTTCAGACTGACGGACGATTCACGACGGCAACACGGCAGCCATTATGGTTCACGTGTTTTATATAAAACTCGTCGATCCTCGGCTCGTCGTTTACGTCTAAAAATTCGATAAATACACCGTGTTTACGATTCACATTCCTTTTTTTCTGGGACAAAATGAGCGACCTCGAGTTCACCTCTTTCGTTATGACTTCGAGGTTTCGCGATTCCCCTTGTCGATCTCTAGCACTCGTATAATATTCGTATTTTCTCTGTGACTATTTACATGTTATGGACAACGTGTTGCACCGTTCGTAGACTCGTTGATAATATAAATGCGTCGGTATACTCGTCGCTAATATCCTATGTCCAATAGTAAGAGTAGTCTGTTAGCAATAATAATAATAATCATAATCATAATCATAATGGTAATAATAATAATGATAATGACGTTTGAATTAGTCCTAGAAACGATCTCGGTTGTAACAGTGACAATAGTAGTAATAATAGTATCTAGCTGTAATAAGTACGCAATAGTAATTTATAATTAAGTAGCCGTCGGTTTTAGCTGAAGCAGCATTTTAGCGGTTTCACATCATCGTAGTGTTAACGTTTAATGGCTTAACGGGTAGTAACAGTTATGCACTGGTAAGAGCGATACGTTTCGATATACATCTATCTTGTAAGCTAATCGCGTTCGTGTTCGCTTGACGTCCTGTCATATTCTTTCTTTACATGCCTTAATTATGAGTGATAACCACATTAACGCTTTTGTATATTTATATATATATATATATATAAATGTTATCTCTCCCGTCTATTTACAATTCACGATGATCGACCGGGCCGCGATTTTCAGCCCTGATCTCCTTACATTACTTACGTAGTATAGGTTCGTTATGTACAAAATAACTATGAGCAACATCAGTCCACACGGTTCCGCGAGATCACACTGAATGGATCCTCAGAGGATACCTTAGATACCGTTGTAACATTTACTAAGAGTCTATACAGCGTGTCCAATTTTTACCGACGATGTCGGTATTAAAAAGCACCATTCTCGCATGATACACGAGCAAATCACCCGATAATATTCGTTAAGATTAACGTCCCTGGATTCCTCTACCTGACGAGAGGCAACGCGATTTTCGTCGACGGAGAACGTCTTCATTTTTCCTGCATCGTTTAACGACACACGAACCGCGTTCAATGTTCGTCGCACCTGTGTCCTTTCGGTAAATAACCACGTGAACCTCTTGTGTCTTATCATGGCCACGTTTCGTCACTACGATAAGTCACTGGGTAAAACGCGACCAAGTTACGTCGTATCCGATCGTCGAGCTTTAAGGATGGTCTCAGATGGGTGTCGGTAGGACTGTGAAATCCTGAAGCGCGGTCTTCACCGTCTCGTAAATTGACCTGTTCCCTTCATCCGCGCAGTAACCATCCGCGGTGCACAGGGTCTGTAACTTCGTTAGGTAACTGTCGAAATTTTCGTGGCCCTGTGGTCCGCCTGGGGCATTCGGTGATCGCGCGTGCTCCAACAGCGTTATCACGTTGTGACGCAGCGACTGATAGTACTCGGTCAGGTTGTTGTTTCGCTGAGCAATCGACGTTGTTTCCTACGGAAGAAACAATTCTTTTTACAAACAGGGTAAAAACGTTTCACGAGGTTGATACAGGCATTATATCTACGTTACTGGCAAACGAGTATTATTGCCAGCAACTGGCAATAGATTACCCAGGTGAAACCCACTTGCATAAGTAAAGATATACAATATAAAATAGAAGGAAACGTACAATATATTCTACTGTACATCTTTATGATGTACTGTAAAATTTACGTTATTTACATCGTGATAATGAAAACGAATTCAGAAAAATTTGTGGGGTTCAACTCGGACATCTACGTTAGCAGCAATAGGTAGCAATCATACTCTGATAAAGGATTTTCGTTTTATGCACTGATTTGAGCTAAAACTGATTTGCATTGAGCTGAATTAAAAATGTGCATAACGTTTGGAAGAAAGTTTTGCAGCAATGTTCATAATTTTTTTAGCCCAAATGTAATCTACATAGTTGGCGATCGAAAGTTTCATAATCTGCTCTATCAGCGTATGGTAATAAACGATTACCGACTGAGTAGAAGCTTACTGACCTTTTCTCCTTGCTTCAGCTGGTTCTCCATGGCGGTGATATCGGAGCGCAAGCGCAGCACCTGCGATTCGACCCGAGCGTTCTCTCTCTGGAGTTCCGTAATTTCAGCCTCCAGTGTGTAGAGATCCTCGCTCTGGCCGGTGGCGGTACCGCTACTTGTGTTACCCTGACCCGTACCCACCGCACCCCCGTGAGCCAGACCACTGGTGTCCACCCCTGAAGATAGGACATACACGGTCCACTTTAACAGCCTGTCTCTGTCTCTTTTGGGAGTATTGTTTCCCGATTTCTAACAGGTTCCATCTCGAAAGCGAGTTCTCGAAACGTTCACATGCTGTTTCGTTCCAGCAGGGTTTCATCTAAGTTACATTTGCATTGTAGAGAACACGACTTCGAGGGAAACCGTCAGAAGCCAAGGTCATCAACCCCAATCATTGACCGAAGCTCGTTAAGAGCTCTGTCTATAATCGTACGTGAACGGCTCGATGTTACAAAGATAAATGTACTAGTACGTTTTTTGACAGAGGTGTGCGGGATTCATATAGAATAAAATGTGAAAATGTGGCGAGCATGTAAGTTAGCGCCAAAGGAAAGCTTCGGACAGCGATTTGGGTCGGCCCGTTGGGGGAAACGTGTCAGAGAAACAAGTGCATCGTCACTGTTTAGGCTAGTTTATCGCGTTAGTCGATTGCTCGATAGACAATTCGGAATTTATCCCAAGTCGCTGCATGAGGATTTGTCTGAAATGTGGGATCGGTACGGTTCCTTCTGCGAGCGGTTCGTGCTGAAGTGATGGAAAGTCTTCTCGTCAGAGACACGAGTGAAAATTTTCTATCTCGACAAGATGAGTGATTGATTAGCTTATTGATAGACGCACGAACCTGACAGGAGTGCCGCAGGAACAGAATGATCTGGGACGATGTCGGAGGGTGACTGGGGTAGCGTGAGGTGCCATCATACCAGATAGAAGAAAAAAATGGGAGACGCCGAGTGCTGGCCTTCGTCTTTCATTATTATCGCATAGTGTAATCGCAAGAAGTTACCGTGAAATTTGAATTCGAACTGTGGCGATAGCTCACAGGTGTTGCCAACACTCGAGCATCGTCTCGTAAAAGTAAAATTACTGGTGTGTGGATTTTGTATGTAACACCGAAAACACATAGAAAACAAATGGCGAGTACGTCAGTCCCTTACCTTCAAAAGTAAATGTTCTCCTCAAAGCTCAATGACAGGAAAGGAGCTGATCGTGATCCCAGAATAAATCAGAATATATTATTTTTCATTATTATGACACAACTGTTGTTTTTTGTATCTTGGGTATTTTTTTTTACATTTCTTTTGCTTTTTATCTTTCTTTGTTCTTGCACATAACCATGTGGGAATAGGATTCCGCGGGGGCCAGATTCGTTAGTGGAAGAAGCAAAGTGACACAATGGAAGTAGAGGTCTCCGGTTCAGGTGATTTTCCTTTTTTTTTCAGTTTTTTTTTTTTTTTTTGTTTAGTGCTGGTCGAATGTTTCGCATCATTGAATCTCGTGGTGTGGCAAATTCGAAAACACCTGGATACCAATGTTTTAGAGAAAAGGGAGAGCGAGAACGTAACGTAACGTAACATTTAAATAGAAACGGCCAAAGAAATAACTAAATATACGGGGCAGACAAAAGAAAGGAGAAAGGAAGGACAAGGTTACCCTTGTTGGTATGACAGCACATCATTGCGTGAAGAGTAGAGTATGGCATAGCACAGGATCAAGTACAAGGTCATCATATGTACAAGTTTACAAATCAGGATTCATAATTTTGTCACGGTTTTTGCCATCGACTCGTCCACGTTGCAACAACGCATCTTGCACGATTCACTCGGTTTAACGTTACTATTATCGATCGTGTTCGATCCAATGGAATTCGTGAGATAATTGCACTTGAACGAGTACGACACGGAAACATAGAAAAGAATAAAAGGTACTCTCGAATGATCATGCCTACTCTACGATTTCGTTTCTGTCTTGTAGGCAATCACATGTCGCAATTATCAGGTAATAAACTCAGCGTGAATGGAGTCTCGAATTTGCTTGGACTTCGAAATCGTCGTTTCGACTCGTTTCACGAAGAGCCAACCCGCGGTTTCTTATTCTTCGATTAGTAATGGTGCGCATCGATAATCGAAGACGTCAATGACACCAGAGGCAGCTTGATCCTCACCGGTGATTCCTTTGCTGTACATGCTCGACATATCTTCGAACTTGGGCTTCTTCACTGCGTGTCCGGCTATCGGACAACCGGACAGAGATCTGTGTGTGGAGAAAGAGCCATTTATATGGCCGATTCCGTCACAGCCAGGCGTGGGACAGTTGACACCTTCCAATTTCATTGCTGTTGCCGCAGCAACCGCTTTGTGCTGCTCCACCATGCCACCGGTTTCCAACACTCGCCCCTTGTTCCTGTTGGCGATGGGGCAGCCGGAAGCGCTGCAACAGGTCGTTGTGATTGCAATTAGAGACTCGTTATCTTTCGCTATCGGACTTAAGCGAATCATCGATGAAAGTAAAAAACTCATATACTTGCTTATCATATCTCAGAATTGTCAGTGTAACTTGCAAGTTTAAACATTTTGCGAATACTTCGGGTAGTTTTAAAATACTAGGAACCATTGGAGTGTTTAAGATTTTTTGAGGGGTTAGTCTTAGATTGTTACGGGTTATATCATTGTGTGTTAAGTTTGAATGGCTTCGTTGCAGGGTGTGGTGAATTTGTCCGCATTAGATTGCCACGCGTTAAATCAACAGGTGTTAGTTTCCCGCGATTGTATCGCTACACGTTAGATCGCCATATTTTGTATCTTTATGCATTGTATTCCTGTGTACTGTATTCCTACGTGTTGTTATATCCTTGTTAGGTTGTATGACAATGGTATATTATTATGTATTGTATGCTTACGCGTTAGACTTATATTCGAACGCGTTGGGTTATGATACGTTGAATAACCGCACGTTAAATAACGATACCTTGAATGACTGCACGTTAGATTACTACGCGTTGGATTACAATACGTTGAGTTATCATGCGTTACTTTGTTTTACTTTGAATTTTTACGAGCTAGATTACAATACGTTAGATAATCATGAGTTAGATTATTAAGCGTTAGATTACCACATGTTAGATTACTACGCGTTGGATTACAATACGCTGAATTACCACGCGTTAGATTATTATACGTTGAAACTACCATACATTGAATTAGTATATGTTAGATTACTTTGCATTCAATTATCACACGTTAAATTATCACTACTTAAATTCCCATACGTTAGATTACGATACGTTGAATCACGACGCATTATATTACCTTGCGTTCAACTACCACACCTTAAGTTACCACGATTTAAATTGCCACACGTTAGATTACTACACGCTAGATTATCATGCGTTGAGTTATCATGTAGTAGATTATTATACGTTGAGTTACCATACGTTAGATTACTACTAGTTGGCTTATCACTCGTTAGATTATTCCACGTTAAATTATTACATATTAGATTATTTCCCGTTGAATGGTAACACATTATATGACTAAACATTACATATATCTTTACACATTTTATATCTCACATGTTATACTATTACGTATTATATTTCTGTACATTATTTATACGTGCTATGTCCATCCCTTTGTTATATTATGACGCAAGTACACCCTGATCTTTATTTAGTTACCCTACTGCGAGTAACAATGGATGAATATTTGCGAAATTTGAAAAACTAACGGGTTCAATAATTTGTGTCATAATAAATTATTTATATGAATAAATTTTTTTGACTTTACAACAACTAATATCGAATATTGAATTCTACCTTATTGATTATCACTAAATTTATCAAATTGGACAAAAGACTGATTTACAACTTTCTTATTATAAATTACAAAATCTTTTTAGATGTTTTTCATAAAAGGTGTGTTGGTTTTGATTGAATTTAAGAAGTAATGTGTATATTAGTTTATGTTTAATGATTTGTTTACTTCTTTTTTATACTTCATTTTTAAGTTTAAACGAAGTGTCATTATTCGTCGTTGGTTTCAATGTGAACTAGATGAAAATTAAAAACAACGTATTATTCCTCACTGTTTTCAATCTCTTTAACTTTACAATAAAGAAAATTTAAGAACCGATTATTTTTAGTGTATAATACTACACACTGCTCGATTTCATCGTGACCAGTTAAGATTTTATTGTACATGGCGGAAGGTAATTGTTGCCTTTTGTTCAAATAAAAAATTTGGTGTGTTTGTTAAGTAAAGAACCTACTATCATATTTTCACGTCACAGTAATTTTCGGACATTTCATATGAAACAAAGAATTTATATATAAAATGTAGGATAAACTACAATTGTAATACTTTGTTGCAAATTCTTTTTGTTTAATAACCACATGTCATCGTTTGGATATATTAAAAATAATTGTTTCAAATATTCTGAGGAAACAGAATGCCATTCCTCTTTCAGTCTCGTTCATAATTCAAGTGTATTCTTTGATCTATTTCATTCCGTAGATTCTTTATGGGATTTATGTCTGTGGATTATGGAGATAAAGGTTTTGAACAATTATACGACAAATATTTTTATATTATTCGAGCTCTGTACTTGTGATCATTATTCTGAAAAAATTTGAAGGTACTTTATACTCCAATATTATTTACACTTTTTAATCAATTATTTTTTGGAAGCTCCAAATGTCTATTCTTATCGAAAATGTCGTCAACGAGTAGTAATTCTCCAACACCCGCACTGGAAATGCACCCTCATAAAATGACAGAACTTCCTCCATGCTTTAAAGTAAGTTCTAGATTTTTTGGCTTTAAAACATCAATTACTCTCTGCTATATTACACTTTTCCTATCCGAACCAAAAATAGAATATTTACTTTTGTAAGTGAAAATATTCCTTCACTAATCTTGAGACTTTTCAACAAATTCTTTGGCACAAATCAGCCTTTTTCCGTTTCATTAATTTACGGTTTTTTTCTTGTTGTTCGATCATTATATCCATTGTCTCTCATTACTTCACGCACAGTTTCAGCACTGATTTTCTTTCCACTTTTACAATAAACCTCTAAAGCTAATTGTGCAGCACTACAGTGCGGATCGTTTTAACTCTTCATATTAATTTTTCTTCTCCTCTCCCATTCAAAATTCGTGGTTGTCTCTTTTGTTTCTTAAATTTGATGTATTCTTCTCCCTTCTATTTTTTAACGATGTCTGCTACTATACTCTTCTTCATTACTAATAACTGTGCCATTTCTCGATAACTTTACCTTTTTCTCTATGATTTACAAGTTGTCTCTTATCGAAACCGGTATTCTTTCCCTTTTGCATGTTAAATTTTAATTGTTCACACTTCAAAGTACAACCTTATACTGAAGCAGAATTATATTCCACTTTTGCATACAAAACAAACCTATCCCACAGTTCGTATAGCCTCGTATCGCCAGCATGTAGAAAGTATACCAACATCCGAATATTAATGGGACGTGAAAATACGAAAGAATTTGAAATGATTTGTCCAACTAAATATTAAAGCAGAAAGAAGTGTTGTATTTTTATTCTACAGTGAACGTTCCATTTTTCTGTAAAATAACTCCTCTTATGCAAACCAAGAAACGCAGGAATAGCACTGTGTACGAATATTAATGTGAGTAACTGTAGCTTCGAGTGCAAAGGGTTAAAAATCAGATTCTCTGTGATAAGCTGCCGTAAAGTCTTACCTGCGATGCGACAGGAATTTGCCGGTAGCATGACCGGACCCGTCGCAGCCGGGAATTGGACATCTGTAGCCCGAAATGCCAACACCACCATTACCATCACCATACAATCCATCCACACAGAGTGAGCATGAAACGAGCGGAAACCGCCGGTTATTAGTCAGCGTCTTCGTCTTTGCGTTAGCAAGCAGAAGGGGTTTAGGGATACGACTTAGGGAAGGGTTTGCCCTTCTCGGGTTCTCGGATCCTGGTACGTGCAATGCGGTCAGGTAGCTGCGTGCAACGTGCGAACGCGATGAAAACGCAAATCGAGATCGCGATTACGAGAAGCACGAGTTGCAGAGGTTGCAGAAAGACCAGAGAGTCTGTTGATTAATCCCCTTTACCCAACACAAGATCTAAACATGCTGTTTTGTATAGTAGAGGTTCTCAATTTAATTATGCTCGTGAACGCATTTGAGGCTGGAAATGGAGCAGGATTCAATGTTTTTTTAACCCCTTGACTTATAATATTGAGCTACACTCGTATATTACAGGTCAAACCGCAGTTATGAGTTTAATACTAATCATAATTTGTGCAATCAAGTTTATGCAAATTTACGTTTCTCTGTTTTAATATTGTAGTAATAATTAGCTCTGACTGAAAGGATCATACGTTAAGGGGTTAATGACAATTTGTGTCGTATGATTATAAAAAATTAATAAATTATGAATATATCGCTGCTTGGCATTGATAGCGCTGTAATTTAAACAAACTTCATAGCTTGTGTTGAATACAAGATTACATTTTTATTATTACAACGACATATTTATAATAAATTAATAATTATACGTAATAATAATGAGAACTGTATCTAGTATTTTTGAAAAAGTAGTTTTTAAAAGATCTCTCTTGCAAAACTTACATTTTTTGAGTTGTGCCACTGTTAATGCCAAGCAGCGATGTGATAAATACACGTGTCGTATTTATTATGTGTATCATTCCTTGCCATTACAATAAACAACATTTCATACATCAGCAGTTTCTGTTCAAATTTATTTAAAAAGATGTCAATATTATTACTAGGAGAAGAGTTCTATTTTACAGTTAGAATTTTATTTGTTTGTTATTTAAGAAATTGCAATGATTCCGTGCAAATAATATTTGCGTTCGAGAGCATAGGGTTGAGAACCGCTGATATATAACACAACTACTTTTAATCACTGTTTAATTTTTAAGGAACAGATGGGTAACAATATTAGAAGCTGCTTTTGTCTGAAGCTAGAAATGATAGGGTTAATACAGGATGATACTTTAGAAACGTACATATTCATCAAAGGAATAGTGAAAAATTTTGTGGATCTTTTTTTGGACTAAATTGTTCGTATCAACAATTCTAACTTTCAAAGATATTTTAACGTTGATTCTTCTAGAAAAGAAACAATGTGTTTTGCAATAGCATGTTATAAATCGTTGGTTTTTAGAGAAAACATTTTTAGAGTGGTATTGGGTAAATTTTTTGTCAACTGGAGAATTCCAAGTTTCAAAAATTTCAAGTTTCTAAATTATTAAGAAATTTTGCAATTTACTAATTTAACAGTTTGAAAACTGAATAATACAAGAATTGAAAGAGTGCACTTAGGAATTTGGTATTACAGAAACGCCATATTTAGAAATTTATTAATTTTAAAATTTAGTAATATAGGAATTTCAGAATTTGATGAGTTGGAAATAATAATAACTCGAGAGTTTCGAAATTTAGAAACAAAAAATTTACAATTTGACAAGTTTAAGAAGTTGGAAATTTTAAAAATTAATAAAATATGTTTCAAATTTTTTAAATTAGCAAATTATAAAATTTACAAAATCTAAATTTTTACTTAAATTTCTCTAAATTAAGTAATTTAGAAAATTCTAAATTTAGTGATACGAAAGTTAGAAATTAGGAAATGTAGAAATATTAAATTTTGAATCTTACAATTTTACAAATATGCAAATTTGAAAATATAGAAATTTCACGTATCTAAATTCTTAAATACCATAAAATACTATAAAACCTATAGTATTATATTTTATAGTGTTATACAATAAAACTTATAGTACTTTATAATATTATCCAATACTATAAAATATATTATAATTTAAATAGATAAAAATTTGAAAATAGTTTTAATAATTTAGGCAGGTAAAAATTTTGAATTTTCAAATTACAAAATTAAATATCTGTCAGCATCCACTAGTGCACTCCTACACTTTCGTGGGCACATTTGCTCGTCATTGTTCCAAGTAAATAATCAACAAAATTGTTCTTTGTTCCTTCGATGAATGCGTATTTAAAAATCGAACGTATCTGATTACAAACCTGAGTGGTTCAGAATCTTGTCCATCTCGTGGCTTGCTCTTCGGTTTATTAGCCCGTGGGCATCCGGATAAACTCCTGTGAGACGAGTAGTTCCCGGTCACGTGACCAGACCCGTCGCACCCTGGCGTAGGGCACTTCAGTTCTTGCGAGTGCGCCTGAATCTGGGAGCGATCAGCCCGCGGGCAACCGGACAAGCTGCAAATAAAACAAACGTTTCCGTTTAAATCCGTCCTAGCATATACCATGACGATTCAGCGCTTCTTGCAGTCAATTACAGAAAACAAGTTAATCATCGTCGATTGAAATTTGAAGAAGTAGCGCATCAATCCCCATGGTCAGGATTACGAACGCACACCTCAGAAACATCCAACGATGGCTTCAGCAACACATCGCATGCAATTTACGCGACGTTGCCAAGAAGTCTCGAGTACTTACGTTCGAAATCAAGTGCCAACGCACGATTCGAAAGATCCCGATGAGACTGCAAGTTTTTCATCGAGAAATCTCGCATATGTTAATTGAAAGAATCGCAGCTCATCGAGATCGTCTCACACGGGGTTAAAACTATTTTCACAAGTAGCAGCCTTCAGCACAATTTATTCTCAGACGACTTGCCTTGCGTCCAGTTCGAACGAAGACATTCGATAGGGGTGCTTTAAGACTCGTGTCAAGATACGTTCTCTCTCGGGGACGATCAATGATCCCATAACGGATTAATCGTTTTCTATTATCAGGTGAATAGACGCACAGTCGAAACGGGCAATCAACGATTTATATAATACATATGATAGCATGCAAATGGCAACGCCGTGTTCCAGTTGGATCACTCATGAGGTGTCGCTCGTACGATCGACCGCGTTTCAGGTTCGTGTCAATACAAGGTCAGCCTTAGTCTAGGAACACTGAAAGGGAGAGCAGGGAGCACACTCATACCTGACCCCAGTGAAACTCGTCAATTGCCAATTGTCTCTGCGTTCTAATTAAACAATCGAGCGGTGCTCTTCTCGTGATTCTCGTCGATTCGGATTCTGCTCTGACATGGTCATCGGCAACAGTTCGCTACGAAGCTGCCCACTTGAGGCTGGCGAAGCGGTTCTTAAATGGGCGGGTTCGGTGACTCATATAATGCATGTTAAATATGCGATTAGGCATATATTATGCGTACGAAAACGAAACTCCTCTCACGGTAGACGCGGGATCTTTCGTCTCGATCGCCGCCATCATCGTTTCAATGATTTTGCCATCCCTTTTCGTAGGGGTCGGGTCGAAACGGGGAGCAACTGGTACTTCATTCAACACGAAACTCATCTACACACTTTGATAATATATCGATAGCGCAACAAGAAGTGGGAATGGGTGTATATGTAATATAGAGGTACACAAAGAGACAGGTGGAAGAAAAAGATAGAACAAACCGTGGAATTAAAATAACAGAACTAAAATGTTACATCGTAAATAACTAGTTATACCAACGGATAGTCACACGTAATATAGATATACAACAATATCGAGATAGGTACAAGACCGGTTCAGCCAGGATATGGGGGGAATGAGGGGTTGTTCTAGATAAACGTTCAGTGTCACAAAACACTTAAGAAGCCACTACGCCATGGATCCATCTATGTTTTATCACGATATCGGTGACATCGTATCGATTGTAACGAGATGTCAACGTGTGCGATTCGACGTGTGTGATTGGGACCGAGTTTCCAAACTGGGATCAAACTACTCGAGGAATCTGCTTTTGGACCGACGTAAACGGGAATAAGGGGAACATCTTGTACGCCTGTGTGTGTGTGTGTGTGTGTGTCTCGTTGTGTGTGTACGTGTACGTTTTCAGCGTGCGTGCGTGCGTGCTGCATCGCTATACCAATATAATAAATATACACAGTCGGATGGAGTTCGGCGAATGTTCAATGTCAGTGTCAATGTCAATGTTGCCTTGCCTTCTGTGGGTAGCGTAGTTTCCCGAGACATGACCCATGCCATCACAGGACGACGTGGGGCACTGTATCAGCTCCTTGCCATCGCGACCACGAGGGGCGGGCCGAGACACGAAATTCAACGAGTGCCGCCTTATATTCATACTGCACCGAATAATATCAACAATAAGACACTCACAACGCGATTGCTCGTCTCTCGTATGCCTTCACCTAATTCGATAGTCCTACTACTATGGATTTGCTGGCGACGTCGTACGATGGATGACCGATGATGAATGATTCAATGGGGACTAATTATAGTACTTGGAGTGCACTTGAGGGCAACGTAGGCTTCCTTTGGGGGAGGGTCACGGGAGGGGAACAAGACTTGTATTAGCTGGTTTCGATTTTGAGAGGTTATATATGGAAACTTGAAAATGTTTAGTTTTTAAAATTGAAAACTTGCTGCACTATAAATTGTAAAATTTCATGAATCTTAAAATTGTTACATCCATTAATCTAATCCACGAATCTTCACAATTTAAATAAAATCATTTTGATTACCAAGTTCTGTTAATTTTTAAATGCACACATTCCTAAATGTCCAAATTTTTAAAATGCTAGATTTAACTTTGTAAGTTTTCATTTCTTTAGTTTCAAGTTGATAATTTCCTCAATCTAATCTGTACATTCTGAAATTACTAAATCCATAAATATGAAACCCCACAAATTTTCAAATGAATGAATTTTCAAATCATGAAATTTGACAGTTCTCAAATTTTGTAGTTCTTAAGTCCCTAAATTTTCAAGTCTTCTACTTCCTAGTACAATTCGAAATTCTTAAATCCTGGACATTTCAAATTTATTATAACTCGTTCCGTGTAAACAAATTTTTTCAAATCCCAAATTTCCACATCCTCAATCGTCCAAATCCTTGCACCTTCAAATTCCCAAATTTACGAATTTCTGAACTTCTAAGTTTAAAAATTGAATATTTCTATCACTAGAAATGTCAAAATTTCCAAATTTGTAAAATTCACAATCCAAGTACAAACGTATGTTACCGTCTTTTTCCCACATGGCCATGTTCCCTCTGGAAGCCCATCGCGTCCTTCTAAACCTGTACACCATCTACTCCGTTGAAAATTATCTCCCACGATTTTCTGAGACCAACATCGTCCAAACGTATCGTTCAATACCCGATACAAACAAGCGACATTTTCCACGTAATCTACAATCATATGTCTGTCTTCGTTGCATCTGACTAAAATCAGAAAAAGACATACGATTGCAGTTAAACTCACCCAAAAAACGTCGTTCGTATGCATCAGGTCTAACTATCGATTTATACCAGATCGGTCACTGTGCCGTCACCGTGACCGAAAAAAGACGAACATCGTTTCAATGTCCGAATGTAGATCACGGAAAATACGTGCGTATAACAAAAAAATGAACATGGAAGGGGAAATTGACGGTACAGTGACGTCATGACCTTTAATGGGCATCCAAGGTACGAATGTAGCCGCAACGCAAACGTTACAAAGCTGGATAGCAACGAAAAGTTTGATTGCGCTTTGCAACTTCTCCTTCTCGGCGAGGGGGAGGATACGGGCGTGTACGATGGTGGGCGTGTTAGCGACATATGAGAGCGAAAAAATCCCGAAAGTTCGGCCGACTGGTGGAGAAAGAACAGGAAGAGGCGCAGCGGCAACAGCAGGAGGAGGACGAGGCCGAAGGAATATACGCGGATCAGAGCACGAGAGCAGTTTGCTTCTGCTTTTTTCTCTCGTCTCCTGGTAGTCTCGTAGATGAACCAACTACCGTGGGCTATGAGAAGCCTCGAAAACCTCGATGACCCTTGAGTAGCCACGATATTGCCGGCAACCGAGCCGACGGATCCAGACTTGAGTGCAATTCAACGCTGCGCCTCCGGATGCTCTACCTTCCGTATTTTCCCAACCTCCGTCTAACGACTTTTCTCTACCTTCGAACAGATGATAAATCACGCTATCATGCTGTCCCTCGCTCGTTCTTCAACCATTCGTTTAACGTTAAACGGAGATTCACCGAGCAGGAATATTATTGGTCTCGAGATCTGCTGGATGCCTACGCACTTCTTTTTATTGGAACTTGAGTTTGACATGCACTCAGAAATAGCTGTTTGAAACTCCGAATAATTTGGGAAAGTAAACAAATTCAGAATGTGGACGATCAGTTTAGGTCATTAAATTGACATTTTTAGTTTGGAAATAAAATTTTATGAATAGTAGACGGTTAGCTTGTTGCATCGTCCACTCTTCAGTGTATGATTGTTCCACGAATGTTGTCTAATATATGTAGAAATACATAGGAAAATACGCAGGTTTTATTATTGTATATTTTCGTACAGAAAAATGCAGCTCCATTAGGCGTCCATAACCAAAACTTCAATTCATCATCTTAAGTTTTGGTCAAATAAAGCCAATAAAACTGAGAATGGTCATGTGTGTTCATGTTCATGTTTCAGTTTCTAACGTTCATTAACTGACGTTACAAACTAATGTTTATGAAATGATAGAAATGAAGATATAAAATGTTACATAATGAATTTGTTTACTTATATAGCTCAATTGATACTGACATAAAGAAAAGATATCAAGGTTGATAGATTTATGAAATGTCCGAAAATCAGGTTTAATGTTATCCAACTTATCATTTACGTTAATACGTGAATATTTATTTCCTATCAAAAGCTCAGATCATTACACGAGAGGTTATTTATGAAACGCACTGTATAAGCCAATTCTATTGTATTATATTTTATTTTTCTTCAATGAATGCGATGTCCACTCTTATACGTTATTAGATCGGATCGATTTTAGTTATTTGGCTTGTTCGACAATGTGATTTTTACCTTATTGATATTTTTGTACGACCAGCTCTCGTACAAGAATCTCGGCAACATGCCGAGCGTATGAAATTCCAGGATAGGCGGAGATTAGAAAAGAGAGGAAACCAGTTTTGCCCGAGGTATCCGAGGTGCATTTCAAGGGTCTAACCTCGATGGGACGACGCGGGTCTCGCCCCATAATCCAGTGCGGTGGCAACTGATTATACCCCACCTTCACCCTCGACCTTATCCACCCTTGGCAGCTCACCGCCACCCACACCCTCATTTCACCTCTTCTCCTTATGCGCCGAACCGCGCCTTCTCCACCATACCGTCGAGCTTTACGTCAATTAGAATAAGGTTGGCACTTTCGGTACGAAGAGTAATTACTTTAATTAACAAAATGGAGGTAGGTATGCGCGATCTCCGCCTCCCCCACGCCAACTTTACTCGCTGTCGTTGCTGCCTTCGTGCCTTTTTGGCCGCGAATACGCGCATATATCGCGAGAGAGATTCGCGCGACCCTTTCCGCAAGGCAAGTTCCAAATCTGCGATGCTCGCATGCACGATAACTGCACGTCGACGTTCGTCCGGTTCATTGGATACCGTGCATCCATCGAATTCGGATTGTCTGATTGTGAAATCTTATTCTGCTTTACTGATGGAGTACGCATAAAATGTGTCTTAAGACTTTCTACTCATCTACTGCATCTCCAAGATTATCTTCCTAACGAGGTTTCGAAATTTTTAATTACGCCGTTAAAGATTAACCCCTTGCACTACGATCTATTTGGTAGGTCCGTCAGATATGAACTGTTCACTGGCACAATGTTAAAGAAATTAAAGAAAGTTAGAATTTCATGCCGGTTTTGCATTTCGTGATTCAAATTGTGCAAATTATAAGTAGACTTAAATTGAAGATTTAATCGTACTAAAAAAGAAAGGTTTAATGCTGAACACTTAAGGTTTAATACTTTAATGCTGAACATAACTGCGACTGTAGCTTGTTATTATAGTGCAAGGGGTTAATCAGAAATAATTGTTAATTTTATAAACTTATGCGCACTCCCAGTACAATTATCTAATAAAATTACACGAAAATGAAATATCAATTTAATAAAAGCACAAGAAACGTCTAACCACGAATTATAAGAAAAGATTCGGTGACTATTCTTTTTCAAAGACATTTTGAAATGGTAAGTTTCCGATGAACCAGAAACGTCATATTTTTCTCGACGATCCCGAAATTAATTTTAAAAATTAACAATTTCTTGAGTTCCTTACCTATCGTCTTTACCGGTGGGTTTATCGAGGGGTCCAACCGTGTGTTGCGGGGGTGGCATACTGTAACAGGGTGTCGGCGTGTATCCTGCCGGAATTTGATAACCGGACGTCACAGGACCACCAGGATAAGTTCCACCACAGTTGTAGCCTGCAGTGGGGTAAGGAGTGTAAGTGTTCGCAGGATATTCTGGCTGAACACCTGTCATCCCGTATCCCGGATGAGGACTCATTGGTCCATAACCTAGAAATAAAAAACATTTTCAAAAAAACAAGTATCATAATCGAAACAAGTATCGTGATATTCGGATGATGTATCATAATAAAAACAAGTATCGTAAGACTATTGGAAATGTTATGTTCATATTTCTGTTATTCAGGTTTTCTTTGTAACATTTATATAGTCTGCGATTTTTGTATGAGTCACAATAAAAAATATAGCGGTTTCATTATGAATCACAAACGTAATAAATTAGGATAATTTTCCGGGATACCATCTTTTCAGATTAAATCCATATTTCTGAATTCAAGGCTAATTCAATATCATACTATAATGCGTTGCTTAAACAAAATATTAGTTTCTGAAAGACCTTAATTTTTTATGACGAAAAAGCTATTTTCCAGAAAATTATTATTAAGCAATTCATAGTCAATTCGAATCTTATGAATTTTTATTCAAAACAATTTTCCTCAAACTACCGGAAATGTTCGACAAATCACAGCAATGTACGTGTTATTTCCTAGATACATTACTATAAATCTACCGAACACAATGCAATACTCGAATAAAACGCACATAAATATGTTGACACTCCAAAAAATGAAACAACGCGAACTCAGGTAAATGGATCCCTCCATGAAGAACCTGTTTTTATTTCATAAAATTCCCCATGATCTCTACCCATTCGTACACCATAACGAAGTAAATAAAGAAACGTCCCTCAGGTTTCAGAAAAAAAGGTACCGAACTAGAAGCTGGACAAAGGTTCGGGTCGCAAAGCATCAAACCGTCGCGTTGCTTGATTAACCGTTGTAAAACTGGCGCATTTATTTACCGGCAAGAATTCATTTCGTCTGGCAGTGCAAATAGCCAACGGACTAGAAGGGCCTGTGCGACGTCGCCTGAACACGACGACGTCGAGCGAACGAGCGAACACACGGTGGATGTGTGCTCGAATGTTTCAATTTCAATAACTACTCCCCAGCGAGTCTGCACAATATTGGCCGCACCGGACTTTTGCCGGCTACGTGTACGCGAAATATTGATAATTAACAATGGTCGTGTACCGCCACAGGGTGGTGGTCCGTTAGGAAGGGTGTCGTTGCATATCCACGCCGCGAAAGAGGATGAGAAGAGGGACGGAGACGAGGTGGGAGGCAGAGGTGCCGACAGGGACGAAAAGAATGGGCTATAGGTTTGGAATGCCAAAGCACAGAGAGACCGAGGAAAAAGAGAGTCGGGACCATAGGTACCTATTATGGCAGTCATGTACTGTTCTGGCGAATTTTTATTCGACGTAACCGCGTATCGCTCACTCATTCCGCGCCCCTCCCAACCTAACCCCGAGGGCGTCGAGCTTTTGTTCTTTTCCGTATCCCTCGTCCACGAACTTCCTCGTTCCATCCCCCCGTATCACCCTAAAGGCCCTCCGTTACACGCCAATGTAGCGACACGATGACGCTTCCCGTATATCCCAAGTATGTATATGGCAGTGTCGAAATTCCCGGACAACGTGTACACAAGGTCATTAGATCAATTCAATGTTTGATCGAGTTCCATCTCAATTTCAAATAATTTTGATTGAAGAAATAACACGGACATCCTTCCGATTATAACAAAATCGGATAATCATGAAATTTTACGAAAGGTAGACATCATAATAAGTCATCTGCTTAAATTGGACAGCAAACACGAATGTATTCGCGATAGGAAGCTGCAAACGCTACAGTCACGGGTCATAAACCGAATCTACGAGATGGATGACGAATTGTCTGCCAAGTTGAGCGATAAACAGTGATAGCTCACCAGTGGGGTCACGGTAGGCGTCCATGTAGTGGGAACCCCCGCTGTCGGGGGTGCTTTCTCGGCTGTACGCCGCGACGTGCACACCGGGTGGCGGGAACCCTGGTACAGGCCTGATTCCTGGCCCCCCGCTGAAATTGACCGGCTCATTCGCCGTCGAGAAGTCCACGGGCTCGGTTTGCTCCTCGATTGGTCTGGGCGCTGGGAATCCTGGTCCTACGGGAACCGCTACAGCTTCTCCGTGGCCGGTTGGGTACTGGGGACTTGGTGCGCCACTGTAATCAGATGAAGATGATGTACGGTTTAATATCCTTCCCTTCGCTTTACCCTCGTTGCATCGCCAGAAAATATTCACGGATTAAAATGTTCATAATCTTGTTTCGGGTGTTTCAATCAAGGGGTATAATTGAATAAAAAACTTCTGCGTTCTAATGTTTGGCGGGAATGACCAACAACGTTTCAAATTAGTAACATACAAATTAGTCGTTAATTACCTGTGAAGCCTGTTCACGCTGAGATCGAGGGTCTGTCCTTGTGGACTGGGAACCTGAGGACTTGCCGTCAGGTGGGGACTCGCTGCTGCTTGTGGACTACCACCTACGGTTTGACCACCGCCGTATTGAGGGCTGAGGCTGTTAGAGCCGTATGGGGGCGCCTGTAATTATTACCGTTGCTTTTAAGAAATTACTTTCCGGGCTCGTCTTAATATCACAAGAATAATAGCTACCTGCGGGCTTGTTGACGTTACACTGGAAGTCGACAAGTCCATCACTGATCCTCCAGGCGAAGTTGGAGGACCTCCTGGCTTCTGCATTTGCTGTACTTGGGCTACCGTGACGCATTTCACTGAAATTATAATACACGTTCAATTTATAGCTTTAACAGTAGCCACAGTCAGAGTTAGTTACATGTTACGTAACGCTTACCGTCTTCGGTCTTCATCATCCCCGCAGCCGTAGCAGCAGCCATCGCCATCTGGTGTTGCTGAGCCGCGGCCGCAACCTCCTGATGGTACACCCGTTCTTGCTCCTCCGGGGTCATCCCAGTTTGTCCCAGATAATACATATTCGTTCTCGAATGCAACTGCTGTTGTTGCTGCTGCTGCTGTTGCTGTTGTTGCTGCTGTGACTGAATGGGTGCGCAGGCTTGGGTGTCGTATCTCTCGTAGGCTGACGTGGTACCCGGGTCGTACGGTCGATGATTAGCAGCATTGGCTACCGCGTTTTCGTAGCCTCTCGCATTCGCGATCTCGTTGGAGTAGGTCACGACAGGTCGCGCGATATTGCTAGCACCAGGGTGCATGTAAGCCCTCGCATGCTCCGCGGATCTGTGGTGATAAAGCTCCTCGCTGGATGTGGCCGCTGCAGCTGCCGCCGCTGCTGCTGCCATCATCGCCGAGGGCTCGTAAGGAGACCTCTGTGACATTTGGTGACTCATCCTGGTGTCTTCCACCATCGGCATCGGATAAGCGACTGTGGGCTGCATGGGCAGCACGTGGTGCGTTGGGTGCTGACTCGGGTGATGTATCGTTGCGCCGATGGACCCTCTAGATCCCATGGCGTCCATCGAGGACAGCGACGAGGAGTTTGAGTCTTGATTCATGTACGAGTCGTACGTGGGTCGTACAGTAGGTGGAGGTGGTGGAGGGGGTGAGTTTACCCTACAAGAAGCTGTATCTTCCGTCTTGGGTACTAACAGGTCCGACGTGCTTTGTCCTCTGCTAGACAAACTGCTGCAGCAACTGCCGCTTGTCGCCATGTTCTCGGTTTTAGGGACCACTTTGGGCGTGCGGGACGAAGGGCTTTCCTCCGGAGTTTTGGGAGGTTTTATGTTGATCCCTGTACCCTTTGTCGTTGAATAGTAGTCGTAGGTCAGACTGCTTAGCACCGGTTTTGTGTCCTGTGTCGTGGATCCATACTGAGAGTAGCTCTTACTATCCATTGACGGCGGCAACAGGTTCGTACTGATGTACTCTGGAGCTATTCCGGACACTGTTACAAAATTTATCATACATTTTGCATCGTATTACATTACGGACGAGTTTTAGTTAACACCTTTACTTCGTTGCGGAACAATTTAATGTCCATTAAAATTTGCTCCAACATGCTTGGGGGTGAGAATGCAAACTGATTTTGGAACGTAATGTTCAAGTAATTGCAGGAATAACAGTTCAGAGTGGAAACCATAAAACAAGTTTCTACGTTCGGTATCATTTTGTTAAATTCACAAATTGGTGTTCCGGTACAGTTCAAGCATGCAGAGCACAGTTGGAGATACTCGCAAGCAGCGCATTCCACAGTCATGTTATCGTAATAACCACAATTTATCTGCAATTTACATGCCTGTAAATTACAATAGCTATCGACTGTTTGCAACACGGCTCACTAGTACACCCAGCGCAAAAGCAATAAAAGCAAGGCGATCGATCTCGCGCGAGCATGCGAAAATGATTCGCGTGAAGGATTGGCGCCGATCAAAAAAGCTTAAGCCCCGATCAGATTTCATATGGCAGTTTGACATATGTGGATTTTCGCGGACAATTCCGGGCACGTTGAGAAGGGTTGCTATGCCGCCTTACCTTGAGCCTTGTGTCGTGCCTCGCGTGCGGCTTGCTTATTGGCCGCGGCAATGGGACATCCGGACAGGCTTCTGTGCGTGCTCCGATTCGAGCTGACATGGCCACGGCCGTTGCAACCAGGCGTTGGGCATTTCAAAATAGTCTCATGCATCGCCAGAACTGCGAGAACCCAGAGACACGTCGCGTGGTTACAGAACGCTAGTCGTTCAAATCTTTCGAAATTTCCTAATACGCAAGCCAATCGTCCGACCACACATACACGCACACCAGGGACGGTAGGATTCAGATTGTATACCCGTTTAACTATGGCCTCGTTGCGATCAGTATGCAACGATATGCGTTGAGTATAATTATCATCGTGGTCACCGTCGACGAACACCGAGAGATAGGTGTTGTGTATAGTAGTATATATACAGAGAAATAGAGAGACAGGATAGAACGAAAGAGAAATTAAAGGAACAGAGACAAAGAAAGATGGGGTACACAACGTCACGGGATAAAATATACAAATAAATGTGTACAATCAAGTATACCGAGCGGGTAGAGAGAAACTCAAGTAAAGACATAATCAATCGAGTGAAAAAATATAAGACAACAACTTGCGGTTTGTTTGTGTTGCGTGTGTGTATGGTGAATATCTCATATGTCGGATACACATGTTATTTTAACTGTAGCTTCTACACATTATAACTGTGGTTTCTACGTACGTTATTTGACTATAACACCATATGTGAAAATATGGATACAAATTTTGATACTTTGCACAGTTTGTGTAACAAAATTTATCAACAAATTTCTTGCACGGACGTTCTTTTAAAAAATGAATTGTTCACTAACATTTTGTACTAAAATTAATTTTTAACAAAGGTTGTTGGCTAAAATTAATTTTTAACAAAGGTTGTTGGCTAAAATTAATTTTTAACAAAGGTTGTTGGATAAAATTAATTTTAGTTTAATAGTAGATAGTTTCTGAAGTGTATTGCTACTGCGAAAGATCCACGACCTCTCGTGTTGGAAGGAGCTAGTGTCTTAGAAGATTCGTCGACGCGCGACGAGTGCGGTTTGTTGGGGAAACCGTGAAACCGTGTCACAGGAGCGTGTGATCGCCGTTTAATTATACTCAATCGCACAAAATCCTCCGTTCGATTCTGGTGTGTGCGCATACGCATAGTTCGGGTGGTAGCACCGCCCGTGTCTCGAGTTCTCCAGATGTTCGTAGGCACGGCCAACGTAACCAAGTTCAAGTGTGGTGATTAATTCTCTACTATAATGAACTACAAAACAGAACGGTAAATTCAAACGAAAGTGAACGCAATAAATAAAGCTCTCTACCCCGCAAACGAAAAGCACAAAGAATATAAACAGACAGACACATAGACACACATAGACGGGCACGGTTCAACGAGCCCACACTTTTATCAATTATTCGAAGCTTAAGTTACGTTGTTTTTTCTCGGTAATTCATTTTTTCCTACCACGTGGTATTTGAAGGAATTGTGTAGATCTCATTTGTGCAATCGAACTTTTCGCGAGATCAAGCAGAGATTTCGATCAAAATGTAGTTTGTGTCGTAACATTCCAAGATCGTGGCCGATTAAAGGAAACGTGCTAACGTGGAAATTAAGTACACTCGCTCGTTCACTCGTCACTCCCTTGCCCCGTTGCGTGAAAAAGGCAATTTCGCAAAAAGAAGATGCATCTATTTAACTACTATAAGAAGTGAGTACGATAGCGGTGAGTACTTACTCTCTGGCGTTAGTTTATCTTTCCTTGGACAACCAGATAGGCTGAAATCACAACATTCATGGATTAAAGATACGATTGTAAATCCATAGACTTAAGAAATATTATTTTTAACAAGACAACATATTGAAATGCAGGGAGTCTAAAGGTAACTTTTTGAATATCTTTTTAGTGCAATTATTTATGGAGATATATAAACCATTTCGCGTGTAATTTTAATAATATTAAGTGGTATCTAGTCAATTTTCATTATGCAATATCGTTGGAATTATGTACGAAATAGTTTTACGTTTTCATAATTAAAAATTATATTTGGGATACACACTTAAATCAGAAACAAATTATATAAAATATTTGGAAAATAAATTTGTTTGAGACGAAATCAATATTATGTTATCCAGTCTGTATTGGTTTATTTAAAGTAAAATTCATGGAAGAAAGCCATTTATAGCTAAATCAATTCTACAACGTTTTACGATAATTTCCGAAGTTTTAGTATGAAGTTTAAGTTTGTAAAATAAAAACGTATTGAAAAATGACTTAAGATATAAAGATATGAGCAATTGTTTGTTTTTCTATGAAAATAGCATATACACATTGAATGATAAAGTTACGCGATAAATTATGCTATGAAGCAATGAGATTATGCTATGTTATACTACGCTAGATTATGCTGATGAATATTCCATATCCAATATTATAATACATCCAAAATGAAATTCTTTTATCAAAGGTATGGAAAATTTTTCATCTGTAACTTTCCGACAGTGATATTTCACTGAAATTCATAATCTTCATATTCTGTTTAATTACATCAGTTTTGTTTGAACTGAGTAAAAAGTGAGACAGAACGAATAGTGCTTATTATTATACTTGTATTTTTAATTCTTATATAATTACTACAAAGCAGATATTCAAACAATATTAAATTCTTGTAAAATATTTTTAAAATCGCAATAACAACTTTATTATTGGTGTGAATTTTACAATAGATACAACGGTGATTTTTATTATTATTAATTTATCGACAATTTTTCGATGCATTATTTACATTATGCATTATTTGCATTACAAACATTTTTACCGCGAACTTTATTTTTTGATTGAAAAGTAGTCAATTATTGTGACTACATAGTGAGTGAAATTGATAAAGAAAATTGTTTTAAAAAATGGTATAAAATTTTCGTATACTTTTGATACCAAATTAAGTCGCGTACGTAAAAATGATCGGATTTGCTCTCGTGTCGGTGACACTGTTCTCCATCAACCTGTCGTATCAACTGGCCGTTTAATTGACCAGGGCAAAGTGCAGAGCACAGCTTAATTACCGATAATTGCTTACCTGCGGTGGTGAGAGTAGAGTCCGGTCACGTGACCTTGCCCCGTGCACCCTGGGGTCGGGCACTTGTTGCCCTCTGTAACAAATTAAACCACGGCAAACGGTCAGCTTTCGTACTATCTGTCATCATTACATAGAACGTGTACATATCATAAACGCAATATTTTGTTAAGATTATTCGGAACAAATTCTCCATGTGGGTTACATGAAACTATATTATAAATATGAAGTAAAAATATTTCGTAGTAATAAAAGTCACATTATTTCTTACATTAAAATGTACCTTAATCGTTCAATGAAAATGTGTTCGAAAAAAAATGACCAGAAACTAACGAAAATATCTCATGAGTGCTTTTACATCCTATCAATAAATATTAATAATTAAAAATTTTATCCGTTATATGCATTATTCATAACACATAAAAACCCATAATTTATAATAAAAATTCAATACTACATACACTATACATTTCATCGTTATCGGCAATATAAAAAATTCCAACAATTTCATTAGAATAACCAGTAAAAGTTAATCGGCATAATTCCAATTAATCGACCGTTTCAAATCAATTGTATTGTGGCTCTTAATTAATATCGGCTATTAGCACCACGTAATTGTAACACGAAGTGTAACTCGTTCCTCGTACCGACCAATCCCGTTGAATTTCGTGATCGCTGCAAGCGCGTTTGATTGTGGATAAATTGTGCGTTCACATCGTCGGAATATTGGCTGAAATAGCGACCAAAGCGTGACAATGTTACGGTAGATGGAAAATATTGTTCCAGTGCTTGCGTTTTGTAATGCGGAGACAGTGGATTTGCATTCAGATGTTCACTTTCGCTCTGGCTGTCGAATGAATCCGTAGAATCAATATTTTATGTGGAGACAGAATGGTAACGGTGTACAGTAACCGTGCACATGAAAAATGGAGTTTCCTCTCGATATTTGCGCCGCGATAATTTCTCTATTATTAAAACCACGTTGGTATTACGAAAATCTTTCAACCTCAATACCACGTGTACATTAAGCATCAAATAATAATTAATCTTTGTTACAATTGTTATTGCATTAACAATTGTAATTGTTATACATATAAATGTATAAATAATTATACTTTGTTATGAATTGTTAAGGTGGTCTGTAATTTATTAGGTATGGAAATCAATTTCTGCTGAATAGTGGCTATGTAACGCGTGATTATTATACATATGCATGACGATGTAACGCGTTGCAATCTCACACATGGTGATTTAATAAATAGTGATGCAATACATGGCGATATAAAATGTGGCACTTCCTTATAATAGTGACCTAACGAGTGGCGATATAATGCGTGGTAATAGGAACCATGGTGATTTAACAGACAGTGATACAACGACTTGCAATTTTACACATGGCGAACTAACGTGTGGCAATGCAATATGTGATAACTCTACGGTGATTTCTTAAATAGTGACACAACATGTAATTCTACACGTAGTAATTTAGAGCCGTTAAGATTTTGGTATTTTCAAACTTTTGGTTTCCCGAAATTTTGAGTTTTGGAATTTTGGAAATTTGGAATTTTGGAATTTAGCGCGTGAAAATTTTACACGTATGATACGTGGTAATATAGCATGTGGCAGTTTTTTGCTTTGCAATATGATATGTGGGAATATAGCACGTGACAATTTAACATGTAACAATACAATACATGTTAATGTAGCACATGGTAATTTCACATGTAGGAATACAATATGTGGCAATATAACACGTGGAAATTTTATACTTAACAATACAATATGTGATAATAGAGCACGTAGCAATTTCACGAGTAGCAATGCAATATAGCACCTAGTTCCATGAGTTACGGTTCCATGATTGACGATACAACGTGTGGCGATATAGCACGTGGCAACGCATGGCAATTGACAGATACCAATATGAAATGTCTAAATTTGAAAATTTCATACTTTTTTTAAAATTAAAAAGAAGAAAATTTTGAAATCTATAATTTCTTTCCAAATTGAAAAATTTGTGAATACCATCATTTGTTTTATCAATTTTTACGTCTCGACGCTTTTAAGTTTCTGAATTTTCAAATTTGAAAATATTGAAATATGTACAATTAAAAATTCGAAAATTTGAAAATTTCTATGAATTATTAATGAAGCTAAACTATTACACGTCATAAAACATAAAATAAATTCACAAAATATCTGGCCATCTAATTGTTAAAAATGAACGTAGAACAATCGTCCTTTCAAATTAAATGCATTTTCAATCACAATTAATGAAGTTATAAAACCTTCATTAAACAGCATACGATTTTTCACGAAAAACGATGTAATAACATTTCATTTGTAATTCATTTAAGCAAAATACAAATCCCAGTACGTTTTCTAAAACGAAACGAGATCGTTAAAATTGGAATTCTCCCGTGAGAGCAGAAAAATGTAGGGAATAGTAAAAAGCTCGACGGCCGATATTCTTTCAGAATAGCAGCAGCGGCAGATGGAATTGAATGAAAATTAACTATCGAATGGATGACAACTGCTATATCCGACATGGTATACTTCCAGCACGCCATATAGATCGCAAGGTATTTCTAGTTTGCCAATATCCATGAACATTTTATACGTTCCTTGCTCTGATCGTTGAACTTATAGGCAAATAAACGGATTGTTTATTGTTCGATATTGATGCAATTTAAATTTATGTCCGATCATCCTTTCAACAATAAACAGAAGTTTAACGAGATTAAATGAAAATGTTTCATACTTTAGGAAAATTAGGTAAAGAAATTAATAAAAAGAAAAATGTCTGACCTCTACGACGTACCACTTACGAAGGTTATGTTGTTTTGAGGTTATAATATTTAAGCTAGCGATAAAAAGAAAATAGTGTTTAATAAACAGTTAATAAATTATCATTAAGGTGTCATTTGGTTATAATTTTTAATAATTCAATTTTGCTTTATATTGTTTAATGTATGAAATCACTAAGTGAAGTTATTAAGTATGAAATTACTAAATGAAATTATTAAGTATAAACTCATTAAATAAAATTATCAAGTACGAAATCACTAAACAAATTTATTAAGTACAAAATCATTAAATGAAATTATTAAGGACGAGATCACTAAATGAAATTATAAAATATGAAATTACTAAACAAAATTATTAAGTATGAAATCACATATGAATAAGTACCTCTTAATAATGTAAAGGTAAAGTGTTCTTTCAGGTCGTTCACTGTTTAAGTAGTGTGAGACGATATAACATTTTAAAGCGTTAATTAGAAGGTCTAAATGAAAACGGACAAGCTGTGGCCTAATGTGGCCTAGTGTGGATCTTGTCGCGCAAGTTACGCATTTGCGAGTAACCACTGGGATTTCTCTGTCCCATACCTAAGCCCCGGGGATTAACACTGTGTATACATTCAACCTAAAACCTGGTTATTCCTGAAACGAGCACGGCCGCTTCATTACCGTTTTATCAGAGAATGAGGGTGTCAATCTCCTAAATGACAGCTTTGCATACTAAAAACATCGACGACATCATAAAAACGCCATAAAAGTTAAATTCACGATTAACCCTTTAACTGTTTAGTTTAACTCTGATTGCATTTTTGTATATTATTTCCACTACACAAAATGTGTCTTTGATATTTTAATAAGTATATTCTACATTAGATAAAAACTACCCTTTTCAAAATAAGTACACTGGGCATTAAACAAGAAATCGCCATTTTTTCATGACGAATATATTCAATATAAACATCGAGAAAGTTAAATTTATTTATTATAAAAATTGTCATTTTTTCATTACATTTGTCATTAAACAAGAACAGCTTATATTTTCATGACAAATATACTCGTCATTAAACAAAACATTTCAACCTTTTTACTCCGGTTTCTGCTAGTGTACACGAACAACGAAGGGGTTAAATTGATTGATTAAAATTATAGCATTCTCGAAAGAACTGCCAGAAATGACCAGACAACGGTACACAAAACACGCCACATGTTTAATTGAACGTCGAATGACCCTAAGTGTCCAGCAGCAGCGTGCCAACGATAAAACTCGTGTTCAGAAACTTTCTCTACACTCTTTTCAGCACTTTTCCCCCTTGATTCTCGCCGTTCTTGCGGCTGTCACGAAATTGCATCGAGGCATGCTTCGAGCAACCTGTACCATCTGTCGTGTACTGGCTGTAACTTAATGGCTGGTATGGTGTACGTCACGTATAATCGTGCCCGTGTTCGTGTTCTCAGGGTGACCTCGCGTGACCAGACAATTACGGGTTTCCAGTACGCTCTATACAGTCCACAAGTACCAATCGCTTAGGATGAGACCACCTATTCGGATACTTTGTTCCTAATGCCGATGTTGGTTTTAATAAATAAAAATTGCTATTGTACTCGTAATCAGATGGCATGATACGCGTATTCTGATTTTATCTAAGCGTTTTTGTTGAAAAATCTTGAAGTACAGTTTATGCCATAAGTGAGTTGTGAGGAACGTGTGCCTTGGGACTTTGATGCGTGTGGAATATTTCTGAAGTTTTAAATTTCTATCTTAAGTTTTGCTATTTTTAAATTTCTATATTTCTAAGTGGCATTCCTAATATTTCAAGTTTTAAAGTTTTTACATCTTTAAATTTCTAAATGTCCTAAAATTCAAATTTCCAATTCCTAACATTCCTCAAATTCCAAATTATCATATCGCCACATTCAATTTAGAAATATCCTAGTATCCTAATTCCGAAAGTACCACATAGCCCAATTTTCAAGTTTTAAATTCCACAAATCTGCAAATTTATTAATCTCTAAATTTGTAAAATTTCGTTTGTTCAAATTTCTAATCTTTGAAGTTTCTACATTTTCAAATTTTTTAATTTCTGCTAAATTCACAGATCTCCAAACTCACAAGTTCACGAATTCCTAAATTTTGGAATAATTGAAATTTTCACTTGTTGAAACATCCCTTATCAAACTATTTAATTTTTAAATTTCGAATTTAAAAAATTGGTACTTCTACATCTTTATATCTCTTTTCTCATTCCTCATGTTTGTAAATTTCTAAATTTCTAAATCTGAAAATATAAAATGTTTATACTATTAAATTTCGAAATTGCATATTTTGAAAACTAAAAATTATTTTATTCCTACATTTCTAACTTTCCACATGTCTATATATCTAACTGATATTACTATAAATAACTGATTCCCAAATATCTTAATTTCACTGTAAATAAGACTATTTCGAATAAGCTATAACACTATTTTCAAACAGCACCGAAGCCTAACTCTGTATGGACACTCGATCGAACCCGTTCAGTCAGCCACCCTGATTCGTCGGCGTAATCCGTTCCATACGAGTTTAACGGGATCAGAACCTCTATCTTACGTATTAACTCATTTCGTTCCCTGGTCTGGGGTCAATTCGACGTTTCTTAACGCGAAAAGCTCTGACGGGGCATAGGTACGTTCGTCACGTGTGTTGGAGGGGTTCGGAAAGGGATTCCGAAGGAGCCTTAAGGGGAGGCCAGCTTTGGGTTAGTTGCGGCTTTTTCCCTTGGAGTGAGCGCACTTTTATAAACTTTGTCGTGTACTAATCCTCCGTCGGTCCTGATCCCCCAAGCCAACTACGCCCGAGCCACAAAATGGCCGTCATGATGTCGAGAAACTTCATCAGCCCGTCATTTCGCGTACCAACGAGAAAGAGTCAGAGGGGAGACCAAGACCTGTTTAAATGTCTCGTGTCTCGTCTGGTCCAGCTTCCTGGTAAATTGGATTACGATACGTGACGTCATTAGCGACATACTTTATTCGAAGCGAGAAAGCGGGCCAGTTATTAGTAGAATGAAAAATGTGAAAATGTACCTTCTGAATCGCGAACGGCTATTCTGAGTTTCGTGTTATGACGGAATGATTGGCTTTTATTACACACGGGTATTATGTGGACATTATACGTCCTTTTTATGATTTATATTCTCAAATTGGATGTCATAGGCACAGCTGTTTCTGTAATTAATCAGTATTTTATTGCGGAATCAGGTTACTGCCTTCTGACGGTTTTGGACCGTTTCGTTAGATGTTTTAATTTCGAAGTTACTAATATTGCAATAAAATTCCTTTATATATTGTACAGTGTTTCGCAGGTACTGCAGTTGCTGCACTTTTTATTATTGTGCTGCTTTTAATAATTCGTTGAAATAAATTATTTAGAGATGATTTTTAATGTTATTATTTATGATATATTTTTTATTTATTATTCATTTTTTCACTGTGTTTTATATATTATTTCTCGATTCTTATGTTTTCATTGTAATGTTTATTATGATATCATAGTAATGTTTTTCCATTGTATAAGTTTGTTTGTACTATACAACAATTTTGGCGGTAAAAAATTGGATCTCGCGATCATAACATTATTTACAAAAGAATTCGTTCTTTAGAGTTTGCGATTCAAAACTCCATTTCGTTTTGCATACATTTTTTTATATTAAACAAATTTTTTGTACTGTTTATGGCATTATTGAAATTACTTTCAATGAATAAATTGTTGCAAAATGACTATAAGCAGGTCAAAATGTTACACAGCTATAATTCTTAGTAAACTTCTTTATTTGAGATAATTATTATTTGTTGATAAATATTCTTTGAATTACTTTGTAGAGCATTTTTATTTTATCAATACATGCATCTGGTACAAAAGTAATATTTAATTTTTTAATTGATGTTTAAAATAATAAACATGAATAAAAGTGAAGTTATTTCTAGTAACAACGTTTATTGATTTCTACTAGTTTAAAATGATAAAAATAGTGCAAACATGTGATCCAACTCTTTTTACTCTTATTACTTTTATTTTTCTTCCTCGGTTTACTCTCCATTTTTTAGTAATACTTAGTATGTATCTTTAAGTGATTATCGTTGAATAGAAATGAACATAATTTTAAATATTCATAAAGTTTTTTGTTAAAAGTATTAAAAATACGTGTACAGTTTTTAAAAAATTATTAGCTTAGTATTTAAAAATCAATTAATTCTTTCGATAAAAAAGCAAGGATTTATGTAAACAATAAATATATTGTTTATGAACAATATGTAACAACTCAAACATTGTTACTTCAACAGAACTATCGCACCATCGCAAGTAGTACTATAAATCATTGGTCAGACATGGTTGGCTAGTTAGCTGATCCAAACTACTTTTGCTAGTTTCCACAACTCATTGCACATTTAAAGTAGTATTGTGAGTGTTCAATACACCATAACTCTTAAATTGTAAATACAGTAAACATATAAATAAATAAAAAATTAGATATAATGCAACCTATATTTCAATTTTTATTCTAATGCTCACCATATTTTACACAGCCTAGCTCTGTTCATACAAAAATAGCATGATCTTTATGTAATAAAATACATACGGGTAGTATTTCAAAATTCTTTAATTGTCTAAAAATTGCAGTCGTAGTTAATTAACTCTGAATGGCGGTTGCTAAAAAATCCGAACCAAAGGGTTAACCGACTAATTAGAAGTATGGGAAGGAAAAATATAATATTAAGTTTATGTTACTGCTACTGTTACATTTTTACTATTACATTTTATACAGGTACATTAATATACCTGTAACTAATTATAAGTAAATTTACTTGCAATTAACTGTACATAAAATTATTTGTAACTAACTATAAGTGAATATACCTGTAACTAACTATACATAAAATTACCTGTAATTGTCTGTAAATAAGTTTACCTCTAACTAACAGTTCATACATGTACTTATAATAGACTGCAAACAGATTTCCCTGTATATCAAAAATTCAGGATGCAATCGAAATGAGGGAAATTTCCCCAAAATTTCCAGCCTATTCTATTTTAAAGCAATCAATGTATCAATAACATTCCAATAGCACATTCGACTAATGAACGAGGAGATAATGAACAGTCGTCGAAGTAGGTACAGTACCGGGTTCCGGATTCCGTGCTTTTTAATTAGCGGCAAGGTAAAAAACGGTGAGCCGGCTAAGTGAGGGCGAGCGGTTGGCCGCCGGCAGGATTAATAAATTAGCCGTAAGGTTTTAAAACGGCCAATGCCTAAGCATGACAGGAAGCAGAGAGAGAGAGAGTGAAAACCGTAGAGAGCGAGAGAGAGGGCAGAAACGAACGAAGGGGCAGATAATGGTTCCGGTCAACAAAATGAATACCGGCACGCGCTGTTCTTTCCGGATCTCTGAATAGACTTGTAACGAGTCGGTCAGACCTTTCTTCTCCCTTTTCCCTGCTCCTGCACGCCTTGCCACCGGGTCTATCCCCGTCTTTTTTCCTACGGGATCCCGTGCCGGGTCGGCAAGAGGGAGAAGAGGAAAGAGCGGATCCAAGGGGCGAGAACGGGGATGAGTTGCGAGGGTGAGACCGTGGCCGAGTGTGTAATTGTGTTATTTTGTTGCCATTTCACGTGAGGGTCACCACGAGAAGGCCAGAGGTGTACATAAACACCGGGATTGTTTTATTCATTCGTCCCGTGCTGCGCATATGACGCGTGCCGAATTCTTTTTCTTCCTCTCTCACTTTTTTTCGCTTGATCGCACTGCCTTCCTTTTTTTCGGCGATTGCATGCACACAATGAAATCGATTAAACTAGTGGGTCTGCAGACCAGGTGCCTCACGCGAATTCGAATGTGTACTTCACATTTAGAGTACCTACTGCAAACATATAGAGCAAGTATAAGATATAGGGATTTTTAAGTCGATTCAAACGATTGTGCACATTATTGTTAATTTCACCAAACGATACCAAAACACGGTTTTTTTAATCGATTCGACGATTGACGTCGACGATATCGTCAGATTACAACTAAAATCTATACAGCAAATTTAGATGTGTATTTTAAAAATTTCAGGTAAAAACACCCAAAATTGTGGTCTATAGCGTGGTCCAGACAAATGAACAAATGCAGATCGAGTTGTCCCAGGAGCCTGACTACGTTCGGTAATTATGTATTAGTTATGGAAACACGCAATCGGTGAAGTGGTGTTTCAGTTTATACAGGAGTATTCAATGAAACCAGTGAAATTATGTTGTAGTTACAGGAGTATCGAATGAAATCGGTGGAATTATGCTTCAGAGGAGTATCCAATGAAATCGATGGAATGATGTTTCAGTTATACGACTAATCAATCGATGGACAAGTTTAAATATCCACGTACGGATACAGTAAAGAAATAGACGTGGACTTATTTTAATCACCCGATACTTGCGACCTTCGATAGCTTCTTTCTCCACGATCGGGAAGAGTGTTTCTGCAAGGAAAATATCTTCGTATTGATTTGTAACGCGTCGATTGCTATTGGAGATACTAGGGGGGTATATATTTACATCCCTATGACTTTCTAACGGGTTTAGCATATGACTTTCTTGATTTGATTTGAAAAATATTGTGAATGAAATGAGGTTATGTGTAGAAGAAATAGGAAATAGGTGATTCAAATTATTTAGTGTTATGTGATATGTATAGCTATGACACATAGCAAGAAATGAATGTATGTTCGAATTCTAGTATGAATGATCCACCATATGTACAAGAGTTAATTCATCAATTAATCCTCAATTTTATCAATTGATTTGTTGCAATAAAAATATGTATTTTTCTCAATTTCTATATCTAAACCTTCACATCCAGAAATTTTGACATCTTCATATTCCCAAATACTCACATTTCCAAATTTTACATTTATAAATTCCATATTCTTAAAATCTAACACTTCAAAATCCTCACATTTTTACATTCTTATGTGCACACATTCTTCAACTTTCAAATTCACAATTTTTCAAATCTCCCAACTTCTAAATTCCCTGTTCAAAATTTGCTGAATTTTAAAAATTTTAAAAATTTTTCAGAGGAAGCTAAATTTGCTTCTGAGGATACCTATGTGATAACCATACGTGGTCTCCCCTAGTTTTATTCTGTATGAAATGCTAAACTACTTTTACTAAAGCTATCAGCGTATTAACACATTCTCATATGTTATAGTACATTTTCATACGTTCTCGTACATTCTCACAAGTTTGGTCCAATATTACGTTACTCAAGAGTATATCTAAACGAAGATATCAAACGTCGCGGTTTCTTCTTAAATTTGATCATGTGTTGTCTGAAAAATAAAAAGCGAAAGATTCTAAAAATAAAATGTTACTGTCAATGTGTTAACACATAATCTTGCGTTTTACATCCTCACAAGTTTGATATAAAATCACGTAACAGAGAGCATCCCTGAACGATGTTCGCAAAATAATTTCCCTGATCGCTGTTTCTTCTTAAATTTGATCATCTGTCAGTTTCAAAGTAAGACACGAAAGATTCTACAAAATGACTACTAAACTATTTTAACTGTATCTGTCAATGTGTTAATAAATTCTCACATGTTGTATATTCTCACAAGTTTGGTCCAGAATCAAGTTGCCGAAGAGCATCCCTAAATAGCGTTCGCAAAATAATTTCCCTGGTCGCGGTTTCTTCTTACATTTCATCTGTTAGTTTCAAAATAAAACACGAAAGATTCTAGAAAAGGAATACAAAATTATTTCCACTGTAACTGTCAATGTGTCAGTACAATCTCATAAGTTTGTTCCACAATTAAGTTGCTCAAGAGGGTTCCTAAACGTCGTCCGCAAAATAATTGCCCCGATCGCGGTTTCTTCTTCGATTTGATCACACGTCGGTCGCAAAGCAAAAGACGAAGAATTCTAAAAAAAGAGAACGTGCCAGGGAACAATTGCGAGGCAGGTATTTACTCACGGCGGCGCGCGCCATTAACACGAGGGTAGAGCCCCAGAGCGCGAGCAAAGGTCCTTTTTATGCGTGCGGTCGCAAAGGCAGCGTAAAATTGAGTTACAGGGCAGTTTATTTTTTTATTAGCCAGGCAAACCCTGCCTGCCGCGCGGTTTCAACGCGGAAAGGGTGGTTTTTGCGGCCGACGGATTTCCCGATAGCGGTTTTATGGCGTGTCAACACGCTCTTACCCGACGGCCGCCTCTGTTCACGCTGCGTTCGATAGAAAAGGAATGAAGAGCGGACGAAGAAGGAAGGAAAGAACACGGGACACGCGATCTTCCCGCTAAATCGAAAGGATCAGGAACAAGCGGCGCGAATAGCACCGGCGAACGAGCCTGCGATTAAAAACTATAGCGCGACCCCGGTCCGGCACGCCTTTGCCGCCGTCACGCTTGTAAGTATGCGATTAATCGTGCCCACTTATCGCGGAACCGCATTTATTCGCCAAGATTTCCGTGGAGGTGGATTGCGCCCGCTATCTGGAGCCCGAGATCTTTTAATGATCGACCGTACAAGATTGACAGGTGGCGGTGAAACTTCGCGGACGCAGGCCTTATGAACACGACGCGGAGATTTTTGTTTGCACGAACTTTTTTAACAGAATTACCTGAAAGGGCAAGTATGCGTGAAATAGTTCCTTTATTTCTTAATTTATTGACGCTATCAAAAGGTTATTTATTGTGCAGGGGAGTACAAGGCGTGATGAAAGTTGCCTTCTCCTCGCTTTTACATACGTTTTTTACATTGCGACAATTTTTTATAGTTGCTTGTACGTAATATTTGTTTTAATGGATACTGAGTTGTAAGGTGAACAAAATAGTTTAAGTTTCTTCATTGAATATTTTAGGAGTTATTGACAAATAAATTGTGTGGCAAGGGGTTGAAATGTTAGTGGTTGATGTATTAACGCCTTCATGGCCATTTTGTAGGTTATGTTGCAATTTTATTGAGTTTGTTATTTTCCAAGATTGTATTCGATTATTTAATTCATATAACTAAAATATTATACAATATAATTAATTGTTTTTTCAATATAGACTGCTCAAAAGAAATATGGCACAGAAAAATTTTATGCAAAAATTGGCAAAATTTGACTGACGGTAACTCCGTGAAAAAAATCGTAAAATTACGATTCTTTTTAAATTAAAGCTTGAAATCTCTACTTTAAGATGATCGTTACAAGAGATTTCTGATAGAATTATATTTGAGAACATCATATAATGAACACTACAAAATCGTTAATTTATAAATAATTATTATCAAACAGAACAGATGAAGAGAAGGTGAAAAATAATAGTAGAAGAAGTTAGAAGTCAAGTTAGAAGTTAGAAGTTAGAAGTCATGTTTACGAATAAATAATAGCCATCAAAGTGTCAATATTTTATTTTCTGTGCTGAGAAACGGATGTGGTTAAAATTGTATTGTATCTCGCAATATTTTAGGATAGAGGTTTCTAAACTGTGGACTCCAGCTGTGGGTCGCGAGCTTATTTCAGGATCATCGCGTTAAATATTAAATTTGACAAAATTTAAATATAGTGAAGCGATTATTTTGATTCAACCATTGACTGTTAAAAAATGATAAGCAAACTAGGTTAAGAAAACTATCACTTTCGAAAAGTAAGGATATAGATACTTAACTTAGAGTATTTAATTATAGAGGAATTACTTTTACTCACTATCTTGCAAAGAAATACAAAAACAGTCTTATCTTTAATTAATGACCACTCTAATGTGTGTATTCTATAATACAAACTCTAGGAGAAATTTGTAAATTTTGTTGCATTGTTCTGAATGTGTGGGTAGATGTAGACATAAACTAGAAATACAAGTTTTAGAAAATGTCTTCTGCCTAGACTTAATGGTTGCAGAGGTGTTTAGGTTTGCAAGTTGTAACTCTGTAATGCTTTGTACATTTATGTGTGTAACAATGCTGCGCTTTGTTACCAACATTGCAGAATCCCTTCAAGTTTTAATGTGACTTGTTAAATTGTAAACAGGAAAATTAAAGGTCCTCTGCGTTTTATTACATTGTTTATGTTAAAAGTTCCTAAGTGTTCAAATAGAGATTAGAATAATTATTAATTTTTTACAAATATTTTCGTTAATTTTGTGTCAAAACCTGTAAAATTGCAGTTGAAAGTTTATAAATTAAAGAAACGTTGTTAAAATAACAAATTGTAGTTTGGGAGATATGAAATATTTAGTCAGGATCTTTAATGAATATTCTAGAAATTCAGTTATTACTTGTTCCGAGATGTTAGTACGTGTTCTGAGATCGAGTTGAAGTCATTTTGCGATTCAAATGAAGAAATTATTGTTCACTATCATACATTATAAATTTTTATTTGTATTGTTGCAATTATTATTAACATACTCGGTATAGAATCAGTACAGAATCAGTAAAATTTAAACACTGCTATATATTTTTCTTTGTAAGTGTTATTTTCGTCGCTAGATGGTGCACGTGTGCAAGATCAACACTAGATTTTTGGACACTCGACATCTATTTTTAAATTGAAAATACGATAGAAAAATGAAAAGAGGATGAAATATACAATAGAATATACAGTTATTCTTTATCGTTTTATGACCTATTAAAAATGTTGATTAAAGTACCTTAAAAAAGTGCTGTAATTAAAATAAGAAAGCTGAAGCAAGTCAATCTGACTTCTTTGGTAGATACAGTATTAAAAAGGACAGTCATATAAAGATGTAAATAAACTGTGTAAATAATGGATATTCTGCCATATTTATTAACAGAATTGATCTCTGCAATACGAAATTTATGAATTCATTAAAATTTAAATATTGAAGTACAAATCCAGCCGAATGTCTACCACTGAAGATAATCAGACAAGATCAAACTATCCCAACAATATGCAAATAAGGAATTCATAACAATTTGAACGTTGAACTTCAAACTCAGAAGATAAGTTAGCCTATTGTTAATTACTGAGAATAATTAGAGAGAACCAAACAATCTCTAAAATATGCAAGTTAAAAATTCATAACAATATGAACAATGACATTCAAACTCACAAAGTAATTTAGCCAACATCTCTATTACTAAACACAATCAAACAAGTTCATACAATCCCCAAGATATGCAACTTAAAAATTTATAAAAATTCGAACGGCAATATTCAAACTCACAAAGTAATTTAGTCAATTTCACCAGTAAACATAATCAAACACCTCCACAATTTAAAGAATCATAAAAATTTGCACGTTGAAGTTGAAATTCATGAGGCAACATGAGTTTTTATTTATCATTAAATACAATCAAACAAGGTCAAACAATCTCCACAAGACGCAATCAAATAATTGACAAAAATTTCATGTTTGAAGTTGATGAGATAATTTGGTCTGTTGTCTATTACTAAAGATAATTGAACGGGAGCACACAGTGTCTTCTCATCAAACTATCCGCCTCGATTTAGCACAGAACACGAAACGACGAAGATTGAATTTTTGAAGCCGTTCATCTTCGCAGCTTCAAGCGGAGAAAACGCTAAGGGGATAATGAGAACAGGCAGCAGAGCCGCATGGTGGTAATAAGGTGGCGTGGTTTGGCTGGGATGCTAGTCACGTTTCTAGCTGCTGACAGCTGCGGCTTATACGTATGACGTGGTATCAACCTCAAATTTCCCCGCCTAGGCACATCGTGTCATCGCTGCCCTAAGACCCTGGAATGCACTCCAACTCTCACCTGTCACACCATGGAATCCCAATCTGCTGTCACACGGGGAATTTTCTTTGGTTCTTTGTCAATACCGTTCGATTCCATTGATCGATTTCTACTATCTTTACATTCTGTCGAAGTTAGTTCATTGGAACATTCTACACAAAATAGAGTTTCAAATAATACGCGTTATAGTCATATAATGTGAAAATATGTCAATATTCTCTAATTGAAATGTTTGTTCTATTTAGGAGTGGAGCGCTATAGTTCTGTATGACACATGTTATCTTTCCATGTTTGAGACTTTTTTGTGATCAACATATTTCAATTGTAATATATAGTCCATAGTTCAATTGTGATGTATTACTATTCATTTTGTTTATCTTCAATTATGATGTATTAAAATGTTGTTGACTCCTTCGACTCTCTTCTTTTTCTTTCTAATTCAATTATACCAAGCGAATTTTATGGCGTAAAATTGCAAGAATTAAAATCCATGAAATGTGAACTAATCAAAGTGTCAAAATATTTGAAAACATCCATTATACAGGGTGTTTATTTGAATAGAATGCAGTATTTCTCACGTGAACACATTAAATAATCTGATAGAAAGTTATTTTGTACAGGAGTTAGTTAATTTCCAGTCTACTACCAAATTACAATATTTGTTTTCTTTTCAAAACCAATATTTCTTAAACAACATACTGTATTTCTGATTTTATATCGTTGCACTTGATGTTAAGACAAGTTCATTTTTATAAAATAAAATTTCTGAAAGATTTTAAAGATCAACAAATTTCTACGGTGTTCCTTCACCTTAAGAAATTATATCACTTGTCACCTGTATTGTTTTGTGATGCAAGTAGACATAACTGTCATAAGAAAAATTTTATAGGTTATGATACAATAGTTAATATCTTCAATAAAATTTTGGTTACAAATAACCATTACCAATGACAGAAATTTAATTTTTATTAACAAGAATTAATATAAATTCATTTTTTTTTAATTGATAAAATCATGTAATAAAGGGTTATGCATATCTTATTTTCTTATTATTATCACTTTCGAAAAATTGTATTTTACAGAATTGAAAAAGTCAAACAACTAAGAATTTGTATTATTATCAGATCTTGATACTCGTACTTGTTACTCAAATTATTAATTTGTTTTAAGTGTTCAGTTCTATCATGATTATTATAAACACAGAATATTTCATTCAAACTACATAAATCGTTTCAATAAATTGAAACAAATTCTAAGTTCCCAAATAACTTCAATAAACTCAAAGAGAAAAAAAGTAACATAGAAAGTATAAATTCCTTTTATCAATTTCATTTTGCCACATCGGAAAATTGAAACTTCGACATTTAAAATATCATACAACACTAAGATCCTTTAATTCTATTACACTTTTATCACAAGTTTCTCAAATAAAAAGTTGAACTCGTAAAAATTGAAAAGAAGAATTAATAAAAAGTACTTCAATAAAAGTCGCGAACAGGTGTTCGGCGATTCGAATAAGATACATCCGAAAGGCATGTGCTCGAACATGTCTGATAGGTGTAAGTTTACCCGTGTCGCGTGTCTTTACGATTATCGCGAGGTTCCCATGATCAAGCGAATAGTTTCGAAGCTGTGCCGAGAACGAAGACAAAGTGGCTGTAGCGTAGAATACAGAGAATAACTTTACTTTGAGAGACCTTGATTTCACCATTTGAGTCATCGCCCCTCGCTTCGTAATTATTGATTTTCCGTGCCACCCTAACTCCCCTAACTTCATAGAGAAAGTAGGAGAGAGCGACAGAAAGAGATACAGATGGAGCAGGAGAAGAGTAAAGCACGCGGGTGAGTCGAAAATGCCTTTTGTCCCCCTTTCACGACGGATAACGTACGAAAAGTAACCCTACCGTTGCGAGCATTAGTCTTATCAATGATTCCGCGAGTTTCTTAAGCGCCGGTGCATTCGCATTCGACGAAAAAAATGCTGCAGTAACATGAACGGTTCGGAACACTGCTCGCATTTGCTGTCGTTGAAATCTCGAGGTGACACGCGACCGTAGATTCGCAAAAGTCGATGACCGTGTACGAACTCGTTAGAAAAATGAAGATTTACCCGAGAAGTCGGTATATAACAAAATAGTTGAAATTCTGAACCAAGTATTCGGATTAGTGATATCGAAATTCTCACCTCTGCTCAGACTGGACGGAGACATGGACATTCCCGGCCTGCTTCCATCGAAGGTACCAGGCCTTTCCGGTATTTTCATCACATTCTCTTGCTGAGTTGCTCCAGTTCCAGCTGACACGTCGCCGCCAGTCGTGGAACTGGACGTGGTCGTGCTGGTCGACACAGCCGTGATAGCGATACTAGTCACATTGCTACCATTACCGTTAGCGGCAGAATTGCTGCTACTGGACGCATTGCCACCGTTGTTGTTGCTCGTGTTCTTGCTGGTCACGTTGTTGCTGCAATTTCCACCGTTACCGTTGCTACCGCTGCTACTGCCGCTGTTGTTGTTTCCGTTCGTTGAACTACTTGTGCTGCAACTGCTGACAGCAGTGACGCTGACGACTCCGTCCCTGGCTATGTCCTGGAGGGCACTGGCAGCTCTCGAGCCAACACCTGCTGGCTGAAGGATTGTATACTGTTTCGAGGAATCAGGACTGGTGACCGCGGGAAGGCCACCGCTGGGACTTTTGCTGCTTGTCACCGTGTTGAGTGTCACCTCGTGCCTGGTCACGTGATGGGCGTCCTCTTTCGACGATTTCAGCTGCAACAGCGAAACCGTGGACGAATGCTTGTCCTCGGAGGTGGGCGATATGCCGGTAACAGGTTGCGGGGTCGGCATCGTTGGCCCAGGACCAGCGGTGGGGTAGCCAACAAACGTAGCCGAGGCTGGGTACGGGCCGATAGGTGGAATCGCTGTGGAAGCCACGGCCACTGACGGTGTACCACGGCCAGTCGCTTTCGCGTGGTCCGTATTGGGTGGTCTGAATGCCGACGTGGCCGAGAACGGAGAATTCGACGGCGGCGATGAGGAGGAGGAGGTGGTCGTAGCTGTCGGCGAAACCTTCATGCCGTTCTCGTTGTACTGTCTGTGATAGCTGGAATACATTTGTTGATGCTGATGTTGATGTTGTTGTTGCCTCGCCGAGTTCTGAGGCGATTGTCCGTTTCTGCACGTTCGATCGCGGTCCCTGTCGCTCATTTTGTCCCTGTCAGCATCGTCCTTTTCGGCGGTCGGATCCGACATGTCGATCTCGAGTTCGTTCGACGAGTCGTCTACCAGCTCGTTGAAGTCTGGCGGGTCGTATCTGGAATATTTATCCGTTTGCCGTCCTTGGGGATCCACGTGAGTGCCGACCATGCTCCTGTCGTTTCGGTCCTTACCCGACAGGGACCTCACTGACACCGGCCTAATTTTACCTGGCTCATTTGGGTTCACATTGTTCACTTGAACTTGTACGCTGCTACACTCGTTTTCCGTTCTCAACACGTTATCAAGATCCTTTTTCACTTTGCTCTGATGCTGTAGTTGCTTGACCACGTCGTGTTGCTTCAATTGTTGTTGAACCTTGCCGCTACGGTCTTGCTGACCACGGAACGTTATCACATCCTTTAGAGAATAACCTGTCTCGTTGCTGGTAGTCGAGGAGGTTGACACGGAGGAAGGTGACAGCTTGGGGTTGTCTTTCTTTTCTTCGAACAGATTTTCGAAATTTGATTCGTACTTATCTTCGTCCGAGTTTCCTCGTTGATACAAGGAGCCTCTAGGACCGGGCCAACTTCCGGACAAGCTTTTCAAAGCGGCTTCCGTCTCTCTGATGAGAGTCTCGTCATCTTCGGGCTCCTCGGAATGCTTGCTGGATTTTCTCGCCGGACTACCAGAGGTCCCAGCGGCGAATGCTCGTTTCTTTTGTGGCAACGGTATGTTTTTGCTCGCGTCATTCGCTTCAAGTGATTTTCGTGTCTCATCGTCGCGTACACTTTTCCTCCTTCGCTTAGCAGCAGCATCAGCTGTCTCCATTTCTTGAGGAATGGTCGTTTGAGCAGCCTTCTTGTTGATCAACGGTTGCTGTTGCTGATAGTGTTGCTGTTGCTGCTGTTGCTGCTGATGTTGTTGCAGTTGCTGCAGTTGCTTAGGATTTGGGCTGACAGATTCTGCTTCCAGCTTCCGTTTTTTGAGATGAGCCATCGCATTCTGGCCACCTGGCACGCTGGTTAGTTCCACCCTGGAACACAAAAATTCCAGAGGATCAGGAAATCTGTTCTCTCATCAGATGCATGGATCGCACAGTGAGTTTGATCAATGAGTGCTAGCTTGTCGCTCGAGGCCGCTCAGAATCTAACCGAACCAATTATCCGAGAAGCTGGGGGTCAGAAGCTCTGTCAGTTCCAAACTATTCAGACCACTAGTCTCGTCCTTTTCGACGAGAGACAGATGACGTTTTCGTGAACCGAGCATTCAAAGCCTACAGAATATCTGGTCTGTCAAGAAATTTCACCCGAAACCGGCGGAGGCCAGTCGAGGGCATCGCCCCGAATCCTGGAACCCGTTCCATCCACTCGAGGCTTCTCCGTTCTCCAGATGAACAAATGCTAGTCGATCGTTTCCTTCGATCGAACACACTGCGTCGTACTTTATCCTAGATCTTAGTATCGCAGGACACGGTAATTTTCTCTACACGATCGTGCACGCACTCGATGTGACACGCACGCGCGCGCGCGCGTGTTCACGCACCAGTCTCGCGTGCTCGAGCCGAGCCGCCGATACGTGTATAGACCGACTTTGCGTGGCACAAGTGCGTGGACAGCCCTTCCACGCAGGGTGCTCGCGAGCTACTGTGATATGTTTAAGCTCGTTCGGGGGTGGCGATCTTCCAGACTACAGGGAGGGGATGAAAGCTTGCGCGAGCAACCGGCAGCTTCTGCTTCGCCGCGAAAAGTGGGGGCGGGTTCTGCGCACTGTCCACCCCTTTCAGCTTAGCTGGAACGGGATTCCCGGCCTCTCAGCACATCCCCTTACTCACCTCACCACCCCCTACGACAGCAGGGAGAAGGGGACTCGGCCCCTGGATGCACACCAAGGTGTTCAGTGTGTTGGGCTACGTGCACCGTACACCTCCGTCCCTTACAATCACCCACATCTTAACTTCCACTACCCCGTTTCGTCCTCCACCTACGTGTACCTCTCTGTTACCTGGTTCTCTTTGCTGCCTTAAGAGTCCCGGCTACGCTGGTCCCCGGCCAGAGACCTCCGTCTTTTTCGTCTTTTTTTGCATTCCGCCTCGAGAGTGGCTCGCGTAACGAGCATCAAATTCAATTAGGACCAACCGAGAAAACGCAACGATGCCTCCCGATCGTCTCTGTATTTACGTCAGGCTACGCCGAGTTTGCTGTAACGCATTACGCTTCTGCTGGATTCGCGATTACGACCAGGTGAACAAGTTTCGCATGTACCTGAGCTAGTTTCACGACGATTATTGTCTGAATTCTGAAAGCGCGGCTCGCGAATTTGCTCGAGTTTAACGCGAACAAGGTCACGACTTATCGGTGCTTGCGTGATATCGAACGTACAAGTTACAGCGTTTTGCGTGGAATGTATGCACGCGTTCGCAATTTGCAAGAATCGTTCCTCAGATATTTTTGATCCAAAGGACGTTACCGGAGTCGAACTGGTACGCGGTCAGCTTTCTATTGACCCGTTATATAACGGGAATCAGCGTGCACGGTCCTTGCCGAATTTGTCCGGATAAATATACCCTTGCCGGTCTATTTCCTCGCCGCAAACGATCACGCGAAACCGTATTTTCAATCGGCAGACACTCAAACCTCGGTCTGCTCGTACGGTTTACAGCGATAGCGGGAAGCTACAAGTCGAATTAGATAAACCCAGGTTCCAAGAGGTGGTATAGGAAGAAGAAGAAGAGCAGGATCAGCGTCAGCGCTTAGCAGAGCTTCCAAGGATCTCGGGAGTGAGAGGGCTTTCCTTAAATCCTAAACCCTCCTCAGACCACGGGAGTTCAGAGTTTAGAGCAACGAACCCTTAGAAAGGACTGGCTGGAAGAGAATGTGCCCTCTTCCACTAAAATCGGAAGTTAAATCGCACCGACGGCTTAAGACATTATCACTTTTCTTTACCGGACAATGCTCATTGGTCCAGCAGTCGATATTCGAGAGTTCTCGAGCTAACGGACGAGGGAGAGAGAGAGAAAGAGAGAGAGAAAGCTGCCCAATGTGGAGCAAGGAAGAGACTGAATCCCTTCCAGTTAGGGATCAATGCTTCCTCGTCCACCCTCCAATTACGTGTCATCCCTTATGGCCTGTGGGGAATAATTAGAAAGCAGCCCTTCTCCTGGACGAGTACCTACGTCCGTGCGTATCGCGTAAAGATTGGTTTCGTTTTCGCGTCGGAGGAAAATGTCACGTCCGCTGTTAAAGTCTCTGCGTCCTCGACAGACACCCGCTTTCTCGTGTTACTCTTTCAGTGTTCATACAATATTTCTCGTTCTTTAACTTTACCCTAAGTTTTAGACGATTTAATGGTTTAATAAAGATCCTTGCGAACTTAAATTAAAAATATACATAACGTATAAACAATTCTGTACGGTGGATGAAAGTTGTAAAGGGCGACTTAGTAAGGTGGCCGACCCTTTCGCGAGATTTAATCCTATTTTTCAAAATTGAACAATTAGTAATGTTTGTTCCTTGCGAACATACTAAACTGCAAAATAGGTTTCATTATTTGTGTATCTTCGAAGTTTCCTTCGCTTTTTATCAAAATTTCTGTTTGTGAATACTATGTTTGTGAATAGAAATATGATTTTGTGTCCGCTGACAGTAGAAAAATTTTAAAAAACTGTCCAACTGTCATTGCCTACCTGCTAACCTAGAAATGAACTCTGTCCCCAGTAAGTTGCATTGAAGATAATATACAATATGGTCTCACTATCAGGAGCAAAGTTTGAACATATATTGGACAATATCTATGTACGAGTTTATAAAAATAATAATAAAATTAACATCATAATATTTGTATCGATAAGTGAGCTCTTCAACCTGCATTGAGATAACAGCGGCGGCCACAGACATAAAGATTCCCGACACCTCAAAATCCGTACTCGTCAATTAATTAGCAAGTGCCGTTCGTAGCGGAGACGATGGTTACCCAGGAACACGAAGCTGTAGAGCGGACGATGGTGCCTCCAGTGAAGGGATTAGAGTATTAGGCGACGTCACGTCACTAGAGTCTAAAGGAGCTCCTTGGAACTGTGCTCTCAGAGATAGCCCAAACTTACACACCCCCGTCTTACCGATGGTTCTTTAGCTACCATCTCCCTCTATCCCTCCAATACACTTTCTCTTTTCATGTTCTCTCTCTCTGTCATCATCTTTCCTCGTTGCTTTCGGTTGCTCTTGGTCCTTCTTCGAGCCCTCGACAATTCCAATTAGATAAACCACCGACGGATCACAGTACTCTTAGCGGTTCTATTGGAGGTTAAGTCTGTCTTCGGATTTCGGCCAGAATCGCACCGACGCAATATTGACATTTGGCGAACGGGTTAATGAGATAGTCCGTCCAATAATACAATAATTTTTAATTCAGTCTTCATTTATCAGTATAACTATATTGGTACTTTCTGTGTCAGTATAAATAATTTTCATAAGTCTCGAACATGTGTTCACTAGTGCAGCATTTGGAGATCGAAAGGTACTTTGAATACGAGATTTAAAAAAATTGTGTGTTAGGTATTTATTCTCTGTGTACTTGAGGAATAAGAGAATAATTTGAGTTATTAGGAAATTATTTGAATAAAAGGGATTAAAATTGTTGAATTTTTAAATTTGTTTGGTGCTTTAAGAAACTATCGCCCAACACCAACGAATCGGAATCATTTTCATCGCACCTACGCCTTCCGAACGCTCGCCGAGGGTGTTCTCGCGAAAGGAACCCGTACATCTTTTTCTCGCCGACGTTCAGGGGTGGAAGAGGTCGGTGCTAGGCGAATGCCGGATAATTTAGGGGTCTCTCACGCGTGGATAATGGGGAACTTGGCTAATGCACCCCACTTGGCACCACGTGGATTCGCGTGAGTTCTGCGACTCCTCCTTTTACCCTCGATGTTCTTAAACGCTGAATGAAAGTACGCCACGACAGAACAGTAAGTTGAACAGATTCGAAACGCTTTCAACTCGCAAACCTTTCGGAAATTAAAGCTATGTCATTCACTGCACTGTGTTCTGAATATTAATTCCGTGAAGAAATCAGTTCAGCGTGTTTTAAAATATTAATTACAAACTGTGGACCCTAAGGCACGACAAGAACGTCGACAACCCTTCTTTGTGAAAGCAGTGCGCCATTGTTCGTCCATCGACAGAGGCATCCTCAACGTGATTCCTGCTCGAGAAACCTAACGAATTGGCTATATTTCCAAGGGGATGCTATCGTTATTCCCTGTCCAGCCGTTTTCACGGCAAGGTAAGGGAAAGAGGGGACGATTTTAAAGCGGACTTGTGTCCTGGCATTAGTACCAGCAGAGAAAGAACGCTGTGACTTGGACAGCTGGACGGTTGGACATCGTTCGAACGTTCGGCTCCGGGGAATAGCTCGTCCCTCTGTTAAGTATCCTCCCTTACGTCAACCGTTTCGTTCTCTTCCCTTTCTTTTACTCTATCCTGCGCCCCGGCCGCACCCTCGCTCGTAGACTGACGTCTTAAAGCAATCGAATTCTGATCAAATATTTAACGCTGCTAGGGCCAACGCTTTAAGTGGCTCCTCCATCGTTGCTGGACCCTGTTCCCGTGTGCAAGAAGCGCTTTACATCGTTCCATCGAGTTTCGAGTTGGCTCTAAGTGAGAAATATACTTTCTTATTTTTCAACTTTTAAGTGTTTGTACGGCAGCTAGAACGGTTTCGACGTTACCCCTTGTAAACTGACCCCCGATGATCCTGTTCAACTCTTCCGTTCCGAGGGTAACTCGAGACGGAAGGAATCGGTACCCTGATGCTTCTTTGATATACAGGAGAGTGTAAAATCTTGCTGATAAAGATTTATGAGATTGTCGTAAACAACTATTTCTTCGTGTTCGAGGATACTCTTAACCGAGATTTATTATATTTTATTATTTATTATTCAAGTTTCAACATTGACATGATGAGACTTAGGCACTACTCGCAATATTTTTTTAAAGTGTTGGCCAAAAAATTAGAACTTGATGAACATTTCTAAGTAATTTTAAATTAAACTAAACATGTAATTTCATTCCATTTATCAAATAGTATTTTCATTTATTAAAACTTTTAGTGGTCAATGAATTCTAGTTATCTATAATTAGTTATTTCTTATTAGACTAAGATATAATATTTTATTTTAAGTTCATTAATTTAAATTTTCAGTTTAAAATTATAACGAATTATTAATCCAGAAGACTATTTTTGATATTAACAGAACATCTTCACGATTTTCGCAACACCGTCTTCATCCAAACTTTACATACTCATAGAGAACATCAAAAGTAATAATTTGCAAAACTATAGCGCGCAACTCTTTAAAATAAGGGAGAAATTTACGTTTAAAGTTCTTGCAAGTTTTGAAAAATATTAAGGTGCTAAAGTTGTTAGATCTGAAAAATTGATGGTTGCGAGTTTGAAACTCACGGAAATAACAAAGATTTTTTTATCTTTTTCATATCCTTTAATTTGTTACTATAACTTTGCTAATCAAATATTTTATTTTATTTGCACAAAGCAATATTTAATGTTTTATGTTTTGACTGATTCTATAATATGTATCAGTCTAATTATTGTAAATAAATTCTACGTTTTCTTTGAAAAAAGAAACGAATTTCCTTTTATCCAGTACAAAAACTGTTCCATTTAATTCTGTTAGACTTTAGAATTCCTTGTTCATAAACTAGTTTTAGTAAAAAATTGGAGAAGGTAAAAGATGAAACAAGAAATGTACATAACTTCCCTTGATTTTATATCATTCCCAAACAGTTAAATACAAATTACAAGAACATTAAACGCAACCTTCCCTCTTACTTTACAAAATTGCATTCTATAGTTTTACAAAATTATTATTTTGGTTGTCTATAATTTTACAAAGTATCAATAAAAATGGCGTTGACGATCTCGAGACCTTGAAAAGATATTCAAAATTTTCCCTTGTATTTAATATTTTCACAAATATTTAAGCTTATCACCGTTACTTCCCACTTACATAAAGATTAACAACTGCTCGAAAGAAAGAGAATCTCCTGAAAAATGTGAGCTTTCGAACCCTAAGCGTCACGCAACCCCTTGAAAAATTTTCTTCCGTCGCAAGGTGCACCCGTGATTTCTGCTTCGATTAACGTTTCGACCACGGTTGAACGCGGCCAGTTCAAGGTGGAGGTTGCCTTTTTTGTCCCTTTCAGCATACGGCAATACGTCACGCGTCCCGGTTTTGGGGCGTAATTAAAGAGAGCGCAGAACAGCATGACGCCTCGGGCCTGTCTGGGGTAAGGAGCGGGGCGAGACGAGTTGGTCGGGGGTGTGGGGTATAAGGGATGTGTTTTACCGAGGGATACTTATACCATCCCTACGCGGCACATATTTTCATATAACAAAACCATCTGCGTGCCGCGCATAACAAATTTCAACTGATTTATAGTAAGGCTGGGGTAGGCGAGCGCAAATTTTCGCAGTTACGTCGACGCCGACGCCGTCCAACTCGAAACGGTCGGTAGCTTCTTTCGTCAATTTATTTCTAGTTCTCGTTCTTTCGGTGTACGATCATGGTAATGCTGAACTGTATAGCAGAAATGGCCCCAATGAGTTTATACTTGGATGCAACTTAAGCTTTCTTTGCATTAGGACACGTATGTAAATTTGAAAATTTCTTAATTTTTAAACTTTCATAAATTTTTCAATTTTCTAGTTTCCAAATTTGTGAAACTCGAATCTTGGAATTTTTAATTTGACAAGTTTTCTAAATTTTAAAATTTCGGAATTTACAGATTTTTAGATTTCTAAATTAACATTTGGAAATGCAGAAATTCTGAGATTTGTAGATTTTTATATATTATATTTTATAATTTCCAAATTCTGGAATTACTAGGTTTCTCTATATGTATAAAAATTCCCAAATTTCGAAATTCCTAAATTCCTAGATTCCTAAATATCCAAGTTCCTACATTTCGCTATTTCAAATTCCCAAGATCCTCAAACTCCTAAGTGAGCCCTTCAAAAGCTACACTAATTACCTCCAATTTTGGAATTCGTTCAATTTCAGTATCAAAAAACTTGATGCAAAATATTTAGAAAAGATAAACAGTAATTTTACTTTGCGAAGATAATCACTTTACCAAACGAATGACACTTCTTACCGAAGAAATTATTTCACGACAGATATTTTCATCATAGACCCTTATTGGGTTCCATTATTGTTTCAGATTAACAGCCACTTACGTAATTGCAAGCTACTAAGATACATTTTACAGATAATTGGAAAAACAGGTCAAATTTCGTAGTAACAGGATCCTCGGGCATTTCACTATTTCCAGAATTGCAGGGAACGGAAATCAGAAAGGACATTTCCGAAAGTTTCATACTGATATCTGCGAGGAAAGCGACCCTAAAGGGTTGTGCGGAGGGGGTTACAAAGTCGGTTTTGTACAGGGGGAGGCGGAGAGGGAAGGGGGGATAGTAAGAAGGGACTATACTCGGACCAACCGACGACGGACCGACCCATTGGATCGATAATGTCATAGTGACAAGTACCAGCACGTGTATCCTTCTTATGCTTATAGCAATATCGTACATATTACATTTCTGGCTAGAAACAGCTAGAAATTCTCGTCCAAATATTTGGATCTTCTTGCTTTTTATTGGAACATACAACAAACTGCAAGCAGTACTTTGAAGATAATTGATATTTATTTGAAATATATATAATTTTGAAATTATCTCATTTATAGAAAGTTATCTTTACACATTCATTCTCAGTTATCTTTAAACAACGCTAAATCTATCACTTTTGAAAAAATGATCTAGATTAGTTTTAGTTTTGGTACAATTTTATTCGGTCCTTACTAAATTAGAAAATATAAAGAATTTTTTAGTTTAAAAATTTTCAAATTTGTTTCAGGTTACTAAAAATTAAGATTCTCAAGTTTCGAAATTCCAAAATTGTCAAAGGGCGTAGCCTGATAAGGAGGTCAAAAGTGTCTTTAGATCAAATTAGTCAATAAATATATCAGTAAATAGACAGTTGAAAGGAAATTATTTTTGTCAAGTATTAACCCCTACTTGAAGGGTAGTTACGGGGCGAAACGCAATTTATTAAGCTTTATATTTTTTGTTGTACCGTAAGGAAAATTTTCAAGAAAATTAGGGATATTTAGTTGTATGACTTCCATGTTTGTGAAATTCTAAAACTATGAATTTCTCTGAATTTTTACTTAATAATTCTATAAATTTAAAAATCTCCAAATTCATAAATTTTTATACTTTGAAATATTCAATTTTTTAATTTTTTAATTCTTAAGTTCTGTATGTACCAAGTCTCCATATTCCTAAATTTCAAAATTTTCTAGTCTACAAATACATTTTTCCTGAATTCCCCAAATTCCTTGACTAAATCTTCAAATCCTCAAATGTCTATATTCTCAAATTTTCAATTTCTAATCTTCCAAATTACAGATATTTCCAATACCAAAAATCTTAGCTTTATCAAATTCCTAAATCCTCACTATTCCCAAATTAAACCTTCAAATTCCCAAATTTCTAAGTCCACAAAATTCTCAAATTTCTAAATTCTTCAAATTCCTAAATTCGCAAATCTTCAAATCGCCAAATTTCTATATTTGTAAATTAACAATTTCTAAATTTCAAATTTCCAACCCTAATGTAAAATTATGGAATGTAAAATTTTCCTAAATCCCTAAGTTCCCAGATTTTAAAATGTCCAAATCCTTCCACATACTAATAACAAATTTATATTTGACAGTCCTGTTATATTAGATAAGACGAGGTGAGCAGAGTCTGCGTAGAGAACACGGTAAAAACTAACGTCAGTCGAGAGTTCTTATCGCGAAACACGGAGGGCAGTAAATCCTGAAACGAACCTGGAATAAACTGTCCGAGGTACGGCCATAATAATATGCCTCCACCAGATTGTTACGGGTTGCTGGAATTGCCTCTCCGAAAACCAGTCCGCTTCGCGGTGTTCTTGGATTACGATGCAATTTCTCGAGCCTCATGGGCTTGCACTGATGACGGCCCTTAAAACTCGAAAGCCCCTTCTGCCGAGTTTCCTCAGTCGGAATTATGTGTAGCCGTGTGTGTCGATGAATTCGAACGACGCCTCGCCACTGTTTCCGGTGTCACAAAAGTTCTACGAGCTACCGAACAGCTCATGAATAAATGAATCGGTCATTTCGAAAAATCTCGTAACGAGACCTCTGTTTTTCGATTTCACTGCCACTATGCTTTTCGAGTACGTGTAATCGTGATTACAGAACATATCGATGCGTTAATAATTTGTGAGAGTTCGTCAATTTCTGATCAAATTACTAATTCTTATGAAAATGTGTATATTTATCCAATTGCAGATTTATGTGAAATTTTATTTGGGAATTCTTGCAGTTTTTGATGGTACATCCACACTTTTGTTTATATGTATGTACTTGCAGTTTTCAGATAATTGTAGGTGTATTTTAACTAATTGTAAGATTGAAACGGAAACATTTGATGTGTTGCTGTTATTAATCATTTTTAATATATTAATTTCTCATGTAACTTTGAGGGAATTACTCAAGTTTCTAGGATGAATTCAGAATTTTTTCATATATGTATATGGATATAACGTATAGATGTTATTACATAATTTTCATGTATTTATGTGAACATACATACATATATCATATTTCATACAATATTTTATATTTCGCTCTACGTTGCAATTTATATGCAGCGTAAAAAATAAATTGTAGAGCAGAGACTCTAAGAATGAATGCCAGACTGCTATCGAGAGTTCTCGCTAAATTTTGAAATATAATGAATAGGTGATATATTTTCTTTTTTAAAATTCGGCAAATTGAAATGTAGGAATATTTAGTGTTTGAACTTTTTAGAGAATCTGAGACCTCTGTGTAGTTCTTTCTTTTTTCTGGATCCCCTGTATAGCTCTGTGTAACTCTTTCTCTTTTCAGGGGATTCTGCGTTGCACCCCTCTGTGACCGACCTCGTGTTTAGTATCGAAGGTTAATTTAACACCCCCTGAAAAAATTACTTTTTCTCTTACCACCTATTTACATTACAACAATCTAATAGCTGAAAATTGCATCTTTAAGATCTATCACCCTCATTTACGTTGGACTTCCAATACTAATAACCGATAACGAAGAGAATTAAATCAAATTTAATTTAAATCAACCAACATAATATCCAGGAATACAAACAGTTTCAGAGGCTGGTCTAACAAATCTCGTTTACGACGGCTCTCTTTTCCAGCCATAAATACGCGGGGCACACGAGCAACTCTCCAACTCTCTGATTCCGTGTGGCGAAGTGTTATACGTGCGTGTACACGGCCATAAAGTGAAAAAAGGTCCACGGCAGTTTGTTACAGGGAGCAGTTGTAACGGAAGGGCACGTATCGGGTAACATGATTACAAATATATCATAACCTTCTTCTTCGCCCTTTCTTCGGCAACGTTCTCGAAAGGGCCCCGAGCATGTCCTTCGACACGCGATACACGTGCGTCGCCTGTCGATGCGGCTTTATCGCAGCAAATCACTGCCAGCACGAAGAAATAAAGACAAAAGGGACGCAAGGGGGTATTGAAGAGTGAGTGAAAAGGGCACGTAGCACATCCCTTGGCCAAATCGAATCGACAGAGCACGTACTCTGTGCACAGAGGAAAAAGGAGCATCATGCGAGGCAACAAACGTTACCCGCATCGGTTAGATAGCTTCGATCCCCGATCGGCCATTTGAAAATTCGGAACGTGCTGGGAGATTTAGGATTGCGATGATTTGGAGATGCTGCGATGTTTGAGCGGAAGTTTTATAGATTCTTAAGAGAGATACGTTGAGACATTTTTAAACGACACTATGTTTTGAGTGAGAAATATTTATTATTTTAATGAAAGTGTGCTACTACATATGGTTTTTCAAGGTAATACAATTTTTATTTTAATTTGGTGAGATGAAAATAACGTAAAATAACCCTTACGTATTTATAAAATGATCAGAAGTGTATTTATTTATAAATGTAAATAAATTAAGTAATAATAAATGATTCTAAACAGTAATATAGAAATAAGAGTAAAGAAGTGAGAAATTAAAAACCTAATGGAAATTCAAATATTTTTCTATCAATGTTCTACAAAATTGTTCAACGAAAGTGTTTAACAACAAAGCTACTTTTTAAGAAACTGTGCATTTATATTAACATAGAATTTAATACAAACATTACCAACTTTACAGCTTAGAATACTGTAAAAATGTAACTTCTTGGAAAAAAAATTTGGAATGCATGCCACGTGACGTAAATTACGTAAAAACTTTCGCAGAACCAAGCTCGTTAAAAAATAAAAATATCGTATACCTGCTTTTCTTACAAAATGTAAGAAACATATTAAGAGTACGCAAAGTTTTAGTTTATTTTTTCAACGCTTTTCTAACGTTTTTCCTTTTTTTTTTAAAGTCTAGAAAATATACTATAAATTATTTCAATTTCTAGAATTCTAATCTTTTCTCACATAGCTTGATTCTTCAAAATACCTTGCGTGAAAAGTATTCAGATATAATATAAAAAAAATTAATAGCACATTAAGTATCTTAAGTTGTAAAATGAAATACTTCATACAAGAGTTAATATCTTTTTACGTAGAATATCTCACAGAAACAATTTATATAAACAATTTATGTAAAAAGTATGCTGATCCATTATTTACAAAAATGGATTTGCCTTTCCTTTTCTTAACAGAATTACATACTGTGTTCAAATAAATCTATTTTTGAGAACATTCTACTTAAAAAAGCATTAGAGAACAATATTAAAAACATGTACAACTCATGACTTCAAATTTTTGAAACACCAAAGAGAGCGTATGTTACAATAAACCAAGAGGGCGTATGTTACAATAAACATACACAAGCAATATGTTACAACAAAACATACATACATTTCAGTTATTCTGAAAAGGGTACAACCTTCATTATTATCCACCTGATTTGTTGAAATCATCAGTACAGCGAATCACTTCATTAATCATAACATGACAACCAGGATACAGCCCATACATCTCAAAATTAATCTCGACATTTCGCAGGACATCATCCAATGTTCCATCCAATTGGCCAAAATCATCGTTCCAGGGAGTACGGTTCTAATGAAATCTTGTTTCTGCCAGGGCAAAATCATTCCAATCGAGTTAGTGAAACGAGAATAACGAAAACGCGGGTCCAGAGGTTCGTCCAATTGAAAGGGCAAAAGCTAGCCGACTAATATAAGAATATTATGGATAGAGGAGCAGCATCGTGGATCAGCGTTCCGGAAACAGGGATCGGGCCGCAGTCAGACAGGCCAGATATCTCGGAATGTTTTACACCTCATTAGGCAACAATGTGTTGTTGCCAGGGTGAATTATATCGGGCATGAGACGCCCGTCAAGACAAATGGCTCGAACCGGAGGTAATTGTGGGCTTTTATTAGCTCTGGTTTCTCCTGTTGGCTGCAAATCGCGCAACGCCGACTCGGAGACGCTCAGCAATAGCACAACTCGGTTACAGCAACCCTTCTCGTCGTCTATTTTCCTCTTCTCAGCGTGCTATCGTCCGTTCCTCGTCTTTCTCATCCTCCTTTTCCACCGTCGTGTAATTACTCGCGTGACAGTAATGTCGGAATGCGAATCTCGTCACTTTAATGCACGCAACTCGTCGCCATTGTACTTGAATCCTTAATCGTTTGATTTCATTCGTCTTGATAATTAGCCGGTCACTTCACAGGGTTAAAAATAAATATGGGAATCTAGGGATTTTGGAAATTTATGGATTTGGGAATATAGGGATTTGGGAATTTAGGGATTTGGGAATTTAGGGATTTGGAAATTTAAGGATTTGGAAATCTAGGGATTTTTGAATCTAGGGATTTTGGAAATTTATGAATTCGGGAATATAGGGATTAGGGAATATAGGGATTTGGAAATTTAAGGATTTGGAAATATAGGGATTTTTGGAATCGAGGGATTTGGGAATTTAGGGATTTGGGAATTTAGGGATTTGGGAATTTAGGGATTTGGGAATTTAGGGATTTGGGAATTTAGGGATTTGGGAATTTAGGGATTTGGGAATTTAGGGATTTGGGAATATAGGAATTTGGGAATCTAGAGATTTGGGAATTTAGGGATTTGGGAATTTAGGGATTTGGGAATTTAGGGATTTGGGAATTTAGGGATTTGGGAATTTAGGGATTTGGGAATATAGGAATTTGGGAATCTACAGATTTGGGATTATACGAATTTGAGAATCTAGGTATTTGAGAATATAGGAATTTGAGAATCTAAAGATTTGGGAATCTAGGGATTTGAGAATCTTGGGATTTGGGAATATAGAGATCTGGGAATATAGGAATTTGGGAATCTAGGAATTTGTGAATAACAGAATTTGGGAATATAGGGATATCGGAATATAGGGATTTTGGAATCTAGAAATTTGAGAATATTAGAACTTGTAATCTAGGGATTTGGGAATATAAGGATTTATCATATCAGTCACCAATATTACTCCGATCGGCTTCATAACTAGCCGATCACTTCACAGGGTTAAAAATAAATATATTTATGAAATTCGTGTGTGCTAGTTTTGAAGAAGAGATAATATTAAAAACCAGATTTACTTTTTGTAATGATTGGAGTATTAAAAATACTTTTGTTTAAGTTAGGATATTAAAAATGGTGAACGTTGACTGTTAATTAATTTTTGAAATCTGGCTCAATAAGTAATTTGTAACTATCGGAGAGCTCTGATAAACTACAGTATATTCTTTGTGCGTTTATCATAACAGAGAATGTGCAATCCATATTTTTTGCCGTCAAAATGCATGTGAATTTGTGGTTAATGTCACTTTTGGACTTCTTCAATTTTAATCGCCACAAAACCCGTCCTAAAATCATGTACAGTATCAGATCTCTGTGCAAAATTTTATGAAAAAAATATTTGGTAATTTGTGGCACGACATAGTACTTTTATGATGTCCATAATTTCATGAATATACTTACTCAAAAAATTTAATAATTTTCTATTTTTAAAAGATATGTTACATATATTTTATCACCAATGATTCCGTGAACTTTCCGGTATAAATGAAACCTGCAACTGTTTCACATATTTAAAAAAAAAACACCTTCTTTTTATAGTATCTAATAGTTTCTTAGCCAGCATAAGCCAATGATTAATTAATTTTAGTACATTGTACATCATGTTTCGGGTTATTTACGTATAATAGTTAGATGTGGTCGTCGACGTTGATTAAAGTATGCACGAACTGACCGACAAGATTAATGTGGTCAGCATGTTTCTTGAGATGCTTCACATACTTGCAAGGTTAATTACATCGCAATGAAAATTGTTGTGGTCAAAGTGCCGTCTATGACCTGGCCGAAATATTCGTCCTCTTCGATAATTTTGTTCTTCAAAGATACAGATTATAATGATAACAGGAATTCATTGTGTGTGAAAACGCTTACTCTTCGTTTTATTCTAACCACAGTTGTTTATTTTTAAGTATTTTTCTTTTTATAGTAATTATTATGTCAATAAAATATCATTATTATTATATATTATGATTATAGGTATTTTCTATTTGTTTCGTTTTAATCTTAGTTGTTTATGCGTAGCTATTTATGCGAAATCTGGAAAATTGTGGAATTTCGAAATCTGAAAATTTGAGTATTTTGAGAAATTTTGAAAATTTCGAAATTTCGGAATTTGGAAACTTGGGTGCTGAATAATTGTGGAGTTCTGAAATTTGGAAATTTAAAGGCTTGACTATTTTTAAATTAAAAACTTTGAAAATTGATGGAATTAAATTTGAGTGGTTAGAAATTTGAAAATTTGAAAGTTTAAAACTGAAAATTTGACAAATTTGATGATTCAGATATTTGAAACTTTAGAAGTTTAGAAATATTTTAACATATTCAACTATGCTTCATGTTAACAACGAATTATATCATTTTTTACATATATAACAAAATTTTCAATCGATTAAAATATGAACGTGGAATACAGAAATAACTCTTTCCCAATATTCTGCAGCTCCTTTAAAAATCTAAAAGAATCGTAACTACCATTCATTTTTCATCCGCAGATTCTCTTAAAGCCAGCTCAGAAATCGCAGCATTTTTTTGCGTGGGGAAACACAACGTTTCAAAAGGTCGCATTTTCGCGAGAGAACTGCTATCCACGCGTTATTACGCCTCTAGGAAGTACAGTCAAGAGCAAATCTTGCTTCTCTAGAGAAAATATCGCAATCTAAAAGAAAAAGATCGCTCACTTAATAATTTTTAGGGATTTTTAGATATAAAAATTTCAGAACATTATTTTTGAAAATGTAGAGGTTTGGAAATCTAGGGACGTGGGAATGTAGAGATTTGAGAATCTAGGAATGTCGAAATCTCGAGGTTTGGGAATCTAGGGATTTAGAAATATAGGAAGGTGGAAATTGAGGGATTTGGAAATATAAGAATTTGGGAATGTAAGGATTTGGGAATGTAGGGATTTGGGAATCTAGGAATATAAGAATATAAGGATTTGGGAATCTAGGGATTTGGGAATGTAGGGATTTGGGAATCTAGAGATTTGGGAATGTAGGGAATTGGAAATCTAGGAATTATAAGAATATAAGGATTTGGGAATGTAGGGGTTTGGAAATGTAGGGATTTGGGGATGTAGGGATTTGGGAATGTAGGTATTTGCAAATGTAAGTATTTGGAAATCTAGGGATTTGGGAATCAAGGGATGTGGAATTGTAAGGATTTGGAAATCTAGGAATTTGGGAATATAGGGATTTGGAAATGTAAGGATTTGGAAATCTAGGAATTTGAGAATATAAGGATTTAGAATTCTAGAGATTTGGGGATGTAAGGATTTGACAGTCTAGAAATTTAAAAAGAATTTAAAGGCCAAGGAGCCTAAAGATTTTCAAATTTTTAAATAAGGAACTTGACATTTTTCCATCTTGAATTTTGAATATTTAGAAGTCAAGAAAATAAAGAAGTTTGGGAACTAGAAAACTTAGAGGTACAGAAGTTTGGTAAACCAGATATTTGAAGGGGGATGCGACAATTGCACCCTTAGAATCACAGAAACATTATATTACCATATCCGTCACCAATATTTTGGAATTTATTAAAACACAATTCTCTAAATATCTAAATTTTGAGATAAATCGTGTTAAATCATTTTCGAAATAAAGGGTTCATACATGTTCTTTTTTAAAGAAAGACTATGTTGCACCAGAGTGTACAAGTAGCTCGAGGCATATGCGGGCCAAGCTTGTCCCCGTCCCTCTTTCTCTCGTAGTTTCGCCGTGGTTCATGTATTTATGCATTTCCAACCAACCGCCGCTTCTTGACTACACATACACACAAACGTGGATTGGGCATTGTGCGATAGTCGATTTACATGTATTGCTGCTCGATGATGTGCCGTAAAAGATGGCCCAGAAAGAGACGGAGGAGGCAAAACCGAGAACTGCTTTTGAATTAGCGACAGGAAGTTTCAGCCACCCGGATCGGGCATGACTTGGCACCAGAATTGTTTTTTAATCCGTAATAAATAATAAGAGTAATAACATTATGCGTGCGAATCGAATTGCATATTCGAGGGAACAACAGAGTAATTGTTAAACCAATTATTTAATACGTTATTCACGGACTTGATAAGAGTATTTTTCTTCGATTAAAATTTTTGGACGCCATAGATTTTTTTTTATGATCGGAAGATTTTTATTATTTCAATATGTAATTGTACTGAGAATTGTTATTTGAATAATTGTTTAAAAAATTAGTAAAAATAATTCGAAATGTTTTAATTAAATGCTAAGGTTTAAAGATCAATATTGTAATAAAATTAGCAGGAGTGGTCATTTTAATTTTAAAGTAACTTTCATATCAAACTTTACATCCTTTCAAAAAATCGCAGCCCAAGACGAAAACTTGCGTTATACCGATAAACTAAGCTATAGACCAAATTTACATTGAAAATTCATAATTAATTCCAATATACGTAACATTGTAAACAATTAATTAACATGTTGATGTTATGTTAGCATTATAATGTAATCGAGCCACGGCGAAATATGGATCTCTCTTTAACAGGAGAATATCCCATGGTTGCTTTATTCATTATTCGACCGCTATATTTACTCATTGAATTCAATTCGGATTCACTTATGGTATGATTTATTCGACGAAGGCGTACCTGAGCACGTTGATGGGAATTTATTGGAGACGAAGGTCCCGAATACGGGGAAGGAAAGCATGGACGAAGAGAGAAGCGGAGAAAACGAGACGAAAGAAGAGAGTTCAACAGGAGGGACAACGGACAACAAAGGGAGGGAGGAAAATAAAGGGCCACGTCCTTTTCTCATATTCCGTATCCCATATGGTGGCTCGTAAAAGTTCCGAGGGCATCCTTACGAAATTCAGATTTACAGCATCTACTCGTATTTGTTCCTTATTTCTACACCGTGTCTTCTTACTTATCCACAAATAAAAATTTTGAATTTTTTTAAATATAATTTGTTTCACAGAAGCTCGAACTGAAATTGAGAAACAAAGAGATCATGAATAACTTCAAACTTACAAATCTTTAAGTTTTTAAATCGATACTTAAATCCTTAAGTTGGAGATTGCATTTAAAATATCATGTCATTTCATTAATTTAAAAAATTAATTTTTTAATTCATTTAATGGTAGAAATTTAAAACTGAATTAAGGTGATAAATCCTGTTTAAGATTATTGAAATTTTATTATCACTGGAATTGTTGTAAAATATGTAGTTACTTCAATTTTAGTAAAGAAGAAATCTTTCGTTACATTGTTTATGAAGTTTCGTATACAAATATTGTTTAATTTATTTAATGTGATAATTTTCTATATCCTGTGAAAGCACATAATTTTTGTACGAATTCATCTTTTTATATATTCAAAATGTTATACTTCATCTACTTGTATGTTCAAAGTGTACTTCATATGTTTGTATATTCAAAGTGTTACACTTCATCTATTTATATATTTAAATAAATAATTATACCAAAGTTTGTTGATAACGTTACGAGTATCGTTTCTATCGATTGTATTATATTGCCACTTTCAACCGTTCATTCAAATTCGTAAATAAAAAAGATTTCGATGTCCGGAGGGGTCTTTATGATCAAGAACGTCTGTCCAGCGGCACGATGGTGCTTCGAACGAATAGAACGCTACTTTATTGGAAGATACTGAATTTTTATTCATCCCCTGCGCAAATAGAGGCCATGTACAGCCATCCGGCATGGTCGTTCTTTAAAATGCATGCCGCTCTTAAATCAAGGGAACAATAATTGTGTCCACTATGTGGACGCGCTTGATCGGATCGGGAATATTTGTTGCCTTTTTACCCTCTGCCACTAAACCTACTCGTATTTGGTGAATCTGCTGACTGTCTGATTTTAAGCACAATGAAAATACGGCTAATAAAAAGAATCGTTAAACTTTTCGAAACAACACAATGAACGCCATGTTATGCGAGTAATAGTAAATTCATACTGTTTATTAAAGTTAAACTGTTAATAAAAGTTCTACCTTTGTTATGAATGCATATTCATTAAAACGAGGTGCAGGTATAATTTTATGCATATCAAAACCGATTTTTGAATAAATACTCGTTATGCGCATATCTTTGGAAATATATCCTAACTTTCAAAACTCAACTTGTAATTAAAATTATTTCGAAACCTGATCTGTGGTTATAAATTTTGTTTGTGAATATTCATGATGTTTATTAATGATCGGATTTTGCAATAACCTTGATCTGATTTTCCAATAACTTTGATCTGATTTTAGAAAAATTTTGATCTAATTTTGAGAGACGTGACGAGTGTATAGATTTTAGGTTATGAAACACATGAGATATTAGAGATTTAACTTTCATGTTATTTAATATTACCAGAAAGCATGTAAATGTTCAACTTTGTTCAATCTAAAAATATTATAACTTCAAAATACTTTTGTAAATCATTTTTACGAGTTTATATTATTACATATTCATGATAATCAATGAGTAGGTTTAACAAGGTTAATACATTCAACATTAATGTGTTTTTTAATACATTTAACACTAATCTCATATCCCAAATAAAGAATTACAATTGAAGAAGTACATAAGTCTCTATCATTATTACTTTTTGAACTGCAGACAGTGTTATAAATTACTAGGGACTTTAAGTACAAAGCATATTTCAAGTGCTTCTTCTACAAAGTCTTTATTTCAACACATTTCTCAGGCACTCGATAATCTAAGGGTGTTTTTAAAAAAAATTAGTTACCCTCCTATCAGATACATACTGTATATCAAATATTTTCTTCTGCAAAGAAAAACGACAAGCTTGGTACAATGTACTTCTGATCTAACAGCCTTATAATTAACGTCAAGAATTGAACAAGAATTCAAATTAGCAGAATATGATTAAATCTTATCAAAAATAAACACCGTAAAATAAAATGTCAGATAGAATTTGAAGATTAGAAAATAGTGTCCCCCTTCCTTAACTTTGATACCGTGCTTATCGGTAAATCCAGCGCCGGTTGCACGTTAATAAAAGAAAAAAAAAAAACGCTAATCAGGTTGAAATGAACAGCAACGTGATCGTAGCACGCAGCAATTTATGCGTGGAATTCTGCTCGATCAACCGGGAGAATGCCACAGACTGAAGTGGTGGCAGAGGGTGAAAGCAAGAGGGAGGACACACCCCCCGCGAACTCGAACATGAATTAAAGTTTTAATTTCTCTAAATCACTGTTCGCCCTCGAGCGTTTTCCACCAGACGGTCCGTTACTTATAGCCTTTGCTCTTTTTACCGCCTTCTTTTTTCCCATTCGCCTCGATCTTACCACCGACCAACCCTCGCCAATCGGGAGAAATCGATATGCACTTATCCGATGACTCTTGAGACCCCTCTTTCTTTCTTTCTTCTCTTTTTTTTCAAACATACTTTCGTAGGCATAACAGCCAGAAATCTATAGAGAGGCGAATTCTGTGTACCAATGGTGAATGAAATTACTCGAAACCACTTGAACCACGTGATACTTATGTCGATGATTTAGTGCACGATTATTGTATTTACACTTGCAGTGCTTTCAAACAATTGATTTCTATGGTTGTAATATTTAGAGATTCGTGAGTTTTCTGGGAATAACGAACTTTGCAGAGGGTTAAAGGTTTTATGACATTTTATGATATATTGAATACATACTTGTTGCAGCGTATTTAATGTGCTGTGTATGTATATAACGAAAATATGATTTAGTATTTAGTTAGCAATATAAGCTATAATAGAATATACTAAATATGCAATATAACAATATAAGTTAGAATCGATCAGAAGGTACACGACGAAAAAAAAATACTATCTTTAATAATAAAGTAGATATAAATGTGACATTTATACAGCATAAAGAAACAGTCAAGAGTCATTTGCTGTTTATAAAAACTCAAATTTCACAAAAAGTGAATATACAATATTTATGAACTGAACCAATATATTTCCCATTTGATGGAATTTACGGAATTTACTAAAATTTAACGTAAATTGTATTTGCTTATTAATTTTAGAATGTGAGGTCGTTCGCTAATTGAACTCCGTTGAAGTTATAATGATTTCATCTGATCTTTCATTAATTTTCGATTTTAACATTTTGATTATACCTCGGTCCTCATCAAGTACTCTATTCACACATTATTGAATATCAAGTTAGTTTTATTATAAAATTTCATGATAATTTTAGAAATAATTTCAAGTAATTATTTCGAAAATCAAATAAAAATTTCAAATAATTTATGATAATTTTCTTACATGAATTTTAGTGTCATGTTTTGATATAAAATAAATTAATCCTATGCCACTATTTAAGATTAAAGTTTAACTATACGTTTCAAATTATCGTACGTTGCTAAATTTTGTGTATGACACCATTAGTGATTGTATAGATAATAAAATATATGAGAATAATTTTAAAATAAACATTAGCTGTTTATGCAATTATGTGTAAATAAAATGCCTACATAGAAATGTGCAACTCTGAAAAAATATAAATTTGGAAATATCGAAAATTGGGGATTTAGAAATTTGGAAATATTGGAAGTTGTAGATTTAGAAATTTAGGAACATAGAAGATTAATCATTTTAAAATTCGGTAATATTGGAAGTTGTATATTTAGAAATTTGCGGATCTAGAAATTTGGAATAAAAATTTGACAATATAATTATAAAAACAATTAGGAGTATAGAAACTTCCGAATATGAAAATTTCAGAATATAAAAATCTGAAAGTTTTGGAGATCTGTAGTTCCGCAAACAAACATTTGAGAAATATAAAAATTCGACTATAAAGGAATTGGGAAATATAGAGACCTGAAATACAGAAACTTAAAATATAGAAAATATAGCAAAGTGGAACGAAATTCGTTCTTTACAATTTTTGCTGTAAAGACAATTCTGCTTACAACTAGACATCATAAATTCTACCTTGAGCCACAACTCGTCTACAGCCTATACAACACCTTAAAGTCGTGACTAGCTTTTAAGTACAGTAAATTAAAATTTCGCTCGGCCTTAATCAGTAGTTTCAGATTGAAATTCCAACTGCGGTAGCCATCCACCAGTTCACCGAGAACAAATGGCAGCTGCAAATTGCGTTAATCAATCAAATTCGATCGACCATCGTTCTCCATTCTTTTTCCAAAGCAATTGCGCAATATTTCAGTTTTGAACGATCTATAATTTACCATCGACGTTCGGAGAATGAATCTGAATCGCAAGTCGCGTTCGAACTTGCTCTCTTAGCACGCTTTGCGCCCATTCCCTGGCACAGGAGGGTGAGACAGGGGTTGTTCATTTAAAATCATGACGTCGAGCGTAGGGCGCAGTCACGACGGAGGCGTTAGTATTAACGTTAGGTGCGAGCAGACCGGGCCACCTACAAGAACTTCGTGCACCCGTTTCACCCCCTTACCACCGGTGACATATTGTTTCCATTCCGGTCTCGGGCTAAAGCGCAATAAAAAACTGGCATAAATATCACCCCCTTGGCGTTCCGCGACACCGATACTATGCCGAGCGGTGGCCCACGACATTGCTTGCGAGTAAGAACGTACAGGACCCGAATATCGCCTCCGTGCTCTACAACTACGTGAGATCGTTCTTTCGTATGGGTAAAATGGCGAGGACTAATTTGTCTGAGTGGCTTTTTCGGCGGTTACAGAAAGGGAGCCGTGGAACGATCATCTTGTGTCGCGCGAATTTTCATGCGTCGCGTTTTGGGCAAGATGGCGCGCGAACCTAACCTCTAACTCGATCGCCATGGTATTCATATTTGGATGACTCACAAATTTATACTTAATTACTCATTTTCTAAGTAACATTTTTATGTACAGAATTTCATAAAATATTTTAAAGCATACCCAGCAAAAATAGGTAAATGTAAGATACTGAAACAGTTATTGATATTTAGTTACTTGTCGTTGTTATGTTATATGAAACGATAAATTCTACGTCAGATCTGTTTAATAAAGTAGTAAGTGTGTTGTATTAAGAACAATTTATGGTTGTATATTTATGTCTCCTTTTCACTAATAGTTGACTATCTCCCCTTTCGCCTAATGTTGCTAATAAATTAATATATGACGTATCATGTATGAAACACCATATGAGTTCTGTTAAAGACAGAAGTATATTTAAATAAAAAAGATGCTGCTTAACTTTAACTTGGATAAAAGACAAAGAGAAGACAAAATAGTACAGTGAATGTAGTATAATTGCATATGATTTAGTCGTCGAAAATTCAATACTTTTCAAAAATTGAATTTTTGGAATGGAATTATATATGGAAATTATAATGGAATTTTATATCCTTTACTATATAGCTATAATGTTTAAATGAAGTTGTACTTACAGCGTGACAGGTTCCTCAGGGCTCGAAGGTGAAATTGAAAGCGACATGCTGGTGGTTAGACATCGTGATGTTCCTGGAGACCTAACACGATCATCCACCTGCAATAATATAGAAATACTAAATTAACAACAACAGAATTATTTCATTATAATATTACTTTAGTATTAAATCTATAATTTAAACCTAACTAGCAATCTTCATTCAAGCAAAATTATTTTTAACATAGTCTACAAAAGTGTCACATAACTTATCAGTTTAATTTAGCTACAAAACAAATTACTATTTTGATAGTGAAATGATTCAAATTTTGTTGAATATACTCATGGATTAAAAGAAAATATTAACACAACGGATTAAAAGAAAATATTAATACAAGTTAAAAAAGGTACTAATACAGTTTAATCACGGTAAGAGTTAAAATAATATTAAAATATAGTACATAACATTTTAATAAGCAATTTAAATAATAAATAGTATAAATAGGTGTTATATAATGTAGTATATAGTAAACATTAGATAAGCAATATATTGTGTGTTTGTGAAATTAAGCGATTACAATAAAAGCAAAGTGTGCTAATCCTCCTTGGATTACAGTAATCACTGACGAGAGGTTTCAACGTTATCCACTTTAACGGATTACGCAAACGATCGAATTGAAAAAATACAGAGAGAACATTTCTGTGTGCACCTTTTAAATTCTTTGCACGATCCTTGCTGTCGTCGATGGGGAATTGAGCAACAGGTAGAGTAGATATGTCCTCGAGGCATCATGCTCGACAGAGCATACGCGTGATTTACTGTATAAGTGACTCATCGAAACCACCCTTTTTCTTTTATCTTTGCCTCACTACTCGAAACGAAACGCGAAGGAAATAATTCTTTTAGTTAAACCCCGTTTCGTGGAATAGGATCCCAGAATTTATATCCGAGGGTAGAGTTCACGTTCGAGATAAAGTATCAATTGAAACGAAATAGAAATTTTATTAGATTATTGTCATAGATGTTTGTATGAAATATTGCTTTATTTGTTTGCTCAGGAAATTAAGTTAATGCGAATACACTTTGATTTTTATTAGAAAATGTGAATAATATGGAATATAGAATATTAGAGAAATAATTAATTTACAGATTGTTTGTGTCCAGTGTATTCATTTTTATTGGTTGAAAAATATATTATTTATATTTGGGTAACAGTGACGAGTAACTTGGTAGCTCTTTTAATCTGTTATTGTACATCATTATTTTAATATTAAGAGCCTTCAAATTTTCCTTCCGTTTATTTTTCTTATAAACAATTAATTTGACTGAACTTGCAACACCTGTCACATATGGCCACCGTGGCGGTCATGTGTGAACATACAATAACGTATAACACATAATGAATATATGTTCATCGTATAATTATATATTTATAACAAGTAATGTACATATTTAACGTTTAATATATAACGCACAATGTATACATTCTACAACACAATGCATACATTGTTAACGTATATTATAGCGTATGATACATAACCTACAACGTATAGTGGTATACATTTTTAACGTTACAGCTATTTATAACAATGGCGGATTTAAATGTTTGCAACTGTGTCATTCGTACGCCTGTCAGAATTATCAGTTTTATGATGGTTAAAAACGTAGTAAATTACTCATTGGTAGAGCTAATACAATCGCATCGGTGCTAGCTGATAAATTCAGTTGAAATTGAGCGAGCAACCACCCTACCGCCTCCCGGCCAGTTCAAAGAAATATTACAGCCATATTTTTCTTCCGTGAACGATGACTGAAGCTCTCCCGCGATTTTCAAGGGATTAATAATGACGGTGGAGCGTTCTACGACAATCGTAGAGAGAAACAAACGCAGCCCCGGGCAAGTGGACCAGACTCGCACCGACATCAATCTGAACGAGCGAACCGCACCCCTAACGAGCCACCGAGTCATATAAATTTTATTGCCATTTCATAAATCCCGACTACTACCGCGAGTAACCGTTACAGCCTTTCCAAGCGATTATCAGCAGCGTATAAAGTTGCGGATTCTGACGGATTATAACGGGCTCGATTCTGTCTTCTGCGACGCTTTCGAGGGTGTCTGTGAAAATCGACGTCAAAATGAACTGTGTTCACTGGTGATTATGCAAAATGGAGGACCTTGTAATGCTGCGAATCTTTTACGGTTTGCACTACGATTTATTTGGCAGGTGCTTAACATGACATAAATTGATATGTTATTAGAATGTTAGTATATTGACATATTAGTATATTAGTATGTTAGTATGTTAGTATGTTAGTATGTGGGTATATGGTGTATTGGTATATTGGTACATGGAGTACTGGTACAAAATGCATTGGTATATGTTAAGTGATAGGTATGTAGTATATTGGTATATTAGCATATCAGTATGTTAGTATATTGGAATATGGTGTATTGGTATATTGATACGTGTAGTTCTAGTACGTGATACATTGGTACATGTTAAGTGATAGGTATGAAGTATAGTAGTATATTACTATAATAACATATTGTTATATGGTGTATTGATATATTGGTATATTAGTATATTGCTACGTCATGTATTTTTAAATGGTGCATTGGTACCTGGAATATGATATACAGTATATGGTACATGATACCTAGATTAGTATATTAAAATGGCTAAAGAAAATTAAAACCATGTTGCTTTTTTGTTCAGCAATATTTGACTACAATTATAGTTGAATCTAAAATGAAAATTCAAACAGTATTTTTCCAATTCTTATTAATTGACGTTGTATGATTTAATAGTCCTAAGTATAAAAATTTTCTTCTTCAATAACAGCTAACACCATAAAATACACCTAGTATTGTATAAACTACACAAAAGCTAAAATTTCTGAAAAGCACAATAAAAGTACTTTCAAAAGGCAGAAAAGGTATTTGCCTCCTAAAACGCAGAAATAAATGTAAAATACAACGCATATAAGAACGGAAGGAATGGAAATGCTCGGATTATGTTTATAATAAATAAGACAGAAGTATGCGTGCAAGAGAAAAAGCAGAAGCACAGTTAATTCAGTTTTATACGACAACACTTCCGATCCGCGGTAAGCCGGCGACAGTCTCGAGTTCCTTCCCTCGAGTTCTCTTCATCTTAACGCAAAGACGAACGAAAACCTGATTTACATTTCTTTCTCTCCTTGCTATAAAAATTCCGCGACGATAACTTCCTTTGTTCCACCCTCTATGGCTGCGGGGGCGAACAACCCCTGTGGCTCACCAGCCACAGGGAGTCCCATAACTCCAACTAGTTTTCGGTTTACATTGCATTTTTTTTCCTTTAATTAAAGACTTGGGTATGTAAAAAATTGTCGTCAATAAAATGTTCAATATTCGTTTATTTTATTGATAAATTAATTGTGAGGGTTGTAATTGGGATTAATTAATTGATTATTTTTTATAATGTTGGTAATAAAAATCGTTGACTCTGTATTGTAAAATTTTAGTTTATATAATTTTAGGACTCACAATATTTGTTGGCAATAATATGATAAAATTGATCAAACTTAAAAGGTATACAATAGTGTAAAAATTTTGGACAACCTCAAAAGGTTGAAAATAGATTACGATAATTTAATTAGTGTTCATAACATTAACAATAATATGACATCACATATCATACCTTACTTTTATACATGTACATAGTGGTCATAGGGTAGTAAAATTAAATGTTTAACCTCATTTTGCAATTTTTTCTTCTGTCTCTTACTATTATTATAACACACTGACACAATTGTATAGTGGTATAATAATTATATACAATTATTACAATACAGTGGTTCTTGTATGTACCAAAGAATACATTTTCGCAAATAAACTAGTTATGCACTTCATGCATGATATTTAACCAAATTAAAAGTTCCTTTCCCCCAGATGTATGATCACCAAGAACATTCTCAATCAAAAGTTCCACAGCAACATTATAATCTCCATTTCACGTAATCCCTCATCACAAAACGACACATCGCAGGTGCTCGCGACTCTCCCTCGATATATAGCAGTCGGTCAGGGCTGTCGATCATCCATTCAGCCGTTGAAATTTCCAGCAACAAGCATCGCCGAAGGGTGCAGGAGGAAGAGGTCTAGATAGGATCGAAATGTAATTAAGAGAGCAAATAATCCGAGCCGAACAAACTCCGTGAAATGGATCAAAGAACTCGACATCGAGAGAGGGACCGTGGCGCAGGGGTGCAAGGGCTAGCAAAAGGAAGGACATGTACACTCGGGTGCAATGTAGGCTTCTTTTCGATAAGAACGTGTATGAATACTTGGCAATTTTTAATTTTAGACGAATCTTTATGTTACAATATTTCTGAGTGATCAGGTTTTCGAATTTTCATATTTGTAAACTTTCAGGTTTTTGAAGTCACATGTTTTCAAGTTTAAGGTTTACCAGTTTTCGAGTTTTCAAGTTTTCGAGTTTCCGAGTTTTCGAGGTTTCAGGTTTTCAAGTTTTTGAGTTTTCGAGTTTTGAGGTTTCAAGGCTTCATAGATTTGAGGTTTTCAAATTTTCAAATTTTCAAGTTTTCGAGGTTTTAAGGTTTTGATGTTTTCAAGTTTTCTAGTTATCAAGTCTTCAAGTATTCAACTTTTCGAGTTTGCAGGTTTTCAAATAACGAAATTTTTTAATCTTTAAACCTTCAAATTCCCAGAATTGATAAATTCTCAAATTCCAAGTCTTACAAAATCTTACAAATTCCCAAATTTATAAATATTTCAATTCCCAAGTTCTCTACATTTTCCGAATTCTAAATTTCCAAATTTCTGTGTTGTTACATTTAAAAGTTTTAAAGTTTCAAAATGTTTGTACTCTACAATTCTTTCAAAAATTTCCCTTAAAACCTTCATTCTTCAAACTTTCAAAATTTTGAAATTCTCTATTTTTGAAATATTTAAGGTTTTAAAGTCCTCAATTTCTTAAATTTCCATAAATTCCTAGATTATTAATTTAACTTGAAAATCGTTGGATCATATCCTTAGATACTTAAACCTTCAAGTTTTCGTATTTGTATATTTTGAAATCCAAACCCATTTATAAATCCCTAGATCCACAAATTTCTATGTTCTCATATTTCCATACAACCAAATCCGCAGATCCCTATATCCCTATATTCCTAGATCCCCAACACTCAAGTTCTCAAATACATACGTTCTTAAATTCCTAAACTCTCAAATCCCTAGATTTCTTTATCTCCCGATTTCCTTCTTCCTCGATCTCCAAATTGTTAGACTTCCCGATCTCTCGATCTCAAGATCCATAAATTTCTTTACCTCTTGATCTCCAAATCCCCAGATTTCCTGACGTCTCGATCTCAAAATTTCTAGATGCATAAGCTCCTTTGTGCCCAAATGATTAGGCCTGAAATCGCCAGATTCTACTATCCCAATTATACTACCAAATTCCTACGTCCTTAATTACCTATATCCTCGAGTTCCTCAGCATCCAAGTTCCTAGATTCATAAATCCCCACATTCTCAAATAGCTGAATCCCTATTGTCCCACATCTGTAGATCCCCAAATCCTGAAATTTATAAGTTTCAAAGACCCCTAACTCCAATGTCCCCCAATTCTCAACCCACCTCCAATTATTCAAATTTCCAAAAATCGCTAAAAATCAGCGAACCAAAATTCACGTTACCAAATTTTCTCTAGGTTAGACAGATTTGCTCGTGACTGTACCGATAGAGGCTTGTCGTTGAAAGGTAACAGGACGAGACTACGACCGGCTGCTTCTCCCTGTCGTCGTCCTGTCTAGCCCGAAGGAGTAGGGCAACGAGGAGGGGGGCAAAAGACCCTCGATAAATATTTCCGTCAAGTGACCGGGGTTGGAATTCAAAGAGAGCCGAAAGGTGGAATCGAGAGCGAAACGAGTCCATCCTCTCTTCAGCGGCGGTTCAAGGGATGGTCGACGAGAACGATGGAAACACGGGGTGGTAACAGGGGGTGGGATGCCAGCCAGTATATTTGCGTTACGTTACGTAGTTGCGCGTTTAATCAGCCGTATACCCGGAAAGGGCGCGTGTGAGAGGGAAGAAGTGAAAGAGAAACGGGAGCAGGAGGAACCGCCTCGACTTCCGGTTACCAAAGAAGGACAGGACTAAACAGCGTTTCTACCTTTTGTGAGGGTAAAGAGACCAGATTCTGTTTACTGCCGGACTGTCCTTTGCATCTACCATTTTTATGGGGCAGTTTGTCCTACGCTTTTCGCCGTGTTTTCATTACGGTTCTTCGCTTCTTTAACGTTTGATTAAGTATGTTCCTGCAATTCGTTTCATGATTTATTTTACTTTGTTGCTAATGTAAGAATTTTGTTACGGAACGCTATTTGTTGCGGTAGGCACTGTTCGACTCTTGGGTTTGGAGTTTAGCAATATTTCGAACAATTTTCTGATAGAAATTTTGAACGAGGTTAAATTGAAAATTTATTTTTCGAACGAAACTCTATTCATGAATAATCGAAAGGTATTTTTATTTCAAATAAAATTTGCTTTTTTCAGGTATCTCCGAATATTTACTCGAATCTTTCAGTATTTGTGATTTTAATTATTCGGTTAAGTTTTTATTCAAGATCAAGATTTATAGGAATAAGTAATTTATTGTTGACCATAAAAATTCTCATTTTATTTTAAACTTGGATTAAAAAGTTGTTTTAAATAATGGTCAAGTCTGTTTATATTTCCTCAGACATAAACAAACTTCATATTTTATTTTTATTGAAATTGTTCAAAACATTTCTGGTTTCTTTAATTTCAATTTTTCATCACACGAAAATATACATTTTTTTTTTATCACTGATTTTTCTCAATGATTCTTATTTGCAATAACATACAATTTTTCTTTAAATAAATTTGGAACGAATTCATTTAACACAATTCACACTTTGAAATTAATTATAAATCAGAGAAACAAATAAACAAACGACGAAACACGAATTAAAATACACATTAATTCTTTATTTCAACGAAAATTAACACAGATTTCGAGAAAAACACCTTAATTGTGTAACTTTTACTACGAAACTTGTGAACCGATTATTTGCTGGCTTTGGTAGTTTTAGTGTTAAAGAACGATCTTCTGTCGTACTAGGTTTATAATAGATTCTACGAGTTTTCCTGGCGTACGTATTAGAAAGTAGTGAAGGAAAGGAAGCAAGAGAAAACAGAAGAGATGGCGCCTACGAGACGTCGATGGCGTGACAGATTGCCTCCAGTATTTTCCACCACATACATCATCGGCATCCGCCAACCCTTAGTTCTAGTTCAATGCTCACCACCGTCGTCTCCCTTAATTGGCATCACCTACACCAATCTACCTGTGCTGTCGTACAGAAAATTTCCTACCACAGTTAATTACGATAAATTATATTCGGAGAAATGTGCTTATTAAATGATCGATACGAAATGGTGTTCCTCATGCTTTTAATTATAGACCTACATTCTTAGACATTACGTGGAATCTCATATTTTGCAGAGGAATTAAATATTATTAGTAAACGTTTATACATTTCATTTATTTTACTTATTTATTCACAATTCTGGAATTTGAAGATTAGCAGAGTAGATGACTTCGAAATTTAGGAACTTTCGGTATTTTGGAATTTTGAAATTTTAGAGTGTGAGGATGTTGGAATTTTTAAATTTGGGGATTTGGGGATTTGGAGTTTGAGGATTTGGGAATTTGGGAATTTGGGGATTTGCAGATTTTGAAATTTGAAAATTTGAGGATTTGAGGATTTGAGGATTTGAGAATTTGAGAATTTGAGAATTTGAGAATTTGAGAATTTGAGAATTTGAGAATTTGATAATTTGAGAATTTGAGAATTTGAGAATTTGAGAATTTGAGAATTTGAGAACTGGAGAAATTGAAAATTTGAGAAATTGAGAAATTGAGAAATTGAGATTATAATAGCTTATCCATTAAAAATCTCTATCAATATAAATTCCCCGACAACTGTATCGCAGTAACAAATGCTGCTTCTACTAAACTTACAAAAAATGTATTACATGCATCACAAAAAATGCAATGCGTTACTAATAATTGATTAAATATCAATACAAAATTTAAATCACGCTTCAAAAGCGCAAATAAAAATTACACCATTACTATAAATCATAGTAGACAAATTATCTACTCAACAACGGAACTGATTTTCGAAGTGAAACTATAATGGCGCGTACCGTGGACCGAGTAATACATCGACAACAAAATGAAGGGTCAGTGACAAACTGCAAACCGCACTTTCATCGTCAGGGATACGATTAGGGAAAAATTCTCGCCGTTTTAATGGGGAGTGAAAATTAAATACCGCGGTGTCCACCCCTTAGGTCCGGTCACCTAATAATTCATACGAGGAATGTAAAAAGGGCAAGCCCTTTTTCCCCCGCCCCCGCGACCAAAAAGAGCGAGAACGAGAAAAGCCAAGGGGTGTAGAAAAATACGAGCTCGTGTTTATCTTGAGATTTGTAGCCGCTCTGTTCCCGATATTTATTGGCCTTCCAGGAACGGGAGATGCCACTGCCTGACGGACCGTTAAATTTTATTATGTTTTTTTCACCGATGCCGAAATAACGCGTCACTGAATATGGCTGGCAACGTTGTCGTAAAGATAAATCCTGATCGTTCGTGCGTTGTTGAAATCCACGTTGAAAAGACATACTCGTTATGTTCCTGTCTATTACCGAAGCTTTATTTCGTATCTTTTAACTGTGGAATTTTTATTATATCCTTTTTATTTCCTTTTGATATTTTGATATATCCATTCAGTTTCAAAGATTTTACTATTTTAAAATTATATTTTTTATGGAGTATAATTATAACTATGCAATAAAATTCTTAGATGTAACATAATTATAATTTGCAAACCCAGTTGCAAATATAATATAATTCTGTTATAATTATAATCTGTAATTATAGGATCATAATCTTCTATCTCAATTCTTGATAACAAATTACAGAAAGGACTTACATATGGGTAAGTCTTATTTACAAAAATTAAAATCCCTGCTTGAAAAGTTTTACCTAATTCTTTTACTATAAAACGGGAGGAATTTGAACGTACCATATTATGTTTATCCCAAAAATTTACATGTTTTGTACGAAACGAAGATATACATATATGTATAAGACCACAAACTAGTGACAACGATAACGAGGTAGGTTACCCCAACGAATTCATAAAGAAGGATCTTGAGGATACGTAGTGCTCGCGTAAGGATATACGAACAGCCTAACTGCCTACCAAGGTCATATTTAGGATTAAGGAGAAGGTGGTTGCAGCCTCTTCAGCCTGATAGTCATGTGCGCAGTGGAGACGCCTCGCTAAACCGGGCAGCCCATTATCTTAACAAATCTAATCTCGCGGTTGGTGTTTATAAATGTCTTGTTTTCCAGCAAAACGGGAACGGGAGTCTGGAGAAATAGGGACAGAACGTTTCTAACCGCGTTTCAGCTCTGCTCCCTCATTAACGAGACTGGGTGGCGAGAAATGAAGTACATATTCGTGCACGTGTTCTGCTCCTTAACATCTTACAGTATCGAGTATTAATATATTATATTGTAAAAATATTACATTGTAACATTACAATAAAAACATCTCTATTCCATTAGTTAAAGTTGTAAAATTATGGAATTTTTTATTAGAGTAGTAATTTTCTCACCCATTGCATGTGCAGTACATTGGTATAAATAATTGTAAACATTTTTGAAACCATTGTGGATCATGTTAGTCTTATTTTTATTAATTTAACAAGTTAATTATCGAATGGTAACGAAATATAATTGAATTGACTTTTTGCATATTATTCAGTTTTTATCCCAAAATAAAGCCAAACTTTTTGTTTGAGTATAATTTGTTCACTCACTTATAACTGTAAAAATACCAAATTTCTCCTACCAAATTTCCCCATGTGATAAGAATTACCGCAACACCTATGTCACTGTCTGAACGATGATCGGCAGTTTGCCGAGGAATTCGGTGAAATTCTGAACATGTGCATGCTCCGAGTATTTGAGATCGCGTACACCCGCGAATACGGATAAACGCAACGAGAGGAAGCGATGAACACAATCCTGGCATCCGGGGAAGGGTGGGTATCTGTTATTATAGGACGAGGGTACAGTTTGCCGCAAAACTGGAGGCCCTAATCCCTTAAGAGCAATAATAAGAATCCTTTCTCTGTTACTCTCTGGAATCGGCGTTAAAATTACCGTGGAGGACAAAGAGGAAGACAGCCAGCTTCAACTTAATTCAAGGCCTCGTAGAAGGTTGCGCCATAATCTCCTATCTGACTCCCCTTGAGATACTTCAAGACCATCCACGCTAAACCTTCGTTCACACTTTCTTTTAACCCTTCTTACATCTCACTCGACAACGGTTTTCATATTTCAAACGCCGCCAGGGATTAGCTTGTTTTAGACGGTCGAGTAAACAAGTGGTTAAGGTGTTGCCGCAATAAATGTGACGTCGCTTGGAAATGTTGAGGAGAAACTAGGTCATTGCAAATAAGAAACTTTTTAATAATACGTAGATTAATCGAAATAAAATTGATGTCTAATAATTTCAATTTTGAGGTACGGTTAATTGGAACAATATGTGAATTGTTGGTTCACTAGGTCTTTTAAGAAAATTTGATTTGATATATTTTTTAGTTGTGCAAAATGTGATGGTTTTAAAAATATAGGTGATCACGGTTTGTTAACAGGAGTTTATTTTTGTTGCAAATGTTTTATGTGATTATGTAATATAATATTCATTATAAATGGTTCATGTACATAGTTCATGTTGTGAACTAGGACTTGAACAGCTATTACTGACTGTAAGTATTTATAAAATAAGAATATTGTTAATTATAAATAGTAATAATATGAACTCCAATAATATACCGTTCAGAATATCAATTGGGACTTGACCATTTATAAATGTAGCCAGTGTTATTTAAAATTGTAAATCCAAAATCCTCTTATTCTAAGATTAAGTAACATAATTATACCTACCAGTAAATAACATTTAAAATACCCAACCATTTTAGGTTTTAAATCTCATAAATATTTACAGAATTCATAATAATTATTGTATCGTTGCATTAATAAGAAATAAAAATGTATTACTGCTGGTACATTCAAAGATGGTTCATTTGGTATTCCTCATTCTTCGTGTCCTTAACAATCTCCAGCAGGTTTTACGAACTTGTTATCAATATTAACATCGAAAAAGGGCTTAATCAGGCTTTCTGTTGGCGGTGAGGCATGGTTGCGACGAGAACTCTTTCACTTTAAATTTTCATTCGACTCTCGTACAAGGAGGCTTGTTTCGTTCTTGAAGCCCGAGCCAGGACTCTCCTCTTCGTCCTCGTCCTGGGCGTAATTTGCACACAAAGTGCCGAGGAGGTGTACCATAGTGTACGCTTGTGTACACATAGACACGTGCACAGGGTGTGTACTCAAACATATTATGCTAACGTTCCTCTCTTCCATTCGATGAGCTCATCTTAATAGTTATCGCGTGTCCGTGAACGATATCATAGTTTCGTGCGAACATAATTATTACAAGAAAATGTTCGTAAATAAAACTGTACACCAAGTACATTATTACTATAATAAAATGTAAATACAACCTGCATAATTTATCAGATGTTGTTTAAAATATTTTGAGAATATTGCTGAGACTTTTAATTGAAACTGTTTTGTATATATCATTACAATTATTCCATATTATCTCATTTTTAAATATAAAAGAAAATTCCGTTTATTTTTTACGTAGAAGCAAAGAATAACATATGTGGAATATTGGAATGTGTTACAAAGTTGTTCATTGCAGTTCAATTTTTAAGCTAAAATATGAAAATAAATGAGGAAAATTTTAACTGAAACTTGCTGTACATGTTTTATGTATTTTGTATAATATGTATAATGTTAAATTTCATTTTTTCTTCTGATTTATCGGCCATTTTGATTTAAATTTTAATTCATGTTACTTGTTCTATATGTTTTTTCTTCTGTTATAGTATATGTATTTCGATATTTTTTTAGCAGTATATATTTATATATTTATATGTTTGTATATTTTATAAATAATATATTTTTATATTTAGGAATAATATATTTACAAATTTTATCTTACAACGTATCGTATATATTAATAATATATTTACTGTACATATTGATCGCCTGAAGACTTTATTAGAAAAACATTTTTAAAATGACCAAACTTCACAAATATATTTATCTCTTCATATTATAACATTCTAACGAACAACGTTGTTACATCTTCATAATAATATATTTAAAAAAAATCGCGACCAAACAATCTTCAGTACCTTAATTAATCCACTAATAATTTTAACCAGTACGAAATATCCCAATATTTTCATAAAATCGTTTTAAACAAAATCATTCACCATTCAAGCCAACTCTGAAATGTTCTATTAATTCGTGTCTATCAAAGAGAACGATAATTAATCACCGAGTTCAAAGACCTTTAATTCGAAAGAGATTTCCCGATTCTTAAGCTGTTTCCAATTTGAATACCAACGCGCTAATAGGAAATTAGGTATGTCGCGTGTATACCCGACTAACGAGCTTCAGCAGCCTCCACCGGTGAGGAAGAAAGAGTCTTTCTGGCAGATAATAAAAAACCTGTCACGTAGCGGCGGCTCCGTTGAGGACCGACTGAATCTGGAGGGTGGCAAGGAAGAAGGAAAAGAATACTAATTCATTATTCAATCTGGGTCGAGTGATTAGCATGCGCCGGTACCTGGCATCCTCGTCTCCTTCTAAATAATGTAAGGCGTATACCACCGCAAGAACGTGATGGTACAGGCATTGTCGCGAAGAATCCCTGCTTCCCTTCTCACAATTTTGCGCAGCCTCAAGCACGCAATTTAAATAATTATGCACGGTGTCCTCCCGACGGTTGTAATGCAAAAATTTCGCTACGTAAAGAAGTCAAAATTAACGGCAGATCTTTGAAAACGTAAATATCTGCTCATCTTGTCAGCTTGTTCTGGATGTTATAACCTCCTCATTTTATTTGGATTTTCTGCAAAGTTATTTATGCGAAATTTTACTTTTTTCAAATTTAAACGATATATGAGTTAATAATGAAATCCATTAGGATTACTCATAGAAACGACGCTAAACGAATTCTATATTATCCCTGTTAATAAACCTGGGAAATAAGAGTAGCTCGAATTTCGCCGCAATATTTAATACCAGCATAAAATTACATTTACAAGTTGGAATAAAAACCAAGAAAATCCTCAAAGTCTCCAAACGCCAATTTATCCTAACGTTAGCAGCAAACTACGTTCCTGCAAGTTTGCTAGCGATACTTTACGCCAGTCTCGGAGCACAATAGAAACGGAAACTCGGGTGAACTTGGTGAATGTCTGCCGGCGTTAAATCAGCCTTCGTCAACGGGAAAAATATCGGGAAGGTGAATTCCGAGGGGCAAGTTCCACCAGAGATAAAGCATTTTTAATACAATTAAGCGAGATTCTTCACGGTATCCGTTCTTCTTTCTACCCCCACACCCATCTCCCTCGCAACCACCCATCTCGGTACCCTAGCGTCACCCTGAGCCTCGGTGGTCTCTCTTCGAGATCTGGATGTAAGAAGGGTTGTACTCAGCCTGCCTCCGGGGCATGTTAATGCACTCCAAGATCTTAGCACTTACACTCTAACACGCCTGTACTCGTCGTCGTCGACGTTCTACTGCCTGCTTTTCCATCCCCAGCCATTTTCTCTTTCTCTTAAACTACCCCCGACCAAGTCTCCGCCGCCTCCAGAGGGCTTTCACGGACGACGCCTTAAATCCGGATCTCTGCCCTGTTCCCCTCCCCCTGACGGTTCTTATTCAGCTAGCTTCTGAATCTGGCGCCGTTGGTGCTGCGATTTTCTTCGCTGGAACGCCCAGGAAGCAGCTTTTCAAAATGTACGGCCTCTGCGGTGACGCTCGGTAAAACACCGTCGACCCACGATTTCGAGCTCCCCTTTCGGTGTGCCGAAATAGGATCATCGTTTGGACGAGTTTGATCGACCATTCCGTGATCGATGTTACTGATCGATTAACCCTCTAGTACTAACAATCATATTTCGTTGGTAGAAACACTTGCAAAATTAAATTTTCCTTCATTTTGTAATATGATTCTTTTTGAATTTTGAGAATATTCTTATTAGTTCTCTCATCAAACTCTTAAACTTTTATATTCTAAAATCTCCAAATTCTCAGATCATCAAATTCTTAAATTTGCAATTTCTCACATTCTCAAGTTTTCAAGCACCCAAACTCTCAAATTTTTAAACTCTCAAACTCTCAAGTTCTCAAGTTCCTAAATTCTTAAATTTTCAAATTCTCAAAGTCAAGATATTTCCAATTCCGCCCCATTCAAGCTCTGTAAATACCCAAATTTCGAACTAACTCGAAATCGAACGATTTGAATGAAAATTCGCCAAAAAAATATTGAAAGAAAACAGAGAACACGAAAAGACCGCTATTCGCAGAAAGAAATCTTAATTAATGAAGCCATTGTTTGAACCGTGGAAACTCGACGAGAGGTTCGAGCCAGGAGGTTCGAGCGTGGCTTACCGTCGCGGCGAGTGGATGGAGGTCGTTTCATCGGTGGCTAGGGTGAAAAGGAAAAAAGGGCCGGTTTTTTTCAAGGACGATGGGCACACCGACCACCAACGGTGGTTCGTGCAAGGGCACACAAAGCTCTTGACGGATGGCCAGCCACCAGACTCTGCCGCAACCCTCACCGGTTACGAGTGACCACCTGTTGAGGGTCCTGCACGCACCTGTCTACGCACACACGGCCCATCCAGCTTGTTTCCCCACCCTGGATGTTCCTCCTCTTCCTCCTCTTCCTGGATGATATTTCCATCCGTGATGACCGAAGAAACGGCCCGGAATAACGAGTGTCGACGCGTTTTGTCCACCGCGTGTGAAGCCGTTTGGAAGACGAGCGAACAAGTGACACCATGAATGCGAATACTATGGTAATTGCATGTGTGATTAACACGTTCAACTTGTTCGAGACAAAACAAGTTATAACATTCTGTGAAACCTGTACAAGACACTCATTGGTGTACAACGTGTTTTAATAGTGTTCATTGCACAACTTTTTGGTAACAGGTAATATTTAGGTACGTTCTTTTATGGTCTCCAAATTATTTAGTGTCTGCCACCACGTTCTTGTCAATTTATCTTTTCTTATAAACTTTCCTAACTTCCTTCTTCTTCTAAATATTTAAATTATTGAAAATTATGAAAATTATTTCTTTGTTTTCATATTGAAGTTGAATCAAATGATGCGTTTATAGTAATCTTAGCTTAAATTCGTAAATTTCTAAATTGCGAAATTTTCATATTTTTATATATTGAAATTTTCAATTACGTGAATTTTCCAAATTCGCAAACTAACACTACGAAATCCTTAAATTGTCAACTTTCTGGTTATTTAAGTATCGGAACTTACAAATTCTTTTTATACAAATACATATATACATATGTGGTCTGACCATAATATAGTGCTAAATTATGTTAAGCCACATAACTAGTGTTAAATGTATACCTTAACATATCCAAGAAGTTATAGGAATGAAATACTGAGTTCCTACTTAAAAAATACATTGCACAAATTACAGAAGAATTGTACAAATTACTTTATTTTATCCCTTATATATTTATCGTTGTACTTCATATTTAACTTAAAAGTAATTGCATTTCAGACATCTGTACACCTAGTCTTAATAAAGAAAACAAGACCTACATTCCAGTGTTCCTTTAGTACATTATTCTAAATATTATACGTTTAATATATATGTAATTGAAATATTACAAACTGCAGATTGCAAGAGTGCAGTTAAAAACGATCAATAATCAAGAACAATGGTACAAATTACTTTATGTTTCATCCCTTATTTATCATTGCACTTCATTCTGAATTTAAAAATAACAGCACATCCGTAAACCTAGTACTGACACAGAAAACAACCCTTAAATTCCAGTAATCCTTTAGTAATATCCGTAATCAAAATAAAACAAAAGTGCAGTTACGCAAGAGTGCAGTTGAAAAGGATCAATGAACGGTTGGAACGCAGTGTAAAAATGCTCAGTGCTAGCGCTGTTCGGTTCACAGATAGAGGCTGGTTTTTTTTATTCCCTGTGCTCTTTCCCGTCCCTTCGTTGGTTTCGTGACCGAACCATAACCGGAGGACGACGGGAACGCTTTATTTTCACCCCCATCGCGATCATTCCATTTGTTTCGCAGCATTGCATGGCTCGCGGCGACGAGTATCCTCTCTTACCTTCTCTATTTACCCTGCCACCCCCATGACTCTTTCACAGGTTGACATTGAACACCCCATGGCAGGTTCGACCATTCGTTAGACGAATCGACCCATCGTTATCTCGATATACCCACAGGTACGTTTAATACGATCCGCCGACGTATTTATTCTCCGTGTCGGACTTTCATTTTGATGAATGACACATTTGAATGCTTCATACGTGCTTTACGAATCGCTTGCGGCGAAATAAACCTGCGAATTTCAGGATCAACATCATTGTATAGTTGGATCTTTATTGCTTTTAATAGTTTTCATTACTAGTATTTTAATTATATCATGAGTTTTAATATTTATTTTGATAGTTTAATGTTTCTGCATTGTTGGGTTGGATTGTATCGAATGAACTCGGTGCGGACTATAGAATGTGTGATACAGTTTGGTAAAATTTAAATAATTCACATATTCTGAAACTTATAAATACTTAAAAATTCCTATCTGAAGCATAATTTTGGACATTTGTTTTTAGATTTTCACTCTCAAATTCTCAAATTTTCCAAACTAACAAATTAAGAAATTTTTTAATTTTAAAACGTTGAAATTTCCAATTTTATAAACTTTCTTTCCACATTTCTAAGTTTCCAGATATGCGAGGTATTAAATTTAAAAGTCTCAAAATTTGTATTCTTTAACGTTGTTTAATTTTTAAGTTTGTAAATCTTGATATTCTAAAATTTTTATAATTTCAGATTTCAATTACAGACAATTCACAATTTTTAAGTTAAACTACTCCTTTGTTGAAATCTCCTGAATGTGTACTAATAGTAATAATATCTTGACCTTTTTCTTTATATACAAAGTATTTATACATAACCTATACATAACCTAAATATTATGCATATATTAATTTTGACAGCATGAATGCAAAATTGGTTTATTACATAAAGTATAAACAGCAGGATATATTTACTAATAAACAATATTAAATTTAAAATTGCTAGATTATTTCAACAAAGAACTATACAATTTTTATTAACAACCTTAAGTTTCAAAATCGATTATGATACATCTCGATATTATACTTCATTATTAGTATTAAAATTTTACTTTCCCTAAGACAAACACGTGTAACATACTTTTGTGATTGTAATTTCTTACATCGTTGAATTATTAACGTTGTAAATGTTACAATTAGAGATCTGAACCGTAGAGAAGTCTATGTTTCTAGAATTTGATCAACAATTCAGATAAGATAACGTGAATGAAAACGTTAAAATGAGGAACCTGGGTAATTCTGATGTCGAGATCGATGCTTATTAGTAATCCAAGATCGTTTCAGCCATTACGCATTAGGATTCGGAGATAACCCCTGAGATGCTATTTCAACCCTCTATTCACGTTTCACCTTCTCCTCGACAATCCTTCGTCATCAGTCTCAAACGTCTTGTCGTCGCGTAAGATTGAACATTACGTTCGTTGAAGATGTAGGCACGTCCTCAAATTGCATTGGCTCGTGTCACCTGTTCAAATCTGTCCCTGATTTTATCATCCCTCGCCAAGACCTGCGTAAATTTACCGTGAATTCATACTTATAAATTGTTAGTTCTTTTCACAATTTGTATTTTATGAATTCAATTTATATATTGTTAGTGGGTATTGTAATGTTATAACTAGTTATTTCAGAAATACCTTGTACCGTTGTAGTTTGAGTTTATTTGAATGCAATTATCAATATTTATTAATTCAAATTTTATTTAAACTCTTTCTGTTTATAGACATTGTATTTTAACTATATTGCACTTATTAACTTGTAACATCCTTTAATTATGAAATAAATGAACAATGGAACACAAACATGTGTACTAACTCCAAGATGCAGATAAATGTAGATATAGAGTTAGCCTACACGTTCAGCCACACAAGTTCATCAAACCATGCATAAAGAATTTTCATTTCGAATAAAAAGAATGTTGATATTTTCGTTCATATCTGAAACGTAACCCTTCCACATATTCGACATTGGTCCCACACATCGTCTCATCACAACAAACCATATTACACTCATTAATTTGTAATATCCTTTAACTATGAAATATAACAATGGAACATAACTGTAAGTAAACAAAAGATACCAACAACAGTCGGTGCAAGTTTTTCAACGTCCACTCTAATACAGATAATTGAATGCAGAGTTTGCCTCCACTTTCAGCCACATTAATTGACCCAACTATGCATAAAGAAGTTTCCTTCCGAATGAAAAGAATATCTATACTTTCTTTCAGATCTGACACTTAACCCTTCCACAAATTCGATATTTGCCCCACGCGTGCTCTCGCCAGAACAAACCACCTAGCGAATTCGGCGTCAATCAATCTCTTAAAACAATCGATCAACGTCTAATTGCGATTCGGTCGGGCCATACTCGAGGCCGCTTGAATTCGTCAAAGTGGTCAAAGCGGCATAAATTGGGATCGGAGGGTTGGTTGGTTGGCTGTCAGCGACGGAAACGGTCTGCTGCATCGAAAGGCAATCGACGAAGGAAGTGGCACGAGTGGACCGCCACCATGGCCGAGCTTTTTCAACTTCATCCTTCTAACGCTGGAAGAGATCGCCGTTTAAGAGGCGGCTCGCTAATGATAGTCCAACCCTTCAAGGACTCGACTGGTCGACCTCTCGAAGTCAGCCTGCATCTGATGGTAACTTCAATCCGTTAATTGGTGTACAACTTTTTTTTCCATGCTTCTTCCATGCCGTTCCCTCTCTGTCACCCCGCCGCCGACCGACCCAGGTGGGGGTTCTTTCGCTCTTTTGACACAAGAGGAAGGAAAAATTTTATTAAATTAGCCGACGACAGGCGACGTCGCTCGGTGGCTTCACAGAAAAAATATCCCTCTGCTCTGCAGCGATCTCTTTAACCCTCTACATTTTTCACCCTCCCCCGACACAACCGGCCGCCCACTTTTATCCCTCTCTCGTTCTCGACATTCGTGCTTGAAAGAACTTCGGAAACTCGTTTAATCGCCACGGCGAGTAATTTTTTAAGCCTCCTCGGCCGTTGGTCAGCTCGACGGCAAACGAAACGAAACGTTCGGACACGCGCCGCTTCAGCCGCGTTCTTTGAGCGCGAAACGCTGAAGAGAAGGTAGATAATTTATGGCCACTCTTAAAAAAGATGTAACTCGCTGACGGACGTGTTTGATAGAAATTAACGGTCGTTCTGATGAATTTCAATGTCTGACGGGATGGTCGGCCACAGGTCAAAGATCAAACGTAGCGTGTGGACGGAACGTTTTGCAGGTGGAGACACGAGAGGTTTAGGATTGTATGTTCTTCAGCTACAAAATGCTATGGAAATGATGTAAAATGACGTTTGTGGATACAAACTTACAATCAACTGCCTTTCATAGGGAAAATATGGCAACGAGAGCAGTTTACTAGTCGTTGATTTTTAAGGATTTTTGACTTTGGGATTTGGAAATTCATAAATATGAGGATCTAGAGTTCTAGTGAGGAACTTGAGGATCAAGAAAGGAGATCTTTGTATAGAAATTTGACATCAGGAAATTGAGAAATATAGAAGTTTAGTAATTTAAAAATTTTTAGAATTATACATTGCTGAATGTAGAAAATTAAGTGCTTAGTATTTGAAAAATTTAAGAATTTGTGGATTTGAAGATTTGTGAACTTCGGAAACGTGAAAACGTCAGTATTGGAAATTTGAAAATTTGAAGATTTAAATAATTTAGCAATTTAAAAATTTGAGAAATTTAAAATTTCATGATTCATATATTCATATTAAAAATATGATCAACGCTTAATAACTAATTAAAAATATAAATAATATTGTGTAATAATTAATTTTGTAAAAATCTATGTAAAAATTACAAATAATCCAGATCGAAATATAATCGAGCAAATATTTAAAGAATTTTGATTAGAAATAAAAATATTATTGTCCACAAAAAGAATTTTGCAAAAATTGGACATATCGAAAGCATAAAAAAATGAGATATAATCAGAAATTTAAGGAAACAAATATTTTTAGTATCTCACGTATCACGATTCATTATTGTCATCGATTTTCGCTCGTCGACACGATTACTTAGCAATTCTAACTAAAACAATCAGAGTAAAGAGGGACAGAAGCAGCACGGATACGAATCGATTAAAGAAGGAAGTGGATATCACCGGCGGTATTCAAATCGATTACACGACGGCCAATGTAAAAATTATGCAAATGTCGTTTACAAGTGAATGGGACCCTCGCGACGAGCGAGGCTACAATTAAGCAGAAGCCAATTCAATATCGAGGTCCATTCGGTGGAATATTCAACGTGCTGGTATTAAATGTCGACTGGCCCGTTTATACAAAGACGAATCGGTGTTATCGTTGATCTTACCTTCCCATTGTTGCACGCAAAGCAACACGTACACAGGATTTCACTGTTTTGTTACGATTTTCGTTGGTATTACTGACCTTATTTACATATACGTGTCCCATAAAATGAATGTAGTTTATTACGCTTCTGGGTCGAGTATATTAAACCATAAATTTTTAACGCGTTAACTATCGCGGTGAAAACATCTCGAAATATTGTGGCAAGAATTATTAGGAATATGAATAGATGTTAACGGTATCTTTCATTTCTTTGCCTTTCTTTTTTAGTTACGTCGTTTAATGAAACTTTTGGCTTTGATGGGAATTTCATAGAGATTTTTGATATTCATACAAATATTAAAAATAATAATTTTATAGAAATTGTTAATATTTGTTGTGTGTACCATTCATAGAAATGTTTAATATTCTTTGTATGTTAGTGAGGATACAATATATTATTGTGTGTTTATAGGATCTGATGAAGTAAGATAAAAGTAAGCTTTAATGCATCTTGTTTATGTCCATGACAGGCATGTTTAATACTCAAAAAATTCATGGATATGGGGATGTAGCAACTTTGAGGACTGAAGAAATTATATCGAATTTTTCTTTTGATGCTTCAGATTTCAAATTTTCACGTTATAACTGGTAATTGAATGTTTTAGAAATTTGGAGATATAGACATTGCAAATTTTTAAACATAAAAATTGGGTAATTTAGATATTTTTAAGTTTGTGAATTTAGTGATACCATACTTAAAATATTTTAAATTGAGAAATTGAAAAATTTGCGAATTGGAAATTAAAATATTTGAAAAATGACAAATATCAAGTCTTTTAGTATTCTTAAGTCTGTGATGTTTTTTGATTTTTAAATTAAGAAGCTTTTAAATTTATACATTAGAGAAACTGAAACTTTGCAAAAATTAGAAAAAAAGCAATTTAAGGTTTAAAAATTTTTTTAGTCCCTATTTTTCAAATACGTGAATTTCAAATTTATAAGTTAGAATAATTTAGAAGTAAAAATATTTGGAAATTTGGTGATATGGAAAATTGGTGGTAATTTGGTAATTTGGTAATTTTATTGTTTGATAATTTTATATCTTAATAATTTAATAATTCTATAATTCAATACTTAAACAATTCAATAATTTGATAATTTAATAAATTGGAAATTCAGGAATTTAGAAATTCAGAAATTAAGAAATCCAGTAATTAGAAATTTTAAAATCTAAAAATGTAGAAAACGAGATTTTTAAAATATGAAAATATTAATACTACCAGTTATCTAATCTTACTATCATCTATGCTTCTAATTTCTCTCATTTTTCTTATGTAATTCCTAGCCCCTAATCCTATTACTTCCAGTTCCACTAACCTAACCTTCTAATAAAAACACAAAAATTCAGTATAGTCAGCCAATTGAAAAGTTCTAGAATACAGTAATCTGTAAACTCAGAAATGTTATAGCCCCCTTTCAAATTTTCAAATCAGTCCACGTACCTCATCGTAGCTGCCCATCGCCATTCCACATAACGTCGCATTATAATTCCTTGTGTCAGGAAATTGAATTACAGTATACAAGTATATTAATTCCCGATGCTCCGTGTATGTTTCAGCTCTCAAACGCTTACGTTAATCGCATGAAATTACGTTTCCAGTAAACATCACTTTGTTTGATTACGAGACTGGGATACATCGCATAGACTTGCGCTCGATGCTTCAAACATCGATGGAATTACCGGTGAGTGATGAGTTTAACGGAAGGGATAGACGAGATGAGAGATCTGTTCTCTGTCTTCACCCTCACTTTTCCGTCGTGCTAACCTTCTTCCTCGACATACTCTCACCCTCTTCTTCGTCTCTTCTATCCCCTGGCGAAAGCGTGTTCTGCCTCGTAGTTAAGAACGAACTGATGTTCATCTCATCGTTAATATTATCGCGATATGTTCAATGTAACCGTCTCCCACGGCGTTTCGGCGATATAAAACGAACGATCAAGTGATAGTGTTTTTCAGAGTCACGTTGTGTCCAATTCCGTGTTGCTTATCTTGAAATCGAGGGACGTAAAGAAGTATGAAAAAGTGCCACGCAATCCTCGTACGTCAAGTTTTATCAAAAATTGCATGAACCGTCAGAAACGAATGAACTTTACGATAACCTTCATAAACTCTATCTTGTAAAATCATTTCATAAATTTATGTACACATTTAGACAAATTTTCAAGTGTTCAGCTCCAGATTTCTATTGTTTTTGAATTTTTAATGATAGAAGTTATTATTTTGCGGATGGAAGTTTCTTTAACGTTAAATGAAATCAGTAAATATTTATTTGTGAACTTTTATATGTAATTATGTCTGGAAAGTAACTGAAACGAATGTTTTATCTGAATGATTTTGGGAATTCACTACTTGTAGTCGATTTTGGTGAATCGCACATGAAACTTTCAAATTTTGAAATTCCTTAAGTTCCAAATTTTCTAAATTCTAGTTTTCAAATTCCTAAGTCTCCTAATTTCCAAAGTTTAAAAATTCCTAAATTCCATAAATTCCCAAAATTCCCAAAATTCCCCATATTCCCTAAATTCCACAAATTCCCCAAATTCTCAAAATTTCCTCATTTCTCTAACTTTCCTATATTCCTTAAATTCTAAAATATTAAAATTTCTAATTCTTCTAATGTTCTCAAGTTCCCAAATCTTCTAAATTGCAAAGTACTTAAATTTCGAAATTTCCTAAATTTCACAGTTCTCAAATTCCTTAATTTCCTAAATTCCCCAAATTCTCTAAATTTTCTAAATTCTCTAAATTCAAAAATTCCATAATTTCCTAAATTCTAAGTTTTCAAATACCTCAATCTCCTTAATTCCAAGGTCTTCAAATTCCTGAATTCCCTAAATTCCCTAAATTCCCCGAATTCTAAAATTTTCAAATACCTGAACCTACTAAAATCCAAAATTTTCATAAACAATCCGAAAGTTCTAATTTCTAAAAAATCGGAATTTAAAAATGTATCAACCAAAAATCACTGACTACTGAAATCTTCTCATCGCTATTTTCTTTAAAATAACCAATAATGCTTATCTATGTACCACATTTAAAAACGCATTACGTTTGAACCCAACTTGAAATTGAATTCCACTTTCTTCACATCGGGTACACGAAGTTATTTAACGAAACAAGTGAACATTAACAGATATAACAATTGTGAAAACATTTTCCAGTGAGCTGATAAAAACGAATAAAGCAGAGATTTTCGGTCGACTCTTGAAACGTTACGTCGTATTACGAGCGTCTTGTTCGTAGCGCCAGCCTTCATCTACATATGTTCTCGTCAGCTGCGCTTTGTTTCCGGAATAAGGAGCTCATTACGGATGCAAAACCGTCCATTCATATTCAAAATTTTATATCTCGTCCGCGTTTCCACGGCGGGGCTAATTTATTCGGATTCGATCCTCGCCGCGACAAATCCAACGACTCTGCTTTTCCCTCTTTCGCCCTCGTTCGTTCTCTTCTTCGTTTCTATTTCGCCTTCGATCTTACGGCTATTAATAATGTCTCCTTTTTTTTTATTGCTCATTCCGTTCTGACTTGCAAATCAATCTTTACGACCGACGAAATCGATGCCAGCTGACGTATCCTTGTAACGCGGAGGATTTTCTTCTGTACATCGTCTCGATGAAACTTGCAATCAATAGTATATGTAAACTTACAAGTATATGTAGCAGTGTCAACCCTCGAGTTGGCGCGTGAAGAGACTGATCCAGGCGTTTAAATCTACTACTCTAATTAATTAGAATAGAAAAATGGACGCATTTTAGTCCGAAAACAATGATATTAAATTAAATGAATATATTTCTTACTTCACTACATATTTGTATAATTCAATTAATAGCATGAATCAAGATTAAACTAGTATTAGATTGGGAGTTGTGAAATTATAAATATTCAAATTGCTCATCAACCTAAAGCTACCTATTATTCTTGCTACCATTTTACAGTGTACACTTTAGAAACATTTAATAACAATCCGTATATTAGTATAATAATAAGTATAAGAAAACATTGACAGTTTAAATTTTTATAAACTAACAAACTATATCTTTATGCTAAAACTCTTGTGTGTAGTTATCCAATACTTTTAAATTAGCTATTACTCAAACGTAAAACTGTACCTATTCAAACATAAATCAATTGTTACTTAGTAGTCAATGTATTGATCAAGTACACTTCGACGCCATAAAATTCGATCGAAGAAGGATCAGCCAAAGTCCACATCTGCTAAAGCTGATACATAAAAGACGAGGATTTTATATTTCACGTTGCATAATGTATGCATACAGTGCTAACTCGATCGTTCGACGCGGTGAACCGTATACCAGGCATCGTATCGTGTTCTGCACCTCGTTCGTTAATTCTCTCTCTCTTTCTGCGCGTCTCTTCGTCTCTCGTCGAAGAGATAATCATATTAACCGGGCTATAACTTGTCTATGCATAAGCATAATACCGTGGCGGCGTGGTCCTGGGATCCTGGCCAGGATACGGGGTATATTTTACGCGCTCTGCCCGGCCGCGCACACACCCAGGACCATCCAGAACTCGAACTCCACTCGTAGCCGGCTGGTTGAAGCTTTGCCTCACCGGCAGAAGGGCGAAAGCAGGGAGAAGTTGCAACGTACAACGTTAATCAGCCTAATTGAATTAAGCACGCGCGACTGTTGTAATTATGACTATTTATAATGATTCCATTCCGGCCCGCGCATATCTGCCCCACGATTCGTCTCCCGCGAGCGACCGCCACCGCCGGCGAATATTAGTTTACACGCGCGTGTACACGGATCGCGTTTAACGCCGCTTCAGAGGGCTTTAAGGACGAATCGTCACTTGGGCAGGGAACTTTACGGTTGGTAAAAGCGTGGAAGATATTTCGAACGAATAGGGCGAATATTCGAGTCAATTACAACTGTTGCCTTCCTCGAGCTTCTATACGTCATTTTACTTATTTTGACGTGTTCAGTGCAAATATTTCAGAGATATTCATGAAAATTTTGGTGGTAATTGTTACGCTTTAATAATTTTCAATATTAATCTAGTTTGAAGGTACGTAGCTTTGCATCCGCCATATTGGTTTCGTACATTAGCACCAATTTATTCCCAGTTGTATTCTTTTCCGATACATTATTCATTTTTCAGATAATTATCAATTTCTTATTTGATAATTATCATTTTCTTATTTTTTTTTTTTTGTTAGTTTTGTTTTCTTGCAAGAGAATGTTACTCTTCACTATTTGTTTTTAAGTCCTTGTCCTACAATAACGTGTCACACTCGTGACGCACACTGCAGTTCGAATGTAATGAATTTTGGGTTCAATGCTAAATATAATCTGTATAATCAAGACTCGCTGAATGCATAATGTACCTAACATTTTAACTTTCTTCAGTTGTTTTCACGTTGTACGAATAATTAGCTAGCATGACACAACTGTCCAGAAATTTGTAGGTTAAGAGGTTAATAATACAACCAGCACACCAAAATGACTGGTTTTACAATTTTATTTAAAAATTCCTACTTCATGTTACATTTTGTCTGCAATGATACTCATATTTAATTATATTTATTATTGATGAGTCATATTGAAAACTTCTCACTATTAGTTCAACACTCTCAAAGATTATAAAAAAACGAAGGTTACCACAAAGTAGGGCCTGAAGCTACAACCCCCTAACTCTTAATCCAGTCTTGATGAAAGCATTAATATAATCTTTAGTTTCCTTTTCAATAATTTCACACAAGAAACCAACACATTAGAAAGCCAAGAGTATTAGTACCTGTTCGATGAAACATCACGAAGAATATGCTAGCAGTATCAAAAGAATTGAAGGCAAACGGTGTAACCTACTTATCTAATTCGCTCCCTCTTTAGCCATAAAGACGTCCCGGGTAAACGTAGCGTGATAATGAAAGCGGGTGTTTAGTCAGGATTTCCGGCCGAGTCGTTCTCTTTGCACCTTTCTCTTTTCGCCTCCGCGTATTTTGCATCCTTTTCCGTTATCCTCGCTCCCCTGTTTCCTTCCTGCGACTCCCGTCTCCGTTCCTCCCGTGTACGTACACACCAGCAGCACGCATCAGAAGTCGTACTTCATTAAGTCGGTAACACTTCTTCCAGCCGCGTTACTCATCCCTTTCAGGGATGGTCTCTATGAGAAAGCGAGATCGAGAGGGAGTAAGATTAATTGCATTCCGTCAAGAGAGGAGGCGTATTTTAAACGAAACCGCCGGTGCTCGCGAGGCGACTGAAAGGATGTAAAGGAGAGGAAGTCGAAGCCCAGAAGAAGAGATGGAGAAGGAAGGGTGAAGCGACAAGCTCTGAAGAGGAAGAACGAGATGGAATCGTGAGGTGAGTGAGATTCCTACCACCGATGGAAGAAGAGGATTCCGTTCGCGGCTGCAAAGAGAACCCCCGACGACGAGAGGGTGGAACGGGGATTCAAGAGGAGAGGAGACACCGCCTAAGGCCTTGTTGTATTTATCATATAATTACCATAATAGAGCCTCGAACCGCCCGTCGCCACCTCCTGCTCCACCTTGGCCACCCCATTTTGCCGTCCAACCACCTCCCCATCTACTCTCTGTTCTAACAGCCGCAACCGCAAATTGGAAACTCACGAATACATTTTCCCTTCGTTCGCTTGTTCGTTCTTCGCGATCGAAATTGTTTGCCCGTAGAATGTCGACCGCTCCAGCCCGGAACGATGTTAACGAGTATCAACGGAATTGAAGGATTAATGCTTGGGACTCGTTGGAATTTTCCTTCATTCGTGTCGAATTAACTGAATACTACGTTTATAATATCTATGGTTACATTAAGATCTTATGGTTTTATAAGATAGTTTGGTTATACGGCAATGTTCGGATACATGGTTTCTGTTCGTGCCTGGCCACGTATCCGAAGGGGTACGTATTTTTATACGTACTTATTTTTTATTTTTAAGAATGAATAAGGCAGAAATATGAACGACAGAATAAGTAGATTATAAGAGTGTAAAATTAGATAATTTTTTAGACTTCATAATTATTTGTTTCGCTTAGTCCTATTAACTACCCCATATTCTGATATCTCTCTTTTAGAGTATACATATATTCCGACACTCCTAAATTCCGATATGTGAAAATTCTGATATACATATAATATTCCTATGTTAATATTCTTATGTCCTATTTACCTGTGCCAATAAATGTCCATAGTAACCCGATAGATTACTCTAAAATCTCTATACTTCTATATCCCTAGATCCTCGAAGTTACAACACACAATTTACAAGCATAACAGAATATATCGCATCATTGTTATAACTACAGCTTAGTTTCGCATACAATATGTAAACACATTCATGTTCACCATCGGGTATCGTTAAAACGGACGAGCACTTTTCAAAATTTCATTTCTCCCGAGAATTTCGTAAAGTGGTAAAAATTCGCAAACTAACCGGCCACATCCTTTAGGATCGTGTCTCAAAGTCTCTGGGGTTCGCGATGCATACGTTATTTGCGAACAAACTTTTTTGCGATGCTTCTTTTTTCAGCGTGACGATATGACGCCGAAGACGACGTCGACGACGACGCAACGGCGTCGGTGGATGGAGCAATTTATATCGATGGCTTATTCACCCTGGCTGCGCGAACGCTCTAGAATCTATTTTCAAGGTCTATTTCGAGTCGTTTGTATCCTCTCCTCGCGATATTGGCTACGACATCGGGCTAAAGCACGACACGGCTCCGAAGATGGCTGCTTATGGTCCTCTCTTCGGGTCGTTTCGTCTCGAGCAACTCCGCGACCGTGTGCCCCCGTGCAATATCTTCCGTTCCCGGTACTCCCGACGGTGATTTCTTTCAATAAGGACATTTTTCTTCCAGTTTCTTACTGCTACTCCATTAAGGCGACGGTATATTTTGCGTGGAGGGCTTATTGGCACTTACGAACCTCCAAATCGAGATTATTCCCGGGAAATATGGAAATGATTTTGGTTGGAGTTGAGTGGAAACTTAAGAATCCATGTTGTTATTGAGACAAAAAATGTTGCAATTACTTATCAAGATAACAAGTTTATAGACGATTTTTCACGGTTTCAATTTATTATTCAAATATTTAAAACAAACTGGTACTTTAAAATTGTAATTTAGTACTATTAATTGTAAATGAACTTTCGTATTTACAAACCATATTTACCTATTTTGATTCGTCATCTCTTACAATCTCAGATGTTCTTATTTGTTTACAAATTCAAATTTAATCAGGATATAGATTTCGAATTAATATGGATATAGGGGTCCAGAAAAATTAGGAAATAAGGCTATAGGATTCTGGAGATATAAGTATATAAAGACTTAGGGATAAATGGGTCTAGAGATAAAAAATTTCGAATAAATTCTAAGATAGTTCTAAGATAGTTCTACAATTATTTATACAAATATTTAATTTAAATTATCTAAACCACTAACACACAGAATAGAAAAGGGTTAAAAGCTCGTTGCTGTCTCAGCGTCCCGTCACCCAAGGGATAAAGCATTTTTAATCGAGATATCCGAAAATCTGAACGACAAGTTCATCGAGATAGATTATTCATCGACCCATTCATATTCGCTTAATTTCGTTTAGCAGATCATGCGAAGTAACTTTAAATCAGCTGGTGTAGGTAAGAAAGAGGAAACGAAAGAGAAAAGAGAAAGACGGTAGATGGTTCTTAAAGAGGGGCCAAAGGTGGCTTCTCCGGTTTCTTCGCCAACCACGAATCACCACCTCGACCCCTTCCATTTACCCTCTTTTAGAGCCCTGAGCCCCCCTTTTCTGGTCACCGATGTGCAGCCCGGTGGAAAGATATTGCAGCTAAACACTCGGTTCTTTGATGCCGCCTCAAACCTCGCTCCCGTCCCTCTGAACCCCGCTAGATAATTAACGTTAAAGGTTAATCCCGCGAAGAACGATGGCCAGATAAAGACCGTGGGATCCATAAGAGAGAGGTTTAATAACTGGTTGGCTTTGCGCGAGGATTTTGTTGGAGCGATCTTCTAACGTGCTACGTCAGGCGTAACACGAAGTTAATGTGTATTGTTAAAAATATTCTGCTGCTGTTAAACAACACCGTGATTTTAATTTGTCTTACAGATTTCATTTGGTTGGTAATAAAATTATAGATTTTACGTGCTGAAATGTGCTGTGATACATTTTGCACTAACTATTTCTCATATACCATCAATTTATTGCCAAAAACGAACACTGTCGATACCTTTTCAACATATAAAAAATATGATGCAGTCTGCAAGCAATATATTTAATAAATACATTTTTTACGAATCATCACGTAGCACAGTATAAATGATATAAATTAACAAAATTATTAGAAAAATATTCATGGCGATACAGACACATAGTGATGTGATAATAAAGAAAATAATATTATTAACCCTTTGCACTCCTATGTCGAGTGTGGCACGTCACATTTTTATAAATAATTCAGATAATTTGTAATTGGTTGAGTATATATATTTTCATTTATTTATTACTTATAATAAATGAAAAATGTATTTGTCACACTCCGCACTGTTGCAATACATTGATTGAACCCCTTTCTTAATCTATATTGTAAATTAACGAGTTAGTAAGTAAAAAAAATTAAGGAGTGCAACGGATTAACAATAATAATTATAATTATGGTGACGATAAATTTTTGTGATAATTCCGCGACATCAATTTCCTCATTTTATGTACCTAAATCTATAAAATTAGCCACTGTGCGTTGGCCAGGAAATCGTGCACGGTCGGTAAAATTGTCTACGGTGGAGGACGTGCGAGGCCGCGTAAAAACGTCTAAATTGCGCGTAAATAATTATATTTGCATATTCATTGAAAGGTAAATATTTAATACCGACGTGGCTGAAAAGGGGCAGCGTGAAGTGTAACGTATACGCGGAAAGTGAGACGAGCAAGTGTCCGGGATATGGAAAGAGGTGGAACGGTGGAGACAGGGGTTGTATGGCTGGCCAGCAGCACCCGAAAGCAGCGGAAAAGGGGTTGAATATACATCGCGGCTCGACGGAAATTTTAGCTTAATTTTACTTAACTACACCGGGCTACCCGTGGGGCTCCGCTGCAGGGACAAGTGTTATTTTTGTAATTCTGAGCGGTGCTAATGGGAGAGCTCGGCTTAACTCCTGGCGGCCAACAAAAGAGAGTGTTTACCGCGGCCGACGAATACACAAATCCACCGGTGTACGACACCCTGGTTAACCGTGTTTTAAAACGATACCGTTATAGTGGTCTTTGTTGTTCGGAAAACTCGATCTACTCGACTGACTTTTGATACTGTATCTCGTGCAAGAGGAATTGATGTTGGTTTTTGTTCTTTTAGTGCGGGCGACAGCTAAACTTTAATCATCATGAATTTTTTGTATCGCAATAATTCACCTCGGGAAATGTTTGTTCACTGCCAAAAATTGTTTATGTTATTATTTACTATAGTACATTGTATGAATATATCAACCCCTTCGTTCTTATTAATCTGAACTTTTGGCTGAAAATTATGTCCAATATTCCTTAAATATTAATTTGAGTGTAAATAGAAAATTATGTAAATAAAATTTGACGTATTAACATTGAATACGTTTATATTAAAAATTGAACGTATTAACATTGAATATGTCTATGTTCTAAAATTTGACGAACTATGATCCGATAAAACAAGGTTGATACGTAAAAATAAGATTAAACAGTTATCTTTTAACTGATTGTGAGACCAAACGTCGGTAGTTGAAAATTAATTTATAATCTATAAAATTCATAATCTAAATTCAAATTTAATTTATAATTTAAATAAAAAATTGCATTTAATTCCAATTTCCTCATAAATTTCAGTTAAACAAAGTTCATATATTACCTTCATAATAATCTTAATTTATTACTTTACTTCAAATTTTACCCGTCCCCCAAAAATGTTCATATTGCAAAATAAAAATTAATTTATTTCTAATTGTAATGTATAATTGAATACATTGATTGAGACAGTACAGTGCAGTGATTAGATACAGTTATAATACAAGCTATTAAGAATACAGACTAAATTGTGCAGTGACATTTAATTTATTAAAAAAGCATCAATATTTACTCGAATATTCCATCAAGGTGATCGTGGACCAGGAGTATCTAAATAAAGGCATCGTTCGCTATCCACCCTCGTCTTCTAACGAATGAAGTACACGTTGCTTAAGAACACGTGAAAGGGACGCTGATGAGATTCGAGGGAAAGTGTACAGGCATCAAGCGTCGCAAGTTACAGAAGGTGGGACGCGTATCGAGCGTGAATATTACATCGATCAGGGTTTGACGATGATACAGAAGGTGGAGAGGAGAAGAGATCGGACGTAGGGGATGATGTCGCCTATTATCCGGTGGAACACCTGAGCCCCCGGGTTCCTGGTTTCACGTCGCCCGTGCCTCTCAGATCGTTCGAGAGTGTATGAAAACCAGCACGCACTCCACCTCAGGGCGGCGTCAGTATCGCGGCTAAATAATTACACGGGCTCCGCGTATTATCCACCCCTAAATTATTCCCTGCTAACCACAAAAATAGCCCCTTGTCACCCCTATTTCTCTTTCCATGGTTTCCTGGTTTTCTCTCGCCTCTCGACCGGTGTCACCCGGCCACGGTCATCGTCTCAACCGCATCGACAGTATATTTTACGCGGTTTCCGCCTGGTTTTTCTTCGGGAAATTTATCTGCTTCCTGTTTGACTCTTGTTGCCGTAGATACATTCTTGGCTCTCTGCATTTTCTATGCTTTGGTAGATTAAATTTTATGCAGTATTTGGTGGTCCGTGAATTTATCACTTGGGTACATGAACCATCGACAGTATGGTAGGTTTTCTTTGTTATACCGATATTTTTTATGTTGTAATAATGTACATACGTATCTTGTACATATACGTAAGACACATATGTAGCATAGAATTAAAATAATATATAACGTAATATATACATATAATGAATATATTAATAATCTATTTGACGTTTCGGCACCACTTTTCAAAATTGAAAAGAAGGAGAATACAGCACTGCACAAAATTGCAAAAAGCAATGTATCAAATACGAATAATGAAATATTACCACGTCATATTCGAATTGCATCAAACTTGCATCAATAATCGTTAACAAAATTCGATGCACGTTCGTCGATGTTTGAACTTTCTGGAACGGTATCACGCGACACAGGTGAATATTAACGAATGTTTGCCTAGGGGAACGTGTTCTGTCCAAGCATGATGGACGCTTTCGGAAGCAGAAGTTCGGATAGAAGTAAGCTTCTGACATCCAATGTTAGACCGCTGTTCGACAAGAGATGGATCATCCAATTCCCTCTATACTTATCCGCTCTAAACAACAGATACCTCTCCATAATTTATCGCGGCAATGACGTATGCGGAATTATTTCTTATTTGCCCCGAACAATTCCAACACGATTTATCGATGAGATTGATATAGAGAAAGTATGTCGAGCATCGAACTTCCAAACCTTAACCGTAAGTGATTTCACGTGCCATGCTGACAACCACGGATTAATATTGATAAATTCGAGAGTATTGCACAAGGACACACGTACATGATCGGAAGAAAAGTTTAATCATAAAAATTGAACGTAGCAACGGACAGGTGACCAGTAGACCCGATGAAAGATATATCACTCTTATCTCGTTATATTTTCGCGGACTGAAATATTCACAAGCGAAACAAAGTTTCGAAACAATCTCGATCCTGCCCGAAGAATTGTGCGTCTTCGATCAATATTGTACTACCGTTTCGTAATACGTTTATTAGTTATGGATGTTGTATATCATCGTACACAAAAAAGTATACAAAAATAGTTAATTTTAATCGGTATTTTAATGTTTTGTCACGTTGATATTTTCAATAAACTTCGAACGCTGATTTGACTTAATTTGATTTAATTTAATAATCGAGTTGAAAAGAATTTTGAAAACAATCGAAATTACAATGCAACCTGACATGAATTACAATGCAATGTGACATAAATTTAATAATGAAAAATATTAAATTATTAGTTGTACTGGAAGATTAGTAGTTAATATGTTTAATAACACGTTCAACTATAGTAACCATCAGTGATTAGAACATGGAAATTATTTTCGAGTAACATTGATCTGATTATCGAACTTACTAAAAGTGTTATTAATAAAGAACATGTGTTTAGGATAATTATTAACACGTCACTAATGTAAAGTTGTAAATAGGATTATTTTTCAAATATGTGACATAAATACAGTTATTTCGATACAGTCAAATGGTTTAATTTCATTAAAGTCAACCATTAATTTTCAGTACATTTAAAAACAACCTATGTTAACGTTCGCTTTATGTTTCCTCTTGCATCTGACTATTGTATCATTACTATAGTAAATAACTTCATTGTAGTAACAATTTGAAGGAAGATACAAAGTAACTCAATTCTTCAAAGATGTAATAGTTCAAACAATTTAAATGAAGATACATAAAAGTAACTAAATCCTTCGATTTAATAATTCAACTATCAATATAGTTTAAATGCAACTGGGAGTACGAAACGTGCAAACGTCACCGAAGTATCTCAAGGCAAAAATAGTGTACATAAGCACCGATCTGACCATCAGGTTCGATTCGATAAAAGATGGATGATCGGACATCGAATGTACGGTCGATCGGTCTCCGAGCTGACGCTCTCGAAGATGAAATGCACCCTTGGCGACCTCGAAAGGGACCCTAACATTCTGTATGCTTCTCCTACACCCCCTCACCGTTTTGCAAGGCAATGCCACTCGAACAAGCATATTTACGAGAAGTACGCGTGCCCCGCTTCGGAAGCTACGATCATCCCTTGGATACGTTCGATTTCGAATACAAATTCCTCCATATGTAACTTCGAGAAACGGTTATTGGTCCAACTAAAGGTTATTAGACCCTGTAGGTGAGCGGACCCTTTTCCTCGGTGACCAGGCACCTCACGTATGCCCATGAATTTGACGCACTGAATCATTTCGAATGCAAACGGCTTTCGTTTTATTTATGTAGAGTACTAGAAGGAATATGGTGCTCGAGTAGCTGAAGGGACATGTGGCGAACAATTGATTTGCTATATATTCATTGTTTTTTTGGTGATTTTTATATGTGAAGTTATGACATTTAGAACTGAGCGTCCCTTAATTGAATTTACCCTTTATATTCGGTTGTCTGAGAGAACATTTTAAATTTAGATATTAGGTTATTTTTCAATGTGACGTTATGGCATTTATAACATACGATTTAGAATTCTTTCATTGAATGTATCAATCCTTTACATTTGGTCATCTGAGAGAACACTTTATACAAAAGGATTTTAAGGAGTAATTTACCTCTCGATCATTAAATGATGTTCCCATAAAACAAGAATACGCCGCCATGTTGTTGACGCTGACTTTGATGACAAATTACAAATACCGCCTAGTGACCGTCACAGAAGGTGAAGCTTTAAACTGATATTCCCTAAGTGCTATTACGAAGTTACCTTACGTTATCAAATTTGATTTTCTATTTTCAAAATCAACCATTTCATATGTAATGATCTACTACATGGTTGTCATAAAGTCAATAGGCATAAAAGCTTAAAAAAGAGAATTTTTCGTCGAACTTTTACAAGTAAGAGGTTAATGACACGTTTCATTCGGAACATAAGGAGATATAACGAGCGTACTATCCAAGGTCCGGAGATTTATACGAAGGGACAAGCGCGACGGAGTGAAAGAGGGCGCAATGGGTTCCTGCTTTTCTCGCGGGGTTCCTCCAGGATGGCCGCAGCCGTGCCGTAGAACAGCAGTACATTATTTCTTGATGTCAAATAAAGCAATTAGCATGTGCCTTGACCAGGGTCCACGGGTTCTAACCCGAGTAATCTCGCCGAGGTCCCCGGCGTGTGCGACATCTTCATCAGGGGCGGACCCTGCCCTCCTTCCGCTGCCACTTTCTATACTGCCGCCCCTTTCCCGCTGGAAGATACTCTCCGTTCGCGTGACTATCCTGCACCCCCAAGAGACGAAGGGCTCGAGAACAAGAGAAAGAGCAGGAATAGCGAAATTGCAGACGAGAAGGCGGTGTCCAGCCGGTGCAGCCGCTTCCAAGGGAAATTTCACAAAGGCTGACCCGCCGCTAATGAATGTTATATAACCCTTTTAATGCTTTAAGCCTCTTAGATTTTTCAGAGAGCCCTCCACCTTCTTCATCCACCCGGAGGACTCTTTTCCTCTCGCGCGACACAAGTGGCCCGCCACCGGGAGAAAAAAAGCGAACGAGAAACCGGGGCGGTCGCCTCCGGGGTTGGTAATTATGTGGCGGACGTAAATTAAGCTTGTTTAGATTGGGATTTTTATTAAGGTCCTTTATGAAAGAGTGCCGCCACTAAATGGCGCTCCGAACACTTTAAACCCGTCGCGTTCCTTTAAACGCTGCTTCAAAAAGGAACGACAGCAGCTTCGTGAACGTTCAGCGACTCGATCAAATTCGTTTGTTATTATTGCATGAGGAAAACAATTTTCCTTGAGGTAATGTTAGCTTTGAGAAAACGCCGAGTTTTTCGCCGACCATCCCAGGGAAATCGTAAGTAACGATCAGGAAGTGGATATATTATATAAAGAAGCTGAACCCAGCGATGTACACGGAAGAAATAACTAAGGGTTAGTTTAATCGTGCTTTAGGAGTCGTTTTAACCTCCCTGTTGTCCCCTATTTATCGGGGGTAAGAAAGCGCTGTAGCCAGTCGTATAATGTCCACTTTACTAACGTATGGCACGGACTAAAGCGAAAAAAAAAAAGCGGGGTCCTTTGAAAAGATTACTGGGGACTTTCTTATACATGTATGTAGATCTAAAGGAGAAGTTACGAGTCGGTATTGTAAATTTGATCGGTGTTTTTTGTTAATAATTCAAAAACGAAGCTTCAAATCTTATTTTAGCAAAGGAAAAAGTTGTTCAGAATCATCTCAGCTACAACCCCTTTCCGGGAGTGACACTAATTGTGAAATGCTCAGTATGTTAATTACAAGTTGTAGATAAATAAGCTGTAAATTTAATCGTACATTCTGGATTGCATCACAGAGCCAGAGTGTATTAGTTGCAATTTGCAAACTTCGAAAGTTAACAAATTAAAGATGTAAACACCTTGAAACAAGATATGTATTTACCATTATTTTTATTGTAATAATAGTAAAATTTGATTGACGATTTATTGACTTAATAAAAACTTAATGACGAAATCTTTACTGGTGTATTTGAGTTTTCGAGGTCTACTACTAAAATTGCGTCAAATATTTCAAAATGGTAATAAATATTAAACTTCTACGTATAAGTTTGCGAAATTTGTAATATTATGATTGTTATAATTGAAAGTATAGATTAACAGTAACGAAGGTGCTTGTCCATCATCGTGCCTTAATCCATCGCCGTATCAAGGCATGTTAATTTTCGTCAGCTTCTAACGAGCGGCTATTGCAGTATAGCAAACAGCTAACCGCCTACTCGCTAAGGTTTGTGTACCAAAGTTTGGAAAGCAGTTCTCGCAGGTATAAACTGTTCTCTATATATATTGCAAATACGCATGCCGTCGGAGCAACGGGTGTAGAACGAAGTTTCCGGTGGAAGTTTAATTCAACTGGGCGGCTAGCCGGGCGTAAACGCTGAATGATTTGTTGCAAATCGAAAGCGCTTCAGCGCACTTTTGCACACGAATCGGGAAACGGTATCTTATCTGTCTTGTCAAGCTCCAGCCGATGCGTCGAACTGTGAGGCACGGTTTAGATCAAATTCGAAGAGAAATTAGATACACAAACGTCGAATGCGAAGATATTTAACAGCAGGATTGTAGGAAATCATTTTAGAAACAGAGATTCTTCAGGTGGTTGAAGCATTCATAGGTGGAGGTAAATGAGGTTTTGGGCGCCATCTTTTGAAAAGACGTTTTCTGTTATAAGGGTGTTAATATGCGGACCAATGTTAGTAAAGATGAGTGGATGTGTTATTACAATTAAATTATAATTTTAACGAAGCATAAATTATATGTTTTGTAAGTAAAAAATTTTCTAGAAATTTAGTTTTGGCACTTGCAGCCTCATTTCTATTCTTTAATTTATTTAGACTTAAGTATCTTTTACATTCTTTTTGCAAAATTTCTAGATTTCAAAATTCCAAGATTCCTAAATGCCTACATTCCTAAATTTCTAAATTCTAAAATTGACAGATTCCTAAGTTCTCAAATTCTGAAATCTCCAAATTTCCTCATTTCCTGGCTCTGATATTCTCAAATTTAAATATTTTCAAATTCTCAAATTTCTAAATTTCTAAATTTCTAAAATCTCAAATTCCCAAATTGCCAAATAGCCATATTGCCAAACTGCTAAATTCCCAAATACCCCAATTTCCTAATTTCCAAATTCCCAAGTTTCTAAATTACAGAATTGAAAAGTTCCCAAATTTTCAAATTCCCAAACTTTCAATCTCTGAAATCCTAAAATTGTTGTATTTCTTAATTTTTAAACTTTCGAGTTCTCAAATTCCTAAATCCTCAAATCTTCAATTTTTAAGGCACCGTAATTCTCACATTTCAATATTTCTACATTCTCCAAAAAGAGACATAATAAAGCAACACCACGACACGAATAGGAAATTACAAATAAAGGACTCTATTCCTATTAAGGATTGTAGCAACCAGATGTGAATAATAATAAACTACATACTCAATAGAATGTAACGACTGCTTGCTGCTACGTGTAAAGAACCTATTGATTTGAACCCGTAAGTGTCTGAAGAAACTAAGCACGGTACATTATTGTATCAACAGAAAGTTCTAATCTATTCGCTATTGTAAAGACCTATTTCTACAGAAATGAAAATAATCCACAATAATCAACAAACGTCAGAGCCGTTGGATGTTCTGCACCTATTGCCAGCCGTCGAGTATCGAAAATCGAGATTCAACGTTGATTTTCTTCAGGATAGCTTTTCGCGACGAGGCAAAGCTGGGTATGCCCGTTCGCTCGTTCTGTCGATTAGGCTTTGCCGTCATTAAAAGTTTATAAAGAAGCAGAGCTACCAGTGGAGGTACACAGACGCGAACAGAAGCGTCGTTCGGTTGTGTGGGTGAAGGGATCAACACCCCACCAAAGTCGAATGGAAGCAGCTGAAGAGAGGCAGACATCGGAGGAGCGAACGAGATGGAAAGAGATTCCAAGCAAGTTTTCTCATGTGCAATGCATAATGAGGAAAGGCAGACGGCGCATAAAGGGCCTACAAATGAGACTCGGCTTGTACGTATACATTCCAGCCAGATACAAACGTGTACACGTACACGAAGGCGCGAACGTCGTGTAACCAACCCCCTCAGGTTACATCGTGACTTCTAAACGCACGACGAAGTTAAAAACTTTTCCTCTACGATTTTAGTTATCCCGGCAACTTCGGAAACGATGGACTCGTAAAATTCTCTGTTAGTCTTCCGTTTATGCAGTACTAGCTTTATATAGTGCCGTGAAGTCTGGGTAACGGGAGCTTGCAGTCGGACGCGATTTTAACGATTGATTTTTAGATTGTTTCAGAATAGGTATATACATAAAAAGTTTATGGATTGCATTCTTTATTGTTTTTAAACTGATTTCGTTTAAATACTGTAGACTTAGGATATCCAGAAGACACAATTTTTAATGAAACAATTTTACTTTAATAGTATTGAGATAATAAACTCATGAATTTTTTAATGAAATTGTTCATTGAGTTACTTAAAGGTACGAAGGGAAAATTTAAACTTCACTATTGAACACAACACTTTTTCGTTAAGATACAATAATTTTGTAGTAGAAAATGGATTTTCTTTGGGTTTTGTCTAAATTGACTAAATGTAATATAACACATGAAAATTTATACGTATAAGTGCACACATGAAAATTTATACATAAAAGTGTAGATACAAAAAATCATGTAAATCGTGTAAACGTATATATGAAAATTTATGCAAATAAACATATGTACTGTCTTTAACTACATATTTCAACTGTACCTTTATAGCATGATATTTATATATGTAAAAAATATGAGCTTCACATATTGAATCAATTACAGTTTGCAACCACAACTTTGAATATTATTTCAACCCCATAATATGAATGTTGGTCGACCAAAAAATATGTGCCAAATATCATCATCAGTTACCTTAGAAATCCTCTAACATTTAAATTGTTCATTTAATTTAATTTGAATTAACTTCAATTAAATTTTTACATTTTCCCTTACGAAAAAAACGTAGGTAGCTTTATACGAGTAAATTAAAGACCAGCAAATACAATTCCACACTGAGTAATTTCATGAAAAGCAATTAAAGATGTTAGATCGATTATCCCTGGTAACTGACTCGTACTCGCTGACGGAAGGTGTAAATCGTTGAAGGGGTTGCTAAGTACACACGATTCCCTCCATATTGAACATATATGTTATTCACTAATCTGCATAAACGTTTTACGACTAAATTTTTAGATTTATAAATAAAATTGTTGAACTTACCTTGTTCATGATTTGGCGGGGGTAGTCCCGCCTTACGAGAGCCGACTCTGTAACAAAAGAAAATATATATTACCCTCTAATTTTTTAAATATTTCAACAATTAATTGCTTATAATTTTATAACCGGTTATGAAGATTACATAATTTTTATACTAATATAAGCTAACATAAATTATATGAGCTAATACAAATTATATATAAATAACATAAATTAACAATTTATAATTAAAGGATATTAAGATCGAGACTGAAATAATTTTAAGTCTGTTGAGTGTCAAGGTTAATAGTGCAAAGTATAACAGTGTGAAGGGTGAAAAGTTCATTCACCAAAAACTTGTTTCAGTTACAGTATGTGTGGATACAATTTTCAGAGAGTTATAATCGAATAAAATCGAACTTCATTACATTTATATACGAATACATAGAATGTATACAACAATTAAATAAATCTATACTGCATAGCTTTTGTATTTCATAATTGTTTCTAAATTCTAGAACGAAACTTTCCTCATCGATCATGTATTTCATGTGCAACAAAACTGTACTATATTAATTACTAATTAATTATACATACGTTAAAATTAATTATTAGCGAATTATACATGTTAAAATTGAAATTGATTGCACATATATTAGAATTAATTGTTAACTAATCATACGCATGCTGAAATTAATCAGACTCATTTTAAAATAAACGATTAAATAATTATAAACGTGCTAAGATTAATTACTAATTACACATGCTTGCCAATAATTTATACTTTCTATTTTCAATAAATTGAATCTCACTGTCTTAGCACAGTTATGTCAAAGAAACCACACAAGGTAAATGTCGTTCAACGGTGAAGAGAGTTAATTTTGCAGTTTTTTAAAAATTCGTCTCTTCAACCCTTTTCCTCGTTGTCTCGTGACGTCAGCTACATAGTGCACGTAGGTTAGGTTCGACCGTGCACCCAATCCTCCATCTTCACCCCCAATCTTCTCTTCTCTTCCACCCCAGAACGGGTACCACCGAATTCCCGTAATCTAATGAATGGCCTAACCCCAATATCCTCTCGGTTCAGCCTCACCGCCACCTACCCTCTATGTATTAGAGCTGTATGTACCATGCATGTAAATATGCTCATGGACGAGAGGCTCGAGCGATATTGGAACGTACATGCGCATATAGCGAATTTCTTTAAAACTAAACCTACCCTCCAGCGATAATTAATTATTTTGACGTTATCGCGACTGTTTCCCTCGACGTTCCCCTTTGGATTTGCTCAAGATCGTATTTGATGGATAATTTGTCAAACCATAGATGTGACGATCATATGTTTCGAAAAAACGACAAGGGGTAGGTACACGTTAGTACTACGAATTAGTTAGGTGTAATAGGTGAATATTAGGATGCAATCTAGATCTTCTTTGAATAAAGATGAGTGTGGAACATTCTGCAACTTGCTTTAGATTTTAGAAAAAGCTCACATATTCTTAAATCTTTAAACTTCCACAAATCCCCAAATCTGCCAAACCAACTGATAACCCAATATCTTCAGCGTCTATTAGGAAGTCCACTATTGCAATATTTTCCCCAGTATACTATAACTGTCAATCTTAGTACGACAATAACGAACATCCAACACAATCGTACGAAGAAAACAAAAACTAAGCAAAAGCAACAAGAACGCAGAACGTCAGGAATCGTTTTTAATCCAAACATTCACCCGATGACGTATTCATGTATCGTCCCTCGTATGTACATGTACCGTTAACATTCAACTTGAAACTCACTGTGCCGGAACAATGGCTAATTACTCGACAAGCAAGGCGAAGTTCTTTCGTCCAAAACGAGGGACAGACAAGGCAGGCTCGAGGCGGGCTGCAGTCTGCCCGTCGACGGGGCAAGGAAGCGCAAATGTGTTTATTTTCGGAGAATAATAAAAAGGGTCGTCCAGCGTCGGTGACGTTGTGGCGATCGTAGCAAAGTTGGGAATAATGTTTCGGACACGACGTTCGTCTGGCTTTGCCCGAGCTGTGCGCCCGCCCCGCCGATCTCCACCAGCCTACCCTTATACGCGTGTCCGCCGCAGATTCAGACTCCTAATTAAGACGAGGGTGCAAGAGGGGTTTCAGGGGTTTCTCCCGGGTTCTCCCCGTAGGGAGGTGGGAGGATGTGGGTGTGAGTAGAAGGAGGGTTTTCACGAGGTAAGGGGCACCCGTACCGCGCCGGAGGGGTGAGCCAAGGCAAAGGGGGTAAGGAATATTGATCACGGGACCACCACGTTGGCGAGGCAGGGACTGTCCGTACTCGCCCTCTCTCTTTCTCTCTCTCTCTCTGTTTCGCTTAGCTGGCCCCTCTCGCTCTATCGTCTTTTATCGTCTTGCTCTCAGTAAACCTGCACTACGCTCTCTCACGTAAGCGTCGTCTTTCGACGTGCAAGAGGCACGGACCCGGCCAGACTAAACCACCAAACGCCAGATGCGTGAAATCAGTCGGTTAGAGGCTGCCCCGCAGCCTTTGCGAATTATTGACGCTGAAACCGCGACCGCGGACCAGATGATGCTGCGAACTCTCGGTCGAGCCTTCGGGAACAACGGCCCGCGATTTGCACACGGGAATATAATGAATGTGTTGCTGAAACGGGATGACACGGTTGGAATCGTGCGGTCGTACGATCACGACCTGTTTCTCTTACTGATCCAGCGGTTCGATTTTATAGAAAAGTGAATTCTCTATTGCTCTCAAGGACTAGATCTCAACATGGTATCATTAGTGCATTGCAGCGTCACATAACGATTTTATATCTTCAAAAACTGTTGCTATTTAACTTAACTGTTTATAAACTGGTACTAAATCATACTGATGCTATTATTACTACACAAATTTCCATTTCGGTGATATTATATCAAAAACAAAATTGTTATATACAAGATCATTCCAGACCTAAAAGCATCAATGTATTTTCCTAATTTCTAAAATAAAAACGTATCCATTAAATTATCGCCTACTGTGTTGAAGGATTCGAATGTTCTATACAATATTTAAATAAATAACACAGATATCTCTGATGAAAGTAGCCGAACGAGATAGTCGCGTTTCTCGCATGAAAAACAAAACTGATGAACGAAAGTTCTGCTCCATGAAATCAGGGTGGTCTGACGAAGTTTGACGCACACGCTCGGCCGAACAGAATCTACGTCGTAGACGTGTGTAGCGTTCTCACGAGTTTTCGAGCGATCTTCTGGAATGGCAAGAAGGAGGAAGGACTTGGCTCGTTCCCGAGGCTACGACAGGAACACCAGGACCGACGGACAAGCTCGAGTTTACACGACGTAGCAACTCGTCTTTCTGTCCGTCGCTCTACCTTAATTAAATCTCTCGACCCTTCCCATGGAAGTCGCGAGATTCTAGTTGAGAACTAGAAGTAGAATGACCTTTCCTTGTCTTGTTTTCGTTACGTTTATTTGTCGCACGCTTGTTAACATTGAGAAATTGTTGGTACGTTAAAAGTTAAATGCTTCGACTTTTGTGTATGTCGGATTCATACATAAGCGACGTGGATCTTAGGAATTTTCTTTGCAATATGATACGGTAGTTATAAATTAAAAATTTTCAAGTGTATTTGTATTATACACTTTCTCCATATTTCCAGTTATAACTTATTTGACTTGAACTATACTCAGAAATTTCTACTTTTTTAAGTATTTATATTTTCAGATTTCTATATTGTTAACTATCTGTATTTCTGAAATCTTAGTTTTAGAGCTTCATATTTTTAGAACTCCATACAAAATTTTACATTTCTAAATCGACATAGTTTGAAATGTCTATATGTTCAAATTTCTGTTTTCCACAATTTCTATATTCATAAATAATTTATATCCCCAAACTTATGTATTTCTCATTTTCTAAAATTTCCCAAACTTCTACACTCCTAAATCCCTATATTCTTCAATTTCTATATTTCAAAATCCTTAAATTTCTACATTTTTAAATCACGCAATCTTAAAAATTTCCAAACACCTAAATTGCCATAATTCTTGAATTGTGAAGTTCCCAAATTCACAAATCCCCAAATTTACAAATTTTCCAACATCCAATTTCAAAATTTCAAAATGACTAAATTTACGAATTAAAAATATTCAAACTCACCAATTTTCTAAATTTCTAATATTCAACTCCTTTATTTTCTAAACTTCCAATGACAAACTCTTCAATTTTCAAAATTCCCAAATTTCTAATCTTCCACATTAAAAAATCCCAAATGTGAATAACCAACTACTCTTCCCCTACATCGCCATTATCCACAAAGAATCCTACTGAGCAAAACATTAACCTACATATGAATTCTTTAGCTAACAATCAACCGTACTAAAATGAACACAACGAATAACAACAAAAATTAAAGAATGTTATCATTCATCGGCAGTAATTAAAAACTCGGCTGTTTGCATAATTCCGCGTAACTATATGCAGCGTGCAGAGAATAGCGGCAGATGACGGACGATTGTGCAGCAAAAGTTAGCAAGAACAGATTTCCTGCGTATAATGGACGATTGATCTATCACGGATAACGTCTTTTCTTGGTGGGGCTCTTCAAGGATTCAATGCTCCGGCATTTTCATGGCTGTAGGTGGCGTTATTCGGTCCGGTAACGAACGTCAAGGGCGACCTCGACGAGGCCGGAAGAGATCTCATTGTCCAGAAGCGGAGGCCACGATAGGAGGGTTGCGTACCGCCGGCAACCAGCCAACTCAAACTTTGATATGGTTTCCTAAATAACCAAGGCGACCGATACCGCAGCACGATAGTCCTCTCCTCTCACCTCACCCCCTCGTCCGGCTTCTTCACCGCCCCCATTTGCTTCTGCATCCACCTCGTCCGATCTATGGCCGAGTACAGGTTGGGTATCGTAACTACTGTCGAAGCATATTGAAACCCTCGGCACCAAACGATGACCTGGCTCACCCCTCGCCCTGTCGAGCCGCAGAACACCGGTGCCCTTCGTGCAAAACCTTCGCCGCGAGTGCGTTTGTCGTTTCACCGGTAAAGGCTGCCCGCATGCAGCGTGGTCGATCGACCGCGAGAGGAACTCGCTCGCCTTGTAATACGGACCGTGTCTGAACAATTTGAAAGCGGAGTGACAGGCAATCTGGAAGCTGCACAAGTTAAGGACAGAGTGGGCGACGCGAAGGGTAACGGGGCGGAGGGACACGCGTAATGACCAACGATTTATCCGCGTGGAAACCAGCGAAGAATTTCAAATTAAAATCTCCGGTCATAATTGTTCGAGAAATACGCGAAAGTCCTTCCTCGAGAGCTCTGACAAATTACACTGTGACAGCTTGCATACTAACCTGTAATGTGGGAACATGTACGTTGTCTGGTCAGACATCTACTGCGAAGTTTTGGTGGCGTTAGGTTCTTAATATCCGCTTTATACCATACAATATTACCTTATTTAATATTCATTTTATTCGTACACAAATTATTGAAACAATTATTTATATCTATTTTATGATAGTTAAATATGTTCTAATATTATTTTATAGATTTTTAAATTAATTTAATATTATATCATAATTTTTCAAATCACTTTAATGTTATTTTATAATTATTCAAATTTCTGTAACAATTTATGAATGAATAAAGTAAACATTACACTAAATATTAAATTTAATATCATTCATTTAAATATTTAATGAAATGTATTTATACATTTTTCTTTGTGAACTTGTAGTCATTTTGTAAAAAGGAGTTGTTTGCTCGAACTCGTCAGTTCGTATTACTTAAATATTGCTCTTAAGATAAACGTATTCATAATTATCATGTTCCTATTAATAACCAATTTATTTCTTCTTACTGAAAATAAAAAATGAAGTGATTGGTCAAAACCTTAAAATATTGAAGTTACAAGTATTTTATTTACTATTGATAATGTGATTATTTTTACCCCATAGTTGAAGGCCTATGTCTAATATGAAATTAAGTGCAGCTGCTAATAGCTGTTATTTGCACCAGTTCTTGCATTTTACTCTGATAAATAAGCCCCTGCTGTAAAAGATATAGATTTGAACAACAGGCTGCATCGGATAACTTGTAACGAAAATAAATTTAGATGTAAAGAAACTTGCCTAATCACCAGCTGGACCTGGTATTTATGACGTGATTATTTTCAGCCGGTAAGACGAAAGCGTACGATAACGATCGCGAACGAATTCACGCGTACAAGGGGGTATAGAATATCCTTCGTGGGGGTGGGGGCAAGCAGGGTGGCTGTATCTGGAGGTTAACTGTTTGTCCGCTAATTAGAAGCTAACAGCAGAACTAAAGTTCGGAACTTTAAAGTTTCTTGCCTCTGCAGAAGTCTCGTACACCCAGCAAGTACCCTCTTCTGGGGGCGGCAGACACCCCAGAGGCGAACACCCTATCGTCCAACTCTTCTTCTCTGTTACTCTTTCATCCACGACCGGCTAGCGTTAATTACTAATTAATTGTTTCGCATGTTTGAGTTTTAAATGGATAAGTTAAATAGCGCATAAGAGGTCTGGACGCAGAGAACGAGTATACCTTTCCCCTTTTCGTGCTCTCTCTTTCTCCGTGTCCATCCCCGTTCCCTTTCTTTCTCGCCCGTCTCTTTTACCTCATCTCACACCCTTTGCGTACGATTACCGTGCAAACGGTGTACCGGTGGTTAACGAGGTTAGGATGACCGGGCGAGCGAGAACTGGGGAGCCACGCTCGTTCGTTTATTCGTTTTTCACCTCGTCATCACCTAACCCCAGCTCTGTGTGTAGTTACATAACTTATAGGTGTAAAACTTCCGCATGGTGAATGTATCGTGAGAAGGGTAACGGATTTTACCAGCAGTGTCAGTGAAGTCTGATGATTGCTTTATTTGGAACTTCATCGTATGGACAAATACTTATTTTTGGCTTAACTACAATTTTTCCTCTAATTTCTATTAGCAAAATATTCCTTCAATTTCGTTTAACAGAATATTCCTCTAATTTATGTTATCAGAATACTTTCCTAATTTCTGTTACAAGAATATCGAGTGCTTTCGAAAATAAAATGTATTTTACATGTAAAAGGTTAATAAAAATGATGTATTTTTTAATGACAAATTTTTTTATACGTAAATCAAATTCGACTCTAAAAGGCTAAAACTAATTTTCTGAATTTTACGATTCACAGATTTCAATATCAATCACCGTTACTTTTTATTTCCATGTTCCACCATATCATATGAAAAGGCGTTTGTTATTCGTTGAAAGTTAACAAAAATACTTTGTTTTTTAATGACGAATTTTTCGATAAGTGAATGCTTCCCATAATTCGTATCACCTTTGAACAAACTTGGAAACAAACGGGACAGAAATCCCCGATGACTGCGCCTCGTCGCAAGTATACAAATCGTTTCACCTCAATCTCGCGACAGGGTAGGGAAACATTGTTGGTTTACCCTTCAAAAGTGGAACGAGACCTCCCACGGCTGTAATCGGCGCTCAAATAAAAAGCCGTAATGCCAGATAAAACATCCCATTTGTCTAACGACGATTTTTCTCGCTGCTCCGAGGTTTGCTTCTCTTCCTCTTTTCACGGAGGAGAGGATGGAGGTGAATTGGGGTGGTAATCATCTTAAACACCATTGTCACAGACACCTCGTACAGGCTGGATGCCACTCGGTGCCATGCCACCTGATTCTTTCGTAATTGAGATGGATCGATAAGGACGACCCCCGTGTAAAAAAGAAAAGGAAACGAGCAGAGTCGAGGGCGCTGCTTTTTTAATTCGATGAGCTAATGTACCGACAGTTACATTAATGGCGTCCCCGGGGTCTCGCTTCCTTCCCTTCTAAACGATGAATTCCGAAATCGATATGTTCTTTTGCATATTACAACTTTATAATGATAATGTTCAGCAATTTTCCGTTTATCTGAAGCATATTTGTAATAAAGGTGCGAATATATGTGACACAGATAACGGAGCAGTTAACAAAATTACACATTTCATTTTATTAAATAGATTTATGCTATAATTTTATTTTTATAATTTACAACGATATATTTTACCTCACATGCTACATATGACTACTGTTAAAGTTTTTAAATATGTATCAATAAATATTTTATTGACTTTAAAGATTGATTTTGATTTTAAACATCAGTAACTTATTAATGATTTATGTCATTAAAATCTGAGAAAACACAATTATGTAATTAAATTAATATAATAAAATTTACCCAAAAATAAATTATGTTCCCTCCAAATTGAAAATCTAACGATGTCCATAAAACAGAGAATAAACATCTAAAATCGCACAATACATAATGTAAATCAATCAAGAAAGAAATTTTTCACCAAACCGTGGTATCTAGAGGTACCATCGAATCTAACTCGAATTTAAAACGATCGTCGAATTCCTCCATCTGCAGGGAATAATGAAGTCAGAATAGAGTGTCGAGGCACAGGGCCAGGAATGAATCTCGAATAATCGGGAAACGGGTCGTCGAAATCGAGGTCTGTTATTGACTGGCGTGCAGGAAGCAGCCAGGGGCGGAAAAAGAGGAAGGAAGGAGAGAGCGTTAGGGCAGAAAGGTAGAAAACAAGAGCGCGGGGCAAATCGGTGTCTTAACCGGCCGACGAAGGGGACAATTATTTAGCAGGGCGTCTAGTACGACGTTCCAGCGACGCTACCGTTGCGTCAACGACGAGAGGCGAGAGTCCGCGGCTGTTAATTGCTGGCTGTCAGGGCCACGCAATGACACGGACCACCGAGGGATTGCCTCGTCGATGCCTTGCACGAGCTTGCCAAACCCTCTTCAACGGGGAAGAGACGTGCAAAACGACCAATGTCGGACTTCGATTCTTCTCTTGCCTATCTAATCTGTCCGCACGATGGTCCGGAAGAACGCTGTCCAAATATTTCATTCGTCAAACGCGTCCCGAATTGAAAAACTTGCATAACTTCAAGTCGAGATGATCTGCACGATAATTATTACACCTTAGATTTGTTAAGAATTTATGTAAGAACAGGTATGGAATGATTATATGTATCAAGATTGCTCAATATAAATTTCTGAATGAATTTGTGAATGTAGATGAATGATTAGATGTACGAATGTGGTTGAGCATTAATTGATGCATGAATCTGGGAATATATGAGAATGATTAGATGTAGGAATGTGGTTGAGTATGAATTTATAAATGAATGTATACAATTGGACATATTAAACATATGATTACATATGAACATATTAAACATATGAGTGAACGATTAAACATATGAATGTAATTGACTATGAATTTGTTTAACGAATATGTGAGTAGAAGTGAATGTTTAGACGAATGACTATTGTTAAACTATCAAAGAATTAATTTTAATAACTTTCATAATTTTCATAAATACTTGACAACAAAAATGTTAAACACAAAGTAAATTCTCTCTAAACCTTTCATTTTGCTACCAAGTGATCCACACAAATAACACAAGAAATAACACAGGAAAAAATAATCTAAATTGAGGTACTATTTCACCCTTTTCACCCCTTCGATTATCGTTCAGTCACGTTAGGAGCAAGTAGGAGGCAACGAGGCAAGAAAACGCGATGCAGAAACGTAATTTGAAGGTTGACAGGTATTTATCCAGCGCGGCAGGAAGCGGCGCTATGTAGGCGATCGGAGGAAGGTGGAAGGGAAGAAGAGAGAAGTAGCGTGACGACGTTAAGAGCATTAAAGAGACGTTTTCCGCCCGACACTTAGGTTTTCGTTCCAGAGCCCACTCCATAGATTCCCGGCCTATCGGCTTAGCGCTTGGCGGGCGGTCTGCAGTTACCCCATGGCTTCATTCTGTGCTCTGTTCCACCCAGTGATGTTCCACCGGGTTCCGCGGGAACGACACGACGGTTTGTTGCCACTGTTACCATTACTGTTCCTCTCTACGAAATATTTTCCTAAGCGTAAGAACTTAAGTAGCCGGGAGCACACGATGCTGCCACTCGTTAGAACATCTTTGCGGGAAATAGCGCGAAAACGGGGGATTAGAACGACGACTAACGTGTAAGGGTGATTGATGGAAAATTATGAAACTTATTGCAAAATTACAAACACGTGTTGCACTCTGATATGTTGTTCTTCCATGCATTACATATCGTCACGCGCTGTATTTTACTTCAACGTATTGTGTTGCCACACGCAGTATTTCCCCGTGTTATATATTCATGCGCTATATTTTCATGCGGTGTATCATCACGCACTGTATTTTCACGCGTTATATTATCATACGTTGTATTTCTACTCATCGTTGCTTTACGCCTTGAATCTGTAAAATACAACACCATGCATCATATCGCCTAGCATAATATCGCTAAATTATTTAAGAAGCAATTAAGTCAGACAGGAACACATATGGTAAATCGCACATGGTATTGTACACAATATAAAAATAACTGATCAATAAATGCAAAATCACTATTTAAATCAATATTACCAAAATATGTTAAACCTTTCTCCCTTCCGACTATGGTATTATTGCTGCACTATTTATTTTACTAATTTTTTCTTTTATGAGTCTGTCAGATATTACCTTGATAATAGAGAGTTAATAAAATTTAACGATAACTTTAAAGTAAATGTTATTTTTCTTTAATTTTTGTCATTTTAGTATTTTGATAAATTGATTCAAAGAAATTGGTTGTATGGTTTAGGTTTAAGAGGAAATATAGAATGTATTCGTTTAAGGAAATTTTTCTCAGCGCATTTCCAACCCTATTCGCTCCCCTTTATTATCTTATACTACTGCTTCTACTTGCCAGTGGAGGAAGCGAATTCCGGCAGATTAGAAATTCATTTGAATATTTTCGCAGACCAAGATAGCGTTTGCGGTAAAGGAACGAGCAAGGAAGCGGTTTCGTGAATGTACACGCAATTGAATGTAACGTTCGTAGAGCGATAAGCAAGTGGAAATGAGAACTGAACGATCGTAATAAATAAAGACAAACCGAAAAAGAAGCTACATAAAAAACATTACAATATATTAAAATTTGCATTCACTTTATAACTATCGTTCATACAATTTCAAAAATGTACAATTTTTTAAACTTTTCATTTTGTATCTGAAATAAAGTCAATAAGTAATAAATCATTTGTAATCGAAATTTTATAATGCAGCATAATTTATCTCGGTAACAGTTTATTAAGTATCGACAGGTCCTTATTAATACAGAAATGATTCGTTTTAATTATGGACAAATGTTCAGCAGTGTTCAGCTTTATATTTTAGAACTAATAATTTAGAGATTGAATATATTACTCTTCTTGATAAAAAAATCAATGGATGAATATTAACACGATTTTTATATTTTTATATTATGTATATTATTTATACATATCTTTATACATGTTTTACTTATATTATTTTATGTACATATTCATACATTATGTATATATTTATACATTCACATATACTACTTTGTATCTGTATATTTTGTAAATTGTTAAAAAATATATTACCTTGTATATTATACTAAAAAATGTGGTAAACGTAAAAAAGCTACAATATACAAGAAAAATATTTAACAAATTTTTAACAATATAAAAATCCATATTTATTAAAAAATCTGAAACGTGTCATATATAATATGCAGTAGGTTTTGCAAAGTAGATAGGTATAATAAAAAATAAGTGAACGTTTCCACTATGTAGAAAGAGATTAAAAAGTATTTTATACCAGCAAGATTTTTGTATTTTAATACCCATAAAACTTCAAATATCAATGGAAATTCGATGTTTCTAATTTACTAAAATTGAAAGAATAACGTTTAACTTTCATTTCGTTATTCGTTTCAGTATTTGGAAGCCGAACAGAGTGTTTTTGAGCTGAGTATCGCAAAAGCAAGGGTGGCACTCGCAGTTGCGAATTATCAGCTAAGAGGAAATTATGGAAATAGATATAAATCGAGAAGAAGAGCTCAGACAGCGTCCTCGCAGTTACACGAAGCAACCAATTTCTAAAGGGCACCACTATTCGCCTGCCAGCCTTTAAAATAATGGAGCCTAAGCAGCCAATTTGAAATGTAAAGATCCATCAACATAAATTAAACATGGCGCTTCAGCTTAAAGAACTGTCTCGGTATCGTCGATGATCGGAACAATGTGATCTTCCAATTTTAATATAACAAAATTAATTGAAATATTTACACTAATTCTATATTTTTGACTTTCTAAATTTCTACATTTCTGAGCTTTCAATTTTATAAGTTTTTAAAAGGTTAAATTTAGAAATTTTTAAATTCTTAAATTTCGAGACACAAACTTTACAATTATAAATTTAATATAAATGATGTACATTTAATATGATTTATTAAAAATTTTCAAATTTTTAAATTTCGAATTTATACATTTCTCAGATACTAAAAACTTAAGTTTTCAAATATTTTAATTAGTAAAAGCTGGAAACTTCTTATTTCTAAATTTTCAACTTACTGATTTCTAAATTGCCAAATTTCTTAATTACTAAGAGTCCAAATTTCAAGAATTTGAAACTGTTCTATTTTTAAATTCTGAATTTCTCAAATTAACAAATTTTCAAATTTCTAAAAGCTCTAATTTTCCAAATTCTAAGTTCCCAGTTTCTGCAATTAACAAATTTCGGAAGGCTTCATCTTTGTAGTTACTAAATGTGGAACTTCAATTTTCCACATTTTCAATAAAATTTTCAAAATCTCCAATTCTAAAATTTCCAAATTCTAAATACCCTAATTTCAAAATTATGGAAGCCTGAAATTCCCAAATTCTCGAATTTAAAAACTTCGAAATTCATAGTCTCTAATCCTAAATTTCCGAAAATCTTAATTCCATTTCTCAAATCTCAATTCCACACTTATAAAATTCCCAAATTCTCTAATTCAAAATTTTCTGTATCGAAGTTTCCCAACTCCCTAATTTAAAAATTCTCAAATTTCCAAAAGCCACTAAATCGTGCTTAACTTAGGTTGTCACTACGAATAAATCTACGCAACCCACCCGACACAAGAAACCTAAGTTACTGTAATGAGAGTCAAAACCCTCGAAAGTGTCCCATTAAAAAATCATTTCTGCATCTCCGTAACAAAATGGATCCCATATTTAATCGTTCTATACTCGAGCAATATCCCCGAGGTTAAGTGCTCGGTGGAGGTCGATTTGCCGGTGATTTTTCTGTTGGCGAACGAGAACGAGATAGATCCATGCTGGCCTCCCCATTTGCGGGAATTCGCGCGGAAAGATCAGAAAGCGAAGAATACGTGGGCCAGGATGGGGTCGGAGCCGAACGAGTCCATAAGCTCGCGTCATGTGCAGCAGACGCGACGTGCGAATTAACAACTCACGCGTCATATCGCGCATTATTATCCGATACATCGAGCTATATATCAAACACCTTCGCCCTCGGTTACCTCAGCCGAGAGTAACGAACGAACGAGCGCGATTTACGCTCGGCGTTTACGCGGAAAACGCGGCAACATCGTGCTTCGCGAAAGCTCGAGGAAGGAGGACTATCAGTTCCAGACGAGAACCGAGACAACGTTGAAGACGTGCTCAGTCTCGCGTGTCGTCACTCGTTAATACAGCAAACGGTGACATTTCTTCTTCGATGACTACGATCGAGGTCCTTCGACGCGTTCAACCCTTCTGAATCTCAGAAGCGAACACAGAAACTTGGAGAATTGTTTTTGGATTAGTTTATTTTTATGTAATTTCTTCAAGGTACTGAAGGTTGAGTATTTAACTTTCAGAGAATAAGAAGGTTGAAGTACTTTTTCAGTACTTTTACTGAAGGTTGAATAACCCTTAACGGTCACACGTCATCAGAAGATTGTGAATTGTGAAAGGTGGGATTTATGGGATGTTTTATTTTAGGTTCTGAAATTGTTGAGTTTGCAGATTTGGAAACTTAAGAAATTAAAAATTTAAGGATTTACGGTTTAGAAATTTTAAGATTGAGGGATTTAGAAATTTACAGATTTACGGATTTGGAGTTTCAGGGATTTACGGATTTAGGGATTTA